>JAQSUU010000262.1:807500-3207500 GCA_038087645.1 Saccharum hybrid cultivar R570 | reverse complement strand
ACTCCCAATCTCACTTTAATGATGAATCAAGGATGAAGATGAGTGGAAGGTGAAAGGTCTTGATGGCTAGAGGGGGGTGAATAGCCTTTTAAAATATTCTACAAAGACAAGCTAAACAAGTTTATCAATATAACAAGTAGCGAGATGCAAGTTTTGCTTAGCCTACGGGGTGTTTGCAAGCCACCTAACCAATTCACAATTCTAGTATATTTGCACTCAACCGCACAAGTCAAACCGAGAAGGTAACTACAACTACAACTAGCAAGCTACACAAGGAGTTACTCTAGCAAAGCTAACTAGCTAGCAAATATAACTAAGAAGGTAATGCGGAGTTGAGTTAGTAGAGTTTCACCGTGGGGTGAAGTATTGAGCCAACCGATATGATCAACAATGAATACCAAGATAACCGAACACCGGGATTAATCAATCACAATATAAAAGTGATGACACGAAGATTTATTCTGAGGTTCACGTGCTTGCCGGCACGCTAGTCCCCGTTGTGTCCCTCTTCACCACGTGGTTCGGTGGCTAATCGGTCACACACCGAGCCTCTCAAAAGGCGCCACAAGAACCTACCAAATGGCAAAAGGTTGCAATGACACGAGCAATTTACTAATGTTGCCTTTGGTGCTTCGTCGAGGTAGGCACAAACCCCTCACAATCACCGGAGGTGGCCAAGAACAATCACCAACTCTTGCCAACGCCTCCAAGCTGCTCCAAGCCGTCTAGGTGGCGGCAACCACCAAGAGAAACAAGAATCCCGCAGCAAATCAACTATCAAGTGCCAACTAGATGCAATCTCACAATGCAAATGCACTTGGATCACTCAATCTCACTTCGAATATGCAAGGAAGCAAGAGAGATGAGTGGGAGGGGAGTTGCTTAGCTCAAAGTGCTCACAAGTATGTCAAATGTTCAAGAGATGGAGCCTCGAGCCGGCCAACGAGTATTTATAGACGTACCCCTTCGAATATAGCCGTTAGAAACTTAAATAGCCGAAATCGCGCTGACCGGCCGCGCTGGTCAAACTGACCGGACGCGCCGATCGCGCAACGGCTAAGTCGCGAAGCACCGACCAGACGCGCTGGTCCAACTGACCGGACGCGCCAGTCGCACAACGGCTAACTGCGAAGCAACGACCGGACGCGCTAGACGCGTAGACCGGACACGTTGCGAACGACCGAACGCGCTGGTCCCGTGACTGACCGGACGCGCTAGTCAAGCCTGAGCAGCGCACAACGAAACAGTGACTGGACGCGCTGTAGAACTGACCGGACGCCATAGTGCCAGCGTCCGGTTAGAGTCTAGTAAGCTCCCTGAACGACCGGACGCGTCCGGTCGACAGTGACCGAATGCGCTGCGCGTCCGATCATCAAACTAAAACACGCGCAAACGCTGAACGCTGACCGGACGCGTCCGATCAAACAGAGACCGTGTCCGGTCCAGCGTCCGGTCACCAATGTGACCTTCGTTCGCTTCCGTTTGATTTCCGACTTCCGGCGTAGTGGAAAATAGTCGTTTCAACTCCTCGAAAACGCCTGAATCCCGTCTCGCAAGCTCGGTGGGAGGGAGAGAGGACCCCAAACTCTCTCTACCGCTCAAACTCCACCGCCTTCGCAAATGTGCTAACACTACCAAGTGATCTCGTCATGTGTGAGTGTGTTAGCATTTTCACAATCATTTTCTGAGGCGTTATTAGTTCTATCCAAATGCATATAATTATGAAATGCACACCTAGAGGCACTTAGGAGTTCAATAGCCGCGTCATTCCCCTCTTTATAGTACGGCTATCTATCCTATAATGTAACCACACCCACTAGGTGTCTTGGTTACTAAAACACAACACTTAAGCATATACCTTTGCCTTGATCACGTAGGATTGCATCCAAATCCAAGTGTGGTCATCATGATCACCATGTCCATCTTGCCACCAACCTTGAAATGTACTAATCCTCATATACTACATACAACTTAGGCATATGATTAGTACTTAGGCATTGTCACTAATTACCAACACCAAACATAGGACTTTCAGAAGGTCTTTGCTTAGGCTCACAAGGATATCAAGTATATCAAAGTGCCAAGAGAGTGAGCCTAGGGCCGGCCAAAACGTATTTATAGAGCCCCAAAGACAAAGAGCCATTGCTCTGCCCCAGCGTCCGGTCGCCTGCGTCCGGTCCACGGTCCACGGATGGTCACCACGTGGCCTGCCTTCAAACGTAACGCGTCGATCTTCAACGGTCAAGTGAATTCACGCTCGTGCGTTAAGTACTGACCGGACTCGGGCTCAAGATGACCGGATGCTCTAACGCGTGGAGTCCGGTTGAGTCCAGAGAAGGTCTAGCGCGGCTAAAAGCTGACCGGACACGTCCGGTCACTCCTTCTCTTCTTTGCGCGCCCCCGCGGCTACTAACAACCTGATGCACCGGTCTAGCCTGGCCAGCGTCTGATCCTCAAGCCGAGCCACGCCCTCTCTGTATCGTATGACCAGACGCGGCGCTAGAGTCTAGTCCAGCGTCCGGTCAGGTATCGACGCTGTCTTTTTTTTCTATCTCCTCAAACACTTTGCCATTGCTTCCAACTTGCTAACTACAAAGTGTAGAACTTATGTGCACATATGTTAGCATTTTCAAAGCATTTTATAAGGATCATATGTTAGCACACTAAGTTCCTAAATGCATATGCAAGAATCATGTCACCTAGTGGCACTCAATAAACCGTCTAGCCAAAGAATTTCCCTCTTTATAGTACGACTATCGATCCTAAATGTGATCACATCCTCTATGATGTCTTGATCACCAAAATCAAAACCCCAAGTAATACCTTTGCCTTATCTCCATTGGGTTTTGTTTTTTCTTTCTTCTTTTCCAAGTTGAGCACTTGATCATCTCTTGGTCATTACTATGCACCATGATCATCTTCTTAGCTCCATCACTTAGATTGTACCAGCCTCGTCTAATCCACACATTTAGCATAAAGGTTAGTACTAAGGTTTCATCAATTAGCTAAAACCAAACTAGGGCTTTCAACCGCGCGTGTGCTCTGCAGTGGTGTCCATGGTAGAATGCAGTGAGGGTGTTCGAGGAATTGCTAACTCTAATCTCACGTGTATTAGTCGAACCAAACACGGAATACTATATGCAGCATATCATTGTGCATTCAACCAAACAGAAGTATAAAACCATGAAATAGAGTAATATAGGCAAACCAAACAACAACAAATTGCATTCACTTATGCAAGTGTAGCCTATGCTGCACAACCCTTAATGCAATGCAATTTCTATGCAAGCAACCAATCAGACCCTTAGTTAGCAAGGATTACCTCGTCTGGCACAACAAAGCTAGACAAAGAAAATATCATGTGTGTTGCTCTTACCTTGCAAGCTCAACTATATCTTGATTTAAATTTTTTGTTTATTTTTCTCTTATATCATCCTAGCAAAACTGAGGATCAAGTATGTGCCAAAACAAAAGGTTTGAGACACCATAGTAGGAAGCATTATAGACTTTTCGAGAATGACAAAGGCCATGCTATGACTCTCATCTTGCAACTGCCATAGGATGAGGGTCACATAAATCCATGGACTAATGTGACCATCGTCTAGGGAGGAACTCGATCTAGAGGTAGAGAGATCCGTTAAAAGGACCTTAATATGATTATGTTGGCGTGTCTATTGTTAAGATTGGAGGTCAACAATTTTTTTTGAACCGGGAAGTCTTTTCTTCTCATTCTCGTGCACTGTGCACGAAAATACCACGGTTACCGGGGTTCGAACCCGGGATGGCCGGCACGGCCTTTAGCCTCATGCTCTAGCCACCGCAGCTACCGAAAAAATCATGAACCTTCAAACGAACTTTGCTTGTAGCCCTGTACAGCAGAGTAAATTGTCTTTGATATAGTGTGTGCATGGCTGTGTTTAATTCCTCCAAAAATGCACTATGCAAAAAATAAAATTCCCTAAATGTAGATGAAATCAAAAACTAATTGTACAGCTTGGTTGTACTTTGCGAGACGAACATTTTAAACCTAATTAGTCAACGGTTGGACACTATTTACCAAGTAAAGCCAAAACGTGCTACAGTACGTTTTTCATCCTTTTCAGGGGAACTAAACACAGCCTATGAGAAAAATCCCTGCTCTCGAACAAGATGAGAACTTGCTATTAAGAGGAGGAGGCCTCAAATGTGTGCATATAGTATCAGGGCGTGCACCTTCGCGCGCCCGTGCAGCAGTATCAGGGAGCGACTACGTATCTTCCGGATGATTTTATTTCAGTCCATCAATCAGATTTATATCCAATCATTACATGACACCTAGTTTCCTGAAAGCAGAGCAAAATCTGGTAGATAAAGGAAGGCAATTACACCCAGATTTTATAGAAAAATAAAACAATAAAGAGTGAATGAAATTACAACAATCGACAACCAGATCTAATCAAATATGCGACCTCCTCACGTGTAGCAACAATTCCACCATCAGCTTTACACGTGCAGCAGAGAGAAAATCTTGCAAAAAAATAAGTAAGTACTCATTTGAATAAAAGAGATACAAATGAGATGAAAGATAGAATAATCAACATTAATGGAAAATACATTGTTATGGTCACGCTGATGTTCAAGTTCACGTGATGAGCTCCATCTAAATTTGATATCTAAAAAATCATACAGTTACAACTTGCAAAAGCTACCATACTGACAAAACTGAGATGTCAATTACTAAAACTATTTACCTATGTACACAAAGAATTAGAGATCAAAAGTACTGAGAAACTAACATGCCGAGATAGCTCCTTCCATTTTTTCTGAACCTACTCACTTGAATACTTGTTCTAGCTGCTAATGAAGAAAACCGGCTTGATGCACTGCTGACAGACAGAGAATAGTAAAACTGAGTATAGGCAATTTAATAGTGATAAAGCAGAATTTCTACTGACACAAAAATATTGAAACACTGACACTCAAAAAACATAATAGAGTATTCACTGTTGCATGAACGTGACCTCCACAATTTTAAGCATCCTGATGCACCATCCCAACTGCATCACAGTACTCTGAATATTTTACCTCTATTTAGTTACTGAACAGAGTTTTTGAAAGCTGAACCAAACTGTAAGTACAAAATAAAAAAAAACTGCTAGGCAGAGGTTCAAACCTCTTAGCTGCAGTTAGCCACGGCAAAGGGAAAAGAAACCAGTTGCAACCAAATCAAAGGATTTGACTAATATTGTTGTTCTTCTTACCTAAAAGACGGGAAGCAGCTAACATGGCCATGAAACCGCTACACCCCAACACATAACCAGAAATAACATTGTGAATAAGGAAAAGGAAACAAATAGCAACAGAAGGAGGAGGGATGTAAGAAAGATACCTACACATAAAGGATTCATATTGTGCCTACACGGCACATCACAATTTATCTACATGTGACCTGCATTCACAATAATAAATAGGCACAATAAGTTAAATTATTAAATAAACAAACAGACCTCTCAAATAGTGGAGGAATAACGAATCCAACCTAAATAAAATAGGTTGAAATAGTAATCAAATCAAACCCAACCTACATAAAACAGGTAATCAACCTAAACAAATCAGGTACCAAAAAATGGTTGCTAGGGATTCACCGAACAACACAGCACACCGCACCCATCCAATCGAAGATCCCATAGCCGAAAACAACATTTAGGGTGACGTGGATGTGTGTTTCTGTGAGGATCTGTACGGTAAAAAGAGACAATGTATCTTCACCTAGCTCACGTCGCAGGCCTCCCATGTAGCAAGTGTCAAAATATTCGCAGAGTTAACTTCAGTCACATAGCACTATGTAAATATTCGCACGCCTAGTCCGGAAGGATAGGTTACTTTACTTCAGCGAACAGTTTGACAGATAGAATTAGAAACCACATTGTGTGCACCGGAAAATGGGGGCCGGTGGAGTGCTCTGTTTGTAGAGTAAACCATCTCATTTTCGAAGAGTGTGGATCACCTATTTTCAAACCTAAATAGTTACATACAATACAACAAAGAATAAGTCGTAGCTTTTTTGTTTAGAAATCAACCTTATAGAGACATATTGTTTTGTTTTCCTTGGTAGCAATTGAAACTATGAAGGTTAATTATTAGCGTCAACTAAACTATGAACGTTAAAGAATTCCCTTAGCTTTTCTCTTACCCAAGACACATCGTGTAGCAAAATATAAACGTTAAATAATAATGTATCAACGTCAACTAATAATGTATCAGTCAAATAACTCCTTTATCTCTTCTCTTAGCGATGAGACTTCGTACAACTAATCACAAAGATATATATATATATATGTAAAAATATGAAACCAAACTAAGGAACAATGAGAGCATGAATTATTCACTTCTTATATATTATATCAAGAGCATCATCTTTGAAGTCCTAATTTGGTAACAAAAATTTAGCTGAATATCCCAAATCGATGTGACCATGTATGGCTCATGGGGCACTTCCCAAATCGAAATTTGTAACAGAACCGTCCAAATTATAAGAGCACAAGTTCAAAAACAATCGCCGAAACGATCAAATTCTCAAACTTGAGCCCATATAACTCCGGTAGTCCATGAAATCACGAGGGATTTCAAACCAAACCGAGAGTAACCAAGATCATAGTGATTCAACATAACACAACACTTGTTACAACAGTTCGTAAGTAGCTCTCATACATCGGAGTACAAATAATTTTATTACAAAACTAAAATAAAGATTAGCAGAAGCAACATAATTTCTGAAACCATTTAAAATCAAATACTGCCAGTACATAGTCACATCCTGCAAAAGCATACCAGAAGAGATACTACAGAGACCATGTCCATATGGTCTAGTCTTCACACCCACATGGCGAAGACAATACTTGCAGCAACAAGTATGAATCTGCTACCTGCAACAGGTGGGAATAAACCCTAAGTACGAGAAGGTACTCAGCTAGACTTACCCGACAAAAACCAGAAACAACGGTGACACCAAGGAGTATGCAAGGCTTTATAAGGTGGGCTAGCTTGACTCACTTGTAGAAAAGCTTATTACAGATAGGTGATCATTAATGCTTAAGCATCAAGTTAATAATCATTAACCTGTCATCTAGATTAGCACCTGTACTAGAGCAATCACTTTATTATGAGCAAACAATATTAACCATAGCAGGTATAATAAGGCCATCATCATCATTATCATCAATTCCGAACCATCATTAATAATTAATGTATCTACGCTGGAGATAACCAGTCAAGTTTCTCACTATCTGGGAGAGACGGCGACTCGAATCGATTCCAACTCAGCTGAGGGGGGTATTCCTGATACTCACCCGGCAAATCCCGCTAAAGGCAGCCGTAGATAACCTTTGGTACAACTCAGGGTGGGCCCGAACAGCGCCGCGTTCTTGGGGATACCAGTGGCCAGGATGCTCAGGACTTTTAACTCACCTGCCCTTGGACCCTCTGGCTCCCTTCTGAGGTGACTTTCACTTTTCGACTTCTCAGCCTGACTTGAGCTACTAGGCTTCACGGTCGGCAACCTCAGGCCGGCCAACTAAATGTCAGGCATGCGTTCAAAATGACATAGAAGGCTCTAGGTCTCGGTCCTTAATCGACACAGACGGGGATAGATCCACACCCAAGACCTCCATGCCTTGCTCCTTCTCTATCGTCATCCCGCCCGGTCTCATTTCATTTTATTAACACATGGTTCATTTCCAGGATAGCAAATATAGCCAACTATGACCTGATAAGTCCCTATATCTCGCAGGTGATAAGAAATCACCCGACTTCTACCGGTCTAATTTAGCAGGGCTAAGCATAGATACGATCCTGTCTACATAGGATTCAAGGTTCGAATTGCTGGACAAGAAGTGTTATCAGTGCAGCAAGGGTTTCCAACCAACTCCTATCACGTAATGCAACAATACATATAATATGTATATAAAGATAATTGCTTTTAAAGTAGGAGGCTTATAATGCTCCGGGGCTTGCCTTAACCGAAAGAAGATAGATCAAGGGTCAGCATCAAGAACGGCTTCCACGTCTTCTCCGGCTTCATCGGACTGGACCTCCAGTTCTCGAACGGACTTCAACTTCGGGTTCCACGCCCAGCGGAACTTTGCTTGTAACACGATTCTCGGCACACCTATTGCATGTATATGCATCCAACAAAACTGTAGTTCTAAGTAAGATCTCCAAGTTTGTCAATAGGATCATGAGCTAACTTGGCTTGGTTAGTGAGATACAGCTTGCCAAAGTAGGTCACCTAGAAACTGAAACTAAGTTTCAGTTAAGGCTCGATTGAACCCTGATTTTCAAAGCACTCTAGCTCCTAAACCAGTGAGATTTAGGTGATGGTGCTATTGACAAAATCATAGAGCTATGTGAGGGATTCAACTTTGCCAATAAGGGCTTAAGCTAGTTCGGCCTGGATTTGTAACTACAGAGCCCTAAAGTGGTGTACATTGAAACTGAAATGCACCCTGACTTAGAAAAATTTTGCTAAGTGTCGGGCAGTCCACTTACTGACTTGTGGGCCCTGTTTGAGTATGTTCCAGCCATTTTCATGAGATGGTCATATTGAGACTTTTGTTCCTTGATAAATTAGCTACAACTTTGGTAAAGGGTGCACAACCATGCAAGATCTCTAGATACCACTTTCAAATTGGTCAAACCAGATCAGTACTATGGTCAAACTAGGGTCAACCCTAATCAAAATGGATTTTGGCCAAAACATGAATATAGACCCTAGCTTATTTTGCACCAAAAACAAGATACACACATTACCAAGGCCTTAAACACACATTAGCATCACCTATGCATAAGAGTTACTCAAGTCGGCATTGAAACACTATTGCTAAAACTAATGAAACATCACTAACATAATTATTGAAACCTAATGTTGCATATGTTTCAGGAGCATGTTTCACATGTTTTCAAGCATAACAAACTGACACATGTTCTAGCTTGGTCTAGATACAAGATATTATCACTACCACCCATAACATACATATGTTGCAATGTGGCAAGGTCATGTTTCAAGCAAGGATGCATATGAAATGATGATGCTTATGGTAATGCCATGCTATGACCATGCTCAAAAGATGCTAAAATGCAAGGCAAACACCTGGGGTGTTACAGCCCTCCCCCCTTATAAAAATCTCGTCCTGAGATTTGAAAGTCGTACCATTTTTCATAAAAAGCAGAATAGTTATCCTTTAAATAATCCTCTCTTTCCCAAGTTGCATCATGTTCACCGTGATTACTCCAAACCACCTTGTATAATTTGACCACTCGATTTCGAGTTACCCTTTCCAGAGTACCTAGAACAGATATTGGTTTCTCCTCGTATGAAAGATCAGATTTCAATTTGATGCGTCTCACTTCTACTCTTTCCTCGGGAAGACGGAGACATTTCTTCAATTGAGAAACATGGAAGACTGGAAAGATAGCTCCCAACTCACGAGGTAGACTAAGCTTATAAGCTACTTTTCCACTTTTCTCGATGATCCGATAGGTTCCAACGTATCGAGGCTCAAGCTTCCTGTTGATCCCCAAACGCTTTACTCCTCTCATAGGGGACACCTTCAGATAGACATGGTCACCTATTTCAAACTCAATAGGTTTTCTCCTCTTATCTGCGTAGCTCTTTTGTCTAGCCTGAGCAGCTGCTATATTTTTCCATATAGCACAAACTTGCTCTTCGGCTTCTTTTACAAAGTCAATACCATAGAGCCTTCTCTCTCCTGGTTCCACCTAGTTCAAAGGAGTTCTACACTTGCGACCATATAAAGCTTTAAATGGAGCCATCTTGATGCTCTCTTGATAACTGTTGTTGTAAGAGAATTCAGCGAGAGGCAACCATTTCTCCCAGGAGCCATTACAAGAGATGATGCAAGCTCTAAGCATGTCTTCCAGAATCTGATTCACATGCTCAGTCTGTCCTAACGTCTGTGGATGATAAGCAGAACTGCGGATCAAGTTAGTTCCAAGATTATGATGTAGGCGCTCCTAGAAACAAGCAGTAAACTGTGACCCTCTATCGGAGACAATAGACTTAGGCACTCCATGAAGATGTATAACTTCTTGGAAGTAGATATCAGCATATTGGTGTGGGTGATAGTTACTCTTCACAGGGATAAAGTGAGCAGACTTTGTCAAACGATCAACTACAACCCAAATAGAATCAAAACCTCTTTGGGTGGTTGGTAATCCGACGATAAAGTCCATAACAATGTCGTCCCATTTCAAACCTAGAACAGACAAAGGCTGGAGTAAACCCGGCTTCATGTGAATGGCCTTAACTCTACAACAATTATCACACCTAGCGACGTAGGCTGCAATTTCCTTCTTCATCTTGGTCCACCAATAATACGGCTTGAGATCCTGATACATCTTACTGCTGCCAGGATGGATGGATAACTTAGAAGAATGGGCTTTAGATAAGATTTGATTTCTAAGCTCTCTATCTTTTGGCACAACGAGTCTATCCTTGAACCAGAGAATTTCCTTCTCATCGATTCGAAAATGCTTAGTTTCTTGCTCTTTCATCTTTCTCTTGATGTGAAATACACCAGTATCAGTCTTTTGTAACTCAATGATTCTATTTCTTAAAGAACAATCCACAGTGATATGATGGAGTACAACGGGATGCAAGAGATGAGACAAATGAAAATCTTCTTCTATCAAAGAGTTGCAATGAGATTTTCTACTCAAGGCATCGGCAACCACATTTGCCTTACCGGGATGATAGTGCACTTGAAGGTTATAATCCTTGATCAACTCTAACCATCTCCTTTGGCGCATATTTAACTCAGGTTGAGTAAATATGTACTTAAGACTCTTATGATCTATATAAATATTGCATATATTTCCAAGCAAATAGTGTCTCTAGATTTTCAGAGCATGGACGACAGCAGCTAACTCCAAGTCATGAGTCGGATAGTTAACTTCATGTTTTCTTAACTGACGTGAAGCATACGCAATAACTCGGCCTTCTTGCATAAGTACGCCACCTAAACCAGTACCCGATGCATCACAATACACATCAAACGGTTTCTCAATGTCAGGTTGCGCTAATACAGGAGCTGATGTCAACAAAGTCCGTAGAGTGTGGAAAGCTTGCTCACACTCCAGAGTCCAATCAAACTTTCTATCCTTCTCAAGTAGTCGAGTCATAGGCTTAGCTATCTTAGAGAAATCCGGGATAAAACGACGATAGTAGCCAGCCAATCCAAGAAAACTTCGAACTTCATGGACTGTAGTTGGTGCCTTCCAATCCAAAACTTCCTGTACCTTAGTCAGATCTACTAAAATTCCCTCACCAGACAATACATGACCGAGAAAAGGTACCTTCTTTAACCAGAATTCACATTTGCTGAACTTGGCGTAGAGCTTATGTTCACGTAATCTGGATAAAATAATTCTTAGATGCTCGGCATGTTCTTCTTCATTTTCAGAATAGATGAGGATATCATCAATGAATATCACCACAAACTTGTCCAGCTCTCGTATGAATACTGAATTCATCAGGTACATGAAATGTGCAGGAGCATTGGTCAGACCAAAAGACATGACAAGATATTCATATAACCCGTATCTGGTAGAGAAAGCGGTCTTTGGTATGTCTTCCGGACGGATTTTAATTTGGTGATAACCAGATCTCAGATCAATCTTCGAGAATACCTTTGCTTTAGATAACTGATCAAACAAGATATCAATACGAGGCAACAGATACTTGTTCTTGATAGTGACTGCATTGAGTGGTCGATAGTCTACACACATACGCAGAGACTGGTCCTTCTTCTTCACAAAGATAGCATGACAACCCCACGGAAAAGAACTAGGACGGATCAGCCCTTTGTGTAAAAGTTCACTAAGTTGTGTCTTGAGTTCAGTTAACTCATTCGGCGGCATTCTATATGGTCTTTTAGAAATTGGTGCGGTACCCGGAATTAACTCAATCTTGAATTCTACATCACGATCTGGAGGTAATCCTGGCAAATCATCGGAAAAAACATCTGGAAATTCACACACTACAGGAACTTCTGTAATATCTCTTGCTTTTGCTATCATAGCGTTAACTGTAGTCTGAGGACTAACATCTCGAGGAAGTTGCACTAGAAAAGTTTGTTGATCTTTTGGATCCCTCAACATAACCACTCTTGTAGAGGTATCGATCAGAACACCGTTTCTACTCATTCACTTCATACCTAAGATTACATCTAGGCCCAATCCAGGTAATACCACGAGATCTAGATCATACAGACGTCCTTCTATCTCGATCTTTGCTCCTAAGACCAACTGGTTGGTTGAAATATTATTTCCAGCAGCACTAATATTATACCCACTATTATCTAAAGTAACAACTTTCATACCAGGCTTGGCTGCAAACGTTGAACTGATAAAAGAGTGGGAAGCACCTGAATCAAACATCACGATTGCAGGATGTTGGTTCACTAAAAATGCACCAGCAGTGATAATCTCACCCGTAGGAATGGATCCCACCGTGGTGTATCGAACCCATCCTTTACACACATCTGCCTTATTATCATTTGATTTCTTCTACGGGAGAGGACAATCTCTGGCCCAATGACCTAACATCTTGCAATTCCAACATGGCCGGTTACGTGGCGGAGCATTGGATTTTCCTTGTCTAATATTACTCTTCTTAACCTGACCTTTCTTTTGATATGGATGATATCTGGTGGATATGCCAGGCGAATAATACTGAGGTGCAACCACCACAAGAGTATTGGACAAAGATACTTTGGATTCATAAGATTTCTCGTGGCTCTTAGAAGCAGCATATACAGCATTACAGTTCTCTTGAAGGATAGTATCACTGACAAACTCGTTGAAAATTGCACATTTGCTATTGCACATGGCCTTCATCAATTTGGGACACAGCCCTCTTTTAAAACTTGCAATCTTCTTAATTTCCGTATTAACAAATTCTGGAGCGTATCTTGACAAGCTGATGAAAGCATGTAGATATTCTATTACGCTTTTATCTCCTTGGGTGAGCTTCATAAACTCAGTGTGCTTGATTGCCATGAGGCCAGCAGGAACGTAATGTCCCCGAAATGCTTCCTTTAACTGATCCCAAACTACTTCCATATTCTCAGGCAGGGTATTCCGATGGTGACACCACCAAACACCTGCAGGTCCTTACAATTGTTGCGAAGCATATTCTGTTTTCATATTATCTGCCACCTTGAGCACATGGAATTTCTGTTCGATAGTGTTCAACCATTCGTCTGCTTGAAGTGGTTCTTCTGTTTCTCGGAAAATAGGAGGCTCAGTATCCAAGAAATCCTTATAGTTGCTGTACTGGGCAGACTCAGGTTCCTGATGGACATGGTTTCTGATACTCTCGTCCAAGGCTCGCTGACTTTCGGCAAGCATTTGCAGCAACTCAGCAGAGGTAGGTTGCGGAGGAGACGATGGCGGTTCTGTATTGCCACGACTCCGACGGCTAGAGCGAAGCTGACGAGACATCTGTAAGTAGGTGAAACTAGTAAGCATTGATGACGTCGGAAGACTGCTGACGAATTATATAAGCATGCGGAAGAGATTGTATCCAACTATCCAATTTCCAATCTTAAAAGAGGAGAATTTCTTGGTTTGAGGTAAGGATCTTCTGACAAGATAGGGAATGACATCTAAGGAAAAGGTTCACGAGAAGATAACACATTGGTGTAGCTCTATACTGGATTATGACTAGCAATCTTTGATACCTGCGCGTGCCGAGCAGCACAACCTTGTGTCGCGCGCCACAGGAAGCTCCCGGTTTCGTCGCGGCACCATGGAGTACTAATCGCAACACCATTACCGAACACACACCCATGAGGAATCCTCACGTGTCACGAATTAGGCGTGTAGAAATAGTATCATCCAAAGAGAGGGTAGCAAACAAGGATGGATACAAGGGTAGAAGCAATGGAGAGGCGAATTGTAGATTAAAACACATCCCAACTCGAGGAGATACATCTTGAAATTGTATCTTGCTTTCCTTCCCGGGCCAGGTATGAATTTGGTTTTAAGGCTGACACTACTGACCACTCCACTAGGTTGGTTGACTACCCCAATTCTTCACGAAAGAAATGCAACTATTTATGGGACAACTATTTGGAGGAAAGAAATTTTTTTTAAAGAACGAAATAAGCAATTTATAAGGGAGGGAGTAATGCAGAATGCAATGTATGATGCGAACATGGTGCATGCACGAATCGTACGTCCTCACAAACCTAGGAAGAATTTAAAATTTCTAGCGTATAGTTCGGTGGCATACACACGTTCTCTCAATAACGATAACTAGTCGCTCTACAGGGATCGTTGTTAGTGTACCTACAGAAAATTGCATTTCAGCCCAATAATTCCCAATATAGCACACAAGAAAGCAGTAAACTAAATACTTTCCATACATACATCCCCCGATGTATATACTTCAGTATCAAAGCTAACCGATAGATTTACCTACAATTAAGTACCCTCATAGATACATGGTTAGACATGTAAGTATGCGAGTATCCACAACTACTCTCCCCTAGACCGACGGTTGGACAGTCATGCTCTCACAACTCCCACTTACCAGGGCGTAGAGGTATTTTGATCCATACATTACCACCCAAACGGATGGCATCCATACAATAGCACGCCGTATGGACAACGAAATAGAAAGCAAGCAAGAACCCCCAAGTTAGTACTTTAATAAGCTACCTAATAGTCCTTATTTGGGCATATAGGATATGACCACTGGCACTCTTTAGATTAGAATTAAGATTTTTCACAAAAGCTTTTGTTTAAATACACAAATGACATGTTTAACTGTTGAATCTTGCTCCGATACCAGCTGTAACGGAACCGTCCAAATTATAAGAGCACAAGTTCAAAAACAATCGCCGAAACGATCAAATTCTCAAACTTGAGCCCATATAACTCCGGTAGTCCACGAAATCACGAGGGATTTCAAACCAAACCGAGAGCAACCAAGATCGTAGTGATTTAACATAACACAACACTTGTTACAACAGTTCGTAAGTAGCTCTCATACATCGGAGTACAAATAATTTTATTACAAAACTAAAATAAAGATTAGCGGAAGCAACATAATTTCTGAAACCATTTAAAATCAAATACTGCCAGTACATAGTCACATCCTGCAAAAGCATACCAGAAGAGATACTACAGAGACCATGCCCATATGGTCTAGTCTTCACACCCACATGGCGAAGACAATACTTGCTGCAACAAGTATGAATCTGCTACCTGCAATAGGTGGGAATAAACCCTGAGTACGAGAGGGTACTCAGCTAGACTTACCCGACAAAAACCAGAAACAACGGTGACACCAAGGAGTATGCAAGGTTTTATAAGGTGGGCTAGCTTGACTCACTTGCAGAAAAGCTTATTACAGGTAGGTGATCATTAATGCTTAAGCATCAAGTTAATAATCATTAATCTGTCATCTAGATTAGCACCTATACTAGAGCAATCACTTTATTATGAGCAAACAATATTAACCATAGTAGGTATAATAAGGCCATCATCATCATTATCATCAATTCCGAACCATCATTAATAATTAGTGTATCTACGCTGGAGATAACCAGTCAAGTTTCTCACTATCCGGGAGAGACGGCGACTCGAATCGATTCCAACTCAGCTGAGGGGGGTATTCCTGACACTCACCCGGCAAACCCCGCTAAAGGCAGCCGTAGATAACCTTTGGTACAACTCAGGGTGGGCCCGAACAGCGCCGCGTTCTCGGGGATACCAGTGGCCAGGATGCTCAGGACTTTTAACTCACCTGCCCTTGGACCCTCTGGCTCCCTTCCGAGGCGACTTTCACTTTTTGACTTCTCAGCCTGAGTTGAGCTACTAGGCTTCACGGTCGGCAACCTCAGGCTGGCCAACTAAATGTCAGGCATGCGTTCAAAATGACATAGAAGGCTCCAGGTCTCGGTCCTTAATCGACACAGACGGGGATAGATCCACACCCAAGACCTCCATGCCTTGCTGCTTCTCTATCGTCATCCCGCCCGGTCTCATTTCATTTCATTAACACATGGTTCATTTCCACGATAGCAAATATAGTCAACCGTGACCTGATAAGTCCCTATATCTCGCAGGTGATAGGAAATCACCCGACTTCTACCGGTCTAATTTAGCAGGGCTAAGCATAGATACGATCCTGTCTACATAGGATTCAAGGTTCGAATTGCTGGACAAGAAGTGTTATCAGTGCAGCAAGGGTTTCCAACCAACTCCTATCACGTAATGCAACAATACATATAACATGTATATAAAGATAATTGCTTTAAAAGTAGGAGGCTTATAATGCTCCGGGGCTTGCCTTAACCGAAAGAAGATAGATCAAGGGTCAGCATCAAGAACGGCTCCCACGTCTTCTCCGGCTTCGTCGGACTGGACCTCCAGTTCTCGAACGGACTTCAACTTCGGGTTCCACGCCCAGCGGAACTTCGCTTGTAACACGATTCTCGACACACCTATTGCATGTATATGCATCCAATGAATTTTACGTATGCATCCAAAAATAACATGATGATTTATGGACGTGCATGAATGATGTGAAGATGAATGCAATGACATTGCAACGTTGTAAGCACAAAACCAAGTTATGTGGTGCTCTATTCAAATCACTTCAAGATTAGGTGCAAATTTCCTCTCCGGTATTAACACGTTCCTCTAAGAAACCACTAGGTTCCACAAGGTTAAGACCAAACACACACATAACAAGATTCCAGCAATTTAGTATTTACCACATAATATCAACAGTAGCTAAGAAAACTCACATCTAGAGTTCTACAAATCCAAATGACCTGAAAGACAACATTCTGGAAAGCTTATGAAATTGTCTACATTTCATTTATAAACATCTAAGCATGATTTCATCATTTACCAAGTTGAAATAGCACATGTACCAAATCTGTTCTAAAAGAACAGAGAGCAAAACAATTCTGACTCGAACTTTGAACAGCTGCCATTTCTAAACTATAAGTCCAAATGCTACCAAAAATTTCCAGCAACTAGTTCATGAAATTATCAACAACTTTGCTATAAATCATCAAGCATGAAAACATCATTAACATAGGCTAATTCTCTTAACTAGCAAATCTGACCAGAAATGGCAGATTCACTAACTTAAATAATTAATGATGATTCAAAAGCACAGTTGGACCAAACCAAGTTTACCAACTTTGTTGTGCATACCAAAGGAACATCAGAAAGTATAGTGCCAACTTTTAAATAAATTATTTAATATTCTTTTATAATTTATTTAGTTAATTAGGTGATTAAAGAAACATATAGTAAAACTATATATAAAAATCTACAAAAATTATAGTAGCCACCTAATGCTTCACATAGGCTACCATAAAAATTTCACATCATTTTGACAAGTAGATTAGGAGATATCAAAATAAACAAAAGTATAAGCAATATAAAGCATATACAAAAAGGGGATTTATAAATGAAGCATGTGACCTCCACAATTCATGAAAATTTAACTGGAGTAACATCAAAGCAAGCTTAGCATCTCACAAAAATTTCATGACCAAAGGATTAATACACAGAGAGCTACAAAATTATCTAAATCACCTAATTAAATAAAGTGCTTAACAAAAATAATTACCAACTTCAGAAAACATAAATTAACATGCCATATATTATATTTTCTAAATAAACTAAACCTCATATAGAGCACAACACAACTTGAACCAACTAGATTGGACTTCTAGAACATGAGATAAGAATTTACAAAGTTTGAGTACAAATCAAACATTTGAAATAATTCAAATGAAACAAAAACCTACTAAACCGGACGGCCCAACAGCCCCTGCGGCCCGCGACGCGCGCGCGCCCGCACACGCGCCCGTGCGGCCCAGCACTCCGGCGCGGCCCACTCACGCGGTTCGGCCCGCGGTTGAGTCCCGCCGGCGCGCGTGGCCGCTGACACGCGAACCCCGCTGGTCAGAGAGAGAAACAGGGGAGGGAAGAATGGCGGCTGCGGTAGCTCGCCGGCGGCGGCAGCTCCGGCGAGGCCATGGGTACCGGTGTGTTCACCTCACCCTTGCGCACCTAGGGGTGCCACTAATTGAGGCAATCGCGGTTGCTAGGGAGGATGGCGGCGGCCATGGCGGCACACGGCCGCAGGTTGACCGGCTCCGGCGAGGTAGCTACGGCTCGACCCTAAGGGCTTTCCCCACGAGCTTTAGCGACCTAGGGCAGACACAGAGCGATGGAGAGACGGGCGGTTACGGATCCAGAGGGTGCGGCCGCATGCAAGCTTGGCTTGACGGCGATAATGGCAGCCGTGGTGGAGGCGCAAGCTCGGCGAGCTCTGCCTGAGGTCCAACGGTGGCGGGGTGTGGTCGACGACAGAGAGGAGTTCACGGTGCGTCTGTGGCTACGAGGAATCGGTTGGTGGTGCTCGACTGCGGTGGCGACGGCGGTCGCTGCGCTCGGCTTCCGCTCTCGCGCGCGGTGAAGGCGACAGAGAGGGGGAGAAAATGGCGAGCGAGATGAGGGGCGAGGTGTCAGCTCGGCCTTCACATTTGTGCATGCGCTCACGACATGGAGGCATCGGCAGAGCGTGAACGCCACGCGGTGGCTCGGCTCTGAGCCGGCCGCCACGACAGCGCTTGCTCTCTGAACCCACGCCCGATCAGAGCGACCGACAGGCCAAGTTGGGAGCTTAAGATCTCGCAAACGAGTTCGAATTGGGTCAAAGTGTTAACTACAAAACTGTAGTTCTAAGTAAGATCTCCAAGTTTGTCAATAGGATCATGAGCTAACTTGGCTTGGTTAGTGAGATACAGCTTGCCAAAGTAGGTCACCTAGAAACTGAAACTAAGTTTCAGTTAAGGCTCGATTGAACCCTGATTTTCAAAGCACTCTAGCTCCTAAACCAGTGAGATTTAGGTGATGGTGCTATTGACAAAATCATAGAGCTATGTGAGGGATTCAACTTTGCCAATAAGGGCTTAAGCTAGTTCGGCCTGGATTTGTAACTACAGAGCCCTAAAGTGGTGTACATTGAAACTGAAATGCACCCTGACTTAGAAAAATTTTGCTAAGTGTCGGGCAGTCCACTTACTGACTTGTGGGCCCTGTTTGAGTATGTTCCAGCCATTTTCATGAGATGGTCATATTGAGACTTTTGTTCCTTGATAAATTAGCTACAACTTTGGTAAAGGGTGCACAACCATGCAAGATCTCTAGATACCACTTTCAAATTGGTCAAACCAGATCAGTACTATGGTCAAACTAGGGTCAACCCTAATCAAAATGGATTTTGGCCAAAACATGAATATAGACCCTAGCTTATTTTGCACCAAAAACAAGATACACACATTACCAAGGCCTTAAACACACATTAGCATCACCTATGCATAAGAGTTACTCAAGTCGGCATTGAACACTATTGCTAAAACTAATGAAACATCACTAACATAATTATTGAAACCTAATGTTGCATATGTTTCAGGAGCATGTTTCACATGTTTTCAAGCATAACAAACTGACACATGTTCTAGCTTGGTCTAGATACAAGATATTATCACTACCACCCATAACATACATATGTTGCAATGTGGCAAGGTCATGTTTCAAGCAAGGATGCATATGAAATGATGATGCTTATGGTAATGCCATGCTATGACCATGCTCAAAAGATGCTAAAATGCAAGGCAAACACCTGGGGTGTTACAGCCCTCCCCCCTTATAAAAATCTCGTCCTGAGATTTGAAAGTCGTACCATTTTTCATAAAAAGCAGAATAGTTATCCTTTAAATAATCCTCTCTTTCCCAAGTTGCATCATGTTCACCGTGATTACTCCAAACCACCTTGTATAATTTGACCACTCGATTTCGAGTTACCCTTTCCAGAGTACCTAGAACAGATATTGGTTTCTCCTCGTATGAAAGATCAGATTTCAATTTGATGCGTCTCACTTCTACTCTTTCCTCGGGAAGACGGAGACATTTCTTCAATTGAGAAACATGGAAGACTGGAAAGATAGCTCCCAACTCACGAGGTAGACTAAGCTTATAAGCTACTTTTCCACTTTTCTCGATGATCCGATAGGTTCCAACGTATCGAGGCTCAAGCTTCCTGTTGATCCCCAAACGCTTTACTCCTCTCATAGGGGACACCTTCAGATAGACATGGTCACCTATTTCAAACTCAATAGGTTTTCTCCTCTTATCTGCGTAGCTCTTTTGTCTAGCCTGAGCAGCTGCTATATTTTTCCATATAGCACAAACTTGCTCTTCGGCTTCTTTTACAAAGTCAATACCATAGAGCCTTCTCTCTCCTGGTTCCACCTAGTTCAAAGGAGTTCTACACTTGCGACCATATAAAGCTTTAAATGGAGCCATCTTGATGCTCTCTTGATAACTGTTGTTGTAAGAGAATTCAGCGAGAGGCAACCATTTCTCCCAGGAGCCATTACAAGAGATGATGCAAGCTCTAAGCATGTCTTCCAGAATCTGATTCACATGCTCAGTCTGTCCTAACGTCTGTGGATGATAAGCAGAACTGCGGATCAAGTTAGTTCCAAGATTATGATGTAGGCGCTCCTAGAAACAAGCAGTAAACTGTGACCCTCTATCGGAGACAATAGACTTAGGCACTCCATGAAGACGTATAACTTCTTGGAAGTAGATATCAGCATATTGGTGTGGGTGATAGTTACTCTTCACAGGGATAAAGTGAGCAGACTTTGTCAAACGATCAACTACAACCCAAATAGAATCAAAACCTCTTTGGGTGGTTGGTAATCCGACGATAAAGTCCATAACAATGTCGTCCCATTTCAAACCTAGAACAGACAAAGGCTGGAGTAAACCCGGCTTCATGTGAATGGCCTTAACTCTACAACAATTATCACACCTAGCAACGTAGGCTGCAATTTCCTTCTTCATCTTGGTCCACCAATAATACGGCTTGAGATCCTGATACATCTTACTGCTGCCAGGATGGATGGATAACTTAGAAGAATGGGCTTCAGATAAGATTTGATTTCTAAGCTCTCTATCTTTTGGCACAACGAGTCTATCCTTGAACCAGAGAATTTCCTTCTCATCGATTCGAAAATGCTTAGTTTCTTGCTCTTTCATCTTTCTCTTGATGTGAAATACACCAGTATCAGTCTTTTGTAACTCAATGATTCTACTTCTTAAAGAACAATCCACAGTGATATGATGGAGTACAACGGGATGCAAGAGATGAGACAAATGAAAATCTTCTTCTATCAAAGAGTTGCAATGAGATTTTCTACTCAAGGCATCGGCAACCACATTTGTCTTACCGGGATGATAGTGCACTTGAAGGTTATAATCCTTGATCAACTCTAACCATCTCCTTTGACGCATATTTAACTCAGGTTGAGTAAATATGTACTTAAGACTCTTATGATCTATATAAATATTGCATATATTTCCAAGCAAATAGTGTCTCTAGATTTTCAGAGCATGGACGACAGCAGCTAACTCCAAGTCATGAGTCGGATAGTTAACTTCATGTTTTCTTAACTGACGTGAAGCATACGCAATAACTCGGCCTTCTTGCATAAGTACGCCACCTAAACCAGTACCCGATGCATCACAATACACATCAAACGGTTTCTCAATGTCAGGTTGCGCTAATACAGGAGCTGATGTCAACAAAGTCCGTAGAGTGTGGAAAGCTTGCTCACACTCCAGAGTCCAATCAAACTTTCTATCCTTCTCAAGTAGTCGAGTCATAGGCTTAGCTATCTTAGAGAAATCCGGGATAAAACGACAATAGTAGCCAGCCAATCCAAGAAAACTTCGAACTTCATGGACTGTAGTTGGTGCCTTCCAATCCAAAACTTCCTGTACCTTAGTCAGATCTACTGAAATTCCCTCACCAGACAATACATGACCGAGAAAAGGTACCTTCTTTAACCAGAATTCACATTTGCTGAACTTGGCGTAGAGCTTATGTTCACGTAATCTGGATAAAATAATTCTTAGATGCTCGGCATGTTCTTCTTCATTTTCAGAATAGATGAGGATATCATCAATGAATATCACCACAAACTTGTCCAGCTCTCGTATGAATACTGAATTCATCAGGTGCATGAAATGTGCAGGAGCATTGGTCAGACCAAAAGACATGACAAGATATTCATATAACCCGTATCTGGTAGAGAAAGCGGTCTTTGGTATGTCTTCCGGACGGATTTTAATTTGGTGATAACCAGATCTCAGATCAATCTTCGAGAATACCTTTGCTTTAGATAACTGATCAAACAAGATATCAATACGAGGCAACAGATACTTGTTCTTGATAGTGACTGCATTGAGTGGTCGATAGTCTACACACATACGCAGAGACTGGTCCTTCTTCTTCACAAAGATAGCATGACAACCCCACGGAAAAGAACTAGGACGGATCAGCCCTTTGTGTAAAAGTTCACTAAGTTGTGTCTTGAGTTCAGTTAACTCATTCGGCGGCATTCTATATGGTCTTTTAGAAATTGGTGCGGTACCCGGAATTAACTCAATCTTGAATTCTACATCACGATCTGGAGGTAATCCTGGCAAATCATCGGAAAAAACATCTGGAAATTCACACACTACAGGAACTTCTGTAATATCTCTTGCTTTTGCTATCATAGCGTTAACTGTAGTCTGAGGACTAACATCTCGAGGAAGTTGCACTAGAAAAGTTTGTTGATCTTTTGGATCCCTCAACATAACCACTCTTGTAGAGGTATCGATCAGAACACCGTTTCTACTCATTCACTTCATACCTAAGATTACATCTAGGCCCAATCCAGGTAATACCACGAGATCTAGATCATACAGACGTCCTTCTATCTCGATCTTTGCTCCTAAGACCAACTGGTTGGTTGAAATATTATTTCCAGCAGCACTAATATTATACCCACTATTATCTAAAGTAACAACTTTCATACCAGGCTTGGCTGCAAACGTTGAACT
Organism: Saccharum hybrid cultivar R570; assembly: GCA_038087645.1. NCBI lineage: Eukaryota > Viridiplantae > Streptophyta > Magnoliopsida > Poales > Poaceae > Saccharum > Saccharum hybrid cultivar. The sequence goes on along the minus strand of JAQSUU010000262.1, from coordinate 3,184,505 downwards.
GATAAAAGAGTGGGAAGCACCTGAATCAAACATCACGATTGCAGGATGTTGGTTCACTAAAAATGCACCAGCAGTGATAATCTCACCCGTAGGAATGGATCCCACCGTGGTGTATCGAACCCATCCTTTACACACATCTGCCTTATTATCATTTGATTTCTTCTACGGGAGAGGACAATCTCTGGCCCAATGACCTAACATCTTGCAATTCCAACATGGCCGGTTACGTGGCGGAGCATTGGATTTTCCTTGTCTAATATTACTCTTCTTAACCTGACCTTTCTTTTGATATGGATGATATCTGGTGGATATGCCAGGCGAATAATACTGAGGTGCAACCACCACAAGAGTATTGGACAAAGATACTTTGGATTCATAAGATTTCTCGTGGCTCTTAGAAGCAGCATATACAACATTACAGTTCTCTTGAAGGATAGTATCACTGACAAACTCGTTGAAAATTGCACATTTGCTATTGCACATGGCCTTCATCAATTTGGGACACAGCCCTCTTTTAAAACTTGCAATCTTCTTAATTTCCGTATTAACAAATTCTGGAGCGTATCTTGACAAGCTGATGAAAGCATGTAGATATTCTATTACGCTTTTATCTCCTTGGGTGAGCTTCATAAACTCAGTGTGCTTGATTGCCATGAGGCCAGCAGGAACGTAATGTCCCCGAAATGCTTCCTTTAACTGATCCCAAACTACTTCCATATTCTCAGGCAGGGTATTCCGATGGTGACACCACCAAACACCTGCAGGTCCTTACAATTGTTGCGAAGCATATTCTGTTTTCATATTATCTGCCACCTTGAGCACATGGAATTTCTGTTCGATAGTGTTCAACCATTCGTCTGCTTGAAGTGGTTCTTCTGTTTCTTGGAAAATAGGAGGCTCAGTATCCAAGAAATCCTTATAGTTGCTGTACTGGGCAGACTCAGGTTCCTGATGGACATGGTTTCTGATACTCTCGTCCAAGGCTCGCTGACTTTCGGCAAGCATTTGCAGTAACTCAGCAGAGGTAGGTTGCGGAGGAGACGATGACGGTTCTGTATTGCCACGACTCCGACGGCTAGAGCGAAGCTGACGAGACATCTGTAAGTAGGTGAAACTAGTAAGCATTGATGACGTCGGAAGACTGCTGACGAATTATATAAGCATGCGGAAGAGATTGTATCCAACTATCCAATTTCCAATCTTAAAAGAGGAGAATTTCTTGGTTTGAGGTAAGGATCTTCTGACAAGATAGAGAATGACATCTAAGGAAAAGGTTCACGAGAAGATAACACATTGGTGTAGCTCTATAATGGATTATGACTAGCAATCTTTGATACCTGCGCGTGCCGAGCAGCACAACCTTGTGTCGCGCGCCACAGGAAGCTCCCGGTTTCGTCGCGGCACCATGGAGTACTAATCGCAACACCATTACCGAACACACACCCATGAGGAATCCTCACGTGTCACGAATTAGGCGTGTAGAAACAGTATCATCCAAAGAGAGGGTAGCAAACAAGGATGGATACAAGGGTAGAAGCAATGGAGAGGCGAATTGTAGATTAAAACACATCCCAACTCGAGGAGATACATCTTGAAATTGTATCTTGCTTTCCTTCCCGGGCCAGGTATGAATTTGGTTTTAAGGCTGACACTACTGACCACTCCACTAGGTTGGTTGACTACCCCAATTCTTCACGAAAGAAATGCAACTATTTATGGGACAACTATTTGGAGGAAAGAAAATTTTTTTAAAGAACGAAATAAGCAATTTATAAGGGAGGGAGTAATGCAGAATGCAATGTATGATGCAAACATGGTGCATGCACGAATCGTACGTCCTCACAAACCTAGGAAGAATTTAAAATTTCTAGCGTATAGTTCGGTGGCATACACACGTTCTCTCAATAACGATAACTAGTCGCTCTACAGGGATCGTTGTTAGTGTACCTACAGAAAATTGCATTTCAGCCCAATAATTCCCAATATAGCACACAAGAAAGCAGTAAACTAAATACTTTCCATACATATATCCCCCGATGTATATACTTCAGTATCAAAGCTAACCGATAGATTTACCTACAATTAAGTACCCTCATAGATACATGGTTAGACATGTAAGTATGCGAGTATCCACAACTACTCTCCCCTAGACCGACGGTTGGACGGTCATGCTCTCACAACTCCCACTTACCAGGGCGTAGAGGTATTTTGATCCATACATTACCACCCAAACGGATGGCATCCATACAATAGCACGCCGTATGGACAACGAAATAGAAAGCAAGCAAGAACCCCCAAGTTAGTACTTTAATAAGCTACCTAATAGTCCTTATTTGGGCATATAGGATATGACCACTGGCACTCTTTAGATTAGAATTAAGATTTTTCACAAAAGCTTTTGTTTAAATACACAAATGACATGTTTAACTGTTGAATCTTGCTTCGATACCAGCTGTAACGGAACCGTCCAAATTATAAGAGCACAAGTTCAAAAACAATCGCCGAAACGATCAAATTCTCAAACTTGAGCCCATATAACTCCGGTAGTCCACGAAATCACGAGGGATTTCAAACCAAACCGAGAGCAACCAAGATCGTAGTGATTCAACATAACACAACACTTGTTACAACAGTTCGTAAGTAGCTCTCATACATCGGAATACAAATAATTTTATTACAAAACTAAAATAAAGATTAGCGGAAGCAACATAATTTCTGAAACCATTTAAAATCAAATACTGCCAGTACATAGTCACATCCTGCAAAAGCATACCAGAAGAGATACTACAGAGACCATGCCCATATGGTCTAGTCTTCACACCCACATGGCGAAGACAATACTTGCTGCAACAAGTATGAATCTGCTACCTGCAATAGGTGGGAATAAACCCTGAGTACGAGAAGGTACTCAGCTAGACTTACCCGACAAAAACCAGAAACAACGGTGACACCAAGGAGTATGCAAGGTTTTATAAGGTGGGCTAGCTTGACTCACTTGCAGAAAAGCTTATTACAGGTAGGTGATCATTAATGCTTAAGCATCAAGTTAATAATCATTAATCTGTCATCTAGATTAGCACCTATACTAGAGCAATCACTTTATTATGAGCAAACAATATTAACCATAGTAGGTATAATAAGGCCATCATCATCATTATCATCAATTCCGAACCATCATTAATAATTAGTGTATCTACGCTGGAGATAACCAGTCAAGTTTCTCACTATCCGGGAGAGACGGCGACTCGAATCAATTCCAACTCAGCTGAGGGGGGTATTCCTGACACTCACCCGGCAAACCCCGCTAAAGGCAGCCGTAGATAACCTTTGGTACAACTCAGGGTGGGCCCGAACAGCGCCGCGTTCTCGGGGATACCAGTGGCCAGGATGCTCAGGACTTTTAACTCACCTGCCCTTGGACCCTCTGGCTCCCTTCCGAGGCGACTTTCACTTTTCGACTTCTCAGCCTGAGTTGAGCTACTAGGCTTCACGGTCGGCAACCTCAGGCTGGCCAACTAAATGTCAGGCATGCGTTCAAAATGACATAGAAGGCTCAAGGTCTCGGTCCTTAATCGACACAGACGGGGATAGATCCACACCCAAGACCTCCATGCCTTGCTGCTTCTCTATCATCATCCCGCCCGGTCTCATTTCATTTCATTAACACATGGTTCATTTCCACGATAGCAAATATAGTCAACCGTGACCTGATAAGTCCCTATATCTCGCAGGTGACAGGAAATCACCCGACTTCTACCGGTCTAATTTAGCAGGGCTAAGCATAGATACGATCCTGTCTACATAGGATTCAAGGTTCGAATTGCTGGACAAGGAGTGTTATCAGTGCAGCAAGGGTTTCCAACCAACTCCTATCACGTAATGCAACAATACATATAACATGTATATAAAGATAATTGCTTTAAAAGTAGGAGGCTTATAATGCTCCGGGGCTTGCCTTAACCGAAAGAAGATAGATCAAGGGTCAGCATCAAGAACGGCTCCCACGTCTTCTCCGGCTTCGTCGGACTGGACCTCTAGTTCTCGAACGGACTTCAACTTCGGGTTCCACGCCCAGCGGAACTTCGCTTGTAACACGATTCTCGACACACCTATTGCATGTATATGCATCCAATGAATTTTACGTATGCATCCAAAAATAACATGATGATTTATGGACGTGCATGAATGATGTGAAGATGAATGCAATGACATTGCAACGTTGTAAGCACAAAACCAAGTTATGTGGTGCTCTATTCAAATCACTTCAAGATTAGGTGCAAATTTCCTCTCCGGTATTAACACGTTCCTCTAAGAAACCACTAGGTTCCACAAGGTTAAGACCAAACACACACATAACAAGATTCCAGCAATTTAGTATTTACCACATAATATCAACAGTAGCTAAGAAAACTCACATCTAGAGTTTTACAAATCCAAATGACCTGAAAGACAACATTCTGGAAAGCTTATGAAATTGTCTACATTTCATTTATAAACATCTAAGCATGATTTCATCATTTACCAAGTTAAAATAGCACATGTACCAAATCTGTTCTAAAAGAACAGAGAGCAAAATAATTCTGACTCGAACTTTGAACAGCTGCCATTTCTAAACTATAAGTCCAAATGCTACCAAAAATTTCCAGCAACTAGTTCATGAAATTATCAACAACTTTGCTATAAATCATCAAGCATGAAAACATCATTAACATAGGCTAATTCTCTTAACTAGCAAATCTGTCCAGAAATGGCAGATTCACTAACTTAAATAATTAATGATGATTCAAAAGCACAGTTGGACCAAACCAAGTTTACCAACTTTGTTGTGCATACCAAAGGAACATCAGAAAGTATAGTGCCAACTTTTAAATAAATTATTTAATATTCTTTTATAATTTATTTAGTTAATTAGGTGATTAAAGAAACATATAGTAAAACTATATATAAAAATCTACAAAAATTATAGTAGCCACCTAATGCTTCACATAGGCTACCATAAAAATTTCACATCATTTTGACAAGTAGATTAGGAGATATCAAAATAAACAAAAGTATAAGCAATATAAAGCATATACAAAAAGGGGATTTATAAATGAAGCATGTGACCTCCACAATTCATGAAAATTTAACTGGAGTAACATCAAAGCAAGCTTAGCATCTCACAAAAATTTCATGACCAAAGGATTAATACACAGAGAGCTACAAAATTATCTAAATCACCTAATTAAATAAAGTGCTTAACAAAAATAATTACCAACTTCAGAAAACATAAATTAACATGCCATATATTATATTTTCTAAATAAACTAAACCTCATATAGAGCACAACACAACTTGAACCAACTAGATTGGACTTCTAGAACATGAGATAAGAATTTACAAAGTTTGAGTACAAATCAAACATTTGAAATAATTCAAATGAAACAAAAACCTACTAAACCGGACGGCCCAACAGCCCCTGCGGCCCGCGACGCGCGCGCCCGCACACGCGCCCGTGCGGCCCAGCACTCCGGCGCGGCCCACTCACGCGGTTCGGCCCACGGTTGAGTCCCGCCCGCGCGCGTGGCCGCTGACACGCGGACCCCGCTGGTCAGAGAGAGAAACAAGGGAGGGAAGAATGGCGGCTGCGGTAGCTCACCGTCGGCGGCAGCTCCGGTGAGGCCATGGGTACCGGTGTGTTCACCTCACCCTTGCGCACCTAGGGGTGCCACTAATTGAGGCAATCGCGGTTGCTAGGGAGGATGGCGGCGGCCATGGCGGCACACGGGCGCAGGTTGACCGGCTCCGGCGAGGTAGCTACGGCTCGACCCTAAGGGCTTTCCCCACGAGCTTTAGCGACCTAGGGCGGACACAGAGCGATGGAGAGACGGGCGGTTACGGATCCAGAGGGCGCGGCCGCATGCAAGCTTGGCTTGACGGCGATAATGGCAGCCGTGGTGGAGGCGCAAGCTCGGCGAGCTCTGCCTGAGGTCCAACAGTGGCGGGGTGTGGTCGACGACAGAGAGGAGTTCACGGTGCGTCTGTGGCTACGAGGAATCGATTGGTGGTGCTCGGCTGCGGTGGCGACGGCGGTCGCTGCGCTCGGCTTCCGCTCTCGCGCGCGGTGAAGGCGACAGAGAGGGGAAGAAAATGGCGAGCGAGATGAGGGGCGAGGTGTCAGCTCGGCCTTCACATTTGTGCATGCGCTCGCGACGTGGAGGCATCGGCAGAGCGTGAACGCCACGCGGTGGCTCGGCTCTGAGCCGGCCGCCACGACAGCGCCTGCTCTCTGAACCCACGCCCGATCAGAGCGACTGACAGGCCAAGTTGGGAGCTTAAGATCTCGCAAACGAGTTCGAATTGGGTTAAAGTGTTAACTACAAAACTATAGTTCTAAGTAAGATCTCCAAGTTTGTCAATAGGATCATGAGCTAACTCGGCTTGGTTAGTGAGATACAGCTTGCCAAAGTAGGTCACCTAGAAACTGAAACTAAGTTTCAGTTAAGGCTCGACTGAACCCTGATTTTCAAAGCACTCTAGCTCCTAAACCAGTGAGATTTAGGTGATGGTGCTATTGACAAAATCATAGAGCTATGTGAGGGATTCAACTTTGCCAATAAGGGCTTAAGCTAGTTCGGCCTGGATTTGTAACTACAGAGCCCTAAAGTGGTGTACATTGAAACTGAAATGCACCCTGACTTAGAAAAATTTTGCTAAGTGTTGGGCAGTCCACTTACTGACTTGTGGGCACTGTTTGAGCATGTTCCAGCTTTTTTCATGAGATGGTCATATTGAGACTTTTGTTCCTTGATAAATTAGATACAACTTTGGTAAAGGGTTCACAACCATGCAAGATCTCTAGATACCACTTTCAAATTGGTCAAACCAGATCAGTACTATGGTCAAACTGGGGTCAACCCTAATCAAATTGGATTTTGGCCAAAACATGAATATAGACCCTATCTTATTTTGCACCAAAAACAAGATACACACATTACCAAGGCCTTAAACACACATTAGCATCACCTATGCATAAGAGTTACTCAAGTCGGCATTGAAACACTATTGCTAAAACTAATGAAACATCACTAACATAATTATTGAAACCTAATGTTGCATATGTTTCAGGAGCATGTTTTATGTTTTCAAGCATAACAAACTGACACATGTTCTAGCTTGGTCCAGATACAAGATATTATCACTACCACCCATAACATACATATGTTGCAATGTGGCAAGGTCATGTTTCAAGCAAGGATGCACATGAAATGATGATGCTTATGGTAATGCCATGCTATGACCATGCTCAAAAGATGCTAAAATGCAAGGCAAACACCTGGGGTGTTACAAAATTGCTGGTTAAAAAACACAAAAGACGACATCTACAGCCATATCACTGAACAAAGTCAGGGAAGGAGAAGGTGAGGAAGAAGGACATAGAATTTAGGGTTTGGCCCATCCTTACCTAGGGTTTCGTCGAGCATAGAAGCACATCTGCCAAGGCAATAGGAGGCATCGAGGAGGCCGCACAGAGGATGGGGAAGAGGGAGGGGGTGCGGGGCCCCACCCTCGCCCTGCGCCCGCCGCCGTCGCCGTCGTTGTCTCGCCCGCCGCCGGCTCGCTAGGGAAGAGAGGTAAAGGAGGAGGAGGGCTGCTGCCGTGCGGGCATGACCGCATGGCCGCATGCTCCCATGGCCGCCCAGCCACGCGCTGTCGTGGCCCGTGTCCGCATCGAGGGAGAGGAAGAGATCGACGGGAGAGAAAGAGAGGATGGGAGAGAAATAGAATTTGGGAAGAGAAGCAGAAGCCATGTCTATATATATTGATGTGGCTGGATTCGGATGTGAAGCCGAAGATGCAGTGGAGAAGCTAGAAAGAAGGATGAGAAGCACGAGAAGCCGCTCCTGATGGAAGCCGATTCGAGCGATCTGGAGCGTCCGTTGTGAGATCCGACGGTGGGATGAATTTCGGGTGGTTCCGCTCGAGGAGCATGTCCGGCTTGTCTGGGTTATAAATTCAAAGTCAAAAACCATTTGGACTGTTCTCCAATCTGAACTGCTCTTTTATTTGTGTGGCCGGTCATGATAAGGCTATCGATATTGAAGCTTTGCTAGTCATAACAAAGGAGGGAACACAGTTCACTGGTGAGATTTTGGTTTTGAGATTTTTAGTTAACCCAGCGTACTAAAAATTCATATTTCTCCTGTTTTGCAATTTGAAATCTGCAAACAAAAACAATTGTAAACAGAAACAGTGCGTCGTCGAAAGTGGAGCGTGCTGCACCACAACGGCAGTTTCCGTTTCTCTCACACGGAGTCCAAAACCGACTCCACCAGGTGCGCGTTCCGCGGCCGTGCCCAGCCCAGCCCACGAGACGCGCAGCCCCACGCCGGCGGTCGCTGGCAGACCTGCCCCACCCTCTACCGCCACGTCACCGATCCGTGCCTCCCCTCCCGTCAACCAATCACCGCCTCGCCTCGATCCTCCCACGGATCGTGTGTTTTCTCCCGCCCGCCCCGCGCCGTCCGATCCCGTCTCGCATCCCGATCCACTTTCCCAACGGTCACACGAGACTGCCTTGGTCCACGCGTCTCCTGCCGCCCACGCCCGCCCCGCCCATTCCCCTCTGTCTCCCGCTACTATATAATACCCCCCGCGCCCCGCTTTTTTCCCACTATTGGCATCCCCGCAGCCGCCGCAGTTTCGTCGCCTCCGAGTTCGGTCCTTCCATCGCCGAGGAGAGAAAAGTCGCCCAGGAGAGGAAACCAGCCGAGGAGAGGAGATGGCCCGTACGAAGCAGACCGCCCGCAAGTCAACCGGAGGCAAGGCCCCCCGCAAGCAGCTCGCCACCAAGGTTCGTTTGCCTGTTCCTCATCTCGTTACGTTTCGTTCCGATCTGTTATCCTCTTCTGGAGGGTTTTGTTCTGAGACGCGGCGGCGGTTGTTGTTTCGTTGCAGGCGGCGAGGAAGTCGGCGCCGACGACCGGCGGCGTGAAGAAGCCGCACAGGTACAGGCCCGGGACGGTGGCGCTGCGCGAGATCCGCAAGTACCAGAAGAGCACGGAGCTTCTGATCCGGAAGCTGCCCTTCCAGCGCCTGGTCCGCGAGATCGCGCAGGACTTCAAGACGGACCTGCGGTTCCAGAGCCACGCCGTGCTGGCGCTCCAGGAGGCAGCCGAGGCCTACCTCGTGGGGCTCTTCGAGGACACCAACCTCTGCGCCATCCACGCCAAGCGCGTCACCATCATGCCCAAGGACATCCAGCTCGCCCGCCGCATCCGTGGCGAGCGCGCGTAAGCTTGTCACCACCATCAGCGTCCCTTCGGAGGTTGGGGAGGAGGGAGGAGGTCAATTTGGAACCGTCGTCTTGTTGATCTCCGCCCGCGTTTAGTGGATCGGACGAAGAACTTAGTTGGCTAAAATCTGTATTAGCGTCGTTGGTTGAGTTGGTTAGTAGTGTAAAAACAGCTTTACAAGTTTATTTTGTGCTGTGGTTACTTGTTTGGGTCGCTTCGTGCCGTTATATTATAATTTGTGCTATTTATACTGTTTGTGTTTGTGATGTGGTGCCGTGGTTGGCACGGTTGGTTTATTGTGGTTGTGGACTGGTGGGTCGTCCGAATCTGTGGACGGGGAACTGTGGTTTTACCGTGTCACGTCCTATGCTTTTGGTGACCGGTGCCTAAGGTCACGTTTAGATTACAAATATTTTAAATATATTTTAAACGTGATAAATAGTATCATTTTCGTTTTATTTAATAATTATTGTCTGGACCAACTAGGCTTTACGCGTGCATGGGTCCAAAATTTTTTTCTAATTTTGGGTGTATCTAATCAATTCCCAGTAAAGAAAACGATCTGTATTGCCTTCAATTTAACTGTATGGTGGGCAATTTACCGTCCGTCCTAATGTGTTGGTGACTCGGGATTGGGACATCTCGCATGTTGTCCAAAGGGGCAACCGGGAAGCACGTGCAACACGCTAATCCTTTTTGGTCGGTTTTCAAATCGGCAGGCAGCGGGTATCTTCCGGTTTTTGGGCGCTTTGATGAGGCCTATACTACTATTTTGGTCGAAGGGAAAGTAGGTGGATTTGGGGCCGTTCGCTGCTCTTTTGGTCGAAGGGCCCAAGTAGATAGATTTGGGCCAGTCTGCCGCAGACATGAAAATGGTTTTTTTTTGTTAGAGTAAGCCCAGTTCTAAGTAGATAACGCAATCTTATCTGTTTTTTTTTGTGGCTGTCAATCATATCAATTTGTCCTGTAGTATAAACTTGTATGACATGCTCAGTCTTGCTACAGTTTATTCGAGATTAACTCTTTTTCCCTTTACAAAAAGATTAACACAGTTTATTCGAGATTAACTCTTTTTTCTTTACAAAAAGATTAACAGTCTCTTCAACATCTCTTCGTTCTCTTTGTCCTCTCGTCTTTTCTTGCAGTTCTGACTTGCTGGACAACGGTCGTTAGTATGAAGGGCCTGTTTGATCACTTAGTCTTGATGAAGTTTAGGTGAAGGTGGCTAAAATTTAGCCTAGTGTTGTTTAGATATATAGAGTGAAAATGAGCTAAAAGTAACTTTGTTGGAATAAACACTCGTGTATACCTTTTAGTCCATGTTCATCCATATTTACCAAATAATAAACTAATTGCTAGTTGGATTAAAAACCAAAAAACGATTTACCTTAAGTCCACCTATTTAGGTTTAGATACCTAGTAAAAAATTTAGTTGACTAAAATTTAGACCATAGTCATATAAAATGAGTTCACCACCTTCGACTTCGATCCGGGTTCACGAGTTCATTTTTGACCCGAAGTGTAAAAGTCTCTCGCAAGTAGCGTACCACGATCCCATCGACCCAAAAACTTTGTGACTATGATTTAGACAATGATGGACAAACTCACATGTATAAACAGTTGAACACGACGTGGCTAACGTCGAGTTGCTACCTCTAACCATCCCAAAACCGTACAAACCTTCAGCACTCATCCAGTCATGCCCAACACAAACACAAAAAGCACACCCTTTCACAAACCTCCAAAATTCTCCCTCGAACCAGAACCATTCTTCGAAATTCCAAATCCCCAGCACCCATCTGACTTTGAATTTCTCTGGAATTCGAAATCCCCTAACCAAACCCAAACGAATCATGCCAAATTCGTCCTCCAAACCACGCATCCAAAAACACGCGAAAACACACCCTCGTCGAAGCCGAGGCGTCCACGCACGGTCGCGCGAAAAGTCGAGAACCATCCGGGGGACAGGCGGCCGCATCGCGCGCCCACGTGTACGCCCCGGATGGTCCGTCCGAGGATCCCGATCCGCGTGCGGCCGCGGGCGGCCAATCGGAGCGCGCCGTCGCCGGCTATAAATGGCGCGCCATGGACCGGCAGCTGCTCGTCAAGCCCCTGCAAGATAGGTGTATCCGCTTGCGTCACACGCACGCTGAAAGAGAGAGTGGACAGTGGCGGAGGGAGGGGGGGGCACGGGGGGCCTGGCACCCCCTGACGTGCTGCTAGTCTCTAGTATATACTAGTTAATATCCATGCATGTATGTTGTTAATTAGGCTCCTCCCATTCATTCCAAACGTGTGTATACTGTGTATTTGCAACAAGCAGCAGCCCATTTACACGAACATGTAATTGCTGCTGCTCCCTTCATCGACTGAATATGAAGTGTCAGGCCTTCTTGGCTTCCTTCATTTCTCGCCTATGAAGCGTCGAGCCTTCCTGACGTCCTTCGTTTCTCATCTGTTCAATTGTTCGTCTTCTCTTCTGCTTGACTGCTTCGCCGGTTGGCGGACATCGCCACGCCAGTACTGTCGTAGTGGGAGGCCAAACGTGAGACACCGTGCCATGTCGCCACCGCTGTCCCAAATTGACGCCACCGGCTGCTGGCTGCCGACCTGCCGTCCAAATTGCCTTCTGTAGGTTTCCGTCAGGCGGTCAGGCCACCAGAAGCAGCAGGTAATCCGTAATCCATAATCAAGCAGTGTTACTCTTTTATCTAGTAATTAACGGTCACTAGTATTCTTTTATCGAATTGCTTATAGTGTTATTGGTAGTTGTAGAGCTAAATTTAAGATAATAGATGTGCAATTTTCTTTTGGTTAAGATTTGTGAAATACATATTACTATTATATATGTGACTAAAACTCGGTAGTGTTTACTAGTTCTAGTCTTATACATGGCCCCCCCTATACTCAATTCCTGGCTCCGCCCCTGAGAGTGGAGTTATCTCTGGTTTTTGATCATGGCCACCGTGACTGAAGAAGTTGCTCCGGCCGTCGCTGTCGCCGAGGAGCCGGCGCCGAAGGAGGCGAAGGAGGTGGTGGAGACGCCGGAGAAGGTGGAGGAGGGGAAGAAGCCCGATGAGGACGAGGGGAAGAAGGCCGCCGAGAAGGAGAAGAAGGCGAGGAAGCCGCGGAGCAGGAAGCCCAAGTCCGCCGGGCTGCACCACCCGCCCTACTTCGAGGTGAGTAAAGATTCCCTTGTCTTATCTTCTTGGTTCTCATGATCATGCGTGGTCTGTGGATGGACTCTGATTCTGACGGTGGACTCTGTCGCTGTGCTGTGGTGGGTAATCAATCAGATGATCAAGGAGGCGATCCTGTCGCAGGACGGCGGCAAGGTCGGGGCGAGCACGTACGCGATCGCCAAACACATGGGGGAGAAGCACCGGGACGTGCTCCCGCCCAACTACCGCAAGGTGCTGGCCGTGCAGCTGCGCGGGTTCGCCGCCAAGGGCCGCCTCGTCAAGGTCAAGGCCTCCTTCAAGCTCTCCGCTTCCGAGGAGAAGAAGGCCTCCTCCGCGGCCGCCAAGAAGAAGAAGAAGGCTGCGTCGGCGCCGACGCTGGCCAAACGCAAGAGGCCCGCGGCGGCCGCCGCCGCGCCGGCCAAAAAGAAGACGGCGCCCGCCGCAGCGGCGCCCAGGGAGGCACGGAAAGCGCGCGCAAAGCGGGCGAGGATGGTGGCCCCGGCGCCCGTGCAGCCCAAGCCCAAGTCCGCCCGCGCCGCCGCCGCCGCTGGCAAGAAGGCCAACAAGGCCAGCGCCTGATAAGCAACCGACCAACCGTCCTTGTCCGCGCGCGCCGCCGCCGTGTACTATGTATTATACAAGCTGGTAGTGGTAGTAGTAGGAAGTACTAGCAGCGTGGCTCTCCCTGTGCTGTCATCGTCGTCTCCGCCGGCCCGATCGATCGGGCGCTCTGCTCCGCCGTGTGTGGCGGAGTGTTGTAAAAATACGCGGACCGTAACCAGTGTCAGTGTGGTGTGATGGCAATAAAGCGCGCGCTTTTAGCTTCCGGTGGTGATGATGCTTGGGTTCATCCATTGTCAGTGTGTATATGAATGTGATGAGGATGATGAATCAGATGGTCGTGTTAGTTCGATCACTGGCGCTGGGCGCTGGCTCGTCTCCCTCAGCCTTTGGGCGATGCTGTCAAGGTTGAGGATTCACCTCGTAACAGTTTTTTTTTCTTCTTATTTTTGGTATGATGGTTCGATCTTGCTGCTGCTTGGGAAGAACAGAACAGTACCACCTCGATCCGGTTCAGTAGTGAGTGTGTTCATGGTGTACGGACTACGGACGTGGACGAGATCGAGAAGCTTCTGGATTTCTTTGTTGCCAATGGATAAGCTTGAGCAGCAGCAGGACGGAGGAAACAGGTTGGCGGGCAGCGGGGCCCGTAGTTAGGCTCACGACCCGGTGAGGTACCGAGTCCGTGAAAACATCTGAACAACGGGCCGGCCGTTCTGTAAACACTGTTTCCGCGTTCCGCCGAGTTTTGTTGATACTCGACACGACACCAGTGGCTTTACGTTCGGATTGGCGTTGTACCGTGTTTGCCATGTGCTATCCCGTGCATCGTGGTCTAGCATGCGATGCGAATTTGTAAGGGGGTGTTTGTAAGGGGGTGTTTGGTTGTCCGTTTTTTTCTTGACACCCGTCACATCGAAGAATATATTAACGGACTTATTATAAAACTAATTGTATAGATTAAAATTAATTTATGAGACGAATTTATTAAACTTAATTAATCTATTATTAGGCCGTGTTTAGTTGCGCCAATTTGGCGGCAACAAAATCTGCATAGTGCAGGCCTGTGTACTGTAGCATTTCGTTGGTATTTGTATATTTTTGTCCAAATATTGACTAATTAGGCTCAAAAGATTCGTCTCGCAAAGTACAACTAAACTGTGCAATTAGTTTTTGATTTCATCTACATTTAGTATCTACATTTAGTACTCTATGCATGTACCGGTATTTTGATGTGATGAGAATCTTTTTTTTGTACAGTGAAATTTGGAGATGAAATTTGGGATCTAAACAGGCCCTTAGTATCCGACACCCTATGATTAATCAAATGGTCAACGTCTGTTAAAATTTAATGGGCCGAATGTCAATAGGTTGTGACACCTGACCCTGTGGATGGTGGAATTGAGACGGCAGTGGGCCCGTTCCCGAATTCTTTGTGGGGAATGGAATCTTTTCTATGGATGAAACCAAATCATCCTCCGTAGGAAATGATATGTCAGGGCCTGTCTGTTACTCCCTCCGTTCACCAAAGAAATGGAGATGAAATTTGGAATCTAAACAGGCTCTTAGTATTCGACACCCTATGATTAATCTTACGGTCAACGTCTGTTAAAGTTTAATGGGCCGAATGTCAATAGGTTGTGACACCTGACCCTGTGGATGGTGGAATTGAGACGGCAGTGGGCCCGTTCCCGAATTCTTTGTGGGGAATGGAATCTTTTCAATGGATGAAACCAAATCATCCTCCGTAGGAAATGATATGTCAGGGCCTGTCTGTTACTCCCTCCATTAACGAAAGAATGCAACTACGTGTTGCGTGCCGTCAAAAGTAGTTCACGTTTAACCAAATTTTCAGTGAATACTATTCACATTTACGGCTCCAAAATAATTTTTTATAAAAATATATTTTGTAATTAATCTAATGGTATTTATTTCATACCATACATATTAATACCTTTTTATCTATAATTAATTAAACTTAAGATACTAAACCATGTCACTGTGCTAGAATTGTATTCTTGCCTGGAGGAGGGAGTACGCGAAAAAAAATTCATATTTCTGTTTTTTTTAATTGCGCTTAATCCTATAAAATTTCTATAGATTTCTAAGAAATACTGCGTTCTAAACAGGTCGCACATCGACATTCTCCATGCAAAACTTTCCTAGGTCTTGTTTAGTTGGCGAAAAGTTAAAATTTTTCTAACTGTAACACTTTTGTTTGTATTTGACAATTAGTGTCTAATTATAGACTAACTAGGCTCAAAAGATTCGTCTCGTGATTTATAACTAAACTGTGTAATTAGTCATTTTTATCTATATTTAATGCTTAAGCGTGCGTGCAAAAGTTGATGTGATGGAGAGAGTGAAAAAATTTCAACTTTAGCCTTACATCTAAATGAGACCCTACATCTAGAATACAGTTATCCTTGATAGAAAGACCCTACATCTAGAATACAGTTATCCTTGATAGAAATTCGTACAATAAAAAAATAATATCGTGGCAAGGACAAGAATGATTCTCTTGTCCCTGTCTCCGTCCCGCTACCCCGCCACACTTCATACTTGTATGTATCAAGACATAACCCACCGAGAAAGCCTGTCTAATGACCCAATTGTAGCCACCCGTATATATTACCAAGAATGAACTAAAATCCTATTCACTCCTCACTTCCAATCATTAGCCACTTCGTAAGCCAACCATCACCACTAGCCTCTGCCTCTCTTCTCTACCCTGAATTACTCTAACCCTATTTGCGTGCTCCTCCCTTCCTGCCCCTGTTTGTTTCGCTAAAATTTGACTTATGGTAAATGTTGCGAGAGAAAAATACTATTTATTCATTGAAAAATACTGCTGAAGTAGTGCTGCAGAACAGGACGTAGCTTGGGCAACCATTTGCCGCTCCACCCGCATGTAAAGCTGGACTAACGAGCCAGCTCGGCTCGTTTGGCTCGGCTCGTTCTGGCTCGTTAAGATAACGAGCCAGCTCGGCTCGGCTCGTTATCTTAACGAGCCAGAAGGCCGGCTCGACTCGGCTCGTTTACGAGCTCGAGCTGGCTCGTTTGGCTCGCGAGCCAGCCCTATTAAAACATCAAAAATGTAATATGTGTATTATCTAAAGTTTGATAATGGTAATAATATAAAACTAGTCTATTCATAAGTCTTAATAAATCATACAAAAATAATATGTCCTATTATATTATAATACTATACACCATACATTGTCTATGGTTCATACTCCATACCATATATGATGCATCCATTATCCATACATCCATTTAAAATAAAAAGAGTCAAATTAATCTAAAATTTATAGAGTCAAAGTCCAATCATCAACAAATTATAAAATGTAAGACATAAAGTTATATAACACTAATAAAAGTTTAAGGCCAACAACTTTGGCTCGTTAGGCTCGCGAGCTGGCTCGAGCTAGCTCGTTAAGACACGAGCTAGGATGCTTGCTCAGCTCGTTTGAGAAATTAAACGAGCCGAGCCGAGCCGAGCCACTATCGATCCGAGTCGAGCGAACTATCGAGTTGCGAGCTTTTCGTCCAGCTTTACCCGCATGTTGTCGCCACTAGCCACCGCCTCACTTCTCCTGCACAGGGTACACTAACCATAGGTCCGCCACCATGAGGTGCCAAAGTTGTTGTGCCCACACGAGCTGCAGTGCAGTAGGTGCATGTGATGGCATGAGCCCCGAGCTCGATCACTGCTCATGCCATCCTGTGGTAGACAAAGCTGATCACCGATCAGCGGAGGTTCAGATCAGGACGATATGCTACTGCTTGGAGGCACATTTGTAGTCCCGTGCCTAGTGAGCCTTGCTGCAAAGGCACACAATAGCGGATTCAAAACATAAATCCACTTGTGGCAAAATGTTACTATTATTATTTGTTCGGTGAAGCTATTTGTATGTAAGACTAGTTCGGTATAGGAATCCAATACTGTATGACTTATATTTGAAATTTATATGTACGGTGATATGTTCTGCAGTAATGGATTACCTCAGTTCTGCAGCGCTACTCAATGCTACTTTTTAGTAAATGAACAGTATTTTCCTTTTACGACGAATCAACGTAAGCAGCAGCATAAGCCAAATTATTTCAGCGAAACGAACAGGTCCGACTTTAGGGCACATTAGTAATGAAGCAGAATGATCTAGACACTCCTTAAAAGTTAAAACATTGATGAGACGTATTAAACTGTATTACGTGATATCCATACAGTGTTATTCAGTATATGGCTGTAATTAACAATGGAACTTACATCCTTGTTCGTTTCGCTGAAATTTGACTTATGTTGATGTTTATACTGAAATATTGTGAGAGAAAAAATAATGTCCGTTCACTGAAAAGTAATGCTGAAGTAATGCTATGGTAAAAGATATTAAGGTATCATAAATTGGCAGTCTATATCTATATATGGAAAAGAAGTGTTTTTCCAACGATGGTCATGTTTAGATTCCAAATATTTTCTCAAATTCTACTATGCAAAAAGAAGATTCCTCATCACATCAAAATGCCGGCACATGCATGAAGTACTAAATGTAGATGAAATCAAAAACTAATTGCACAGTTTTGTTGTATTTTGCGAGACGAACATTTTGAGCCTAATTAGTCAATGTTTGGATAATTTTTACCAAATAAAAACAAAATGCTACAGTACAACATAGTGATGCACGGTGATTCCACCGCCGCCGATTCCGGGCAACTAAACACGCCCGATATATCGTTTGGATCCCACCCTGAGGCGCCATGCGAGCCGCAGCCGTGCAGAAAATGACGTCGCGCTGTGGGTCTGTGTGGCTTGGGCATCGGTGAGACTGGCAAAGGCAGGGTGCGTTCCACGTTCTCCCTCTCCTCCCTGTCTACTGGTAAGGACGGAAACGGTACGAAAATATTCTGAACCGACTGTTTTCGTTTTCTACATTATAATATCGTTTTCTATATTATAATACTGTTTCTAAATTTCGCCAAACATAAAAATTTGTTATTTTCAATTGGTTTCATAACTATTTTTTTACTCTTTAATTACTAAAATGTAGAAATATCTCGAACCGACCGTTTCCGTCTTCTTTATTGTAATACTGTTTTTATCCTCACTGACCAGTGGGCCAGCCCGTCCCCACGCACTGACGCACCATTTCCTCCGACTCTACAGGACCGCAAGTCCGCACTGCACTCCCCCCGGCTGCTCCCGCAACCCCCACCGCCCACCAGCGCCCCCCCAAGGCAGCCGCAGCAGGCCAGCAGCTATACCGGAGCCTCGCCCAGACCCAGGGCCGCTTCCCCCGCTGGTGCTCGCTCGCCGGCGGCGGAGCGCCGGGGACGGTAGGCCGGTCGCCCGCGCCCGCCCGTCCTTCGGAAGCGTCTCTGCAAAGGAGCACAGGTTGCTGACAGTGTGCGTAACCGCCCCCTCTCCCCTCTTCCAACCCATGACTGATTGATGATTGATTCGTTTACCACCAGCGATTTCCCACCAATTTCCTCCGCGTCGCGCGGGGGAGGCCGCATTGGATTAGCCGCGGCTCCGCTCCCGGGACTCGCTCCCACCGGAGCCCCCCGCGGCGTTTGGGCTGATTGGGGTGATCTAGGGTTTAGCGTTTCATCTGATTCGTGTCTCTGCGGTTCCCGCCCCGTTTCTGGTGCGGCCTCCTGGCCCGGTTTGAGGAGGGAGAAGATGGGGCCCGGTTGAGCTGCTCCTCGTCTGTGATGTGATGCCCCTGAGGTGTGACTGACTGTGTGAGTGTGCATGTGGGGGTTTGGCACTGTGAAGTGGCAGCAGGACAGTAGTGCTGCTGGTACCGTTGGAGTTGCTGGTAGGATGGGGATTTGGTGCTCGAGTAGTCCAAGCTAGCGCCGCTGCAGCTCCCTATGCCACTCCGGGTTGTTGATCCCAAAGGTGTTCGATTAGTGTAGTATTAGTATGAGCATTGAGTGATTTGAGGTTTGACTGTCTGGTAGGGTCGTCGGTTCCCGCCCTGAACTACCTGTCAAAGGTTCAACGCGGATGGAGATTGTGTGCCGCTGCTTTGTCTGGAGATTTTGCGGTGCTTTAGGTCTGTGACGTTCAGATTCAGGATCATGCCATTAATACTTCCGCAGACAGCCGTTGTTCGCAAGTTCATTGCTTTTAAACTTGCCCAATTCTCTCCTAATAATGATTACGGACAGGCAAAAGCTTTCACTGATTGATGATTGATTCAATGAGCACCAGCGATTTCCCACCAATTTGCTCCACGTCTTGTGGGGGAGGCCGCATTGGATTAGCTGCGGCTCCGCTCCCGGGGCTCGCTCCCACCGAACCCCCCCCCCCCCCCCCCCCCCCCCCCCCCCCCCCCCCCCCCCCCCCCGCGCGCGGCGTTTGGGCCGATTGGGGGTGATCTAGGGTTTAGCGCTTCATCTGATTCGTGTCTTTGGGGTCCCACCCCGTTTCTGGTGTGGCCTCCTGGCCCGATTTGAGCAGGGATGGGATGGGGCCAAGTGAGCTGCTCCTTTTCTGTGATGTGATGCCCCTGAGGTGTGAGTGTGACTGTGTGAGTGAGGTGCATGTGGGGAGTTTGCATGGTGAAGTGGCAGCAGGACAGTAGTGCCGCTGGTATCAGCTGCTGCAGTTGGAGTTGCTAGGATGGGGATTTGGTGCTGGAGTAGTCAGCTAGCGCCGCTGCAGCTCCCGGTGCCATGCTAGGTTGTTGATCCCAAAGGTGTTCGGTTAGTGTAGTATTAGTATGAGCATTGACTGATCTGAGGTTTGACTGTCTGGTAGGGTTCTCGGTTCCCGCGCTGAACCACCTGTCAAAGGTTCAACGCAGATGGAGATTGTGTGCCGCTGCTTTGTCTGGAGGAGATATTGTGGTGCTTTAGGGCTGTGCCGTTCAGATTCAAAGTCATGCCATTAATACTTCCGCAGACAGCCGTTGTTCGCAAATTCATTGCTTTTAAACTTGCCCAATTATCTTCTAATAATATTACGGAAAGTCAAAAGCTTTTGCTGCCCTTTCGGGGGGAACAAGTTTATCGGTTTCGCTTTGTTGACGTGTGTTTAGTTAACCTGCATGCCATTAGTCTGAGTATATGCTTGCCATACGTGGCCGGTGCATTTATGAATTGCATTTGGAATGTTACTCCAGTCCATAAAGCTGGTTGCTGTTGCGATAGGATTTGCCAAAAAGCTTCAACGCATTTCAGTTACTCTTGTTAACTCAGCTATGTCATGGACATGGTGTGCAATCTACTTAGCCACTGGAATTCCTGATGACCATTTGGAACAAAAACCCTTGTAGATATTGCATGCTGTTTTGCTGTCGGGACTTGGGAGTACACATTTAAAGCTGGACTAACGAGCCAGCTCGGCTCGTTCTGGCTCGGCTCGTTCTGGCTCGTTAAGATAACGAGCCAGCTCGGCTCGGCTCGTTATCTTAACGAGCCAGAAGGCCGGCTCGGCTCGGCTCGTTTACGAGCTCGAGCTGGCTCGTTTGGCTCGCGAGCCAGCCATATTAAAACATAAAAAATGTAATATGTGTATTATCTAAAGTTTGATAATGGTAATAATATAAAACTAGTCCATTCATAAGTCTTAATAAATCATACAAAAATAATATGTACTATTATATTATAATACTATACACCATACATTGTCTATGGTTCATACTCCATACCATATATGATGCATCCATTATCCATACATTCATTTAAAATAAAAAGAGTCAAATTAATCTAAAATTTATAGAGTCAAAGTCCAATCATCAACAAATTATAAAGTGTAAGACATAAAGTTATATAACACTAATAAAAGTTTAAGGCCAACAACTTTGGCTCGTTAGGCTCGCGAGTTGGCTCGAGCTGGCTCGTTAAGACACGAGCTAGGATGCTTGCTCAGCTCGTTTGAGAAATTAAACGAGCCGAGCCGAGCCGAGCCACTATCGATCCGAGTCGAGCGAGCTATCGAGTTGCGAGCTTTTCGTCCAGCTTTACACATTACATGCATTTATTCATGCCTGCTGTCACAAAGTGTATGCAACTGATGTTAGGTACTAGAATATTTTGCTGCTAAACTTTTGTGACCATCCAGATTAACTTCAAGGTCATGTTTCAGTTAATAGAGCTTTTAATCCAGTACATATTAATTCCAAGCATGTTTGGATAGTATAGTATGAGCATTGGCTGACTGTCTGGTAGGGTTGTTGGGCCCTGCGTTGAACCATCTGTGAAAGGTTGAAAGCAGATTGTGATTGTTTGCCATTGCTTCAGCTGGAGAGTTTTCTGTGCTTTAGACCTGTGAAAGTTCAGATTCAGACTCATGCCTATAATACTTCCTCAGACAGCCATTGTTCACAGGTTAATGGCTTTGTTAGCAGGTGTTTGGTTAACGTGCATGCCATTAGTCTGAGTGTACACTTGCCATATGTGGCCGGTGCATGCATGAATTGCGTTTGTGGTACTGCGTAAAACCAGTTGCTTTTGGGGTAGGTTGTAAGAAGCTTCAATGTCTTTTAGGGGAAGACAATACATTTAATTCTCTTGTTTACTCAGCTTTGTTGAGGATATGGCGTGTGAGCCATTGGAATTCCTGGTGACCATTTGGAACACGCCCTTGTAGATATTGCATGCTATTTTACTGTTGTGGGGAGTACACGTTACATGCATTTGTTCATTCCTCCTGTCACAGAGTATACAACTGATGTTACGGACTAGTATAATTTGCTGCAATTTTTTTGCGACAATCCATATTGAGCTGGTGTTTCAGTTAATAGAGTTCTTGATCCGGAGTCAATCCATAACTCTCTTCTAATGTTTTGTAGTCATAACTCAACAATTAACGTGATATAAATGTTTTCTCACTCACCCATCGAACTATATCAATACCATACCCCTGGTGGTAGGTGGGCCTGGATCCATACACATGTAGTTTCTTGTTTGTCCATATCCCTGTTTTGCTGTGGCCTTCTGTGCTCACAAATTTCCTTTTTTTGAACTTGCTGCCATTGAGATAATGTGTTCTTTATTCCTTTGTGCATTTCATCTCTTCCCTGTTCCAGATTGGCAGATTGCTATGGAGCTATAAACTTGCAACAAGATAATCTAGCTAGGTTTTTGTTTGGCAAACTTTTGTCTGGTCGTTGATTTTGTTCCTTGCATTTTGCAGGTGATCCACTGATCCCATAGCTGCCCTATTTTCTGGCTGCAAGCAGATGCGATAATGGACAACCTTGGGCATAGAGAAAATGGCAGGCAACGGCCTGACCAATATAAAGCGGTTCATACTCAGGTTTGTGTAATTTGTCATCTAGAATTCTTATGCAGCATTTCATATTTACACTTGTTACTTCGACATATGAAAGACAGACTAAAGGTGGCCTACGACATCTATTCAACTGTTATCACCACTGGATGTTTTGGTGCATTGAACCTTGATTTTTAAGGATGTGTCCCAAACATTTCTATGAACATCCAAAAAGCTTAAATGCCTTTTCTGCACCAAAAGCATACGATTCCAGCTTTATTTGATAGCTTAAAGTCTGATTATACTAAAGCGGAGAAAGATGGAGACTAGTCTACCAGTTGTTCATCTTTACTGTTCATTTTTTAAAAGAAAAGTCAAAGTATATATATAAAAAAAGGTCTACAGAAATATATAACTGAACTGCTCATAGGCTACAATTTCTACATGGGGAAGGTTGTTATGATGGTGCATCTTTATTGCTTTTATTGCTCTTTCTGTACAGCTAGTTATAGGCTCATAGTTCTTATGAGTATGAGGTTGCGTCTGGGCCAATGTATCCAATCAGTTCTGCCATTTCTGTGTTGATCATATCTGCTATATTGTTTGCAACTTACTGTTAATGTGTCAATACACATTTGCTGTTCCTCATTTTGGAATGAATTATTAGAGACGCAGTCATGCAACTACCTGTACCTTTATATTGCTGGAGCCTGGAGGGAAGTCTGAACTTACAAACACCTCTCATCCATTTTCTCTCTGTTCTCTAGATTAGACTTGTCTAGTAGTAACTTCTTTCTTCCAGTCATGTATCATACTTCAGTGCCTTTGGCTTCTCTCGTTGGGACTTGGGAGTGCCTTTTATCATGAGCCGTGTTTATTGTATCAACGAGTACTCAACCTCGATAGTGTAAATTTTATACAATCTAAAATTTGAAGTTATTCTATGACAAGCAATATTACTGTTTTTTGCTGTTATAAAATATTTGGTTTCTTGTGCTATAAAACTTTATAGCAAGCGGTAGGGCTATATTTGCAGTGTGGAAATTTGTGTTAAATTTCAGCATAGATGACTATTGGTAACCTGCTAGCTATTTTTGTTTAATGCAAGCATATTTTCCTAAAGACAATGGACTTATGATTTATTTTCTGTGTTTCAGTGGATGATGCCTCAAAGGCAGCTAAAAGACCATCATAGTATGAATCTCCTGGCACTGATGAATGAGAAGGACAGTGCCATCCGAGAAAGAGACCATGCTCTCGCTGAGAAGAAAGCTGCTATAGCTGAGCGAGATATGGCATTTGCTCAGCGGGATGCTGCGATGGCTGAGCGGAATGCTGCAATTGTGGAGAGGGACAATGCCCTTGCTGCACTTGAACTCGCCCGTACAAATGGGTTTAATATGAATAATGGGAATGGATTTCACCAAGGACCTCCTCTCAATGGAACAAAGAACATCCACCACCATGACCAGATATCTCATGTCCAAACATCCGCACTGCAGCTGGCTGATTCTCCATATGACCATGTCAGGGAGATGCACATATCAGAAGCATACCCTATCACAACAGCTCCTGGAAGTATCGGGAAGGCTAAGAAGCCAAGGAAGAGCAATTCTCAAGCTTCTCCATTGAAGAGGCCATCAGGTGTACTCCGCAAAACCAAGAAAGCAACCGGTGATTGGAAGAATGGGGGGATGACTGGTGTAGCAGGAGATTCAGCCCGTGCTTCTGTGATGAAGAATGAGTGGAAGGACCAAGACCTTGGCCTGAACCAGGTCGCGTTCGACGAGTCAACCATGCCTGCACCTGCCTGTTCATGCACAGGGGAGCTCCATCAGTGCTACAAATGGGGCAATGGTGGGTGGCAGTCATCTTGCTGCACCACGAACATGTCCATGTACCCACTCCCAGTGATGCCCAACAGGCGCCACACTCGTATGGGGGGAAGGAAGATGAGCGGCGGTGCGTTCACAAAGCTGCTCAGCCGGCTGGCAGCTGAAGGCCATGATCTCTCGATTCCGGTGGACCTCAAGGACCACTGGGCCAAGCACGGCACAAACAGGTACATCACCATCCGGTAGGCCCCGGCGGCCAACGCTGCTGTATCTGCCATTCAAGCTGGAAGGGGGAGATCATACAAGTGTCGCTTCTCCTGCATCCCCAAAAGCCTCACTTGTTCCATGTTCAGTAATGTCATTGGTTTGTAGTGGATGGAGGTAGAGTTTTGCTTTCAGGAAATCACAGCGCAGTAGGTCCCCCCTTTCTTTTTGCTGGACTGGTAAACTGTGCTCGCGAGGCTGGAACGCCGCGAGAATTGAAGTGTAATTGTAGCTCTCAAGAATTCGTCGTGAGATAGCTGTACAGTTTGACATCTGATTCGACCGGTGGTAGTGGAAGTTCTACTATGGCTGTGTTTAGTTGCACCTGTAAAGTTTTTGGAAGCACAGTAACACTTTCGTTTGTATTTGGCAATTAATGTCCAATCATGGACTAATTAGGTTTGAAAGATTCGTCTCGTGATTTATAACCAAACAGCTTGTTCGCTTGAGCTTTCAGCCGTTTATTTTCAGCCAGCCAGCAGCGTTTTTCTCTCATAATAAATCAGCCAACGGTACTTCCAGCCGCTTATTTTTAGCCTAAGCGAACAGAGTCAAACTG
The DNA here is from genome assembly GCA_038087645.1 of Saccharum hybrid cultivar R570. Classification (NCBI taxonomy): domain Eukaryota; kingdom Viridiplantae; phylum Streptophyta; class Magnoliopsida; order Poales; family Poaceae; genus Saccharum; species Saccharum hybrid cultivar. The sequence goes on along the minus strand of JAQSUU010000262.1, from coordinate 3,159,606 downwards.
TGTAATTAGTTATTTTTTATCTATATTTAATGCTTCATGTATGCGTCTAAAGATTCGATGTAACGAGGAATCTTGTAAAATTTTTAGATGTTTGAAGGAACTAAACAGGGCCTTATATAATAGCTTCAGGATCATGGCCGTCGTTAATCTGAAGCTGTCGTTCAAGACAGGCACATTTTTTGGTGGCTCTGCTGAATTATTTGCAGAACTGACGAACTGCCGTCTTTTTTTTTTTTGACAACAACTGCAGTCTTTATTAGGATGCAACCTATGCAAGCGGTATCCAGAAACAGAACGCCAGGAGTGAGAACAGTCGAGACCAGTGCAAGTCTGAAAGTGGGTACAGTACTCATGCAATCACATAACAGGTAGGTCAGATCAATGCTCAGAGATAAGAAGCAAAACAAAGGGCCTGTTTAGTTCCCAAAATTTTACAAAATTTTTCAAGATTCCCCGTCACATTGAATTTTTAGACGCATGCATGAAGCATTAAATATAGATAAAAAAAATAAAACTAATTACATAGTTTAGACGAAATTCATGAGACGAATCTTTTAAGCCTAATTAGACAATGATTGGACACTAATTACTAAATAACAACAAAAGTGGTACAGTACCATTTTCCAAAAAATTTCGCGAACTAAACAAGGCGCACTACCTTCTCCGTCCCCAAACATTCTCGTTTTTCGGAAGTTAAACAACTTTAAATTTAAATCTATAATAAATATGAAATGAAGAAATATCATTAGATTAAATATATCTTCATAATAAACATATTTAGAGACATAAATATTGATAATATTTTCTATATGCCTGGTCCAAAATAAAATTTGACTTATTTCAAACCTAGAATTAAGTCTTTTTCAAGTGATGAAGGGAGCACTAGGATTAGCTCCATTTAAGCCCTCTTTGGAAGGGCTTCTAGAGTGACTTCAACTTTGGCTTCTTGGGTGCCAAATACTGCTCGTAAAACGGCTCGGCGGGAGAAGCTAGAGAGGTGAAAAGCCGTTTTTTTTTTTATTATAGAAGGGTGAAGCTACCTAAACTTTGCTTCTTCAGCTTCTTATTAGGTGAAGCCTTTTGAAAAAAGGAAAAAAAAATCCTGGCAAACAGGCCGGTTAAGATTTTTGATGATTCCGAAGAAAAAACAGGCAAAGGCCGTGTTTAGTTCCCAACCTGGAGGTGCCCAAGTTGGGAGAAAAATAACGTTGAAGCACTGTAGCGTACTGTAGCATTTTCGTTTGTATTTGGTAAAAATTATCCAATCTTTAACTAATTAGGCTCAAAATGTTCTTCTCGCAAAGTACAACAAAACTGTGTAATTAGTTTTTAATTTCATCTACATTTAGCACTCCATGCATGTGCCGACATTTTAATGTGACGAGAAATCTTCTTTTTGCATGGTGAAATTTAGGGGACAAGTTGAAAACTAAACCACGCCAAAACAAAGCTAACCAATACAAGGTACAGCCACGGACGGAGGACTGTGGAGGCGAAGCTGGGCACTGCCCCCCTTCCTCCGCGCGGTCACTGCAACACCACCCTGCGCACGTCTCATCTCGAGGCCGAGGCCGAGCATGATCTACGCTATTTGTCATCTTTCCTACACAGCGTATCTTCTTTCTAGGTGTTGGCTGTCAGGGAGATTCGCTCTGGAGAATTAATTTTCTAGTTTCATCAGTGTCGCTACAGACTTTCAAGTCAAAACCTGCAACATCGACGAGTTGTAGAGTAAAAAAACATCACTGCAAATCTAAAACAGCTGTAACTGACGCGCCAGAAGCTAACGCGCCCATGTAAAACACGGCGCCAAACTGCATCAGCTGCTGCGGCAGTAACTCGTAAGCTAAACTGCACCCCCTTGTTTGGCTCCGTGCTCCGTCACTGGGTACAGCATCAGTAAATTAGAAAGCTACAGATTGATGTTTCAAAATTCGAGTGTCCTCGCGAAATTACTCTCCTCATCCGGATTTCACAAGGCAGTTACATGCCGTTGCATTCGCAGCGGAAAGCAATGTTGATGACAACCAACCAGATTGAGGCAGGTCTAACCATGAACAGATCCTGGTGGATGAGCCAACTACGACAGGAGCAAGTTGGGGGGCAAAGCAAGGCAGTAGCAGTACAGTTCAGAGGGCGAGCGGGTTGGCGTGGATGGTGACACGGTTGAGCCTGATCTCCGCGAGCGGCCTGTCCCCGGGGCCGGTCTGCGCCTTCTCCATGAGGTCCAGCACCTCGAAGCCGTGGATGACCTTGGCGAAGACGGTGTAGTGGCCGTTGAGGTGCGGCTGCTTGCCGTAGGTGATGAAGAACTGGCTGCCGTTGGTGTTGGGCCCGCTGTTGGCCATCGACATGATCCCCCTCGCGTTGTGCTGCCCACCCAGCAAAGCAATTTTTCGTCGTCAGAGTCAGAGCAGAGGATTCAATCGAGAAACCAACCAAACCACTAACCTTGAGGGACTCCCTGAACTCGTCGGCGAACTTGGTGCCCCAGATGGAGGTGCCGCCCTTGCCGGTGCCGGTGGGGGTCGCCGCCCTGGATCATGAAGCCCTTGATGTTGCGGTGGAAGACGGTGCCGTCGTAGTAGCCGCTGGCGCAGAGGGCCAGGAAGTTCTCCGCCGTGCGGGGCACCTGGTCGCAGAACACCTCGCACTTGATGTCGCCCAGGTTCGTGTGCAGCGTCACCGACTGCCACATCCATCCATCCGTTGATTCAGGGAGTCAGCACGGGATAGGATAGGATAGGATACAGATCGAGCGGAAGAGCGAGAGGACGGGAGAGAAGGCTCACCATGGCGCCGGGCGGAGCTTGGGAGGAGGCGCGGAGAAGGCCGGTGAGGGGAAGGCGGCGGGTTTAGGAGGCGGCGAGCCGGCGAGGCAGGCGACGGGTGAAATTGTGGTCTATGCTGTGCTCGGGCCGGAGAAGCGACGAATCTGGTGGAGTCTGGAAGAAGGCGACGTGGGCCGTGTTGGGCTCATGGGTTGTTGGGTCACACTATGTATGGGCCGGCTGGAATTCCTTTGCTTCCCAGTCCAGCCGCCTCGAGGTCAAAGCGTCAAACGCTGGCTGTTCAAGAAGGGGGCTCCCACGGGCGCTCCGTCGGCGCTGCCAGTCGCAGAAGCTCCCGGGCCAGCGTTGCGCAGCGCCGCAGCGGGATGGCGGGCAAGCAGGAGGTGCATGTTCTTCGTGGTTTATTCCTCCGCACTGACCTATGGCTATACTGGAGAGAGCGGAGCACGGAGTGGCGGTCTTGTTGCTTTGTAAATGAGGCACCATAGCTCATGGTCGCAACCTGTTCGACAAAATGCTCACTACCTGTTTCCAAGTGGCATGTCATGAGCCAGAGGCAGCCATGAGCCATGGGCCTCGAACGAAAGGTATATGAAGTGTTGCATATTTGCAGGCAAACGATAGGCACCAGACATCATTGCATCAACAACAACATTAACATGATTAGTGCAGCCTCATTACCTTCCCTTGGGGAGGGGGTCAGAGTTCAAAGTCCCAAGGGACTCACTCTTTATTTTGGGGGGGAGGCGGGGGGGATTCCCTCGTCTGTCACAAATCCAAAGCACAAGCACAGGTCTATGGCCGGCTCATCTCACGGGAGCTACGGTGCCGTTGTGTATGAGTGGGGGCAGGAGTTTGGGGGTTTCTCAATCTGTGGGAGAAGATCTTCTTCTTAAGCTAGAATACCCGGGGGCTGTTTAGCCCACCGCGGATCGAGTTTTTTAACATTAACATGATTTTTGCGTGGCAAACGGCATTACCAGGCACGTGCTTCTTGCTTGCAGTTGTGAAGGAGCTGGGCGAGCAAAGGCAGGTGCTTCTTGCTTGCAGTTGTGAAGGAGCCGGGCGAGCGAAGGCAGGCTTGTTCCTCATGGCAACATCATCCTATGCGGATGTTCCCACAGTTGCCAGGCGCAGAGCAGCAAGTAGCTGTGGAAAGTGGAATTGTAGTTCGGGCACCCATGGCTGCCGCGGCACCTTCAATTGCCGCCCCACTGTTACATCAGCCGTGTGGTGCTCCCAGTGGCTGTCCACTGTGTGGCAAAAGGGCATCAAGAATCAGGTGGGCAGGGCACAGAGCCAACATTTCTTTGGCCTCTTACGAAAGCAAAGAATTTGTGCTTTCCTTGAGCATTCACCTTCCAGATTGAGTGCCCATCAAATCTGCTGAATGGCCCCTTGCACCACTGTACTATGTTGTAAGCACATTTGCCCCATTCTCCATCCATTTTATTCTCTAGCATGGACTAACTAGTTTGGAGAAGCCATAGACAGGGCACGAGTCATGGGGATCAAGAACTCCACCACAGCTCTTGTCCAGAGCTGGGGCAGCACTCAAGGCCATCTGGTGCGCGTGGAATTCCTCGTCCTCTTCAGCGCCTTCATCTGGATCCTCGTTGAGTTGTTAGGCTCACGCCGGCGGCGGCATAGCCATGAGTTCTTTCGCTTCTTGGTGTGGGCGGTGTACACACTCTTCACCGTGCTGGGCCCCTACACTGTCGGATTGTTGCAGGATGGTCTCTTCCATGACCAGACGTTCGTCCTGTGGGGCGCCATCCTCCTCCTCATCCAAGTGAGTGCCGATTCCCTCTCAGTCTACAGCATCCATGATATTGAGCAGAGGAAGAGGATGCTTGTGCAGCACGTGTTACAGATCATTCTAGTGCTATGGCTGATTGTGAGCTGCAAAGGTCACAACAGAAGCTACACTGCAACCATCTGGATAATCTGGATTCAGAGCATCATTATGACATACAGAAAGTATGGGACTTTAAACAACGCGAGCAAAAATGGAAGCTTGCTAAGGCAGACTAAAGTGGTTGCTGATTACATGATGATTGAGCATGAGCAGGTAGCTCAGGACTTTCTGAATCCTAAAACCTTGGAAGGGTACAGGTACATATTCAATGGCGAAGAAGAAGTAGCTTCCCAGCTTCCCGTGGCACCTGAATATAGAGTTGAATTTAAAGAGGTGACAAGGACAAAGATCAACATTTTTTTGAAAAGAAGGAAGGTGACCATAGAATGCACCACCATTGATTCTGTGTGGCGATGGATTGAATCTCGGAGCGGTTACAACAAGGAAAGTATGGAAACAGTGAAGGATGTTACACTCTCCTTCACATTGTTTAAATTGTTGAAGCGGAGATTGTGTGGATACTGGGTTGGTGAAGCAGGCCTTGACAAGACATTACATTTTGTGCTTGATGGGCTCCTCTCTGAAGAAGGTAACTATATTCGTGCTTTTCGAGTTATAGAGATAGAGTTGGCATTCCTTTATGATTTCCTCTATACAAGGTTTGATACGAAGTCTCTTCACTATAAGGGCTGGACATTATACTTCTTTGCAGTAACTGTTACTGTTTTGAATAGTATCTCTGGAGCATTTAGCAGGCACTACCATCGTAGTAATTTGGAACAGAGAGTTCATGACACTGATCTTACTCACTGGGTAACCATTGTCCTGCTTACCATTGTGTTGCCGTTGTCCGTTATACCGTTTGGCACGGACAAGAGGTGGACAATAGTGCAGGACCTCCAAGATGTAACTGATCTCTTTTTTAGGTGGAAACGAACCATGGGGATTTCGAAGGGTGGTACTGTTGCTGTAAAACGTGAGGCAAAAAAATCCTGGCAGAGAGCGCTTGGGCAGTACTCCCTCTTACTCAATTTTGACTATCACCCGTGGAATGTACTACCCTTTTTGTCACTGGGTTTGATCGACGCAACAAGAGAAGGACAGAAGGCTGGTGAAAAGATCAGGTTGACAGATGAAGTTATCGTGCGTGTCCTTTCTGGGTTCAAAGAGAGTAACGGGAAGTTACAAGATGGTCAGTCCGCTCTAGCCAGTAATCAGCTGGAACTCCAATTCTCATGGGCTTGCGTCCTGCCCACACATGTCCACAAGATTCTCGTATGGCACATCGGGACAACCATTGCTATGGATAGTCCCCAGGATCCCCTCACTGGCAGCGACAACTATCATGTCTCCAAGACCCTGTCGAACTACTGCGCCTACCTGGTACCTTTTGTTCCGGACATGCTGCCTGGCCATGGCTATGACACCCAACGCATCTTCGACGCCGTGGTCATGGAAGCTCGGGGAAGCCTCACTGGGTGTGATACTGTGAGCAGCAGATGCGAGAAGCTGATGATGATGGTCCTGCCGAGCACCAGCAGCTGCAACATCCTGGAGCTAGGGGGCAGGCTGGGGAGAGAGCTCAGAGGCGTGGTTCCAGAGGCACGGAGATGGAAGGTGCTGGCTGACTTCTGGGCCGACTTCATACTCTTTCTCGCGCCGTCAAGCAATGTTGACATCCACACCGAGATGCTTGCCGCCGGCCGGGAGTTCATGACCCACCTCTGGGCATTGCTCACACATGCCGGCATTCTGGAGCTCCCCTCTAATGCCGACAGCGTGGGAGGTAATCATGGTACCCCTGCTCATGATTCTCCTGTTTGAGTAATCAGAGCATTCTGGTCTGAAGGATATTGCTTCGGCCTCTGCTGGAGTAGCTGGTGTATTATGAATGTTTGTTCGTCAGATTTGAAGTTCATTTATGTACAGGCTGAATCTTGTTTTCGCATGTAACGTAGCAGTGTGCCTTCTTCTTCTGCTTCCTTTTCTTTTCTTTTCTTTCTTTCTTTCTTTTGTTGTGGAAAGCAGTGTGCTATTTGTGTAAGAATAAAGCAATTGTTGTTGTCTGATGTACTTTTATATGGTTCCTCAGCCGAAGGTGCATTTCCCAATGCGTTGTCATGAATTGTTGTTACTGATAATTGGCTGGACAAGAGTTTGTGGTGGTTTACAGCAGTTGAGTTGAGTACCTTGTTTTACTACAACTGTTGCACTAATACATGATTACCAGAGTTTTGGTGGACATCTGGAGGCCTGAGGATGCAGTCCTCATTGCCAAGAGTTGAATGTTTGTCAGCACATCTGCTAGCTGTAGGTTAAGAATCAGGTATTTTGCCTAGACAAGTATCTGTATCTTCTGAGCAGTGTTGCTCTTGTAAATCAAGCTGCTGGCGAAGGATTTGGGGTCTAGGACAATTGGATCGTGGTGGTAACACTAATGCATCCGGGGCTCCCTTGAACTCTTAAAAAAAATCTCCTGTTGTCGATAGATAGTTTTTCTTTTTAAAAAAAAGGAATCTGTCGATAGATAGTCAATAGACATCAGATTTCAAGGTCAAATGTGTGTCAGAAAACATATGCTAATGATGATATTATGAGACTCCAACAAAGAGGGATGAGTCTTCTCTGCAGTACCGTGGAGGATCTGCTTGAAATCTTCGTGTTCGAGGGGAGCTAGCTACCAAACGGGAGCTAAAGCTTCTACCTAGTTATGCTTCACAGTAGGCCCTGTACGTACACTATAATTTTTCATTTTGTTTTGTTAATGTCTCATTTCTTCATCTCAGAAAGACATTTCTTTTATTCCCTCCCCGGTTACTAAGCACAAAATCATTTTGACAAAATGACATTAGGATGCCAGGGGCATTTTTGTCAACCGGCAAGCAAACTACAGGGAAATGATGCAAAACAATGATGACTGCATATGTTCAGTCCACAACCACAGTAGATGTCTCCCCCACAGAATTCTTCTCGTTTCTCCGAACCAGAACCTGAACACTAGCTTATGTAACCAAAGAACAAAAAGGAAGAAGATAAGGAAAAGGAGAACATGGTCGGATCTGGATGAAAAGATCAGCTCAGCACGTCAGCCTCATCACCAGATGGGCAATTCGTCTTCTGAATCACCAACTGTGCTACAAAGGAAGCAAGTGAGACCAACAGGATATAACCATCCAGAGTGCTGCGTGTTGGGCTCGGGCCGGAGAGCGGAGAAGGTGTAGACTGCTGGGGTCTGCTGGAAGGCGGCGTGGGCCGTGTTGGGCTCGTAGGTTGTTGGGACACTGTATGGGCCTGGAAAGCCCTTTGCGGCGTCGCGGTTGGGTCAAACGCTCGGCTTTCCTGTTTCGGTTCGTCGTCGGTTCGACCTTGTGGCGGCCAGGCCACCGCTCCCCACACCGCCCGCCGCTCCAAGCGCGCAGACTTCTCATGCTCCCCCGCCCTGCCAGCAGCAGCCGCGTGCCTCCCACGTACCGCCGCGCGCGCGGACCGCGTGCGTGGCCGCGGCAGCGGAGGAAACGACGCGGGATGGCGGGCAAGCAGGACATGCTGGGCTGCGCTTCGTCGCTGGCTCCTCCGCCCTTGACAGTGGAGATCAACGCCGTCATCACGAAATCTAAAGAGGTACCACAGCTGATGCTCACAAACGCGTTTGACAAGGTTCTTTTCCACCCTCCAGTCTACGGCGTCAGATAAAAGCCAGAGAGAGGCTGGCACATGCGAAGCTCAACAAATATGACCATGATCAGCAAGTGACAAGTGCTTGGGGCTGTCAGTGGCTCAACTAGCAGCACTGATGACTACACTAGAAAATTGATGCAAAACATGATGGCTGCATGTTCAATCCACAGCTATAGTAGATGTCTCCCCTTCTTGCTAGAAACAAGTAAAGAACTGTCCCCCGCAGAATTCTTCTCATTTCTCCGACCCTCCATTGACCGACATGTTCTGTTCAAATGAACCCCCCAAAAAAATAAATTACTTTCAGTGACAACGTCTGAACAGCGTCCAAAACCCTGGAACCATTGCTTTACAAAACCTGAACCTGAACACTGCCTTAAAAGAACAAAAAAAAAGAATAAAAAGGAAAAGGAGAACATGGTCGGATCTGGATGAAAAGATCAGGTCAGCGCATCAGCCTCATCACCAGATGGGCAATTCGTCTTCTGAATCACCAACAGTGCTACAAAGGAAGCAAGTGAGACCAACAGGATATAACCATCCAGACTGCTGCGGCATCATAGCTCATAAGAAAAAGCAGACAGCTGACCAGCATGAACAAGTTTCCCAAATCCTATTCGTCCTTCCACCATCCCAGGGGCTTCCAGCAATTGTTGCGCAGCTGTAGCAAGAAGCCAATATCTATTAACTAAAATAAATGGATTGTCCAACTTTTTCCCGAGTGCCCCTACAATCCACTGTGGAGCACCTGGCGAGATATGGTTATTTCAATACCAAGGGGTTCGGAAAAACTACTCTACCATTTCAACGGTTTGATTTGTGGCTATCTGTGACCCTCCTCAGCCTTTCCACCAAGACAGGAATGTCCTCCTCACTCATTGCTGTGAAGCAACACCTGAACCAACCAGGCTCAATGCAATGACAAGAAGAGCCTGGGGTGGCATTGACCTTTGCCTCCTCCAACAGCCTGTCCCAGAGCTTGCGCTCTCCTTTCTCACTGTAAGATCGGATGTACCTGCTCATGTCTGCCCAGCAATAGAACCCGCCGCTGCTCTTGAAGCATTCGATCCCAACTTGTTTCAAAGCATCGGCAAACAGAAGGTACATTTTCCGGAGCCTCTCTCTGTTAACCTTTATGTATTCTGAAATGAACTTTTGATCTGAAAGCATGGAAACAAGCAAATGTTGTGTTGGACTTGAGACAGATGAAAATCGAGCAATCTTAGCAGCAGCTGATACAATGTCTTCATTGTAGGAATATATCACTCCAACTCGAAACCCAGCAAGAGATAGATCTTTTGAGAGCCCATATATGATATGAACCCTGCCTTTATCAAAGTCCTTTAGTTCATCCACAACGTCTGCCACGCTGACGAACTTGTCACTTCCATATGTTGAACCAGCAAATATTTCATCAGAAATTAAGTGTATGTTCTTCTCTGCAGCAAACTGTAGAAGGTCATGCAGTGTTTCCCTTGGCACAATGCCTCCTGTTGGGTTGGAAGGGTTAGATATGAGAACCCCACGAACTCTTACTCCTCGCTTTTTTGCCTGTTTGTAAGCTATTTCAAGAGCAGTGATACTGATGTTGAAGTTATCAGTGCTACGACAAGGAATAGGTATCAACTCAACACCAGTTCGCCATTTTATGTCCCTATCCCAACTGCAGAAACAAAGTGAAGTCAGTTCATCACTTTAAAATCAAAATCATGAATAGAAATGTATCAACAGAGCGAGCGAGAGAGAGAGAGAGAGAGAGAGAGAGAGAGAGAGACAAAATTACCCCGGGTAGTAAGGTGATGGCACAAGAAATGCATTTCCTGGATCAGCAATACAGAAACTCAGTATTTCCATTGCAGGAGTTGCCCCAGATGTAATCACCATCTGAGATGGATCAAAGGATACTGATCCATGCATAATTTGCTGCATGAATCCAGCAAGAGCCTGAAAGAGAAATTGAGTTCATATTTGGAAATTACCACACCATAAGATAATACAAATTGGCATCCATGGAAGTTCAGCACTAAACCGCACATGTACTGGTTCCAGTTTTCCATGAAGCGTTCACAGAACAGGTCAATTAGTTCCCTGAAGGATCCAACTGGAATTAAGTTCACCAGATAAAAAAGATAAAAAAATGGAAAATAAGCTAAAAGGGAAATATAAATGGTTCCAATACAGTAAGTGGAATCATATTGACCAGCCTCAGTTGGGAAGTACGTAGGTGTTTTAGCAGCATAACACGCAACATTAGACAATTTCATATGAAGCAGAATAATACAATGTAAAATCTCATGTCAAAAGCAGTGGAAGCCACAGAACATGCAACTAGGACGCTTCAAATATTCACAGCTATAGGAACTAGCTCATCAAAACGAAAAGGTCTACTAAAGGAGATTCAAGATTTGACAACTGGTACAATTCCAGCCATCGTGGATCCATATGCCTAGAATGGTGACTCTTTGTCGTGTCTGCTTCAGATAACACATATATGGCTCGGAAAAAACAGGAGGACGAAGAAACAAACAAAATTACACGATATTATGAGAGTTGAGTACAATAATACCCCACCTCGGGTTTAGATGCTGACTTCAGTTGTTTGATTTTTCAGCAATTCAATTATTAACCGATACTATTATCTGATGGAAGTATCTGTGCCTAGGATAATCTGCTAAATGAACACAGTAGCCTAAAAAGTGTCAATACTACAGACACTGCTCGCAAAAGAGGAAAGAAACAATCCATCATGCTACTCCACAGGATGAATGAAGCAGTATGGCATCTTAAGTTGCGAAAAAGATTGGCAGTTTTTTTCATGGTCGATGGAACCGAGGCGCCGGCAGCACAGCAATATTTTACCATACAACACATGGAACGCTTGTATATTGCAGATAATAAAATCACAGAATAGGGGATGGATGCTTTATGGACGGAGGAACTCAGGAACACAAAAAAAAAAGGAAAGGAGAATCAGAGCGGAATCTGTTAGCCCACCATCTTCAAGGCAAGTATCCCGTCGTAGGGCTGGTAGGTTGCGAGCCCCCTGATGGTCAGGTCCCTGACCTCCTCCCCGGCTCCCGCGAGGCCGTCCAGCATCGCCGCCCCCGCGTGCTCCTCCATCCACCGCCCCACCAAATCCAGCGATAGCTGCACGAGCGCGCGCGCACGGGGTCAGGTCATCCATGCATCCATCAGTACCTCTGTACAGATTCTCCGAAGGAAGGAAGGAGGGAGAAGGAAGCAGATAATAACAAATATCACCAGAGGATCCGTACGTGGTTTTCGGCGAGGCCGAGGTTGATGACTCCGCCGGGGTTGGACGCGGGGTGGTAAGGGTCATCGGCGCAGCGCCGGAGGCCGGCGTAGTAGAGCGAGTCCTCGTCGCCGGCCCGCACGACGGCCCCGCGCGCGGAGAGCGACGGCCGCGAGTGGGAGCGGCGGATCGGGAAGGCGCTGGAGGCCGGCGCGGGCGGGGAGCCCGGCGCGGGGGCGGGGCGGTTGCGCTTGATGTAGAGCTGGAAGAAGTAGAAGAGCGCGCAGGGGATGAGGGAGCCGAGCACCAGGCCGCCCCGGCCCTGCACCACCCCCTGCAGCGGCACGACGATGCGCATCCCGGTCCCGCCGTCGGCGCGCGGCCGCCGGTCGCGTGACGGCGACGTCGGCGGCGGCTTCCTCCTCGTCGTCGTCGCGCGGGATGTCGCGGGGCCGTCGTCGTCGCCGTCGTCCCTCATGGACGCGGCGTCGTCGTGGTGAGGAGTGCGCGCCGGCGCCGGGGCGGCAGCATAGGCGGGCGGTGTGGTGGGAGGGAGGCGGGATTGGGTTGGCGCGGGCGGGCGGGGGATTTGGGGGTTTGGGGGCCAACTGGCGCGGGGCTGGGTGGTGGTGGTGGCCGAGGACGGACGGACGGAGGCAAGTGGGGGGACACGCCGGGTTTGGCGTCTTGCTTGCCGCTTCTGGCGGCCCGCGGCCGTGTGGTAGTGGTGGGGTGAAATGGGAAGGGAGCCCGTCCCGTCTCCCGTGATCCCGTCCCGTTGATTTGGGCAAAGCGCGAAACGGAAGGAAGCAGCGGCTCATAGAGTGGATTTTTCGCATCCCATACAAGGAGACCTGGCATCAAGATTAGCGCCGGGTAAGAGATCTCCGAGAGTTTGGCACATAGGTTTGACATCCTAATTTTTTTGGCAAAATGAGAAAAATATTTCTCCAATAGTTTGGTATCTGGATTTGGTATCTTTGGCAAGTTGGCAAATCTCGGTCGATTGCGCGCATATATGTGCGCGCGGCACCGGCCACATATCGTAGTTTCCTTGTGCTTAGCGGGGCTCTTCGTTCGCTTAACGGGGCTCTTCGTTCGCTTAGCGGGTCTTTTCGTTTCGTTAGTGGGTTTTTGGGTTTTTAGAAATAAATTTTGCCAAACTGTTGGAGATGAGATCTTTTTTTCCTCCCCGTATCATTTTGGGAGTTGGCAAACAACGAGATTTGGAAAACAAAGTTTGCCAAACTGTTGGAGATGCTCTAAGAAACGAGAAATAAGTCATGCTACCACTGTCGTGCACCGCTCCACCGCGTTGCGTTAGGGTCTAGCTGAAACTTCACGGCCACGCTCAACAGCGCATCGCCCCGGGGGGCTACAGAGCTCCAACGAGATCCTACCGTGCCCGCAGCGACCACTTTCTTCCCCTACCTGTCCCGTCGCCATGACCATGGGCGCCCTTACCTCAACCCCGCCCGACCGTCTCCTTCGCCGCCCCACCTCACCCGAGAAGAAATGGTGACGGTGATGAGTTACGGAGAATATTAGTGAGGAATCGAAGGTTGAAGATGATGGTAGTTTGTACATTTCCCACACCTTCTCTCTCCCTTGAAATATGAGAAATGATTAAAATAATCGGTACGGTGTGTCTGAAAAAAAAACCACAAATTTGCGATGTCTTTGGGCAAATTCTCTATGTGGCGGTGTATTCTGGCCAATTACACGTTTTTCCAGTGTCCCATAACAAAATTTCCCTATAAATAAAACCATCGAGGCATCCATATATTTCGCCGCTAGATCAAAACAACACTTGGCCAATATTTTTTTAATGTTACTCATTCAACTAATAGTTAGCTCGCAAAATTAGCGATGAACAAATATATTACCTACCTGTGAGTACCTATTAGGTATTTAGGTGCAAGTGGATCTAAAGAGACTCCTACACTCGTCCACTATATTTCTCTGGAAAATCCCACGACGAACTCGGAGCCTTGTGCCCTGAAATCCTAAAACACGAAGAACTAGAACTGACACTCTATTTGAAGACCGTTCAATTCAATTAGTTATAGGATTTGTGGTCATCAAAAAAAAAAGTCTTCTTCAAACACCTCTATAATGGTGATTTTTTGCCGGTTTCGGCGCGCTCGATATTATCTAGTAAGTAAAGGAAGCGAAGTACTCCAAGTTACTAGTACCTCGATTCAGCCATTCAGGAAGCGAAGTGCTCCAAGTTACGGCAGTGCTTCTGAAGTTGCTTTATTAACCAGCATAGCCGAGTGTGCGCCGTGCTGCCTTGCCTCGGCCGCCAACGTCGCCGTTTAGCGTGCACTGTGACTGTGACACGCCACGCGACAGCGAGCTGCGGCCTGCGGGGCCAAAAAGCCATCGAACTCTCGGCACCATCGGAACGGAGGAACAAGGGACAAGAAGGAATCTCCCCTCCCCCCCTGCTCCTGCGGCCAGGCCGAGGATTCCAGACGCCCCAGCTGCCGCTCTTGTTCGCATCCGCCGCCGTACTGGCCACAGCCGTCAGCGTGAGCGAGGTAGCCGTCTGTTGCGGAAAACGACGGGGGCGCGTTCGCCGTTCCTGACCGCCGAGAGCCGTGGCAAGGAAAACGGCGGATCGGAGGCAGCTGGACGAGGACCTGGAGGAGCTGTGGCCCTTGGCCGCCTCTGGGACTGGGATGCGCTCCCACCGTTTTCTCGGTGGGCCACTCGTGATCTGTGCCGTCTCAGGTGGGACAATCAATCCGTGGACGACTGGTGAGGGCGCAAAAGATCCACACCGACCAAAATAGGAGTGTTCCTCTCATCATGGGTAGGCTCGTTGAACCTGCTGCACTGTACGTATCTTGTTTTTACCCCGCTGTACTGTACTCCCTCAAAAATAATCAATTCTCGTTTTGTGAGAAGCTAAATAATTGAAAATTTAACAAAAATACTAACATTATAATATAAAATGAGTACCATTAGATTAATTACGGAGTGTATTTTCATAATAAACTTATTTAGAGACATAAATGTGCTATTCATTATAAATTTAGTTAAAATTGAGCTTATTTAACTGATACGAATTCCATAATTGTAATTTTTTTTGGATGAAGATAGTACTTGGGAGGGAAAAAAAAGGGAGATAGAAGCTTACCCCTACTTCGTCGGCTAGTTCAACAGCACAAAAAAAAACGCAAACTTCATGGGGTGCTCAAGTTTGTAAATAAACTGAATAAATACTTCAAAGGTTACTTGTAGTGACTAGTGATAGTTTAAAAGCTTGTCTCCACAAAAATCTCTGAAATATTGAGGGGTTGTTTTGAAACGCATGAATTTTACTAGAATTAGCTCATTTTTCACATGCAAAATGCAAGAATATGAAAAATTCTTGTGTTCCAAATAGGACCTGAGTGTTTGAAAACCTAGGGTGTATTTCATCGGGTAAGCAATAAGCAGCTATTGGCGTAGCTGCATGAAGTTTTGACTAAGGTCTCATCTGATAGAGCTCCACTTGACTTCAACTCCTTCGTGCGATATTGCAATAGCAATGAGATGAAGCCGGAGCCACGCTAAACGAGGTCTGGAATTTGACTGAACTTCCAATGCTTTGACTGTTAACATGAAAACATGAAAAGAAAAACCATATGTGTAGTGTTGTTTGGAAGAGCATTTTCGTGATCTCGTGTACTCACTCATCAAATCAAATATTGGTTTGGTTGGCTAGGTGATAAAACTGCAAAAGGAGACCCCACACTCTGCGCGCCCTTTGGCCCGGCCCAATAAGCGAGTGCACGCGTGGAGATGGCTTCCTTCCTTTCATATTTAAGTATGACAACTAGTAAGATGGAACTAAAATTTCTTCGCTTCCCCCATATGCACACACGAATGGACTTTTGAAAATTTATCTGGGCAATTGAAAATTCTCTATTGGGACAAACCGATGTACATATCTCCTGTGCAAACCTGGGTTCTCTAATACGATCAAATCTGATGCGTTAACTAATGTAGCATTGTGCTTGCTTTGATCATTGTGCAAGTATATATAACAATTTATCCAAACAATTAAACGTAAGTAAACTGCACCTCACAAGCTTGAGTAGGAAGTTCATACATGTAACTAACCATTAATCTAGACTCTCTATGTTTCGGTAGAAAGTACTACAGGTCAAAGCTGTACTCCTACCACGAAGGCCAAAAAAACGTGAACTTGACATGGAATAATTTGCTTGACAGGATATAATAGTATGAGTAGGGCAGCATTGCTGGTGCTGCTCCTCCACCTTACCGAGAAGAATGCTAGAATATAAGGTGTCCTCCGTCCTCGATGGAAATAGACAGCTGATGACTATTTGATGCCACATCACAGAGTGAACTCCACATGTAAATATTTTTAAACTCATAATATCTTCTCTTTCCTCTATGGTATGTAAAGAAGCAGCGTCCTTCTCTGCGCGAGACTAGCTACGCCACTTTTTTTTTTGTGTGTGTGTGATTTCTCTGACGATCCGACGTCAGCTAGTATGTTCGTAGATACCTGTCGGGGACGTCCAAAGCCAAACACAACACGGCGGATCTTGATAGCGCCTACAGTAGGACGGAGACGGAGTAGCACGGAAGGAATCCGAACCACCAGAAAATGGGAAAACGAGACAAATATCTGGCCGTTTCTGTTGATTCTGATTCCACGAGGAATCCGGGTCACACGATCGGATTGCGCCCTTGTCCGCGCCCTGTCTCGTCCACACACACGACTCCGATGGCCGTGGCCCTGCCCGGCTGCCCCACCGGCCACCGCCAGTCCTGGTCCGCACATGCCTCGCGAATCGCGATGCTTGATTTGATTGCTTGCTGCCCCGGCCCCGATCTCCCATCATCCCCCGCTGCCGGACTCGGACGGGCGGGCCGGCGCCCTCCGTCAGTGACCAGTGGTCAGTGTCCGCTGCCATCAGCACCATGCATGCATCCGGTCTCCGGAGTCCGGAGGCAGGCAAACGTCTGCATCGGCTTTTGCTGTCCGTGTCCACGGAAAGAAAGCCCTGGACCTCTCCGTCTCTCCGCGCGTAGGCCTTGTTTTAGACGTATAAAGGTTGAGCGTGTCACATAGTAGGTTGGAAGGGGTGTTCCGATATTAATAAAAAAAAACTAATTACAGAACTTATCTAAACTGTGAGATAAATTTATTAAGATTAATCAATCTGTCATTAGCATATGTTTACTATAGTACGACATTGTCTAATCACAGACTAATTAGGCTAAAAAAATTTATCTCACAAAATACACGTAATCAGTGTAATTACTTATTTTTTAGTCTATATTTAATACTTTATGCATGTGTCTAAATATTTGATGTGATAGCGTGTAAAGTTTTGAGGAGGTGACTAAACAAGGCCGTAGTAGGGCTGTCACCGATGGGGAAAAAAAAGGGGTTTTTCTACTACTGGGAGTGCTTTTTTTTTTTTTTGATAAGTACTACTGGGAGTGTTTCGACTAGCGAAACCTTCTGCTTTCTCTCCATTTGACTGGCAGAGGAGAAAATGGGGGAGGGTCAAGACGTTGAGCGGCAGTGCCGTGCAGGGGATGAAGTGGTGACCGAACGCAAAGCCGAAAGCCGAAAGTGTGCAGCAAATCCGCCTGCCATCGTCCACTGGCACGCTAACTAGGCACCTTTCCTTTCCCTCTCTTTGCAAAAGCGAGCGAGAACAAACAAGCGAAACAAGAAGCATCTAATCGCGTCCCGTGCTTGATGACACGAGTCGCCTTTGCCTTGCCGTGTCGTCGATCGCCAACACGTACTCCAGCTGACACCATGTCTGATTAGTCATTACTCATTAGACAGGGGGGATTGAAGTCCATTTGAGTCCCATGAACTGGCTAGTAGCCCAACCAATAGCTAAAAATTAACGATTGAGCTAATAGAAAAATCTTTTGATGGCTCTTACTAGATAACTACCATACTAAGTATTAGCTGCAGGATTATTTCAGGGCTTAGCTGACTTCCTCAGGCTAGCAGCTAGTAACAATCAAATGCCTAGATCTTAACATGCTCTACGGCTACAGTGGCACGTGTGAGTGTGTCTTTGATGATGCGCCTGTAGATTTTTTTCTTTTTGTTGTTTTTTGGAGCAAATGATGAGCCTGTAGATAAGCAACAACTCAGCTGGCGCGCGGTGGACGCAAAGACCACGCCAGACTCACGCCACGGCCCATCACTAGACGTTCTAGACTCCGTGGGCCTGCATCCAGCTTTGGCCCAACCGACGTTGCTCGGCCGCCGGGCCGTCGAACTCGCTCTCACGGGGTTCTGGGCCTCTCCCTCACGCCGCCACATGAGCCCGAAGCAATCTCGAGCCCCGTGTCTGTCCCAGTGTCGCCTCCAGCCCCGGCCGGCTGCCGCCGGGCGCCGGTCCAGTGGCCACAGCTACGAGCCTGTTTAGTTCACAACCCAAAAAGTGCTACAGTATCTGTCACATTAAATCTTGCGGCACAGACATAGAGTACTAAATGTAGACGAAAGAAAAAATAATTACACAGTTTAGTTGTAAATCACGAGACAAATCTTTTGAGCCTAATTAGTCCATGATTGGACATAAATTGCCAAATAAAACGAAAAGTGCTACAATAGCCGAACCCAAACTTTTTCACCAAATAAACAAAACAACCCCGGGCGCTCCTCAGATTTGGTCCAGTCCAATCAGCTCTCAGGCTCATCAGGCCAGCCCCAACGCGGGCAGGGGCTGTTTAGTTGTCAAAATTTTTGGCGAAACGCTACCGTAGCAGTTTCGTTGTTATTTGGTAAATATTATCCAATCATGGTCTAATTAGGCTTAAAAGATTTGTCTCGTCCATTTCGTCTAAACTGTGTAATTAGTTTTATTTTTTTATCTATATTTAATGCTTCATGTTCAAAGATTCGATATGACGGTCCCTACCTTCTTTTCCTGTTCTCCTCACAACTTCTGAAAAAGCACGTGCCAGTTCCGCTGCTCGCCGCCCACATGCATGCTTGCCTGGGCGCCTTAACTTTTGTCAGCTGAGGCTGTTGCAGCCTCTGCAGGCAGCTATGAGCTGCTGCGGAGCCACCACCAGCGCCGTGTTTAGTTGGTTCCATTGGGCGCCGCCCAAAACATCGTACAATACTGTGTGACACTGTAGTATTTTGTTTTTATTTGGTAAAAATTGTCCAAACATTGACTAATTAGGCTTAAAACGTTCGTCTCGCAAAGTACAACAAAACTGTATAATTAGTTTTTGATTTCATCTACATTTAGTACTCCATGCATGTGTCGGCATTTCGATGTGATGGGGAATCTTCTTTTTGTATAGTAGAATTTGGGGAAATATTTCGTTTAGTTCGGTGAATTGGGGAGAAAAACACTGTATCAGAATTCCTGTAGCATTTCGTTTGTATTTGGTAAAAATTATCCAAATTTTGACTAACTAGGCTTAAAATGTTCCTCTCGCAAAGTACAACAAAACTGTGCAATTAGTTTTTGATTTCATTAACATTTAGTACTTCATGCATTTGCCGACATTTTGATGTGACAGAGAATCTTCTTTTTGCATAGTGAAATTTGGGAGAGAATTGGGGGAACTAGGCCGTGTTTAGATCCGGAATTGGGTGGCCCGAATTGGCCTCTGCTGCTATCGGAACACTGTAGCAGCTTTTGTTTTTTATGCAAAAAATTGTCCAAAAATTGATTAATTAGACTTAAAATGTTCGTCTCGCAAAGTACAACAAAACTGTGCAATTAGTTTTGATTTCATCTACATTCAGTACTCCATGCATTTGCCGGTATTTTAATGTGATGAAAAATCTCCTTTTTGCATAATAAAATTTGGGGAAGAATTTAGAATCTAAACAAGGCCCTAAACAAGAGCTTAGAATCTAAACAGGGCCCGGGTATGATTTGGGGGCTCACGCGCATACGTGGAAGACGAGGCTCCAAGGCGCGTTGGGGGTGGCCTCAGCGGCAGCGGCTGGCCACGGCAGTCGGCACTGTAGGAGACGGTACGACCGCCATGGGCATGCGTGTACCTTGACGGGTGTTTAATTGCTGGGTCAAAAATTTTTGGAGGTCACCTGGGGTGTTCGGATACTAATAAAAAAACTAATTACATAACTTATTTGAAAATTGCAAGACAAATTTATTAAGTCTAATTTATCTGTCTGACAATTTTATCATAATCTGTGTAATTAATTATTTTTTCGTCTATATTTAATATTCTATACATATGTTCAAACATTTAATGTGACGGAGTGAAAAATTGTTAGAGAGGAACTACACAATGCGTCTAAGGGGTGTTTGGTTTGAGGAGTTAAAGTTTAATAAACACTGTAGCACTTTCGTCTTATTTGACAAAAAAATTTCAATCTTGGACTAATTAGGCTTAATAGATTCGTCTCGTAAATTACTCCTAATATGTGCCGACATGCATGCAATTAGTCTACATTTAGTACTCCATGCATTTGAGAGAACATTGATATGATGGGAGTTAAACTTTAACAATTTCAAACCAAACAGGCCCTAAGTTGCTAGGCAGAGGGCTATTGCAAGTTTGCAACGCAGAGACGGGGCATCAATAGCGATCTGATCGTGGTGGACCGCCCATGCACCACAGAAGCCTCCTCTGCCCCCGCGTGAGTCCCTGACCGCCTCCCTCGGCTCCACGGATGGTACCTAGAGGCACAGCGCCTGCGCGCAGGTGGCCTGAATCCGCTCCAACGGATCGACCACCAGGGTGCAATTCAATCACAACCACGTCATGTTTCCTTTTGTACAGGAGTGTATTTTACCAGTTGAATCGAATTGAATAATACTCAGATTAACGAGCTAGGGGCCCATTAAGCAAGCAAGATGAGTTAAGGGCACTCACAATGTAGACTTTATCATAGAGTCTAAAGCTATTTATTACCTCGAATATTATGAACTTAGAGTCTAAATAAGACTTGAAGTCTTGTTTTTTCTCCCTCTTTCTTCAATAAATATGTTGCCACATCAGCAAAATATCATAAATAAGGTGTAATAAATAGTCTTGTACTCTATAATAGAGTCTTGCATTGTGAGTGCCATAAAGACCTACACCTCGATGGAGATAAAAAAAAGTGGAGATACTACACTCGGATGTCCGCACAAAACCGCATGTCCAGACGCCCGGTGAAAGCCCAAGTTTAGTTTTGGTAATTAATGACACCAAGTTGCTAATGTCATATGTTAAGTGGTTTGAGTTAGGCATAAGCAACACATGTGATCAAGGAGCATGTGGCATGAAGTGATGGCCACAAGGTCACAAGAGGTGGGGAAACACATACAATGATGATCAAGGTGATCAAGCATGTGGAGATGTGAAAGCATCTAGGTCCCGGTGTTGGTTTCGGCAATTGATGACAACGCATTATTACCATGACTAACGTGTGTTTTACAGAAACTTTGATAAGTTAGGTGATAGAGTTGATAACTGCTTTGGGCACTATGGTATTCATGTCCCTTGATGGAAATCGTTTCGGTTTTCAAAGGATCAACGGCAAGATTAAGGACAGTTAGTTCCGGATGTCAAGGTGTTGAGTTACATCCGGAATAGTCGTTAGGATGTTTGTTTCTTCCTTTGACCATACTATAAAGGGGGGCATGAGCGAGTAGCTTGACCTAGGTGAGTCTTTTGTTTAGGTGTGGTGAACACTTGTCAAACTTAGCACTAGGTAGCTCTGGTAAAGCTCAAAGTTCAGTTGGAAGCAACTTGGTTCAAGTTGTGTCGCGTTTCTAAGTCATTTGAGCAGTTTACCCTTGACCGTACGCGGTTTCTGTCACAACCGGACGCGTCCGGTCAGTACTAACAGTCACTGTGTCGTTAACTGATTGACCGGACGCGGTCCCTACGAGGACCGGACGCGGTGATCAGTCTGACACGTGTTTCAGAGGGTAACAGTCTAATCGGACACGACTGTGAAGTGATCAGACGCGTCCGATCACGTTCCAGTAAGGTTCTTACCTGACCTGACGCGTCCGGTCATCTATAATTGGACGCGGTCGGGCGTCAGGTCAAAGTCCAGTAAGGTTCTTGCATGATCGGACGCGTCCGGTCACCCCTGACCGACGCGTCCGATCACTCAGCGCTGACTTTCGGTTTTTCGACCATTACACTCGACCGGCGCGTCCGGTCACGACGACCAGCGCGTCCGGTCAGTGCGTGTTTTGCTGATTTGGCAGATAACGGTTGGATTTGTCTAAGGGGTATATAAATACATCCTCTCCACCTCTTTTAGAGGTCTCTTGCTCATTTGTTCAGCTGAGAAACACCTTTGGAGTGCAAGGGAGTGCAAGAGCCCTAGTGAGGATAGTGATTTGAGAATCAAAGTTTGAGATTCCTCACTAGTGACTAGAGAGTAGCAAGTGTGCATCTATCTTCTCATTAGGCTTGTTGTGGTCAAGTGAGAGTTCTAGCTTGTTACTCTTAGTGATCGCCATCACCTAGACGGTTTGGTGGTGATTGGGAGTTTAGTGGTCATCCAGCGAGCTTGTGGGTGACCCAACTCATCTTGTGAGCGGTTTTGGGTGATTCACTGCGACGGAGTGTCAAAGAATCAACCCATAGAGAGCACTTGATCCTTGCGCGGATCAAGGGGGAGCTACACCCTTGCGCGGGTGCTCCAACGAGGACTAATGGAGAGTGGTGACTCTCTGATACCTCGGGAAAACATCGCCGTGTTCCTAACCTTTACTTTCAAGTAGGGCCCTACTTTCAAGCATTTACTTTCATGCATTACTTTCATTGCTTGTTTACTTTTCTAGAATTGTCATGCTAGACTAGGATTGAAACTTAGGGTGCAGAACTTTTATCGGTAGAATCACAAGGAACACTAGTAGGCACTAGGGGTGAAGTTTGGTTTGTAGGATTTAATTCTTGCAATTAATTTTTAGAAAAGCCCAATTCACCCCACCTCTTGGGCATCTTTATCCTTTCAATTGGTATCAGAGCCGTGTTGCTCATTATTTAGGCTTCACCGTCTAGAGCAAGATGTCTAATGGGGAAGGACCACCTCCCATGTTTGAGGGAGACGATTTTCCATATTGGAAAATTCATATGGAGGTGTACCTCTAAGCCATAGATGTTAGGTGCCTTAGAGCCGCAACCGAAGGGCTTCCCGCTATCCGGGATCCCGCCAACCCAAGTGGTGACGAGGAGAAGTACGACCGGTGGAATGTAAAGGCAAAAAATACACTCTACCGAGGCCTAGGCAAGGATATCTTCAATCGTGTGCGTAATACCAAAAACACTCATGAATTGTGGGAAAACATTTGTGCTCTCCATGAGAGAACTAAGAGTGAGCGTGAGGAACGCTATCATCTTGCTTTAAAGAAAATTAATTCTTTTGAGATGCTTCCCAAAGAAAGTGCTAATGAAATGTACACTCGATTGAATGTTCTTGTAGAGGATCTCAATGCTCTTGGACTCACTCAAATGAGTCAATCGGATGTTGCAAGGAGGATCTTGAGCGTTCTTCCCGTTGAGAAGTATGGTCACATTGTCACCGTGCTTCACCAAAATGATCTCTCCACCGCAACACCGACTCAAGTATTGGGAAAGATCAATGCACATGAGATGTACATGCACATCACTTCGGAAGAGGGCTCATCATCTTCCAAGAAGAAGGACTTGGCCTTCAAAGCTAGCCATGAAAAGAAAATGAAGAAGGGCCAAGCCATGATGGTGCAAGAAAGCTCAAGTGAAAGTGATATTGATGATGCATCACTTGAACTCATGGTGAGAAAGACCACCAAGATGCTAAAGAAGCTCAACAAGAGTGGCATCAAGTTCGATGGCAAGAAGAAAAAATTCTTCACAAGTAGCAAAAGGAAGCCAATATCCGAGATGGATTGCTTCAATTGTGGTGAACTTGGCCACTTAGCTCATCATTGCCCGAAGCCCCTAAAAGACAAGTATAAGAACAAGAATAAGGGCAAGAAAGATGATTCAAGTGATGAAAAAGATGAGAAAAAGAAGAACAAGCCATACAAAAAGAAAGATGGCAAGAGAAGAGAGTTTTACAAGAAGAAGAAGGGAGGCAAAGCTTACATTGTTGGTGATTGGCTCACCGACATTGAGTCATCATGTGAGTCCTCTGGCGATGAGAGCGACGATGAGAAAGAGAAGGTCGCCGCATTTGTGATTGGGCCATCATCATCTTCGCCGACATCTTCATCACCACCTTCACCGCCATCTTCACCATCATCGTCCACTTCTCACCTATGCCTTATGGCCAAGGGTGAACGAAAGGTACAAAACAATGAGAGTGATGATGATGATAGTGATAGTGATGATAAATATGATGCACCTTCTTATGATGAACTTATAAAATTGTTGAACAAATATTCTAAAATCATAAGAAGAACTAGAAATGAAAATGATGAGCTCTAAAATGAAAATGACTCGCTCTCATCTAAACTTGAGAAGGCACATAAGACTAGTGATAAGCTCAAAGATCAAAATGAAATTATGTCTTCTACTCTCAAGGAGCTTAAAACTTATAACAAAGAGCTTAGAGATGAACATGATAAACTTGAGAAGAAGCATGATGAGCTCAACACTAGGCACAACTTGTTAAAAGACAAATATACTACATTGAAAATAGATTATGATAGTCTTATTGTTGCTAATGAGCTTGCTCTTGAGACACATGATGCTACTAACCAAGTTGTTAAGATTGATATAGCTACATCATGTGATGACTTGATTATTGAGAACATTGAGCAAGGCTCTAGCGGCAAAGGCAAGAATGTGATTGAGTCCGACAACTATGATGAGTATGTCAAGCTCAAGAGTGAAAATGAGATGCTTAAGAATGAGAACAAGAAGTTGATGGCTCTTGAAATGCAAACATCAAATGAGTCACTTATTGAAGAGAACAAAAAGCTTAAGCAAGAAAAAGAGCATCTCAAGACCGGCCTAAGCAAGTTCACAAGAGGCAAATATTTGCAAAGTGAGCTACTCATGAACACCATCATGAAGTTGGATAGAAGTGGCATTGGTTACTTGGCAAATCAAGAGAAGAAGGCTAAAGCTCAACAACAACAAAGCAAGTCAAAGCCCAAGCCAAAGAGATGTGTTGAGTGTGGACAAGAAGGTCATTTTGCTCATGAGTGCAAAACTCCACCACCACAACTCTTGCCCAAGCATGCTAGACCCTTTGCTTTCAATGCTCATTACATGCTTAGAAAAGATTTAAGTGGAAAGATGAAAGTCATGTTCTTGGGCCCCCCTAACAAAAATAGGCCTAAGAAAATATGGGTTGCAAAGTCACTAGTTGAGAAAGTCAAGGGTCCCTCTCAAGTTTGGGTCCCTAAACAAAAGGCTTGATCTCTTGTGTGTAGGTGAACTACAAGACCGGTGGATCTCATTTGGTTATTGATAGTGGTTGCACTCAACATATGACCGGTGATCCTCGTATGTTCACCTCACTTGAAGAGAATGGGGTATGTCAAGAGAAAATCACATTTGAGGACAATTCAAAGAGCAAAGTCAAGGGTATAGTTAAGATTGCAATATCAAATGATCACTCTCTTTCAAATGTGCTCTATGTTACTTTATTGAGTTTGAACTTACTATCCGTTGGGCAACTTTGTGATCTTGGCTACCAATGCTTGTTCACTCCTAATGAAGTGGTAGTTATAAAAATAGATGACAAGCAAGTGATTTTCAAAGGCTTCAGATACAACAGTCTCTATCTTGTTGACTTCACCTCCGAAGATGCAAACTTGATGACATGTTTGTTCACCAAAACTACTCTTGGGTGGCTTTGGCATAGGAGGCTTGCACATATTGGAATGAACACTCTCAACAAACTATTGAAGAAAGAATTAGTGAGAGGTTTGAAGGATGTAAAGTTTGAGAAGGACAAACCTTGTAGTGCATGTCAAGCCGGCAAACAAGTTGTAAATACTCATCCAACCAAAGCTTACATGTTAACATCAAGAGTACTAGAACTTCTACACATGGATTTGTTTGGTCCTATAACTTATAAGAGCTTGGGTGGAAATCTCTATTGTCTTGTGATTGTGGATGACTTCTCAAGATATACTTGGACTTTCTTCCTTCATGACAAATCCGAAGTGGCAAATTGCTTCAAGAAGTTTGCAAAGAGAGCTCAAAATAAATTTGAAGTCAAGATAAAGAAGATTAGAAGTGACAATGGCAAAGAGTTTGACAACACAAACATTGAAGCTTATTGTGATGAAATTGGAATCAAGCATGAAGTTTCATCAACCTACACTCCTCAACAAAATGGTGTAGTTGAGAGAAAGAACCGGACTTTGATCACCCTTGCAAGAACAATGCTAGATGAGTACAACACACCGGAGAAATTATGGGCCGAGGCAATCAACACCGCATGCTATGCTTCAAATCGCCTTTTCCTACAAAAGTTTCTTGGCAAGACCCCCTATGAGTTGCTAAATGGGAAGAAGCCGGACGTCTCATTCTTCCGGGTGTTTGGTTGCAAATGCTACATCTACAAAAAGCGTCAACACCTAGAGAAGTTTCAAAGACGTTGTGATATTGGTTTTCTTGTTGGTTACTCATCAAAGTCCAAAGCATATAGAGTATTTAACCATACCACCGGTTTGGTTGAAGAAACATATGATGTGAAATTTGATGAATCTAATGGCTCCCAAGGAGCAATTGAGAATTGTGATGATGTAGGTAATGAACCATTGAGAGAGGCAATGAAGAACATACCGGTGGGAGACATCAAGCCTAAAGATGATGAAGACGATGTACAAATTGTCAATCCACCATCTTCATCACATGTGCCTCAAGATGATGACAAGAATGAGAGAGTTGAAAATGAAGATACTCATGTCTCTCATGAACAAGCCGAGGCACAAGCTCAAGATGTTGATGCTCCCCAACCCTCTCCTCAAGTGGTTGATAGAAGAAACTCACCTCTACTTCAAGCACATTCACAAGATCTCATCATAGGAAGTCCTACAAAGGGTATAATGACTCGATCTCAAAAGCTTGCTTCTTTTGTTGAACATCACTCTTTTGTCTATTGTCTTGAACCTAAGAATGTAGAAGAAGCTCTTCAAGATCCGGATTGGATGAATGCTATGCACGAAGAATTGAACAACTTCGCCCGCAATCAAGTGTGGACACTTGAAGAGCATCCAAAAGGTGCAAGAGTCATTGGAACCAAGTGGGTGTTCCGCAACAAGCAAGATGATCAAAGCGTAGTAGTGAGGAACAAGGCAAGACTAGTTGCAAAGAGGTTCTCTCAAGTTGAAGGTTTTGATTTTGGAGAGACTTTTGCACCCGTTGCAAGACTTGAAGCCATTCGTATCCTTCTTGCATATGCATCGCATCATGAAATGAAACTATATCAAATGGATGTGAAAAGTGCATTTTTAAATGGTTTCATAAATGAACTAGTCTATGTTGAACAACCTCCCGGGTTTGAAGACCCTAGATATCCTAATCACGTTTATAGGTTGTCCAAGGCGCTATATGGGCTCAAGCAAGCCCGTAGAGCGTGGTATGAGCGCCTCCGGGACTTCCTCATTGAGAAGGGCTTCACTATTAGGAAGGTTGACACCACACTATTCACCAAGAAGCTTAATGGAGAGATCTTCATTTGTCAAGTGTATGTTGATAATATCATTTTTAGGTCAACAAATGAAGATTATTGCAAAGAATTTGGTGAATTGATGTCAAAGGAGTTCGAGATGTCAATAATTGGTGAGCTAACATTCTTCCTTGGTTTTCAAGTCAAACAAATGAGAGAAGGGATTTTCATCTCTCAAGAAAAGTATACCAAGGATCTTCTCAAAAGATTCAAGATGGAAGAGTGTAAGCCAATTAAGACCCCAATGCCGTCTAATGGACATCTCGACCTAGATGAGGGAGGTAAACCAATTGATCAAACTCTCTACCATTCTATGATTGGTAGCTTATTGTACCTTACCGCATCTAGGCCCGATATCATGTTTAGTGTGTGCATGTGTGCTCGCTTTCAAGCGTGCCCTAAAGAACCTCACCTAAGTGCCGTAAAAAGAATTTTAAGATATCTTAAGTACACCCCAAGCATCGGTCTTTAGTACCCCAAAGGAGCTAGATTCCAACTAGTTGGCTATTCTGATTCGAATTATGCCAGTTGCAAAATTGATAGAAAAAGCACATCCAGAGAGTGCCATTTGCTTGGGAGGTCCTTAGTATTTTGGTCATCTAAGAAGCAAAATAGTGTGGCTTTGTCCACCACCGAGGCGGAATACATTGCTGCGGGTGCTTGTTGTGCACAAATCTTATACATGAAACAAACACTCCTAGACTATGGAGGTGTTCTTGAAAAGGTGCCGCTTTTATGTGACAATGAAAATGCCGTTAAAATTGCTAATAATCCGGTACAACAATCACGCACCAAGCACATTGATATCTGCCACCACTTTCTAAGAGATCATGTTGCTAAAAATGATATATCACTAGAAGGTGTAAGAAGTGAAAATCAATTAGCAGATATCTTCACTAAACCTTTAGATGATGCTACCTTTTGTAGGTTGAGAAGTGAACTAAATGTGCTTGATTCTAGTAACTTTAAAAAATAAGCTTGTGTTGTCCCTTGCATTGCATTGTATTATATGCCATGTTTAATTCCCCGCAATGCATCTAGAACTTGTCCAACACGGTTACGATAACCCTCCTTTAGAGGAGTGAAGAAGTCTAACCGTGGATCAAACTTGACAAGCAACCTAGTCTTCCTTTCTCGCTTTGCATTGCATATGCATGGTTGTTGCTTTGCCGTTTCTTTTTGGTTTAGCTTTGAGTAACCTCTATGTTCGTCCATGAATAGAAAGAGCATTTGAAGCTCCCAAGGGTTCATAAACTCTATTGCATGGCCATACGTTGCTCCTCGGGTGTTTATTGTGTATTTTCTTAAAAATAATACTAGCCTAAGGCAAAATACTTTGAAAAACTTGAGGGTTTGAGTGAGGCCACTCAAATCAGGTTCCAATTGGTGTTTATTTGAGTCTCTTTGAATTGAAACTTGATTGGGAAAAGTCGCGTCGAAGATCGGATTGAAGAAATGCGTTAAACAGCGACCGGACGCTGGACCAGACGCTACATCAGACGCGGTGCTGCTTCACCACTGCGTCCGGTCCCGGCATCCACCAGCGCGTCCGGTCATCCCGAAGAACTTCTCTAGGATCTGTGACCGGACGCTGCACCGAACGTGTCGTTGCTGACCACCGCGTCCGGTCCCGGCCACCACCACCGCGTCCGGTCATGCGCTTGAGTTTCCCGGGCAACCTCTGATCGGACTCTGTCAGCGTCCGATCATGCCTAACCGGACACGTTTGGTCGTTCTAGGAGCTTACTGGACTGTGACCGGATGCTGCCCCACCGCGTCCGGTCATGCGACCACCGCGTCCGGTCATCGCGCGAAAAGCGGATCTTAGCCTTTTTAACCGTACGATCAGATCTCGTTTCATTCCTCTTCCTTCTCAATCAACCGCCGCTCCCTGCCCTAGCCACCACCTCGTCATAATCTCGCACGCCGCCACCGTAGTCCAGCGTCGCCGCACCCGAGCCACCGTCCTACTCCCGCAAGCTCGCTGTTCCACGCCCGCGCCCGCGAGCTCGCTCTTCCGCGCGTCGCCGCCGTGTGCCCGTGCTCGCTGTCCGTGCACCACCGCCGCATGCCCACGCTCGCTGCTCGCGTGCCGCCACAGCCATCGCTCTGCCGTGCGTGCGCCACCGCACCAAAGCTCGCGCTCGCTGCTCCTGCCGGAGTCTTCCTCCCTCCCGTAGAGACCTAACCCTAGCCGTGCGAAAATCGTTCTTCGTCGAGGTTTCTTTGTGAGTTTCTGTCTCCACGAGCGGTTGTTCATCATTTCTTGGTAACCCTATCGCGTCAAGCTCATCTTCCTTTCATCGGAACTTCACTCATCCGAGGTAGCTATCGTGGTCTATTCACATCTTATCTAATATGCTTGCTTTCATTAGGATCTCACTCATCTATTAGATAATATATGTTGCTTATAGTAGATCTATCTATTCTATCCTTTCAGTGTGTCCTATCGGTGCTTTGTGTGTTAGGTGATCAGCTATGAATCTGAGGCCAAGCCTGCGGATATGGATTGAGGCCAAGCCTCACGAGTGTCAGTACACCATCTGTCACTATCCAGGTTTTCTCAGTCGCAGCAGTTTGTCAGTATGGTTCGCTGCAAGAATACTGGTGGTGCACCTAGTGACAGGGACGAAAGTCCTCCCAGGAGGATAGAGGTGGCTCGTGGCAAGCGAGTGAAGATAGCCGCTAAGAAGAGAAAGAGGACACTCACAGAGGTAGAGGTGGCTCAGGCAGTTGCAGATGCAGCAGAGCTAGCAGAGAGAGGTGGCAGGAGCAGTGGGATTCGTATTGGCGAGCGTCGCTTTCACCTTGAAGGTCGACAGCTCGATACTGAGGCCACAAAAGAGACCGTGGATGCACCTGCAGAGCAGCCCACAGAGGACCCAAAGGAGACAAAGGAGCAAACAATTCA
The DNA here is from genome assembly GCA_038087645.1 of Saccharum hybrid cultivar R570. NCBI lineage: Eukaryota > Viridiplantae > Streptophyta > Magnoliopsida > Poales > Poaceae > Saccharum > Saccharum hybrid cultivar. The sequence goes on along the minus strand of JAQSUU010000262.1, from coordinate 3,129,507 downwards.
CTCTCCACAGCGTCGTCGCTCAGGACGTACGCGAGCTCAGGTGACTCCCAGGCCAGAGGGCCAGCGTCATGGAGGTCGTCCACCTCCTAGGGCTCGAGGTCACCCCCTAGTTGAGCACTTTGACCTCAGGGGAGCTACAGCATGACATGTGCAGGCACTCAGGTTCGTTGAGGTCACTCGGTGGTTCCCACCTCAACGGGATCCCCGGGCTTCAGAGGGCTTCTACACACCCCTACACAAGGACTTCTACAGAGCCTATGTTGATAGCGGGATTGCATTCAGACCTCAGAGAGTCTGTCGACTAGAGGCCTTAGTTGAGGTGGTTGGTGAGCAGCTCCATCCGCACCTGTCCTTTCTACCTGGCTTGTCAGATCTTCTTGAATGGACTGGAGCCTACTGCGAGACTTGGGTCAGAGAGTTCTATTCTTCACTTTGGATTGACCCAGCACATGAGTTTATTCACCTTGCATTCCGAGGCCGTGACCGCAGACTGTACAGCACCAGGGTATGGGAGATCCTCAGACTCCCAGCTTCAGAGATAAGGATACACCAGCTGTGCTTTGGACAAACCACACCTCCGAGACGTCCTCATGGCGGGACAGTGCCACCCACAGACATGATCACACCCTGCTTCCGTGAGCCATTTGGCAAGGGGTCTAGACGTACACCTGCCAGCCTGACACCCCTAGCTAGAGTACTTGATGCTATTGTGAGGTGGACACTTCTTCTGAGGCTGGGATACAGAGAGGGACTGACCCGTATGTAGTTATGGGTAGTGTATCACCTCATCTCACAGACACCATTCGATATTTGGGATCTGATGCTATGTGAGATGGAGGATACTTTGGCAGAGGGATTCAAGGGTCACAGGCAGCTACCTTATGCTCATTGGATTTGTTTTATTATTCGTTCTACGTGTGACCTGCCTGCAGAGATTAGAGCAGAGATATCTGATACCACTATAGTTTTTCCAGAGTATGATATTCGACAGCTGTGAGCTTCAGTTACCAGAGAGCAGGCACCTGGCCCAGGACAACGTCAGAGGCCAGAGGTTCCAGAGACAGCTGCTGAGCAGGACGAGACCGTTGAGGGTCTTGATGAGGCCGAGCTTGCAGATCTTGATGCTCAGCCAGCTGATCTAGTTGAGGATGTGGCTACTGACAGCACAGATGAGGATTATCAGCCCATCCCCCGGTACCGCTCTCCTCGGCCTCACGACCATGAGGCCAGTGGTTCAGGCTCAGCCTCCCGCTCAGACCCAGCCATGGTGGCTATACTTGAGAGGCTGACCTAGGCCCAGGAGAGACAGGAGGTTCAGATGCAGAGACAGGCTGAGGACACAGTTGTCGCATTTGCTCAGATTTAGGCTCGTCAGGACGAGTTCTAGAGGCAGCAGATGGAGTTTTAGATGCAGCAGTTTGAGATGCAGAGGCAGCAGGCAGCCACCCAGCAGCAGTATCTAGAGCTCCTGCGACACTTTGTCACTGTTGGGGTACCTCCACCACCGTCTGTGCTGACTCTAGCCCTACAGTCCAGTGGACCTCAGAGTCAGGGACAGCTGAGCTTTCAGTTCACCTCTCCCCAGCAGCAGATTCCTCAGACTTTTCAGTCCCCGAGCTACACTCCTATACAGACGGGGTTCACTCCACTAGCTCAGCCTAGACCTCACCTCCTCTCGGGCACTCCTTTCACTGACTTGAGTGCCTCCTACAGTGAGCTAACTGGTCAGCTGACACCCTCGTACACCACTGTTGTGACCACTTCAGGGATGTCAGCTTTCGAGACTACTCTTCCTCCAGTGTTAGGGGTCGAGACTACAGAGACTGTGCCATCGTTAGTTGCATCGACAAATCCTCCTACTCTTGGTGTCTTTCAGGCTCAGGCGACAGTGACTACTCCTATTGTTGCTACTACACCTTCAGTTCCTGCACTTGCTCTACAGACCCAGACCGCTTCACTACCATGTCTATCTACAGAGGGTCAGCCTGATAGTTCAGAGTCTGAGGAGGATACTTCACAGTTTGTGATCACTCCACGCTCCTCGGCACCCGACACGACAACTTCTGTTCCCCCGTCGGATCCTTAGTTTTGTCTTTTTGGCGTTTGATGTCAAAGGGGGAGAGAGAATAGATTTAGGGGGAGTGTTGATAGAGGGTTTTCGATTTTTCTTTGTGTGCTACTTCATATATCATGTCACTTAATTGGTTTTAGCTCATAAGGTTGTGCTTCTATGCCTTACTCCGATTTCATATGAGCTATGCTTTATGTGTACTAACTCTTCATGTTTTATCTTATGAGTACACTCAGTTGGCTTGGAACACATAAGCAATTCCTAACCCCTTGTGCTTGTAGCTTTTTGCTTATGTGAACCAAGCATATTCGAAAACCTCAACTCTTATATCTTCTGAATCTAAGTGTTGTCATCAATCACCAAAAAGGGGGAGATTGAAAGCATCTAGGCCCCGGTGTTGGTTTCGGCAATTGATGACAACGCATTATTACCATGACTAACGTGTGTTTTGCAGAAACTTTGATAAGTTAGGTCATGGAGTTGATAACTGCTTTAGGCACTATGGTATTCATGTCCCTTGATGGAAATCGTTTTGGTTTTCAAAGGATCAATGACAAGATTAAGGACGGTTAGTTCCGGATGTCAAGGTGTTGAGTTACATCCAGAATAGTCATTAGGATCTTTGTTTCTTCCTTTGACCGTACTATAAAGGGGGGCATAAGCGAGTAGCTTGACCTAGGTGAGTCTTTTGTTTAGGTGTGGTGCACACTTGTCAAACTTCGCACTAGGTAGCTCTGGTAAAGCTCAAAGTTCAGTTGGAAGCAACTTGGTTCAAGTTGCGTCGCGTTTCTAAGTCGTTTGAGCAGTTTACCCTTGATCTGACGCGGTTTCTGTCACGACCGGACGCGTCTGGTCAGTACTAACAGTCACTGCGTCGTTAACTGATTGACCGGACATGGTCCCTACGAGGACCGGACGCGGTGATCAGTCTGACACGTGTTTTAGAGGGTAACAGTCCAATCGAACACGACTGTGAAGTGATCGGACACGTCCGGTCACGTTCCAATAAGGTTCTTACCTGATCTGATGCGTCCGGTCATCTATAATCGGATGCGGTCGGGTGTCAGGTCAAAGTCTAGTAAGGTTCTTGCATGATCGAACGCGTCCGGTCACCCCTGACCGGCGCGTCCGGTCACTCAGCGCTGACTTTCGGTTTTCTGACCGTTACACTCGACCGACGCGTCCGGTCACGACGACGAGCGTGTCCGGTCAGTGCGTGTTTTGCTGATTTAGCAGATAACGGTTAGATTTGTCTGAGGGGTGTATAAATACATCATCTCCACCTCTTTTAGAGGTCTCTTGCTCATTTGTTTAGTTGAGAAACACCTTTGGAGTGCAAGGGAGTGCAAGAGCCCTAGTAAGGATAGTGATTTGAGAATCAAAGTTTGAGATTCCTCACTAGTGACTAGAGAGTAGTAAGTATGCATCCATCTTCTCATTAGGCTTGTTGTGGTCAAGTGAGAGTTCTAGCTTGTTACTCTTGGTGATCGCCATCACCTAGACGGTTTGGTGGTGATTGGGAGTTTGGTGATCATCCGGCGAGCTTGTGGGTGACCCAACTAATCTTGTGAGCGGTTTTGGGTGATTCACCGTGATGAAGTGTTGAAGAATCAACCCGTAGAGAGCACTTGATCCTTGCACAGATCAAGGGGGAGCTACACCCTTGCGCGGGTGCTCCAACGAGGACTAGTGGGGAGTGGTGACTCTCCGATACTTTGGGAAAACATCCGCTGAGGAAAGCACAAGAACCTCTTATAATCAACCGGAGGTGGCCAAGAACAATCTCCTTCTCTTGCCAACGCCTCTAACAATCTCCAAGCCAGCTAGGAGCGGTACTCTCCAAGAGTAACAAGAAATCCACCGGCTAAACCACCCACAAGTGCCACTAGATGCCCTCAAGCTATGCAATGCACTTTGGGATCACTCAATCTCACTTTTGATTTGCAATCAAGCAAGAGAGAAGAGTGGGAGGAGAAGCTCTAGCTCAAAGGATGCACAAGAATGTTAGAAATCACAAGAGACCTCCCCAAGGGCCGGCCAATAAGTATTTATAAGCATCCCATCCGAATAGAGCCGTTATACCCCTTCACTAGGTCTTTTTCGGGATGACCGGACGCGTCGGTCATAACTGACCGGACACGCTCAACCGCGTCCGATCCTCTAACGGTCACTGAACCCCAACGGTCAAACCAACGACCGGACGCGCCCGAGGCAATGACCAGACGCGCCTGTCAAACGACCGGACGCGCCCGTCAAACGATCAGACGCGCCGATCGCGCTGTTCCGCACGCCCGCGAAGCAACGACCAGACGCGACAGTGCCCGCGTCCGGTTAGAGTCCAGTAAGCTCCCTCAACGATTGGACGCGTCCGATCGTGTGTGACCGGACACGCCGCGCGTCCGATCGTCCTTGCGAACTGCAGATTCCTCTGGGCGACTGACCAGACGCGCCGGTCCCACGAGTGACCGGACGCGCCGGTTGCAAACCCTAGCATTCGCGCGCCTGACTGCTGACCGGACGCGTCCGGTCATACCATGACCGCGTCCGGTGCAGCGTCCGGTCATCTCGGTGACCTCCGTTCGCCTCCGTTTCTTTTCCAACTTCCGGCGTAGTGGAAAATAGGCATTTCAACTCCTCGAAAACGCCTGAATCCCGCGCTCGCAAGCTCGGTGGGAGGGAGAGAGAGACCCAAACCCTCTCTACCGCTCAAACTTCATCGCCTTCGTAAATATGCCAACACCAACAAGTGATCACCACCTTGTGCACGTGTGTTAGCATTTTCATAATCATTTTCGAAGGTTTTCTAGTTAGCTCACTAGGCTCTACATGCAATGCACTTCATGAATTCACCTAGTGGCACCCGTGCGTCGAATAACCGATAAGACTTCCCCTCTTAATAGTTCGGCTATCGATCCTAAACCACTCACACCCTCTATGGTGTCTTGAGTGCAAAAACAAAATGGCCCTATGGTTATACCTTTGCCTTGAGCCCATTTTGTTTCTCCAAAAGATATGATCCACTTCATATCATCAAATGACCGTCTCGATCCATCGACCTTGACTTCACTTGCTCTTCACCGTTGCATCGGTCCGTCGGCGCCAAGTCTTGCTCAAGCTTCACCATCGCATGGTCCTTCGCTTCGAAGCCTCGACTTGCCCTTCACCTTCACAACCGGTCCATTGAGCCAAGCATTACCTCGGTCTTCATCATCTTGGTCACATGAGTCAATGTCATGTCTCATATTCAATGACCACCTTTATCTAAATCATCCACTTAGATACAAAGGTTAGTCCTAGGTTTCATCAATTAGCCAAAACCAAACTAGGGACTTTCGATCTCCCTCTTTTTGGTAATTGATGACAACCCTCACAAAGATGATTTTGATAATAAAAGTTTTAAACTTGTCATACTTGTCCAATCATTTTGCTCATAAGTAAAGTTTGGACAATTATCACAAGCTCGGTTTTGGTAGCATTATCTCTCCCTACATATGTGCATAGAGTTTGGATTGAAATCTTTGCACATATGCATGAATAGAAGTGTTGAGAGAGTAATTCTACCAAAATGATGCTAAGGTGTAAGAAATGGACCTTTGAAGTGTGATACCAATTGGAGTTGCCTTTTACACCATCCTTAGCATCATGAAGTAACTAGACATCCATCACAACTCAAGAACCCCGTGAGATCAACATTATAGTAAAGGTTGTTGGATCACTTGTAAAGATTAAGGCACGTCTAGATACCACATGTAAACTATTCCTATGCATGCTAGTGGATCATTTCATCATTCAAGTTCTATACTAGCATTGCACCACACAAGCATGTATATATTGAATTTAAATACATGTGCAATGAGCAAGTCATATGAGAATGCACAAACAAATGCAACAACAACTTTGTTTATGAGCTTGCTCCCCCTACTTGTGTGCATCAAAATTTTATTTACCCCTTTATCATGTTGAATCATCTTTTTCTCTCCCCCTTTGTCAACAACTTACCCAAAAATAGGATCAAATTATGGAGAGAAAACAATGTTTGATGGAGTAGGTTACAATTTATAAAATTTGGTTCAACCTAGAATACTTGCCAAAGATATTTAATTTGATTTGAACCAAAGACAAGCTTCTTCACACCTCATAATAAGGGTTATCTTGCCTATGTTGAATTAAACACTTATAGTAAATCTTCTAGATTCAACACTAGGTTTGCAAGCTCACAAACATGTCATATGCCACCACTAGATCAAAATAAGCATAGAAGCAATAGTGGTAACATATATCCATCAAATTCATTTGATTTATCATGAATGCTCATGCATACCACTTATTATGTCTACATGCTCTAGCAAGTCCTTAGCATAGGATGAATGACATGTCAATCAACTTTTACCTTGCAATGTCGAAGGAGAGGCATGTCAATAAGTGGGTGGGGTGCATTCAACTCATGTTTGAGAAATCAAGAATGTACAATTCATTTCTTAGCTTACAAAACCTCTTTTCATCAAGTGGCTTGGTGAGAATATCGGCAAGTTGATCATCGGTGCCAACACTTTCAATGGCAATATCTCCCTTTTGTTGATGATCTCTAATGAAATGATGCCTTATGTCAATATGCTTTGTTCTTCCATGTTGAACCGGGTTTTGTATCATCTTGATTGCACTTTCATTATCATATAGCAATGGCACATTCTTGAAGTTGAGGCCATAATCCTTCAAAGTTGATTTCATCAATAGCAATTGTGCACAACAACTCCCCGCACTCACATATTCGGCTTCGGCGGTAGAGATTGCCACACTATTTTGTTTCTTTGAGGACCATGACACAAGTGATCTTCCAAGTAATTGACATGTGCCACTTGTGCTCTTTCTATTGATCTTGCAACCCCCATAGTTGGAGTCCGAATATCCAATCAATTCAAACTTTGACCCCTTGGGATACCATAGTCCAACATCTCTTGTTTGCCTCAAGTACCTCAATATTCTCTTTGCGGCCGTGAGATGACTCTCTCTAGGTGAGGCTTGATATCTAGCACACATACAAACACTAAACATGACATCCGGCCTTGATACGGTGACATAGAGTAGACTTCCAATCAAAGACCGATATTCCTTTTAATTCACCATTTTGCCATCAAGATCACTATCCAAATTGCCATTTGTACTCATTGGAGTTGAAATTGGCTTTGCATCTTGCATTCCAAACTTCTTCAACATGTCCCTTATGTATTTTCCTTGACTCACAAATATCCCATTATTCAATTGTTTGACTTGGAGACAAAGGAAGTAGCTAAGTTCACCAATCATAGACATTTCAAACTCTTTGGCCATCATAGCACCAAATTCTTCACAATAAGCTTGATCGGTTGATTCAAAGATGATGTCATCAACATATATTTGCACTATGAATAGATCATTTTCAATCTTCTTGGTGAATAGAGTTGTATCAACCTTGCCCATCTTGAATCCCTTAGAGAGAAGGAAATCCCTTAGCCTCTCATACCATGCTCTAGGTGCTTGCTTTAAGCCATATAAAGCCTTCTTCAACTTGTACACATGGTTGGGTTTCTTGTCATCTTCAAATCCGAGAGGTTGCTCAACAAAGACTAACTCATTGACGATTCCATTGAGAAATGCACTTTTGACATCTATTTGATATAGTTTGATGTTGTGTGCACAAGCGTAAGCCAATAGAATCCTTATTGCCTCCAATCTTGCCACGGGAGCATATGTCTCATCATAGTCAAGACCTTCTATTTGAGTGTAACCTTGAGCAACTAGTCTTGCTTTGTTTCTCACCATAATGCCATCTTGATCTTGCTTGTTTTTGAACACCCATTTGGTTTCAATCACATTGTAGTCATTTGGCCTTTCTACCAATTCCCAAACATCATTTCTTATGAAATTGTTAAGTTCTTCTTGCATAGCCATGATCCAATCGGCATCCTTCAAAGCTTCTTCTATTTTCTTTGGTTCTGTGGTTGACACAAATGATGCATGCTCACAAAACATGGCCAATCTTAATCTTGTTTGCACACCACTTCTAATATCACCAATAACACTATCAATGGGGTGATCTCTTGCAACATGTTGTAGTTGGAGTACTTGCACTTGATTGCTTTAGCTTGGTTGATCACTTGATATATCTTGATGAGATAAACTAGCACCATGATCTTGCACTTTAGAGTCACTAGCTAGCTTGAATGGAGAATTGAGCACTTGATCTTTATCATCATCTTGAATATCAATTACTTGCTTTGCTCTAATGTCCACAATGTCCATGTTTTTCATTGCTTCCACCAATAGAGTTCCACCAACATCATCTAGATTCTCTTCTTCATCTTGTGACCCATTAGTTTCATTAAATTGCACATCATGGACTTCTTCTAGAATGCCACTTGAGTTGTTTCAAACTCTATAAGCCTTGCTTATAGTTGAATAACCAAGTAGGAACCCCTCATCACATCTCTTGTCAAACTTTCCCAATCTAGTGCCCTTCTTTAAGATATAGCATTTGTAACCAAACACCCTAAAGTAAGAAATATTGGGCTTTCTTCCATGAAGTAGTTCATATGGGGTCTTCTCTAGCAATGGATGACAATATAGTCTATTGATATAGTAGCAAGCGGTATTGATTGCTTCATCCCAAAAGGATTGACTCATATTGTACTCATGAAGCATTGATCTAGCCATATCAAGCAATGTTCTATTCTTTCTCTCAACTAGGCCATTTGATTGTGGAGTGTACTTGGCCGAGAATTGATGTCCAATGCCATAGTGATCACAAAGTTCTTCAATTCTTGTATTCTTGAACTCACTTCCATTGTCACTTCTCACTTTCTTGATTCTAATCTCAAACTCATTGTGAACTCTAGTGAGAAAGGTCTTGAAGGTGTCAAACACTTCACTTTTGTCACTAAGAAAGAATACCCATGTGAATCTTGTGAAGTCATCCACTATGATAAATTCATACTTATTACCACCTATGCTTGAGTATGTTGTTGGGCCAAATAGATCCATGTGCATCAAATCAAATGCTTTGCATGTGCTCATTGTACTCTTCTTTGGATGTGAGCTTCCAACTTGCTTCCCGGCTTGACATGCACTACAAAGTTTATTCTTCTCAAATTCAACATCTTTCAAACCATTGACAAGATTGTGAGTTGTAAGCTTCTTCAATTGTTTCATGCCAACATGACCAAGCCTTCTATGCCAAAGCCAACCCATGCTTGATTTGGAGATTAAGCAAGTTGTCAAAGAAGTTTCTCTAGCATTGAAGTCAACTAGGTAGAGATTCTCATATCTAAAGCCCTTGAATGCCACATTTGAACCATCCATACTAATGACTTCCACATCATCAACCCCAAAGATACATTTGTAACCAAGATCACATATTTGTGCCACAGATAGAAGATTGAAATCCAAGCTTTCAACTAGCAACACATTGGAGATACTCAAGTCATTTGATATTGCAATCTTGCCCAAGCCAACAACCTTGCCTTTCTTGTTATTACCAAATATGATAGAATCAACACCACTATCATTGTCATTAATTAAGTCAAACATTCTTGATGTACCGGTCATGTGTTGAGTGCACCCACTATCAATAATCCAATGCCTTCCTCCGGCTTTGTAATTTACCTACAAGAAAATTAATGAAGCTTAGGTACCAATTTTTGCTTGGGTCTTTGTAAGTTAGTAACTAAGCTCTTTGGTACCCAAATAGTCTTCTTCTTTGGGCCAACAATGGGTGTACCAATAAACTTAGCTTGCACACCCTTCACACTCTTGGTAAGCACATAGCAAGAATCAAAAGGTATAGCATTAATAAATTTCTTGCTTTGGTTCTTTTTATTGCAATTATGCTCTAGGTGCCCAACTTGCTTGCATCTATTGCAAAACCGACCATTGCCCTTCACAAAGCTAGGCTTTGGAGTTGCAAAGGCTGACTTACCTTTCTTGGGGTTGTAGCCCAATCTCTCTTTGTTAAGAGAGAACCTTTGGCTACCCAAGCACTTAAGCAAGCGGGCCTCACCACCATAGGCTTTGCCTAGGGCGTGAGTGAGCTCATCCATCTCTCTTGAGAGTCTCATTCTCAACCATTAGTGAGGCATCACAAGTGAAACCATCACTAGTAGAGGAGGTAGAGTCGGTGGTGGTGGATGAAAAGCTACAAGAAGGGTTAGCATTTGACATGACGATAGGTTCATAAGAGGATTCATCAATTATATCACATGTAACACCTATATCACATGATACAACAACCTCCTTCTTTGCTTGTTGCTCAAGTAGCAATGAGTGAGCTTTTTCAAGCTTGGAATGGGCCTTACCAAGATCCTCATGGTCTTCCACTAGACTCTCATGAGTGGTCTTAAGCTCACTAAGAACTTTCTCAAGTATTGCTACTTTCATTGAAAGCTTCTTACACTCCTTGTCCTTGGCAATAGCTATGTCTCTAGTTTGTTGCATCAAGTCATATAGTTGTTCTTTAGTTGGTTCATCATCATCATTTTCATTATCATTATCATTATCACTATCATGATCATATTCCATTTCACTTTCATCATCACTCTCATCATATAATACCTTAGTTTTTTTAGCCATGAGGCATGAAGAGGATGAATCAAATAGTGATGGCTTCTTGTTGATAGCAATAGAAGCAAAAGCCTTATTGGATGATTCTTCTTCTTCATCATCATCATCACTTTCCCAAGTGACCACATAGGCTCCATTATTGCCTTTCTTGAAAGTCATCTTGGCCTCTCTCTTTTTCTTCTCAAACTTGCCCTCTTGTTATTCTTCTTCTTGTCATAGGGACATTCGGCTTGAAGATGTTCGGTGCTATCACAATTGAAGCACTTCCTTTGTTGCTCATTGCTCTTGAAATAGTCATTTCTCTTTTTGAAGCCTCTTCTTTTCATAAACATCTTGCTAATATTCTTGACAACTAGAGCAAGTACCTCATCATCAATTTCCAATTCTTCATCTTCTTCATTGTCATCTTCTTCTTGAATTGAAGCTTTGCCCTTAGAGGAGGTGGCCTTGAATGCCACGGTCTTCTTCTTTTCTTCCTCCTTCTCCTTCTCATCAACATCTTGATCATACTTGTCAAAGGTCAATACCTCTCCAAGCAAATCATTGGGCTTCATTGCATCAAGCCCATCTCTTTGTAGCATCATGATCAACATTTTGAATCTTCTTGGTAAGCTCAACAAGAACTTGTGGCAAAAATCTTAGTCTTGTGTCTTGTGCCCTAAGCTCTTGAGATCATTCACAATGACTTGTAATCTATGAAACATCTCTAAGATTGTTTCTTCTTCTTTCATCTTGAAGTTCTCAAACTCACTCTTGAGCCCATATAGCTTGGCGCTCTTCACAACCTTAGTGCCCTCATATGTTTCACTCAACCTTGTCCATACTTCATTTGCCAACTCTAAATCCTTGATGTCCTCCAATACTTTTGTGTCAATACCATTGTACAATGTATTGAGAGCCATTCTATTGCATGTTCTATTTGCTCTATCTTCATCGGTGAGATGATCGGGATCAATGATAGCAAAATCATTCTCGGTGACTTGCAAAACTCTCTCATGAATAGAGCCAAGGTACATTGTCATTTTTCTCTTCTAATGAGCAAAAGAACTAACACCATCAAAGAACGGTGGCTAGCCCCCAACATGATTGAACACAATTTGAGCCATTTTTCACACCGAAGGATGTTAAGCCTTGATTAAAATGGTGACCACGGCTCCGATACCAATTGTAAGGTCCTAGATGGCTAGAGGGGGGTGAATAGCCTATAAAAAATTCTACAAGAACCACTAAGCAAACTTGTTAGAAAAACAAACGGCGTAAAGCGAGTTTTGCTTAGCCTACGGTTGTGATGCAAGCCTCCTATCCACAAGTCTAGTAGACTATGATCTCTAGTTCACACAAGGGCTAAGTTACTAAACTTACACTAGTGACCAAGCTAGAAATTACTTAGCAAAGGCTATCACTAGAGCTACACAAGATAACTAGTAAAGTAAATACGAGAGATAGGATTGTGAGTCTTATACCGACGGTGGAGTGAAGATGTTGCCAATCACCAAGATGATATACAATCAATCAATATTGACAACAACACAATATGAAGACCAATCACCGGGAGACAAGTGACACAATATTTTTGTTCACCCGGTGTTCACTTGTGCACCGACAAGCTACGTCATCGGTTGTGTCGACCAACACTTAGATGGTTCCTCGATGTGACCCTCAAGTCACTTGCCCCTCAAGGCACGCCCCGCAAGGCACCACAAGACACCACTCTCAAGTGAGGTAACTCAATGACACGCGCAATACACTAGAGTTGCTTTTGGCGCTCCGCCGAGGAAAGCACAAGAACCTCTTATAATCAACCGGAGGTGGCCAAGAACAATCTCCTTCTCTTGCCAACGCCTCCAACAATCTCCAAGCCGGCTAGGAGCGGTACTCTCCAAGAGTAACAAGAAATCCACCGGCTAAACCACCCACAAGTGCCACTAGATGCCCTCAAGCTATGCAATGCACTTTGGGATCACTCAATCTCACTTTTGATTTGCAATCAAGCAAGAGAGAAGAGTGGGAGGAGAAGCTCTAGCTCAAAGGATGCACAAGAATGTTAGAAATCACAAGAGACCTTCCCAAGGGCCAGCCAACAAGTATTTATAAGCATCCCATCCGAATAGAGCCGTTATACCCCTTCACTGGGTCTTTTTCGGGATGACCGGACGCGCCGGTCATAACTGACCGGACGCGCTCAACCGTGTCCGATCCTCTAATGGTCACTAAACCCCAACGGTCAAACCAACGACCGGACACGCCCTAGGCAACGACCGAACACGCCTATCAAACGACCGGACGCGCCCGTCAAACGACCGGACGCGCCGATCGCGCTGTTCCGCGCGCCCGCGAAGCAACGACCGAACGCGCCCCTCGCAACGACCGGACACGACAGTGCCTGCGTCCGGTTAGAGTCTAGTAAGCTCCCTCAACGATCGGACGCGTCCGATCGTGTGTGACCGGACGCGCCGCGCGTCCGATTGTCCTTGCGAACTATAGATTCCTCTGGGCGACTGACCGGACGCGCCGGTCCCACGAGTGACCGGACGCGCCGGTTGCAAACCCTAGCATCCGCGCGCCTGACTGCTGACCGGACGCGTCCGGTCATACCATGACCATGTCTGGTGCAGCGTCCGGTCATCTCTGTGACCTCCGTTCGCCTCCGTTTCTTTTCCGACTTCTGGCGTAGTGGAAAATAGGCATTTCAACTCCTCGAAAACGCCTGAATCCCGCGCTCGCAAGCTCGGCGGGAGGGAGAGAGAGACCCAAACCCTCTCTACCTCTCAAACTTCATCGCCTTCGTAAATATGCCAACACCAACAAGTGATCACCACCTTGTGCACGTGTGTTAGCATTTTCATAATCATTTTCGAAGGTTTTCCAGTTAGCTCACTAGGCCCTATATGCAATGCACTTCATGAATTCACCTAGTGGCACCCGTGCGTCGAATAACCAATAAGACTTCCCCTCTTAATAGTTCGGCTATCGATCCTAAACCACTCACACCCTCTATGGTGTCTTGAGTGCAAAACAAAATGGCCCTATGGTTATACCTTTGCCTTGAGCCCATTTTGTTTCTCCAAAAGATATGATCCACTTCATATCATCAAATGACCGTCTTGATCCATCGACCTTGACCTCACTTGCTCTTCACCGTTGCATCGGTCCGTCGGCGCCAAGTCTTGCTCAAGCTTAACCATCGCATGGTCCTTCGCTTCGAAGCCTCAACTTGCCCTTCACCTTCATAACTGGTCCATTGAGCCAAGCATTACCTCGGTCTTCATCATCTTGGTCACATGAGTCAATGTCATGTCTCATATTCAATGACCACCTTTATCTAAATTATCCACTTAGATACAAAGGTTAGTCCTAGGTTTCATCAATTAGCCAAAACCAAACTAGGGACTTTCAACCGAACGTGTCCGGTCAGTTCTTCACAGCTGTCTGGCGCGTGGGACTTATGGTTTGCAACCAGCGTGACTAGTCCCTCACGGAATCGAAGCGTCCGGTCAGGCACCCAGAGGGGCAGAGTCGGTCATAGAACCGACCGGACGCGCGGCGCGTCCGGTCACGTGTGATCGGACACGTCCGATCGTGGTAGGAGCTCTCTGGACTCCGACCGAACACCGGGTGCAGCGCGTCCGGTCAAACGCTGGATCACGTCCGATCACGGCAACGGAAACTTCTGACGCGCACTGTTCATGCTTGTCCTGTAGTGACCGAACGCGTCCGGTCACCCTGACAGGTGCATCCGGTCAGTATGTTTTTCACTGCGTCGTCCGGTAACGGCTAGCTGCGTACCCCTTCATTATAAATAGAAGTTGTCCGGGGTTTAAGGGCAACTCTTGCACATTTTAAGATCTTGAGACATCCTTTGAGCTAGAGAACAACCCCTCCACTCATCTCTTTGCTTGGTTGCACATCTTGAGTGAGATTCAAGTGCATTACTTGAGAGTTGCATTCTAGAGTCACTTGATCTTCGAGTTGCTGTGGATTTCTTGTTACTCTTCCATGTTTCCCGACACGGTTGATGGTTTGGAGCAGCGGAGGTGATTGAGCTCACAATTGAAGATTGTTGGATCCCTCACCAAGTATTGTAAGGGGTTCTTGATCCTTCTCCGCGGGAGTTCACAAATTAGATACTCTAGTGGAGCTCGTGGCTTGGAGGATTCCCATCTTGTGTGTGGTTGTGCGGCGCCCGTCGAGGGCTTGACTCTTGATAGTCGATTAGCTCGCGAACCGACAAGTGGGTGCATCGCCAAAACAAGAAGTAGCTTGCCGGGAAGCAAGTGAACCTCGATAAAAAATCTTATGTCATCTCTTTGCCGAGGATTTCTCTTATGGTTGATCATTGTGATTGATTCATCGAGTGCTTTACTTCTCTACATCGTTGGTATAAGAATCAAGTCACTTGCTCTTTACTTTCTTGTACTAGTCCTAGTGTAGTTTGCTTAGTGTAGCTTTATCACATAGGAGTAAGTAGCTTAGTGACTTAGCCTTGTTGGTGTGTATTGGAAATCATAGCCTTGCTTCACTAGAATTGTATAGGTGGCTTGCATAATGTAGTTGAGCTAGTGCTAGAATTAGCTTAGCCATCTTTTATGCTAACGTGGTTGTTTAGTGAAGCTTGTAGATTTTTAAATAGGCTATTCACCCCCCTCTAGCCATTTGGACCTTACACCCGGCCACCCGCACCACCTTCATCATGCGCGCCCACGGAAAAGGCTGTGCTTGCCGCACCTTCTCCCTTGGCCCTCTCCTCCATCCATGACCGCGAGTCTGGACGCCCACTCGCTCGCAGGAAATGTCACGCCCGCCGCTCCTTTCCCGTGACCCCCTCCTCTATCTCTAGGTGGGCGGAGTCGAAATGAGGATGAGCACGGCCCATACACAGGATCCTAGGTGCGTTGCATGCCCCAAAAGTCAGCCCATGGATCGTCGTGCTCCATCCCACGGCACCCAGGTCGTGCCCCCCATGACACTCTACCTCTGAAACACGAAACACTTGGATGCAACAAACGACTGAAACATTTGGAACATACAATTGCACCATGTGTGTGAAATATATGTAACATCCAAATAAAACACTTGCAAATTACAACATGAAAACATTTATTGCAACATAGGACTAAAATATTTTGAACATACTCTTGCGAAACATGTGCAACATCCAGATAAAAAAACGCTTGCAACATATGTCTGAAACAGATAAAACATTTTGAACCAACGCTTGCAACATGCCTCTGAAACACTTGCAACATATGCAATATTCTGATCTACTTTTGCAACATCCCTATGGAACACCCGCAACGCACCTCTGAAACATCTGAAACACTTGAAAATATATATTTGCAACATATGGGAGGGGAGGTCGGAGCCAGTTGTAAGGTCCAAATAGGCTAGAGGGGGGTGAATAGCCTAATTAAAACTTCTATAAGATTTACTTAACCACAAGTGTTAGTACAAAAGATGGTGAAGCAAAATGCACTAGCTCTAACTAATTAAGCAAGCCACCTACACAAGTCTAGTACAAGGCTATCCACTAAACACAACAACAACTACAGGCTAGAAACAAGGAGTAACGCGAGAGAAGAGCTTTGAGTGATTATACCGCCGTGTAGAGATGAGAAGAACCAATCAATCAATCACACAAGAGAAATCCTCGGAAAGAAAACGACACAAGAATTTATTCCGAGGTTCACTTGCTTCCCGGCAAGCTACTCCCCGTTGTAGCAATACACCCACTTGTCGGTTCACGAGCTAATCGACTATCAAGAGTCGAGCCCTCGGCGGGCGCCGCACAACCGCACACAAGATGGGGATCCTCCAAGCCACGAGCTTCACTAGAGTATCCAATTCACGAACTCCTGCGGAAAAGGATCAAGAACCCCTTACAACACTTGGTGAGGGTTCCAACAATCTCCAATTGCGAGGTCAATCACCTCTGCTGCTCCAAGCCGTCTACCGCGTCGGGAAACATGGAAGAGTAACAAGAAATCCACAGCAACTCGAAGATCAAGTGCCTCTAGAATGCAACTCTCAAGAAATACACTTGAATCTCACTCAATCTCACTCAAGATGTATAACCAAGCAAAGAGATGAGTGGAGAGGTTGTTCTCTAGCTCAAAGGATGTCTCAAGGTCTTAAAATGTGCAAGAGATACACCCTAACCCCGGCCATCTTCTATTTATAACGAAGGGGTACGCAGCTAGCCGTTACCGGATGACGCAGTAAAAAACATGATGACCGGACGCACCGGTCAGGGTGACCGGACGCGTCCGGTCACTACAGGACAAACCGTAACAGTGTATGTCAGAGAGAGCCGTTGCTGTGACCGAACGCGCTTCACCATTTGACCGGACGCGCCGCACCCGGCGTGCGGTCGGAGTCTAGAGAGCTCCCACCGCGACCGGACGTGTCCGATCGCATGTGACCGGACGCGCCGTGCGTCCGATCAGCTCTACGTCAAGCACTGTACCAATGGGAGTTCGATCGGATACGCCGGTTCCACGAGGGACCGGACGCGCCGGTCCGCGACCCTCTTTCGCGCGCGTCTGCCTGCAGTTTGAACTGACCGGACGCGCCTGCCACGTCCGGTCACTTTGACCACAGCGTCCGGTCACTGTTTTTCAGTGATAAACACTTCGGACTTTCACCACTTTTTCTTGCCTCCGGCGCAATGAAAAATAGGTATTTCATTTCCCCAAAAAAGCGTCGAATCCCGCCGAGAGAGGAACCCAAACCTCTCTCTACCTCTCAAACTCCACCGCCTTCGCAAATGTGCTAACACCACCATGTGTATACCATCATGTGCATGTGTGTTAGCATTTCACAAATATTTTCAAAGGGTTGTGTTAGCTCTCAACTAGATCCTAATGGATATGATCAAGACATTGATCTAGTGGCACTTGATTCGTGAGCTAACCGTGATTTCTCCTCTTGATAGTCGGCTATGTATCCTAAACCCGGTCAATCACTTCTCTAGTCATCTTAGATCGGCAAAAGGAAAACCCTATGGTTATACCTTTGCCTTGCGCTCTTAGATCCTTCTCCTCCACTTGATCATCATATCCATCATTTTATGTGCATTCCTTCATGATCTTGCTCATCATTTCATGCACCAAATCATATGGTCTTGTGGCCATCTCTATATGTCATTTGCACCTTCATCACATGTGTTGCTTATGCCTAATTCAAACCACTTGACACAATGGCATTAGCAACTTGATGTCATTAATTAACAAAACCAAACTTGGGCTTTCACCGGTTGATTCTGGCCTCGGGGCACGAGCACCACCAGCATGGGCCGCGCTCATGGGTGCCCTTGGCTCGGCCAGGGACCGAACTAAGACGCGCGACGGCACCACGAGCATCAGGAGAGGCGGGCGGCGTGCCCTACGGTGTTGGAGCGAGTGGCGCGGGTGGACGCGCGGCGGGTAGGACCGTAGGAGCAAGGAGCGAGAGCGCGGATGGGCGTGCACGACGGACAGGTGCGAGAAGTGAACAACACAGGGGTGGACGCTTTGTGGGGAGATGGCTGCGGTAGCAAATGCGGAGTGAGGCATACAAACGGCCGCACGACGCCGTGAAGCGTGCGATAGCGAGCAAGTGGGTAGATATTTTTAAGAGAGAGATGTGAGATACGTAAAGAAAAAGAAGAGGAGGCAGGCTTAGTGGGCCGTGCATGCCCAGGAAGACTGCGTCCGATTAGACGGACGACCGCCCGTGAGCATTACCATAAAAAAGAATCCTTATATAATATGGAGTCAAAATATTTTGAATTTAACTAAAATGTACGACCTCTGTCAACTGGCATGGAGTATTAGTTTTACACACGAGCAGGGGCGGATTCACGGGGGGCTAGTGGGGCTGCAGCCCCCCGGTGGGCCAAAACAATAGGGAGTATGTCTTCGTATCCAGCCCACAGCAGCTACCCTCCGCCCTCAGCGGCCCAACTAGAAAGCCCAAAATTCTCAACCTTAGCATACGAGAATACGAGACGAGCGACAGAAGACCGCTTCTTCCCCTCCCCCGCTCGGTTAGGTCGCGACTACGGACTCACCGCTGTCCGCGCGATTCCCGACACTCACCGTCACTGACTTCCCGGCAGCGGGCAACGGCTGCCACCCACCCTTCCCACCTCCCCCTGACCCCCTCCTTGGTCTGGCACCTGCGCGTCTCCCGGCCACCTCCTGCAAGCCGCGACCGGGTCTCCAGTCGGCCAGGGAACCAGCACACAAGCTCCCGCCGGCCAGCCACGGCCAGGTGCCCAGGTCAGAGTTCAAGCATCAAGGTGATAGCAGATCCCCTTTATTGTTTAGCCCCTCCTGATTTCTAGATCCGCCACTGCACACGAGTACCTATTGTTATAAAATTTCAGCCTTCGGCCGTTTGCTGTGGAGAAGTCATAAAAAAACATAAAGGCAGAGAGATTGATCTCAGTTCTTAGATAGAAAAGCGCACACTCCTACTCCCTCTGTTTTCAAATCCCCTCAGTGCTATGCCATTCAATTGCAGCCACCCCACTGCTGTTCAACAGTTAGCGCTTTAGGAAATCAGTTGCGCACGTTGAGATCCAACTAGAAGTAGAGCTATTCGAGCCGGCAGCTGAGCAGGCGTGAAGCAGCACGGTGGACGTTGAGCTACTCTACTACTATATGGGTACATGGAGTGAAACTCACGATACCATCGTGCTAGGACTCACTCACTCATGTGACTCCACTCTCGCACGGCCGGTGCATGGCGGAGCCAGGAAGGATAGAAAAGAGATGCTACAAAGCATGGATTACACAAAAGGGTGTTGAATTAATTGGTAATGAATTGAATTTAATCTATCTTTTTATCATAAATGCACGAGGTTCTAGTCTTCTAGAGACAATGCCGGTGCTGCATGGCCACCAGCCGCTGCATGGAGTCAGAGCTTGACGGTAAATTGGTTATTTGAGTTGAGAGGATACGCGCCCCTTCCCCCTCCAATTCATAGTTACAGTACAGTGTCTATGAAATGGAAACATAACAATGCTCTATATTAATGTAAAGTCTCGGGCCTATTTGTTTTCGCCTATAATCGGATTGTCGATGAAAAAAGCGAGAATTTCAACGAGCTTCGATTTCCTGATTCTTTTGACTATCACTTCATAACTTTGGCCATGTTTAGTACCCAAAAAGAGCCAAAAATTTTTGCATAGTAACTGTCACATCGAATCTTTGGACGTATGCATGGAGCATTAAATGTAGGTAAAAAAATAAATAATTGCACATTTTGTCTGTAAATGTCGAGATGAATCTTTTGAGCCTAGTTAGTCCATGATTAGACAAATTTTGCCAAATAACAACGAAAAGTGCTACAGAAACTTTTCCCCAAAAATTTTCGCATCTAAACACGCCCTTTGAAGCAGTAGGATCGAGAATCCAAAAGGTTCCTATGGTACGTGAAAACAAATAGGGCCATGATGTGACATCCGACTTAGGACGTGCGTATTCGTTTTTAATTAAAATTAGATTTACGGACACCCCACCGTGAGAATAAAAAAAATATCATGTCCCAAACATGCCCTTAGCGAAAAGGATAATATCGGCTAATAGACGAAAAAACATATTTTTTTATGCATTTCACCGTTATGTACCATTGGTAAGGCCAATCTCAGTGGGAATTTCATGTCACTGTTTTTAACACATCCAGATTTTGAAAATAGTGCAGAAGAGTTTCATCCCTATGAAACTCTCTCTACTCCCATGAAACTCTTATCATCTCTCTTCATTAATATGGTGCCACATCAACATAATTAATGCCCATGAAACTCTGATGAAACCTAAGGTCAGTCTCAATGGGGATTTCATGATCTGGTTTCCAACACATCTATATTTTAGAAATAATACAGAAGAGTTTCATCCCCATAAAACTCTCTCTACTTTCATAAAACTTTCATCATCTCTCTTCATTAATATGATGTCACATCAGCATATTTAATGTTCATAAAACTCCGATAAAACCCCGCTGAGACTGGCTAATACTCAACTATCACTCAAATACGAAAGAGAGCGCCACTGAATTTAGTAATCACATAACTCGAACAACCAACAACACAAAGTCAGAGATGGTTTACGCTCTACTCCGAAATTAAGCTGCCCAGTCTTTGCAACCGCCACGGACCCATATGTATAGCTTGACCTCGTGTCTTGTTCCAATACACCATCGATTCCAACTTTCTAGAGCGGTGGCGGTCCTAATTTACTGTACCGACTGAATCGATCATTTCTCTCGTCATCAATTCAAAGAAAAGACGTACTACCTCCTCCGTCTCATAGAGTTTATTTTTTTTCCAAAATAAATGCCACATAGAAGACAACATTGGTCTGGTTTAGTTCCCAATTTCTATCCTTAAATTCTACTATAAAAAAGAAGATTCCCATCTCATCAAAACGCCGACACATGCATGTAGTACTAAATGTAGATGAAATTAAAAACTAATTACAGAGTTTTGTTGTACTTTACGAGACGAACATTTTGAACCTAATTAGTCAAAGTTTGGACAATTTTTACCAAATACAAACGAAATGCTACAGTGCGCATTTGTTGCGCACTGTTCCAACTCGGTGCCCCGAATCCGGAACTAAACACGACCATTACTATATTTGTCTTTTTCTACCTTCTCTTTTTCCAAAATGTAATGATTGCATTTTGTAGGAGTATATTTGTAATTTTACACTAGCATTGTTATCTTACAGTACACTTATTTCAGGACGAATGGAGTACCTACTCATAGGTGTACGTGTACTGTGTACAGTGAGCACTGAATGGGAGCGCACGCGCCACATAGTATGTAAGTAGTACTGGGCCTGGTTTAGTTCGGGCGAAAAGTTGAAAACTTTTCAAGATTCTCCATCACATTGAATTTTTACACGTATGTATGAAGCATTAAATATAAGTAAAAAAATTAATTGTACAGTTTATCTGTAATTTAGGAGATGAATTTTTTAAACCTACCATGATAAAACAATAATTACCTAATACAAACGAAAATGCTACGATACTTTTCAACCAAATTTTTTTTGCCATCTAAACCAGGCCTACTTACGTTACGCACGATGCCGCCGGCAGGCCTGGCAACAGTGCCGGCCGTTTCCCGTGGCCGATCTAGCACGCACAGCCGTACGTCCGCGGCAGAAGGATTTAGGCTGTCAGCATCGGGCAGCGCTAAAGCTGCCGGTACGCTACCGGTAGTGTGCGCGTGGTGCGCACCGCGCCCCTATAAACGGCTCGGCAGCGTACCAGCTGCACAGCAGACCGCCACAAACTGCGCGGGAGAGCCGCCCGCCAAAACACTGTAGCACACTGTAGCAATAAGAGAGAGAGAGTTGTGGAGAGAGAGAAAGAGAGAGAGGGAGGGGAATAAAATATGGAATAGTTGGTATAGAGTATGTGATAGGGATAACACGGGTGTGGAAGAAATAAGTATAGAGTAAAGAATCTTGATGACTAGGATAGAATATTCCTTTCTAGAGATGGCCCTTGTTTAGTTTCTAAATTCTACACCCAAATTCTACTATGCAAAAAGAAGATTCTCATCACATCAAAATGTCGGCACATGCATGGAGTAGTAAATGTAGATGAAATTAAAAACTAATTGCACAATTTTATTGTACTTTACGAGACGAACATTTTGAACCTAATTAGTCAAAATTTGGATAATTTTTACCAAATACAAACGAATTGGAACAGTGCACATTTAATGCGTACTGTTCCAACTCGGGACGCCGAATCCCGGAACTGAACAAGGCGAAATAGAGGTCGACGAGTGCGATAGCCTTATACGCCCTACTGTACCACTGCCACCGGAATTTACGCCTCTGTCGTCTTCTCCGACGAGCCTGTCCTTGTCTCGTAGCGGGTAAAGGATCGGTCGTGTACGGCGAGATGGAGTCGAGGTGACACGGCCAGCAAGCGTGGCAGGTACAGGAGGAGAGGAGTTAACGGACGAAAAAGGGCTCGCGTGTACGCTTGCTTGTGCGTTCTGCAGATACGCACGCGACTTGCGAGCGTCAAAGCTGCCAAAAAGCAGCGCCAGCAGCAGACGGCGACGCTGGTTCAGCTCCGTCCGGTGTCGTGTCTGTCATCACTCATCAGTGCCTGGGCGTCTAAACGATCGCGTCACTCGACTCCGTGCAGGTGAAGTTCAAAATTCTGGAGTAGTGCGTGTGAACGTGGCAGTGTCATCGGGTTCAAGTTTTGAATCCCACCAAAATTTGTCCCAAACGGCCAAACCGATGCGTGGGTGGTGGTGCGGCCGTGCGGGGCGACCTCGAGATCTCATCTCGCTGGGCCGGCAGCGCCACGGGATGGAAGAAGAGAAGCCCGACAAGCAACGCGCCTGTGCCTGCTCGCATCGGATTCCTGCGCGCGCCTTCCGAGGCGAGGCAGCCGAGCCGGGGGGAGGACCGGGAAATTACGCCCGTGCCCCCGTCTCGGCCTCGCTCCAG
Source organism: Saccharum hybrid cultivar R570 (assembly GCA_038087645.1). NCBI lineage: Eukaryota > Viridiplantae > Streptophyta > Magnoliopsida > Poales > Poaceae > Saccharum > Saccharum hybrid cultivar. The sequence goes on along the minus strand of JAQSUU010000262.1, from coordinate 3,106,379 downwards.
GGCTCTCCGGCCAGCAAGCAGCACGGCCCAGTCACCTGCTTGGACCCGTTGGATCTTCCGCGACGTGGCCAGCCGATCCCACCGCACTGACAGAGCCAGATGGGTCCCGACGCCGAGAACAAGCGCAGGCAGGGCCTCAGCGCACTTTTCAGATAGCACCCTGGTTTTACTTTGGTGCCGGCCCAGCACGTTCTGATTACCTTCCGGATTTGGCCTAGGCCCTGTTTAGATCCCAAGGCACCGTTTAGATGCCAAAAATTTTGCTAAAATTTTCAGATTCCCCATCACATCGAATCTTTAAACACATGCATGAAGTATTAAATATAGATAAAAAATAAAACTAATTACACAGTTTAGACGAAATGGACGAGACAAATCTTTTAAGCCTAATTAGACCATGATTGCACAATATTTACCAAATAACAACGAAACTGCTACAGTAGCGTTTCGCCAAAAAAATTGCCAACTAAACAGCCCCCAAATATTTCCCTAAATTCCACTATGCAAAAAGAAGATTTCCCATCACATCAAAATGTCGGCACATGTATAGAGTACTAAATGTAGATGAAATCAAAAACTAATTGCACAGTTTTGTTGTACTTTACGAGACGAATGTTTTGAGCCTAATTAGTCAATGTTTGGATAATTTTTACCAAATAAAAATAAAATGCTACAGTGCCACACCCGAATCGGGAAAACTAAACACGGCCCTAGTCAAGGTCCAATAGACCAATACGAGTTGTGCAGCAGGATAGACTTGTTTGGATCGACTAAGGCCGTGTTTAGATCCAGAGTTTGGGCGCCGATTCGGCGCCTACGCGCTACAGTGTTCCTGCCGGAACACTGTAGCGCGTTTTGTTTTTTAGTGTAAAAAATTGTCCAAAAATTGATTAATTAGACTCAAAATGTTCGTCTCGTAAAGTACAACAAAACTGTGCAATTAGTTTTTGATTTCATCTACATTTAGTACTCCATGCATTTGTCGACATTTTGATGTGACGGAGAATCTTCTTTTTGCATAGTGGATTTTGGAGGGTGGAATTGGGAACTAAACAAGGCCTAAACTAACTTTACCTATATGTTATTACTTATTAGTTGAGAGAAATGAGTTCATAGCTAATTAGATCAGTCTCAATGGGGCTTCTAAAAGAAATTTGGTTATCATTAAATACACCAACATATCAGGAAATTTGCTGACTTGACAACTTATATCGTGACCTGACATTAGGCAGCGTTTCTAGCCACAAAGACCCTCAAAATTAACAGCCTGGAAAGCTGCCTGGCCAGACAAGATTATCCGGACGCTAACCAAACAAGCTCCTGACTCGTACTCGGTCATCACAACTATTCTACATTTCATTTCGCAAAAAGTATACGTACTCATATACGTCACTAATAGCCACCAATAAGATAGCTCATCACGAGAAGTAGTTTCCAGGTTTTTTACTATTGAAGTATAAACATCGTAGAGATATTGACAGAAAAATAGTTATATTTATAACTATGCCATACGATATAAGCTACTACTTTATACTACTTTATTTGTATCATTCATTGATTTGTTTAGCTTCATAAAACAGCTGCTGTTTAGCTGCAGCAACAGAACGATTTGTATGGTAGTTGAATTATTTACCATGTATAGAGAGAAAAACAAACCAACCAACAATAACTTCTCAATACCTACTGCATCAGCTGCCACTTGTTTCCTTCGCCGGCAACGGTACTGTGCACGATTCTATGGTACGTACCCTTCTGCATTCTCCTGCGCTGCCCCAACCCCAAGTCCACTGCCCAAGCGAGAAATCGGAAACCACAGGGACCCAGCCGTAAACTTGCTCTCCCAGCCCCAGGTCAAATCCTGCACACGCCGAAGCCCGAGGGCCGAGGCCCGTGCCGAATCCCGCATTTCAAATTCCCTCGGTTTTCCCTTCTCCCTTCGGCCAGGCCAGCCTTCAAACACCTCGCCGCCGCCGTCACCGCCGCGCCCGTCCCGGCGTGGACGGGCGATAGAGGCCGGTACCCCGTCATCCCGACATGGACAGCGACGACGAGGAGATGTGCGACGCCGCCTCCTCCGCCCCGTCCTCGCCCGGCGGCGGCGGCGGCGGCGGCGGGGCGGGAGAGGGAGAGGGGGAGGAGGAGGAGGCGGGGGCCATGGACGACGGCGGAGGCGGGTGCGAGGGGGTGATGATCATGGATGTCACGTGGTTCCAGGTGGACCTGGACTACGAGTTCGACGCGCCCAGGTGGTTCGACCTCACCCAGGAGGAGGCGCCGCGGGATGCCGCTGCGGCGCAGGAGTGGTTCGCCGCCGCCCCCAGCTACCCACCCTCTCGTGCGTGCTCTCTCCCCTTCCTCCTTCCCTCGCCTCGCAATTTCCAGCTTTGTGTCTCCGCGCGTGGAGGGCTGATTCGGGGTCATACGGGAATGGGGGTTGTCCCGTGCGATCGACTCTTGCGTTTGAAATGTGACGCTCCAGCATTCCTCCTCCGATGTGTCACCGCAGGTTTAGTGGGGGAATTTGATGGATTTAGGAAATGGACCATTTCGCGAGTTTTTTTTTTGGTTCTCTTACTATTATTATTGTCCCGTCCGCCTCAATGCATAAATGATCGGAGATGGTTACGGAGTCGTTATTGGTGGTGTTTTCAGGGGTAGAATGGACAGATAGGCGCCATTTGATCTTTTCAGCGCTCGGAGAAATCTTGGTGCAAAGTTGAATTTGTCCCCATGTTAAGCCCATTGACCGTTAGGAAATTTGTGAGAAGCTGACTGTTTCTCAGTGCTGGGGTTGGGCTATGATGGTCAAACGTCACCCATGTAGGATAAATTTCCATGATTAGAATGTTTGCATGGAGGTCCCCAGTTTCTAGTTATTAAATAAACTGGTGTAGACATATAGAGGAGCTTGAGATTGCCGGAAGCCCAGAACCAGAATATTACCTTACACAAGAAGAAAAAAAAGATACACAGTGAATGCGAATGACAAAAAAAAATAATTGGGGATCACATTTGCTTGTGGCCATATCTTATTATTTTCATGATGTCATTTCATAATGTCATGAGAAAGCTCATGCACTTGCTGTTGCCAGCTATGTGGTTGAGAAGTTGGCTGCTAGTTATTATGGAAGAATCTCTTTAGATATCAGAGATAAAATGATATAGCTGAGGGGGTAGCAGTGTATCACCACGTTGGGCTTTTACGTGGTTTCATGAGTATAGCTGCTTTTCATTTTTCTGTAACACTGTCTGATGGGAAGAATAGTGATGCCTACATCTTATAGAGAGGATTTCAAAATGACTTAAGTTTTTTTTTCTTTTTTTCCGCATGATTCAGTACAGTGATGTTTTAAATGCAAAATCATGGAGACTTGCAATGATAATTGTTGATGGATTCCTTGTACAGAAATGTTTCGCATGTTACTTTATTTTTCTTTGTACTCCTAGTAAATATATCACTAACCATTCATCTTTTTGTTTCTGCAGCCTTAATTACCAAGATGTTAGCTGAAGACCTTGGATTACAAACCATTAGAAGCATTGCAGATACAAATGCTTTGCATTGTTCTACAGCTTCTCATGAATGTTCCAGTGGCGTGGAGCAAAAAATCCATCGATTCGAAGGTCTTGAAAATCTAAATTCTAGCACTGAGTTTCCTGAAGTTCACTATTTCGTTTCTAATCTGTTAATCTGTTTGATGATTCAGTTATTATCTATATTACATTTTACTAAATAAGTGGTTGAATCAGTGTTTTTCATGCTCGGGTGTTACAGTTAATTCTGAGCATTGCTGTTTGACTTTTTAGAATTATTGGAATCGTAGTAGCAGAAAACACAAGGACCCCAAGCTTTCTTGAAAAAAATGTTGATACCTAGATAAATCCTTTTATCGACGAAAAAAGTGCTTGCTAGATTACAAATTGACATGTCTGACAATATGCCTATCCCTAGCTTGGCAATAGACAGAATTTCAAACACCTAAAAGGCCTGAAGAAACTCTCTTGAATCATTTTCCTAACACATAGGAACCCTTTCCTTGATTGCCTGAAATCGAGCCTGTTTACCAGCTGTGTGCTCCTATATTTTCATTGATTTATTGAAGTTTAAATTATTTATGGTTCTTTACTGCTAAAATAGGGCGAAAACAATGCAATGGTGCATCAGAAAATGAACGCCAATCTCGCTTTCGAACTACCATGAAGGGCACTTCCTTGAGAGGCTCCACACTGATGAAGCCTACAGCCAGTCATTTGGCGAGGCAAAACAGACAAGTGGAAGTAAAGAATCTGACACAGTAAGTAATATTAAACTTGCTGACTTTTGTGAATTTTATGTGGCCTGACTATAAAGTAATTTGAAATAGCATTATGATGGTTGATTCTGTGAGCCACCTTTCTAACTTAAATCCTTATATTTATGTAACCAACTTGCACTATATGTGCTGTTTGGTTTGTTCATGACTTCATGTAGAGGAACCATAAGTTGTGAAATATGTGTCTTTAGCACCGAGCGTATTTCAATATTATAATCACAAGTATTTTGTCTTCACATTATTTTTCACCTTTCCTTTTTCATTCACCTTTCACAGTGTCCCCAAACTCAAGCATCTCTTACTATTATCTGCTACTGAACTTTCAACGAATGTCAAATTTGTGGCATCTGTATTTTTTAGCTAACTAAACAAATACTTCATCATCAGGTTTGTGAATACCATTTTTAGTCTCAAATTTGATTTGTTTTCAGGAGTAAAAAGCTAGTGGGAGTTAGAAGCGAGAAAAGTACCATAAGCTCAAACGATTGCACTTACCAATCTGCTAAAAGACAGAGATTAGAGAATGGGCATCTCAACAAGGTATTGTACAATTTTCATATGGAGATGTGACTTTTGCCAAATTTTCATGTTCTTGTTTTTTTTCCGAACTCTGAACTAATTTACAATGTTTTAATGATGTCAGACACAACAGCTAGTGAACTTTCTAATGTCTTCTCTACCAAGTGGTAGTTTCATTTGTTTCCACTTGGAAGCAAGTATTTTTTCACAAAAAGAGTAGTAATGTTTTCGTCTACATATGGCGTTGTCATTTGTTATAGCTGTGCTCTCCAGTGTTGGCACCATAATGAATATAACTTGACTCCTAAGTAGCATATCACATGTTTTGATTTTTGGTCAACATGCAAAATGTTATGGTTTCTCTTCCTGTGTTTTGAAGGGAAATCCTAGTTTTCTTCCCGTAGAAACTGAGATTTATGTTACTGGAAGTAGCAACAGTTTCAGAACTTGGAAATATGCAATAACTTCTAATTCTGGGGGAAAAAAATCATCTTAATGTGAACTACTCCCTCCATTCCAAATTATAATACTTTTTGTTTTTTTTTCTAGATACATTGTTTTTACTATGCATCTTGACATACTATATCTCTAAATACATAGGAAAAGCTACGTATCTAGAAAAGCCAAAACGTCTTATAATTTGGAATGGAGGGAGTAACATTCTTTGATACAGTTAGTTAGATGTAGATACTGCATAATCCATTGCTATCTTGAGTTATTTTTGTGAGCCTAAAGGTACAAATTGATTAGTTGATACTATTTTATCAAATAACTTTGCTTCTTGCTCTTTACTGAAGCTATTCGCTTGTGGTACAGGCTGCTGCTACTGCTACCCAGCATGAGTTTATTCATAAAAATCATGAAAAGGTAAAAGCTCCGAAAAGCATCTGCTTAAATTGATTATAAATCGATATTTTATGCTGGTTCTCTCAGGTGTTGTAACGATGCAGTTCTCCGAGTCTCCTTAATTATATTTCTTTATAAAAGAAATAAACACCTACTTGCTAATTTTGCAACTAGTTGCTGCTGCTGTGCTGTCTTAAACTGCCTTCTGTAAAGATATTGCTGTTATGTTACAAAACATAGTTTCAAGTTCTCTGCTCTCCCTCAAATCTTGCTTGACAACATTCTTATGGATTCTACAGAATGTTATGAATCAAAACATGGATCGGCCCACTGGTCTGCCCAGAATGAAGATCACAATTCCTAGATCACCTAATTTGGCAACAAAGCTAAGAGCGGAGAGGTCAAAGGCTCTCAGATCAGTGTAAACTCATTTTCTCTTGATTTCATGTTTTTATTTCCAAATATAAGGTACTTCCATTATGGTAGTTTTGAAACATTTACCTGTAACATGTCAGGCCAACCAATCCAAATCAGTTAAATCAACGGGTTGCACCATATGCTCCTACAGTCCAAGTGGCATCAACTAGAAAGGTTGGGAACATCATGCACTTCTTAGTCCTTTAATTGATTATGAATTACATTTAAACTAATCTCACAACCTTGAGAAACAATGAGCAAATTGGCTCCCAGGAATATATGTTTAGTTGAGATATGCTTCCCAGAAGCATGATTTGTGGAATGCTGTTAATCTAAAATCCTAGTTGTGATTTTATTAAATTTACCTCCCAAGAAATGAATGATTTTATAATGTTCTGGACTATTGTGTTCAGGGAGCAATCTGATCGGGGTTGAACCCTGGTATTGCACCCAAAAAGACCTCCCTCACTGGCTTGTGCCCCTGGTGTGTTGCCAGCCCAGGTAACAATGTGCTGTGCCGTCCTGGGTAACGGTGTAAGCCAGCCCAAGTTCGGTTTGGCCCTATAAAATGTCCATGGGCCAGGGTTGGAGGTGGGGGGGGGGGGGGTGGGGTGGGGGGTGTGGGGGTTGGAGGAGGTCTTGACCAGGGTCATACGGTCCCTTAATTATGATGCTGTGGTCCGTGGGGGCGTTTCTTCCCTCACAGGTCGAGTATGGCATTCAGGGGAACCATACATTCGTACTTCACTGATTCACTGCCCTGAATGTGCTTTTCCTTCTGTTATTTATCCCTGCACATCATTTAATCAGATTTCATAGTCAAAGATGTTCTATTTGCTCCTATTTTTTTCCCTAGTAGAGTTCGTCTGCTTATTTGGAACAGTTGCTAAGTTTCTGGATTTACCATATGTGTAAATGCTGTACTCTCTTTCTTGTACAGTTGTAATGTTGTATGCTTAGTTTCTGGTTCAATTTGAAAAATTTGATCTCTAGCAGGTTGTTCAACCTCTTCGGGCTACTGGTCATCAGCATGCAAGCAAACAGCATGAGGTTGTTGGGTCAAATGTGCCAGCATGTACATCCAATCATGCAAGGCATCTTAAGAGGTAAGTCTGTTATGAGATGTTCTAGTACTGTTATGAGATGTTGAAATCACCTAATCTATTGATTGCATCTGTCAAGGCATGATTTGATGTAGCAAAAGGTGATCAATAAGATTCCTTGTTGTGATCACTCTATGCAGCACCTATGATTTTACCAAAACATGGGCAATTTGGGCATGATGTAATAAGACACATTTCTGCAACCTTTTTGTCTATTATTAACAAATGAAATTATGCATGTTTTCACTGTTGTCTTGTAGCAGTGTAGATAACAAACCCGAAGATTGCAGAGATGATCTGTTTAAATTTAAGGCCCGGCCGTTGGATAATAAGGTAGCTGACATTAATAATATCTTCTTTCTATTTGTGAGCTCATTTTATGAAGGTTCCTGTCCTGCAATATTCATAGAGCGAATGGTTCATCTTGTACCTTCTGTGAACAGATGTTAGCGAGCAAAGGTGACGGTGTATTTCAATGTGCAAAAAGGAATCCAACTGTGCCTAAGGTAATTTTGTAGTGATACTCATTTTCCCTTCTACATTTTCTTTGTTGCTTGTGACTGAAAGAATGTATACCCCCTCGATTTCTCAAAATATCTGCATCTTGTGATTTTAAACTGTAGGAATTTAACCTATCAACAGGCAGGAAAGTCAACCCAGCTCCATTGTCTGAACTATTTAACAAGGTTTGTATGTATATAATAGCACGAAAGGCTTGTCACTACGTTGATTACACTGACATTTGCTTGAATAATTTTGGCAGCTTTCTTTAACTGCGGGAGCACACCAAAATCGTGGAGTAGGGCGTCAGATCAGTGATCTGCCAAATTATATCACTACCAAGGTTGTCTTGTTTCCCATTCAGTTGTTTGTGCTTGTTCTTGCATCTTAATTCGAAGCGCTCAAAGGACTCTTTTATTGTATTGCAAGGACTGCAAAGAGAACATGAACGGTAACATGCACCGCTAGTCTGGTAAGTACCTAGTAATGTTCATCTGCTTGATGAGATAATTGTCAACTGTCATGTTGTTTCACTAAGTCTCTTTTAATGCATGACAGACACCCTTCCATTTGTTTTCCCTTTCCAGACCCACTTCAATGAAGAAGTAGAGTATACAGGATTTCTCTTTTGATAGTTAGTGCCTGGTTCAGACTCAACGTCTCCCCACCGGCAGAAAGGTACATATTTACCGCATCACCATCGCCACTGATATAATTGCGTTGTCGTGTTGACAGTGCACCACCTAAACTCGTGTGCAGGCCGAGCGTTTGTTTTGGTGTTTTGGACAGTTCACTCAGAAGGAAGCTCACATCCTCTTCGTTTTGATTAACAAGATGAAGCCATACATTATTTGACATTAAAGGCACCATCGCCGAGGTGCGTCGTCCCGGCGACATCTGGTGTGGAGCACTGTTTCTCGTCTCGGCCATAGAGTTGCTGCTGCTGCTGGGCAGGTTACCGTTGTCTCTCAGCTGCCCGGAGCCAATGAGCCATGGCTGTGATGGGGTGGTTTTTGTACAGCAAGGGGTAAACCATAGCGCATAGTGTCAGTGTAGGGGCGGCTCACCGGTGTATCTGCAGTCCTGCGGCGTTCCGCAGCGACTCCAAAGTGTAACATATTGCAATCGCCTTGGCAAGGTCGTGCTCTTCTTCTTCGCCGTGCCCCTCATGTTCTCCAAATGCAGCCGAGCTGAGCTCCCGAATCAACAGATGCGCTGTGCGGTGCATGGCAAAAATCTCGTTGCTGCTGTCAACAGTACTGCCAGCGCCAGGAATCTCCTGGCTGGATCACAGTCGATGTGATCAGTGCTGCCGCTGGTGCTGACTGGTGACTGCTGAGGCCTGAGGCCTCGGAGACCTGCCTAGTCCACGCATGGCCGGCTCTCCCTGTCCCCCAGAAGGATTAACGCCTTGAGAGAGCCACGAACAAAACGAAGTCATGCAACGCTAACATGCTGCGATTACATGGCGAGGTTGCCGGATTCTTCGCCGTGCTTGTCATTCTCGAATCTCAATGCGTGGTAACCGCCACGGACAAATCGCCATGCATGTTTTGGGGTGAAATATTTTGGGAACTAAACACAACCCTGCATACAAAACTTGCAGGTGCAGTGGAGCAAGATTTCGCTGTTACTGTGGTGGTGGGAGCAGGAATCTCTGCCGGAGTACGTTCTGGACTCCCGGTCTCTTGACCTGGTTCACAGTTGTGTCGTGCCGAGCCGAGCAGTGCTAGCCGGCGCCGTGCCCGGTGGCAGTGCGGCTCAGGGTCAGGGACCCAGCAACGGGGCGGGTCGCCGGTCAAGTGCGCACATCGGTTTGTCCCATCACGGCCCCCGGCACCTGCTCTGCTCACTCCTCCCACGTCGCGTCGGCGGCGGACCCCGCCCCGTCGGCTCGTCGCCGGCTGGCCGCTGCGATATTCCTCAGACTCGTTGCCTCATTGGGCTGGGCCGCCGTCTCACGGGGCGCGCGAGTGTTCGTTCCTGTGGCGCGCACTGGTGCTCTGCCGCGCGATGCTCCTGTCTACCTGTCGCGCTCCATTCCGGCACGAGGTGACACTGTTCGGGGGCCGCCTCGTCGTGAGCTGCATGGGTGGCGCTCTGTGCGCGTCGATGCGTCACGCACGGCGCGTGCGCTGTCAGCTACATGGCTCTGCCCCTGTACCTGCTGCTCCACCTCAAAGCGAGCACGGCGTCTGCCGGATGCCGGCAGGTCGCATGGATGGGTCTAATCGGAGAAGGCCGAGAGGACAGTTGCTTCAGTTGCAGAACTGCCCATTGACTAGCAGACTGAAGACGAGACAGAGCTCGACCACTCGCGAAACGGCCGGTCCGGCCGGCCTGTGTGCAGTACTGTAAGCTGTAACAGCCAAGGGCTTCGACACGGCCTCCGGAGCAAGGATTCCAGCAGCAGTTGAAACTTGAAAGTAGAAACACACAGCAAAGGGTTCACCCTTTCAGTGCGAAGTTTTCACGAGTTCGCCTGTAAGTGCTGGCAGCTACTCACGTCAAGCAGCCAGGACGGTGAACCAGCCAAGCACAAGCAGGCATAAATTCAGTTGCAGCCATACCCATACACTGATACAACAGAAACGTACACAGCAGGGAAAGGGAGCCGCCGGGCAGCTCATAAATAGCAGCCAAAAAAAACGGTGATGCGTTTCATTTACAACGACCCTGTCCAATGCAGGTTGCATGGTTCGATTCAATGCGGTTCCTTCCAGGATCCAAGAAACTCACGTCCGGTCTCTGCTGAATCGCGGACGCATAAATGGCTCAGATTCATGGCGTTCACGGGACACCTCGTGCCGTGTGATTACACCAAGGACAACCAAACCAGCCACTGCAAATCCGTCCTAGCAGCAGCAGCAGAGTTACATCCTGCTTCTTCCATTTTGGACACTTCTAAACCAACAACCACAAGAACAATGGTCATCTACTGCGATCTCATAATCCTACGTCTATTTCCTGCACTGTGCTACTATGCTTTTACTACCTTCTTGCTTCCATCTCTACTTGGGAGAAAATTTTCTGGGGAGTTAGGGAGACAGAGAGGGGAGGGAGGATCATGATAGTGTGTGCTTGGATATGACCTCGCCGAACCGCACGAACCACTGCTCGTCGGAGGAGCTGTTGTCGCCGATGTCGTCGGACAAGCCGCCGTGCTTCATGTCAGCCGCCGTCGCGAGGAAGCGCGTGTAGTCGCCGGCCGCCGCCTTCGTCGCAGGAGGCTTTGCGGCAGGTGGCGCCGGCAGCAGGGAGAGCAGCACCCTCGCGACCTCGTGCATGGTCGGCCGGTCCACGGGGTGCCGTTTGGTGCACAGCAGGGCGAGCTGGAAGGCCTTCCGGACCAGGTTCATGTCCGTGCACGTCACTGACACCTCCGAGTCCACAGCCTCCATCACCGTGTTGTCGTCAGCTTTTGAGAGTATCTACACATGCAATGCAGCAAACATATTAGTATCACTCGTATGCAAGGCAAACCATTCCAAGAAATCACAGTACTTTGAAATGTTATAATCACTAGTAGACTAGTTTGATCTACATCGCATCGCAATATTTTCATTGTTCAGCATTCACTAGCATGTGATCTATATCTAACAATTAAAAGGAGAGATCTGGTAAAGGAGTTCAGTATGGGGACGACTTACCGATTGATGCAAGTTGGATTCATTGTCTACGGCCTTCTTCCCAGTGAGCAGCTCCAGAAGGACGATGCCAAAGCTGTAGACATCTGATTTCTCATTGAGCCTTGACGTGCGGGCATACTCTGGATCAATGTAGCCAATGGTTCCAAGCACGTAGGTGGAGGCATGGGACTTGGCAGCTGGGACACATTTGGCGATGCCGAAGTCAGAGAGGTGCGCTTCAAAGTTCTCGTCGAGCAGGATGTTTGAGGACTTGACATCCCTGTGGATTATGCGAGGGTTGCAATCATGGTGAAGATAGGCCAGTCCTTGCGCAGCACCCACCGCAATCTTCAGCCTTGTGTCCCAATCAAGCTTCACCTTCTTTGATGGACCTGAAAATGGCCATGGGTTATCAGAGACCATGGGTTATCAGAAAATGACCATGGAAGGAGGCAACATGAATAAAAGCTCAGGAATCCTAACCATGGAGAAGATCCCACAGGGAACCATTTTCCATGTAATCGTAGAAAAGCAGGTTTCCATGAGGGGAAAGTGAGAATCCATGAAGGCTGACGAGATTCCTGTGTCGGATGCTACCGATCGTCTCCAGTTCTGTCTCAAACTCGCGGAGGCTGTGGTTATACTGACTGTAAAGCCGTTTGACAGCGATGGCCTTGCTGCCCTTGAGATCACATTTGTACACAGTACTTGATGCCCCATAACCAATGATGTATTTCTCGCTCAAATTCTCAGTCAACCTCATAATGTCTTCATAGGTATGGGTAGCCATATCCATTTGAAGAACTACTAGCTTTGGTGGTCCTGAAATATGATCAAGAAAAGTAATAGATGAGTGTTAACATATTTGGACATGGCTCTGGAATAGTATATTGCTATTCAAGGGGTGACTGGCATATGCACAAACCTTGCACTGGCTTGTCAGATCCTTTCACAGGTGGCTGTGGCTGATTGGTTTTGTATATTGCCAGCAGCATAATGCAGAGTAATATGATGAAGCCTAAGATAATGCAAGCAACCGCTGTCCGCGAAATATTAACTAGAGTAAAAGTTATGTAAAAGGTTGAGTTAGAACTTAGACATAAACAGACCATGGCTGCACAGGACTTGTTTGGTACCTTTTGTACCATGAGAATGTCCACAGCTGGAATCTTGGCAGTACACATGGAGCATTGGATTACCCTCGAAGCTGCATTTAGATATGGGTTCCTATGAGAAACTATGATTCAATAAGGGATATCAAAGACCACAGATAGAGCCATTTGTTTATACCTTTCCATTGGGAACTTTGAGAAGTTTTTTGCCGATGGGACGTGTCCAGTAAAGTTGTTGTATGACAAATTTCTGAAATAAAAATAACACATGTTTTAATCCGGGGAATTAATTAACCATGCTGTTAGGACAAAGTTAGCACGAAAAACATACAAAGTAATTAAACTGAAGCAGTTAGCCAGCTGAGCAGGGATCTCCCCAACCAAATTGTTGTTGTTAAGAATCCTGTGCAATAAAATCACAGTTCAGTAGACTTCTAATGCAGTATGCAGTAGAAATTCAACATAATTGTACCATGACGGAGAACTCACAAGCTATCAAGGTTTTGCAGCTGTCCAAGTTCTTCAGGGAGATAACCAGACAAGTTGTTGCTGGAGATGTCACTGTACATTTAAAGAATAGTTCAGGTGAATCATATGGTTGCACATTACTAGAACACATCACAAAGGATGTTCACTTACATTACTTGGACACTTCTTAAGTTTCCAAATTCAGCAGGCACAGATCCAGTAAGATGGTTTTTACTCAAATTCCTGCATGAACGGTCGTGGACATTATGCAACAATCCACATAGATAATATAAGAATTGTAAAAGGTTGATTTCGACATACAATTCAAGAAGATGCTCGAGGTCACCAATAGTAGGAGGAACTGGTCCAGAGAATTCATTGTAGGAAAGATCTCTGTGCCACAATGAAGGAAGGTAGTTATCAAAATGAAGTGGCTGCAAGCCTGCAACTTTACACGTAACTCAGAATTCGTATCACTAGGTAACAGATAAAATGGATCTCCTTACAGTGTGTCCAAGTTGACTATGTGACCAAGCTCAGAGGGAATCTGGCCTTTGAAATTGTTTGAAGAAAGGTTCCTGTAATTTATTTTAAGAAAATGAATTACATGTCCGGGTCTGGTAAAATGAAATAATATTGCATTGTGAACTGCAACAATTGTAAGCAAACTGCTGCAAATGTAACTACTCACAGGTATGTCAAACTCTCCAACTTCTGGAAACCAGCAGGGATAGAGCCATTCAGTCTATTGCCATACACATTGCTGAGAACGAAACACAAATGATAAGCATGAGAAACATATGGCTGTTCTGTTGAATACTGTGACAAATGCATGCTTACAAACTTACAATTTGTTCAGTGCACTGCAAGAGCTGATGTTTGCAGGAATATGACCCTCAAGATTGTTGTTGGCAAGATTCCTAGAGAAATGTAGAACTTTCAGAAATTGCACTGCACAGACAAAATAAACACTAATTTGCATACTTCCATACAGGATAGGTTCTTACAATTCAAATAACTCTGTGAGTTTGCCAAGCTCATCTGGGATTGTGCCCACTAGTTCATTGTCATTCAGCTGCCTGGATGGAACAAATATTGCCCTTCATTAAGAATTTAAGATTATGCACAACAGCAGCACAAAATTATTTAGTTAACAGTAACTTACAGGTAGCTAAGTTTACTCATGTTCCCCAGTTCTGGTGGTATATGTCCAGTGAGTTTGTTGCCATGTAAATAGCTGAAACGAATGGTGATCAAACTATTAATAAAAAGAAAAGAAGATAGCTTTGGGAAAGAAGAACATTGTTGATGATACTAACAGTTTCCCTGTGTAGGACAGGTTGCCTAGTATCGGAGGAATCGGCCCAACCAGTTCATTCTCGCTAAGGTCACTGAGAAACAGTTTCAGAGAAAGAACTCATTATGGGCTAGTAAAGATAAAGAAACCAATAAGCATAGATTCAAGTGTCATTGTTTTTGTACTCACAGGACAGCAAGAGCCTGCATGAGGCCGATCACTTCTGGAATTTTGCCAATCAGTCTATTTCCTTGAAGTGACCTGTAAAACAACAATGCAAGGATCAAACTGAAGGACTGCATGGTAAATATGCATGAGGACATAAGTCTGCTGAAGTATAGAAGATTTCAAGACAACATGAAGACTTACAGTGTGGCTACTTGAAGGTAACCTATGTTGTAAGGTATTTCTCCAGAGATTTGGTTGTATGAAATATCCCTGCATGCCAAATACAAAGGAAGATGAGCATCATAGCATCCTAAACTAAGGAGAAACCAACAGAATCGCCAGAACCAACATACAGAATCTCAAAGCTAGTGCAGTTCCCTATGCCCTCTGGAATTGTTCCTGTGAGATTGTTCCCCCTTACATCACTACATGTATGGAAGGCAACCAATGTCAATAAGATCAAGCTGCAGCTTATGCATCAGTACATACAATGGAGCAGAGCAGTAAACTTACAAGTACCACAGGCCAGTCAGTTGGCACATATCAGGTGACAAAGTTCCAGTCAGTGAATTACCCCTCAAGCCTCTGAGGATCAAGATAACAGAAATGTTATCACCTGAAAACTTGTTCTCAAGTGGGCAAAACAAAATGATGTAGAGCTCTTACAGGTATTGCAGTACTTCATTCCAGTAGATGAGTCTGGGGATGTCGCCCGTAAGCTTGTTCTGCGCCAGATCCCTATTACAAAGGAACAAACGAACATTTCATTACCAAGACAGCATAATAAGTGGCAAAGAAAGTACACAAAAGGAAATTCCTTTGGTGTGCGCACTAAAGCACAAAAAAGTAGGTGAAACAAACGGAACATAAATCACCAAATGTGTCCAGCAATCACAAAAGAAGTAAAGAGTCACGGATAGAGAAAGGTCCCAGGAAGCTCACAAGGTCTTGAGATTTGGAATCTGGGACAATGTGGAAGGGATGGGTCCCGTGAGTTGGTTGTTCTTCAAAATCCTGTCAAGAAAGGAGAGAAAAATGTCATAAAACCAGCAATCCTAAGGCACTAGAAAAGAGTAGGTAGCAACTAGCAAGACACAAACCACAACACAAGCAAATTTCTTGCACCATAACAAATGTCTGCGTCACACGTTATAATCATGACTGCAGCATATGCAACTGCCTAATCATGACTGCAGCATATGCAACTGCCTCCCATTTTTACTGTAACCACTAAGATACCCAAGTATAGGTGGGTGCAAAAGTGACCATGTCTTAAAAGGAGTAGGTCTCGTTAAAAGGCAGCCAGGAAACAGGAATAGAGAGAGTTAGTAGAGCTTACAGGTCCTCAAGCTGCTTGAGCTTGGAGATGGAGAAGGGGATGTCTCCATTCAGCAAGTTTCCAGACAAATCCCTGCAGAGACCAGAAAAAACAGAAACCAATTTAAAAATAGCTAATCCATGACGAAAAGATAGCAACACAATAAAAGAAGACTTGCTTGATCTAGGGACGTACAAATATTTTAAGGAGACACAGTCCCCAATCTCATCTGGGATTTGGCCTGTGAGCTTGTTCAGCTTGAGATCCCTGCACGAGCAAATCATTAGCACACAAATAAACTAATCAGCAAGCCAAATCTACGATGTGTCGGCTTAAAGTAAATAAAATAGTACTAAAAAACGGTGTCACATCATGGCGCAAGAGGTCAAATCAGATGAGGTCGTGGTAGGATTAATAGAAACAGAGATGCAGGTATAGTCTAAATGCACAGAATCTTAGGCGGACGCAGGAAATTGTACGGTTCTTCGAGTCATCCCCTTACACGAACTGTAGGTTCTTGAGCTGCCCTATAACCGGCGAGATCTCCCCTCCGAGGTTTAGATTTGACAGGTTCCTGTTTTTCCCCCACAGAAAACAATCTTATCAGAAGATTCTTCTTTTCTTTCAGCGAACAAATAAAAAAAACGACCCTTTACTTCTCCCCTAACAAAATAAGCAACAAAAACACAGCACCACAAAGATATGGTGTACTACGGCAAAGGAGTGTCTTGAGAACAAAACTTCAATGGCCGAAACATGCTTCCGATGGCGAAAAAGAAAGAACAAATGCTGCAAGGTGTCATCTGCTCCTTGTTCCCCCCAAAAGCAGTGTTTCTTCCTGATCAAGAACGCAAGAAACACACGGCAAGAAGCCAAGCGGAGCAACAAATGCAGGAAGCGGGGCGAGAAGATTTCAAGAGCACGGGATGATGAGAAGGAGAGGTCGAGGGGAGCGCACGCACAGGCCGACGACGGCGAAGGAGGCGGCGTCGCAGGCGACGCCGCGCCAGGCGCAGTGGTCGCGGCCGCCGTCCCAGTCCGCCAGCGCGTTGGCCGCGTTCCCGAACCCCGCCTTGACCGCCATCAGCGCTTGCCCGTCCCCATCCCCGTCCCCTCCACCTCCTCCCGCCGCCGCCGACGCCGAAACCGCAGCCGCAATAAGCAGCACCGCCGCCGCCGCCGACACCGCAGCCGCCCTCGCTGCCATTCCCGTGCGCGAATCCACAAGAACCTTTCGCAACCGTCGCTTTCTTCCCCAAAGCCACCGCCTTTCCGGCAACAGCGAACCCGGGCGGGCCAAGAAGTCCTTCCCACTGGCTGCTACGAGCTCACGTCGCAGCTAGCACCGGCGCAAGTGCCTCTGCTGCTGCTCCATGCGACCATGCCCATGTCCATGTGACGGGCCACCAAGGAGGGAGGGAGGCAGGGAGGGAGTAGGAGTGCGAGGGGTTCTGCGTGCGATGCGTTTTTGTGGTGTCGCTGGCGATAGCGACGTGACTCTGGGTGCTTTCGGGGGGCAGCCGCTGCTCTGCGCGCAGCGAGGAGAGAGAGCGAGAGCCGAGAGGAGCTGAGGGGGAGATCAGACGCAGAGCATAGCATAGGGTGGTGGTAGGAGAGAGAAAGAAGACGGAGGGAGGGGGTGTTAAGGCTGACGGTCCCGGGCCCACTGTGTCAGAGACTGGGCCCCAGGCATACGTGTAGCCTGTAGGGGCCCGTGGTTTCCTGTTTTCATTTTTCAAAAATCAAAACCCCTCCACGCCGTTTGGCTCGTTGCGGTCGTCCGCCTGGGACTTCAATGACATGTAGGCCCCACCTACCGCGGATGCCACCTGTCAGTGGGCGAAGCCTGGCCGGCAGCACTATAATGGGCCTACCTGTCAGCGGGGCTAAAGAGCGCGCGTAAAAAAGAACCGCCCGCCAGTCCGTTGGGATCGTCCCCGGGCGCAGAACCCTGTGGCCTCCAGTGTGGTCCAGGGCCGGCGCGGCATCTCGCGCTGCGCGTACAGATCGGTACTGTACCGTGTAGCCACAGACAGGGTCACGCCGCGGCTGTGACTGTGAGAGAGTGGCGTCGCGTCGTGCCGGCGCCGGCGCCGGCGTGTCCTCCTCGTCGTTGTGGTCACCGGTCATCACCCACCGGCCGGGCCTGACCACGAAGACCAGCCGTGCAGACGTGCGAGCTGTCGCCCACGAGCCATGGCCGACGTACGGATGGCTCGTCAAGGGAGATGCTTGAGGATTTAATGATTGAAGAAAGGGAGGTGCAAGCAGATGGTCATGGCCGCAATTATTGGTTAATTAATCATGGTTGGAGGAGCCTGGCCGATCTTAGGCTTAGACCACACCATATGCATGCATGTGCTCGTGGCTCCTTTTTTTTTTTAACGAGGAAAGCATTAGAGCAAAGTCAATAATAGAGCTAGCTCGGCTATAAGACAAGCTATAAGAGCTAAGTTATACAATAAGTGTTTTCTATTTGTCTTCAAAAAAATCTTTCTCCCCTATTTCTCCTCGTAGCATTTACTACTTGGGCCCACTAATACCTATGCTTCCGGACCCAGCTTGGTGCTTTCATAGGAGTCAAACTCGCATATCTCTTCTCTATATTAGCATTAGCTTGACAATAAACCCATTATTGTACATGCTTTTAATGGATTGGAGTGCTCGTGGAGATCCATGTGGCTTGAGGTTCGCAGGAGACAACAATTTATTGGATTTAGGGTCGTTCTAAGTATTGGACTTGGACAAATGATAATGAGATGAATCACATGTTTTTTATTCTTTCTGAAAAACTTTGACAAAGTCAAAACACACACCATCCGATGGAAATTTTTCTATTCAAGTACTTTATACTATCAAGCTTTTCTATCCAAGTACTACCATCAAGCTTTGGTAGATGAAAAGCTCTCAGAAAATGCAAAAACACCCATAAGCACGGGACCTCATACGATGGAAATTTTTCTATCCATTCTATCCAAATATTTTATACCATCGACTGAAACATGTATTTTGCTACATCTAACATAACAAAATACATTTATGATGTTTTTGGTTAAAGATATGTATTCTCGTAGGATCCAAAATCTACTTTTTGATGAATCAAAATCACTTTACGACTACATGCATCTGGCTGGTAGACTACATTCTGGTTAACAAGAAAATGTATTTTACTTATAAAACCATATAAATGAAATTATGAATAACAAAATCTTGAACTTTTTGTTTGGTGAACAACAACTTAAATACAATTTATTTTAACTTGTTTCACTAAATAAAGATTAACGGAACAAATAGAATTGCTAGCACAGAGAGCGGGCAATAAGAAATAAAATGAGTACAAACTACTCCAAGGCCATTTCACATGCCCAATCAAAATAAGGAGAATGATCGGTGATTCATTGTTAAATATTTCGGTCTTTATCTATTTGAGCGATTATAGCATTTGTGGCTTTCTTTAGATGGTCAAATGGGCTAGCCCATTCAATGGTCCTACGCAATTCCTTAAAAAACACAACACTAACACGACCGACCTATTGGCGATGGCTATAGTCACTACTACATTTTTTTTCAGAGGCAGATGTTTTTATTTTTGGAGGCGGGCAAAGGCAACCGCCGCCAGTGTAAGGTCATGGTTAATCGTGACTTTACGGAGGCGGTTGTCCTGCCCTGTCATTTTAGAGCGCCCAATGCCGTTAATGAATATTAAAAAATAAAAAAGGCAGAGCAAGCCCAATCGAGCCCGTCGCTGCGCTAAGCGTCCGTGCCGCCGCTGCTGCATGCGTCGTCGCCGCTGGGGGCCAGATTCGCAGCTCCGGTGGTGGATCCGCCACCAGTAGCTACTCCTCGCCTAAACCACCACCAGGTACCTCCTCTTTGTCGCAACCGCCGCCAGGTACCTCCTCCTTGCCGGATCCGTCGCCAGGGACCTCCTCCTCACCGGATCTGTTGTCGGTGGGCACCTCCTCATCAGATCCGCCACCAGATCGAGCCCGTTGCTGCGCCCTCCACCTACTATTGCTAGATCTGCGACTGTGGCCGCTTGTCAGGGCGGCCCGCGCCGTCGTGGCACCTCATCGGGGCGGCCCCGCGCCGTCGTGGCCCCATGCAGGGAAGCCGGTGAGAGGGAGGAGGTGGTGTGCTGCTGTTGTGAGGGAGGAGAGGGAGGTGGGGCGCTGCCGGTGTGAGGGAGGAGGATGGGAGCGAGGAGAGAGCGAGGGGCAGCGGCTCATCTGTTGGTCTGAGGAGGAGAGGCAAACCCTAACTCCATGTATTTATATCCGAAGGTGGTTATCGGGCCTTCCTTGGGCCTATTGGGCCTCTGCTTTTTTGAGGTGGGCCTTATAACATGGCCGCCTCCAAAATGCATTTACGGAGGTGGTTGTGTTAGGATGACCGCCTCCGTAAATAGTTCATTTTTGGAGGCGGTTGTCTTATAATGGCCGCCTCCGTAAATTGATTTTGCGAGGCGGTTTTTTGTAACCGCCTCGGTAAATAAAAAGTGCATGCCTCGGTTAATCCAAGGCATTAACCGAGGCGGTTGGAAGTGTTGCCCACCTCCGAAAAAAATCCAAAATATCTCGTAAAAGATTTTTTTTGTAGTAGTAAGTGCTAATGCTAGCATCTTGGTCTGTATTGCTGACCTAGGCACGACACAATTATGGGCCAGTCATTACCCCCTGTTCGATGTGTTCCTACCATTATAGGGCCTTAGAGTAGATTAGGACTGCTGGATGAGTGGAGAGTGACGTATATAGACACCCCTTCCAAAACCCTACATCCCTGCTTTTGTATCTTGTCTCCTTCCTTTCGTTGGTTCACCTCCCTTTTGTGGACTCGCATGTGGCGTGGTTGCATATGGCGCACGATAATGGTTGAGGTGGAGCGAGCGACATAGCCCCATTGTGGCGATGGCAGTGCTGGCAACACAACGACAGTGACGGCAAAGAGAGTGATGTGTCGTCCCTAAGCGCGGTGACGATGACAATAGAGGGAGGGAGCTAGTCTAGTTGGCCTATAGTGTCCAAGTTGGCACGGGCACGCTGGACTACCGTACCCATAGTGCCGCCATGGCTAAGAAGTCATACGACTATGTATAGGTCAAGATTTTGACACGAATGTCGGCTGATATGCCACGAATAAGCAATAGCATCTACTAGTGTGGTGCCTAATATATAGTTCCAATAATGTGCTAGTGGATGCCACCTATTTGGGCATCCATATGGCTACCATTAAAATCGTCCTGAGCTGCCAAATGAACTCCTAGAATGTACCATTCCTAGTCAATTGCTAAAATGAATTCATCCACTCGCTCTCAAACCGTATTACACTTTTTGGACGTATATATACTAGTTTCTAGCGTATGGTGAACCTTGTCTTCACACTTCTCCCTCATTTTTCTTGCACAAGTGGAGGTTTTTTTAACGAATTACAACGCTGCGCACGATAGTGTAGTACCAGTTTTATCGAACAAAGTAGTACCACATACAAGTACAAGAAGGGAGTCTTTGGAGCTTGCTTACATTATAGGGAAAAATAATGACAGCTCACTGAACAACGCCAAGAAGCACTAGAAGTACACAACCAAGGGATTCAAATAATTCTCACCTAAGTGACTCATAGGTCTTAATGATGATTCAAAAGCCCCACATAAGATTGAGAGCAACCAAAATCAAGTAAGGGGCTATTTGGATCTTTTCATTTTAAAGGAATTGGAATCTACTTAGGCCTCGTTCGGTTCCTGTGGATAGGTTCCTGTCCTGGAACGGTTCCTGACCAGGATCAAGTGGATCCTCTTCCTCCACTTATTCCTAGTCTGATTCAAAACCTATCCTTATCCATTCCTGGTCTGATTAAAAAAATATGTTTGGCTGGACAGGAACACATACATAGAAGGAAAATAGGAAAAAAAAACTACTACTTGCAAGTGCTTGTTTGGTTGCTGCTGACTTTTGAACTGGTTTGAATTCACATGCAAGTTTCATTACATAAACATACGAACATATTTGAATCTTCATCGTACATACTCTCAAACAACTTAGAATAAATACCCAGCTACGAGTCTTTACATAAGAGACCTCTCAAACCAGCACCTGAACAAATATTGGAAGAGAATTGGCTCCATGTCTTTGGTTCTTTCACTAGTTTTGTCACGTCATCCTGCAACAAAATGGATAGAAATGGTAAGTTCCCAAATGGTTGAGTCTCGCGTCAGTTCTGAAACTAATCACAACATTCAGTTAGTGACAGAGCTAGGATTTTTTTAAGCTGGGGCGAACTCTACACACAAGCTAAATAAAAAACAGTGGCAGAGCCTAGGCTCACCATCACCGCTCATTGATTTTGGCTGGCCGGCCTGACCCCCTAGGGGCTACTCTTGCTCGCTGCATCGCTTCGCAGCAAGCGCGTGACCATGGCTCGTTGCTAGCATGTAGCGTGACCAGCTACTCGGGCGTGCCGTCGCCGCTGCTCATGGGTTGCTTTTGGCCTCTGGTGGGTGGTGGTCGACCGCTGATGCAGCGGTGGGAGGCGGATGCCGGGCGGGGGCGCGGCCGCAGGGGGCGCGCGGGCGGCGAAGGGCGAGCGACGGCGGGCGGGCGGCGCGGCGCTTCGGTGGCTGATGGGCAGCGGGCAACGACCAGCTCCTCACCAAGGGTGTTTGGCACGTCGTTGATTTAGAGATTGGGGGAAATCCACCAGTTGCCATACTACTTAGGCTAAGAGGAGGAGGAATCTACGATGGTGGGCTTTGATGGGCCTCTCACCCTGCTAAACAAAGTCAAGGAAAAAAGCCCATAACCCCTGGTTTCTTCTTCTTCGATGCTCCAGCGCTGCTGTCGCTCTCTGTAACGAATCAACGTAATTATACGAGATTAAGTAAGAAAATCTTCCACCGAGGCGGTTAATTTATCAAACTTAAACCCGTATAATCCGAGATTCCGTGAAATCACGAGGGATTTCAAACCAACCAACATACAACCAAGATCGTACTGATTTAACAGCCACAGTTCACATGATACATAGAGTTCACAATAAAAGTGGAGTACATCGGAGTTTGGAATAAAAGTTATTACAACATAGTTCAAAATAACATAGCGAAAGCAAGTAGTTTTACACACACACTTAGTTCAAATACAGTGCCAGTAGATAGTCATGGTCCACAAAAGCATTAGATAAGACGAACAGAGTGACCCTTGTCCGAGGTCCTAGTTGTCGCCCATCGCCGGATACAGA
This sequence comes from Saccharum hybrid cultivar R570, assembly GCA_038087645.1. NCBI lineage: Eukaryota > Viridiplantae > Streptophyta > Magnoliopsida > Poales > Poaceae > Saccharum > Saccharum hybrid cultivar. The sequence continues at coordinate 3,083,458 of JAQSUU010000262.1, read as the reverse complement.
CAGTTGGAGCAGTACCCATAGTACATCTGACCATCTGCAACAACAATGGGAACAACGCCCTGAGTACGAGAATGTACTCAGCTAGACTTACCCGTCATAAATCAGAAATAAAGGACACCAAGGATCATGCAAGGCTTTATAGATTGGACTGGCTTGACTCATTTGCGAAAATCATAAGTTGTTATGAAAAACTATACCAGTACTTTTTTGCATCACTTTTAGTATAACCTATTCAAGCTAGGTAAGCACCTATTGCTAAAACAATCACTTGATTCATCATTAACAATCTAGATTACCATATCAGGTTTAGCATTTCTAACATCATTCACTTAACCATTAGTGTTCCATTAATGTTACTACGATGCCATAGCTCGAGTCAAGTGCTCACTAACCGGGAGCGACGGTGATTCGAATCGAATTCCTATCCAGCTAGAGATTTATTCCTCACACAAACCCTGCTTCCCCCGTCAGGGTCGCGTAGATCACCAAGGACACTTTCTAAGAAGCCGCGGGATAACAATCATGGATCACACTACCCAGGGACCGCCCGACTGCCAGAACGCACCTTGGGCTCACTCTTCGCGTCCCCGTTACACCCCCTTCAACACCAGTCTGCCAACCCAAGTTTATCCTGGCTCAAAAAAGTATCACTAGCTTCGCGGTCGAAAGGTACTTTATTCGGCCAGCTAAATGTGAGGCATGCGTTTAACATGACAAGAGGGACGAGCAACGATCGGTCCTTAATCGACACAGACGGAATCACTATAGTCCAAAACCCTATAAGACTCCGCCCGGTCTTCGTTTATCCATCCACACTTGGTTACTTTTTATGATCACAATTACAGCTAACCATAACCCGGTATCCACCTATAACTCGCAGGTGACAGGAAATCACCCGACTTCTACCGGTCTAAGCATGACTAAGCAATTTACTCGATCCTGACCTAACAGGGTGGAAGATAATCCGGTGGCTAAGGTAATAATACAACAACGGTTTCACTCAACTCCTATAACTTAATGCAACTATATATATAACTATAGTTCATGTAGTAAGGAACAACTTTTATAAAATAGGAGACTTAAAATGCTCGGGGCTTGCCTCTTTCGAACGAGCTAGGATGGTGGTCGACGCACTCTGGCAGCTCCTCGCCTGACTCTTCCTCCTCGGGCACCTCCTGTGCCTGGGGCTCCTGCTGATCCGTCCAAGCCTGCTCCTCCTGTACTGCTACCTGCAACTCTTCCTGCGATCCTGTATGATGCAAGTGCATAAGTAAATATACGAATGATGCATCGGATTGTGGTGGAGTGCTTTGATGACATGAGATGCAGATGAGCATATGGAATGAGCAGTTTGAATATAACTATTTCTTCTACAAGGTAGTCAACGTCATCCAAGAACATATACCCTAAAACATGCACCTTATTCTTCTATTAGTTAGCCTATCATCTACACATACAAGTGAAACTAAGCTACCAAAGCTTACCAACCTAACTCAACCACAGCATCAGCAAGTCATAATGATGCTTCAAAGATACACCAAACATATTTTATTTCTCTTAATTTCTCATAAAGAATAATCTTTTATTCCCTATTTAACTAGGGTTACACAGCAACACCTATTTCTGATGTAGATAAAAATCTACAAAAATTACAGTAGATTACTCTTACCCTAACTAACCTACTACTAAATTTTCATGAGAATTGCCTATGTAAAACTGCCTGTACAAAATAAACAAGTTATAGCCTAAATAATAAGCATGAAATTATTTTGTACTAGAAAAAGTATCAAACAACAGATTTCACATTTTTCCTATGTTACTAACAGTAAACTAACATACTACAAAAATTATCACATGTATGTTCTATACAAATTTAGCCCTCTACTAAAAATAACAAAGATTATCAATTAAAAGCATTTGAACTACACTTCAAAAATTTCTCACAGAACATGCTTCACTAAAATTTTTCGTAGAAAGTACATCACTAATAAAGATTAAAGCAATAAGAATCACATTTTTCCCTTCATTATTTTATTTACTACATATTTTCTAAGATATCAGCATTTATAGCAATTAAATAAATTTGCACAGCAAAGTGTCACAAAATTAACATGAGCTATTTTTAAACTATAGATCTATTCAAGAGGAACATTACAAAATTTGTTTCACAATTTTTGGAGCTATAAATCTGGAGATATGATTTTTGAAAGTTGTTTCATAATTCTGAGAAATCATTTTCCTTGATTATTTTAAAAATTCGCCGGTGAAAACGCTGAATACACCCGGTGCAGTGCACCCACACGCGCTGACACGTGGGACCCACGGGTCAACGGACCCACCGGCCAGCCAGAGCAGCGCGGGGGAGGCGCTGACCGGTGGCGAACTCGCCGCCGGTGAGGTCTCCGGCGAAGGGGAGGGCACCAACGTGCTCCCCGCACCGAGACGCACCCAGCGCACCAACTCCGAGCGGCGCGGGAGCTCTGGAGGAGGCTCGCCGGCGGAGATGGCGGCACGGCGGCGCTGGAGCTCGTCGGCCGGCCAATGCAGGTCACGGGGGCGGCCGATAAGGCGAGCGCGAGCACCGCTAGGCGAAGGGGAAGCGGATGCTCGAGACCGGAGGAGGCATGAAGGGCCAGGGAGCTCCGGCCATGCGCGCCGGCCAACGGCGGCCATGGCGGCAGTGGAGGAGGGGGGCAGCCAATTGGCCCTCACCTGAGCTCGAGCGGCGGAGTGGAGGCGCGCACGCGGTGGAGGGAAGCGGGGCGGAGCTGAGGCCGGGAGGAATCGGCCGGAGAAGCAGCCACGAGCGCGAACGGCGGTGGCGGAGCTCCGGGAGCCGGTGATGGCGCGGCGGTGCGCTGCTGCTGCTGCTGGCGGGGCGAGAGGAGGGAATGGAGGGAGCAGCCGAGGCGGACGAGCGTGCGGAGGGGGGTAAGCGAGCGCGGTGCTGCGGGGCCACAGGAGCGCGTGTCACGCGGCGTCGTCGGCGTCTGGCCACGCGGCGGCCGAGCTCTGCCGCGGCGCCACGGCATCACGCGCGGGCGCGCGCGGGAGGACGCCGGCGCGGGGCTACGGGCCGGGCTGCCAGAGCCGCTGGGCCGAAAAGGAGGCCGCGGCCCAGTAAGGTGAAAACGAATTTTCCTTTATAAATAATATTTTCAGATTTTCTTATTTGTTTCAAAATTGAATTTGGAGATGAAAAAGAGGTTTTCAGAATTCTGGCCCAAAATAAAAGTTGTTCAAAATTTTATTCTCTACAACTTTCATGTAGGGCATTTTTCAAAATTCTCAATAGATTTTGAATTTAGGATTTAAAGCTAAATTGTTAATCAAAAATTTATCTGTTTAGAATATTTTTAAAACAAAATTTGAGAAAAACTTGAATTCAAGAATTGCTCCAAAAATCATGTTAATTTATTGTAGATTATTTAAATTTGCTAATACCCAAAAGTATACTACCTTTTTGGCACTTACATCAAAGTTAGGGTTCTAATTATTTGCTTTTCAAGTTTAAATTTAAAAGAGTTATATTTCATGCAATGCTAGTCATGAAATGATGTTGAATGCTTTATGCTTTGAAATGCTAATGCATGCTTAACACCCAGGGGTGTTACACTCTCCTCGGCTACTCGCTACGTACTCCTCTCCATCAGAGACCGGGGTTAGAAAAGAAGTGGGGGTCTGGAGCGAGCATTCAGTCAACGACTCAACGTGAAGGTGTGGTGGACGAGCACCACAGTGGCTGGATCTAGGCCAATGGCAGAGACAGGGGGCCATGACCCCCCAGTATCATAATAAAAATTTTGCTAGTATAATTTTATAATTTTTATTTATATTAAGAGGAAGAGTATAACAAAATTATTGTCATATATACCTATTAATATCTGCTACTCCCTCCATCCAATAAAAACGATTATTCTCACTTCTCGAAAAGTCAAATATTTTCATCTTTGATCAAATATATATAAAATATTAATATTTTAGATAGGTCATTGAATATATTTTCATAATAAACTTATTTGGAGATATAAATGTTACTAATATTTTGTACAAACATAGTCAAACTTAAGAAAGTTTGACCAATACGAATCCCAGACTTTTTAGAGTAGATAATAAAATCATACAAAACACAACTAGATAATAAACATCATCCCATGAACACCACCAAAAGACTAAGCGGTAGATCTCGAGATTTATAAAGTCACCACAGAGTCTTGCTGCCAAAGGACATGTCGACTACCACTAAAACAATAGCGCCTTAGATCCTACAATACATATAAGAATGAGAGCAACCGTGTCAAGTCGATGAATTAACCCAAACAATCACCATGAGGAATCTAACATGTTGAGCTACATTCACTTTTTACAAGTTGTCTCTTTCTAGCCGGCCCCCTTATGTATAATTCTTGGCTCCACCCCTTATCTAGACCGATTGCATTTCGAGCCCACGTAGAGGCCATTGTTGACGCTCAATTAGGTCACACACTCGATAAGGAGTTAGATCGCTCGATGTAGGGCTTAACCGAATTTCAGATCGGCTGATGCCTAGGGGATGTCCACACCTGGATCTTGTGCCTTCAGCGATGAGCGTGATACGCAATACACGTCGCTAGAGAAGTCTCGCCAGGAGCGCGATACGCAAGACATGCCGGCGAGTTCTCTTGAGACCCGAAACCCTACACGCCCGGTAGGGACCCCGTTGGGGCATGCAGCAGCTATGGGCTGCTCTAGCCGACCTGACCGCTCTAGAGCTTCGCCGTCATCGATCGACCGTCCATGCAGCGCCATCGAAGAACGAGGAGAAGTAGAGAGGAAGATAGGGTAAAAGAGAGGTAGTAGATTGGTTTTTTGATACAATTATGTGTGTTGGGCACCTCAATCGACCATGGACCACATATTTATAAGGTAGGGGTGGCCTTATCCCTTAAGGAGTCGAAACCCCTTTTCAAACCCCGTTCTGGATCTGACAAAGTCGGCTAAGATTCCACGGGCCCGGAGTACTGTTTTTGGTCTGAAAATAGGGGTAGTCAGCTTAGCCGACCAGGTGACTTGGCTAAGCCGACTGGCACTGGAAAATTCCGGGTGAAAGTCTTCCAAAATTTGTAATTAATCCATTCGGACTCCAAATCAGGCGAACCATATATGTTTTCGACCAGCTCGACGAGAGGAACACAATGGTAAAGTTCGTTCTGTCATTTTCGATCAGCCCCGAAAAAGTTGTTTCCTTCGTTCGGACTCCAAATGCGATGATCCAAGTATCCTTTCTGGCCATCTTGACGGTAGAAACATGGTGGTGGAGTCCATTACGCACTTTGGACACTTTTGGGTGTCAACAACCATGATCATTGAGCAGGACACTACCACCAACAGCGCAATAAGGTCGCCATGTTGCACATTGAGAACACAAGTGCCAGGTCCGCCTTGCCATCGAGATGGCTAACGATGAGGAAGAGATGCATATGGGTTTGCTACAAACCGCATAGTAAGAGAAAAAAGTCACCGTTGAGGAGGATTCGATTCCTCTCACGGCTATGACCTATGACACTTTCAGATAAGAGGCTATCATCTCACGCTTTGTAGACCTCTACAGAGGATGGTCGAGAGGCAAACTAAAGAAGGGTGGCCAGAGGATGGGCGAGGGGAAGGATGAGGATGGGCGGCTGGCGAACTGGCCATAAGAGGAGCGGTGGCGACTGCTTTAGCACTGGCGACAATGGATTTGGCTCAAGAGATTAGAGAGATAAGGAGGCAGAGAGAAGAAAACACCGATGATATGTGGGTCCAGTGCCACTTGTTGTCCACGCCAACAAAACCACCTATCAAAACAGCTATATATGACAAAAAATGAGGGGTTTCAACCGTTGGATGGTCAAAGATTTATATGGTTTTCAAGTTTTATGGCCAACACTGAACTCGGACGATATAGTTGGATCGTACAAAATGGGCTTGGATCTCAAAAGAAAAAATGAAGATAAACTTCAAGATTCACAGAACATCCATGTCATTTTTTACCTTTATCATTTCGGAAAAACAATCAATGAACCATTTCGTTTTCCCTCCAAAATCAAAATCCGAGTCGTCCTCTCATGCCGGCCGGCATGCGTACGTACACATAAGACAAGTACCAAAAGGGCCATTAACGCTGTGCACAACACATGCATAGGCCCTCTGCCGGCTCCGTGAGCAGCATCTACTTCTCCCTGCAGCCTGCACGCAGCATTCGGCCGTCCATATGCATGCTTCCCCTGCATGCATGCATGCATCCATCTCTGCAACTGCGCGCATGTACCCCCACCAGGAATTCAGAAAAACGCATTGCACCATGAGGATTCAGGCTTCGGGCTGCGTCTGCATTCTGCAAGCAGCCATCGCGCGCTCGCCTTGAATTGCATAGGCAGCTGCGATCGAAGTAACTCCGATCCTGCTGGCTGCTCCCTGCTGATGGATCAGCATGCATTGCATGCATGTGGCGTTCAGGGGCTTGATCACACTTGGGGCCGGTTTAGTTGCCAATTTTTTTTTTTTTTGGCAAAATGGCACTGTAACACTTTTTGTTGTTATTTGACAATTAATGTCCAATCATGGTCTAATTAGGCTTAAAAGATTTGTCTCGTTCATTTCGTCTGAACTGTGTAATTAGTTTTATTTTTTATCTATATTTAATGCTTCATGCATATGTCCAAAGATTCGATGTGACGAGGAATCTGAAAAATTTTACAAATTTTTCTGGGAACTAAACGAGACCTTAGTACATGATCGATTCGAGAGACGGGTTGCAGTGCAATGCGATGGCCTTTCTGCATCATCATCGTATTGACGTGCGGCACACACACATATGCACTGTTGTTACACTACGCAAGCAGAGAATTAACTCGTGCTACCTACGTACGTACGCTTGCTTGCATGCAGATAGATCAGAGTCTAGCTAGCTCTGTAGGAGTATATAATACTACTGTATGTATGGTAGCTGTACGTTGCAGGGATGGAATTAATCCATCCTTTAATCTGTTGATCGATTCAAGGCAAGCATGTGGTGTAGGATCCAAGATCAGTGGCATATATATATCTATGATTTTGGGTAAAGGTGGTCCAATTTAACATCTTCTTTCAGTACCTATAATCTACACTACATACCATTTTTGTTGTATATTAATTCCCCATTCCATACCTACGTTGGTTCAACACATTGTAATGATCTTTGGGCCCATGGCCCACGTACGCCGTGCCACCAGCCACCCTACGAGCTAGCTGCGCCACTGTCCAACATGAAGCGAGTTAATAACCGTTGGACAATTGTCTTCCATGGAAATATATTGGGAATGGGTACCCAAGTGTGTCCCTCCCGTCACAAACAAGCACTCCCTCTTTATAAAAGAAAAAAAGAAAAAGAAAAAGAAAACAAATACTCCCTCAGTTCTAAATTATAAGATGTTTCAGCTTTTTAGATACATACATTGTTTTTACTATATATGTATCTAGACATATTGCGTATCTAAATACATAACAAATGTTAGTATGTATCTAGAAAAAAGCCAAAACATCTTCTAGTTTAAAAAGATGGTTTAGTATAACTGTCTACAAAGATGGTTTAGTAAAACTATATGTTTTCTATATTTTAACTAAAAAAATATCGGCTGGTCTACTCTCTCCGTCCTAAAATAGTATGCATCTTGCTTATCAAGGATTCCATCAATTTAAAGTTTGACTAAATTTATAGAAAATAATATCGACATTTATATCTCAAATAGATTTACTATAAAAATATATTACATAATCAATCTAACAATACTTATTTGGTAATATAAAAATTATTTTTTGTATATATTTGGTAATATAAAGATTTATTGGAAAAACGAGACATCCACTCTTTTTTAACCGAGGGAGTATGTTTGGAAGAGCTGACTTCGGACAACCAAAACATTAGTTTAGTTACGTTGTGACTCTACATTTAGTGCGTATTTTGATTTGAAAAAATGTCAAACTTTGTAAGCTTCAACCAACAGGTAGTACGTCAAATCGTGTGCTTGCAAATTCATAAATTACTCTGTTTCAAATTATAAGTCGTCTTATGTATCTAGAAAAAATAAAATGACTTATAGTTTGAACCGGAGAGTGCGCTTACCATTCTTTTCAAAAAAAAATGCATAGCCGTTATTTTCCATGGATGCGACATCTCGCGCAGTGCTATAAACGCATGCTATATATAATTTTTGGCATATCAGTTAACCTATATCTAATGGGGAAGACATCATCAGAGATTTGATCGTAGTACAATATGCTTGCAGTAGTTTGCAACTCGCACGTACAAACAATTGCTACAGCCTTTGCGCATGATGCCCAGATGTGCCAAAACATATAAACATGTATGCGTCGTCTCAAATGAAATCTTTGTCTCTTTTTCTCCGTTTGCTTTAAACATGTGCCCTGACAAAGCTGATCCATATGATGCTCTGCTCACTGGTTCAATCGTTTTCCTTTGAGCTGCCCAATGCATGCATACATTGCCTGCTGCCTGCAGGCTCCTTGCATGCAGTTGTAGGCTAGAGGCGAGACAAAGCAAGAAAGTACTGGCTCGATCAATGATCTGATCGAGCAACACAACACGGCAGAGCAGAAATATTAGCATTCAGAGCCTAGACGAGAGATAGTTCCTCCAAAAATGCACTATGAAAAAAAAATTTCCTGTCACATCAAACTTGCGATACATGCATAGAGTACTAAATGTAGATGAAATCAAAAACTAACTGTACAGCTTGGTTGTACTTTGCGAGACGAACGTTTTGAACCTAATTAGTCAACGGTTAAACACTATTTGCCAAATAAAATCAAAACATGTTACAGTACACTTTTCACCTTTGTAGGGAACTAAACACAGGCTTAGCCTGTGCGTGTCATGCATGATCCATAAAACTCACACAGCTCAGGCTCACCCAAAGTGCAAGTATAGCCTCAGGCTTTGCAGCAGCCTTCATCACCACCGCTAGGAGCTGCATCGATCACAAGGCCTGCACAGCCCTCATCACCCACCTAGCTCCCTCTAGCATGTGTGTGTTTGTGTGACAACACGAGGCGGCAGGCCAAACAGAGTAGCATCAGCCATCAATAAACAAAGCAGCTAGGCAGCAGCTACCCCTCGTCCAAAAAAACATGTAAATCTTGTTTTACGAGGAGTCAAAAGAATCTTAAATTTGACTAAGTTTCTAGAAAATATTATCTACATTTATATCTTTAATTAGGTTTATTATAAAAATATATTTTATAATTAATCCAATGATACTTATTACGTATCATGAACATTAATACTTTGTCATATATATTCAGTCAAAATTAAGAATATTTGACTTCTCGAGAAACGAGATTTACATGTTTTTTGGACGGATGGAGTACACAACACAGGAGGCAGAGAGAGATGTTGGCAGTTGGGTAGGCTACACAGTAGTACAGTATTCGTTGGTACCACATACGAACAAATATGAACATTCCAAAACCCCTCTCTCTCTCACTCACTCTCTTATCTTCGTTGAACATGAACCAGCCAATGGCGTCGCTCTCTTTTCTTCTGGCCTGCCCGAAAGCCTAGCTGAGCCGCAAGCCCACAACGGCGACGGCTGTGTAGTGTGCACTGTGCCGCGCAAAGGCGTTGCACCTTTGTACCTGCCGAGCAATAACTGGCTGCATGCATGGCAGGCAGGCAGAGCTTGAGCTGGGCAAGGCCAAGCAGCCGCAGCAAGCCAGCCAAGCTCACTGCTGCACTCGTTGCCTGCCTTGCAAGTCGCAAGTCGCAACGCATCGCAAGGTCAGCTGCGGCCGGCCATGCCCATGCATGAGTGCATGACACATGGGACTGGCTGCGTGCCTAGTTTTGGACTAGGCCGCGTTCACTTCCCCCTCCCAACCCAAAATATTTCCTCTTACACACATCACATCAAATCTTTCGACGCATGCATGGAGCATTAAACGTAGGTAAAAAAGATAACTAATTGCATAGTTTGTCTGTAAAGTTCGAAACGAATCTTTTGAGTCTAATTAATCCATAGTTGGACAAATTTTACCAAATAACAACGAAAAGTGCTACAGTAACTTTTCAGCTACTTTTCGCGAAATGAACACACCCCTAGTCAAAACTCAAAAGGTTGCTACTACCTGCTTCCATGGCTCCATCTCCATGCCAAGCATGCCATTGCAGTGTGGATAGAGCTTGCGTTTGCCATCCCTGCAGCAGCAATGCTGGATGCATGTGTCATGTGTGTTGTATACTCCCTCCGTCCCTAAATAACTTTCATCGTTGGTGTTCGTACCGTAAGTTTGATTTGATTTATAGAAAATATGAGATGTTATGGTTGCTAATTACCTGCCATGTCATCATATTACATCGCAAAGCATCCATGATTAGGTCAACCCTGTTATGCATTAACTAAAATGAGTTTACCTTTCTAGGTTGGATGTGCTTCTCAGTGGTGTGACTCGAACCGAAACCCCTAATTTCGAATGCCACCGCTAATACTTAGTCCATGCCCTGCGTAATTTGAGGTGTGTGACTGTGTTACACACTAGTGTCAAGTGTAGGGTATGAACTCAAGTACAACACATAAAATGAAGCTCCAAGTTTGAGTTTGAATTGGAATCCAAAATTTGTCGCGAGTTTTCCGATTCGAATTTGAATTCAAAATTGGGGAAATATTAAAAGATTTTCAAAAGCTAAATTGGTCAACCAAGAGTGGCATTTGGTCAACTATGTCATACTTGACTCAATGATACACTTGGGTGATGGTTTGATCATTAAATAATCACCAATTAAGGTAGCAACAAATTTCAATTGGAAATTCCACCGAAAAACCTAAAATCCAAAACCCTAGTTTTACCCCTTTTGAAATAATTCAAAATCTAAGAAAAATTTGAGAAAAAGTTTAAAACCAAGTTTGTAGAACTTTTCAAGGGCTACAACTTTGGTGTTTTGAGTTTTCAAAGTTTTAGTGTAAAATGTGGAGCAATTTTGAAAAGAAGCAAATTTCAAATTTGACCCCTTTTTATCCCCAAACTCAAATTTCAAAATGGAGGAAGAATTTGAAAATGGTTTGAATAGCAAAGTTGTAGGTCTTGGCTAGATGTACAACTTTGGTGTTGGGAGTTTTTGAAGTTTCAATATAAATTTGAAAGTAATTTCTAAATTACCAAATTTCCGAAAAGTGTCCCCTTTTGATTTTAAATTTAAATTTCAAAATCCAGTTCGAATTTGAAAAAATGTTCAATACAAAACTTGTAGAGCTTGAAATTCTGAAGATTTCATATCTTGGAAATTTTTTAAGTTGTTACAGGAATTTGGGAGTAATTTGAGAAAACAATTTGAATTAGAACAGTTTGGGGGGGAGCTACAGTGCACGGCGAATCAACGTCCGGCAGCGCGCGACATGGGCGCCGGTGAGCCGCCGACGTCGCGCTGGCCATTTCCACGACCTTCCAGCGTGCCACCGCGATCAACTAGACCGTCTCGCGCTCTCTATCTTCTCAGCTCTATATAAAGCCACCACAGCTACTGTCGTCGTCTTGTTTCGCCATTACCGCCGCCACCGTTCTCACCTCGTCGGCAAAATTCATCCTCTCTACTCCACAGCAGCCCTCTCCATCTTGCCATTAGCTCCGCCATCATCTCGCGAACCGTTTGCGCCTCCCAGCGCAGACGCTACCGCTCGGGATCGCCGGGGAGCCGTCGTCTTCAACCTCGGGTCACCGTCGTCCGGGGTGAGCTCAGCCACCGTGGTCAGCTCGGTGCAATCTGAGTTAACATTTTCGATCTCATGTTTCCGCATCCTATTTACCTGTGCTTGCTCATGCGCTTGTCGTCTTGTCTAGTGCACGGGGAGACACACCGAAATGTCCAGGTCTTCATCGGAGCGGCAGTCGCCATACCAAAGCCGTCGTGCCGCCTCTCGTGGTCAGCCATATTCGTCGCTCTTCCACGTCCACCAACTGCACGTCTAAGCTCGTGGTGAGCCACTGGTGCTTCCCACACTTTCAATTTGGTCATTTATGCTTTTCATCGTCGGGGCGCCGGGCACCGCGGCCACCATACCGCCATGGTCGGATACGGCTTCGTCCATGGCGTCTGCGAGGAGGTAGTGTATTCATGGGAGTGCGGTAGGTGATGTAGATCGTGATGCGCGTGGTAGATTAGTCAGAGCCTCATCGTCGGGGCCGTGGCCATCGGTCGACCGTCGTGGCGTCATGGCCGGCCGCGGGAGAGAACATAGGGGAACGGGGAAGAAGAAGGCGAGCGCGTGCGGGCGTGGCTGGGCTGGGCCACGTTGCTAGGCCACGCAGATGCGGGCGTGGCTGGGCTGGGCCACGTTGCTAGGCCGCGCAGATGCCAGCTTTGTTGTATGAATTATTAAAATTAATTACAGAAAAAATAGATCAAAATTTATAGCAAAAACTTTGTACTAAAGCATACTATATTATATGTTCATTGTGTACATCTACTCATGTGGAGTCCAACAAAATTGGATTTTTTATTTTTATGATTTTTTTTGTGATTTACTATGATTTTTCAAAGATTCAGACGAAATAAATAAAAAAGAAAATGACAAAACACCGTTACTATAGTGAAAGCATCTAGGCCCCGAGGTTTGGTTTCGGCAATTGATGACAACGCTTTATTACCATGACTAACGTGTGTTTTGCAGAAACTTTGGTAAGTTAGGTCATGGAGGTTTTAACTGCTTTGGGCACCATGGTATTCATGCCCCTTGATGGAAATCGTTTCGGTTTTCAAAGAGTGACGTCAAGATTAAGGACGGTTAGTTCCGGATGTCGAGGTGTTGAGAGACATTTGGAATAGTCGTTAGGATCTTCGTTTTTCTCTTTTGGTCGTACTATAAAGGGGGGCATGAGCGGGTAGCTTGACCTAGGCGAGTCCTATGTTTAGGTGTGGTGCACACTTGTTAAACTTGGCGCTAGGCAGCTCTAGATTAGCTCAAAGTTTAGTTGGAAGCAACTTGGTTCAAGTTGTGACGCGTTTCGGAGAGTTTCGGGTTGTTTTCCCTTGACCGGACGCGGTCCTCGGCATGACCGGACGCGTCCGGTCAGTACAGTTCCGCGGCTAGGGTTTCAGCTCTGAACATCGGACGCGGTCCTCGCGAGAACCGGACGCGGTGGTCAGAAGTCAACACGTGTCACTTGAGGGAAACACCCGATCGGACGCGACCTGGGTGTGATCGGCGCGTCCGGTCACAGTCTAGTAAGGTCCAGAGACGACCGGACGCGTCCGGTCATCACCGATCGGACGCGGTCGCGCGTCCGGTGCGAGTACAGTATGCTCCCTGCACGATCGGACGCGTCCGGTCACCTCTGACCGGTGCGTCCGGTCACTCAGCTGTTTTTCGGATTTCGACCGTTACGAGCGACCGGCGCGTCCGGTCAGTTCGACCGGCGCGTCCGGTCAGCTCGTGTTTTGCTGAGTCAGCAGGTAACGGTTCGTTTTGTCTGTGGGGTGTATAAATACATCCCCACCACCTCTTTTAGAGGTCTCTTGCTCATTTGATCAGCTGATAAACACCTTTGGAGTGCAAGGGAGTGCAAGAGCACTAGTGAGGATAGAGATTTGAGAATCAAAGCTTGAGAGTTCCTCACTAGCGATTAGAGAGTAGCAAGTGTGCATCCACTTTCTCATTTGGGCTCGTAGTGGTCAAGTGAGAGTTCTAGCTTGTTACTCTTGGTGATCGCCATCACCTAGACGGCTTGGTGGTGATTGGGAGTTTGGTGATCATCCGGCGGAGCTTGTGGATGACCCAACTCGTCTTGTGAGCGGTTGTGGGTGATTCACCGCGACGGAGTGTCAAAGAATCAACCCGTAGAGAGCACTTGATCCTTGCGCGGATCAAGGGGGAGCTACACCCTTGCGCGGGTGCTCCAACGAGGACTAGTGGGGAGTGGCGACTCTCCGATACCTCGGAAAAACATCGCCGTGTTCCTTGCCCCTTTACATTCAAGCATTTACATTCTCGTATTTACTTTCATTGCTTGTTTACATTCCTAGACTTGCCATGTTAGACTAGGATTGGAAACTAGGGTGCAAAACTTTGTATCGGTAGACTCTCTAGGAACACAAGTAGACACTAGGGGTGAATTCCGGCTTGTAGGATTTATTTCTTGCATCTAATTTTTAGAAAAGCCCAATTCACCCCCCCTCTTGGGCATCTTGATCCTTTCAATTGGTATCGGAGCCGTGTTGCTCTATTTTTAGGCTTTACCGCCTAGAGCAAGATGTCTAATGGGGAAGGACCACCTCCCACTTTTGAGGGAGACGATTTTCCATATTGGAAAATTCGTATGGAGGCGTACCTCGAAGCCATAGATGTTGGGTGCCTTAGAGCCGCAACCGAAGGGCTTCCCCCCATAAGGGATCCCGCTAACCCAAGTGGTGACGAGGAGAAGTACGACCGGTGGAATGCAAAGGCAAAAAATGCACTCTACCGGGGTTTAGGCAAAGATATCTTCAATCGCGTGCGTAATGCAAAGAACGCTCATGAATTGTGGGAAAATCTTTGTGCTCTCCATGAAGGAACTAAGAGTGAGCGTGAGGAACGCTATCACATAGCCTTAAAGAAAATTAATTCTTTTGAGATGCTTCCCAAAGAAAGTGCTAATGACATGTACACTCGCTTGAATGTTCTTGTAGAGGACCTCAATGCTCTTGGGCTCACCAAAATGAGCCAATCGGATGTTGCAAGGAAGATCTTGAGTGTGCTTCCCGTTGAGAAGTATGGACACATTGTCACCGTGCTTCACCAAAGTGATCTTTCCACCGCAACACCGACTCAAGTTTTAGGGAAAATCAATGCTCATGAGATGTACATGCATATCACTCTGGAAGAGGGCTCATCATCTTCCAAGAAGAAAGACTTGGCCTTCAAAGCTAGTCATGACAAGAAGAAGAAGAAGGGCCAAGCCATGATGGTGCAAGAAAGCTCAAGTGAAAGTGATGTTGATGATGAATCACTTGCACTCATGGTGAGAAAGACCACCAAGATGCTAAAGAAGCTCAACAAGAGTGGCATCAAGTTCGATGGCAAGAAGAAGAAATTCTTCACAAGTAGCAAGAGAAAGCCAATCTCGGAGATGGATTGCTACAATTGTGGTGAACTTGGCCACCTAGCTCATCAATGCCCTAGACCACCAAAAGACAAGTACAAGAACAAGAACAAGGGCAAGAAAAATGATTCAAGTGATGAAGAAGAAGAGAAGAAGAAGAACAAGCCATACAAGAAGAAGGATGGCAAGAAAAAGGAGTTCCACAAGAAGAAGAAGGGAGGAAAGACATACATTGTTGGTGATTGGCTCACCGACATTGAATCATCTTGTGAGTCCTCCGAAGATGAGAGCGATGATGAGAAAGAGAAGGTTGCCGCATTTGTGATGGGGCCATCATCTTCACCAACATCTTCATCACCACCTTCACCGCCTTCTTCACCATCATCGTCCACTACTCACCTATGCCTTATGGCCAAGGGTGAACGAAAGGTACAAAACCATGATAGTGATGATGATGATGATAGTGATAGTGATGATGAATATGACTCACCTTCTTATGATGAACTTGTAAAATTGCTAAACAAATACACTAAAATCATAAGAAGGACTAGAAGTGAAAATGATGATCTTCAAAATGAAAATGAATCACTCTCATCCAAGCTTGAAAATATTCAAAAGACTAGTGGTGAGCTTAAAGTTCAAAATGAAGTGATGTCTTCCACTCTCAAGGAGCTCAAAACCTCTAATAAAGAGCTTAAAGATCAACATGATAAATTTGAGAAGAAGCATGATGAGCTCATCACTAGACATAATTCTCTAAAGGACAAATACACCACATTAAAAATTGACTATGATAGTCTTGTGGTTGCTAATGAACTTGCTCTTGAGACACATGATGCTACTAACCATGTTGTTAAGTGTGATATAGCTACATCATGTGATGACTTGATCATTGAAAGCATTGAGCAAGGTTCTAGTAGCAAAGGCAAGAGTGTGGTTGAGTCAAGCAACCATGATGATTATGCCAAGATTAAGAGTGAGAATGAGAAGCTTGCAAATGAGAACAAGAAGCTAAAAGGTTTGATGGCTCTTGAGAAGCAACCAACAAATGAGTCACTCATTGAAGAAAACAAAAAGCTCAAGCAAGAAAAAGAGCATCTCAAGACCGGCCTAAGCAAGTTCACAAGAGGCCAACATTTGCAAAGTGAGCTCCTCATGAACACCGTAATGAAGATGGATAGAAGTGGTATTGGGTACTTGGCAAATCAAGAGAAGAAAGCAAAAGCTCAACAACAACAAAGCAAGTCAAAGCCCAAGCCAAAGAGATGTGTTGAGTGTGGTCAAGAAGGTCATTTTGCTCATGAATGCAAAACTCCACCACCACAACCCTTGCCCAAGCATGCTAGACCTTTCGCTTTCAATGCCCATTATATGCTAAGAAAAGATTCAAATGGAAAGATGAAAGTCATGTTTTTGGGTCCCCCAAACAAGAATAGGCCAAAGAAAATATGGGTTGCCAAGTCACTAGTGGATAAAGTCAAGGGCCCCTCTCAAGTTTGGGTCCCTAAACAAAAAGCTTGATCTCTTGTGTGTAGGTGAACTACAAGACCGGTGGATCTCATTGGGTTATTGATAGTGGTTGCACTCAACATATGACCGGTGATCCTCGTATGTTCACCACCATTGAAGAGAATGGAATATGTCAAGAGAAGATCACATTTGGGGATAATTCAAAGAGCAAAGTCAAGGGTATAGGCAAGATTGCAATATCACATGATCACTCACTCTCAAATGTGCTCTATGTTGCTTCATTGAGTTTCAACTTGTTATCCGTTGGGCAACTTTGTGACCTTGGGTTCCAATGCTTGTTCACACCAAATGAAGTGGAAGTTTCAAAGATAGATGACAAGCAAGTGATATTCAAAGGCTTTAGATACAACAATCTTTATCTTGTTGACTTCACCTCCGAAGATGCAAATTTGATGACATGTTTGTTCACCAAGACCTCACTTGGTTGGCTTTGGCATAGGAGGCTTGCTCATGTTGGAATGAACACTCTCAACAAGCTATTGAAGAAAGAACTAGTGAGAGGATTGAAGGATGTGAAGTTTGAAAAGGACAAACCTTGTAGTGCATGTCAAGCGGGCAAACAAGTTGCAAACACTCATCCAACCAAAGCTTTCATGTCAACTTCAAGAGTGTTAGAACTTCTACACATGGATTTGTTTGGGCCTACAACTTACAAGAGCTTGGGTGGTAATCTCTATTGTCTTGTGATAGTAGATGACTACTCAAGGTATACATGGACTTTCTTCCTTCATGACAAATCCGAAGTGGCAAATTGCTTCAAGAAGTTTGCAAAGAGAGCTCAAAATGAATTTGAAGTCAAGATAAAGAAGATTAGAAGTGACAATGGGAAAGAGTTTGACAACACCAACATTGAAGCTTATTGTAATGAAATTGGAATCAAGCATGAGGTCTCTTCAACCTACACTCCTCAATAAAATGGTGTAGTTGAGAGAAAGAACCGAACATTGATCACCCTTGCAAGAACAATGCTAGATGAGTACAACACTCCGGAGAAGTTGTGGGCCGAGGCAATCAACACCGCATGCTATGCTTCAAATCGCCTCTTCCTACAAAAGTTTCTTGGCAAGACTCCCTATGAGTTGCTTAATGGAAAAAAGCCGGACGTCTCTTTCTTCCGGGTGTTTGGTTGCAAATGTTACATCTACAAGAAGCGTCAACACCTAGGGAAGTTTCAAAGACGTTGTGATATTGGTTTTCTTGTTGGTTACTCATCAAAGTCCAAAGCATATAGAGTATTTAACCATGCCACCGGGTTGGTTGAAGAAACATATGATGTGGAATTTGATGAATCTAACGGCTCCCAAGGAGCAATTGAGAATTGTGATGATGTAGGTGATGAACCCTTGAGGGAGGCCATGAAGAACATGCCGGTGGGAGACATCAAGCCAAAAGATGATGATGACGATGTACAAATTGTTGATCCACCATCTTCATCACGTGTGCCTCAAGATGATGACAAGAATGAGAGAGTTGAAAATGAAGACACTTATGTCTCTCATGAACAAGCCGAGGCACAAGCTCAAGATGTTGATGCTCCCCATCTACCTGCTCAAGTGGTTGATAGAAGAAATTCACCACTACTTCAAGCACATCCACAAGATCTCATCATAGGGAGTCCTACAAAGGGAGTAATGACTCGATCCCAAAAGCTAGCTTCTTTTGTTGAACATCACTCTTTTGTCTCTTGCGTTGAACCTAAAAATGTAGAAGAAGCTCTTCAAGATCCGGATTGGGTGATTGCAATGCATGAAGAATTGAACAACTTCACCCGCAATCAAGTATGGACACTTGAAGAGCATCCCAAAGGTGCAAGAGTCATTGGAACCAAGTGGGTGTTCCGAAACAAGCAAGATGACCAAGGCATAGTGGTGAGGAACAAGGCAAGACTAGTTGCAAAGGGGTTCTCTCAAGTTGAAGGTCTTGATTTTGGAGAGACCTTTGCACCCGTTGCAAGACTTGAAGCCATTCGTATCCTCCTTGCATATGCATCACATCATGATATGAAACTATATCAAATGGATGTGAAAAGTGCATTCTTAAATGGTTTTATAAATGAACTAGTCTATGTCAATCAACCTCCCGGGTTTGAAGACCCTAGATATCCTAATCATGTTTATAGGTTGTCCAAGGCGTTATATGGGCTCAAGCAAGCTCCTAGAGCGTGGTATGAGCGCCTCCGGGACTTCCTCATTGAGAAGGGCTTCACCATTGGGAAGGTCGACACCACACTATTCACCAAGAAGTTTAATGGGGAGATCTTTATTTGTCAAGTATATGTTGATGATATCATCTTCGGATCAACAAATGAAGATTATTGCAAGGAATTTGGTGAATTGATGTCGAAGGAATTCGAGATGTCAATGATTGGTGAGCTCACATTCTTCCTTGGTTTTCAAGTAAAGCAAATGAGAGAAGGGATTTTCATCTCTCAAGAAAAGTATACCAAGGATCTTCTCAAAAGATTCAAGATGGAAGAATGCAAACCAATCAAGACCCAAATGCCATCAAATGGACATCTCGACCTAGATGAGGGAGGTAAACCGGTTGATCAAACTCTCTACCGTTCTATGATTGGTAGCTTGTTATACCTTACCGCATCTAGGCCCGATATCATGTTTAGTGTGTGCATGTGTGCCCGCTTTCAAGCGTGCCCTAAAGAACCTCACCTAAGTGCCGTAAAAAGAATCCTAAGATATCTTAAGCTCACCCCAAGCATTGGTCTTTGGTATCCCAAAGGAGCTAGATTCCAACTAGTTGGCTATTCTGATTCGGACTATGCCGGTTGCAAAATTGATAGAAAAAGCACATCCGGAGGGTGCCATTTGCTTGGAAGATCCTTAGTATCTTGGTCATCTAAAAAGCAAAATAGTGTGGCTTTGTCCACCGCCGAGGCGGAATACATTGCCGCGGGGGCTTGTTGTGCACAAATATTATATATGAAACAAACCCTCCTAGACTATGGAATTGTTCTTGAAAAGGTGCCACTTTTATGTGATAATGAAAGTGCCGTTAAAATTGCTAACAATCCGGTTCAACACTCTCGCACCAAGCACATTGATATCCGCCATCACTTTCTAAGAGATCACGTTGCTAAAAATGACATATCACTAGAAGGTGTAAGAAGTGAAAATCAATTAGCGGATATCTTCACTAAACCTTTAGATGAGGCAACCTTTTGTAGGTTAAGAAGTGAACTCAATGTGCTTGATTCTAGTAACTTTAAAAAATGAGCGTGTGTTGTCTCTTGCATTGCATTGTATAATATGTCATGTTTATTTTATCGCAATGTCTCTAGGGCTTGGCTAACACGATTACGATAACCCTTCTTTGGAGGAGTGAAAAAGCCTAACCGTGGATCAAACTTGACAAGCTTTCTAGTTTTACCTTCTTGTATTGCATTGCATATGCATGGTTGTTGTTCTTGTCGTTTCTTTTCGGTTAAGCTTTGAGCAACCTCTGTGTTCGTCCATGGATAGAGAGAGCATTTTGACGCTCCTAAAGGTTCAAAAACTCTATTGCATGGCCATACGTTGCTCCTTGGGTGTTTATTGCCTATTTTCTTAAAAATAATACTAGCCTAAGGCAATCTATTTTGAAAAATTTGAGGGTTTGAGTGAGGTCTCTCATATCGTGTTCCAATTGGTGTTTATTTGTGTCTCTTTGAATTGGAACCTGATTGGGAGAAGTCGCGTCGTAGTTCGGAACAAAGAAGGGCGAAGAACAGTCACCGGACGCTGCACCGGACGCTGCACCGGACGCAGTGATGCTTCACCACCGCGTCCGGTCCCGGCGTCCAGCAGCGCGTCCGGTCATCCAGAAGACCAACTCCAGATCTAGTGATCGGACGCTGCACCGGACGCGCCTCTATTGACCACCGCGTCCGGTCCCGGTTACCACCACTGCGTCCGGTCATTCGCGATAAATTCCCGAACTCCCAACGACCGGACTCTGACCGCGTCCGGTCAGTCCGCACCGGACGCGTCAGGTCACTCCAGGAGCTTACTGGAGTGTGACCGGACGCTGCACCACCGCGTCCGGTCATCACGCGTCGAGCGGATCTAACCCTTCATAAAACGGTTCGTTTTCGGCCGTACCTTCTCATCCGCCCGAGCTGTTCGCGCCGCCGCCGCCCTTGCGCCTTCGCTGCGCCTTCGCCGCACCCCCTGCCGCCGGTGAACCGCCGCACCGCCTGCCGCCGCCACCTGCGCCGTCTTCCTCGCCCAGCCTCGCTCGCGCGCGCGCCAGCCGCCCGCACGCGCCCGCCCGCGCCATCTTCGCTCGCAGTCGCGCCGCCACCACCCTCGCGCCGCGCCGTCGCAGCCAACGCTCCACCACCGCCGGTGAGACGGGTTCCTGCAAGCCAGCTTCTCCTCCGACCGAAAACGACTCATCCTCGCCTCCGATCGATTTTCGTCAATTTGCCCTAACCCTAGGGTTCGTCGGACGATCGTTCGTCGACGAGATTCGTCGCGCGTCGTCTTCTTCGCAAGGTTGTTTCGCGTCACCTTGACCTCCTTGCTAGGGTTTGCCGTAACTGTTTCTTTTCAATCCTAATTATACCTTGTTTCGGCAAATCAGAGCTCGTTCGGCGATTTCGGGAATCTCGCAATCTAGGTCACCTCACCCTGTCAGTCATCTCGACGATCCGAGGTAGCTTCACGTTTCGATTCATATCGTATCTCATACGCTTGCTATCTCTAGGATTCGTACCTTTTAGTTATATATGTGTTTATAGTAGATCTCTCTATTCCGTCTTTGCAGCGAGTCTGTTGTGTGTCAGGGTGAGATCAGTTTGCTAAATCCGAGGCCAAGCCTGCGGATACGGATTGAGGCCAAGCCTCTTGAGTGACAGTTCATCATCTTTTAGAGGTTTTCAGTCAGTTTGTCAGCATGGTGCGTTGCAAGAACGCCGGTGGTGCTCCTGGTGACGGGGACGACAGTCCTCCTCGTCGGTCTGAGATTGCACGTGGGAAGCGTGTCAAGGTCTTGGCCAGAAAGAAGAAGAAGACACTCACAGAGGCAGAGATTGCTCAGGCCGTGGCAGATGCAGCAGAGCAGGCAGAGAGAGGTGGCAGGAGCAGTGGCATACGTATAGGCGAGCGTCGCTTTCATCTTGAAGGTCGACAGCTCGGCACAGAGGCCACCAAGGGCACTGAGGATACTAGAGCTGCAGAGGATATGTCAGTTGATCCACCCACAGAGACCACAGAGGCTCCAGAGGCTACAGCAGATACAGAGGAGCAGC
The DNA here is from genome assembly GCA_038087645.1 of Saccharum hybrid cultivar R570. Classification (NCBI taxonomy): domain Eukaryota; kingdom Viridiplantae; phylum Streptophyta; class Magnoliopsida; order Poales; family Poaceae; genus Saccharum; species Saccharum hybrid cultivar. The sequence continues at coordinate 3,061,596 of JAQSUU010000262.1, read as the reverse complement.
CAGCTCAGTCTCTAGTACGTCGCCGCTCCACACGCGCTCGTACTCAGGTGTCTCCTAGGCCAGAGGGCCAGCGACGTGGAGCACGTCCTCCTCCCAGAGCTAGAGGTTCACCCCCGGTCGAGCACTTTGACTTGAGGGGTGCTACAGCACGTTAGGTGCAGGGGTTGAGGTTCGTGGAGGTCAGTCGGTGGTTTCCACCTGTGAGGGATCCCAGAGCTTCAGAAGGATTCTATACCCCACTTCAGGAGGATTTCTACAGAGCTCTAGTTGACAGCGGTATTGCTTTCCGACCACAGAGGGTCTGTCGACTTGAGTCACTAGTTGAGGTTGTGGGAGAGCAGCTACGTCCGCATCTGTCCTTTCTGCCAGGCTTGTCAGATCTTCTTGGACGGACAGGTGCATACTGCGGCACATGGGTCAGAGAGTTTTATGCTTCACTATGGATTGATCCGGCCCATGATTTCATTCACTTTGCATTCCGAGGCCGCGATCACCGCCTATACAGCACCAGAGTGCGGGAGATTCTCAGACTCCTAGCTTTTGACACAAAGATACATCAGCTATGTTATGGTCAGACTCCTCCACCGAGACGCCCTCACGGCGGGACAGTGCCACCTATAGACTTGGTTCGACCCTGCTTCCGTGAGCCTTTTGGCGAAGGGTCTCGACGCACGCCCGCCAGTTTGACACCACTTGCCAGAGTTTTGGATGCTATAGTCAGACGCACTCTACTTCCCAGACTTGGCTACAGAGAGGGACTGACTCGGATGCAGCTATGGGTTGTTCACCACCTCCTCTCACAGACTCAGTTTGACATTTGGGATCTCATACTTAGTGAGATGAAGGACACCATAGCTGAGGGCTTCAAGGGTAATCGTCAGCTGCCCTATGCACACTGGATCTGCTTCATTATTAGATCATCCATCCAGTTACTAGCAGAGATCAGAGCTGAGATATCAGATACTACTACTGCTTTCCCTGAGTATGATATCCATCAGCTTTGGGCTTCAGTTACCAGAGATCAGGCCCCAGTGCTAGGACAGCGTGTGCGACCTGAGGTTCCTGAGACAGCAGCTGAGCAGGACGCCACAGTTGATGAGCTTGCAGAGGCAGAGCTTGCAGATCTTGACGCTCAGCCTGCTGATCTTCCTGAGGATGGGACATCTGACAGTACTGATGAGGACTACCAGCCCATCCCCAGGTACCGGTCTCCTCGGTCCCACGACCACGAGGCCGGTGGCTCTGGTTCAGCCTCCCGCACAGACCCAGCCATGGTGGCAATACTTGAGAGGTTGACCCAAGCACAGCAGCAGCAGCAACAACAGATACAACGACAGGCTCAGGACACAGCTGCAGCACTTGCACAGATTCAGGCTCGTCAGGACGAGTTTCAGCGTCAGCAGCTTGAGATCCAGAGGCAGCAGGTCGAAATGCAGCGACAGCAGTACGAGATTCAGCGACAGACTGCAGCTAGTCAGCAGCAGTACTTGGACCTCCTGCGCCACCTAGTCACTGTTGGGGTTCCTCCGCCTGCTTCCGTCCTGACTTCTGCTTTGCAATCTTGTGATCCATCGAGTCAGGGACAGCCGGGTTTCCAGTTCACATCTCCACAGCAGCAGGTTCCCCAGTCTTTCCAGTCCCCGAGCTTCACGCCTATTCACACGGGGTTTACACCATCAGACCAGCCTCGCCCTCACCTCCTGACAGGCACACCTTTCGGTGATTTCAGTGCTACCTACAGCGAGTTGACTGGTCAGCCGACGCCCTCGCACACTACCTTTGCTACTTCGTCAGGGTTGTCAGCTTCAGAGGCAGCTATTCCTCCAGTGACAGGGACCGGGACTACAGAGACTCTTCCTTCGTCTGTTGCCTCGACAGATCCTCCAGCTATTGGCTCGCTACAGGCTCAGGTCACTCAGACGGATCCTCTTGTTGCTACTACGACAGTACCTGTTCCTGCCGTTCAGACCCAGACAGTTACACAGCCACATGTTTCTTCAGAGGGTCAGCCAGATAGCTCAGATTCCGAGGGAGATTCTCTACATTTTGTGCTTACTCCGCGCACCTCGGCACCTGACACGACTCCGTCTGTCCCCCCGTCAGATCCTTAGATTAGTTCTTTTTTGGCGCTTGATGCCAAAGGCGGAGAGAGAGTAGTTTCAGGGGGAGTTTTGAGAGAGGGTTTTCGTTCTTTCTTGTGTGCTACATTCATGCATCATGTTTACTTTTCAGTCATTGCATTCGTGTGACATGTCGTTGTGAGATAAAACCTTGAGTCTTAATGTTTTATCCTGTCACATTGTTATCTCTTGTCACCGTTGTTAATTATAGCTCCAAGGTTGTGCTTCCGTGCCTTACTCCGATTACTTATGAGCTATATCTGTTTGTGTACTAACGCTTTTTGTCTTATCTTATGAGTACACTCTTTTGGCTTGGGACACATAAGCAATTCCTAACCCTTCTATGCTTATTGCTTTTTGCTTATGTGAACCATGCATGTTCGAAAACCTCAACTCCAATCTTTCATATCTTAGTGTTGTCATCAATCACCAAAAAGGGGGAGATTGAAAGCATCTAGGCCCCGAGGTTTGGTTTCGGCAATTGATGACAACGCTTTATTACCATGACTAACGTGTGTTTTGCAGAAACTTTGGTAAGTTAGGTCATGGAGGTTTTAACTGCTTTGGGCACCATGGTATTCATGCCCCTTGATGGAAATCGTTTCGGTTTTCAAAAGAGTGACGTCAAGATTAAGGACGGTTAGTTCCGGATGTCGAGGTGTTGAGAGACATTTGGAATAGTCGTTAGGATCTTCGTTTTTCTCTTTTGGCCGTACTATAAAGGGGGGCATGAGCGGGTAGCTTGACCTAGGCGAGTCCTATGTTTAGGTGTGGTGCACACTTGTTAAACTTGGCGCTAGGCAGCTCTAGATTAGCTCAAAGTTCAGTTGGAAGCAACTTGGTTCAAGTTGTGACGCGTTTCGGAGAGTTTCGGGTTGTTTTCCCTTGACCGGACGCGGTCCTCGGCATGACCGGACGCGTCCGGTCAGTACAGTTCCGCGGCTAGGGTTTCAGCTCTGAACACTGGACGCGGTCCTCGCGAGGACCGGACGCGGTGGTCAAAAGTCAACACGTGTCACTTGAGGGAAACACCCGATCGGACGCGACCTGGGTGTGATCGGCGCATCCGGTCACAGTCCAGTAAGGTCCAGAGACGACCGGACGCGTCCGGTCATCACCGATCGGACACGGTCGCGCGTCCGGTGCGAGTACAGTATGCTCCCTGCACGGTCGGATGCGTCCGGTCACCTCTGACCGGTGCGTCCGGTCACTCAGCTGTTTTTCAGATTTCGACCGTTACGAGCGACCGGCGCGTCCGGTCAGTTCGACCGGCGCGTCCGGTCAGCTCGTGTTTTGCTGAGTCAGCAGGTAACGGTTCGTTTTGTCTGTGGGGTGTATAAATACATCCCCACCACCTCTTTTAGAGGTCTCTTGCTCATTTGATCAGCTGATAAACACCTTTGGAGTGCAAGGGAGTGCAAGAGCACTAGTGGGGATAGAGATTTGAGAATCAAAGCTTGAGAGTTCCTCACTAGCGATTAGAGAGTAGCAAGTGTGCATCCACTTTCTCATTTGGGCTCGTAGTGGTCAAGTGAGAGTTCTAGCTTGTTACTCTTGGTGATCGCCATCACCTAGACGGCTTGGTGGTGATTGGGAGTTTGGTGATCATCCGGCGGAGCTTGTGGATGACCCAACTCGTCTTGTGAGCGGTTGTGGGTGATTCACCGCGACGGAGTGTCAAAGAATCAACCCGTAGAGAGCACTTGATCCTTGCGCGGATCAAGGGGGAGCTACACCCTTGCGCGGGTGCTCCAACGAGGACTAGTGGGGAGTGGCGACTCTCCGATACCTTGGAAAAACATCGCCGTGTTCCTTGCCCCTTTACATTCAAGCATTTACATTCTCGTATTTACTTTCATTGCTTGTTTACATTCCTAGACTTGCCATGCTAGACTAGGATTGGAAACTAGGGTGCAAAACTTTGTATCGGTAGACTCTCTAGGAACACAAGTAGACACTAGGGGTGAATTCCGGCTTGTAGGATTTATTTCTTGCATCTAATTTTTAGAAAAGCCCAATTCACCCCCCCTCTTGGGCATCTTGATCCTTTCATATAGCAAAACCGTTGTTACTGTAGCAAAATCACCATCTAAAACCGTTCGAGGGGGTGATTTGGCCGGTTTTGCAAAGTTCAAGGGGTAAATTAGACCATTTCATAGTTGAGGGGGTAAACTAGACCACCCCCAATAGTTGAGGGGTCAAGTAGACTTTTTCCATAATCTGAATGTACAGAAGGGTAAGGGTGAAAAGAAGAAGACGGGACGTGTATTCTACACCCAAGCAAGTGCAATTCCAGAGGGAGAACCTGTTATGATGGGTATGTTTCCTGTTGCTAATCATCCAGCGGTACTGTTATTTGATTCTGGTGCATCGCATACATTCATAAATCGCACCTTTGTTACCAAGCATGACATTCCAATTATGGGAACACAAGAGGATTTCTTTATTCAGTCGCCTGGGGGACGACTGTGTACTAAGGAAATGGTACGTGAGGTACCTATAGAGTTGGGTGGGCATATATTCCCTACCTCAATGATAATATTACAGAAACAGGATATAGATGTAATCCTGGGTATGAATTGGATGTACCAACGAGGAGCTATTATAGATGCACTGCACATAACTATAAGGTTGAACTTGCCAGATAATAAATCTCATCTTCTTATCCAACTTCCTATTCCAAAAAGAACAGTTGAAAGGATATGTGCAACCTCAGTGAAAGAAATTTGTGATATACCGGTAGTCTGTAAATTTCCAGATGTGTTTCCAGATGATCTACCTAGTCTGTCACCGGACAGAGAAGTAGAATTTGTAATTGAGTTAAAACCTGGTACTGCCCAATATCCAGGAGATCTTATAGAATGCCACCAAATAAATTGGCCAAACTCAAGGATCAATTGCAAGAGTTACATGACAAAGGTTTCATCAGACCCAGTTGAAAGGCCTTGATAGCTAGAGGGGGGTGAATAGCCTTTTAAAAATTTCTACAAAGACAAGCTAAACAAGTTTATCAATATAACAAGTAGCGAGATGCGAGTTTAGCTTAGCCTACGGGGTGTTTGCAAGCCACCTAACCAATTTATAATTCTAGTATATTTGCACTCAACCGCACAAGTCAAACCGAGAAGGTAACTACAACTACAACTAGCAAGCTACACAAAAGAGCTACTCTAGCAAAGCTAACTAGCTACCAAAGATAACTAAGAAGGTAATGCAGAGTTGAGTTAGGAGAGTTTCACCGAGGGGTGAAGTATTGAGCCAACCAATATGATCAACAATGAATACCAAGACAACCGAACACCGGGAACAATCAATCACAATATGAAAGTGAAGACACGAAGATTTATCCCGAGGTTCACGTGCTTACCGGCACGCTAGTCCCCGTTATGTCCCTCTTCACCACGTGGTTCAGTGGCTAATCGGTCTCACACCGAGCCTCTCAAAAGGCGCCACAAGAACCTACCAAATGGCAAAAGGTTGCAATGACACGGGCAATTCACTAACGTTGCCTTTGGCGCTTCGCCGAGGTAGGCACAAACCCCTCACAATCACCGGAGGTGGCCAAGAACAATCACCAACTCTTGTCAACACCTCCAAGCTGCTCCACACCGTCTAGGTGGCGGCAATCACCAAGAGAAACAAGAATCCCGCAGCAAATCAACCACCAAGTGCCAACTAGATGCAATCTCACAATGCAAATGCACTTGGATCACTCAATCTCACTTCGAATATGCAAAGAAGCAAGAGAGATGAGTGGGAGGGGAGTTGCTTAGCTCAAAGTGCTCACAAGTATGTTAAATGTTCAAGAGTTAGAGTCTTGAGCCGGCCAACGAGTATTTATAGACGTACCCCTTCGAATATAGCCGTTAGAAACTTGAAACAGCCGAAGTCGCGCTGACCGGATGCGCTGGTCAACCTGACCGGACGCGCCGATCGCACAACGGCTACGCTCGCGAACCACCGACCGAACACGCTCCATGCAACGACCGGACGCGTTAGGATCGACCGGACGCGCTGGTCCCATAACTGACTGGACGCGCTGGTCAAGCCTGAGTAGCGTACAACGAAACAGCGACCAGACGCGCTGCAGAACTGACCGGACGCCACAGTGCCAGCGTCCGGTTGAAGTCCAGTAAGCTCCCTGAACGACCGGACGCGTCCGATCGACTATAACCGGACGCGCTGCGCGTCCGATCAACAAACTGAAACACGCGCAGACGCTGAACACTGACCGGACGCGTCCGGTCAAACAGAGACCGCGTCCGGTCGCCTCCGTTTCTTTTCCGACTTCCGGCGTAGTGGAAAATAGTCGTTTCAACCCCTCGAAAACGCCTGAATCCCACCTCGCAAGCTCGGCGGGAGGGAGAGAGGACCCCAAACCCTCTCTACCGCTCAAATTCCACCGCCTTTGCAAATATGCTAACACCACCAAGTAATCTCGTCAAGTGTGCGTGTGTTAGCATTTTCTCAATCATTTTTCGAGGCGATATTAGTTCTATCCAAATGCATATGATTATGAAATGCACACCTAGAGGCACTTAGGAGTTCAATAGCCACATCATTCCCCTCTTTATAGTACGACTATCTATCATATAATGTAACCATACCCACTAGGTGTCTTGGTTACTAAAACACAACCCTTAAGAATATACCTTTGCCTTGATCACGTAGGGTTGCGTCCAAATCCAAGTGTGGCCATCATGATCACCATGTCCATCTTGCCACCAACCTTGGAATGTACTAATCCTCATATGCTACATACAACTTAGGCATAGGATTAGTACTTAGGCATTGTCACTAATTACTAACACCAAACATAGGACTTTCACCAGTTCGTCACCATGGGGATGTCCAGCTTTTTTTGTCAAGAAAAAGAATTAGACTTTAAGGATGTGTGTTGACTATTGTCCATTGAATAAAGTAACCATTAAAAACAAGTACCTGTTGCCTCGCATTGATATACTTTTTGATCAACTTGTGGGGGCAAAGGTATTTTCAAAGATCGATCTTCGATCAGAGTACCATCAAATCAAGATTCGACCAGAAGATATCCCAAAGACTGCATTCACTACCAGATATGGATTGTATGAGTATCTAGTTATGTCTTTTGGCCTCACTAATGTACCGGCACTTCCATGTATCTGATGAACTCAGTTTTCATGCTGGAACTTGACAAGTTTGTGATTGTCTTTATTGATGATAGTTTGGTATACTCCAAAAGTGAAGAAGAGCATGTTGAGCACCTTAGAGTTGTTCTGACTCGTCTGAGAGATCATCAATTGTATGCCAAGTTTAGTAAATGTGAGTTTTGGTTAAGAGAAGTACAATTCTTAGGACATGTGTTGTCAGCCGAAGGAGTAGCAGTTGATCCTGGTAAGGTAAAAGATATTTTGAATTGGAAACCACCAATCTCAGTTCATGAAGTCCGAAGTTTTCTGGGAATGGCGGGTTATTACCGTCGATTCATACCTGACTTTTCAAAAGTAGCCAAGCCAATCACGGAATTGTTGAAAAATCAAACCAAGTTCATCTGGTCTCTAGAATGTGAGAAGACTTTTAGAATTTTAAAGAAGTCACTGACAAATGCTCCAGTTTTAGCACAGCCGGATATAGAAAAGCCATTTGATGTTTACTGTAATGCCTCTGATATTGGCCTAGGTTGTGTATTGATGCAAGAAGGTAGAGTCATTGCTTATGCCTCAAGATAGTTGAAGCGTCATGAAGAGCATTATCCAACTCATGATCTTGAACTAGCAGCCGTGGTTCATGCATTAAAAATATGGCGTCATTACTTGTTGGGTAATACTTGCCACATTTATACAGATCACAAAAGCTTGAAGTATATCTTTACTCAGTCAGAATTGAATATGAGGCAAAGAAGATGGCTTGAGTTAATAAAGGATTATGATCTAGAAGTGCACTATCATCCTGAAAAAGTAAATGTTGTTGCTGATGCACTCAGTAGAAAGAATCATTGCAATTGTATGGCTGTGAAGCCAATGGATCATAGTTTGTGTCATGAATTGGAAAAGTTGAATATTGAAATAGTCCAACAAGGTCAATTGACCAATGTCACTGTGGAATCAACAATCAAAGATCAGATTATATCTGCTCAGAGAAAGAATTCTGGTATAGCCTACATCAAAGAAAAAGTTAGATCATGTCAACAGACAGATTTCAGTATTGATGATATGAATGTGTTGTAGTTCAAGAACCGGTTAGTGGTTCTAAAGGTTCCAGAGTTACGTCAGCTCATTCTTGATGAAGCACATAAAACAAGGTTTGCTATTCATCCAGGTAGTAATAAGATATATCAGGATTTGAGACAGAGATTCTGGTGGACCAAAATGAAAATCGAGATTGTCAGGTATGTTGCCAGATGTGACACTTGCCGAAGAGTGAAGGCTGTACGTCTGAAGCCGGCAGGGAGGTTACAACCATTGACTATCCCATCTTGGAAGTGGGATGATATTGGCATGGATTTTATTACTGGTTTACCCACAACATCAAGAAAGTTTGATTCAATCTAGGTCATTATAGATCGACTTACCAAGTTAGCACATTTCCTTCCGGTAAAAATAAAATATTCTACAGTGAAGCTTGCAAGGATATATCTTGAAAGAATACTGAGTCTACATGGGGTACCAAAGACTATTATTTCTGATAGAGGTCCATAGTTTGTCTCCAAATTCTAGATGGAGTTACATAAGTCATTGGGTACCAAAGTTATACATAGCTCAGCTTATCATCCTCAGACCTCAGGACAGACTGAAAGAGTGAATCAAATTCTTAAAGATATGTTAAGATCTTGTGCTCTCACTTATCAAGACCAATGGGATGAATGTTTACCATTAGCAGAATTCTCCTATAATAATAGCTATCAGGAAAGTATCAAAATGGTACCGTTTGAAACATTGTATGGTCGTAGATGCAGAACTCCCTTGAATTGGTTAGAACCAGGAGAAAGATGGTTTTATGGAGTTGATCTGGTGAAAGAAACTGAAGAAAAAGTTAGGCAGATTCAGAATAATTTGTAAGTGGCTCAGTCCCGACAAAAGAGTTATGCTGACAAAAGGCGTAGACCCTTGATGTTTAAAGTGGGAGATTATGTTTATCTGAAAGTGTCACCCACAAAAGGAGTTAACTGATTTGGAGTCAAAGGCAAACTCGCACCGCGTTATATTGGCCCATTCCAAATCATTCAAAAATGTGGAAAGGTGGCATATAAATTAAAGTTGCCTGAATAACTGTCAGCCGTGCACAATGTATTTCATGTATCGCAATTGAAGAAGTGTCTTCAAGTGCCTGATCAAGTTGTTGATGTTGATGGAGTTGAACTTGAGCCTGATTTGACATATTCTGAATATCTTGTTCGGGTTTTGGATCAAAAGGATCGTGTTACCCAAAGTAGAACAATTAAATGGTACAGGATACAATGGAATCAACATTCAGAAGAGGAAGCCACATGGGAATCTGAAGATTACCTGTTGGAGAATTTCCCCGAGTTCTTTGCTTCTATCTAGGTTGCAATTTCTTCTTTAGATTGTAACCTGTCCTTTTCAAATTTCTATAATATAGAAAACCCCCTACCTGTTTTGTAAGCAAGTCTTGGACGTGTTTGCTTGACACGTTTCCTTTTCCATTACTTAACTCAAGGCTTTAAATCTCAGGACGAGATTTCTTTAAGGGGGAAGGGCTGTAACACCTCGGGTGTTATGGTTGCTAATTAACCTGCCATGTCATCATATTGCATCGCAAAGCATCCATGATTAGGTCAACCCTGTTATGCATTAACTAAAATGAGTTTACCTTTCTAGGTTGGATGTGCTTCTCAGTGGTGTGACTCGAACCGAAAACCCTAATTTCGAATGCCACTGTAAATACTTAGTCCATGCCCTGCATAATTTGAGATGTGTGACTGTGTTACACACTAGTGTCAAGTGTAGGGTATGAACTCAAGTACAACACATAAAATGAAGCTCCAAGTTTGAGTTTGAATTAGAATCCAAAACTTGTCGCGAGTTTTTCGATTCAAATTTGAATTCAAAATTGGGGAAATATTAAAATATTTTTAAAAGCTAAATTGGTCAACCAAGAGTGGCATTTGGTCAACTATGTGATACTTGACTCAATGATACACTTGGGTGATGGTTTGATCATTAAATAATCACCAATTAAGGTAGCAACAAATTTCAATTGGAAATTCCTCCGAAAACCCTAAAATCCAAAACCCTAGTTTTACCCCTTTTGAAATAATTCAAAATCTAAGAAAAATTTGAGAAAAAGTTTAAAACCAAGTTTGTAGAACTTTTCAAGGGCTACAACTTTGGTGTTTTGATTTTCAAAGTTTTAGTGTAAAATGTGGAGCAATTTTGAAAAGAAGCAAATTTCAAATTTGACCCCTTTTTATCCCCAAACTCAAATTTTAAAATGGACGCAGAATTTAAAAATGGTTTGAATAGCAAAGTTGTAGGTCTTGGCTAGATGTACAACTTTGGTGTTGGGAGTTTTTGAAGTTTCAATATAAAGTTGAAAGTAATTTCTAAATTACCAAATTTCCGAAAAGTGTCCCTTTTTTATTTTAAATTTAAATTTCAAAATCCAGTTCGAATTTGAAAAAATGTTCAATACAAAACTTGTAGAGCTTGAAATTCTAAAGATTTCATATCTTGGGAATTTTTCAAGTTGTTACGTGAATTTGGGAGTAATTTGAGAAAACAGTTTGAATTGGAACAGTTTGGGGGGAGAGCTACACTGCACGGCGAATCAAGGAGACCGGTGAGCCGCCGACGTCGCGCTGGCCGTTTCCACGACCTTCCAGCGTGCCACCGCGATCAACTGGACCGCCTCGCGCTCTCCAGTCTCCTCTCTATCTTCTCAGCTCTATATAAAGCCCACCACAGCTACTGTCGCCGTCTTGTTTCGCCATTACCGCCGCCACCGTCCTCACCTCGCCGACAAAATTTGTCCTCTCTACTCCACCAGAGCCCTCTCCATCTTGCCATTAGCACCGCCATCATCTCGCGAACCGTTTGCGCCTCCTAGCGCAGACGCTACTGCTCGGGATTGCTAGGGAGCCGTCGTCTTCAACCTCGGGTCACCGTCGTCCGGGGTGAGCTCCGCCACCGTGGTCAGCTCGGTGCAATCTGAGTTAACGTTTTCGATCTCGTGTTTCCACATCCTATTTACCTGTGCTTGCTCATACACCTGCCGTCTTGTCCAGCGCACGGGGAGACACGCTGGAACGTCCAAGTCTTCATCGAAGCGGCAGTCGCCATACCTAAGTCGTCGTGCCGCCTCTCGTGGTCAGCCATATCCGTCGCTCTTCCGCGTCCACCAACTGCACGTCTAAGCTCGTGGTGAGCCACTGGTGCTTCCCACACTTTCAATTTGGTCATTTATGCTTTTCATCGTCGGGGCGCCGGGCACCACGGCCACCATGCCGCCATGGTCGGATACGGCTTCGTCCATGGCGTCTGCGAGGAGGTAGTGTATTCGTGGGAGTGCGGTAGGTGATGTAGATCGTGATGCGCGTGGTAGATTAGTCAGAGCCTCATCATCGGGGCCGTGGCCATCGGCCGGCCGTCGTGGCGCCATGGCCGGCCGCGGGAGAGAACATAGGGGAACGGAGAAGAAGAAGGCGAGCGCGTGCGGGCGTGGCTGGGCTAGGCCACGTTGCTAGGCCGCGCAGATGCAGGCGCGAGTGCGCGGGCGCGATGCTGCTGGGCCGTTCGGCTGGGCCGAACCGGAGGAAAGAAGGGAAGGCAGCCCGAGATGAATTTTGTTTTTCTTTTTCTAAAATGTGAATAGTAATAGTATTTGTTTATTTCATTAAAAATTCTGTGGAGCTCCAAAAATAATGAAAATTTTTGTGTAAGCTTTTCAAGATATAAACTACTTAGGAAAAATGTTAAATGTTAAATTTGATTACTTTTTGTAAGTTATTTAATTAGTTCAATTAAATATTAAATGCAACTTTCGGGAATTTTAGTAATTAAAATATTAATCCAAAAATCATTAAATTTATTTTGATACTGTTTTAGGCCATGATTAATCCATAGAAAAAGTTTAAGCTCATTTAGATGAAGTTTGATCTAATATTAATTATGCCCTAATTAATTTAATGTTTAAATAAATGTTGATTTGGTAACTTTAAGTGTTGTGTGTCCTTTTGATTGAGTGATGACCTTGGGTCACTAATTCTTGGTGATCTTTGGCACCTTAATTTCATGATTGAGCTCGTTAGTAACATGTTTGGTAAGAAACGCTAGTATCGCTTAAGTTATCCCTATTAGTTAGTAGGTTTTACTGTTTTGCGACTGTATCGCGAAGGAAAGTTGTACTCAAGTCGTAAATCATGGCATATCATCATCAAGCATCATATTTATCATCGCATCATGTTGAGATATGTTATATGCTCGTGTAGTTTCCGCTTTCAAAGAAGTTAAAGTTGGCGAGCAAGTCTCCGGAGAAGAGTTATCGTTGGTGGGTTCTGGACCGGAAGTCGGAGTCTTTGAGCCTGAGTCAGTCGTCGCGTCAGAGCAAGGCAAGCCCCGGTGCATTTGAACCCTACCTTGAGTTTTACAGATCTTTATTATTTATACTGTGGTTTACTGCATTAAGTAATTAGGAGTTGAGTGATAACCCAATTGCTGCATTATTATCCTTGATTATTGTGATATCACCCTTGATACCTGTTTTACTGAAAATGCGTAGTATGCTTTGCCATGCTTACTGAATTCAGCTTTTTAAATGAGTGTTTATATGGCCATGACGGCATATTTAATGAATATTAAAATATGAGAATAAATTAGAAGATCGGGCGGGTGGTTTGGCCACTGCTAAGTTGCATTGAGAAAGGAGTCTCAATGTAGTGTTTCCGCCTTGTCAGTTAAGGACCGTACGTTGCAGTCCTGTTTGTGTTTCGAGACTTTGCAACTAGCCTCATGCCTTGGGTAAGCCCAAGATGTTAGTGATTCCATTACGAGAACGTCTAACCTCGTACTGGGAGTGGAGAGATGGCGGGAGTAGCGTGTACCCTCGGGGCTAGAATCGGGCCGGGTTCGAGGAGTACTGTACTCTCGGGTGGCGATGGACACGTTCTTGTTTTAGGAGATCTAAATGAGGGTTGGCATATGCAAGATCTGGTTCTACATATGTCGTGAGGTTAGAGATCCCCAGCTGGATATAATCGATTCGAATCGTCATTGCTCCTCGGTTATGGAGACTCGATCACCTGTCCTGCATCGTAGTTAAAAAACTGGAATTGAAAGAGAACGAGAAGGATCTTAATGAGAATTACTTTGATATAGATTAGGATCACTTAGAATTGGTTAATGAACCATCAATGGTAAAAGTAAAATATTGAAGGTAAGGACTTAGTTTAGTAAGCTTTTCTGTAAAAGAAATTTTGATTCTTGAATACCCGTACCTTGATTCCCTAAAGCTAGCATGCCCTTGGAGTCTTTTTCTTAGTCGGGTAAGTCTTGTTGAGTACTCTTGTACTCAGGGTTTGTTAAACCCCTTGTTGCAGGTGCGGTTCATGAACAAGTCTGCTTTGAGCCTTATTGCATGACCGTTGTGGCTGAAGAAAGTGACGACGAGTAGACTGTGTGGCCTCTGGCCAAGGCACTTCGCTTGTGTGTTTGTAATAAAGTTACTACTGATACTTCCCTACTACCGGTTTGTAATAATTCTACATAAGGTTTGAAGTTTGGAAACTATGGTTTGTAAACTTAAGTTATTGTAAGACTTTCGCTACTTTATTCTGTTGGTATTTTGAATAAACTGTTGTAATATTGCAATACTCCTGTGATTGGATCCTGTTCGGAGGAAAGCAGCCCTTTTAAGTTATGAGGAACATAAGTACGGCTGTCAGAGGTCATTATGACGATGACAGGTACATATGGGTCATCATAATTAGGAGGTTCTGTGACACGTGTAATATTTATATCTCCAAATAATTTTACTAAAAAACTAGATTTAAAGACTTTTCTAATGATACTAATTATGTATCATAAATATTAATATTGTTTAGTATATATTTAGTCAAAGTTGTTTGACAGATATTTATGGACAGATGTGGTATGTATACGAGTAGCCAGCCAGCTCTCGGCAAAAAAAAAAAAGTTTCTCCATCGCATCCATGCATTTCCTGGTCTTGCTTGCTCGGTTTCAGTTCTGTTCCGGTAATCTCAACAACTGTACAGTCAGGGTGAACCGGTGGAAGCAGAGAGAGAGAGGTGTTTTGCTTTTGCGTGGCAGGGGACCAACGCGGCAACAGTATAGCAACGAGCATGAGTTGTTTCCATCTTCTCCGGGTCTGGTGCCAATTCTCCGGAAGGTTTCGCTTTCAGACTACCGTGGTCATGGACCTCTATATTCATCCTCTATACGTTCTAATCAGCAAGATTTTCTTCTCTATACTCAATTCTCCTGCACCCCATCCTCTATATCATCCTCTATCTACTCTATCCACTGTGGGACCCACTTGTCACTTTATCTAAATATATCCATGTGTGATCTAGTTTTGAAGGATTTATTGAGACGAATTTAACGGTGCCATCAAAATTTAATTCTGATTTTTGGTTTGTGAGTTATAGTATTTTTTCCTTTGTTTAGCTAGTGGGGCCCGCCACTATAGAGTATAGAGTAAGCACTGTACCACTCTAAATATAGAGTGAGAGAAAGGATAGAGTATCGTTTTATAGTACCCACTGCGGTTAGTCTCAGGTTTCATTTCACTGCAATGCTCAGAACAAGTCATTAGCTCTTTCATTTTATTTTAAGCAGCATGCAGATTAAAATGCGTTTAGTTGTCTCTATAACATTTTTGGAAGCACAGTAACTCTTTCGTTTGTATTTGGTAATTAGTGTCTAATCATGGACTAATTAGGTTCTAAAGATTCGTCTCGTGATTTACAACTAAACTATGTAATTAGTTATTTTTTTACCTATATTTAATGCTACATGCATGCATCCAAAGATTTAATGTGACGGAGAATCTTATAAATTTTTTGAAATTTTGAAGGAACTAATCACTGGTCTCTGTATAGTCTAATGTCTGAACAATGCAGCTGAGGCGCGTGCAACAACCAACAAGCCGACAATAGGTGCAACTGTAAATCTGTGATGTGCAGATGCACAGATGCTTATTTTGTGTCCCATCCCATCAGCAACAACATGCAGCTTTTATTTCTTTTCTCCTTCCTGTGCCTCTGTGCACACAAAACCACGGCCGGTGGATGAGCAACAAACAGTGATGCATGGTTTCTCTTCTCATTATTTCATTTCTCTTTCGGTTCAATTTTAACTGAGGCCGGGTTTAGGTTGCTCCCAAATTTCAAGTTTTTTCGCTCTCTCTTCATCACATCAATTTTTGAACGTATATATGGAGCATTAAATGTTGATAAAAAAATAATTAATTATACAGTTTACTAGTAAATCACGAGACGAATCTTTTATGCCTAGTTAGTCCATGGTTGGACAATAATTATTAAATACAAACAAAAATACTACAGTAGCTAGAGTTGAAAAAATTTGCAATCTAAACTAGCCCCTTGTTTAGATGACATCAAAATTCCAAGTTTTTTCACTCTCTCCATCACATCAATTTTTAACTGCTTGCATGGAGTATTAAATGTAGGTAAAAAAAATAACTAATTACACAGTTTAGTTGTAAATCACGAGATGAATCTTTTGAGCCTAGTTGGTCCACGATTGGACAATATTTGTCAAATAAGACGAAAGTGGTACTATTCATCGGGTTGAAATTTTTTCCCAATCTAGGCCTCGTTTAGATGCTGAAAAAATTTCAAACCGATAAATAGTACCACTTTCGTCTTATTTGATAAATATTGTCCAATCGTGGACCAACTAGTCTCAAAAGATTCATCTCGTGATTTCCAACTAAACTGTGTAATTAGTTATTATTTTTACCTACATTTACTACTTCATGCATGGGTCCAAAGATTGATGTGATGGAGAGAGAGTAAAAAAATTCTAACTTTTCATGTGCATCTAAACAAGGCGCTAAACAAGGGCTAGGCCGGAAACTGAAATAAATGGCCAGCAGGCAGGCCTGCGAGTTGTTGCAGTCCAGCGTACAGTGATAATGCAGAGGTGGAGTAGTTTGTAACTTGTGAGTGGTGAGCAGGTGAACAGTACCGTACCATAGTGGTGTAGAGTACTGCAGTATGTGTTTCTGTACATGGTTAGGGCCATGCATATGGATATGGGATAGATTGATTGAACCCATCATAGAATCCGTGATGGGTATCTGCTACTACTACCTCTTCCTCTTTCTCTCTCTGTCCTGACGGAGAAGGCATGATGGAAGGAACATATGGCGTCCAAAAAGTGTAGTAGGCCTCGTTTAGTTCAGTGAATTGGGGAGAAAAACACTGTATCAGAATTCCTGTAGCATTTCGTTTGTATTTGGTAAAAATTATCCAAATTTTGACTAACTAGGCTTAAAATGTTCGTCTCGCAAAGTACAACAAAACTATGCAATTAGTTTTTGATTTCATCAACATTTAGTACTTCATGCATTTGCCGACATTTTGATGTGACGAGGAATCTTCTTTTTACATAGTGGAATTTGAGGGAGAATTGGGGTAACTAAACAAGGGTAGTGTGTGTACAATGTGGCTATGGCACATATTTGTATGTGCCCATGCATGGGCATGGAACTCTAAAAATATTGATGGCATTGACCAAGCAAGATATGAGAGGACGTGGCACACACTACTACATACCGGTATATGTGATGTATCTACAGGAGCAAGGGCCCGTCCATCCTTGGTTCTTGACTTTCTTTCTTGCTATATATGATTTATTTGTGACCACTGCAACTTGGCAGCATCCCATTATTTATTACTATATCCTTATATTATCCATAATAACTAAGACAGAAATAAGCAAGCAAGCTGCTGACCTGCTGTTGTTGTAGCTAGGGTGTGTTGATTTCGCGAAAAGTATCTGAAAAGTTACTGTAGCATCTTTCGTTGTTATTTGGTAAAATTTGTTCAATCATGGACTAACTAGGCTCAAAAGATTCGTCCCGACATTTACAGACAAACTATGCAATTAGTTATCTTTTTTACCTACATTTAATGCTTCATGCATGCGTCGAAAGATTTGATGTGATGGGTGGAAGAGGAAATATTTTGGGTTGGGATGGGAAGTGAACAAGGCCCTAGTTGTGTACAAAGAGAATGAGCCGTGGACCACACCTGCGTTGCATGCACCAGCCCCCCCACGTCTGATCCAGCCATGCACACACAATGATACTACTAGTACAATGCAGGCTGCCCCCATGTTTAAGGGTCTGTTTGGTTTGAATGTTAAAGTTAAACGAACACTGTAGCACTTTCGTCTTATTTGACAAAAAGTTTTCAATTTTGGACTAATTAGGCTTAATAGATTCGTCTCGTAAATTACTCCTAATCTGTGTCGACATGCATGCAATTAGTCTACATTTAGTACTTCATACATTTGCCGCAATATTGATGTGATGTGAGTTAAATTTTAACATGTTGTAACCAAACGGGGCCCAAGAAGAAATTAAAAGAGAGCTAAGCCCTGCACTACACCAAGCAAAGCATGCAGTGAGGGAAAGAGGAACCATCTGCTATATCCCAGCTTGTGAGGGGGTGATCTGCAAAAGGCAGTGTGCCTTCCAGCCAAACGAAAAGGAGGGCAAGGGCGCAGTGGTACTGTGATGGCCCATTACTGGGTCCAGTGGGCATATTATTGCTGGCACAGACCATGTGATGTGAGGGAAGGAAGGGCAGGGGGGCTCAGGCCCAGCCAGCATGATGATGACAGCCCCAGAACTGGGGGGAGCTAGAGGAGACGAAAAGTTTGTTACTCTTACTCGCTTGCACGGCTGTGAGCAGGATAAAGAGAGAGATAGAGAGATGAGGCTACTGTTTCCGCTGTGGTTTGGATTGGAGTGCTCTCCTTTTTCTTTTGTAGTAGTAGAAGTTACAGCTAGCAAATTTGTGAAATGGTTGTTTTGTTTGTACTCCTACTACAAATTGTTGTATGTGACCACGTGATCATATATATATTTGTTTGTTTTTCTGACAGTGGAAACAAATGGATGTGTTGAACAGGGGAAAAAGGCAAAACCTGTACTACGTATTGCTTTGGTCCATGAAAAGTTGCAAGAACACATGCATGCCTACATTTGCAAATGGAACATTACCAAACTCACACAAGAGTCAAGACAGAACTGCTGCTACCTGCTCTGCTGTGCATCTCTCTCTGTCTCTCGTTAACACACGGAGCCTTAATCAAACCGTCTCGTCCCTAATGGAATGATGAACCCTACCGATTCAGCCAAATTAAAAGACCCTGTGTGCGTTTGGTTAGCGCACAGCATAGCTGTTACTGTTCATCTCCCTAGTCTCCACCTTTGCAGCCTTGGCCCTACAGCATGTACAGTGTACTGTCCCTCTCCTACCGATCGATTCTCCACTCTCCCTAGCAACTAGTCCTCCTGCTTTTTTTTATATATATCAAAAACTAGTCCTCCTAGTACTCCAGTACAGGATGAGGATGTTTCAACACGTCTAGGTAGAGCACTGCATACTGTAGCGTCCACCAGTGCCCTGCCTGCCTAGCGCCACGCTTAAAAGTTAAAACTAGCTTCTGGAGTCGCAGTCGCAGCAGGATGAGCAGTAGGGTTTGCATCAAAATGCAAAAAGTTTTCAAGATTCTCCGTCACATCGTATATGCCGGCACATGTATGAAACATTAAATATAGATTAAAAAATAACTAATTGCACAGTTTATCTATAAATGTCGAGACGAATCTTTTGATCGTAGTTAATCTATGATTGGACAAAGTTTGTCAGATACAAACGAAAAGTACTACAGTGTTTTCAAAAAAAAATTGCGGCCTAACCATGGCCCTAGGGTGACTAGTACAGGAGGGCACTCACTCGGTTGCGTAGCCGGCCGCGCCCCAATTCGAAGAGTCGATCAGAGGTGTCTTTCAATTTCAGCTCTCGATGCGTGCAAGGAATTCAGAGCGACTGAGGTGAAAGGAGAAGAAGAAGAAAAAAGATGAGTGCAGCAGCGGCCATGGCCGGCCGGATCGTCGTCGTCACCGACGGGCGATGGCCCTGACGGGAAAGCACTACCCATCGGTGCCTCCGGAGCCGAGGCAATGCATTGCTACGCTGTACTAGTACGCTCGACCTGGAGCAACAGCCCGGCCGGCAGCCGGCTCCATGCCTGGGGGCTGGGGGCCTCCATGGATGGCGGATGGTGCAGCAGCAGCAGCATGTGAACGATGGACGTGAGACATGTGACATGTGCTCGCCCGGGCCGGGCGTAGCCTCCGATCCTAAGAGTAGCTGTGGGATGTGAGGTTTTTAGGTACAGTACGTACTAGAGTACTATAGACAGTAGTGGCTAGGGTGCGTAGCGGAAAGCGGCGTCACCTCGGCCTGCGCCACGGTCGGCGCCGTATCCGCCGGCGGCCCCATGGGCACGCCAACAATCTCATCTCCCTCCCTAAGACCCTATGGGGCCTACGACCACAATAGCACACCAGTGGTACACGTGATGATTGGCGACAAGGAGATGCACACACTTCACCCTTCTACTGGTACTCGGGCCTCGTTTAGATGCACTCCAAAAGTTGAAATTTTTTCACTCTCTCAATCACATTAATCTTTGGCTCTATGTATGAAGTAGTAAATGTAGGTAAAAAAATAACTAATTACACAGTTTAGTTGAAAATCTCGAGATGAATCTTTTGAGTCTAGTTAGTGTATGATTGGACAATATTTACCAAATAAGACGAAAGTGGTACTATTCATCGGTTTGAAATTTTTTCAGCATCTAAACGTGGCCTCGTTTCAGCATAATAATGCATTTGTCCAGTGTTGAGTGTTCTGTGTTCCAAGTTCCTCTAGGGTTCTTCTTCTTTTTTTTTTCCCTTCCTAATTAATGATATTATATATAACTAAACTGTAAGGAAGATGAATCAATCATTTCAAGGTAGGATATTTGATGACTCGTGTTATCCTACTAGTACATAGTAGCAGCAGCCCATGTTGTCGGCTGCTGAAGTAAGCTAGCCCAACTGAAGTGAGTTTAAAGCAATGTTACTAATACAATCAGCATGAAAACTTATAATGAATCTAGCAGTCCACCCATATAATAATCAGCCTACTTATAGCCCATTTATCAGACTCATAAAATTTGTTAATTCTTGTGCATAAACTAACTATAAGCTTACAGCTCGCTTTGGCTGCAAACTCTAACGAGTGATGGGCAAGCGCTAAGCGATGAATCGGAGCATGCACAAATCACAAATCCGAGATCCGATTGGCGGTGAGGGCGAGCCTGCCCTGCCCCGATGAATCCACCCATGACCCACCCACCCCCGGGCCACCACTCGGGTCCCGGGATCGGGCACTCGACGGCGAGCAGGGCCGTGCTCCGGCACGGCGTGTGTGTAGCACTAGCAGGCCAAGGCTAGGGCCAGGGCCAGCAGCAGCAGATCACGTCGCAGGAAGAAAAGAACATTCGGGAACCCAAATGCCGGGCCCCACCCACCACACCACATGCCACACAGCCAATGCCGTACACTACGTACCGATGCATTGCTGCCGAGCTCATCAATCACACCCCAGTACCCGACACCCCTCTCAAATACTGATCGATGCAAACATGGCTTATTAGTCCGTTTCACCATATTGGATGCCCGTCGCTCGTAACTCCGGCGACGTGGTCCGTCCTCCGAGACACTGCCGGCAGTTGTCTGTCATGTCACTTGTTGCATTGCCTGTTGGGCCGACCTGCCAGATCAGATCGATCTCACTCGCATACTCGGGTCACGTTTAGTTTGCAAATTTTTTCAACTTGATGAATAGTATCATTTTCGTCTTATTTGGTAAATATTGTCTAATCGTGGACCAACTAGGCTTAAAAGGTTCATCTCGTGATTTCCAACTAAACTGTTTAATTAGTTATTTTTTTATCTACATTTAATATTCCATGCAAACGGCTAAAAATTGATGTGATGGAGAGAGAGTGAAAAAATTCTAACTTTTGGGTGCATCTAAACAAGGAGTCGCTCTGTTTTTAGAAAAGGATATTCGCCCTGTTTGTCACCACGATTTGCGTGTCAATCACTTTGATTCAATTTATAGAAAATACGTGTAACATTTCTATCTTCAAATAAATTTATTAAAAAACTATATTCAAATATCTGTTCAATGATACTAATTATGTATCATAAGTATTAATATTTTTTATTATATATTTAGTCAAATTTATTTTTCGGAAAGCAAAAACGACATATATTTAGAGAGTAGTCGCATCACAGCCAGAGACAGGATCAGGAAGCCTGCCTGGCCAATTGGCCATGGCCAACGCGAGGAAAGCCTTGGACTTGGACCACCCGGCCCGGTGTCCGCTGGCGGGCCGCTCGATTATCATCGTCAGCATTCATCAGGCAGGCAGCCACCATACCGCCGTCAGCTCGAATCGAATTCCTCGTTCATTTCTCCAGCCCGTCCCATTCGCTCTTCGATATTCAAGCGTGGCCTCATCACCGCCATCGTGTTCTTGAAATCCTCGCTCCTACTCAAAAGGTCGCAGCTGAAGATTATAATGAGGTTAGAAACGGGGTCAAACTGCTTTGTATATCTGATGACGACATTCTCAAGTTTCACTGGGAATTACAGCAACTATTAAAAGTCTGTTTATGCTGCTATTTTAACAGCGACAAAATTCAGAACAAATGAATCTAAAGTTTAGGCTGTTTAAAAACGTACCTACCTGATTTGCTTTAATAGTAAGAATATTCTTCTATGCTACATATACAGCCACCGCGATCAGATCAAGTGTAGTACTCCCTCTATTCCAAACTATAAGACGTTTTGGTTCTTTTAGATACGTTGTATTTGCTACAAACATAGATATACACTATGTCTAGATACATAGTAAAGACATAGTAAAATCAATATATCTAGGAAAGTCAAAACGTCTTATAATTTGGGACGGATTTAGTAGTTATCAAGAGAAACCCTGGGGCAACTTACTCGACAATTTGAATGCTTGTCCTTTGAGCTGAGCCTGACTTTTCACAAGTAGCCTCCGCACATTTGGATCAGGTACTGGCGCATATATTCTTTTCACCTATTTATTTATCGGATAGCAAAAACAGTGGCATTCAAGATATACACAGAGAAACAAGGCAGCATAGTAAGGTGTATGATGAGAAAATAAGTGCTCAGCACTCCGATCCACCAATGATCCCAAGGCCCATCTACCAACTCCTGACTCATCATTAACTGTCTACTAATACAGTAACAGAACAGAGTAATAATGATACTACATTATCAATGAATTACATGTTCAGTTTTTACTTTATTTTATTTTAAGCAGTAGGTTAAAATGCAGTCTCTAAGATTTTGTAGTAACGAGGATAATGTAATGCTGAACAATGCTGGTTAAAGAGTTGGAGTACTCCAGTATCCTGAAGCGCAACAACAGCTACAGTGCGCTGCGCACAACCAAGGAACGAATACTGCTGTCCTGCAGCTGTGATGTGCAGATGCACAGAAGCCTTATTTTGTGTAAGATCACAGGTCCCATCCCAATCCGATCAGTTGTATTGGATCGGCTACACAGTGGAAAGTATCGTTCGTTAATTTATGATGAGAGAAAAATATTGTTTATTGATTGAAAAAATACGGCTCACGCGACGAGCGAACAGGATAGGATCCTTCTGAGGCACACATCCTTCCTGTGGCTGTGCCTGGCATGCACACAAAACCACGGCCGGGGAGATCTTCAACAACTCATTGTTCTGTGCTTATCAAAAAAAAAACTCATTGTTCTGTGAAAGAAGAAACTGAGACTGAAACTGAAATAAATGGCCGGCAGGACTGTTGCAGTCCAGTAGTGTACGCTGTACAGTGATAATGCAGAGGCGCAGTAGAGAGTGGTGAGCAGGTGAACAGTATGGAACAAATCCTTGCATAATGAAGCCGTGTATTCAAGATTCAAATAGTAGCGACCAAAGTGGTCGAAGACGATCATGCGTTGGAAAATGAACTAGCAACGAATGAACTACGTAGTTGCTCAACTACGAGAGAATATCTCTTAGGGGGTGTTCAGTTTCTTCCTAAAAATTTTTCAACCTATCACGTCAAATGTTTAGACACATACATAGATTACGATAAATTTACAAGACAAATTTTTTAAACCTAATTAATCCATAATTTAACAATGTCATGCTACGATAACATGTGCTAATAACAGATTAATTAGACTTAATAAATTCATCTCGCACTTTCCAGACGAGTTACGTAATTAGCTTTTTTTATTAATATAACACCCCCTTAGGACATCCCTTAAAACATCCGATGTGACATCCCAAAATTTTTCACCCAGCAGCTAAACACCCCCTAAAGTGCCAGGCTCAAGCATCAAACTGGAAAGACAGTAAAGTTCAATCTGCCATGTAAACACACATAGTAACGTGTTGTCTTGCTCAATTATACAACATCAATAACACAACGAACAAGGGATCAGGACCGTCCATTTATCAGCATGGCAGTGTTGATCTGTTACTGAGGCTAGACGGAACTCTTCTTCAATCTAAAGGCCAAATTACAGGTAATCCAAAATTGGACTATGGAACATCAAACTCTAAATACTTAACACAAGATTAGTTAGCTTGACACCATCATTTGATCGCACGCTTGCAGCGCCTGATTTGCATAGTATCTTACATCGACATCAGGGTCCTCGCTGAGCTCAACAAGGCACGGTTTCACGGTCTTCTCCACAACCTGCAGAGTAAGAATTGATGATATTCCCCAATAACACGAAATACAAACGTAGCACTTTAAAAATGGCGACATGCAAAATAACCAGAGGAACTCACAGATTGATCGAGGATCGGTACAAGTGACTGTAGTACTTTTGCAACGTTGAACTTGATGTTAGGAACCCTGAAAAATTTAGACAGTGTTATTGAGACCTGGAATAGATAAGATTTTTCTTAACATTCTACTCACTCACCTGTCCTTTGAAGAATTAATGACGACTGGAAGCAGCTTTTGACAAGTGATTTCTGCACCCATGACAGGAGCTAGCAAGGAGATAGCCTGCAGAATCGTCATGCGGTACAAATAGTGTGGATTGTTGATCTTCTCCAGCACCTGGGAAAACAAACGAGTTGTAAACACTAGCAGAACCTCCACGCCATCACAACAGTGAGAACTTTTTAAGCGCATTTCCTAATTTTTAGCTACTCGTCACTGGATACCAGGATAATATGCAGCAACATGTAATTTTGGAAGTGGACAATTCTTTTTGGAGATAATATTGAATTTTACTCGTCTTGCATGATCAAATTTAATTAACATTTACAAAGGTTGTAGCCGTGGTAGATAAATTAGCATCAAGGATTATATTATGCACAGTTGTAGGAAATAGAATGTATTGAGATAGTAGAAAAATAACCTGAGGAATTATATGCTGCATTGCCCACTCTGGACCAAACTCTTCTGCAAGGCGCTTCAAGTTGTTAGCGGCTGCATCTCTGATTGAGAAGACCTGAAATCCAAATTTTGGTCAGTTAATCTAACCATTAGTCAATACATCACAATGTCCTATACGCACTCAAGGATAAGGCCCCGTTTGGTTTGAAGGAGTTAAAGTTTAACTCCCATCACATCAACGTTCCCTCAAATGCATGGAGTATTAAATATAGACTAATTGCATGCATGTCGGCATAGATTAGGAGTAATCTACGAGACGAATCTATTAAGCATAATTAGTCCAAGATTGGAAACTTTTTGTCAAATAAGACGAAAGTGCTACAGTGTTTGTTAAACTTTAACAAACAAACCAAACGGGGCCTAAGATAGAGGGAAAGATGCTTTTGACATAACCCTAATGACACAAACCTTATCTTCCAACCATTGCATGCAGAGTGCCCCCAGTTTGTCATCAAAAAACCCAACACCTAACTGACTCGCCAACAATGGGATGTACTCAATTATTGCAAGACGGACTCTCCAGTGCCTATCCTCTGCAAGTTCTACAATGGCTGGTAGCAGTGACTGAGATAGCAAGTCAATTCCAATAACCTGAAAGATCAAAACAAAATTCACCAATTGTCAGATAATTTTGAAGAGAAAGGCAAGGCTTTCAAGGACAGCGACTTAAAAAAATTCCAACATACCAATAGCTGGTAAAAAAAGTCTTTAAAGATCCAAAACAGAAAGGAAAAGGCAAATAAATCTAGTAACAAAAAATAGTACTAACCTGATTAACTTGATCAAGTTTGCTGATTATGTTAAGTCGAACATCAGGAAATTCATCCTTCAGCAAAGAGAGGAAAATTGGAAGAAGCTGTTCAATGGTAGCATCCTGCCAAAAAAGAACAGGTATTAAGATGATCAGCATACATGGAATGCCAACAGTTGTCAACACCATATTCTGGAAACATATGTCTGCATCACTGATATCACCTTTCCCAGTACAGGAGCCATTCCCATAATAACTGAGGCTAAAGCTGAACGAACATGCTGGGATGAATCTGATGACAATTCCTGTAAATGCAATTGGCATGAGTTAATTCACTCAACAAAAATAGCAACAAAATGGTGTTCAATAATTGCTTTGCCCCCACCTTAACGCACGGAAGAATATGCTGGATTGAAATCTGTGGATTTAATATGCGACAGAACTTAGTTACTTTTCCAGCAGCTGCTATCCGCACTTCAGCCTCATTATCGCGAAGGAGACGAACATATGCAGGCACCAAATCAGCTCTAATCCCAAAACCAGAGAAATACGGTTAATCCATTTGAAAAGGTTATGGGTTTACATGATACTCAAGAATTCAGACACACGTTTTACAACCCTGCAATAATAGGTTGAATTCAGCTAGGACAAATAATACCTTGTAGGCTCAGGGCCAACAGCCTCACAGAGCTCATATAATTGATTGGCGACCATATAACGAACACGCCATGACTTATCCTAAACAAAGCAAGTATAATCAAGTAGCATTTATCAGTGGTGATGCACTGAACTGCAACAAGTTGAAAAACTAAAAGGTGACTCCAAGAAATTATCAACCTCTAGCAACTACAAACATGTCTTCCAATAATATATCCAGACAAACAAAGCAAATTACTTGCTGCAAAATGTATGGGTCCAATATGGGAGCAATATATACCTGGGAGAAATTGACAATGACTGGAAGAATGTGTGCTACACAATCTTGTGGTTCCAACAATTTACCAAGAGCAGCACAACCTTCAACAGCCAACAAACGCACAGAATCTTGATCTGAAAATAAAGACCACAATGTTTTAGACATAGTCCTGATGGTGTCCCAAATGCGTATCGGGGTTGATTAAAACCCACTGAGTTCTGCGAGCACCACAGAATTCGTAGCATTGGTGGCTCATCTGTGGGTCGACACGTCACGCTACATGTTTTGCAAAAAAACCCTCTAGCTTTTCATAAACCAACCCGCAGTCCAGATCTCTCCCGCACGGGCGGCTTGGGTGGCGCCCGAAACCCTAGCTTCCCTCATCTCTTCCCTCTTCTCGCTTCCACTCGTGGTGACGGAGTGCACGGATCTGCGGGGACCTCCTCTCCCCTCCCCTCTGCTCGCGGTGACGGGGCAGCGCACGGATTTGTGAGGACCTCCTCTCCCCTCTACTCATGGTGAGGGCACAGATCTACGGGTCAGTGGCATCTCTCCTCCCCCCGTCGCCGCCGCCGCCGCCGCTCGATGCTGGCCACCATGCTCCTCCACCTAAGGCTCTCGTCTGGAACCACATCGAGCCCGAGGCGCTGACGCAGCACGTGGTCTGGTGATGCGCAGATCTGCAGTAGGCGGCGGCGGCTAGGTCTCCACGTCAAGCTGGTCAACACCATGGACGAGGGCCAGTCGCTTCCCTCTCGGACTCCACCGGTACGTTCCCTTCCCAAATATGCTTAGTTGAATGCCATTAGATTTATAGAAAAGTTTCTGCAATGAAGTATCAGAAGGAACTGACTGATTGGTAGATTTTCACGCATTTCCAACAACAACAACAACATAGCCTTTTGTCCCAAGCAAGTTGGGGTAGGCTAGAGATGAAACCAAAAAGAGACGAGAAATAAAGAGACACATAAAGGGACATAAAAGGCACAAGACAGAAAGAGGTCACGGTTCAGGCACGTTGATTGCCAGTCTCCAAGCGCTTCTGCCCATAGCTAAATCCTTGGAGATATTCCACTCCTTCAGGTCTCTCTTAACGGACTCGTCCCAAGTTAGTTTAGGTCGACCTCTACCGCTCTTTACATTATCGGCCCGCTTTAGAACCCCACTACGCACCGGCGCCTCAGGAGGCCTCCGTTGGACATGTCCAAACCATCTCAACCGATGTTGAATCAATTTCTCCTCAATTGGTGCCACCCCAACCCTATCCCGAATATCGTCGTTCCGGACTCTATCCCTCCTTGTGTGCCCACAACACCAACGCAACATACGCATCTCTGCTACACTCAATTGCTGGACATGTCGCCTTTTTGTAGGCCAACACTCAGCACCGTATAACATCACCGGGCGAATCGCCGTCCTATAGAACTTACCTTTCAGCTTCTGAGGCACCCTTTTGTCACAGAGGACGCCAAAAGCTTGACGCCATTTCAACCAGCCGGCTGAAATTCTATGTCTAACATCTTCATCAATGTCTCCATCCTTTTGTAGAATCGACCGTAAATACCGAAAAGTATCCTTCTTGGCCACCACTTGCCCATCGAGGCTAACGTCTCCCTCCTCATGCCTAGTCGCACTGAAATCGCACCTCATGTACTCGGTCTTAGTCCTACTAAGTCTGAACCCTTTCAACTCTAACGTGTGCCTCCATAGTTCTAACTTCCTATTAACCCCTGCCCTATTGTCGTCAACTAGCACCACATCATCAGCAAAGAGCATACACCAAGGGATATCACCTTGTATGTCCCTTGTGACCTCATCCATCAGTAAAGCAAATAAATAAGGGCTCAAAGCTGACCCCTGATGCAGTCCTATTTTAATTGGAAAGTCACTGGTGTCGCCATCACATGTTCAGACAAACGTCACCACATCCATGTACATATCCTTAATGAGGGTAACGTACTTAGTTGGGACTTTGTGCTTTTCCAAGGCCCACCACATGACATTTCTCGGTACTTTGTCATATGCCTTCTCGAGGTCAATAAAGACCATGTGCAAGTCCTTCTTCTGCTCCCTATATCTCTCCATCAATTGTCGTAATAAGAAAATCGCCTCCATGGTCGACCTACCAGGCATGAACCCAAACTGATTTTGGGTCACATGTGTCACTCTCCTTAGGCGATGCTCGATAACCCCCTCCCAGAGCTATATCTGAGCCTTTTGACAGGGTAGTACCAGTTTTTTTTATGTACTTAAAGATCCAATCTATGGTGCCTTTCTTCATATTCTGCGCACCCCCCTCTCTCTCCTTAGTGTTTTATTTTGCAGGGACAATGAGCTTGGCATATTTATTCAAAGTTTGGTTATACTGTGGGTGCAAGAATGGAATAAGATGAAAATAGCTAGAACTGAAAAGAAAAACCCACAACTCCATAAACATTAAACTTCTGTCTGAATGAAAATATGTCAGCAACAACTATGCTGCAAGCCTGCAAGTTACACAACCTGTTGTGCTTTGATTGAAATGGTTTTATTGATGTCACTATTTATCTTTCAGCATTTTTATCTTTCTGTAATTATTTGTTTAGGACTGAATTTCCAACAGTTAATCTTTCTATGTGAGTTGTGGGCAGAATTTCTTTTTGTTCTTATGAGTAACTTTTGCAAGAGATTACTATTTCTGGTGGCGATGCAGATGCGGATCCCCTCTCTCACGGCCTGCTTTCTGGAGTTTAAGGTCAGTGCCTCCTTTTTTTTGTATATCTTGTCTCTTTTTTTTGCTTGATGTGCTCATGCGTTCTGTGTACCAAAACTCCAGGTTCTTTGTTGTTGACATTCTGGTGGTGATGCAGATGGGCTGGTAAACTGACATTTTCAAAGTCACTTCCGAGAACCTGGTATGTGGTAGGAGATATAATGTCGTTGATTTTTCATGCGTGTGCGAGGACCTGCTTCCACTAGCCTAAAGCATTATGTGTAGACAGATGGGGATTGTTTAATATAGCTAAAAAATAATCCTTGACTCAGGTCACTAAAGTTAAAAGCTCTGCCCTTTTTCTGTTATGGTCTGTTGCTATGTAGAGACTATCCAGTATGGTGCTTTGTAATAGTTTCCCTCCTAATTTAAGTTGAACATAGTTGCATGCGTCTAGTGATTGGCTTGGCTCGCTGCTATGGGTTAGTCTGATTAGGGGTCCGTTTGGGAGCGCTCCGCGGAGCAGATTCTCATGGAGAATCGCTCTCTGTCTGCCAAATGCATTTTTCAGCGAGAAGTGATTTTCTGCTGATTCTGTGAAGTGATTCTCTGAAATGAACGAAGAGGCTGAGAGCTGAAAAAAGTAGCCTCACCTGATTCTGTGAAGTGATTCTCCATGCTGATTTTGAGAGTTTATGCTAAACAATCAAAGAGAATCACTTTCAGCCACAGAATCACTTCACCAGTGAATCAGGGAGCACAGCTCTGCCAAACGGACCCTAGGTATCTTGATCATGGATTCTTTTGGTATATCTAGATATATATGATGCTTCGCTGACAGAGAACTGACCAGAAATCTTTTTGTATATTTGACATGGATACACGTTCTTCTTGATTGGTTCATTCTTATAAGAATCTATGCATTTTTTTCCTTCAATCCAGTATGTGCAGTTACATGCATTTTTTCCTGCACCACACTGATAACTTTTGTTCGTTCATATTTTTCTTGCACTCAATACTTGCAAGCATTATTCTGGCAGAGCAGGGCTACACATAAACTAGCGGGATCACTTCCCCTTTCATGCAGAACTGCACAAGATGTGAATCGGAGTAATATGGTTTAATTGATTTCGCCCCAAGCCCCTTCAAATAGACTCGCTAAAAAATTGCAGAGCTTCTGGAACATTTCCTTTCTGGTAAAGCGTCGCTATGAAATTATTTAACGTAATGACATGTTAGGTTGTGAGCTTATATTGTTCAGGATAATAATAGTAAGAGTAGCAGACAGGCCATGGTGGCTACATTACAGGTGAGCAATTAGTTGTGCTGATGGTGATAGTATATTTAGTAGTGGGTCATGGAACGTTCCAAAACATCTTAGACTATTCATATGATATATCTGTCATTCTTTTGTGCTCTTTTACCATTTGCCTACATTTGTTCTGTTTTATTCTAAGGCCACCATTAGAAAGCTGTGCCCAATGATTTCCACGAGCCCTTAACGCAGTGCCTTGTAGCTGCACATTGCCCTTGTATAACTGAAAATTTTGTTAGTGTACAGAAGGCTTAGTTCCTTTTTGAGTTGAATAGATAGGTTCCTTTTTGAGTTGAATAGATAGGTACACTATAATCATAAGGTTAATAGCTTCAAGGGTATATAATTTAAAAAATTTTGCGAGGCTATGGTTCTGTACATCATGGCCAGGTTCATTCTGCATGTTTTTGTATGTTTAATAACACTTAGGCAACCACGTGACTTGCACTTCTTGCTCTTTTGTGATCGTTTTTTTTTACTCTAAAAAAAACAGAAACAGTCACACAACAGTGTACTCGACATTTGTTTTCTCTATGGAATTGCTCTGGGTCTCAAAGTGCTTGAGCTAGACCACAACTACTTAATTCTGCTCTTTGTTTCAGAAAACTTATGGCTTCACCGAAAAAATTAAGGACTCAAAGGAAGCATGGAAGGAGAGATGTTTTGTTGTGTTCCAATTCACTTTTATAGAATATAAATTCGTGGCTGATATATTAACTTTGATTTAGCCACTAAACCATTCTATTTAGGGAGGCAGGATGCCACTGCCTGGCAGCAATGATGTGGCATTGCGGATGCTCGACGGCATGGCAGGGCTGCCAGGGCCACTCTTTGCCAGGGAGGATGATGTCACCATACTGCAGGAAGTTGGATTTACCCGGTTTCAAAAGAAAGGAAGTGGGATTTAGACATTTAGTTGATTATATATGTGCTAACTTCATGTATATATATGACAATTTTAATTAAAGTGTTGTCTGATGCAAAAGTCTTCAAAAATGTATGATGAAGTTAGTGATTTCTAGCTTAAGTTGTTTTAGATTGTGCAAGAATCTTACTGTTTTACGTAAAAAGGAGAATTGTTAGTTCCGTTATATTAAGCAATAAAGTCATTGCCATAACTTTGGCTAAATAGCTAAAGTAGTGTAAATGATCAAGATAGGGCGCCCGAAGGGCGCCTAATGTTCTAGTGACTATGCAAACACTAACACAATGTTTCAAGCATGAATAAATTGTTCCAAAAACACAGGTAGATTTTAGGTCTGCTGTAGTGCACCTTTCAGAGAAAATTCTGGCTTTAAGATTCAAGCATTACAAAAAAGCTTTCAAGTTCATAACTCCTTTTTTGCCATGAAAGAGAAAAATGTTTAAAATTCTCTTTCAACTTTCAGGCCCCAAGGATGATCAGAGAAGCATACGGAAAACAATTTAGAGAAAAATGATACACAAACAGTTATGTCAAACAAGAAAGACAAGAAACAGGACATAATCACTGCAAGAACCAAGAAACAAATGAACACAGCAGAACACATTTCACTGAAATTGTATAGAAAATGTACCATCTTGGGTTAAGTCATCAAATATTGACATTATTTCTGTCTTCAAATGATTCTGTTCGACTGTGGCAGCAAACTTTCCAAGATTTGATGCAGCTGCTCTTCTGACCATAGGCATGTCATCCTGACATAACTGACCATAGATAGTCCTCAATTCTGTTTTCAATTGGTCCGACGCACTTGGATAGGCTATGTGGAAAAGACCACAGGACGATACACGAGCTGTAAACCACTCACCAGCTGCTAGCCTCTGAACAGAGTAAAACATGGATAATTAAAATTGATGGATGGACATATTATAGGTACTAGTACAACATAACATGAAATAAAATGCACGAATTACTTCTAATAATAAACACTGAATGTTAAACAAAATGAATTGGTAAAACCGTGTTAGTATGAAAATCTGCACAAATAAGAGATCAAATAGAAAGTAGCACAAAGGCATGTAGTATGGCATCGTGTGGTACCATAGCAGGAGATGCTATACTCAGAAAATGATGCATCTTAATCAATCAATGTTTTTGTTTTGCATGTATAATTTGGCATTTGAAGTTCAAGCAGTTGCAAAGCTACAACAGAGAAATATTAGAGATACAGAAAGCAAAGCACTGACTGCATGTAGAAAAATGCTCCTTGACTCAACAGTTAGTAGGTCTAATGTCACATCCTGGATTAGGGAGACGAGCAGAACATGAGGGTTTGATGGTACGAGAGTGAATGGACGCCAAACCAAACACTTGATATTTGGCACACCAGGGATGGTGACGTCCAATCTCAAGGACCAAGAGTAGATGAGGATCTCTAATGATAATTCTTGATTGCCTTTGATTGATACATCTCATATCCTTATATAGAGAGGCTTACTTGATGCCTAAGCGAGGTGGCA
Source organism: Saccharum hybrid cultivar R570 (assembly GCA_038087645.1). Classification (NCBI taxonomy): domain Eukaryota; kingdom Viridiplantae; phylum Streptophyta; class Magnoliopsida; order Poales; family Poaceae; genus Saccharum; species Saccharum hybrid cultivar. The sequence goes on along the minus strand of JAQSUU010000262.1, from coordinate 3,028,822 downwards.
ACTTATTTGTAATCCTAAACCCAATGAGCCTCTCATACTGCCAATCTGACCTATGTGGCCTAGCTGACTGCCTATGACATCTAACAAATTGATGAAGCCTATCAGTACAATACATTAAATTACTAAAGCATGGGAAGTGGGGAAAATAAATGCCACATCTAAGCAGTGCACTAGCCATGTAAGGTAAAGGAAAATTAGATGAACAGTGCATGCGACATGAAATATAATGTTGATTGTTTGAGCCAACAAAAACACATCCACAAATACTAAATTCAGTAACAACAGAAGCATATTTATTTACAATATCATTACACCAAATACTATATATAAATTAACCTCTTACCTTTACTACTGGAATGAACCAGTCGACAATGTCACTTTCCTTCATTTGTGCACCAATACGGCACAGAGATTCAACTGCCTTATCACGGACACAAGTTTCCTCCACTGTGCACAATGTCTCCAAAGGTGGAAGCAAAACATGAGCATGTTCTACACCCCCAACATAGGGAATGAACACACCCAATTCCTCAGCCATTGCAAGAAGCACCTCATCTTCATCGTCATTGTTTTCACTAAGAAAGGGAATCAGTTCCTTCCTGGTTCTTTCTTCTCCAAGAGCCCGTGCAATTGTCGAAAGTCTTCTAATGGAATTTAGACGCAACTGAATGTCCTCATTCTTAAGCTCATCAATCAGTACAGCAATTGGATACAGAGGCTCATCAATCATAGCCATTAGGTATATATCAAGGATTTCTGGATTGGTAAATGAGGAAACAACATTAGGAGCTTTGGAATTATATAAAATTCTTAATAAGAAAAAAAAACTTTAAGACAACTTTGGGCATAAAATAGAAGCAAATTCGAAAGGAACATTTGGATAAAATATGCAAAAATCAGATCTCTGATGGCATAACCAAAGAATATATGAACCAAACTATTGCAAATTTGCGACTAAAAGCTCCCTGGCATTGACTTGTTTGAACAACACAAGAATACTACAGTGATGCACATGATCCAAATAAAACTAACCAATTCATGTTGACAAGTAGAACATAACAAATTGCTTCTATTGAGGTGAGTCTGAACTACCCAATTAAAAATGGCATGGGCTTCAGTTCAATCAATAATAATTGGTTGATCCGGGAAAAAAAATGCCACACAAAGATGCCTATTTATATTGCCTATAAACAGGATTTCTGGAAAGAAACATCATTATGGCATCCAAACATTCTGAGCAATCGAATCAAGTGCAGGCAAATGATCCGAGATAGTAAAATTTGGCTTGAATAGATCTGGTCATTTGGTCCCCAGGAGTATTTATTTATAGTTTTCTACTTCTTTGGTTGCTTTTTCTTCTCACTCAAGCGGCATGGAGAAAATTCTCGGAATCAAAAGTTTTACCTGGATGTTGTTTCTGAAATCTGTAAACGACATATTCAACTCCAAAATTAAATTGCATGTTCGCAGATCCTGAATAAATGAGCGAATTTCGATACGACGAGATGAATAGCTGATGCACACAACGTGATGGACAACAGACGCACACGCGATCTACTCATCTACAACACATCAGGAGCAATGATTGATCCAATCCACGAGAAGAGAACTCAAACTAGGGCAACCATTCGAAAACCAGCGCAATCGACCAAAAACAACCCAGATCTGGCAGGGGAACCACACGTAGACGCGCGAACGAAGGAGGCTTGAGCTCCAGAACGACGACGGCAGCAGCAGCGGTATGGAGGGCCGGGCGCGGCGATCGGAGGTGGTCGAGCGGTGTGGTGAGGTGCGCAGATCTAGCGGTGGAAGGAGGAGGAGGAGGGAGAAGACAAGCGGGATCTCACCTGACCTCGCAGGGGTCCGGATCGGGCTTTTGCGACGGCCGGCTTCTTCGCCTACGGCGGGGGAGACCGGAGAGGGGGCAGGTAGGAGCGCCCCGAGGCGTCGCCGCTGAGAGAAGGGGACGAGGAGGAGCAGCCTTGTGTTGCGGAATGCGACGAGGGAATTGAGACGGACGAGAGGCAGTGGATGTTGGGAGGCCTGGCTGGGCGTGCGATGTGGGACTAGGGGCCCCTGCAAGGGGCGGGTCGACCGTTCTCAAACACGATCCGCTCCTATGGACGGGAGGCTTCCGCTTGGAATGTGATTTCGACGACATATCTCGATTTATATATGATGTGCCTGTATATAAATTAGTAACTAGTAATATTAAAATAAAAGTTATCATTTCAAACGTTTATAAATTTCCTTTCAATTTTATAACCAAATTTTAAATACATATGACGCAATGTTTAAAAGTAGCATGATTTAGACAGCTAAATTTAGCTGCTGGAGATCTAAACGGCCCAGCTAAAAAACCGGCTAAAGTTTTGCTAAGTTTAGCTACTTCAACCTAGCTAAATCCAGCTAAAGTTTAACTGAGTTTATTGGTTTGAGGATCAAATACCCCTAAATCATAAAAGGTTGAACATCATGTTATGTATAAATAAGGTTTGATATGAAAGGGGAGAGGAGGTGGAAATTTTGTTAGCGAAGACAACCTCTTTCTTGTACTACTTTTTTGTGTTTTGGTTGTGGAGGAACCAACCGGCGTACTTGCATCAACTTTAAGATCTGTAGAAACATACAATAAGGCACCCCTAATATGCGGCTGTAAGTATTCCGTCGCATTTTCACAAGTAACATGTGAACAAGCTCGAACAAACGTGTTGTATGTAACATACACTGGCTAATGAAGAACCTACTTGAAGATGACCGCTATACAAAACAGACAAAAACAAAATAGATTTAAGAGAGCTTACCCTATGCACATCAGTTATATCGTTGTCTTGCGGTGCTTCTTTATGGCTGCTCCGCAGGTCTTGGTGGAGAAATGACAGATTATGACATTAACCCTGGTGAGAGCAAAGATCGGTTGGTACTGAGTGATATGCACGTCATATAAGATTATCTCTAACAACATTACCCAAAATACAAGACTCATTCCATGTTTGGGTAGCGCTACAAGCAAATGGTTCAATATCCATTTTTTATCTTCTCCAATAACACGACCTCAAAGAGAACTCTTTCTGCAAATTAGTCTTAAGGAGAGATGATACTCATATTTGGGTTGTGCCTCTGCACTAACTCAAAATATGTCTCATATATATAGGTACTCTGTTGAAGGCTAATACAGTAACATCCGAGACCAATTTTGGGTTTGGATGCCCGTACAGGTCATTCGTCGAAGACAGTCTAAACTACGCTATAGTAGGTCTCTTATATGAAAATCCGGAACGTGAATTATTGATACATATGAGAAACAATTTACATTATCTTGTGTAGCACCCTTATGGTGTGAGCGGTGGCAGGGTAGGGCGTGACACCGCACCCCCCGACCCCACACACAGTGACATAGGCACACACACTAGCTGAGCTAGGTGCCTAGGTGACTAGAGGAGGACACTCAAGCTGCGTCTAGTTGCCGAAAAGTTTTTTAGAAAAATATCACATCAGATGTTCCGTGCGATGTCGAAAGTGGTTTTCGGATACTAATAAAAAAAATAAATTATAGAACCCGCTGCGAGACGAATCTAATGATACTAATTAATCGTCATTAGCACATGGGGTTACTGTAACACCTAAGGCTTTTCATGGACTAATTAGGCTTAAAAGATTTGTCTTGCGATTTCCCCGAAAACTGTGCAATTAGTTTTTTCATCTACGTTTAGTACTCCGTACATATGTCAAACGTGTTCTTTTAGTGTAGAAAACGAAATTTTTTTAGAACTAAACCAGACCTCACTCGGTTGCATTGCATGGCCCCCGCGAGCACCCATCTGTGCCTCCAGAGCCAAGGCATACTCTCACCCTAAACGCGTTTGTCGTTACGATTTACGTGCCGATAACTTTGCATTTATAGAAAATATATGCAACATTTCTCTTCAAATAAATTTATTAAAAACTAGATTTAAATATATATCAATAATACTAATTATGTATCATAAATATTAATATTTTTTAATATATATTTAGTCAAAGTTATTTCTCGAAAAGCAAAAACGACGAACATTTGGAGACGAAGTATGTTGCTACAGCACGCTGTAGTAGGCTCGTCCCATGATGGTTGGGGAGGCTGGACGTGAGTCGCACATGTATAGCAGCAGCAGATCACAGGAAGAAAAGATACACTACATACACAACTGTTTGTTAAACTAGCGGACTACCCTACGCGTGGCTGCGGGAATTGCAGATTAATAGGTTGCGTGGTATGATAACATAGATAATAAAATACGTATTTGTCTTGCTGACATATATTACAGTTGGATGTGTTAATGAATTTTAATTGTAAGTGATAGTGCATTATTGAGATAAATAGCGGGTAGAGTTTTGCTTAGTGAATGTTAATTATATGTGATAGTTCATTGTCTAGTTGGATAGCTTGCATGTTAAGAGAAATTAACGCGAACAATAAAATGTTTATGTGTCTTGCTGACATATATTACAGTTGCATGTGTTAATGAATTTTAATTATACGTGATAGTGCATTATTAAGATAAATAACGAGTAGAGTTTTGCTTAGTGAATGTTAATTATATGTAATAGTGCATTGTCTAGTTGGATAGCTTGCATGTTAAGAGAAATTGACGCGAACAATAAAATGCTTATATGTCTTGCTGACATACATTACAGTTGCATGTGTTAATGGATTTTAATTATACGTGATAGTGCATTATTGAGATAAATAGCTAGTGGAGTTTTACTCAGTGGATGTTAATTGTATGTAATAGTGCATTGCTTAATTAGATAGCTTGCATGTTAAGAGAAATAGCCGGTAGAGTTTTGCTTTATAAGAATATACGATGTTAAAATATATATAAGCCATTAATTAATCCTTTAGTTTTTGTGTTTGTCTTTTTACACAACGACGACACTTCGATTTCGCCCTCGGCGGCCCAAGCAGCTCATCGACTAACAACGCACACGAGGTTTCTTTTTTCCCAATAACTTGGGCAGCAGCATTTCAATGGCTCTACTATATAGGGGCTCTTCCCAGCAATATACCTTCTGCTTCTGTTGATGTTGTGCTGCCCAGCCCCAACGAGGACGCTTCAATGGGCGTGTGTGACCACTTGTGTTGTGAGCCACCATGTGGGAGACATAAATCATGTACAGATGGAAATAGGGCCGCTTGATCATCACCATCATCAGGCAGCACGCGTCACCGTCAGCTTGAACCGAATTCCTCGTTCCATTTCTCCAGCTCGTCCCATTTGCTCTTCTGCAAGCTTGGCCTGATCACCGTCATTGCGTTCTTGAAATCCTCATATCTCAAAGGTCGCAACTGAAGATATAAGATTAGCAACAGCGTTAACTGCTTTGTATGCTGACATTCCAAAGTTTCAGGACACAACTACAAAGGCTATGTTATCTGTAAAGATACTACAACGAAAAGTCTGTTTAAGCTGCTATTTTAACAGTGATAAAATTCAGAACAAATGAATCTAAGTTCAGACTGTTTAAAAACGTACCTGATTTGCTTTAATAGTAAGAATATTCTGTGGACCAAGCTCTCTTATTGGCATCATTGCAGCTTCTTCGCACAAGGCTCTTAGATCACTTCCAGAATATCCTACAAACAGGATTGTCAGGAACAACATAGCCCATGTTTTCAAAACAACCATATACTAACTAGAATATACAATACCTTCAGTCTCCACAGCAAGTCTTTCGAAATCATAGTCTGTCAGGAACCAGTTCCAGGTTAGCTACTGTGCCAAACGTAAAAAAAATGCTATATATACAACCACTACGATCAAGTAGTTATCAAGAGACCTTGGAGCACTTACTCGACAATTTGAATGCTTGTCCTTTGAGCTGATTTTTCAGAAGTAGCTTCCGTACATTTGGATCAGGTAGTGGCACATATATTCTTTTTACCTATTTATCGGATAAAAAAAAGTGGCATTCAATATCTAGAAAAACAAGACAGCATAGTATGACATTAATGAGAAAATAAGTGCACAACACTTCAACAATGATCCTAAGGCCCAACTCCTAACTGACTCATTGACTAATACAGTAACAGAACACAATAATGATACTACAGTATCAATGAATTACATGTTGCGTCATCAATCATGCTTTATAGTAGCCATCTACTTTACTAAAAGATATTGACAAACACAAGTTGCTACTGTAACTAGTTCAAACTGTCGTTTTTCCATTCTTAGTTCCAGAAATTCTTTCTCACAGGTTAATCCGCTAATGCAATATTGATTGAGGCACAAGTATCTCAGGAATCAGGTGTAAAGCTTCCATGCTGCACAAACTCTGAAACCAACAAAAAACAGTTCAACACCACATATATGTTATAATAGATCTTACCAGTCTTCGAAGAACAGCATCATCCAACTCTTGAGGTTTATTAGTAGCCCCTGGACAGAGAATTGGAATCAACAAAATATAGATAACACAAGAAAAGATAATTCAGCATTAAAAAAATAAAAAACACCTGTAATCCTGTATACAGATAATTTCATGTCAAATAGGATCCACATACATAGTGCACACAGCTAATCTAGAGTTGTCTTCTATAAAACCAGCCGCTATATAAAGATGACAAAAATAAAGGTCATACTTTGGTAATGCAAAGAACAATCATTAGTTTCAAGGCTCCTTTTTCTTTACTAAAAAAATAATCATGAAAAAATGTGGTCACTAAAAGCTGAGAAGGTAAAGTGGAATATTAATTAGACTAATTTAGTGATGACAGCTCCTGCCCTATAAGGTTGGAAACTGTTTCAGAAATGACGGAGCACAGAATTGACACCCCAAGAAGCAAAAATACAAAGCAAAATTCCTAACATGTCCTAGCCAAGGTTACTTAAGTAATGGAAACCAAATACTATGAGTTGAAGTTAAGGGTCATTTACATTGAAATTGAAGTGACTACCAAATACCGGATATCAAATCTAAAACAGCAGAACTGAAGCAAATAAATATTTTAATATGGGGTTTCAGGACTATCTAGTTGTAACTTACAATTGCACATGTAATATGTATCAAATATTTAGTTAGAATTACAATTACACATGTAAGATGTATCATATATTTAGCTAGATCCAAACATAATTAAACAACTAGAGGAAGATAAAGATGCTAACCTATAACAATTACTAAATCATCTGGGTTTGAGGACACTCCATCAAACTGGATAAGGAATTCAGATTTCAGTCGCCTGCTAGAGTCATTCTCATTAGCCAACCTTGTAGACATGACACTATCAATCTGCAGGGTAAAAACCAGCCACCATAAAGAAGCCTCAGCCTCCAATATTACAAGAAATCAACTAAAATATGATAAATCTATGAAATCACCTAAGTAATGCAGTTCAATACTGTAAGAATAGCATATGGCAACTGAACTAACAGAAAATACACACATCCTTTTGCTCACCAGAACTTCTAATATCAGAAAGATTTTAGGGTGTGTTTAGTTTCCCATTTCACCCAAAAATTTTTGGGTTTTGGCCCATCATTTTGCAAAATGGAACTAAACATCATGCAAAATTTTTGGCAAAAAGGTATCCATTCTCCATTTTGGATTTTGGCCTCTTGAGGCCAAAAAAAAAAAGCCAAAAAACCCTCACCCACCCCATGAAAAATTTGGCATTTTGGATGGAACTAAACACACCCATGAAAATTTTGGCATTTTGCATTTCATTATTCCAAAGTAGTTGGTATTTTGCATTTTGCATTCCATGGGGAACTAAACACAGCCTTACTTGCAAAATCACAAAATAAAAACAAAATAATCTGTGTATATCAAATAGATTTCTGGAACAGGCCACAGCAAAAATGTCAAACTAAAAAACAATGTAGTTACAGGACAACCAAAAGAAGTGAAATGCTAACAAAAACATGTCGCATAAATCTAAGGGCAGAATGCAATGTTTAATGAAATCAACTGTTTTGTGGAGAGCACAGAAAACAAGTGGATGGAAATTATATCTTTTCCATGTCTAAAATAATTATACTTTTTCAAATGATTAAACCTTTCTGTTTTTAATGATACATCACCATTCTAAGTTTCTAACAAATAGGTAGGGAGTACTTTTAAATCACGCAATTCCATCAATAAAAAAATTCTAGAGAAAACGGAAGCAAAGTAAACCTGAATAGAAATATAGAATTCTGTTACATAAGTTTCAGAAGAATATAAATCGAGAAAATCACTACAAATGATTACTGTACAAAGAGCATGCAACACAAACCTCGTCCATAAAAATAACAGATGGTTGTCTATCAATTGCAACCATGAAAAGTGTCCTGACAAGTTTTTCAGCTTCTCCTACCTGTTCTCCAATGAAAAACGAATTAATTTAGACTATTCACAATGAAAATTGTCACAAAGGAAAGGATAAGCACATACCCACTTTGATGTCAATGAAGATGCCGAAACATTAAAAAATGTTGCTTCAGATTCTGATGCAACAGCTTTGGCAAGCATTGTTTTTCCATTCCCAGGTGGACCAAAGAGAAGCAAACCTAAAAGATGATGTGAATTTTAATCAGATCTTCCTATTAATAGAACAAGTGTGCAAAACAGGACAGTTTCAGAATGCTCTTACCCCTAGCAGGCCTCCTAAGTCCGGTGAACAAATCCCTTCGTTTAGTAGGCAAAATAACCATTTCCATGAGTGCTTGCTTTGCCTTGTCAAGACCAGCTACAAATCAAACGTCTGGTCAAGGATACTGTAACAAATGTTTTACTGGACTATGGAGGACTCAGCAGCATACCAACGTCATCCCATTTAACAGCAGGGCTTCTGTCCACAATTGTTGTATTAATCATTTCAACAAGCTTGTCATCATAGCTTCCACCAGCCTTTTGAACAGGCCTGGAAGCTCCGCTTCCTATCTTCTGATGTCCAGATGCTTGGCCACCTCTGTTGAAGGTAGGACTATTTTGCAAAGGAGATCTATGGATGCTATTTGGCGCTGTTCTTGCAGTCCTACCGATAGGATTGCTTGCAGCAACCTACATTAACGATACTTGTAACTTTTCTAGTGTTTGACATTTTGATATCAAAACTGAAAAAATTATACCACAGGAGCACAAGAGGGTGGCTCCCTGACCACCCCCAACAAGAACATAGCTTAACAAGTAGTCCGTTGCACTATTTCAACATATCACCGAAGTAGTGCTAGTCAGGCAAGGAGGAAAAGTTTGCATAGAATATAGTCCTGTTTTAATTTCACTAAAAAAAACTAGGTACATTATATCACATTCCTGTGTCAAATAACCTAGATGAAGACATTAAAATTCAGAAGGTAACAAATATTTAAGCTATGAAACAAAAGTTCGATGCAACATACACACCCACATGCAGCTAGAAGTCGAGAAACTGTACCTTCTTAGGCACTACTGCAGCAGTGGCCCCTGAAAATCACAGACAAGATAACACAATTAACTCCCAAGGAAGTACAATGAACAAGGAAACCAGGAAAAAAATCCATATGTTGAAACAAAATAATATTTGAAGCCCTTACTCAACAACACTGCTGATTAATAATCAGATAACAAAATACCAAACTTTTGAACAGCTCGCTAAGTGAATGTCTAGATGATAGCACATACTTTCAAGCAGACAACAGAGTGAACAATGGCTGTAGGACAGATTATCCTAAATGCAAAGCGCACATAGCTGATCACATTTCACGAACTTTGCAGTGGATTATCATAGTGGAACTGAAGTGACAAGAAAAAGGACTGCACACCTTCACCACTTCTCTGACCAAGCACTCTGAGCCGCTCCTCGACCTGCGCCTGCCACTTGGCGATCTTCTCCTGGTACACCCTGACCTGCCCCCTCTCGCTGCAAGCTCCACAGGGCATCCACTAGTCAGTCACCAACCATTCCAGAAGCTCTAGCCGCGACGGGCACGAGGAAGCGAACGCGGGCGCACCTGGAAGAGACGGCGTCGGGGACGCGCGCGGCCTTGGCCTCGAGCATGACGCGCATCGCGTTGCGGTAGTGCGCGGTGGCCTCGTCGGGGAGCCCCCACTCCTCGGCGCGCACGGCCTTGTCGATCTCCTCCTTGGCGAGGTCGAAGTAGCCCCTTAGCTTCACCGCCACGCGCTCCCCCACCACAGCCGCCGGCGACGGCGCAGCCCCCGCTGCGTCCATGGGCGCTCCCCCGCCCCACGACGAGAAGAGCAGCGAAGAGAAGGAGTCGGCTAGCGAGCGGAGGAAGCTCATGCGCTGCTGGTGATCGCCAGGGAGTCGGTGGAGGCTGGGAGCATCGGGATTCGAGATTGCTGGGGCTGAGGAGGTATGAAATTTGGGGGAATTTTGGTGTTCTTTTTCGTCCGCGGTTTGATCGAGTTCGGGAGAGGTTTGCGTGGGCGATCGGGTTGTTGGGGGAAAACTGGAAAAGTCGTGCGCCCGCGGCAAGAGACGGCGAGGCAGGCGCATGCGTTGTTGGGATTGATGGGCCAGGCCTTGAGATTTTCTTGGGCTGGTCAGGCCCAGATTTTGGGTTTGTTTGATGGAAAAAGTCTACTTTTCCTCCCTCAACTTTCACGAAAGTCCGCTTTTCCTCCCTCAACTCTAAAACCGGGCAAACCACCTCCCTCAACTTTTCAAACCGCGCATTTTACCTCCTTAGAGCGGTTTCGAAGGCGGTTTTGCTACAGTGAGGCGGTTTTGTCCTTTTCTTTTTTTTATTTCGGTTGAATCTTTGAAAAATCATAGTAAATTACAGAAAAATCATAAAATGGAAAATCCAATTTTATTGGACTCCACATGAGTAGATCTACACAGTGAATATATAATATGGTATGCTTTAGTACAAAGTTTTTGCTACCAAGGTTTTGTCTTTTTCTTTTTTATTTATTTGGCTGAATCTTTGAAAAATCATAGTAAATCATAGAAAAATCATAAAATAGAAAGTCTAATTTTTTTGGACTCCACATGAGTAGATCTACATAGTGAACATATAATACAGTATGCTTTAGTCCAACAAAATAATTATAGAAGCTGCAGCTATGAATTATTTTAATTAATTACAGAAAAGCATAGATCTAAACCTACAATAAAAATTTTGTACTAAAGCATACAATATTATATGTTCACTGTGTAGATATGCTCATGTGGAATCCAACAAAATTAGATTTTCTATTTTATGATTTTTCTGTAATTTACTATGATTTTTCAAAGATTTAGCTGAAATAAATAAAAAAGAAAAAGGCAAAACCTTCATAGCAAAAATTTTATACTAAAGCATATCATATTATATGTTCACTGTGTAGATCTACTCATGTGGAGTGCAACAAAATTGGATTTTTTATTTTATGATTTTTCTGTGATTTACTATGATTTTTCAAAGATTCAACCGAAATAAATAAAAAAAGAAAAAGGCAAAACCGCCTCACTGTAGCAAAACCACCATTTACTGTAGCAAACCGCCTTCGAAACCGCTCCAGGGAGGTAAAATGCACGGTTTGAAAAGTTGAGAGAGGTGATTTACCCGGTTTTGGAGTTGGGGAGGAAAAACGGACTTTTGTGAAAGTTGGGGGAGGAAAAGTAGACTTTTTCCTTGTTTGATTCATGCCAACATAGACCGCAAACTCTATTAAGCGACCCGTCGCACTGAGCCACTGACCTAGACGCGCGCACACTATCGCGTCCGCCCACGTCCGCACCTGCGCCGGAGAGGAAGAAGAAAGCGGCTAGGGTTTCTATCTCCTCACCGGCGGGCTTAGAAAGAGGATTTTTGGGGTGGCGGACGAGACGGCGGAGGGACAGGGCAGTGGAAGAAGGCGGTTGGACGGGAATGTCCGGCGGGGCTCGCCGGCGCCCTACTCTGGATTAGGGTGGGTAGGGTCAAGGGATGAGGGCAGGAGTTGGGTGGCACGGCGAGGCGGCGCAAGCCGCCGGCCGCCGGTGGGGGCGGGGGTTGGGGGGCGGGGGCTAGGATGAGGGTGAGGACGGTGAAAGTGTGTTGTATAGGAGGTTAGGGGAGAGCGGCGCAGCGGGCGGTGAGACAGCTGTGGGGTGGAGCTGGGTTGCAGTGACCGGTCGCGCTTTTTATCACGGTCCCATGTGTCAGCGTTGGATGAGCAACGTGGTTGCTCGTGGCCTAGAAAAAAAATGAAAAAAAAGGAGTCGTTCGGCTGGAATTATAAGCCGGCTGAAAAACACTGTTGGCTGATTTTTTGTGAGAGAAAAATACTGTTCCGGCTGAAAAAACAAGCTGAATAAGACGGATTATAAGTCATATGAACAGGGCCAAAAGCCCAAACGATCACGTGGGAGTTGGTGAGGGCTGGGAGCATCCGGATTTGAGATAAAAAAAATCATTGTCACGTAAAAAAAAACTTATTGTCACGTCCACCGGATGTGGAGACACCTCGTGTCCAGCGTACACGAAGCCATTCACGAGGCACAACCGCACAAGCGTTCAGCGCCTGTTTGGTTCGTGTCAGAACGTGCCATGCATAGGTTAGTCATGCCACAGTGTTTTTTAGCTGTTTAGTTCGTTACTATAACTATGACATGCCACATTTTCTTAGCACGCTGGTCCACACGTCATTGACTTATTTTCTTGCCAAAGTTTGTCAAAAATGTGGCTTCAATTTTGCTCGTCAATTTTTTTTTGTGACAGCCACTATTTGCCGAAGGTTTTGCATGACAATCTGCAGCACGATCAAACAGGCCCGCATGCAATCTGTTACCTTCTCGGCTTCTCCACCTCCACGTTTAACGCACCTGAGCACAGTGCAAAGAACACCACAGTAGTATATATGTGCACAAATCATCCAAACTATTTTTCGCTGGCTGCTGTCCTGTCGCATACTTTGCACCACACTGCGAGTCTGCGACTTGCTGGCGGCCTGCTGCTTCAATTACAAAGGTGTTTTTCCAACCCAACGTTCTCTCCGAGCAAGGAACAAAGTGCTGACTTCAGGAGTTTTCACACGGAGAAACCTTCATATACAACTCATCTCTACACCCGTCTTACAACTTACAACCGAGTAATTCAAACAATTTGATCTACACTCAAGTGACTTGAACCATTTGATTTCCCACTACTTCTCTCCACACTCCTCATCCTGATACCTGGTCCCTGGTTCAGATGCCGAATGAACTCCATGCTTCGTCGATTTTGCTGTGTGAATTGCACTTTCATTTAACCAGCAGCCTAGGTCGATTCCTTCATTTTTCTTGGATATGATGGACAGGAATTTGGTTCCATGAACACATTATTTACCTTCACAGCATAAAAGACATACTTAGAAAAATGCAAAATAGGACATCAAAAGTGAAACCTAATAAAAATAGTTCCAACTTTCTAGCAATTCAACAACCATGTACTGAATAAAAATTATCACTATAAATGCTTACAACCTCAAGAACTGCATAATATAAAGCCAAAAACTACCTAGGAAGAATTGGTCAAACTTAAGATGCTTTGACTCTCCAATATTGTTGGAATGACTTATAATTTGAAATGGAGGAAGTACTAGACTAGACGTCCTAGTAAATAAAAAAAATCCTAAAAGTTTCCTTAAAAAAAGAAAAACATCTAACCATTGAATTGATAGAACCTAATAAATCACCATTGACAACAATAGCCATATGGTTTCACGTGTTTTCTAAAAAAATTACTCATCTTTCATAAAACTTGCTTCATAACGAGAGAAATCCTAGAGATTCTCCACAAAAGCAAAATAGCTGGTCACTGATTTGGTAGGTTCTAATTCCTATTGACAACAAAGCCATCAGATCTAACATATTTTATAAAAAGTAACTCCACCTATGCCATTATAAGAATGTTTGTCCTACATAAGATACACTAGAAAAGGAAAAAACATCCTCATAAAAAAATCTAATCAGTATATGGTAGATTCTAATCACCATTGGTAACAATGGCCATTGCATCTAGCAGGTGCTATTAAAAAAAATACTTTTATCTGTCATACATGATACATTCTTTTAAGTGATTCACTTTGTAATTTTGAAATTGATAATCCAAGATAATGTGCTAGACATGATTACTATGGTAGATTCTAATTACCACTGAGACACTAGATTTAGCATGTTTTCTACAAAAGCTACCTAACAATGCTATTATGAAAAATTAGTGGAAAGAACCCTCAATACCTGCTACAAGCCAGTCGGGCCATAATTTTGGGCCCCTAGGTGTTCTGTAGCACACATCCTTTTGACGTAAAACACAAACCCCCAAACCAATAATAAAGCTCTCCATCCTCTGTAGGAAGATACATTGACTGTGGCTAGGGGCGGGGCTGCGCCCCTGATGGCATCTTCAAATTTGGTCACCAGCACAGGATACCCCTGATCGGCAGCAACTGACGGATCCGCAATTTAACATATAGGAGAGAGGAGAGATTCTGGATCCCCAAATCAAAACCACCATTTAGAGAGAGTGTATTCTGAGTGCTAAACATCAGCCTGAGCTCTTCAACCATCGGCAAGGCTCCGGCCTCAAAAAAACAGCCCAATCCCACACCACCAAGCTAAACGCAGCACCTTAAGGCACTGGAATTTGTCTCTACCAATGATGAACCTTTCTTCGGGTGTTTTTTTATTTGACAAGTCGAGGAAGAGCAGAGAAGGTAGGTCTCTGAGCAAATTGAGGTCCTCCTTTTTCACTTCTCTAACACGGATCACTAATTGTGAGATTGGCAAGAGAGGCCATGCATTTTGGGAGCCTAGAGAAAACTACAGGATACACGGCCTCAAATTTTCTGAGAAGGCGTTGGTCTGGGCACCATGAATCCAGCAAGTAATCTAGTGAAACACTGTACCTGGATGCGATAGCAAGAGACCTTAGGTTATGATTGCCCAGTTCGCAAAGCAATGATACAAACGCTTCTTTGTAGGCCGCCTCGTCACCACATTCAATATGTCGTGGATTCCAGAAAATTTTAATATTTCTGAGCTGGCTCATCTTTCCTGTCTGTCTTATGAAGCTTGGCGGATATCTACAGATGTCTATTGCTGACAGCTCATTCAGAGCGGTCATGTACCAAACTCCATCTGGCAATTGCACACGATCATCAAAAAATAGTCGCACCAGTCCTTTCAAGTTAACAATAGGTAGTGGAAGCTGTGATACAAGGGTGGATCTTAGATCAAGGGTTTGCAAAAACTGCAGACTCCCGATTTGTTCTGGGAGCCTCTTAACCCTTGTATTTCGAAGCCCCAGATACCTCAGCAGAAACAGAGCTCCAATAGACTCGAGATGAGAATCTGATATACCCCGACAGCCTTCGAGATCAAGTGCTCGTAAATTCTTGAAGCGTGTAGTAGAAGGCAGATTATAGGAAACATTGAAGCAAGTTAACGACCGAACATGAGCCAGGCTTACGTTAGGCTGTAACTTAACATGATGCCCCTGCAATGACAGCCGGCGAATCTTGCTTGGCATTGGCAATGATGACTGCCTGGCTAATACAGTGACCAGGTTATCTTGAAATGACAAGGATATTAGGAGGTCAAGCATCACATCATGAACTCGACAACTTTCTGCTCTCCCATCATATCCAATCCGTAATGGTAGGATCATGCTCCTGTTTATGAGATCATTGAAATAGCCCTCCCCTATTTCCTCCCAACTGTCGCTGCGCCCTCCATCTATAAAGCCTTCTGCTATCCATCTCCATACTAAACGGTCTCTGCTGATCTCGTAATCTTCTGGAAATGTGCTTAGAAACAGTAAGCAAGTCTTCAGGTGCTGAGGTAGATCACTGTAGCTGAGCAGTAATATCTTTTCACATCATCTAGTGCTGGATCATTCTCAAGTGAGTGACCAATGAATTCAAGTGTTGTCGCCCACTGCTCATGTGTAATCGGTTTGTTAGCTAACATGCTAGCAATACTGACTATTGCCAATGGGAGACCACCACACTTCTTCAATATTTGATCAGAGATGTTTTCCAGATGAAGTGGCCATCTATCATTTGGTCCAAATATTCTTCTCATAAACAAAGTTTTGGAGTCATCTCTGCTAAGTGGTTTAACTTCATAGACAAGGTCTCCATGTGACGAACAGCAGAAATTAGCAACTATAGCACTCCGTGTAGTTGCTATCACTCTGTTGGCACGATTGCTATGATCAGGAAACGCACACTGAATCATATTCCATGCCGATGTACTCCATATGTCATCAATTATGATCAAGTACCTGTTATGCAATGTTGCAGAACATCAAATTTGGACAATCGTAACATAATATAATCCAGGGGAGCAAAATAATAAATGCGAACAAGTAGCAGAACTAACTAAATCCATAAGGCCCTGTTTGGTTTGCACATGTTAAAGTTTAACTCCCATCACATCAATGTTGCGGCAAATGCATGGAGTACTAAATGTAAACTAATTGCATGTATGTCGACACAGATTAGGAGTAATTTACGAGACAAATCTATTAAGCCTAATTAGTCTAAGATTGGAAACTTTTTGTCAAATAAGACGAAAGTGCTACAGTGTTTATTAAACCTTAACAAACCAAACCAAACAGGCCGTAAATAGACACACGGCTTTATTTGTGGGACAAGAAAGGAGTTGATAAGCACACCTCTTGTGTTCGAGGTGATGCCTGATACAGCCGATGAGCTTTTGTTGATCAGGAAATGTTTTTTTCTGCAATCAGGTCCAGCACTCGAGTGTATACCCTCCAGGATCTTGTGTATGTCAGGATTTTGTGAAACTGACACGAACTCCGCCCAATCAAATTGGAACTTTATTTTGTTGTACACCTGGTTTGGCAAGAGTGGTCTTACCACACCCTCCAAATCCAACCATGGCGACAACCTGATGCCTTGGCAAGCAATCCGCCGGTCCTTCCATAAGAAGGAACCTGACAACCTCGTCCCTCGGCCCATCCACGCCCACCAGCTTGCTCTCCTCCACGAAGAAAGCCGGCAGCCGCGGGTCAATGGCTGCTGGGGTGGGGACGAGCGTGGCATCACCATCACTGAGACTGTACCTGGCGCGCCGCTCGCTGGCCTCAGCGGTGAGGCTCTCGAGCTCTTGGATGTGGTTGGCGATCTCACTGCGAGATCCAAGTTTCTTTAGTTTGCTGATGCAGTTGCTGAAGAAGCCGAAGACACCGACACCCTGCGGGGTTTCTTGATGCTCCATTTCCACGCGGTGTACAAAGTCGTCGATGCAGTCTTCCATGTCGTAGGACAGCTCCCGCGCCTCCTTCCTTCATCCAGGCCTTGACCTGCGGATCTGACCCCTCCCGAGCCGCGTACCTGTGCATCATTGCGTTGATGCCGCTCAACTCGTTCCTGAGGAAGGAGATCTTGCGGTGCACGCCCTCGAACTTGGCGTACTCTTTTGCTAGCATGGCGGACAGTTCTCGATGACGGAGGTCATCACCCCCGTCGCGACGCTCGCCATCACGCCCTCCGACATCTCGATCTGGCTCTCCCTCACTCCCTTGTCACGGTCCAAGTACCAGCCACGCCGCGTCGCCGCCAAGTCAACGACCGAAGAAGAGGCAAGGCTGGTTTTTTTTGTTTTGTCAACAAGAGGCAAAGGCTGGTTGGAGGAGAAGAAAGGATCTGCTGCTGAGGAGGATGGGAAGATATAGAGACTGCAGCAACAAAAGCTAATGAGTAATGACACTTCAGTCCAAGCCCATGGGCCACGGCAACCACGCCAGGTTCGGCTCAACCCCTGCTACTACGGCCCGGCCTGGAAGAACCGAGAACGAGAGCTCAAGAAGTCTAAGTTTTTTTAAAAAAAAAAGAGCTCAAGAAGTCTTGGAGGATTTTTTTTTTAATTTTTAATCTTTTTTAAAAGAATTTCTAAAAATAATCCCACTGGAAAACTATTTCTGGAACTAGCCCATTTGGCCACGCCAGTTTCCCCCGATGCGGCCAAACTGCTGTCTTTTTTCTCTAGGCCAGATAGATTGGCGCGGCAGGCCTATCATTAGGATTTGATCCTGATGCCTATGCACTTGGCTGGCCTAACGTGGCTTTGCCCTTGCTGATAACCCTTCGGCCTTCACTGCCGGTTCGTGGCACGATTGCTATGATCAGGAAACGCACACTGAATCGTATTCCATGCCGATGTACTCCATATATCATCAATTATGATCAAGTACCTGTTATGCAATGTTGCAGAACATCAAATTTGGACAGTAGTAAGATAGTATAATCCAGGGTTGCAAAAATAATAAACGCAAACAAATAGCAGATAGTTATATTCAAACATAAGCTAGCATAGTGTTGAACTCTTGATAACTAAATCCATGAAAAAGACACGGCTTTATTTGTGGACAAGAACGAAAGATAAAAACCATGGGAGTTGATAAGCACACCTCTTGTGTTCGAGGTGATGCCTGATACAGCCGATGAGCTTTTGTTGATCGGGGAATGTTTTTTCGCAATCAGGTCCAGCACTCGAGTGTATACCCTCCAGGATCTTGTTTATGTCAGGATTTTGTGAAACTGACACGAACTCCGCCCAATCAAATTGGATCTTTATTTTTTTTGTACACCTGATTGGCAAGAGTAGTCTTACCACACCCTCCAAATCCAACCATGGCGACAACCTGACGCCTTGGCAAGCAATCGGCCGGTCCTCCCCTGAGAAGGAACCTGACAATCTCATCCCTTGGGCCATCCACACCCACCAGCCTGCTCTCCTCCACGAAGAGAGCTGGTAGCCTCGGGTCAATGGCTGCTGGGGTGGGGACAAGCGTGGCATCACCATCACTGAGACTGTACCTAGCGCGCCGCTCGCTGGCCTCAGTTACGAGGCTCTCGAGCTCTTGGATGTGGTCCGCGATCCAAGTTTCTTTAGTTTGTTGATAAAGTTGCTGAAGAAGCCGAAGATACCGACACCCTGCGGGGTTTCTTGATGCTCCATTTCCACGCGGTGTACAAAGTCGTTGATGCAGTCTTCCATGTCGTAGGACAGCTAAGTCAACAACCGAAGAAGAAGCAACGCCGCCACAACAACCGAAGAAGAAGCAAGGCTATGGAGGAGAAGAAAGGTGCTGCTGAGAAGGATGGGAAGAATGATCAAGACACTGCAGCAACAAAAGCTAATGACACTTCAGTCCAAGCCATGGGCCACGGCAACCACGCCAGGTTCGGCCCAACCCTTGCTACTACGGCCCGGCCTGGAAGAACGGAGATCGAAAGCTCAAGAAGTCTTAGATGAATTTTTTTATTTTTAAGTCTTTTTAAAAGAATTTCTAAAAATAATCCCACTGGAAAGCTCTGTCAATCTAGACAGATTGGCACGGCAGGCCTATCATTAGGATATTGTTTTGACCCTGATGCCTATGCACACTTGGTTGGCTTAATGTGGCTTTGCCCTCTGTGATAACCCTTCAGCATTCACTGCCGATTCGTGGTTTGAACCGACAATGATAGGCCACCTGACAGGACATTAGGGTCATCACTGCTGATTCATGGCTTGAACCGACAGTGAATGCTAGTAGTGATAGGCTGCACGAAATTTCATAACTTTCTCATGTGATGATTGATGATAACGAGCTTTATACAAAAGTTCTGTAACTTCATAGTTCACAATTTTTTTTATTTGAAGTCATTTTAATGTTAAAATATTTGATTCACAAGATTTTATAAAGTTAATACCAAATAAATTCATATACTCTGTAGTCACAAGTGAGTGTGTAGTGGTAGGAAAGGATCTCAGATGGAGAAACGGCAAAAGTTGTACATCTCAAAAAAGTTATGCAACTTTGTGGTTCACAACTTTTTTTATTTATGGCCGTTTTGATGACAAAATATTTGATTCACGAGATTTTATAGAGTTAATATTAGAGGAATCCATATGCTCTATAGTCACGAGTGAGTATATAAGTGTAGTGGTAGTGGTAGGGAAGAATCTCAGATAGAGAAATGACCAAAACAAAAGCTATAGATTTCGAAAAATTATGCAATTTTGTAGTTCACAACTTTTTTTTATTTAAAATCATCGAAATTATGTTTGAATTTCTCACATTTGAAATTCAAACTTTTTAAACGATCTTGGATGGAGAAACGACCAAAACGAAAGTTGTAGACCTCGAAAAGTTATTCAACTTTATAGTTGACAACTTTTTCATTTGAAATTATATATCCCAGGAAAATTATGTTTGAATTTTCTCACAATTGAAATTCAAATTCTTCATGCGACCTTGTATGGAGAAACCACAAAAAATGAAAGTCGTAGATCTTGAAAACTTATAAAACTTTGTAGCTGACAAACTTTTCATTTGAATTCATTTATGGTCCCAAATGCTCATTTCAAAACTTGATCAACATAAAATAGGGAGGACGAATATCCTAAATGGACACAAGTATCTTATGGGTGGAGTGTTTAGGGGACGAATGCCCGAAGTATGAGGTCGTGCATTCGAGCACCGGCGGCAGCATGGCTTGTGACTTAAATATGACGCCTGTGAAAATCGATTAACAGAGGCGAGTTTTTTTAGAATTCTAGGGCGATGCCCCTGTCTTAGCATTAGCAAAGACACCATCATCTATTTTTACAGCATTTAGGTGGAATGCACCCGTCCATACAGTTTATAGCGATACCAAAACAGAAACTACTTAAAATCTCATAAAGTTCTCCATGCTCACCACAAGAACCCAAGACTTCAAAACTCACTCTCATCACCCAGGCTCATCAGGCTAACCCAGGACTTTCCACCACCATCAGCTTCAGACTTGGTGTCACCAGATAGCTTCTTCTTCACTTCTTCAGGTAAAGGATGATCCTCCCAGTTATATGTGCCTGCTTGAACATGAAGATATCCCACTCATCATTCACTTGGTTCATCCAGGGAGTCTTGGCTGTCTTGAAGCAAGATTTTTCAACTTCTCCAATCTCCCAGAGAACTCCTGTCTCTTCTCTTGTGGGCAAAAAATGACCCAAGTTTGAAGCAAACTGCAATTCTCAAAAGCAGTTGCCTCAAGTCCACCCAAATAGAGGCGGTTTTCTTAAGCCAAACGTGAAGATCTCGATTTTCACTGGCCTTTCACGTTGGCGGGTAGCAAGAAACGCCAATGAAAAGCATCGATGTACTAGTGGTAGGTTACGAGTGGTATAGGAGGAACCAAACAACTTGTAAATAATAAACCTCTTTATTGATGACTGCTATAGGTATTCCACTCAAAGATGGCCGTTTATTTACTGATAAAATCTTATTCATATGGCAAGTCATGCGGTGCATGCATGCACACGGACGTGTCTATAATTCTATATGACTATATATATATCAGCCGTCGATCGGAGAGGCCGGCCGACACAATCAGTAGGGCTTCTGTCCCACGATGTTGCCGCGGGGCTCGTAGTTGCAGATGATGAAGACGCCGCGGTTGTCGCGGCAGACGACGCGCGCGCAGCCGATGCTAGTGGTGGCGCGCCACACCACCTGCGTGTAGTGGCCGCACACCTTGCCGGCGGCGCAGCTGTTGGTGGCGTAGTTGTACCACTGCTTCTCGTCCACCCACGACCGCACCGCGTCCGCCGCCTTCCAGTCGGCGCCAGCGGAGCCCCAGAAGATGTTCTCCCCATAAGGCCCGCCCGAGTGCTGGAGGCGGCAGTCGCCGACCCTCTGCGCGGCGTAGCTCTCCGCGAACTGCTGCAGCTTCGTGCTCCAGGTCACCGGGGCAACGCCGACGGCGGCACGGGCGTTGTTGTGGGGAGTCAGGTAGTCTTGAGGCGAGTTCTGAGCATAGGAAGGGTGCACGGCTGTGGCGGCAGCCATGGCCAACGACACCAGCAAGACAGCGAGCTTGCTGGATGGCTCCATAGTAGAAGCTGCTGGCAGCAGGGCCCACCAGGGATCTGTGTATGTGACCTAGTCGTGTGTGTGCGTGTGTGTTTTGTTTTGTGTAAGTATGTGGGGGTATTTATAGTGGGAGAAGCATGTGAATTTTCTCCGGTTTGCTTGGAAAAATACTCCTATTGCACGCGGACCTAAATGGCCGGCGTGCCAATCTTTTCTACGTACGAATTCAAGGGGCATAGAATTCCACGAACAGGATGACAAGCATAGCTAGAATTCCACGAACAGGATGACAAGCATAGCGTTGAGGCAACTGTGATTTGATCTGTTACATGCATTGTACAAATCAAAGGACCTCTTGGAATAATGGTCAAGTCATGCATGCTGTCTAGTCTAGAACGTAGTAAAAGCCAAACGTACGTATAGGATGCATGCTTATCTATTTCTGTTACGTGCATGCAAAATTTGGACTTGCGACATTTATTCGCTAGCGTATATACATATCTATTCGATCGCGTGGACGATAGATTTTTTTTTTTGAGGAAAAAAGCGTGGACGATAGATGTGTCCAGTTGTTTGTAACTCTCTTCGTGGACCTATATATACGTCGGAGCTGCTCTAAAAATAGCTGCCTGATTTTTTTTTCCAGACGACGATTATTGCATATATTTTATATTAAATAATTTTTCTATATTTCAGGTACATGAATTTTAAGATAATTTCAGGCAACACTTTTTTAACAGCCAATTAGTACAAGTAAATTATTATTTATGTGATTTGTTATTTGCCTTTGTACCATAACATTAATTTTGTTGTCCTTGTCTGACTACAGAAATAATTGTAAATTTTAATTGTCTTTGTGCCGATCCATATCAGGCAGCAGGGCCCACCAGGGATCTGTGTATGTGACCTAGTTGTGTGTGTGCGTGTGTGTTTTGTTTTGTGTAAGTATGTGGGGGTATTTATAGTGGGAGAAGCATGTGAATTTTCTCCGGTTTGCTTGGAAAAATACTCCTATTGCACGCGGACCTAAATGGCCGGCGTGCCAATCTTTTCTACGTACGAATTCAAGGGGCATAGAATTCCACGAACAGGATGACAAGCATAGCTAGAATTCCACGAACAGGATGACAAGCATAGCGTTGAGGCAACTGTGATTTGATCTGTTACATGCATTGTACAAATCAAAGGACCTCTTGGAATAATGGTCAAGTCATGCATGCTGTCTAGTCTAGAACGTAGTAAAAGCCAAACGTACGTATAGGATGCATGCTTATCTATTTCTGTTACGTGCATGCAAAATTTGGACTTGCGACATTTATTCGCTAGCGTATATACATATCTATTCGATCGCGTGGACGATATATTTTTTTTTGAGGAAAAAAGCGTGGACGATAGATGTGTCCAGTTGTTTGTAACTCTCTTAGTGGACCTATATATACGTCGGAGCTGCTCTAAAAATAGCTGCCTGAATTTTATTTTTTTCCAGGCGACGATTATTGCATATATTTTATATTAAATACTTTTTCTATATTTCAGGTACATGAATTTTAAGATAATTTCATGCAACACTTTTTTAACAGCCAATTAGTACAAGTAAATTATTATTTATGTGATTTGTTATTTGCCTTTGTACCATAACATTAATTTTGTTGTCCTTGTCTGACTACAGAAATAATTGTAAATTTTAATTGTCTTTGTGCCGATCCATATTAGATTTTGTCAGGTTTGTAGTTTTTCTAACAAGTATTTTATTCGTTGCAATTTCTGTAGGCATTATATGCAATTTTTAATTCCGAGAATAAAAAAAACCCGTTAAACAAAATCACAAATCCAACAAAATCTGAATTATGTTGGCATAAAGACAATTAACAATTACAATTGTTTTTATAGTCAAACAAGGACAAAAATTGATATATTATGACAAAAAGATAAATAACAAATCATAAAATAATAATCTACTTGTACTAGTTAGTGGTAAAAAAGTGTCGTCTGAAATCATCTTAAAAGTCAGGCACCTGAAATATAGGTGAAGTGCTAAAAATACTCCTCCGGTCCTGCCTTCTAAAAATGAATATATTTTACTATCCAAGAAGCAAAAGAGTACGCCTAGATGTTGCAAGAGTGCAGTGACGGATCTAGGAAAATAAATAAAGAGGGGCTTATATTATTATCTTCCATCTCTAGCCCCTTCTTTCAAGCTTCAATAGGTGTAAATTTTTAAGGGGCTTAGGAAGAGCTCCATTGTCCGAGTAGCGGTAGTGGGGGCTTGAGCCCACTCCACCTCGGTGGTGGATTTGACCCTGCAAGAGTGGAAGATATAGCCTAGGTTAAGAGGGAGTGCAACAGTGTTACACATGAATTAGCATTATTAGCTAGACGAAATACACATACATCGACTTAGTTAGGTCGGGTGCGCGCGCTGATGGCCTAATCCAAATGGATTGTAAGTCTGCTTCACTGTCTAGTTGATAAAACTCTCTCCTAGTCCACAAAAAATGTCAATATAGGAAATCTATATTTTTGAATGACATGTAAGAAATGTCTATAGAATTTGATGGCATATGACATATATAAGAAATGTCCATAGATTGTGATGGCATATAAGGGTTTTCTCGTAGCTTGTCAACTTATGAACTCCACACTCTCCATCGAAAGCCGATCACCTGCTCTGCTCCACAAGCTGATACGAACGGTCACTCGCGCTGGCCACCACTGTCACTGTCAGTGGCAGTACCACTACCAGCAGCAGCAGCCGAACCCGAACCCGGCGTCCCCGTCCCCGACGACGCTGCCGCGGGCCCACGGCTGTGCAGCCACCACAGCAAGTTGGTCAGCGAATTGCCATTATCATGCGCGGTGAGCGCGCGGATCTTGGCCAGCGCCGCCTCCGTGTCGTAGATCCCCTCCAGCGCGTACACGAAGCCCTTCCACCAGTCGCCGACGCCGTCCCTCGCCAGCGCCGGGAGCGTCCACGCCACCAGGTCCCTGACGAACGCCACGTCCGGGAACAGCGCCTCGCTGACGGGCAGCAGGGGCAGCAGCTGGATCCCGAGCCGGCACTCCCTCCACTCGGCCGGCGCGAACCACAGCACGCTGTCGCGCTTGTTCGCCCACAGCACCCCGACGACGCGGTTGCTCCCGCTGAAGTCCTCCTCGTACATGCCTTCCCCGTCCCGGACGTGCCACCACGTCTGCGCCGCCAGCATCTCCAGCGCCGCCAGCGTCGCGCCCAGGGAGGCGAGCCGCGCGTCCCCGTAGCTGAGCCCCACCAGCGCCGCCGAGTAGTAGGCGTTCACGGCCTCGCTGGTGCTCTCCTGGTTCCGCCCGTCGGGGATCGCCGCCAAGCCCCCCGCCCACGAGTGCAGCGTCCAGAGGTCGAACATCCGCAGCCGCGTGAAGAAGCTGCCGTTGTCGCGAGACGGCGGCGACACCGTCATGAAGTCGGCCACCATGGCGTAGGCCTGCGGCGCGTACTGGCGGCCCCAGGTCGAGTCCAACCTCGCCAGCACCGCGATGGCGTACAGGAAGTAGCCCAGGTGGTAGTGGTGGTCGTTGTAGATGCCGAACCCGAAGTCGGCGCCGGAGTCGGTGAGCCCCTGCAGCGTCACCAGCCCGCCCCACGTGGCGTCGTACAGGAAGCCGTTCCCCTGGAAGCTGCCGTCCAGCCACGGCGTGACGGTGGCCGTGAGAAACTCCCACACCGCCGGGATCACGTCGGCGCACCCGACCTCCTCCGCGATCACCGCCAGCCGCGCGGCGCGCGCGACCGCCTTCCCGTAGAAGTAGGACGAGGTGGTGGTGACCGCGGCGGGCGCGAGCGCGCCCACGTCGGCGCGCAGCGCGGCCACCACCTCGGCCACGCCGTCCGCGCTGACGCCTCTGGTGGAGTGCCACGTCGGGGGCACCGGGTCGGCGCGCAGCGCCCAGGAGCCGCCGACGACGCCGACCATGTCGCCGTCGATGCTCCGGTACCGGAAGCCGTCGAGCACACGCACGGCACGGTTCTCATCGTCGTCGGCGGCGGCGGGGAGTGCGAGTAGGCGGACATGGAGCGGGTGCGCGAGCATCAGCAGCTCCCCGTGCCCCTCCTTGCGCCAGGAGTAGTCGACGGAGAATGGCCGGTCGTTTGGGTTCAGCGTGGCGTGCCCGGCCGTTGGGAAGCAGCGGCTGTAGCGGTCGAGGACCGGCTCCATGGCCGCGTCCGGGAGGTAGGCGACCCGGATGGCGCCCGCGAAGGCGGCCGCCGAGAGCTGCATGGGTCCGGCCTGCGTGAGGTGGATCGGGGCTGAGGCGTAGAGGAGGAAGGTCTGGCCGCTGTCCATCCGGAGGCGCCACTTGGTGCCGGAGGAGCCGTGGTGGCAGTGGCAGGAGCTTGAGCCGACCTCGACGAAGGCGTGGACGGACGCGACGGAGATGTCGATCGAGCCGGTGGCGGTGGTGGTGAGGGTGACGTAGGGGCAGCCGCGGACGAGGTGCGCGCGGATGGACGGGGACACGTCGAGCGTGACGGAGAGGTCGTCGAAGGCCGACACGACGTGGCGCTGCGGGCTTCCAGCGGCTGCGGCGGCGGCGTCGGAGACGGTGAGGTCGGCGACGAACGTCTGGGTGACGGACGACGTCGAGTGGCTCCGCGACGGGTAGCAGACATCGAGCGCGCCGCCGCCGGGGGAGCGGATTGAGTAGGGGTGGATGTACTCCGGCATGTCCCCGTCCTTGAGCACGAAGTTCTGGAAGAAGGAGTTGGTGGGCAGCGGCGCGGCGAGGAGCGCCGGCGCGAAGAAGCGGGACGGGTCCGGCACCACCGTCGAAGTGGCGCGCGGGAACACGGGGCCGTCCTGGACCGCGGCGCCCTGGCGGTGACTGCCGTGGTGCGGCATGGTGGGAAGGTGGAAGGGAAGGTCCGGCGGGATCGGAAGCCGGGGGGAGGGCCTGGCGGGCCCGGGAGATAGCGCGCGAACGGGTGGCTGGCCCAGCGTCTTCGAATCTTCGGCCACTACTGCATCTTGCCTGCAGCTGCTTTTATACTAGTAGTACTGTGTGTGATCTTGGTTGGGTTGGGCTGGGCTTTTGAAACACTGTTTTTTCCCCAAACAAATAGAGCGATTTTAAAGTCTTGGCAATGAGTTCAAAAATAAAAAAAAATCTTGGCAATGGTAACTTTCGATGGATGGATAGTCACTGCATCTGCATGCTTTGTTATAAGCACTGGAACAGTGGAACCACGAGGACCGAGTGACCGACAACATCAAAGCTGCAAGCACGACGATACTAGTACGAAAAAATAAGATAGGTGGTGGTGTCTAAGTTTACTGATCGATGGACAGGGATGGTTAGCGGCTAAGCGTCGAAGGATTCTACTACATTTTTCTTAGCACGATGATGATTGTAGTGGTGGCAATTGCAATTAGTTGAGTAGAAGCAAATAAAGAGGCCGGGGAGTGAGACGTGCGAGAATGAACAGAGCACGGATCGGGAAAAAGGCTTGCCGTGGCGGCGAATGCTTTGCCCGCGAGGCGTGCTAGCGGCAGAGCGAAGCGAAGACGGCAGGCAACGGCAAGAGGGTCGTCGGTGCTCGTTGTTTCCTTGGTTCCGGGGCGCCGCCAGTCACGAGCCCACGACGTTTTGTCTTTGGTTGGACGCGGCCGCAAGGAAGAAATAACCCGTCACGTACCAACCCACGTTGCTGCTCCTGCTCTGCATGTTTATCACTATCATCGCAAGGAAATACTAGCAAGACAGGCGATTTCCCATGCCACATTGGTGGAGGCAGCTGGCCACTACTATTGCACGGCACGGATATGCCCTTCGGCTTATCCGGTGCATGGTGCAGCAGGTCGTGTTTCATTATTGAGACAAGTTCTTTAGAAACATGTTCCCGTGAATAGGGTAACAATCTTAGAGCAATATTACTCTTTCCTTGTGTCATATCATCTGGACTGTAATATTTAACATATGGTAAGTCATACTCCCTCTGTCTCAAAATAGAGGTCGTTCTCGCTTCTCATGAAGTCAGTTTTTTTTTTTAACTTTGACTAATTATATATAAACAAAATTAATATTTATAATACATAATTAGTATCGTTAGATAGATTGTTGAATATACTTTTATAATAAACTTATTTGAAGATATAAATGTTACACGTGTTTTCTAAAAACCTAGTCAAAATTGAGAAAGTTTGACCTGCATGCATCACATAACAACTTCTATTAAGCGACAGAGGGAGTAGCATGCTTGTTATTACCAACTATAATGGCAAGCCAAACGAAATCAGCACACAAACACAGTTGGATCATGCCTGGCAGTGCATGTCCATATACTCAAAATTTCTTCTTGTATAAAACAATAATAATACAAAGTTTAGCAGCATATATTTCAGGACGGCATCTATTCTGGGTCCAAGGCTAATCCATTTCGATTCGTCAAAAAAAAATCCATTTGGATAGATAGCAGGACCATGCATTGCATTTGCATACCTCGGACCTCCTCGGATCTGCAGAGAGACCTCACTCAAGACAAACGATTACTCTATAGAAAACACAGGATTACAAACGAGAAGACACGAAGGGCATATCTCATCTGTGACGACGGCAAAACTTGGATTGTTTCCCGTGTCTGTGGCGCAGTACACAACTTACAGATAAACCAATGCAAACTGGATGGCCGTTGCCGACGAACCTGAACTGACATTTGATTTTAATTTCATGTCACTCACTGCTTGATTTGACATCCTTTTTGTTAGCTAGGCTTTACACGGACACAGGACCAATAGAAAAAGCACACGTCGCCCGTGTGATAAAACTAACGGTAATGATAGACGGCAGACGTCCGGACGCAACGGACGCACCGCGATCCAGTGATGCGCCGCACGACCCGAAGCGCCCGTGCCCGCCTATTGACCCCACGCGCCGACTCCGCTCGCTGCCTCCCCACTCATTCTCCTTCTCCACTCCCCACCACTCGCCTCGTTCTGTCCGCCTCCTCCGCGCGAGCCGCTCGCGTTGCGCCCGCGCGCCTCCTCCCCCACGCGCCGGCGAGCTCCCCCTCCCGGCCTTCCTCTCCCCCCCTCTTCCCTTCCCCTTCCCGCTGCGACCTCCGCGTCCATTTTTTTGCCGCTGGCAGCCGTGGGCGATGACGGCGGCTTCCAGCAAAGTTGATGTGGCGGCGGTTCCGGGCTCCCCTTCGGTGGATCCATGGCCCCACGCCTCCCCGTGCTAGATCCATGGAGGGAGGCACAAATCCAGCGGCGCAGGATGGTCTCCTCCACTCCGGAGCATCCTCCACCTCAACGGTAGCATGCCCTCCCGTGGCGGATTCATGGAGCGTCGGGCTCCCCGTGGTGGATCCATGGGGGGGGGGCAGTGCAGATCCGGCTAGGTGTGGCGGTCTCCACTCTTGCGCACCTCCCCCACCTCGACGGCGGCATGGGGGACCTCCCTCTGCGTGGATCCATGCAGCAGCGTTGCCCCCCGTGGTGGATCCATGGGGGCGATGCAGATCTTGCGACACTTCTCTTGCCCCCCTCTGTTTCAGTAGCATCCCTCTCTTTGTTTCTGTTTCTCGAAAGGTATGTTTCATTAGTACAATTTGGATGTTGAAGAAGCAGATCGGGGCATATTGTATGAGCTTTTCCTCCCTCCCTCCTTCCCCTTCCTTTTTTTGCTCCCTGTTTTAATGGCTGTTTTCAATGTTGCAGTAGTGTTTCAGCAGATGTTGGAGTGCATTTGAGATTTTGTTTCAGGTATTTTTTTTGTTTCAACCGCATGGTGAAGTAGTTGTTGGCCACTGTTGCAGTAGTTGTTTGAGGATTGTTGTAGTAGTTCCATGTTGTTGGTGCAGTAGGGGACCACTTTTGTTGTTTGAATCTTCATTTTTGTGCATGTTGTAGCATGAGTTTGGTCGTTGTTTTAGCAGGTCTTGGTCGTTGTTGCAATAGGTTTCATGCTTTTTGGTTGAGTAGGTGTTCGTTGCCTGTTTTGCATCTCTTTCACTAGATTTTTTTAGTTCGCTGCATTAGGTGTTCTTCGAATGTTGGAATAGCATTATCCTCCTGTTTCATCTGGTCGGGGTGGATTATGGTGGTGATTCGATGCCGCGGGGTGTGGTGGAGGTGCTAGGTCGGTGATGTTGCGGCGGGGGCAGATCCGTTCGCAGGGGGGTGCACACAGATCCGTGCGCGCGATGGTTCGTGGGGGGGTCGCGGATCCGTGCGGTAGCGGGGCGGGGGCAGCGCCGTTTTTTTCGTTTTCATTTTCATTCCCGTGCGTGCGGCGTCCTTCCGTGGGGAGGGGGGCGGTTGTTGTGGCGTCCGGCCGCTAGCGCCCGGATCCGAACGTCCGGGCGCTAGCAGTGCCGTAAAACTAATCCGAATCACAGTGCTAATCTTGGCCAAACACAAACGAATGGTAAATCCCTCTCCTTCTCTGAGTAAGCAGCGGCAACAGCTCCAATGGCTTCGCAGCTATCCTCCATCGCTGCATCTTCAGGCCTGTGCTTGCTTTCAGTTCTTGACATAGCCCTGCTGGCGGTGACCATCCACATACTGGGTGTCGTTGCGTCCTTTGATGCCTTCTGCATCAGAGAGTTTGTGGTTAGAGCCAAGGACCGCCCTCCTCTCATCGGGACCATGTTCCGGATGCTCAAGAACTTCGACAGGCTCTTCGATGATCATGTGGAGTACGCGCTCGCCCATCGCACCAGCAGGCTGGTCTTCCCAGGGCACAGTGAGATCTTAACCTCTGACCCAGAAGTCATTGAGCATGTCCTAAAGACCAGCTTCGGTAAATACATAAAGGTGGTTTTCCATGCTGACCATGTTATCTCCCCTCCATCAACTAGATATAGTTCAGTCTATATTCATCAGACCTGTAAAGCCTGCAAGATTTAATATATCAGCGCCTTTTCATGAAAGTACTATTATTAGGAAGAAAAGTACAAAGTTGAGACTACACTATTATTGTGTCTTCATGTTCAAGTTAGTCAGAATAATTACTTGTGATAAGACCTGGTTTCTGTTGTGTCAAACGTTTGTAATAATTAGTCTGCCTCCATTGCTTGCAAGGGATGAAGCCAGATTTGTTTCCTTTATCTAAAAAAGTCAGATTACTTGTATTTATCAACCTTATAGGCAATTACTTGTATTTATCAACCTTATAGGCAAGGTGGTAAATTAAGTATGTCCTAAAAATTTGAGCCTGTCCACAGTTTTGACTATGTTTGAACCGTACCTTACTCACAGGGGGGCTTCAAAACTGAAGCTATGAAGGATCTTTTTGGAGATGGGATTTTCGCAAAAGATGGGGAGAAGTGGCAGCACCAAAGGAAGTTAGCAAGCCATGAGTTTTCAACCAAAGTGCTCCGTGACTTCAGTAGTGGTGTGTTCAGAATAAATGCTGCAAAACTGGCAGAGAAGATCTCATCTGCAGCAGCCAATGGAACTACCATAGACATGCAGGTGTTTTCATAAGTACTAGAACATTAGACGCCCTTCAGGCACCCTACCTTGACCATTTGGTCAAATTTATAGATACTAAAGTATTTTGTCAAATTCTTAACAATAACTTTCTTGTTTCATAAAGGCTAAGATTCCTGCACAAATAAAAGATAAATTAAAGCATGAATGTCATCTGACATCTCCGAAGACTCCTAAATCAGACAACTCTTTGAAGGGACATTGTACAATCTCAGATGAATTTTAGGGGTGAGATTTGAAAAATGAAACATATATTTTAGTAGGAATTATACATGCAACCACAACGAACTTCATAGGAGTTAGTCTTGAAATTAGTCCAAAACAGAAAAGTCCTCCTAGAATCTCTGATTGACGTGCACTTAACATCAATTTATACTCCTAGCTAAACCCCTCAACGCCGGTAGGGTGGAGTTGTTGATGGTGACGGTGACGACAGCAGGTCTTACCACATCTTTGTGTACCTGCTTCACAACTCATGAGCAAGACTGCTAAAGAAAATTTAACTTATAGCCAAACTTGAAAAGAAACATCTTACAAGCTGTCTAGCAAAATTAGCTTTTCTGCTAGGTAGCCCAAAATCAGGGTAATAAGGCCACTGAAATGCTATACATGTTATACAGAGATACATGCTGAGTAGCTCGTTTTGCCAACATAATGAATGCTAATAATCAGGGGTATAATTGTAGTGATCATGTAATCACTAATTGTAAAATTAGAAATAGAAGCAGCGGGCCAAATATATGGTAACAGTCACTCAAATATTGTGCAAAAAAATAGCAAATCTTATAACACTATGATATATACTCCACCAAAGACACACCTATTCTGCTGTAAGCTAGCATTGGCTCAACTAAAGTGACAACCATCGATTAAGGAATAAATATGTGCGCTATTTTCTTCAATCAATAGTAATGTGGGATTATGTCCAGGTCAATGATCAATCTATTGTACGCTTCTGAGCGGGTGCAAAAAATAAGTCAATTCATTATAATTGTAATTTTAGAATTGCTCAGACTTCAGAGATGCCAGCAAACACGAAAGAGAATAAAAGTACTAAAAATATTTACATAATGATTTCTGGACCAATAGAATGCCAAAAAATAAATTCCAAGCAAATAAATAAATTTACACAAGAATGTGACATATGCTAGCTAAACATGCATTTGAGAAGGCCATTACCAATCACCATGGTTTGGCTATTTCATTGTGAGAGCTTCCAAATAATTTGACCTAGTATGTAAAAAGGGTGAATTGAGATTCAGTCTACTGAGCACGGTAAGATTCAAAAAGAGATGAGATATTTACCCATGTGCTAGCAATATGGCCTTGCTGAGCCAACCCTCAGACTATACTGCATAGATGAGAGGAGGACAGTCAAACATGTGATTCAGAGACCTAGTTCCTTGAAATTTGCCGTCACTTTGGCACAAGCAGAAATGAGAAAATTACGAAACCTGTGCTCACCTTGGTGTAGAAGATACAGGATAGTGAGCTTCTTGCACTCGAGGGCAAGGAGCTGAAGCCCCAGATATGTGAAGGCACAAATTGAGCAAGAGCTTTGTCAGGCCGAGGCAGTTGACGGCGAGGTAGCCAGGCCCCAGGTTGGCGACGACCTTCTAGTGCGAGAGGAATATCATCTAGAGGAAGCACATAGGCACCTCAAACCGTTCTAGTCCATGTCAAATATTAACAAATTAGGAAAATATTTCATTCTAAGATACTTAACCTGATTTTTTGTACCAATTGGAGCCATTCTAAGATATTTTATTCCTCAAAGGCATTGCATCAGACACCTTGAATGTGGCACTTGGTCCAAGCATGTGAAGCATTAGAAATGTCCACCAGAAAGACATCGACCCCCCATTGTTGAATCATCATATCTAGTTGTCTAATCATTTCAATATTAAATAATTAAATCACACTATCTAATATGGGGCTTGAAATTAATTTTAGTATGCTAGTAGTTGGTATTTTTTGGTTTGGATTGTATCAGATAGAAAACCTACTCATAGCCTAGCACGCATCTGATTGGAGCGGTGCCGGCTGGAGATACGGCAGATGGTGGCAACGACATCCTCAAATCTAGACATATCCTGTATGGGCACAGGTTTGGCCATGATTTTGTCAAGCGGGAGGTAGAGGTAGCGAGGAAGACAGGGGAAAGAAGGATTGAGTTTAGGCTCACCAAGGATGAAGGCCAGCAAAGACAGTTGCTTGGGCTGGTACCGCCGGAGAGCACTCGTGCCGCCTTGACTGGAGCTGTGCTCCACATCAGATCTGGAGGAGGAGGTTCCAACGGGATCTAGAGGAAGGAGACAAGGGGGAAAAAGAACGTGAGATAGAAGCAAGCTGAATCCAGGAGCTCGAGCTTAGTCCCCCACTCACCTGCTAGCTAGAGCTCGCGGCGCGCGCACCACGGGCTTCTGGAGACTTGTTCGGCCGGAAAGTGCGCATGGGCCTTCGTGATGAGATACAGGCCCGATCTTCCGAGAGGTAACCGGTAAGTTCGATTTGTGGAGATCTCGACGTTGGCGATCCGGCTTCAAATCAGACACGATTCGAACCCTGCAACCGTTACACCACAGCTCCGTTGGTTATCAACCAAGCACAACTTGATTGACCTCGCCAAGAAGGCTTTTCCTGTAAGCGAATCGAAGAACACAAGCAAGAAGGTAAAACACGCAATCTGAAATTATAAATATGAATGATGCGATTATCAATAGAGGGTTCAAGAACTCGGTTCCAAAGGACTAATCGACACAGTGGAGGAGATCAAGAACAGAGGCCCTGGATCACTGTAAAAGGATTTGTCACCACAGTTACAATGAACGATTCAGTTTTTCGATGGAAAACTAAACTCTAAACAAAACCCAATTGTCTAGCAGCGGCGGCGGCTGTTTTTATAGTCTAAGACTCGACCTAGGGTTGAGGACGGCCAGGGGTTGGGCGTCCACAACTTGGGCTTAAGGCCCGACACGATACATGGCCAAGTTGGCCTAAATAGGTGACGCAGCACCTTACCGTGGTCATACAGAATGATCCACGGACCTTCTGGAGCTGGGACCAGATCCAAAACGACGGCGTCGTCGTCCCCTTTCCAACGCATCCAAGAACGCCCCGTTTCGATGTCGTATGAGAGAGTTATGACCGAAACAATGACGACGTGTCTGCTGAATCCGAGGGTGACGTGGCAGCTGAGTTGGGGACAAATTGCAACTTGGAAAAGACCATAGCGTCGGTGTGTCCAGCGTGGCGATGTCCTCATCACTTCGGGAGCGGGAACCCTCCTCCGGTCCTCCGCACGCGGCATGGAGGCGATGCGCCGAGGAGAGGGCATGGAGGCGGCGGCGGCGGAAAGGAGGGAGAGAGGAAAGAGAGACCGAGAAACAGACGAGGGATGGAGGGCTGCGGTAGGGTTCGGCTGCGGGGGGCTCTCCGCAATGCTTTCAGGGGTGGTTTGCAAAACGGTGAGCCTACCGAATTTTTTCTTCTTCGAGGGACGTCGGGTTGGTTATCTAAAAGCTAAAGAGTCTTTTTGCAAAAGGTACAAAGACACGTGTCGCGGCGCCGAGGAGCCACCAATGCCTCGAACGCTCTCGTGCGAGTAGGAGGCAGGAGGTTTTAATCAACCCCGATTATCAGTGAAAAATACGATAGTAACGATAAGATCATATTTCTGGCTGTAGCCTATTCTCCGTTTCCTTATTAACTTAGCAAGTTGACTTGCAGAAAGAAAAGCAAATCAAAGTGTACATAAACAATTCTTAATTCAAGCATCCCAGAAGAGTGGAGCAAACATATAGACATTGCTGGACTGAGATAGCATATACCAGTTCTCTGAACAAGCAAACAAACATAATGATTATCTTGAAGCAGAGTTACAGAGTTCTACGAACAAAGCTTGATCTGAAAATTGAGTACCTTGAACAAGGTCCTCAACTGCATGTACTTAAGAAAACTAAAAATAGTTTGATTAGAAATTTCTGCCCTTTTAATTACATGTTCTCTTATTTTTACCCTTTTGATTCCAAGCCAACTCGCTGCAATGCAATTTTCCTCAGGATCTTTTGATGAAAACAACTATGGATTCAATCTTCAAAGTGGGAATCGGTTTTGAGCTCAACACACTATTTGGCTTAGATGAATCTAGCATTCAATTCAGTGAGGCCTTTGATGAGGCAAACTCTCTTGTTTACCACCGATATCTTGATATATTCTGGCAACTGAAATGTCTACTTAATGTTGGATCAGAAGCCAAACTAAAGAGGAGCATTCAGATCATTGACAACTTTGTAACGCATTTGATCCATCAAAAGAGAGAGCAATTGAAGAGTGAACGTGACTGTGTAAGAAACTGTATCTATCCATTCCATACTATAGTCTGTTATAGTATGAACAGACAGACATCATCAGATTTGCAAATAATATAGTACAAGATGGATTTAGCTATGGATAGGAGCGCTTGGAGATTGACAATCAACGTGCCTGAACCGTGACCTATTTTTGTCTTGTGCCCTTTATATCCCTTTTATGTGTCTCCCTGTTTCTCGTCTCTTTTAGGTTTCATCTCTAGCTTACCCCAACTTGCTTGGGACAAAAGACTATGTTGTTGTTGTTGTTGTATAGTACAAGATGGAAAATATAGTTGGTAATTCATTTTTTTTTTGGGCGAGGGTGGGGGGGGGGGGAGGTCTACTCTGCATCATGTGTCTTTGAAAATTTTGGAATAAGTTGTGAATTTGCTCATGTATAATAGTAGATTTTCTCAAGGTAAACAATATACCACACTGTTTTAGTTGTAATAACATTTTCCTTTTGACACATGCAGAAAGCTAGAGAGGATATACTATCAAGGTTCATATTAGAAAGCGAGAGGGACCCTGAAACAATGAATGATCGTTACCTGCGTGACATAGTCCTTACCTTCCTAATTGCTGGCAAAGACACCACAGCAAACACTCTCTCCTGGTTCTTCTATATGCTGTGCAAGAACCCCTTAGTGCAGGATAAGGTTGCCCACGAAATCATTGAGTTACTTGAGTGGCCCAAGGAAGATAATAACATTGAACATTTTGCTGCAAGATTGACTGAAGGTGCCATTGAAAAAATGCACTATCTCCATGCTGCAATCTCCGAGACACTCCGCCTGTATCCTGCTGTTCCAGTGGTATGAATAATTTCAAGAGCCCTATTCATGTCATTCTGCGCAAAGTAGAGCCCAACTGAAATCGAATTGTGCACACTTTGGTTTATTTGGATGTGGGCATGTGGCATTGAGCAACTAGTTACACAGTAACTTATGATAACCATGCAGTGTTAGATATTAGCTTAGATAATGACAGCACCAAAGAACAAGCTTGATTTGTAACTTTAGCATACTCAGTATGGTAACCTAACTTTAAGCATACTTATATTAAAACTTGTTAGTCTAAGAAAGTCAATGGGAATTGGGAAGGTTTCAAGAGTTGTAGGAAGCCATCTCAAAATTTGCAGACAAGTTTTGCATAAGAATCGATGACAGAAAACAATAGCTCAACTTGATGCTAAGCCACTATTTAATTCTTGCAATAAAACATATTATGGAAAAAATGGCATTGCCTTGGTAATAACTTTCTGTGGCGTCCATGCAGGATGGTAAGTTGGCAGATGAAGATGATGTACTACCAAATGGCTATAGAGTGATAAAAGGAGATGGAATGAACTACATCATTTATGCAATGGGGAGGATGACATACCTCTGGGGTCAAGATGCCGAAGAATTCAGGCCTGAAAGATGGCCTGTGAATGGAGTCTTCCAGCTGGAGAGCCCTTATAAATTTGTATGTTTTAATGTAAGTATTACCAGGGACAGATCCCTTCAAGTGTTCAATGGGCATGTATTTTTACTAGTACAAAGCATGCCCAGATTTTAGTCCATGCCAAGCAAATACATATCCCAAATCATCACTAAAAATTGGATAGGACATAAACATAAAACAGTAAACTGTGCCACCTCACTGTCAGTACTGATAAAGCATGGCTTCAGATTTAGAAGCAAACATCAAGTTGCTATAAGTGACACCTACAATATAATAGGAAAGACGGCAACATTTGTTCACTAATTTCCTAAGACGATGGTCGGTGATTTCATTGATTTTTGGACAATCATTAGCATCTAACCAGTCTTCCTTCTTCCATGATAATAGGCGGGCCCCTGCATCTGCTTGGGGAAGGAATTTGCTTACAGGCAGATGAAGATCATGGCTGCTACCCTGGTGCATTTCTTCAGGTTCAAACTAGCAGATGAATCCAAGGAACCAACATACGAAACAATGTTTACCCTCCACATGGATAAGGGCCTTCATCTGTATGCATACCCACGTTCTGCATGAACTGGGCAAGCAAGTTGCTGCATCCTTTTCTTTTATGCACTGAACCCGAAAGTATTTATAGAGTATAAAAGAGTAATGAAGGAAAGCATGTGGCAATTTTTTCGGTAAATGTAAGGTGAGTGATGATTTTATGTGCCCTAATTACCAACTCAGAAGCATTGAACGAAGCATGGTAAAGAACCAAAATGCATGGCAGACTGGGCAAACAATTGCGACTCCACTGAGGAAAGAAACAGAATCGAAAGGAGCTCATGCGCCGATGAGTGTATACAATAGTAATTGCCAATAATTATGTTTGCACGCCAGCGTAGCGTACCACATTCCCTAGTACATTTTACAATCACACTTTTAACTATTATTACAAAATTCAGTTTGCTACTCATGGTAAATGCTCTTGATAAAAATACACATTGTTATTCATTGAACCAGTGGTTTTAACCTTCAAGCTACTCATGGTAACTACTCTTGATACAAAACAAGGCATGCAACACACACTAAGTACCAAACATCATAGCTCACAATAAGGCAAGCATCATATGGATGCTTTTGCGAAGTGCACCTGAGCATCTTCTGCAGTCCGACAGTTTGGAGATACAGCAATTTGACGGTGATAGAGTTGAAGATACCAGATTAGCTACTCAGATTTCCATGAAGACAATGGCGGGGTCTCAGAGTCCTTCCAGGTGTTGGCCATTTGAGGATAACGGTCACCCAAGACTTGACCTGCAGCAGCACACGACTCGAGTTCGGCCATCTCATCTGGTGTCAACTTCACAGACAGTGCCCCCACGTTCTGGTTGAAGTTCTCGACTTTTGTTGTGCCAGGTATGGGGCAAACATCGTTTCCCTGATGGTGAACCCAAGCCAATGCTAGTTGTGATGGTGTGCATCCTTTTTTTGCTGCCATTGCGTTCACACGCTCGAATATCTTAGCATTCTTGTCAATATTCTCTGGTTGAAATCTAGGCATATACTGCAGAAGTTTGAAATCCTTGTTACAAAGAGGCATTAGACAATTATTTCTAATTCTTTTTCTTCAAGCATTGTGTATGGGACCCTTGTATATATCAAATACATGAGCAGAATCCAAAAAAATGTATCTAAGATCAAGGAAACGTTTAAAATTAAGGATAGCTGAACCATGTATTATGCATATATAGGTAATAGTTTGAGTTCACCTTGCGGAAGTCCTGCTCCGACAGTGAGTCAACTAGTTTTGCTCCACTACACAAGAACCCTCTGCCTAGTGGACTGTAAGCTACAATTCCAATTCCAAGTTCTCTGAAATAGAAAGGTGATAATTCAGAAATAAGCTTCCTACTTATCAACTGCACAACTCCATTGTTTGACTGTTCATGAAAGTACCTGCAAGTGGGAATCATATCTTCTTCCACATCTCTAGACCATAATGACCATTCAAGCTGTACTGCCGTGATAGGATGGACTGCGTGAGCTCTTCGGATTGTTGATGCAGATGCTTCGGATAACCCAATGTACTTTATCTTTCCTTCTTCCACTAGCTTCTTGAGTTCACCAATCTAGCAACAGAGAAAGAAGACAAACTCAATTATCTAAAAGGAAATAGCTTTTTTTGAAGAAAACTAAAAGGAAATAGCTCATGGCTTACAAGGTGCAGTGTGGATCGTGAGAGAAATACTGAACTGACAGTAATATAAATATGAATGGCAGAATGGGCCAAAAATGACAGCAACTAGTGTTTGCTAGGACATGGGTAAAGCATCCGATATGATTGATCCAGTTGCTGGTATATGTAATATGCAATTGCACCTCAGAAAACTCCTACAAGTTCCTGCAAGAAAGAGGTGTGTCTACATCCAATTAGTTTTTATCTCCACTAGTTGTTGGGGTTTGAGCTCTAAACAGGGTGGGAGGGAGGTCTGCTAGAACACGCCCTTCTCACAATAGATAAGATGGATCCAAAATGAGGTTTCTTTGTTTTTAGGTTAAATTCAGGATGGTGATTGAGATTATATAAGAGAAACCTTGCATCATATGCCAGTATGCCGTCTTTGCCAAATTTACACAAGGGCCCTTATGTTAGTACAACCACTCATACGTTGCAGACACCAACCTCACCAACCACCATCACTAACTGTCATGAAAGAATATGCCCCGGCAAGAACACCAACCTCCACTTGTATGTTCACATCGACCATCCACTGGTGACAAGCCACACCAACCAAACAACGGAATCAAGTGGGGAAGGTACACTGCACTCACCGTGACCTCGATCGGCACCTTCTTGTCGATGCGGTGCTGGTAGTAGAGGTCGATGCAGTCGATGCCGAGCCGCTTGAGGCTGCCCTCGCACGCCGCCCGCACGTATGCTGGGTCACCGCGGATCTCTCGCTTGC
This sequence comes from Saccharum hybrid cultivar R570, assembly GCA_038087645.1. Lineage (NCBI taxonomy): Eukaryota > Viridiplantae > Streptophyta > Magnoliopsida > Poales > Poaceae > Saccharum > Saccharum hybrid cultivar. The sequence continues at coordinate 2,988,824 of JAQSUU010000262.1, read as the reverse complement.
CGTCGGCGAAGGAGACGGCAAACTTGGTGGCCAGCTCAACCTTGTCCCTTACCCCGCCTTGAAGCGCCTTCTCAGAATTCAGAGGCATTACATCGAACATCTTCAGTACAGACTGAAAAAGGCCGATAAATCTACAACAACTCAACAAGGATCTAAAGCTCGAGCAGACCGACCTTGCCCAGCAGGATCTCGTTGGTGTGCGGGCCGTACATGTCGGAGGTGTCGAGGAGGGTGACCCCGGAGGCGACGGCGTGGTGGATGAGCTTGATCATGTCGGGCTCAGGCTTGGGCGGACCGTAGAAGGCGGACATGCCCATGCAGCCGAGGCCCTGCGCGGAGACCTCTAGGCCCTGCGAGCCCAGCTTGATGCGGGGGACGGACACGGAAGCGGAAGCCATGGCAGGTGCTGGAAGATGCTCGTCGACGTCGATGCTCTCGGGTTGTTGGTGCCTGGTGCGATCGCCCACCGCCCTGCCGTAGCTATAAAGAGTGGGAGGTCCTTTGACCTTTATGCCCGCGGTAGCGGGGCAGTGGACTGGATGTCACTCATGACGTCACTGCACATGTCAGTAAGTCAGTTGCAGTTTCACAAATAAAAAAAAATCTTTTTTTAATATCTGACTATCATCAGACTTTAGATTTCTTCTTTGAATTCCAAAACAAAAAAGAAATTTCCTCCTAAACCATTTAGATCTTTTGTCTTTCTATTCTAAAAAGATAAGCATGCGCCTAAACATGTAGTAAAGCTGATGTCAGCTTGTCAATTGCAGTTCAAATAAGAAAAAGAAGTCTTTTTTTAATCTTTGACTATCATCAGGCTTTAGATTTCTTCTTTGAACTCCAAAACAAAAAGAAATTGTCTTCCTAAACCGTTTAGATCTTTTGTCTTTCTAAAAATATAAGCACGTGCCTAAATATGCAGTAAAACTGATGCCAGATGCAGTTTCAAATAAGAAAAAAACTCTTTTTTTTATCTCTAACTATCATTAGACTTTAGATTTATTCTCTGAACTCCAAAACAATAAAAAGATAAACTTTGGTACATGATTAATAGGTCCCTTAAATTTTGTATTATTTTTTAACATCTTAACAATCTCAAATGAAAAATTTTAAAACTAAAGACTTGTTGATCTCATCAATAGCTAAAACTTTAATATAAAAAGTATTTGACACCATACAAGAAAAATATAATTTTCATGAGGCGACAAACTCTGGTACACGATTAATATGTTGTTGAAATTTTATATTTTTTTTTAGCGTCTTAATGTTCTCAAATGCAAAAACTCAAAACTAAGTTGTAGGTATCATCAGATCTAGAATTTTCATATAAAAGTAAGCTTCATCCAACTGTATCGAAGAGTTATGATTTTTCTAAGGTGGGGTATTGTCACGTCACTCCCCGTGGCATGACAAAATAATACTGTCACGCTAACAGGAGCGACGTGACAAGGTTTTCCACGTGAAAAACGCCGTCCAATGTGGTAGATCTTGCCATGGCAACACATGTAACGTGACAACATGATTTTGTCGTGCCAGCTACACTGACGCGACCAAAAGAGTTAGATCTACAAAAATACAAAAATAGTAGCAATTATTATTAAAATATCAAATAAAAAGATTAAAAAATAAAAATCTCAAATAGTTCTCAAGCTGCTTCTTTTTTAATTAGAATCCTAAAGATAGATTCAGATACGAAAAATCCAAATATAATATTTAGATCTCATAAAAATATATCTAGAAGCTTTTTAGGTCCGAAAAATGAGAAAAATGTCCAAAAAATATGCAAATTTTCCATAACTTTGTAATCAATGTCTAAATATGTTTCTAAAACTTTCTAAAATATGATATGCAACCAACACGAATGCAACACAGATTAATATTGAACTCATTCATGCTGGACACATCTCATGTTTTTGTCAATGGAAGTTTTTAAATGCGGTATTCATTTATTAGAATGTTTTGAGAATTTTATAGATATTTTCTCATTTTCCTACATCTAAATATAATTTCTAGAAGCTTCTAGATATATGGCCATTCTTATTTAGCTATCTCATGTCTCAATATTCATTAGGATTTTTCTCAAAATTTTAGTAGTAAGCTTAAAGATATTTGTCATGGCGGTTTAGAAAATATTATCTGGTGTTTATTAGATTTTTAGTGTCTTAAAACCACCTCTAACGGGGATAAAGAGGTAATTTAAATAATTTTAGAAGTTGGGAGAGAAAAAACTAAACTACAACGGTAGTTCAAGAAAACTAAAAAACTAATTTAATTATTACTTAGAAAGTTTATTATTACTCCGACCTTGGCAACTGGGCCCAGCTTATAGCCAAAGTACAAAATCGACAACGATCAGGCCCGGTATAGCTTTGCCCAGCCTTGGGCAGCCGGGGTTCTCAAGAAACGAAACCGTGCTAGTGTGCCCCGCAATGCTTATTCTCTACCTTATTTGTAATACTAGTCATGTATCGTGTTAATTTTCTATTTTTTAGCTTAAATTGTCATTATTTTATTATCCTTTTATTTTTGTATTTTTTTTTAATCTAACATTTTTTTTTGATAATTAGATGACATTTGGATAGTTAGTTGGTAAGGGATATTGAAATGTGATGTGTTGCAAGCAGTTTTTGTGTGGGATGACCCCGGTCAGCTAAAATGGGCCTTGGCCGTACGGAACCTAAACTATTAACGAAGGAGCCTAAGCCCCAGAACACGCTCCGACAACAACGGCCTCACGAAAGCTTAGCACTTTAGTCCCACTTGTCAGCTGTGGTAGCAAGCAAACGAGCATCACTTGCAGTTACTTACAGTCAGGACTGTCCTCACATATTTAGCTGGAGAAGTGCTTTGACCCTCTGACAGTTTACGAAGTTTGCGGTTGTCTTCGTCAACATTAGCAGAACGCTCAAAAAAGTATGGCTCTATTTCGTCCGCACTTCATCTTGAATTTTTGCAAGCTTCCTAGTAAGTTTGTTCATCATAACCCATTTTCTACACAAAGACATAAATTAGAAAATATTCGCAACAGGATGCCCATGTAACCAAGAACAAGTTATTGTCAAATAGTGCAAAAGACACCAGGGAGCTTTCCTTTCACATTTATTGCCAAACAACTTGAAAACCCCATTCAACTAATCACTCAATAACAAGCCGTGATCATTAGTCATTCTATGTCTCCGCAAACATCCACATGGGTGCAACTTATTTCAAGCTCAAATCATAATAAGAAAACTGAAACAAGATCATGCGGTGCTCCAAACCATACCAGCATGGATAACGCTCGACGATGGTCTGCATTTGGCTAACCACCTAAAGTTTCGTTTACTCATCTGATGTGGAGCCAAATCTAGATGATATGTGATTGACTGTGTCTAAACGTGAGGAACGATCTAGGGTCCATCGCCGAGACACCAACAGGCACTACAACACACTTGACCTTCTGCGACAATCAGCTATTGTCGTTGAAGACTAAATTTATGTCAATTTACGGATTTTGTGACGTTAGCGCGACGAATTCCCATTTGTCGCCTATCTGACGTGTTTAAACACCTTTGGTGACGAAAACAAGTTTTTTTTGTCGCTAAATTTGCGACAATACTGCTTCGTCACTAAATTTGCGACAATGACTATTGTCATTGTTTTAGGAAGAATTGTCGCTAACTATTAAGTGCCATGATGCAACGTGGCAAGATCAATATAAGCAAATACATAATACACAGATCAATATAAGCAAATACATAATACAATGTAGGTCACAAATTGATAATATCATTCAATATTTCATTAATTAAAGTTTAAACTCACCAACCAAAGTTACAATAGCAGGTCATACAATACATGTTTCAATGATCATGTCCACTGACAACAACAACAAACCACAATACTAGTTTTGTTCACAAGCCACAATACATCTCACATACCATATGATGCACTGACCAAAATTATATCAGCCACAAGTTCCAAAGTTTAAAGGCCAGAGGTCGCAAAGCAATGCAACCAGCAACATACCCAAAAGTTAGAGCTACTAATACTAGGGGCAAACAGCCAGCAACCAAACCAAGTTCAACCATCCCTAGGACCAAGCATTTGACGAAGGAAGGACATTGTTTCTTGTGATGCCTTTTTTTATTTTTTCGATCTCCTCAGCCTGTTTTGCCCTTGCCATTTCTGACTCTTTCTTTAAAGTCTCCATTGCCATTTCTGATTCTTTCTTCATGGCTTCGAACTCATGCCTAAGGTCTTCTTTTGATTTTTTTTCAATTTCAAGCTCCGCCTGAAGCTGTTGCACCTGTGCATAAACACCATAAATATGTTGGTGTCTTTATTATGAAATAAATCATCTATTATTCTCTTAGAAGTAATAACCACTCAAGGTAGCGAGGCAAAATATTTGTTTACTGGACATTATTATGTGCAAATTGAATAGCTAAGTAAGTAGGTTCTAGTTTACTGATTTCATGTGCATGACAGCTAGGTATAAGTTGATTTAAACTGAATAACTAGGTATTTATTCCTAAGACAAGTGCAAATGCCCAACTAAGAGACAACAATTCATGTGCAAGAGGACAACTAGGTACTAGTAGAATCAAACTAAACAATTAGGTATTTATTCCTAAATCACAACTAGGTATATATCTTGATGAGGCACAAATCTGGTCTATGTCTAGATGAAGCACAAATCTGTGAAGAAAATAACTTCAGAGCATGCATGGTAGGGATTTGATGCACTTGTACCTTTGAGGAAGTGCCACCTTTAGAGCTATTGTTGGAGTTTGGTTGAATTCCTGCAACTTGAAGAAATGTAGTTGATTTCACAACTTGAGAAACAACATGGTTCACTGACTTTGATTGCTCTTTATCTTGTACTGGTTCAGCCATGATCGCTTCCATATCAGCCTAGCAAAAAAATTACAATGGAGACTTAAATCTTGTGTGTAGTTTATTTTTTCAGATATACATCATGTAGCAAAGAAGGAAACAATCTGCAACATGTACGCAAAACTATAGGAATAGAGAAGAAAAGGAAATCAGTCACTCACAATAGCTTTCTTAATAGGCTCACTGAATCCTTTGTTCTTGCTGTAGTGGAAGTCCTTGAAAAGATCAAGCGCAGTAGGTTGTACATCTTTGTATTTCTCTTGTTTCTAAATTAGCAAAGAATTACATAGGTTGATGCAAAAATCAATATATATCCATTACTAATCATTGGTTGTTTAGTTTCTTACCACGACATGGGCTTGTGCAATGTAACTCCGAGATCCTGTACAATGCAGCAATTGTACTTTCTCTCGACTTTGCTGGTTTTTCAAACACCTTTCCTGTACATAAAACATTTGTTTAAGTGTTTCTACACATAGGACAAATACAGAATTGAAGTTATAATAAAATAATAAATATAAGTTCAAAGCATATGTCCTGTTTCCTAGAGGTTCCAAGATAAAATCGCTAAAACTAAGACCATAGGAGCAGGGAGACAGCAGTGACCTCACACTGAATCCAAAAACATAACTACCTGATTGAAAATTTTCAATGCTAGCTGATTTAAAAAATTGACCAATTGTAATGAGTTGTTGTGCTAGCAGCAGATTAGGGTAAGTTATTGATTCACTATTTTTTGGACAAGTAAGAAGAGATAAGAATGCAACACCTTTTTTGGACAGTGAGAGGGGAATGAGTCTCTGTCACACATGCTTCAACACATGGTCCTCTATGGAGCTAAACGAGTTATAAGAGGATGATATGCTGTTGGTGAACTGGTGACCTATACTACTACAACCACAACAGGACAATGGTTAAATTTGTATTCTGTTGGTACAGCAGGGCTACCATTGACCTCACATGCGGATGGCACAACTACATGATAAAAAATTTCCTACCATAGAAAATTAGCTAAAGGTTCAAGTTCAGGTTTAGATAAGAAGATTTACAAAAACAGTAATAGATCAAGACAAAGTGTCTGGTTGGCATCTTAATTTCTATTTTTACTGTAACTAAGTTCAGGTTTAGGAAATTTGGAGGTTTGTCGCACCTTGTGCTTCGGGTCCGACCACATTTGCACTAAGGCCTGCCATTCATCGTCAGTCATATGATTCACAGGCGAGGTAGTCCTGACTTGACTTGCGGGTACCCCATTGAAGTACTTTTTTTTCAACTTGTGTCTCATCTGACGTTGTCCACACTTAAGCAAATCAGCACATGCATATTGGACTGCTTCATTTTTTGTGTCAATGGTGAATTGGGCCTAGTAAAGAGCATGGAAATTAGAATCTGCGAATGCAATTTAAGGATTGAATGAACTTTAATGAAATCAGCAAAATTGAATTTCACTTACACCAATTTTTCCAATGTAGTTTTGAAGATGTGATTTATCTTTCTTGTAGTCCTTCCAGTGTGTAAGGATTGGTATGTGCTGTCTAAGTGTGATCCCACCCTCTGATGCAAGCTTGGCAGCTTGGATAGGTGCCTCTGGCCGTCTGTTCCCTTTAGAAACATGGATTGGCAACTTCATGCACAATCCTCTACTTAGCCTATCTAGTTCTCTGCCTACGCTTCTTCCTCTTATCCTATCTGGATCTTTTCTTGCAGCAAGTGCACCTAACAATAATATAATGTTAGTGTTAATCTCATAGTTGTTATTTGCAGTAAACATGCAACTCATGTATCTATACTATAAAGGAGTGATGTATCTATTCAAAAGTGGTGAGACTCATACAGATAATTTAATATGAAACCTTACTTGTAGAGTGGTTCATTGTTTATGTTTATGTTAGATACTTAGTTTACAGATTAGATTTGCTGCTTAAATAGCACATCAGTTTACAGATTCCAAATTAGATTGGCTGCTTCAAACTGTGTTGCTTCTTTAATTAAATTTAAGCTATCCCAAAATGAGTATTTGTAGTATCTAAGGCTAAAATGCAAACTGTTAAGAGCTGCTTGTATGTCGGTTATGGATACGAATAGATGAGAATAAAGAAAAACTATTTAAAAGTACGATTGAATTTAGAAGACAGTAAATTTATATGACAATGACATACATATTTAGCATTGCAATTTGCAAATAATGAAAAGTGATTTATTTGCACAAGGTAGATAGTCACTTGCCTTCATCTGTAATGTCAACCAAGTCTTGTTGCAAGGAGGGATCACTACCAGAAACCAACACATCATGTGTGGGTGTGGCATTTGGCGGGCCTAAGTTGATCACTTGTTGTGGGTCTAGACTTGAAACCAAGGCTAGATCCCTTGTTTTCTGCCTAGTGACTCTGTTAGGCACATCTTGGTCCTGAGGTGCCACCACTCTCTTAGATGCTTTTGTTCCTCTAACAAAGGTGTTCTCAAACCTTGTTGGATTCTTTGTATGTGCAGCATTAGCAACCTGCAAAGCCTCATTAGGCAAAAAGACAAGCAGAATTGGCACCAAATTTACTAAATAGCATACTGACACATAATAAGAAACAATAAAGGACAAACAGACATATGCTTAGAAGACTTGGTACCTTACTAATAACCGCCTCATCTTCACAGTCCTCACTCTCCTGACCACTCTCCTGACCTGTATACAATGATCCAGAAACTTCATGGTCTTCACCCTTTCTCTTCACAGATGTATTGTTCACTATGGGCACTAATGTCTTGATACCAAGCCTTTCCAGCTCTCGGTTGTTTTTCATTATTTCTTCATTCCTTGAACGCTCATATTCAGTAAGAGGCACCTCTATAAAAAAAACATTTGAGGAATTTAATGAGATTATATACCTCTGTAAAACCCAAGAGCCTACATAAATGCTGCATGTTTAATTAACTTTTCATATTAGACATTGCAAGGTGTATAGCAAGGATGACTTGCTGCATGCACAAAAAGATGTTCTTACATGAGAAGTTTTGCAAGATTAAACATCCAGCAAATATAAACCCAAAGGAGAATTTAGTTAACCTAGCTACCTAATCATTCATCTATTTAAAGGCTATTACATGTTAGTACTCTGTACAAATTCAACCACATAAACAATTTTTAAAGGCTCAAAAATAACCCATCCTCCTACAGACAGTAGAAACCAAGAGTTATTGTTCTCTATTTTTATTTGGACAGAACATGACTGCATCTTTTATCTTAAACCAAGAGACCCAATATTGTTAACAAATAAGAAACCAAACCATAAGGATATTTCAAGTCTAGTGTAAGTCTGCACTTAGATGCATGGCATAAATAGTATTCGGAATGCAGCTTTGCTTTAATAGGTTCTCTATATCAACAGGCTGAAAATTTAGCCACTCATAATGCAGCTTTGCTTTGCTTTTCCATGAAAGAAGTTCAGATTCTATTTTTCAGACCGATAGCAATGCACACCAAGTTTAGACTGATAGCAATGTACACCAAGTTTAGACCGATAGCATACACTGAACCTTCACATAAAAACGCATGAAATCTTTTTTTCCATGACATACACAGATGCAGTTGACCAAAATGCTACTGACTATAAGCACTAAAAAAGCAAGCAGCAGGCATCAACTTCAATCTATATATTCTTCCTTCTCTATTCTCCTCTCCATGAGCACAACAACCATTGAAGCACTAGACAAACAGAACCTGAATAGTAGCTAGAATATGTCTGTCAGCAACTCCACGCACCTCATCCCTACAGAAAAACCGAAATCTCACTCCTCCCCATTAGCTCCACGTGACCACATGGTGGGCTGGCAGCCTCCCTCCCCATGGGCCACCCCTGCGGGTGCTGCTCCTCCTTCTCCCAGGCTTGAATCAGCTGCTCCCTGCTCGCTTCTACTGCACGCTGCAAGGCAAGGGCTGTCTGGCAGGCCACACCGCCAACAGTGGCAGGGGGCAAGCCGTAGCCCCGCACTCCCGCAGGGGCAGCCGGCGGCCGCTGCAGCCGTGCAGGGGCGCCGCGCAGGCCGGGCCCGCCTATACACCTCCCCCAGCCTCAAATCCAGATCTATGCTGAGATAGGTATGGTAGAGAAATTACCTATAAAGTTCCGAGTCCCTAAGGGCTTCCTTCCTCTTCCTGGAGCCATGCCGGTCTTGCGGAGGGGAAGGGTCTTGGCGCAGGGAAGTAGCGGCGATGGAAGGGAATGAAGAGGAGGACGCGGCAGTAGAAAGATGGGGCGGCAGTAGAAAGATGGGGCGGCGGCAAGGATGAGGACTCGCTTAGGGTAACATGTGCAATGTGGAAACATTTTACTCTACTACCCTCTGAACTGTATGCACTATATTTACATTCCCCTTCATTCACCGGATATATTTGGTATTTTATCTCAAAAGACTTCACAGGAACAAGCGCGTAAGCCAAAATTTTTTGCTGGAGTACGCGCGCTGATGGAAAGTTTGGCGCGCTGGGATGGTTGACGGGTTTTTTTTTTGCTCCGGATTGATTCATGGTGCTCTCCCCTTTTTCTCTATTTTGGTGACTTCTTTTTTTACCCCTTTCTCTATTTTTTAAGTAACAACCGCAACAAATAGAAGTAGGTTTACCTGGTCCAAAACAAATTGTGATTGGTGTTTTTATAAGTGAATTCAAATATGTATTAACTAAATTTTGCACAATGAATTTACGATGATAGAAAATTGTCATATGCAAAAACATAAATCTCAATGACAATAGAAAGTTCATCATTAACAACAAACGAACTCTACAACAAATCTAATTCGTCAAAATAATTCTATGTACCAGCTTACGACAATATTTAATGTCATTATCTTGGTTTGCGACATTTTCTTTGTGACATTTTCTTTGACAATTCTTTTATTGTCGCAAAAATGTAGGTCACAACATGTTGTGACAATTTCTAGAGAAAACGTCGTAAATCAACGACAAATTCTTCTTTTGTCACCAAGAAAACGTTACAAAAGGCTAGATTTGTTGTAGTGAGGCAAACGGGCAGAGCGGCGATAGGCAAGCCGGCGGCTCGTCATGTGGACGGAATCAGCCATGAAGGGGGATCTATTCAGAACTTACATACCAGATGGATCACGGCGCGGTGCAAAGTTATCGTACGTGCAACAGGAAGTGGACGGACTCTGAACAGGAAACTCGGACGTACACCAAAAATCAACATACATGTGTGCATATGACACTAATTAATTGATATTGTTCGTAACGTATAGGTGGGTTGTGTATTCTTTTTGGTGTGAAAAAATAACGATATGAGGAAACACAACATAAACACGCGTAAAGAATTAAAAGTTTTCCGGCCGGACCCGTTTGTCAAGTTAGGACGGGAGATTAGATGCGTGAATCTCTGATGAAAGAGCTAAAACATAGGGTGGACAGGAATTGCCGAGTAACAAGTATTTTTGAATTCCTTCGCTCTTTTATAGTATAGATATATAACAAAATGTATTTCTTCGAAGTAATTGTGTTCAAACAGCTGTTGACCTTTCGTTTCTGTTGCAATATACTGTATATCGCTATTAAATTAATACCATCTTTTAATGTAAGATGGCTTGTGAATGGAGTCTTCCAACAGGAGAGCCTTATAAGTTTCTTTTAACGTAAGGCCAGTCTTAGTGGAGGTTGCATGTCCCAGTTTTCAATATATCTGTATTTTGAAATCAGTACATAATAGTTTCATCCTCATGAAACTTTCTCTACTCTTATGAAACTTTTATCATCTCTCTCTTCATCAATACGGTGCTACATCAGCATATTTAATGTCCATGAAACTATAATGAAACGCCATTGAGATGGGCCTCAGTACTAGTCTAGTGCACGCCCCTGCACGCACGTGGGAATTAGACTGTTGACGGTGCCATGAAAAACGGATGTTAAATGTTTGGATTGCCGGAAGATTAATAGTAGGTTGAGCTAAGAATTATCTTATTTGTGTGGTAACAATTAATTATCCCACGCGTAGGCTTAAACAGGCTTTAGAAATGTCATTTACAGGTATGGCATAATGGCAAAGATATACAAGTAGCCTAGTGCAAATACTTGGACATGTGAGCCTAAACATTTTTTTCTCAAACGCTGGAGATCTGCATGTCATTTCTTTAAGGTAGAAATAAATTAAACACGAGTCTGGTTAGACCCTACTGAAAGCCCTAGTTTGGTTTTAGTTAATTGATGAAATCTATTTAGACTAACCCTATGCTCTAAGTGTGGATTTGAGATAGGTTGGTCCAACCTAAGTGAAGGAGCTAGGTGGCACTCATGGATGGAGATGGCTACATGAAATGAAGATTATGGTGATGGTGTGAACACATGTAATGATCAAGCTCCGGACTTTGGAAAAAAAAGAGAAAAACAAAATAGACTCAAGGCAAATGTGATAAATATAGGGCCATTTTGTTTTTGGTGAACGAAACACTATAGAGAGTGTGATCACATTTAAGATAGATGGTCATACTATTAAGAGGGGAGCTCTTATCGGACAACTCGATCATCTAGTGCCACTAGGTGTTGGAATACTTGCATTGCATTTTAGGCCTAGTGCACAATCGGTGAGAAAAGTGATTATCCTTTGAAAAATGATTGTGAAAATGTTAACACACTTGCACGTGATGGTGAAACACTTGGAGTGTTAGCACATTTGCAAAGTTGGTGAAAAAGATGAAGAAAAGGAGGTGTAGCTAGGCTTGGGGTGCTGCCCCGAGGGCATCGCCACCCTTGTGGTGGTGACGGCTGAGGAGGCCGAGAGGGAGGTGTTTTGGTGGGGCACTGCCACCCCTAGGGTGGTGCCCACCTGACCCCGATCCAGTAGCAGCAGAGTGAGCGTGGGCACTGGTGCGTCTGGTGTACACCGCCGTCAGGAGGGTGATGCACCGTGGTGCCACCGCCGTTTTTATCTAGAGAGCAGGGAAAACTGGCCTTGTCGCCGCCGTGGGCACTGCCACTTTTTCCCAGAGGCTGGTATTTTTGGGCAGCTGGCTGGGTGGTCACCGCCACCCCAGGGGCGGTGCCATCGCCGCCTGTCCGGTGCCTGCCTGGCTAGTCAAACTAGCGACCGTTGGGGGGCACCGCCACCCCTAGGGCGGTGCCACCACCACCGTGTCCAATGAGCTCACAGAAGCTAGCTCCAAGGGGTAACAACTCTATTTGCTTGTGGGCTTATAAATAGAGGTGGTGGCTAGCCTTGGCCACTCTCTTGGCACTTTCCACACCTGCATACACCCTTTGGGAGCTGAGCACACCACTCCACTCACTTACACACTTGATTTCATTATCTTGAGTGAGATTGGAGAGCCTCTAGTGCATTGCTTAGTGTTCTAGCATCTTGTGGCGCTAGTTGGGTGATTTGGGCTGGTGGAGATCTTGTTACTCTTGGTGTTTGCTGACACCTAGACGACTAGGTAATTGGTGGATCGTCGAGCGGAGGAAGGTGATTGTCTCCGGCTCCAATCATTGTGATTGTGAGGGGTTGTTGCGTGTTCCTCGGATAAGCGCCAAAGACAACTCTAGTGGATTGGCGTGGCTTGTGGATCCTCATCTTATGTTGGTTGTGCGGCACCCAGTTGCGGGTTAGGCGTGTGATGTCTATTAGCGTGTGAACCTCCAAGTGAGTGAATTACCACAACGGAAAGTAGCTTGCCGGCAAGCAAGTGAACCTCGGAGGAAAAATTGATTGTGTCATCATTGTCTCCTTGGTATTCTTGGTATTCATTATGATTGATCATTTGCCACGGCGGTATATCATCTCTACCTCTCTTGCATTACTTTCCTAGTGTAGCTAAGCTCTTTAGTGTAATTAGTTTTGAGAGCTAGCTTGTGTCTTTGTCTAGTGGTTAGTGAGGCTCTTTAGTTAGTCTTTGAGAGCTCACTAACTTAGAGGTAGTGACCTAGATTTGTGTGCTTAGAGACTATAGCAACTAGAATTGTGGTAGGTGGCTTGCATTTTTAATAGGCTAGCGCATTGCTTCGCCTCTTAGTGTTGTTTAGATTTTTAATAGGCTATTGTTGGTGGTCCTTAACTCGCACTTTTAACCACCAACTATCACATAAAATGAACCAATATGGACACTAAACATAGAATTAGGGCTTACAACTGACAAGTTCCATAAAGTTTTGGTGATTAGCCATTTGCAGGAGGACATGTCAGGATTACACATAAAATGCCCCTGAAGTGTATAAAAACTTAGTAAAATATAAACCTGACATGAGCCTAAGGGAGACAAGGTCCACAACCAAGGAAGACAATGCCACATCAAACCACATCATCTTCGCAGAACACCACCATGGGCCAAGTCCAGGAGAACACAGGAGGTAGCCCGACGAAGATGGGCCAAATCGGAGCAGCTCAGGGTGCACCCCCACTGGACCTGTTTGGCACGAGACTTGGTCGGTTGATGCTAACCGCCTTGCCTAACGTCGGTATGGTGGTGTCGCCCAGGTTCAATGTACTTGGAGGCAGGTTTGGTACCTTCCATATGAGGACGAAACATTTTCTAAATTCCCCCTCCCCTCCACCTATAAGAGGAGGCTCCCTCCTCATTTGAACACATAGAGGAACAAGAGCTACACCACTAGAGCACCATTCCAAAGGGCCTAGGCCCTAGCTAGCTAGTAGAGTTGGTTTGGGAGAGATGTGAGGAAAGAGTTTGGGGAAGAGTCAGGCTTGTCAATGTCTCCCCGCCTTGTACCTCAATGGATACTTGTGCCTCAATGGATTTTCTCGCTAAGTGAGTATTCGTGATTCTTGTGGTTCAAAGTCTTTGAATAGTTAAGCTATACTTTTACTTGTTTACGGGTTCGTCGTCTGTCCTCGTGGTGGATACTCTAGTAGAGGGCCCTGATAAAGATGGATAACCCTTCACGAATGCTAGAGTAGTAGTCGATAGCGTAGATATGGTGTCTAGGCTACAAACTACCTTTGTTTGCCTCGTGCCCCACGGTTGAGGGGTAGACGGCAGGTGGTGACAGCCCTATCCATTCCTTGTAATCCCCCATGTTTGGGTACGACGTAGAGCCGTAGGCCGACAACACTTGGCAAACTAGTGTTCACCAGTGCCAGAAGTAAGCAAGTAAAAGTAAAGTTTATCTGTCGTTAGACCCAAAAGCCATACGAATCCATCTCTACCCTTTCCAATTTTACCCTTGTGTTGTCCTTGGATGAACTAGCTAGAACAAGTACCTCCGTTCCCTGTGAAAAATATGATACTCTGAATACTTTCGGGTGAAGGCTACAATGATAATTCCGTGCGCTTGCGTATTCTTTCTATTTGCGTTAAGAAATACCAACAAGCTTTCTGGCATCATTGCTAAGGAACGATTGCTATTTTCTTTGAACCTAGTTCGTCCTCGTATCTATATCCTTTTATCTTTTCATCGTGAACTCAACTCTTATCCAAAAACCATCCCACTTCAAAGGGGGAGTTCCCTGAGCCACCTTCAAAACCTAACCGTCCATCTGGCTATGAACTCCACCCTAGTCTAAAAGCCATGGTTTGGGCACAACCCTTCTCTGGGCTAGAAAATGAAAACCCATGCCATCCTGCACGAATTCGAGGAAATGTGTTCGTGCCTGAGCATCTCAGGCATGACACAAGAAACTCTAAGGTGAAAATTATTTCCATTCTCCCTCACAGGGAAGGTGAAACAATGGTACATATGTGCCATAGGAAGTACGAATGCGGATTGGGATGAACTTAAAGACAAGTTTTGTCTTGTATTTTCCCTATGTCCCATATCGGCTCTCTACGAAGGGCAATCCTTGACTTCGAGCAGAATGAGAAGGAGTCTATTAGTGCAGCCTGGGCCAGATTTTCAACATTAATACATGCCGACCCAGATTTGTCATTACCCGATGGCATGATTTTGCGTCTCTTTTGTTTGGGTCTTGACATAGATGCTGACCTATGCCTAGACATGACTGCCGGAGGTCATTTCACACACAAAACTATGATGAAACAAGTAGAATTCCTTGAAAACTTCATAGACAGACACACTTCTTATGTCATAAGAACCAAACCCCTCTAAGAAAAAGTCATGTCAAGTGTGGAGGAGTCCTCATCAGTTGAAACCAAGCACATACCATCCCTAGGTTCGACTTATGAGCCCCCACCCGAACCACGAACACCGAAGGAACGAGTAATTCATCCTTCGGAGTTCCCCATCGAATTCAAGGATTATGGCAATACCTCGAAACTCTTAAGGCATGAAAAGCTTACACATCCTTCCGAGGAAGTTTCCCCCAGGGTAAATCTGTCAAAGGAATGGTTAATGGAAGTGAAATGTTCTTTTGAAGCAATTTAGATTCTTTCACCTTCCACAACCATGTCTTGCTCATTAAGGGGAATAGTTGTAGAAGCCCTGCACAACCCCACGGTTGAGACCAACATCATATCAGAACTTCTTATGGAAACCCTTTTAGGCAAAATACCACTAGTCTCAACTAATAAACTCTTCAAAAGTCCTTTAGGACTAATCTTTGAGTGTTGTGGGATTGCTAGAGCTGTGCCAATCATATTGAATGAGACCGAGGTTTTCATAGATTTCCATATCTTTGCCATCCTTGAGTTTGATCTACTCATAGGCTACCCTCTAGAAAAACTTTTTCAAGAAAAAACATCCTAGGGGGCCTTAGGGAAAAGTTAGGAAAAATTGATGTCACCACTCCTATCTCTTGCCCCAAAGCCCCATGGCGAAGCGTAATCCCAACCATGACCCGTTCAAGAAGGTGAAGTACATTTCTCTGTTCATTTCACCTAGGCTTTCTAGTGAAACCAAACGTCCATCATCACCCTCGCTCGAACCCAAGCCATGTCCCTCTGGCCATCCAAATATTATTCTCGATGATGGTTGATATTCAACGTTGATCATACATGATGGATCTTTTGAAAAAGAAAACTTTTGTGCCACGGACATACCCAAAGCACCGACTCTGGAGACCAAGAAGAATTTCGCTAACGTAACGAGCATGAAAACTTCTCTTTTGAGATCCCTCACGTTTCATGTTCACTTTTGGAGTCTCCAAAGTTCGTTTTGCTTAGTACCACTTGTACCCACGAGAACCACAACCTCCTTCTCATTCTTGTTCAAAAGCTTTTTTGAAAGATAGTTGTGTATACCTACGTTTATCACAAGTATTGCAAATCTCATGGATGCACTATGGTACACCTTGCAGCATGAACAAAAATGCTAAATGCTTTGTGATGAAGCGGGGAACTACATTGTCAGCTACAAGATGAGTTCCCGCGGTCAAGCTTAAGATCATAAATTAAGCATTGCCTAGAGATACCTCAGATTATCATAAAAATTATGATTATCATAAAAACCTAACTTTTCTTTTTTAATAAAAGCAAGAACATATTGTCAAGTTAGTATGCACCTTCGGGTATTCTTGTCACAAACCATTTCAGGTTGAGACAAAGAAGAACAAGGGGCATATGATGCTAGAAAACATGAAAGCTGCATCAACTAAACACCGTGATGGAACACACTCAAGAGGAGAGCCTGACACTACACACTTGACTTTTACACAAAAGTCCAAGTGTGGGGGAGGATGGTGCGAACCTCGCCACATGTTCCATTCACACCAAAAGACCATCTTGGTTAAAGAAATGATGATGTCAGCTCTGCCTTGCTAAAAAATGAATGAGAAAAAAAGAGAGAAAGAGAAAAAATAAATAAAAAATAGAGAGAGAAGGAGCTGGAAGACGAATGCTGCTCCTCTAGACCTTTGCTCCTTACCACCAAGGCCCATGGTCCATACACACTAAGCCGTGTGTGCGGCCTAGCCTTGCTGCTCGCCTGAGTTGGAACACATGCAATCACGCAACCACTGCAGCATACCTTGAAGCCAAATCCACATATGTTGCTAGTAAGTATACTTGGGTATGCAAAGGTCACTCATTGTTCGCCAACTCCTTTACTCATATTTGTCTCCAAAGAAAATAACTTGCTCATACAAATCCATGCTCCAATATTTATGTCATAGGCTATGGTTTGGATGTATTCATATGGTACATCCATAGGTCCTTTTAAATTAAGCAAGATGCTTAGGTTACAATGACCTTCTTTACTCAAAATTAGACATGGAGTTTAATCTTAGTTAATGAACTTTGAGTTATTATTTTCATAAGTAATAGAAGTAATTTATGATGGAGATAAATTAAGACTATGTTTATTTTTGTAAACTTTACATTAGCCTTGTTTATTCTGAATGATAAAAAGTTGGGTGAACACACAAAAAAATATTTATAGTAGTAGTAGTAATAATAATAAATAATAAAAATAAAAGTAATAATAATTATAATAAAATTAGGGCTCCCCGATGTTTTAGCTAGTAGAGCCCTTATCCGTTTCTTCTTATTTTTCTTTGTTATTAAATAAAAGTTGGTACAATAATAAGTGTGGTGGAGATCTTTTAAGCATGATGAACACATATTCGAGATCTCCTACCAACAAATTGCACAAACATCGACGAATCCAACAAGCAAGAAGGACAGGACAAATAACTTCAGAGAGGTTTGGCTGAACCTTTGGTTGAGCCAAACCACATCTGAATCATTTAACTCCTTCCTCTACAACGATAATTTGTGCAACAATACCCTCAACTCTTCCAAATTTTAAAATTAAAAATTGAACAAATTCAAAAATGCAAAACAATGACGCTCCATCTCCATGCCATCCTTTGATAAAATTTGCATACTTTTTATTCCCTGCTAATATTCCTATAACTTATGAACAACTATCATAGAGACCTCATGTTATCTAAGTAATTGGAATATGAGATATAGTGGGATGAAAATGAACCTTCTCTCATGTGAAGAACTTGAGATTTATTTTATAAAATCAAAATTCAAATAGCATGCTTCTCAATGATGTTTAAATTCCTACCAAAGCCATACCTAGTGTTTAGAACTTAAAATATCTAAAATTATGCTACTTATTCCTACGTTGAGTTTTGTCAAGTCTTGTTGACCCTGTTGAGAAAGTTATCATGCCCCAAGATCAAGAACACATACACCGCTAAAACATGCCTCCATCCACCCAAAACTCTACTCCCACGCTGGGAGTAGACAAAAAATGTTTGTTAGGAAAAATACTCCATGTTTTAAAAAGGTAATGATCTCTCTCAATATGTGGTTTAAGAGACATGGGCTATGCAAAAGTATGAAAAAGAAAAAAAAATTGGACACATGAAGGTGCAAGAAAAAAATAGGGACACATGTAGGTCCCAAGGTATTGAAAAAAAGAGATGAGCACGTGAAGGCTCATAAAAAATGATGATAGCCATGTCTCAAAATAAAAAGTTAGAGAGAGGTCATAGCTACAAAGGAGTATAGTATAGATTTATGATTGCTTTATCCACACACTTGCACTTCTTAATTTAAGGGTATGACATCTTTTCTCCTTAAACCCAAGCTTTGACTTAACAAAATATGCAGAGTAAGTATGCCTTCATATCTTTTCCTACCTAAAGATCTAGATAAGCTTTTTAGAAGTAGGAAAGAAAGAAGGCAATACTATGATATGCCTTCATAAGGAACCAAACACATATATGAGAAATTTGAGAGAATCATTTGAGGAGCTAAGCTATGTTTACATTTTCAAATTTTAATAAAAACTCATGTTTCTGAACTGATTGATGCAAGGGGATTTTAATCCATGCTATTCCATTATTCAATTACCCAAGATAATGTGATAGACACTTCAAAGTTCACAAGTGCAGGTGAAGCTTGGAATAACTTGTATGCAGATATCGTATCAAGGAGATAACCTATCTTAGTCGTTAACTTTACTCGAAGACGAGCAAATGGCTAAGTGTGGGGGAGTTGTTGGCGGTCCTTAACTCACACTTTTAACCGCCAACTATCACATAAAATGAACCAATATGGACACCAAACATAGAATTAGGGCTTACAACTAATAAGTTTCACAAAGTTTTGGTGATTATCCATTTACAGGAGGACATGTTAGGATTACACATAAAATGAGCCTAAAGTGAATAAGAAACTTAGTAAAATATATACCTGACATGAGCCCTAGGGAAACAAGGCCCACAACCAAGAAAAACAGGGCCCAAAAGAGATAAATCCGCATCAAACCACGTCATCTTCGCAGAACACCACCATGGGCCAAGTCCAGGAGAACACAGGAGGCAGCCCGACGAAGATGGGCCAAATTGGAGCAGCCCAGGGTGAAGCCATTGGCCCGAGACTTGGTCAGTTGATGTTAACCGCCTTGCCCAACGTCGGTATGGTGGTGTCACCGAGGTTCAATGTACTTGGAGGTCGGTTTGGTACCTTCCATATGGGGATGAAGCATTTTCCAAATGCCCCCCTCCTCTTCACCTATAAGAGGAGGCTCCCTCCTCCTCATTTGAACAACACACAAAGGAACAAGGGCTACACCACTAGAGCATCATTCCAAATGGCCTAGGCCCTAGCTAGCTAGTAGAGTTGGTTTGGGAGAGATGTGAGAGAAGAGTTCGGGGAAGAGTTGGGCTTGTCGGTGTCTCCCTGCCTTGTACCTCAACGGATACTTGTGCCTCAATGGGTTTTCCCGCTAAGTATTCGTGATTCTTGTGGTTCAAAGTCTTTGAATAGTTAAACTATACTTTTACTTGTTTGCGCGTTCATCGTCCATCCTCGTGGCGGATACTCTAGTAGAAGGCCCTAATAAAGACGGATAACCCTTCGTGAACGCTAGAGTAGTAGTCGATAGCGTAGACGTGGTGTCTAGACTAGAGGCTATCTTTGTTTGCCTCGTGCCCCACGGTTGAGGGGTAGGCGGCAGGTGGTGACAGCCCTTTTCGTCCCTTGTAATCCCCACGTTTGGGTACGACGTAGAGCCATAGGCCGGCAACGCTTGGCAAACCAGTGTTCATCGGTGCTCGAAGTAAGTAAGTAAAAGTAAAGTTTATCTGTCCTTGGACCCAAAAGTCATAAGAATCCATCTCTACTCTTTTCAATTTTACTCTTGTGTTGTCCTTGGACAAACTAGCCAGAAAAAGTACCTCCATTCCCTGTGGAAAATACGATACCCTGAATACTTCCGGATGAAGACTACAACGGTAGTTCCGTGCGCTTGCGGATTCTTTCTGTTTGCGTTAAGAATTACCAACAAACTATTCACCCCCTCTAGCCATTAGGACCTAAGATTTCTTCTTTGAACTAAAAAAGGTTGTATTTCTAATTCTTAAAACCGTTTAAAATTATTATCTTTTGTCCCGGTTAAAAATGGTTTTCAAGTTGATTTCAATATTTTTAATTAAAATTGAGGTAAGCACCTGATGAGATTGATATAGAAATCATTTCTAAGTTGCTAAAAATTCTGAGATAGATTGGGACATAAAAAAACTAAAATACAGGAGCTTTCAACACTCTAATCAATGTCTAATTTGTTTTTAAAACTTTCTACAACTAAAATATGAGATACAACCAACATGAAATGCAACGTACGTTAATGCTGATCTCATTCATGCTAGACAAATCTCTTGTTTTTATTATGAGAAGTTTTTTAAATTACGATTTTGTTGAATTTTTATAAGCTTATAGATATTTTTCATGGTTTAAGAAGAATCTTATATGGTATTTATT
This sequence comes from Saccharum hybrid cultivar R570, assembly GCA_038087645.1. NCBI lineage: Eukaryota > Viridiplantae > Streptophyta > Magnoliopsida > Poales > Poaceae > Saccharum > Saccharum hybrid cultivar. The sequence continues at coordinate 2,968,325 of JAQSUU010000262.1, read as the reverse complement.
GGATTTTTACTATCTCGAAAACGACTTCTAACTTGGGACTGAGAGATAATTAAACAATTAAAAGTTATAGGAGAAAAAAACTGGACTATAACGATAGTTAAAGAAAACCAAAAGGACTAATTTAATTATTAGTTTAGAATTTTTATTATTACTAGGACCTTGGCAAATGGGCCTAGCCGCCTAAGTTGAAAATCAAGAATGATCAGGCCCGGTCTAGCTCAGCTGCCCAGGCTTGGGCAGCGTGGGTTCTCAACAGAAACGAAACCGGGCATGTAGTGTGCTCCGCAAGGCCGCAATGATTATTCTCTACCTCATCTGTAATGTATAAAATGTATTTCTTCTAAGTAATAGTGTTCAAGCAGATTTTGACCATTCCTTTCTGTTGCAATATATTGTTAATTGCTTTTAAATGGAGTCTTCCAGCGGGAGAGCCCTTTTTTTTGAATGTAAGAGAGCCCTTATAAGTTTGTATATATGTTTTAATGTAAAAGTATTATCGGGGACAGATCCTTTCACACTGTTCAAAGGGCCTATAGTTTTAGTAGTGAAAAGCATGTTCAGCTTTTCAAGCAAAGACACATCCCAGATCATCACTAGAAATTGGAAAGGATAAAATATATAACAGTAAACTGTGCTACCTCTTTTCATAAAAAAAAAGTGCTACCTCACTGTCAGTACAGATAAATCATGGCTTCAGATTCAAAATGAGTACTGCAGCTGCAGGCTGCAGCTAACATCGAGTTCCTAACACCCACAATAGGAAAGACGTCGGGTAGCATTCAATGATTTGCTGAGACAATCGATGGTAATTTCACTGATTTTTGGAAAACAATTTGCATCTAATAAACAGTCTTAATTCCTTCCATGATTATAGGCGGCGCCCCCGCATCTGTGCTTGGGGAAGGAATTTGCATACATGGAAGATGAAGATCATGGCTGTTACATACAACATACTATCCTGGTGCATTTCTTCGGGTTCAAACCGGCACTTCAATTCATGAATACAAGGAACCAACATACAAAACAATGTTTACCCTCCACATGGATAAGGGCCTTCATTTGTATGCACACCCACGTTCTGCATGAACTTGGGCAAGCAAGTTGCTGCATCCTTCTCTTTTATGCACTGAACCCGAAAGTATTTACATAGTATAAAAGAATAATGAAAGAAAGCATGTGACAATTTTTTCAGTAAATGCAAGGTGAGCAACGATTTTCTGTGCCCTAATTACCATCCCAGAAGCATTGAATGAAGCATGGTAAAGAACCAAAATGCATGGCCGACTGGGCAAACAACTGCAAGATACCATTGGAAAGAAACAGAACCGAAAGGAGCTCATGCGCAGATGGGTGTATACCTGCCTATAAATATGTTTGCACGCTAGCGTAGCATACCACATTCCCTAGTAACATTTTACAATCACACTTTTGACTATTATTACAAAATTCACTTTCTACTCATGGTATATATATACTCTTCATACAAATACACATGGTTATTCATTGAACCAGTGGTTTTAACCTTCAAGCTACTTATGGTAAATACTCTTGATACAAAACAAGGCATGCAATACACACTAAGTACCAAATATCATAGCTCGCAATAAGGCAAGCATCATGTGGATGCTTTTGCAAAGTGCACCTGAGCATCTTCTGCAGTCCGACAGTTTGGAGATACAGCAATGTGAGGGTAATAGAGTTGAAGATACCAGATTGGCTACTCAGATTTCCAAGAAGACAATGACGGGGTCTCAGAGTCCTTCCAAGTGTTGGTAATTTCAGCATAACGGTCACCCAAGACTTCACCTGCAGCAGCATACGACTCGAGTTCGGCCATCTCATCTGGTGTCAACTTCACAGACAGTGTCCCCACGTTCTGGTTGAAGTTCTCGACTTTTGTTGTGCCAGGTATGGGGCAAACATCGTTTCCCTGATGGTGAACCCAAGCCAATGCTAGTTGTGATGGTGTGCATCCTTTTTTTGCTGCCATTGCGTTCACACGCTCGAATATCTTAGCATTCTTGTCAATATTCTCTGGTTGAAATCTAGGCATATACTGCAGAAGTTTGAAATCCTTGTTACAAAGAGGCATTAGACAATTATTTCTAATTCTTTTTCTTCAAGCATTGTGTATGGGACCCTTGTATATATCAAATACATGAGCAGAATCCAAAAAATGTATCTAAGATCAAGGAAACGTTTAAAATTAAGGATAGCTGAACCATGTATTATGCATATATAGGTAATAGTTTGAGTTCACCTTGCGGAAGTCCTGCTCCGACAGTGAGTCAACTAGTTTTGCTCCACTACACAAGAACCCTCTGCCTAGTGGACTGTAAGCTACAATTCCAATTCCAAGTTCTTTGAAATAGAAAGGTGATAATTCAGAAATAAGCTTCCTACTTATCGACTGCACAACTCCATTGTTTGACTGTTCATGAAAGTACCTGCAAGTGGGAATTATATCTTCTTCCACATCTCTAGACCATAATGACCATTCAAGCTGTACTGCCGTGATAGGATGGACTGTGTGAGCTCTTCGGATTGTTGATGCAGATGCTTCGGATAACCCAATGTACTTTATCTTTCCTTCTTCCACTAGCTTCTTGAGTTCACCAATCTAGCAACAGAAAAAGAAGACAAAATTATCTAAAAGGAAATGGTTCATGGCTTACAGAGTGCAGTGTGGATTGTAAGAGATAGGAGAACTAAAAACAGAACATTATATGCGGACTGCCAGTAATGTGAATGGGCCAAAAACGACAGCAACTAGTGTTTGATCCAGTTGCATGGTACATCCATTAGTACCTCAGACAACTCCTAGAAGTTACTGCAAGACAGAGGTGTCTACACCAGATTAGTTTTATTATCTCCACCAGTTCTTGGGGTTTGAGCTCTGCTAAGCAGGGTGGGAGGGAGGTCTGCTAGACACGCCCTTCTCACAAGAATACGATGGATCCAAAATGAGGTTTCTTTTGTTTCTGGGTTAAATTCAGGGTGGTGAATAGTGATTGAGATTATATATAGGAGAGACCTTGCATCATATGTCAGCACACCTTCCTCGCATCATATATAGGTACACTGCACTCACCGTGACCTCGATCGGCACCTTCTTGTCGATGCGATGCTGGTAGTAGAGGTCGATGCAGTCAACGCCGAGCCGCTTGAGGCTGCCCTCGCACGCCGCCCGCACGTATGCTGGGTCACCGCGGATCTCCCACTTGCCGTCGGCGTAGGAGACGGCAAACTTGGTGGCCAGCTCGACCTTCTCTCTTACCCCGCCTTGAAGCGCCTTCTCAGAATTCAGAAGCATTACATCGGACATCTTCAGTGCAAACTTGAAAAAGGCCAAAGAATTCGATACCAACAAGGATCTACAACCGACCTTGCCCAGCAGGATCTCGTTAGTGTGCGGGCCGTACATGTCGGCGGTGTCGAGGAGGGTGACCCCGGCAGGGAGAAAAATATCGGCCGGTAGGATCCGAAATTTACGAGATATCCCGTTTACTGGCTGGGTCCGAAATTTTTCCTCTATCATCCGAAATTTTCATATTTTTAAAATTTTGTCATCCAAATAGATGTCAAAGCCCACCCAATACTCTAACCTTAATCCATATTTAATTTTTTCTCTCCTTCTCTTCAAAGTTCAAGTTGCCACCGCCGCAACACACTCAGCACGCTCCAGTCATGTGACTGCCCTCCTCGTTGAATAAGCAATTGATAATATATTTTTATTTAGTTTTTTATGTTAAATTATTTAGAAATGATCTATGTGCTTTCCTGAACAAAATGAGTCATTTTTTTTATCTAAATTTCTTTCGAAATTTTATTTCTATCACCGATAAATTTTCGATATATCCGATATTTTCGTTTATGGGTGACCACCGACATTTTTAAAATGTCGGCGACAGCGTGGTGGATGAGCTTGATCATGTCGGGCTCGGGCTTGGGCGGACCGTAGAAGAAGGACATGCCCAAGCAGCCGAGGCCCTGCACGGAGACCTCTAGCCCCTGCGAGCCCAGCTTGATGCGGGGGACGGACACGGAAGCGGCAGCCATGGCAGGTGCTGAAAGATGCTCGTCGGCCGTCGATGCTCTCGATCTCGCCGCCGCCCGGCCGTGACTATAAAGAGTGAGAGGCCCTCTGTGACAGCGGGGCCAGTGGGACTGGATGTCATTACGTCCACACATGTGAGCTGATGTCAGTTGCAGTTTCAAATAGGGAAAATTCTTTTTTTTCCTTGATTATCATCAGACTTTAGATTTCTTGTTTGAACTCCAAAACAAGAAAAGTCTTCCTAAACCGTTTAAACTACCTTTTGTCCCCGTTAGAAATGGTTTTCAAGTTGGTTTCATTGCTTTTTTGAATAAAAACCCTAAAGATATATTCGGATATGAACAATTCAAATAGAGTATTTAGATCTCGTAAAAATATATCTAGAAGATTTTTACGTCTAAGAAAATGAGAAAAATACCCAAAAAATCAGAAATTTTTCATAACATTCTAAATCAATGTCTAAATATGTTTTTAAAAACTTTCTAAAATATGATATGCGACCAACATGAATGCAACAAATACTGATAATATTGAACTCATTCATGCTGAATGGATTTCATGTTTTTATCAATAGAAGTTTTTAAATGTGCTATTCGTTATTAGAAGTTTTGATAATTATATATATATATATATTCTCATTTCCTAGAGCTAAATATAATTACTAGAAGCTTCTAGATATATTTTCATTCTTATTTAGGTATCTCATGTCTCAATATTCTTTAGGATTTTTCTCAAAGTTTTAGTAGCAAGCTTAAAGATATTTGTCTTGGTTTAGGAAATCTTATCCAGTGTTTTATTGGATTTTTAGTGTCTTGAAAACCACCTCTACCTAGGTTAAAGAGGCAATTTTTAAATAATTTTAGAAGTTGAGAGAGAGAAAACTAGGCTACAATGATAGTTCAAGAAAACTAAAAGACTAATTTAATTATTAGTTTAGAAAGTTTGTTGTTACTAGGACCTTGGAAAATGGGCCCAACCTAGCCAAAGTACAAAATCGAGAATGATCAGGCTTGGTATAGCTTTGCTCAGGCTTGGGGCAGCGGGGGTTCTCAACAGAAACGAAACCAGACCTATATTGTGTAGCACCCGGTTTTAAGAACAAAACCAGATACACACCATATGTGCCCGAATTCTTTCGAGGAGTAGCAGGACCGGCAGGACTTTGTGAACCAAGGCAAGTATAGCATGGACCTACCTTGATGTCCTATTCACCTTAATCATCTACTCATTTTGCATGTGTCTAATTTTGACAACCATAAGGACTTCCTAGTAATTGTTGACATGCTCCTTGACTCCTACGGATTAATTGCACATAGGTAGATTGCTAGTGCTCTAACTAAACATGATCTATACAATGGTTAATTGTTCTATAGAACCAAAGGTAAAACATGCTTTATGACAACTGATCTATAGGGTGAAGGTGCAAATGACTTTGTTCATGTTGCCCTAAACCCTCCATAAGGACTTATCTGTCGGCAAAAGCTGGGATTGACAGTGCAACCGTGAGAGTCACATGGCTCTGGCTTTAGCTCAATAATAGGATCTTTTCTAACTTGTTAGAGGTTACCTTCATGGCGCAAGAGGGGCTTGCCACTTTGGGTATAGGACTGCCCTTGTTCTTATGTGTATAGCCGCGAAGGATTGTGCCATAGAAAGGGGTTCCTACATCTGCCTGTTAAGGAAACCTCGTGGCCCTAACATGTTAGAGAGACCTATGGAAGGCTTCACAGTGTACCCTGCCTGCTCACCTTGGGAGTGTTAGGGGGTCGACGGGCCCCGGGCATTTGGGCAACATGACTCACGAGTAAAGATGCACAACCTCTGCAAAGTGTTAAAAACTGTTATAACAGCTGTGCTCACGGTCACGAGCGGCCCGAAAAACTCACAGAATAAATGGATACTTGTTATGTTGTTAACTTATGATGATGATGATGATGTTATAATGATGTTTAAATGATTCTATTTGTTTCCAATATATGATCATGTGGGTTAATTTGGGAGCTTAAGCATAACTTGATATTAATCAATGATAAAATTTTGACTTACTAAAATACTAAACGCAGTAAACCGTGTCTACCTTTTGAGCCTCATGAATCCTCATATTATACTTGTGGAGTACGAAATATACTCACGCTTGTTTATTTTCTTTATTGGATAAAAATCTCAGATGCGTACCAGTTTGCTAGAGATTAGAACAGTTAGGCTTGTGATTAACCAGTCAGTTGTCCCTGTGGAGTGGAGCCTTCACCTGAAGATCGGAGTTGTCTTTCTGTTGTTTGCTATCTAAGGTTATATCTTTACTAAGCACATTATATATTAAGCATTGTCATTTGATATTACCCTTATTTATTGATATATGTGAGATTTGACTTTCTGGGCTCACATATGGCGTGTATATGGTTTTGTTCTTAAAATCGGGTGCTACATAGTGTGCCCTGCAATGCTTATTCTCTACCTCATTTGTAATGTAATAAAATGTATATTTCTTATAATTAATAGTATGTGTTCAAACAGACATTGACCTTTCGTTCACTACTACACAAATGATTTTGCAAGGCGGTGTCCTCTTATTAACGGAGGCGGTCACAAAATTCAACCGCCTCCTAAAATCCTGACACGTTAACGGAGGCGAGCATTTTGATTTATGGAGGCTATCACTTTTGCCCGCCTCCAAAATTTGATTTATGGAGGTTGGCTCCTTGAGGCAACCGCCTCCAAAAATAGTCTATTTTTGGAGGTGGTCGTCTTAAGGAGTCCGCCTCCATAAATTGATTTACGGAAGCGGGCATGCATAAGGCCCACCTCCGAATTAGCCGAGGCCCAACAGGCCCAGCGTGGCCTGATTTCTATCTTTGAGTATATAAGATGGACTTAGGGTTTTGCCCTCCACCACTCCATCCATCTCTCAGCCGCTCCCTCCACACTACGCCTCTCGCCCTCACTCGATGCCTACCCGACGCCGCACGCCCACCTCCCGACACCTGACGCCGCTCACCCTAGTCGGCCCCTCACTTGCTCGTTCCTCTCCCTCTCCTAGTCTCCCTCACCTCTCCCTCTCTCCCATGGCAGCCCCACCTGATGCCCACCTCGACAAGATCCGGTCCCAGCGATGGCGACGAGCAGGACGCGGCCTCCTCCTCTGGTCAGATCCGGTCTCGGCGGCGGTGCGAGGGACACCAGCACGTGGGCCCGTTGTGGCACGGGCGAGGTGGCGGGGCACGATGTAAGGTCCTAAATGGCTAGAGGGGGGTGAATAGCCTTTTAAAAATTCTACAAACTTTACTCAACAACAAAGTTAGTACAAAAGATGGCGAAGCTAATTCTAACACTAGCTCAACTACACTATGCAAGCCACCTAAACAATTCTAGTAGATATGAAGGCTATAATCTCTAATCCACACCAACAAGGCTAAGTCACTACTTACTCTACTCCTAAGTGAAAGAGATACACTACATAAACTAGGAGCTAGAATCTACAAGAGATAACAAGTTGAGCAACTAGCAAGGTAGACAAGTAAGTAAAGGAGTGAGCATGTATTGTTATACCGATGTTGATGAGTAGAGATATTTCTAATGAACCAATCAATCAATGCAATCACAATCACAAGATGAAATACTCGGCAAAGAGATGACATAAGATTTTTTTTACCGAGGTTCACTTGCTTACTGGCAAGCTAGTCCTCGTTGTGGCGATGCACCCACTTGATGGATCGTGAGCTAATTGACTATCAAGAGTCAAACCCTCAGCGGGTGCCGCACATCCACTCATAAGATGGGGATCCTCCAAGCCACGAGCTCCACTAGAGTAGCCAATTTGTGAACTCCCACGGGGAAGGCTCAAGAACCCCTCATAATCACTTGGTGAGGCTCGAAACAATCTCCAATCACAAGCTCAACACCACTGTTGCTCCAAGCCATATAGGATGTCGGGAAACACCCAAGAGTAACAAGAAATCCATAGTCAACTCAAAGATCAAGTGCCACTAGATGCAAATCACTAAGCAATGCACTTGAATCTCACTCAATCTCACTAGAGTATGCAACCAAGCAAGGAGATGAGTGGAGGGAGTGTTCTCTAGCTCAAAGTATGCCTCAAGTATTCATATCTGCAAGAGAGAGCCCCATGGCTGCCTCTTGTCTATTTATAACGTTTCACTCAAGAGCTAGCCGTTATGGTGCTGAGTCAAGGGCATCGAACGCGCCGACGCTGCACCGTCTGACACGCGCGCTCGATCTTTGCCACGTGTCCTCTATCGAATATGGACCGTTGAACACCAACGGTCACAAGAACGTTAATGATTAAGTTCCTCAAGCATCGAACGCGTCAGGTGACTATCACCAGACGCTCCAAGTTGTGTCGGACACAGTCCAGTAAGCCTGTTTTCTCGCTCGGTCATCGGACGCGTACAACTCCCTCAGTGTCTGATGCATTCAACACGCGTGAGCTCGCCCTTGTGCCCGTGGGTCGTCGGACGCTCCGATGTTACAACATCAGATGTGTCGATGCACCCTTCTGTCTACATCAAGCCACGCCAGGATCACCGGACGCTCCGATGAAGAAGCGTCAGACGCGTCGACGTTCGCTCTGCTCGCGTGCTCCTCTGCCGACACTACGTCGGACGCTGGGCCAGCGTCCGATGCTGCCGCAACCAGCGTTCGACGAGTGTTTCTCCCGCGACTTCACCTCGTTTTCTTGCCTCCGGCTCAAAGGAAAATAAGCGTTTCATTTCCACGAAAGCGTCGAATCCCGCCGAGCTTGCAAGCGTTGGAGGGAGAGAGGACCCCAAACCCCTCTCTACCGCTCAAACTCCACCGCCTTCGCAAATGTGCTAACACCACCAAATGTACATCAGCATGTGCTTGTGTGTTAGCATTTTCACAATTAGTTTACAAGGCATTACATTAGCTCTCTACTAGATCCTAATGCATATGCTCAAGATGATGACCTAGTAGCACTTGATTCACGAGCTAACCATGATTTCCTCTCTCGATAGTCGGCTATCAATCCTAAACAAGGTCAATCACTTCTCTACTCATCTTAAACCGGCAAAAGCAAACCCTATGATTATACCTTTGTCTTGATCACTTTGTTCCGTGTCCATCTCCTCATGCTTGATCACCATGATCATCATTTCATGTGCATCTCCACCATGATCGTCATTTCATGTCCATGCACCATCTCTTTGTGATCTTGTGGCCACCACTCCTTGCCACATATGTTGCCATGCCTAGCTCAATTCACTTAATCACAATGGCATTAGCAACTTGGTGTCATTAATTACCAAAACCAAACTTGGGCTTTCACGCGGCCTCCCTCCCTCACACGGCCTCTCCCCCTTGCCACGCCCAGATCCACGGTAGCTTCTCGGTGGCCAAATCCACGGTGCGGCCTCCCTCCCTCGTGTGGCCTCTCTCCCTCGCCAGTACGCAGATCCACGACAGCGCTTGTGAATCCGGCAGCCGTGGCTGAGATCCGGTGATGAGCGCCTAGCTCCACGAGCGGGGTTCGGCGAGGAGCACCTAGATCCGTTGGGAAGGCACAAGCGGCAGCAGCGGCACTACAGCCCTGGATGGGCTCAGCGGGCATGTCCAGGGGTTTTTTTCTCTTTTTTTTGTTTTTTTTAAATTCATTAACCGTGACGGGCATGCGTAAAACGCCCACCTCCATTATTCCATTTTTGGAGGCGGGAAGGGCAACTGCCTCCATAAATCATGGATTAACCGAGGCCTTCGAATGGAGGCGGTTGGGGTTGCCCGCCTCCAAAAATCAAAACGCCCGCCTCTGAAAAGATTTTTTGTAGTAGTGGTTTCTGTCACAATATATTGTTAATTTCTACTAAATCAATATCATATTTTAATGTAAAGATGGCTTGTTAATAGAGTCTGCTAGCAGGAGAGCCTTATAAGTTTGTATCTTTTAATGTAAGTATTACGAGGGACATATGTAACCTTCAAAACTCTTCAAGTGCTCGAAGGCCCTATGTTTTTACTAGTGCAAAGCATGTTGAGCTTTTAGTCCATGCCAAGCAAACAGATCTCATATCATCACTAAAAATTGGAAAAGCTTGATATTTCAAAAGCTTTTGACACAATCCCATGGGAATACATTCTAGAGTTGCTAGAACAAAGGGGTTTCAGTGCTAGATGGCGAGATTGGTTGACCCATCTATTCAAATCCTCCCACTCTTCGATTCTCTTGAATGGAATAGCTGGTAAAAGGATCAATCATGCCAGAGGCCTCCAGCAAGGTGACCCACTATCCCCATATCTTTTCATTCTAGCGATTGATACTCTACAAAGGATGATGGACATAGCAGCTTATTAGGATGGCACTCTATCTCCGCTAAGCCTGTCCCTTTATGCCAACGACACGGTAATTTTTATCAATCTTGTATAGTCCAAAGTTCGAGCTCTTCCACAATTCTAGAAAAATTTGGAGAAGCCACTGGGCTAAGACTGAACCGAGAAAAGTGCACAGTAGCCCCAGTAAGATGCTTTGATCTAAATTGGACCAAATACTAGACACTTTTTGTTGGAAAAAGAGTGGGCTTTTGAAAGGTCATTGTTTGGTTTTGGTAACTGCGTGACAACGTAGGTGGACTAATATGGGTTTATGTGAGATACACAGGAAATTAGTCCACAGATACAAATATGATGAAGGAGCTTATCGCATATGTGACATGACAGCTCCACGTGCTCCCCCACCGCCCGCCGCCGCCAACAATTCGAGGAGGGGAACTATTTTGCAGCGATTTTGATGGGTTTTTTCGTGCGCGGTTTGATCGAGTTTGGGGAGGCTTTCGTGGACGGATCGGGTTTGCGTCCATCATTGGGCTGCTGTGTGCATGGGTCGACACTGATATTCGTTGGGCTCAAGCTAATAAATAGCGGTGGTAGCGGTCGCAATTGCACCCGCAATAGCGGTAGCAGTCCATTGCCGCTACCGCTATGAGGTAGCGTTCTGAACTTTGCATCCTGGAACTTTGCGGCCGCAATTTTGAATAGCAGGCCGATATTGCGGCCGCAATTGCGCGTAGCAGGCCACAATAGCATGGAAGCAAATATCCCTAATTAGTCCAGCCCACTATGACTCACACCCCAAATTCAAAACTCACGCATCGGCTATGGAACTTAAAATTATTCATGATATATGCACTTAAAATTATTTATACTCATTATTCATGATATATGTGCTTAAAATTATATGGGACTATCGGGGTGCCGCTATTGGAACTTATCGTCCGCAATATCGCCCGCTATCCACAATCCACTATCTCGACGCCAATCCGCTACCAACCCGCAATACGCTATTTAATACCTTGGTTGGGCTGAAAGTGATTAGGTTTCCCCGGGCCGCTTTGCCGTAGTTAATCCAGATGGGCCACGACAGCTGCCTCTTGGTGGTACGGAGAGGCCCAAACTGTTGGTGTATATTTTGTGCGATATATAAGTACTTTTGGCGATGAGTCCGATAATACCATTTTGCTGTATATACAGTAGAAACAATTGTGCAAAAAGTTTCAGCGCTAAAGTCATAAGAGCACGCACTGCATGACGGCATCTTCTTTGGACCCAAAGGAAACGTGCCGCCCCTGCACAGACAAACCCAACTGCTGCCACGGCCATGCTGACGATTTTCCAAGCCGACTGATCCTGACTCAATGTTATAATATCCATTTCGCTGTCCTAGTCTTTATCTTGTACACAAGGCGGCAGCAATAATTTAATTCTAATATTTATTATCCATCGCCTTCTTGCAAAAGGAGTAGCATGCTTATTATCATATGAAAACTTCGTATAGCGCGTAGGATCTGCGCAACCAGAGCGTTTTGGTTCCTGTTTACTTACTGTACACCGTTCGAACGCTGACACGTGGGTTCGTGCGTGTATACCCATAGATCTGGTGCCTCCTGGTTAGTTGAGCCCTCTTCTTGGGGGCCGTCGGATAACCCTCGCTTTCGCCGTCAAAATTATAATAAAAAAAACCATATGATGCATGCCGCTTCCCATTTGTTCTGCTGTTTGTTTTTTCAGGTCTCTCGAGATTAATCTCTCTCTAGCTCGTCCTATTATTCAGGATGACAGGATGTCTTCTTCTCCTATTATGTGGCCCCTTTAGCTTACACAAGTTCCATTTCATCTAGATTATGTTCAGAGAGTCACGGCTGTTGCCTAGGGTTAGCACCTTTGTTTATGAAAAAAAAGTGTTGTAAACAATTTCAATTCACATAATTACATTCTCCCTTACACTTGTGGCACTTGACTGTTGTCGGTGAGTTGAGCACTTTTTACCACTTGGGCATGCATTATCATCTGGTACTTTCTCTGTATTGTGTTTGTTTTTGCTTTTGTTTTTCCTTTATGTTGTCTTTGCAAATCAAAGAACTGATACGCAAACTCATTGACAGTCTGCATGTACGTGTCCATGTATCTTCAGCCATATTTTTGTGAAGCTTGAACTAGGTGCCATTAGAGTTAGAGCTTCTATTTAAGTTACTTGGTCACCCCTCTTGTGATGCTGAAGCTGCATCTGTTTGTATTAGCAGGATCGTTCCTTCTGAAAGGATAGGAATGTTTACGAAATTTTATTCTGGTTCACTGTAATGCAACTCTAAATTGCTCCCATAATCTGATGAACTAACCATCGGTGGGAATTGTTTTTCTTTTAGGGTACTTTGTGTTCAGGCTGCTGAAGAGTTCCACCGGATTGAGGATCAATACCAAGGCTGCATCATATTTAGTTCACCGTTGAGTAACCGTTAATCTATCAAGATCGTATATTTTGAAGAAGTGACAATCGTAGGGTGGGGTGGACAATTGAGATTGCGAGCTCCTCTATGACCTTCGTTCGTTGATCTATTCATGAGATGGCTCACAGATGTGATGGCCGACACGTTATCTTCTTTCATTATATTCATACTTATTGTCTGATCAGTGTATGCGAACTGCTGAATGGTGTCAATTTTAGCAGGTGGCTATCTGATTCTGATGGTCTCTTTAATTTGTAGAGGTTTGCCTTGCAGCTGATGATTCCTGTTTTAGCATTATTTGCCTTCACTGCTGTTTTGTCGACCACATGCACAAGTTTTTTTGTGGGTAGTGTTGGTCTGATGGCTTCCATATCCATGTACACCTCTCCAATGGTGGCTGCTGTGAGTATCTATTAATCATAAGGACATATATACAAGCAACAGCGTTTTTAACTGCCATTTCTGCTATATATATAATGTTATAATTGGAATATTTGTCCCTATGTTTTTTATAGTACAGAAAACTTTCTGCTGCCGGTCCTTTTTTCATATATAAAACTTCAATGATGAGCTCCAATCTTTCTAATTTATATTTTAAATTGTTGCAAGCTGGTTGCCTCTACTGGTGTTTTCCTAGCCATTATATGCCAAATTATTACATTGTCCATAATTTACCCCCTTTGCATATACATGTTCATTCCAATCGCAATTGGGTACATGCAGCAATGTTAATCTCATGACATCTTGTGTTAGAACTCAATATGTAATTTGATCCAATTTTCTGGGTTTAATGATCTAATAAGAAACTAAAATTGTGCCGCGTTACTATCTTATTTAGCAGGGCCGTATACATTCTTCCTGCTTTAGTGCTTTCTTTCCTGCATGTTTAATGTCAATTATTGATGCATTTATATGTGTTGTTTGTAGTGTCATCCTTACCAAAGATTGTTCCCATATGTCTCTTTCTCTATTTATCTTATTATGTACATGTTTTTGGGCTTTTGTATTATTTCCAGTGCCATGCACACCATAAATTATGGCCATATGTTTCTTGCCTTAGTGGTCCTGTTGTCTTTGTTCTCATGTTGTTTCAGCTGCCCTGTGTGTATTTGCTGGCATTGGATAGGTCTTGATTGCCTCCTGATGGTATCCTCTAGTTCACTCCCTATTGGTCTGGTCACCAGCAAGGTGAAGTAGATCCTTTATATCTTTATATGCTATTTCCATTCCTCTGTCAGAGGCTCAAGTGATGGTTCCTCCTACAGTATTCCATTAAGGCATTTTGCTGTGGCTTGCCCTACAATTTGCCTATTCTGCTAGACTTGATTTAGAAGAGACCTAAGGAAGTTTAGGTCCAATACAAAAACAGATAATGCCAAGCAATAGACAAAAAGGGTGACAAACACTGTTGGCTGATTTTTTGTGAGAGAAAAATACTGTTCCGGCTGAAAAAACAAGCTGAATAAGACGGATTATAAGCCAGATGAACAGGGCCTATGTTAGCTGAAATTCCTTGAACCTGCACTTCTTCAGTTGCTTAATAGTTTGATGGACCCTTTCTGAAATTGCTAAGACTGCTCCATTGGCTTACACTAGCTAATCATCTTTTTCTTACATCTTTGGTCATAAATATTACTGGCTGTCAATTTCAAAGTTATTTTCCTTCTCCTTTTCCCCCCCTTTTTTAACTGGTTCATTGCCTTTTGTTAGCCTTTTTCTGCTTGGCCTTTGAGATGTTATGTTCCTGTTAAGCTACGCACGTTCAGACTTTTTATTTTATACTTTCAATTTTTGTGTTCTCTATGTTCCTAACTTCCCAAATGTTTTAAAGTGTGCAGGTCCAAACTGATTACTGATGTCGATGGACTCGTGGAAGTGACCGAAAAGGACCAGTTGTGCTGCTATTTGTTCAAGTCCCAGCCAAGATATATTTGAAGATCATCTATCTGTGGCCTATAGCTATCATTATATCGTGAGTCTTACGTTGATGTCAGACCATAATACTGCCATTCAATCTAACCAGGAGACAAGCAATCTAACCAGGAGACAAGCAATGTGACTATGACAAGTCTTGCTTAGCAAATACGCACAACTGCAAAACGATACCTAATGCATCTTACATCTATTCTAGAGGTAAACAGTACAGATCAGGTGTCGATATGATTATCGCTGTTCAGTTCAAATGTAAATATACCCATGGTGCATAAATGTAAATCAAATGTATGACATCAAATCCAACATGGTCACCGTTCTTATCGATCCTATTATTACAGTTTATGTCTCTGTGTCTGGCCTCTCCTAATCTCCCTCTCCCTCATACATGTCCACACACGTAGCAGATTGACAATATATACGGGCGCGGCAAAGCGCGCCACCTTTCCTAGTATATACATACAAGAAAGAGCATACTTCTTCCCATCACAAATTCACAATGGTCTTCCATTGCATCTCTCGCTTTCCTCACACCTATCCAGCAAAGATCGAGCAAGCAGCGCCGGCAACGAACCGTGACTACCGTGAGCACCTTTTCATGAATTCATGTACCAAGAGTCATGACTGAACCAAAATTTCTCCGCTATTTTTATTTCGGTTTAACTATCCTATAACTAACTTTGTGCATGTGAAAAATATCTATATCCGTCTGACGTAGACATGATTTAGACACACATAGATATTATTACTCCCGTTGCAACGCACGGGCATGTTTGCTAGTTCTTTATAAATCTCCAAGCCAAACAGATTCACCTCATTCTTCAGTCTCAACAAACCACGATGCAGATATCATTTTGTAGTTGTTTTGAGATCACCGCACTGCAGACTGGAAATTGCTTGAGCCATTGCAGAGTTTCAGGTTTGAACACGGCATAGTATAGTCCATCCATTTGGTACGGCACGGTACCATCAATAGAGCAACACGGGCTGGGTCATCTTGCTCTGACTCTTGAGTGAGAGCAAGCGCCTCCTGCACCAGAGCAGCTCCAGCTCCAACTCCAATGGCTTTCCAGCTATCCTCCCTCGCCGCATCGGCAGGCCTGTGCCTGCTGTCAGCTCTTGCCGCAGCCTTGCTGGTGCTCACCCTCTACGTCCTAGGCGTCGTCACGTCCTTCGCCGTCTTCTGCGCCAGAGAGTTCGCCCGGAGGGATCCGGACCGGCCGCCGCTCATGGGGACGGCATTCCGGCAGCTCAAGAACTTCGACAGGCTGTTCGACGAGCATGTCAAGTATGCGCTGGCGCATCGCACCTGCAGGCTGGCCTACCATGGACACAGCGAACTCTTCACGGCCGACCCAGCCGTCGTTGAGCATGTCCTCAAGACCAGTTTCAGCAAATACAGCAAGGTGGTTGTGGTTTCCCAAGCCCATCAGTTTTTTTTAATCTCCCTCCATATTCTCCACCTCTCTCGGATCAACACACAGTTCAATTTATGTGCCAGGTGCCACAATCCTGCAATAAATGGTGTCAAAACTTGAGTAATCTGCAGTTGTGTTCAAAGAACATTTACTTTAAACTTATTACACTAAACTGAAAGGAAAAATGTAGATTATCCTCAGACAAACTTATTTCAATGTAGACTGTCATCAGCCTTAAACTTATTATAAAGTGTATCTTCATTCCTATCTGTCAGATCATTTAGCTAGTTGCTACTTAACCATACAAACAATTGATATACTTAGATATGACAGGCTACCACAATATGATCTTTTATGAACATGATTCTGAACTTGTTTGAGGCTCAAACACAGGGAGCCTACAATATTGGAATTATGAAGGATCTCTTTGGGGATGGAATTTTTGCAATAGACGGGGATAAGTGGAGGCACCAGAGGAACCTGGCAAGTTTTGAATTCTCAACCAAAGTGCTACGTGAATTCAGCAGTGTTGTCTTCAGAGCAAATGCTACAAGACTGACAGACAAGATATCATCTGCAGCAGCTAACAGAACAATTATAAACATGCAGGTACCTACATGACTAACATGAAAGTGCATATATATTATTAATTGGTAAATACCTTCATATTGGTAGATGTTAGTTAAGTGATACACAATATTTGTATTTGATAGAAAAATTGGATCATATTAATGCATCCTTTTTCAGGATCTTTTGATGAAAACAACTATGGATTCAATCTTCAAAGTGGGATTTGGTTTTGAGCTGAACACGCTATCTGGATCAGATGAATCTAGTGTTCAGTTCAGCAATGCCTTTGATGAGGCAAACTCTATTGTCTACCACCGATATGTCGATCTGTTTTGGAAGCTGAAACGATATTTCAATATTGGATCAGAAGCGAAGCTTAAAAAGAACATTCAGATCATTGATGACTTCGTGATAAAGTTGATCCACCAAAAGAGAGAGCAAATGAATGGGCAAGATCATGTAAGGGCTGCAAAACTCTAACCTGAAAATAAGCTTGTCAACATGTATATGCTGCCTTCTGTGTTGGTATATGCTTTTTAGTAACAACCTGATGAAGAAAATTCAATCTGGCACTAAAATAAGAGATCTTGTGTCTAGCCATGAGATATTTTCATCCTAACAAGATGGACAATTTTAGATCTGTTGAAGGATCAATGTCATGCTTCATATGCAAACCACCTAAATTTTCATGTAAATCATATCTGAAGGGTGGTGTGATTCTGTTTATCAGCTCTTATGTCTTGTGGAGCATGTACTCTCCAGAAAGTCTGAGCAGCTTTTGAATCTAGTGTTAGTATCCAGAGTAGATATACTGCACAGTTTTACTTCTGCAACATCTTCTCTTAATTCAACTCTATCTTCACCTTTATGATGCATGCAGAAAGCCAGAGAGGACATACTATCAAGATTCATAATAGCAAGCAAGGAGGACCCTGAAACGATCAATGATCGTTACCTGCGTGACATAGTCCTCAATTTTCTGATTGCTGGGAAAGACACAACTGGGAACACACTCTCCTGGTTCTTCTACATGCTTTGCAAGAATCCTATAGTGCAGGATAAAGTTGCCCTCGAAATCAAGGAGTTCGTTAAGTGGGCTGAGGAAGATAACAACACAGAAGACTTCACTGCAAGATTGAATGATGGAGCAATTGACAAAATGCACTACCTCCACGCTGCAATCTCTGAGACACTACGGCTGTATCCAGCTGTTCCAGTGGTACAAATAAATCCTCTGTATGCTATTCCTTGACTAGGGTCCATGCCAACAAATTCGATCACGATTTAGCTTAATTACAACAATGTGTTATTAACATATCCATCGTAATGAAATATGAAAGTCCTTTGTTACCAGTATGAGCTTAACTAGCTAACTGCAAAGGATCTTAGTTAGATGGTGTTGGAATGAATGGACTTGATTAGGCTAACCCTAGAAGGGTAGCTAAATAGGGTAGCATACATGGGCCTCATGGGCCTAGCCACATGGGCCACAGACATATACTCCAACACCCCCCGCAGTCTGAACTACCGGCGCAGCGGAGTCAGACTGTACACCAGGAAAAGAAAATACATACGAGCCCCCCCACAGACACAACTAGCCACTGGTGATGTTGAGGCTGGAGCGAAAGACAGTGAAGGTCACCGATGGGAGGCCCTTGGTGAAGATGTCGGCGAACTGGGACGTCATAGGTACATGTAGGACTCGCAGCTCGCCGATGGCAACCCGATCACGGACGAAGTGAAGGTCGATCTCCACATGCTTGGTCCGCTGGTACTGCACGGGGTTGGTGGAGAGGTAGACTGCGCTGACGTTGTCGCAGTAGACAAGCGTGCTCCGGAGAAGAGGGTTATGGAGCTCGGCCAGGAGCTGTCGGAGCCAAGAAGCCTCGGCCACGCCATTGGCCACGGCGCGGTACTCCGCCTCGGCACTGGAGCGGGAGGCCACCTGCTGACGCTTGGACGACCAGGACACCAGGTTGCCGCCCAAGAAGACAGCGTAGCCGGAGATAGAGCACCGAGTGTCTGGACATCCGGCCCAGTCAGCGTCAGTATAGACAACCATCTCGGTAGAGGAGGACCGCCGGTGAAGGAGCAGGCCATAGCCCACAGTGCCTCGGAGGTAGCGGAGGAGGCGCTTGAGGGCAGTGAGGTGGGGCTCCCGCGGATCATGCATATGAAGGCACAGCTGCTGAACTGCATAAGTGATGTCCGGTCGAGTGAAGGTGAGGTACTGGAGAGCACCTGCAAGACTCCTGTACGCGGTGGGGTCAGACACCGGGTTCCCCGCGGCCTCAGACATCTTGCCCTGCGTGTCAACTGGAGTGGAGCAGGGGTTGCAGTCTGTCATCCCAGCTCGCTCAAGGATGTCAAGAGTGTACTGCCGCTGGTGAAGAAGAAGTCCAGCAGGATGAGGCGCAACAGTGACCCCAAGGAAGTGGTGGAGCACACCCAGATCCTTCATAGCAAATTCCTGCTGGAGAGAGGTGATGATGCGGCGAAGGAGTGACTCACTGGAGGCGGTGAGGACAATGTCATCAACATAGAGCAGTAGATATACAGTCTCAGCTCCATGGTGGAAGATGAACAGTGACGTATCGGACTTTGCCTCTACAAACCCCAAGGATCGCAGAAAGGCAGCAAAACGATGGTTCCATGCCCAGGGGGCCTGCTTAAGGCCGTAGAGAGATCTGTTGAGCCTGCAGACCATGTCAGGACACGAGGAGTCAACAAACCCGGCCGGCTGACTGCAGTAAACTGTCTCAGTGAGAAGACCATGCAAGAAGGCATTCTTGACATCCAGCTGATGCACGGGCCAAGAGCGAGTGAGTGCGAGGGAGAGCACCGTGCGGACTGTAGCCGGCTTCACCACCGGACTGAAGGTCTCATCATAGTCAACACCAGGCCGCTGAGTGAAACCCCTGAGAACCCAACGAGCCTTGTACCTCTCGAGAGTGCCATCTGCCCGGCGCTTGTGTGTCCAGATCCACTTGCCGGTGACGACATTGGAGCAGGTGGACGTGGCACCAGATCCCAGGTCCGGTTGGCTTGGAGAGCCGTGTACTCCTCTTCCATCGCGCGGCGCCAGTGAGGGTCCAGCAGGGTCGCGCGGACGGAAGAGGGTACCGGAGAGACCTGCGAGTCACCGGGCATCGCCGCAAGAGCCCGGGGCTGCAGGGTCCCAGCCGCGTGTCGCGTCACCATAGGGTGAACATGACACGGGTGGCGGTGAAGCAGCGGGGGGGGGGGGGGGGGGTGGTACACCGGCGTCGCGACACGGGCATCCGGGGACCGCGACGGCGGTGTCGGTGTCGCCGGTGGAGAAGAAGCAGTCGGGCACACCGGCGAAGGAGCCACCGGTGTAGACGTAGGCGGCGGCTCCGGTCGTGCACGTCGCTGGTAGACGAGCACCGATTGGGCGAAGCGCGCAGGTGGTGCCAGAGTCGCCGGCCCGGGCCCCGCATCAGGCGTAGTAACGGGGGCCGACCCGGAAGGCGCACGGCGCTGGTAGACGAGTGTCGGCTGAGCGAAGCGCGCAGGTGGTGCCAAGGGCGACGACCCGGAACCCGCGTCAGGCGTAGTGACGGGGGCCGGCCCGTGAGGTGACCCCGCTAGGCCCGGGCATGGGGTGTCACCGGCAGGCGGCGAGCTAGGTCACGTCCTCGGCGAAGGGCACGGTGGAGCAGTACCTGTGGGAGACAACCGAAAAGGTGGCTCGACCACCGCGTCAGTGGGAAACAAGGAGAAGAGGTCAAGATCAGGGGTGGACGTGGGAGTGTGGGTGGAGGAGAAGGGGAAGACAGACTCATCAAACACCACATGACGAGAGATGAGGACCCGATGAGAGGTAAGATCATAGCACCGGTACCCCTTGTGATCCGGGGAGTACCCGAGGAAGACACAGAGAGTCGAACGAGGTGCCAGCTTGTGGGGAGCGGTAGCTGTGGTGTTAGGGTAACACGCACACCCGAAGACGCAAAGGTGGTCGTACCGAGGAGGGGTACCGAAAAGAGCGTGGTGTGGCGTGGAGCTGGGCAGGCAGCGGAAGGAAGGCGGTTAAGGAGATAGGTGGAGGTGTGCAAGCTCTCAGCCCAGAAGCGCGCAGGGAGTGACGCCTGAAGCAAGAGGGTGCGCATGGTCTCGGTGATGGTGCGAATCATGCGCTCAGCCTTGCCGTTCTGGGAGGAGGTGTACGGGCAAGACATGTGCAACTGGACACCATGAGAGAGAAAGAAGGCACGGGAGGCGGAGTTATCGAACTCACGACCATTGTCACACTGGACGGCCTTGATGGTGAGGCCGAATTGTGTGGACACCCAAGCGAAGAAGTGGAGAATGGCGGGGAAAGCTTCAGACTTTGCACGAAGAGGAAAAGTCCAGGAGTAATGAGAGAAATCATCAAGCAGCACAAGATAGAACTTGTAGCCAGAAACGCTGATGACAGGAGAAGTCCAGAGGTCGCAATGTACAAGATCAAAGATGTGAGCCGCCTGAGAAGAAGAACTATGAAAAGGAAGACGGACATGATGGCCCAGCTGACACGTATGGCACAAATGCTCATCGTGAGTCCGAGGACACCGAATGTCGGAACTACGACTGAGCTACATCAGGGCATCACGACCAGGATGGCCAAGGCGCCGGTGCCAAGTGGTGGAGGAAGTAGTGGTGGCGAAAGCAGCTGACAAAGGGGTCGGCGAAGAAGACGAAGGAGACGCTGGGAAGCGAAGGGTGTAAAGGGGCCCCGTGCTATCACACCGAAGCAGAGGACGCCGGGAAGTCAAATCTCTGACAGTGAGACCGAAAGAGTCAAACTCCACGGAACATGAATTGTCAGCAGTAAACCGACGAATAGAAAGAAGGTTGTGAACCATAGAAGGTGCCACAAGAACATCAGGAAGACGAAAGGAGCCATGAGCGTCGGCGGCACCCACGGATGTGATAGGAAGGCAAGACCCATTTGCGACCATGATGGACGAAGGGTGAGAGGAAGGAGGTTGAACGGAAGAGAGAATAGTGGGGTCGGGAGTGGTGTGGTAGGTGGCATCCGAATCGACGATCCACTGTGGGCCGACAGGAGTTCTCGGGGCCATCGTGCTGAAGGAGTGTGCCAAGGAAGGTGTAGCCCACTGGAATGCTGCTGGGTGAAACCCGGGAGAAGCAGCAGCGAGCATGACGGCGGCCAGCAGGCGAGGCTCACCACCGGGAGCCTGGAAGGGCCATGACGGGTCGTGGAACCCAGAACCCCCACCACGTCCCCGTCCGCGACGACGGCGTCCGCCATAGCCCCCCACCCCCGCTCGGCCCGGGGAAGAACCCAGAAGAAACGACGGCGGCGTAGGGGACGGACGCGGTGCCCAGGCCTGGCCAGTGCCCGCGCCAGAGGTGAGCGACGCGAGTGGGTGGCCCGCGTCGGCGGGCAGCGCTGGAGGGTGGCCGGGCGATGCCGGGGCCACGCCAAGGGCGGCCTGAGCCCAGGAAGGAGAGGTGGTCGGGGCGGCCGGGAAAGGCGCTGCCGCGGGGGCACTGCCGGCAGCGAAAGCAATGGCCTGCTGTGCCCATGCCGCGGGGAAGAGGGGCGCGGAGGCGGAGGGGGTCTAGCCCGGGCCAAGGGTAGCGCTGGTGGTGGCAGCACCCATGGTAGGCAGCAGCGCGTGTGGGCGGGCCACACCAGCAGAGGGAAGGTCGGTCCCGACGGCCACACCGGACGCAAGGCAGCAGCCAGCCTGCAGTCCAGGCGTCGGCCATGCTGCGGGAGAAGGAGGAGCAGCAGCCTGCAGTGGCGCGGTGGCGGCAGCAGGCAGCCCGCCAGAGGCCGGCCAAGCGGCGGAAGAGGGAGGAGCAGCAGCCAGCAGGGGCGTGGTGGGGCCCATGGCCGCGTCAGGTGGGGGCCAGGTTGGGCCCGCACCCGCGCCTGGTGCGTGCTGTCCAGGGGCTGGCCATGCCGCTAAAGGAGTAGCAGCCGACAGAAGCAGTCCCCCTGAGACCGTGGTAGGAGCAGCGGTCAGCAGGGGCGCTGCTAGAGGAGCTGCAAGGCCCACTGCCGCGCCAGGAGAGGACCAGGTGGGGGCCGCACCCTGGCCCAGTGGTCCGCCGGCGACCGGCAGCGCCCGGGTGCTGGGAGAAGCCGTGCCAAGGCGGGCGGCGCTGGTAGGGGCGGCGGCGGCTAGATGTTGGGCGGCAGCGGCTGGATGCAGCAGGGCAGCGCGTGGAGGTGAGGAGGCGGCCAGCTGGGCCCAGGATGTGGGGTGGGAGAGGGGGGGAAAAGGTGGAAGAAAGAGGAAGGAGGGGGATCAGCCATGGTCGCCGGCTGGGGAGCCAGAGGGCGGCGGCGCCCTGGGGGCCAGCCAGGCGGCTGGGAGGAGGGAGGGAGGAAGAAGGGAAGTTAGGCTCTTGATACAATGTTGGAATGAATGGACTAGATTGATTAGGCTAACCCTAGAAGGGTAGCTAAATAGGGTAGCATACATGGGCCTCATGGGCCTAGCCACATGGGCCACAGACATATACTCCGACAGATGGTTTGTGTCTCCCTGTTTTCTCGTCTCTTTTGGGTTTCAACTCTAGCCTACCCCAACTTGCTTGGGACAAAAGGCTATGTTGTTGTTGTTGTAGTAGATGGTTTGGGGTGAAAATACTATAACTATTACAAATACATGAAAGTATTCTTCAGAAATCTGCATGAGTTTTTAAAAAGAATACTAGAGATAGGAAATGGCATGGTCTATTTCCATGAAAAATTACTAGAGTTAGATATTGTAAACCACCTTTAAGTTGCTACTAGCTGTCATCAAGTTGAAATTGCATTTGGAACGATTTTTTCCACAAAAGGGTCAAATCGGTATCAAAGGACAATTACAGGAATATGCTTTCAAAAAGTTTTAAGGAAATTTGTACTCAAGAATATATGGAAGCAGAAAATCAATTAGTCAATTATAAGTAGGTCGTTATGCAGGAAATAATAATAATATAAAGCTGTACGTAACACCATGTTTCTGTTATTTACACAGACTTGCATTTTCCAAATTTCGTTCGTGAAAATTTCTGTGGCACTCTTACAGGATGGTAAGATGGTGGAAGAAGATGATGTACTACCTAATGGCTATAAAGCGATAAAAGGAGATGGCATGAGCTACATGATATATGCAATGGGGAGGATGACATACCTCTGGGGTGAAGACGCTGAAGATTTCTAGCCAGAAAGATGGATTGCGAATGGAGTCTTCCAGCAAGAGAGTCCTTACAAGTTTGTGTCCTTCAATGTAAGTATAACTCACTAGTCATCTCTCACATGTTCAGAGAGAACATAGATCCAACTATAATCACATGTCCATACTAGGTTCTAGGTACTACCTAGATTCTCATAGAGAATAGAGAAAGGAACAGATAA
This sequence comes from Saccharum hybrid cultivar R570, assembly GCA_038087645.1. Taxonomy (NCBI): domain Eukaryota; kingdom Viridiplantae; phylum Streptophyta; class Magnoliopsida; order Poales; family Poaceae; genus Saccharum; species Saccharum hybrid cultivar. The sequence goes on along the minus strand of JAQSUU010000262.1, from coordinate 2,944,214 downwards.
AGTTTAGAATATTAGCAGATAGTGGCATTCAAATTGTGTTCTCTTGCTATAGGCCAATGCTAAGGCCAAGTAGGGAAATAAATCATGCTAAGGCCAAGCTAGAAGCTACTATCAGCTCTCAAGCTACCTAAACAACCTAAGCTAATTTCATTAGCCTTCACCCAGGGGGGAGCCTGTCATTTCCCCGTGTTCAAAATTTTTAAGGCAGCCATTTGCATTTAACAAAGCTTTCTTCAATGATCAGGCGGGGCCCGCATCTGCTTGGGGAAGGAGTTTGCATATAGGCAGATGAAGATCATGGCAGCCACCCTGATACACTTCTTCAGGTTCAAACTGGCAGATGAATCCAAGGATGCTACATACAAAACAATGTTTACCCTTCACATGGATAAAGGACTCCAGTTATATGCATACCCACGTTCAACTTCAAATGCCAAAACAAGTATTTTTAATCCTTTGTTACTGTTGGAGACATGTACATATTCCACAACTGTAATTTGGGGAGGTTTGAAAAAAACTGAGTATAGGAAATGCTGAATAATGAGTTTACCAATTGCCATCTCAAAGAATGGACTGGAACCAAATAATGACAAATTTCCAAAATCCAGGCCACCAACTCCGCCTATGTTGACTGGAAGACTTTCTTAAGTCGTCTCAACATAGCCGGTCCCAAGCCCGGGTAAGCTTTGTGAGGAGATTTCAGGAGGCAGAGATCGGAGAGGCTTTGAAGAGGATGAAGGGAGGTAAAGCGATGGGCCCTGATGGTATCCCCATTGAGATGTGGAGATACCTAGGCGCCAAAGCGATAGTATGGTTAACTAAGCTTTTTAACCTTATTTTTCGGTCTAACAAGATGCCTGAAGAATGGAGGAGAAGTATATTAGTACCTATCTTCAAAAACAAGGGAGATGTTCAAAGTTGTACTAACTACCGTGGGATTAAATTGATGAGCCATACGATGAAGCTCTGGGAGAGGGTTATCGAGCATCGCCTAAGGAGAGTGACACATGTGACCCAAAATCAATTTGGGTTCATGCCTGGTAGGTCGACCATGGAGGCGATTTTCTTATTACGACAATTGATGGAGAGATATAGGGAGCAGAAGAAGGACTTGCACATGGTCTTTATTGGCCTCGAGAAGGCATATGACAAAGTACCGAGAAATGTCATGTGGTGGGCCTTGGAAAAGCACAAAGTCCCAACTAAGTACGTTACCCTCGTCAAGGATATGTATAGGGATGTGGTGACGTTTGTCCGAACATGTGATGGCGACACCAGTGACTTTCCAATTAAAATAGGACTGCATCAGGGGTCAGCTTTGAGTCCTTATTTATTTACTTTGGTGATGGATGAGGTCACAAGGGACATACAAGGTGGTATCCCTTGGTGTATGCTCTTTGCTGATGATGTGGTGCTAGTTGACGATAGTAGGGCAGGGGTTAATAGGAAGTTAGAACTATGGAGGCAAACGTTAGAGTCGAAAGGGTTCAGACTTAGTAGGACTAAGACCGAGTACATGAGGTGCGATTTCAGCGCGACTAGGCATGAGGAGGGAGACGTTAGCCTCGATGGGCAAGTGGTGGCCAAGAAGGATACTTTTCGGTATTTAGGGTCGATGCTACAAAATGACGGAGACATTGATGAAGATGTTAGGCATAGAATTTCAGCCGGCTGGTTGAAATGGCGTCAAGCTTCTGGCGTCCTCTGTGACAAAAGGGTGCCTCAGAAGCTGAAAGGTAAGTTCTATAGGACGGCGATTCGTCCGACGATGTTATACGGTGCTGAGTGTTGGCCTACAAAAAGACGACATGTCCAGCAATTGAGTGTAGCAGAGATGCGTATGTTGCGTTGGTGTTGTAGGCACACAAGGAGGGATAGAGTCCGGAACGATGATATTCGGGATAGGGTTGGGATGGCTCCAATTGAAGAGAAATTGATTCAACATCGGTTGAGATGGTTTGGACATGTCCAACGGAGGCCTCCTGAGGCGCCGGTGCGTAGTGGAGTTCTAAAGCGGGCCGATAGTGTAAAGAGCGGTAGAGGTCGACCTAAACTAACTTGGGACGAGTCCGTTAAGAGAGATCTTAAGGAGTGGAATATCCCCAAGGATTTACCTATGGATAGGAGCGTTTGGAGATTGGCAATCAACGTGCCTGAACCTTGATCTCTTTTTGTCTTGTGCTCTTTTTGTCCCTTTATGTGTCTCCCTGTTTTCCTCGTCTCTTTTGGGTTTCATCTCTAGCCTACCCCAACTTGCTTGGGACAAAAGGCTATGTTGTTGTTGTTCCAAAATCCAGGCCACCGATCAAACAGTCAGTATCTGCTTTCTTAATCACATAATACCCTGTTGACAAGAACACATCATTGATCCAATTGGATAAACAAACACACAAAAGAAGAGAGGAATCCAGACAGGAATATTTGTTTCAGAATTGCCTACATGAGAGTACAGATTACAAAATTGATACTCTAAACTTCTCTGTATAAGCAGAGTAAGCATGTTAAGTGATGATATAATAAACAGACAAAAATATCTATTGTGATAAGAATGTATTCTCTGCTAGTGTTGGAAGCTGGAGTCCAGGCCTTGATGTCCATCCTTTGATATTCCTGTAATTCTCAATCGCCTCTTTCCTTAGCATCTCACGGGAAGCATCTAAAGCACTCTTCACCTAGAAAAGTATAGAACCAACGATGTGTAATCCAGAATATAGATCACACAAAAGGAGTTCATATAGGGCGACGTGGAGAAGTAAGTACCTTCGGGAATGACAACTTTGGTGGAGCCTCAACAACTTCACCAAATTTGACTTTCTCACGCCCAGGGAAGTCTGGAACAGTTTCTGCCTTATTGCCCTTGCGCTTCTTTTTCTTCTCATCTAGATGTCTGAAATTCATGGAAGGGCATGTCACTATTGTCTAAACCTTCTGAGAATAACATAACAGCAGAGTTTAGATCAGATGCATAGGGCAACTAGAGAACGCACTTCTTCCTTCTTTGCTTCTTCGAGACTGAGATGTTCTTGTGCAGTTCCTCGAAACGAAGGTCCTTAGCCTTTCCCCTCTTTCTCTTCCGCTTACTTCCCTCTGCATTCACATTCTCATTGGCAGCTGAACCATCCTTCACTGCCTTTAATCTCTGATGCTTTGCTATCAGCAGGAGCCTCCAATGTCTGCTTCTTAGTTTTCTACACGAACACCATAAAAATTGAAGAGAGAAAATGAGAAGTTAACACACCACATTCTTAACAGCATCATATTGCACACGCAACTGGCAGTCAACCGTGAACCAAAGAGATCTCTGAACCAAAACAACACATCGTGTGAATCAGGTGAACTGGAGTGAAGTGCGGGGGCTGAGGACAAGCAGGGCCGAATTTTACTCTTACTCTACCCCGGGATTACCTTGTCTTCGCCTTGTCTGTTGGCTGCTTGTTCTTCCTTAACCCATCGTCTTGCTTCCGGGGAGCACCTCCTGTGCAGCCAGCAGCAGCAGCAGCACGCGCACAATGTAAGTCAGGGAGTAGAACAGGAGATTGGGCGGATCATCTATATTCTAATTGCGGCGCCTGGTAGAGGCTAGGAGAATAGGCACCTGAGGACGCGTCAGCGTTGGCGTTGGCGTTGTGCTTGTTCTGGAAGGCGATGAGGCGGCGGCGTTTGGACGGGATGGCCTCGAGCTCCCGGTGCTTCGGCGGCGGGGGCAGGCGCGTGTCCCCGCCGTGCGCCGCCAGGAAGTTCTTCTCCCTCCGCCGCTGCCCCTTTCCTGGCATCTCGCCCTCCTCCTCCTCCTCCTCCGCCGCCGCCCGCTCGCTAGCTCACTGGTTAGTTCGTTGCAGCCGCCGCCGTCTGCGCCGTGGTGCGGCTCGGTGCACGAGACGAAACGAGGGTAGAGCGTACTCATGGGCCTGCGTCGGTATTGGGCCCATTGATCGTTGTTCTCAAGTGAACCCAACATGATGGGCCTATAGCCCTTTTGCGTTTTCAGCAGGTCAATTCCATTCCGTTCATCAAACACAACGACCAAAATGGCGACACAAAGCCCCAGAAGAGCAAGATCATGTTTGTGACTACTCCAAATTTTAGAGCTCCACTACAATCTGCTCATCTTGTGACTGAAAATGTTTCTTTAAGATAACGGAAGGGCTAGCGCCTGGATGTCCGGCCGCTACTCCCGCACCTACGCTTGCATCGCATCCCACACCCCCACGCCCCGCATCCCATCCCATGCCCGCACCTATGACCGAACGCAGCACCCTTGACAACCCCCACCCTAACACCAACGCCGAAGCGAGATGGAGGGAAGGGAGGGGAGAGGAGAGGAGAGGAGAGGGCGAGGTGCAAGGTAGGAGCCAAAGCCCTGCGTTAGGCCGTTGTCCGCCGGCCACCAGTGCCACTGCAGCATGTGCAACACTCGATCTATTTTTGAAACATTCAGATCAAACATTTACAACATACGTCTAAAACATATGACACTTGAAACATATGATTGAAACATGTATGTATAGACATTTGTAACATGTGCAACACCAAGATCTAATTTTGAAACATTAAGATAAAACATTTACAACATACGTGTGAAACACCTGAAACACTTGAAACATAGACTTGTAACATGTGTATTTTGTTATTGCAACATATGGAACATCCAGATCTATTTTTTCAACATCCAGATGAAACACTTAAAAACATATGCAACATCCAGATCTAGTTTTTCAACATCCAGATAGAACACTTGAAAAAAGTCAAAACGCCTGAAACACAGTGTTCACCGCGCGGGCACGGCCTACCTGGTGGGAAACTGTGGTATAGATCGACGAGGAGGACAGGAAGCGGATGGAGGCTGCCCTGGTGGAGGCGCTGGAGTGGCAACAACGAGCCCATTTGCGACCTTGGATTCATTTCCTCTTCCTCCTCCGCCACATCGGTTGATCACTTCGGAAGTAGGTATGGGGAATAGGGAACGGGCGTCGATCGAGAAGGGGCACTGCTGAAAGCCCTATGTTTGATTTTGGTTAATTGAGACAACCAAGTGGACTAACTTCTACTCTAGTGTTGTGAATGAGAAAGGTTATGTCCACATCCATGGTTGAGCAAGGATGGCACACATGGTGATGGTGATGGCCACAAATGGTGATCAAGTGCTCATATCTTTGAAAAGAAGAAAGAGAAAAATAAAATCCTATGGGTGTTGACATCGAAATTTGATTCGGGATGAGAAGACCTTGAGAAGCAGAGATTACCGAGGAAAGCCGAAACATTCAACCTAATCGGCTAACCGAACTGCCACCAAGATCAACTGAAAAGATGACGTCATCTTTCCAAGGGAATGGGTCCTATTGGCAGAAGCAGCAAGACATGAAGCAAGGAAACGCGTTGGGCTCTATAGAAGGGAAAGATTGGAGCCCAAGTTATCTTAAATTAGGAAGTTTTTGTCTTCCTTATCAAGTTTCATAGGCAGTCTTGTTCAACCAGGACTCGTAATCTAGCCTTGGGTATAAATATTGAATCCCGACTATTGTAATAGACATCTCACATCGATTAAACAAATTCATTATCTTTATTTTTGTGGCTCCGGCCACCCCTTAGGAGCAAGAGTAGAGCAGATTTCAGCGAGTTCTTCAGGCAAGCAGGCTGCATCGGACGACTTGACCTCCGGCTTGTTTGTGAATATCCGTCACGACTTATATTATTACTTGTAAGGCTGCAACAAATGACTGATCTCTTGCGAGTCACGGTATAAGTTAGTTATCGATCTATATTGTTATTTGTAAGGCTGCAACAGACGACTGATCTCTTACAAATCACAGTATAGATTAGTTATCGATTCATATCACTTCTACAAGGCTACAACAGACAACTGATCTCTTGTAAATGTTGATATTGATCAAAGTTATCGATATTGTGTTAGATAGTTTACTGTTTAATACAATATCACCAATCGCATGATCTAGATTGAGATCCGCTGGTCCTATCTACTTTGATCAATCGTCTGTTGATTACTATCACGGTTGAATTCAATTTATGACGTTAAATCCTGTTCTAATGGCCAAGCTATCTCAGTCTTGATCGTACATGGTGGGTGTTTGAAGTCATGTTCTATTAGGAGGTAGATCCATTGATTGCCAGTACCCGGTATGATCCCGCTATCAATGTTGCATCAGACGACTCAATCTGTTAATAGTGTGTTAGATCGGACATTGATGGTCAGTAGATCTATCTGTTAAGAAGAGCATGGCGTCAATCACCCGCTATGTCTCCATCGGCTATTTAGCTAATGATGGCTTGAACTTTAACGCGTATGACATGCCTTCATAATTCCTTTGCGATGTAAGTAGATCTATCAATTGCTGGTCTCTGGTCTAGGGTCCTACCGTCAATGCTACATCTGACTCGACCTGTTGGCGGTACAGTAGATTGAATCTAGTCGTTTGTAGATTTACTAATATCCAATGTATGAGTGATCGTATGCCGTACGACATGATCACTAGAATCGGCTGTTTTAGTCGATAGCCCGCTTTGCTGAGGATGTACTGGCTATTCATATGTTTTTACTTATTCTTATCTTGGTTAAAAGTCAGTATGTTTCTCACACGTATGCTTACACGCCTATCTTTACATCTTTCGCATGTTTTCATGATCATTGGCTAAGCTAGATCCATGCAACTATGATTGCCGATATGCTCGTTTTGCTTATATTACATCATGAACATGCTGGATATCGACTCTCTAGTCGATAGCCATATATTGCTGGCCACTTGGCCGTATATTTGGAACTGTATGGATCAACGTCGGCATGTTTCACCTTAAATTACTGATCAATTTTCTCTCCTTATCAATTGCAGGGTCAAATTGACTGGTACGCCCTCAGTCACGACCATCCGGTCCGTCACTCACCCCTTAAGTTCGGAGAGAGCTCGAGATCTGCTCCGTGTGGTTTCTCTCGGCTTGCTTCGTGTCGACGATGGAGAACGGACACCCCGGTCACTTTTCGCCATCTATAATGGGCTCAAGGCAAAGGTATAAAATAAGATATTTGTTTTGCTGGTCAAGATGCAATAGAGTGCGTGATCGGATTTATTTTAGGATAGATAACCGTATTATAAAGAGGAGAAATCTTTAATTGCAATAGTTATCTAGTGCCACCAAGTGTGAGTCTCATTTGCATATTCTTAATGCACTTAGTGACGTGATGAGGTTGCATGAGAAAGCCCTAGGAAAATTCTTTGTGAAAGTGCTAACTTAAGTGCTTAATTTATTTTGGAATATCTTTGTGAAGTTAGCACTTAAAAGGGTAGAAAGGAAGATTAATAAAATGAGTTGTTGTATCAAACTTTTTCTCTACCTTAATACAAATACACGCAAACCTTTTGTGTGATTGAGAAAAATTATATTTATGTGTCGAAAACAATGTTTCTTTTTCTATATATACAAACCTCGGGCACGATGTATCTTTATTTTTGTGGGTCGTAGGTCTAGTCTTTATTTATGGACAAAAGAAGTCCACCTGGACAGCAGGATCTTCACAGGAAATCTAGGGCCCCAAGACTCCAAGGATTGCATTGCATTTGCATGGCTCAGACTTGGATGTTCATGTGTGTTAGAGCTGCTTTGACACTAACCGTTGATTGCCTAGCCATGGGTTGTTCGCTGTTGTATGTGTGTGTCTTACTGTCGTCAGGGAGTGTTTTTACAGGTGTGTTCCGTGTTGTATTTAACTTCTTTTCTTCTTAATTGAGCGGCAGAGTTCATAACTTTCCTTTTTTAAAAAAAAACTAGGATGTTCAGAGTGCAGTGCTCCAAGGAAACACGCAAGTGGGTGAAAACGAAGGCAACACCTGTGACGAAGATATCACGGCTATCAAATAACTGTACGTCGTTGGCAAAGGTTCTATCAAGTTTAATTTGTTGCTACCCATTACTGCCCAACCGAAACACTAATTAACTGCCCTCTAAAAGGATTAGCACAGGTTCGTTTCCTGTTGTCACTCACTGTCAGTACTTCAAGACCAAGCAGTTACAGACACATGCACTTGAGAACTACTCCGTAGGTTGCTATTGACACTGACACAATCTCAAGGCAAAGAAAGGGCGCGTTTAGTTCCGGAATTTTTTGGCTTTTGACTACTGTAGCACTTTCGTTTGTATTTGGCAAAAATTGTCCAATTATGGACTATTTAGGCTTAAAAGATTCGTCTCGCCAATTACAGGCAAACTGTGCAATTAGTTATTCTTTTTACCTACATTTAATGCTCCATGCATGTGTCGCAAGATTTGATGTGACGGGGAATCTTAAAAATTTTTGGTTTTTGGGTGGGATCTAAACAGGCCCAAAGTCTCCCACTGAGCCTTACGGAACTCAGAAATCCGCAAATGATTTGACGTGCCATCACATCAGTATTATTTATACATGAACACGACTCGCCTGTTGAATAAATAAATAAATCTTGATGCCCATGGTCATTGCCCAAACCGAACAAATGGTAATAATATTGCTCTGAGGGATCCGAGCAGCAGCCAGCAGCTCCAATGGCTTCTCATTCCCAGCTCTCCTCTATCTCCGCAACCGCTGGCCTGTGCTTGCTTTCAGCTCTCGCCGTAGCCTTGCTAGCGGTGACCCTCTACATCATGGGTGTTCTTGTGTCCTTTGCCGTATTCTGCATCAAAGAGTTTGCTTGGAGTCAAAGAGCTCATGATCGACCACCGCTCGTCGGGACTATGTTCCGGATGCTCAAGAATTTCGACAGGCTCTTCGATGAGCATGTGGAGTACGCGCTTGCCCATCGGACCAGCAGGCTGCTCTTTCCTGGGCACAGTGAGCTCTTGACCTCTGATCCTGAAGTCATTGAACATATCCTCAAGACCAGCTTCAGTAAATACAGCAAGGTAGTTTTCCTTGCCTGATCATCTTCCTTCTCCCCTCACAGCTACTATATTGTCTAATTCCATATACAGTAAGGTAGTTTTCATGAAAGTATTAGTAATTTTAGTAAGTAAAGCACAAATTGGATATTTTTAGTGTTGTGTTTTCACGTTCAAGTTAGTCAGATCACTTCTATTTGTTAACCATGAAAAAACAAAGGGGTAAACTGAACACCTCTGGAGAACTTGAGCTTGTGCACACTTCTGATACTGACACTTTTCAAACAAATCCACAGGGCGACTTCAGCACTCAAATCATGAAGGATCTCTTTGGAAATGGAATTTTTGCAACCGATGGGGAGAAGTGGCGGCACCAGAGGAAGTTAGCGAGCCATGAGTTCGCAACCAGAGTGCTTCGCGACTTCAGCAGTGGTGTGTTCAGAATAAATGCTGCAAAACTAACAGAGAAGATCTCATCTGCAGCAGCCAATAGAACTTCCATAGACATGCAGGTACTTCTATAACTATGATCATAATTCACAAAAATGTAAAATTACAATAGTTACTTGTAGCTGTAGCCTCAAATCTACATCTAATCTGAATTTAGCCTAGCTGTTCGTTGCAGAAAGATAGAGCAAGCATGTAAGCACTACTCAACTGAGATATCGATGGGTTCTCTGAACCAGTAAACAAACATAACGATTAATTTTAAACAGATCTCGTTGTTTGAGGAAGTAAGCTTGTTCCTGAGTATCTTCAACTTCAACAAGCTCAACTACAAGCTACTAAAAAGAACTCAAGTACAAAGCTCAGATACTAACTGTTATCCTTATTTCTACCTATTTGATTGCAAGTTCTCCTTATCTTTACCCCTCTGATTGCAAGTCAAGTTACCATAATGCAATTTTCCTCAGGATCTTTTGATGAAAACAACTATGGATTCAATCTTCAAAGTGGGATTCGGTTTTGAGCTGAACACACTATCTGGTTCAGATGAACCTAGCATTCAATTCAGCAAGGCCTTTGACGATGCAAACTTTCTTGTTTTCCACCGATATGTTGATATATTCTGGAAACTGAAAAGGTTTCTTAGTATTGGGTCAGAAGCTAAACTAAAGAGGGACATTGAGATCATTGACAACTTTGTAATTCAGTTGATCCATCAAAAGAGAGAGCAAATGAAGAATGGACGTGACCACGTAAGGGCTTAGAAGCTCAATCCATAACTTTTTTTGCTTAATTAGTGATACTTCTTTTAGCAAGGTATAAACATTGAGTTTTACCTCTAAGTTCTAATGTTATCTCCTCTTTGACACATGCAGAAGGCCAGAGAGGACATAGTAACAAGATTTATATTAGCAAGTGAAGAGGACCCAGAAACGATGAATGACCGTTACCTGCGTGACATAGTTCTCAACTTCCTGATCGCTGGGAAAGACACCACAGCAAATACCCTCACCTGGTTCTTCTACATGCTATGCAAGAATCCCGTGGTGCAGGATAAGGTTGCCCTTGAAATTAATGAGTCACTTGAGTGGGCCAAGGAAGATAACAGCATCGAAAACTTCACTGCAAGATTGAATGAAGGTGCTATTGAAAACATGCATTATCTCCACGCTGCGATCACCGAGACACTACGTCTGTATCCTGCTGTTGCAGTGGTATGTATAGCTTCAAAGGATATTCCTGTGCATAAAAGACCCAATTAAATTTTGGATCTGGCAATGAGAACCTACTTAATCATGAACATGTTAGATAATCACATATAGATAATGATGGTGCCAAAGAGATAGCTTAATTTGTTGGATTAGCATACTCGATACATGGTAACATGATAAATTAATAATTAAACCTGTGGATCTTAGCAATAAAAAGCTTGGTTCTGAAAAATTGATGGGGATGGTAAGGGTTGTAGGGAGGAATTGCAAAAATTGCTGACAGGTTTTGCATAAGGAAATATCAGAAATTCAGAACTCAACCTAATGGGAAGAGGGAATATGCATTCACTGTCACATTTTCAAGATTCTTGAATCAAATTAATAATACAATGACGAGAATGACATTTCTATACATAGTAATATTTGTCTGTGGCATGCTTCCTTTCAGGATGGTAAGATGGCAGATGAAGATGATAACCTGCCTAATGGCTATAGAGTGGTTAAAGGAGATGGAGTGAACTACATGATTTATGCCATGGGAAGGATGACATACCTCTGGGGTAAGGATGCTGAAGAATTCAAACCTGAAAGGTGTCTTGTGAATGGAGTTTTCCAGCAAGAGATCCCTTACAAGTTTCCAGCTTTTAATGTAAGTATCTCCCCACAGGTTTAAAGGTCCCTTTTACAATATAAACATATCCCCGCTCTAGTTAGGTCAATGTCAAGCACAGACCAAATCAACACTGAGAATTAGAGAGAACAGTGAAAAACAGCAACAGCCAGTGGTATTCAGGTGTTGCCTTGTGCTGCTTGAGTAGAAATAACAAGTGCACAACATTGCATTGCTGCTGAAGTAGACGACCTGCTACCCCGTTCTCAGTAGTGACAAAAGACACATCATCGATTCAATTACAGAACGAGTAGGGAAACAAAGACAACCTACAATACAAACTCATGGAATTTTTTTTCAAGTTACTAAGACGACCAAAGACAATTATATTGGGTTTTAGAACACCATTATTTGAATTTAACAAATTAAGCTTCTTCCTTCCATGATCAGGCGGGGCCCCGCATCTGCTTGGGGAAGGAATTTGCGTACAGGCAGATGAAGATCATGGCTGCTACCCTGTTACATTTCTTCAGGTTCAGACTAGAAGATGAATCCATGGAACCGACATACAAAGTCATGTTTACCCTCCATATCGACAAAGGTCTTCACTTGTATGCATACCCACGTTCAGCATGAACCCCGAGACTAGATATCTTTGCTAATGTACATACTCCAGAACCGATAGTGTTTTGGCAAGTTATAGTGAGTACATATAAGAGCAATGAAGCAGCATCAGCATGGCACATTTTTAGGTAAATGTAAGGAATTTAGCGAATTGTTGTACTCTAATTACCATCCCAAAGGCATGGAACCCAAACATGGTTATGTCGACACATTTTATTATAAATAAAACTATCCATCGAATGATCGATCCAAACGGCCTCTACAAATGAACATCTAAAGGAAACAAATTGCAAAACGCAAGATGCAATTGAACGCTTATAATACGAGGCGCGTGCTCCCCAACTGCCGCCATCAGCCGACGAGAACATCAGGAAGCTGCGCTGACCGAGATTGGGGTATTGCAGTTCACGACGATTGGCATTCGAGGAGGGGAATTATTTTGCGGCGATTTTGGTGGGGTTTTTTTTTTGCGCAGTTTGATCGAGTCTGGGAGGCTGTCGTGGGGGGCGGATCGGGTTTGCCTCTGTCATTGGGCTGCTGTGTGCATGGGCCGACACAGATGTTCGATAGGCTGAAAGTAATTAGGTTTCTCAGGCACTGGATTGTTATGGTCTTTGCCGTAGTTAGTCCAGATGGGCCACGGCAGCTGCCTCTTGGTATTGAGAGGCCCAAACTGTTGGTGTGTATTTTGTGCGATATATAAAGTACTTTGGCGATGAGTCCGATAATACCACTTTGCTGTATATACAGTAGAAACAATTGTGCAAAAAGTTTCAGAGCTAAAGTCATAAAAGAGCATGCACTGCATGACGGCATCTTCGTTGGACCGAAAGGAACCTTCGTTGCTGTCCCTGCCCGTGTCAGTGAAGCAGAAGCACAGACAAACCCAACTGCTGCCACGGCCATGCTGACGATTCTCCACGCCAACTGATCCTTGACTTGTTATATATAGTAGTATCCATTTCGCTGTCCTGGTCTTCATCTTGTACACAAGGCAGCAATAATTTAGTTCTAATATTTATTATCCATCGCCTTCTTGCAAAAGAAGAAGACCCTGTTTAATCCATTAGCACTAAAACAATTAGCAGGTAAAATTAGTACTGATAGATCCAAACAAACCTGGTAATTATTAGTTGAAGGACTACTAACTATTAGCTCCATTAGCAAATTCGGAGTTACTAATAGGTGCTAATAGTTCATATATACCTTCAACTTACTATCAAACACCTATTAGGTGGATCCAAACAACCTCCTGCTAAAAATTAGCTAGCTAAAAAATAGCACATAGCTATTGCCTAGCTAATTTTTAGTGCTAATGTCCAAACAATATAAAGATCATGCTTCTTCCCCCGTCAATATGGTCTTCCAAATCTAGTGGCGCACAAACTACTGCTCCTCCCTTTGCTGCTACAGATCGGAGTTTAGGCTTATACCTTGTCATCTGTCTGCAGACTGTTGCCATATCCTTGGCCTTCTACCTCGTGCTGAGATGAGCAGTGGAGGGGGTACAGCCGGCGGAGGGCCTGGGGACGCGCCCCGGAGCACCGGCGGCCAGCGGCTGGCACCCAGCGGCCGGCGGAATTAGGCCAGCGCACGGGAGGGGGCGCGGCCGCCGGCGGGTGGGCGTGCGTAGTTGTGGCGGCGACGGAGTGCGTGAGGAGCCGAGCGGGCGAGTCCGCGAGTGTGTGTGTGCTATTGGGTCGAGTGCATGCGAGGGTGGTTTGGGGGCGGCGGCCGGCGGGTTAGGGTTACGACTTTGTTTTTTTATTTTCTTTTCACCATAACGCGCCAACGCCGAAATAGAGAGCGCCAACGCCGAAACGGAGAGCGCCAACACCAAAACCCTAGGGCTCGTTTGAATTTTTCCGTGCGTGTGTATGTTTTTTCTGTGCGTTTTCGAATAACCCACATAATAATAGAATTTTTTCTGTGCGTGCAAGTATTTTTTCTGTGCGTTTTTGGAGAACCGACAGAATAAATTGAATTTTTCTGTGAGTGTTGATTTTTTCCGTGTGTGTATTCTCACGCACAGAAAAATCATATAATTATTTTGTGCGTTTTCGCATTTTTCTGTCGGGGTATTTTGGTACCGACAGAGTAATCGTAATTTTTCTGTGCGTACCGAAAAAAACGCACAGAAAAATTATACATGCACAAAGCAATTCGAGTTTCTGGTAGTGTATAGTAGTATCCATTTCGCTGTCCTGGTCTTCATCTTGTACACAAGGCAGCAATAATTTAGTTCTAATATTTATTATCATCGCCTTCTTGCAAAAGAAGAAGACCCTGTTTGATCCATTAGCACTAAAACAATTAGCAGCTAAAATTAGTATTGATAGATCAAACAGATCTGCTAATTATTAGTTGAAGGACTACTAACTATTAGTTCCATTAGCAAATTCGGGGTAGTTTATATACACCTTCAACTTACTATCCAAATACCTATTAGGTGGATCCAAACAGCCTCCTGCTAAAAATTAGCTAGCTAAAAATTAGCACCTAGCTATTGCCTAGCTAATTTTTAGTGCTAATGTCCAAACAATATAAAGATCATACTTCTTCCCCCATCAATATGGTCTTCCAAATCTAGTTTGGAAAGCTTGCTGCTCCGAAACCTCCAGGCCAAAGAGATTCACCTCATTCTTCAGTCTCAACAAACCTCGATGCAGATATCATTCTGTAGTTGTCTTGAGATCACCGCACTGCAGAATGGAAATTGCTTGCGCCATTGCAGAGTTTCAAGTTTGAACACGGCATAGTATAGTCCATTTGGTACGGCACGGTACGATTATCAATAGAGCAACACGGGGGTCATCTTCCTCTGAGTGAGTGAGCAAGCACCTCCTGCACCACAGCAGCTCCAGCTCCAAGTCCAATGGCTTCCCAGCTATGCTCCCTCGCCGCACTAGCAGGCCTGTGCCTGCTCTCAGCTCTTGCCGCAGCCTTGCTGGTGCTCACCCTCTACGTCCTGGGAGTCGTCGCGTCCTTCGCCGTCTTCTGCGCCAGAGAGTTCGCCCGGAGAGACCCGGACCGTCCGCCGCTCATGGGGACGGTGTTCCGGCAGCTCAAGAACTTCGACAGGCTGTTCGACGAGCATGTCAAGTACGCGCTGGCGCATCGCACCTGCAGGCTGGTCTACCCTGGACACAACGAGCTCTTCACGGCCGACCCAGCCGTCGTTGAGCATGTCCTCAAGACCAGTTTCAGCAAATACAGCAAGGTGGTTTTCCAAGCCCACCAAATTCTTTTATCCCCCCTCCATCCGTCATAGATCAGCACATATATAGTTCAATTTATCATTTATGTGCCAGGTGCCTAAATCCTGCATCAAATGGTGTCAAAACTTCATTAATCTGAAATTACCTTGAAACAACACTTAACTTCATTCAGCGAGAACACTGCAGTAAACTGCAAGCAAAAATAGTTAATACTCAATACATCGTCATGCATAAGAAATGTAGATTATCCTCAGACTTAAACTTTTTTATTTTAAGTAGATTATCATCAGCCTTAAACTTATTTTAAAGTGTATCTTCATTCTTACCTGTCAGATCATTTAGCCACTTAACCATACAAACAATTGATTTACTTAGATAGATATGACAGGGTACCACAATATGACCATATGAACATGATTTTGAACTGATTTGAGGCCGAAACAATTGCAGGATACTATTGAGGAAAGAAACAGAATCGAAAGGTGCTCATGCGCCGATCGATGGAGTATATATATATACAATAGTAATTGCCTATACTTATGTTTGCACGCTAGCGTAGTGTACCACATTCCCTAGTACATTTTACAATCACACTTTTGACTATTATTACAAAATTCAGTTTCTACTTATGGTATATACTCTTGATACAGATACACATGGTTATTCATCGAACCAGTGGTTTTTGTTAGAGTGGAGAAATGAACTCTCTGTATTCAATAGAAAGGGTTGAACCCCAACATGAGTACATGTACAATATGGAGAAGAGCCCTTATACATATGGGAATATACAAACATACACACATATCTCTAACAGTTTTAGCCTTCAAGCTACTTATGGTAAATACTCTGTCAGGACCCGCTGCCATATGGGCCCACGGATGGACAGGCTGGCGATTGTCCCAAGCTATGGTGGCGATGGCTCCTGCTACTTAAGGCATCGGCGTCATCCAAGGAGGGATCAACCAATATCAATCATCAGAATATCTCTTTTACCTTTTACTGTACTAGTTGGTAGTAGGAGTACTGTTTATCTTCTTGTATCTGATTTCTGGTTGAGATCAAGTTATCTGTTGCAATCCTGGTTGGGTTGCTGACATCTGGTACCGGAGCAGTCGATCTAGGGTACTACATCATGGATCCCGCCTTGAAGCTTGCCTTCGACGAGATCCTCCGCAAGCTCGACGAGTTCGACGGTCGCATGGAGCAGCGTTGGCGGGGAGCCGCCGTAGAGCCCTGCACCGGCGGCCTCAAGCAGTCCGGTGGGACGCAGCTCATCATTGCCGACAACTGGGGCGGTCTCTTCGACGAGATCCCCGTCCCGGAGGAGCGCGTCTACGAGCCAGCCACCTTCAACTCGTCCTCGTCACCAGCGAAGGAGGAGCAGCTCACCGACGATGCTCACATCGTGGCCGACAACTGGGGCGGAGAGTTCGGGGAGCCCGTACACGCCATGGAGAAGTGTGACTACGAGCCGGCCGCCTCCGACGCTGCCTCGCCTCTGCCGGTGGAGGAGCAGCTCGCCGTCGATGCCGCGGCGACCGAGTACAACTCCAACGACTCCGACGCGCCCGCACGCATCACGTCCGCGCCCACCGCTTCCGTCCCCGCGGTGCCAGCGTTCGTGGAGACTTCCCCAGCGGAGTACGAGATCCAGATCTGGGGGCCCGAGAACCCGTCCCCGCGTACGCCAGCATCCCCGCGTGTCTCCTTCTCCCTCGTGGTGCCGATCGAGCAGGATGCCGTGAAGATCCTCGACCGTGGTCCGCTCGCTCAGCACGACCGCGGGTTCCTCGTTGGCGGCCTTCCCACTCCGCGTCCGACTCGGCTTCACCGACCATGGCCTGCTCCTCGGCTTCGTCGACTGCGGAGTTCTCCTCCACGACGGCCTCGGCTTCGCGGGGCGCAGCGTGCTCCTCTACGGTCGTCTCCGCTCCTTCAACCATGGCGCGCTCCTCTGCTTCGCCGACCACGGCGAGCTCCTCCGCGTCGGCGTGGACGGCCTCCACGTCTTTTGGTTCGAGGCTGCCGTCCTCGACTTCGAGCTCGCGCGTGGGCGCCGCAACCCCGCGTGGTACTACAAGTCTGCATCTCCTCCTGTTCCGCCAATCCGTGCGTCTACATCGCCGCACCCCTGCGCGTCTCCATCCTCGACTTCATACGCGCCTGCGTCCATCCATCATCCATGGAGGAGGAGAACGAGGAGAACCGCCTCCGCGCTGTACGTGCTTCTGCAGCGGTGGCAAAGAAGGTGTTCCTTCCCCTGTCGGAGCACGTCTTCCCCAAGCAGTTCTCCGTCTCTGAGGTCCCCGCGTTCCACTGCTTCGAGCACGGCGGCACCGCTGCGGCGTTCCTCCCCAAGCTCCACGGGGAACTTGCAGCACCGCGTGCCCGGACCCCACGCACAGCATCGTGCGCCGCACCATCAGTGTCCTCGATGATGAGCTACTGGTTGCCTCGGAGGCGCTGGCGGAGCAGGCCATCACCAAGGCCTACGAGCTCGCCCTTGCCAGCCGCCTACCCTGCCATGACGACTTCGTCAGGGACACCAAGAGCCGCGTGAACACGCCCGCCAACTGCTCGACTCAAGTCCTCTACCGCATCATGATGACGCTGGGCGCCACCACGCTCCTCGGCGGCGGACACCATGCCACCAAGCAGCTGGTCTCAGCCCCCGCCGTTGCCATGGAGCGGGCCCTGTCGGTCGCGTCGTTCCCCAGCTCGTTCCCGTACGACGCATCCGAGGCCGGGAGCTCCGATCCGCCCTTCAGGCCTGCGCGCCCATCCTGGTCCGTCCTCGGCACCATCCCGCGCGTCCACAGCGTCGCCGCAGCTGTACCCTCCATCGACCTCGCCGCGTACATGTGTGATTCCCTCCCCGAGGTCACCGCCACCGCGCACTTCTCGGACTCGGCACTCTCCGTCGTCGACGCGGCCAAGGGCGTCCGCGTCCAGACCCCTGCCGCGCTTCGCCAGGCATCCGTCGAGCGCCTGCGCCTCGTCGTCTACTACGTCGACAATCCGGCCTCCTTCACCCGCAACTACGGCGCGCACGGCGACCCCACCGTCGTCATCGTCTTCAACTCCGGCCCACGCGCCGCCGTCCTCGAGCGCGCCTACGTCATCTACGCCTTCGAGTACTTCCGCTTCAGTCCAGTCAAGTGCTCACTCCGCGCCGTCCCGCTCGGTGACTACGACGCCTCCCTCGACGATGACCCGGAGTCCGGCTCCGCTTTCCTCGACGCGCCATTCGACCAAGCCGTCCATCGTGTCAGCGACTGCTTCCATCCATCACTCCTCCAGGCCGGCGCTGGCTCCGTCCTCTACTGCCTGGAGGTGGTCCCGTACCAGTACGTGCTCTGGCCAGACGACGAGGACCCGATGGAGACCATGGGCATGGAGTCCGCAGTGGACGTCGAGCTGAACAAGGACGTGTCGTTCCTCTGTTGCGGCGACCTCCTCTGCTTCGCCTTCGACGTCGGCGCACGGGTCAACAAGCGCGTGCCCTTTCCGCTCCCAGTCCGCGTGCTCGCCCCGCTCCGCTCGCTCGCCCACCGCGGCAGGTTCGAGGGCGCCCAGGACTCCACTAGCACCGACTCTCACGTCTCCAAGTACAAGTGCGGCAGGACGTCTACTACCTCGCTGCCTGCGTCATGGTGTTTGTCTCCGGCGGCCGAACACCTGGAAGATCCTGGTCCGCACGGGGCAGCAATCAGCCTCGTCATGCATTGCGACCTGCTTCACGACGTCGGCTTCTGCACTGCCTCCAGCAAGCGCCTCTCTCGTCTACTGCTACATGCCAGCGGCAGCGTGGTGGTAGGGCTGTCTTCCCACCAGGAGCTGGGCATGGACTCTGGTGCACGGGATCTCAGTGCCGGTGCTCTGTGCCTGCTGGGTGCGTTCGGCGGGCAGTGGCTGTCGTCGTTCTCATTCCAGGAGCTAACAGAGGGAATGGAGGTGTGCAACGTCAAGAACATGATCCAGGAGGAAGCGATCTGCCAAGAGATGCCTGCTCTCCCACAAGCGTATGGATGATCACCGCTGCGGCTTGAGGGCAAGCCGCAATTCAAGGAGGGAGGAATGTCAGGACCCGCTGCCATATGGGCCCACGGATGGACAGGCTGGCGATTGTCCCAAGCTATGGTGGCGATGGCTCCTGCTACTTAAGGCATCGGCGTCATCCAAGGAGGGATCAACCAATATCAATCATCAGAATATCTCTTTTACCTTTTACTGTACTAGTTGGTAGTAGGAGTACTGTTTATCTTCTTGTATCTGATTTCTGGTTGAGATCAAGTTATCTGTTGCAATCCTGGTTGGGTTGCTGACATACTCTTCATACAAAACAAGGCGCAATACACACTAAGTACCAAACATCATAGCTCGCAATAAGGCAAGCATCATATGGATGCTTTTGCAAAGTCCACCTGAGCATCTTCTGTAGTCCGACAATTTAGAGATAAAGCAATGTGACGGCGATAGAGTTGAAGATACCAGATTGGTTACTCAGATTTCCAAGAAGACAATGGCGGGGTCTCAGAGTCCTTCCAGGTGTGGGCGACTTGAGGAGGATAACGGTCACTCAAGACTTGACCTGCAGCAGCACACGACTCGAGTTCGGTCATCTCATCTAGTGTCAACTTCACAGACAGTGCCCCCACATTCTGATTGAAGTTTTCGATTTTTGTTGTGCCAGGTATGGGGCAAACATCGTTTCCCTGATGGTGAACCCAAGCCAATGCTAGTTGTGATGGTGTGCATCCTTTTTTTGCTGCCATTGCATTCACATGCTCGAATATCTTAGCATTCTTCTCAATATTCTCTGGTTGAAATCTAGGCATATACTGCAGAAATTTGAAATCCTTGTTACAAAGAGGCATTAGACAATTATTTTTAATTCTTTTTCTTCAAGCCTTGTGTATATCAAATACGTGAGCCGAATCCAAAAATGTATCTATGATCAAGGAAATGTTTAAAATTAAGGATAGCTGAACCATGTATTATGCATATGTAGGTAATAGTTTGAGTTCACCTTGCGGTAGTCCTGCTCTGACATTGAGTCAACTAGTTTTGCTCCATTACACAAGAACCCTCTGCCTAGTGGACAAGCTACAATTCCAATTCCAAGTTCTCTGAAATTGTCAGAGAAAGTTGATAATTCAGAAATAACCTTCCTACTTATCGACTGCACAACTTCAGTGTTTGACTGTTCATGAAAGTACCTGCAAGTGGGAATTATATCTTCTTCCACATCTCTAGACCATAATGACCATTCAAGCTGTACTGCAGTGATAGGATGGACTGCGTGAGCTCTTCGGATTGTTGATGCAGATGCTTCGGATAACCCAATGTACTTTATCTTTCATTCTTCCACCAGCTTCTTGAGTTCATCAATCTAGCATCAGAAAAAGAAGACAAACTCAATTATCTAAAAGGAAATGGTTCATGGCTTACAGGGTACAGTTTGGATTGTAAGAGAAAGGAAAACTACAAACGGAATATTAATATATGCAGACTGTCAGAGTAATGTGAATGGGCCAAAAACGACCGCAACTAGTGTTTGCCAGGGCATGGATACAGCACCTGATATGATTGATCCAGTTGCTGGTACATGCAATGGTACAGTACCATAGAAAACTCCTAGAAGTTACTGCAAGGAAGAGGTGTCTACAGTCTTACACCAGATTAGTCTTATTATCTCCACCAGTTCTTGGGGTTTGAGCTCTGCTAGACAGGTGGGAGGGAGGTCTGCTAGACACGCCTCACAAGAATACGATGGATCCAAAAAGAGGTTTCTTTTGCTTCTGGGTTAAATTCGGGGTGGTGACTGGTGTGAATGGTGATTGAGATTATATATAGGATAGACATTGCATCATATGCCAGCACGCCGTCTCTGCCAAATTTACGCAAGGGTCTTATTTTTTCCGTACTAGCAAAGATACCTATGCGATGCAACTGGAGAAAGAAAACATCAAATATTAATGGAAAGCTAGATAAAATATTACATATCTCTTTATGTTTTATCCCTTTCATTAAAGTTCAAAATCTATAATTTATTTTATTTTTAACTATGACACCCATGGTATTATTAGTTAATATTTTTGATAATGACCCACCACAGGCATCCGTCTGTTACTCTCGTCCTGACGCGGCTTCATGGGTGCGGACCCCATCTCTCTCAAAAAGAAAAACAAATCCCCACTCCCTCGTATGCTTATCCACCCAGCCCCAAAGCAGCGTGGCCGCTCATCCGTCTGCCCCCTTTCCCACCACGCACTGTCGGGTTGCCGTGCTATGCCCATCCCCCATCACTGGCCACGCCGTGCGCCCTCGCTCCCTACGCCGCTCGCCTACATCCCAATCGCCTGCGTTGCTCACCTACGTCCCAGTCACTTGCGCCGCTCGCTCTCTCTCGCTGTCTATCTGTCGCCCATCGTTGTCGGGCGGGCCGCAGACCCCGCCATGGCCACTGGGGCGCACGTGCCGTGGCGCCTCATGTCTTCACCGACCAAGCCAAGGGCACCCACGAGCGTTGCCGGTGCTGGTGGTGCTCACACGTCGCGGCTCGTAGCCGTATCCCACCCCAACAACCGAAATCGACCAGCCCGGCCTTTCCCTTCCCTATGTTGCAAATGTATATTTCAAGTGTTTCAGATGTTTTAGAGTTATGTTGTAATTGTTACATATGGATCTTGCAAAAGTAGATCGGGATGTTGCACATGTTGCATATTTTTGCAAGTGTTTTCAGTTGTATGTTGCAAGAGTTTTGAAAAAATATTTCAGAAATATGTTGCAACAAGTGTTTTATGTGGATGTTACACACATATGTTGCAAGTATTTTATCTGAATGTTGCATATGTTTCACGCATATGTTCCAACTGTATTTTCAAATGTTTCATCTGTGTCCGATATATGTTGCATCCAAGTGTTTCATGTTACAAGTGTTTCACGGGCAGGATGGGTGATGGGCGCATGGCCTGGACGCCTAGGATGGGGGCGCGGTAGAGCTGGGAGTGGATGAGGTGCAGCGAGCTAGGGGTCAGTCCTAGGTCCCACCCACGCGGAGAGAGATGAGGGGGACAGGGGAAGGAGCAGGGCGCGGCGGGGGGCAGGGTGCGCATGCGAGGTGGGGGCGAGGCGAAGCGGGCTGCGCGACTATCCATATCCAGACGCGAGCAGTAGCGGGCTTGTCCAGCTTGAAATGCATGTGTATTTATTTACCGTCTTGTAGGATTATTTTTCATATTATGTAATTTCATATGTTGATGGTTTATTTTTTTTGACCACAAAACTGTTGGTACAATAAGTTTAAGTTTAAAAAGTTTTTCATGCATGCCCGTTTTCAAATTATGTAAATTAATCCAGAATCATTTGTTAAAAATAAAAAAGGAAGAAAAAAAGTGATCGGTCCCCTTCTCCTATCAATCTGGCTGATCTTTTTTTATATATATTTAAAAATTCGATCCGGCCGATCTCAAGCGGCGGCAATTGCTACACATGAGCTCGTCCAGGCTGTCGCGCTGTGCGCTGTACTGAGTCGCATCGGACAATGGGATGCTGGGCCTAGACCAGTCTAGTCCGTTGATTGACCAGCCTAAAATCTGTTTGGTCCAAGAGCAGACAACGGGCTAGGGACAAATTATAGCCTGTTTTTTTGTTTAATAATTGTTAGTGCCATATCGCCTGCAAATCTATGAGCGCCATGGCTAATAAACAATGACCTTGATCGGACAATGGAATGCTGGGTCTAGACCAGTCTAGTCCGTTGATTGACTGGCCTAAATCTGTTTGGCCAAAGAGCAGACAACGGGCTACGGGGCAAATTATAGCATGTTTTTTTGTTTAATAATTGTTAGTGCCATATCGCCTGCAAATCAATGAGCTCCATAGCTAATAAACAATGACATAGGACGTGATAATAAAATATAATAAATTAGATAAGATGAGTATACTATATTCTCAATTCCTATTCCTATATATTATATGTATTTTTATGGTTGGCGTTTTTATTTTTATTTTATATATTATTATATTCTTATATGAGAGAAGAAGAGAGGTTGGGAGTAAGGGATTTCCGCGGAGTTAGTTAGAGAAGGTCATAAAAAATGGATGGACGAAAAAAAGCTTGAAAAAAACTAAAACACTGTTCTAACTAATTTTTTGTGAGAGAAAAATACTATTTCGGCTGAAAAGACAAGCCGAAAAAGATAACTTATAAGTCGGCTGAACAGGGTCATAGATAACCACGTACTCATAGTACGTTATAGACGCCATTGAAAGATACGGGTACCTATCCCCTGGGGTATCCAAACATTCACTGTCGAACATTCCCCACACATTTCCAGCTTCCGCTTGTATGTTCACATCGACCATTCACATGTGACAGCCACAGCCACCAAACAAAGGAATCAAGTGGAGAAGGTACACCGTAAGTCTGGGCATATTACCCGCTACTCGATACCTGAATCTGAAAAATCCACACCTGAACCCGAAAAACCCGAACCCGCAGTACCCGAAGTCTAGTTCGGATAGTGAATGCTATTACCCGAATTTATTTTGGGTAATTCGGGTAGCAGCACCCGGTACCCGAACTACCCGTACTAGTGTCGCTTGGGTGCCTGCACTTGAGACTTGGAGTCTGGAGTCCAGTCCAACAGGCAAGTAGCAAGTTCCCATGTAGCCAATTAATTCAACGTTCAATGGAGAACGAACAAACTGACTCCTGGTATGGAGATGGAGGACTGGTGATGCCACTGGACTATGGAGATGGAGGACTGGAGTCCGAGTCTCGGAGATGTTCTTTTGTTCTTATGTGATGTGTTGGTAGGCAGCAGGCTTGACGCCTCGAAGGCTTGAACTTTTGAATTTGTGCTCTGGGATCTTGTCAGATGTGTCGTGGTTTGCACTTGCATCTAAATGTTGCATTTGCACAAAACTAGTAAGTACTAAGTAAGTATCATGTATGTCAGGTCTGAGATGTGACAACGTTTGTGATGACCTGCGAGCTGTGGTTGAAAACTTGAACTTATCAGCTCAGTTTATCAATTATTCTGTCCAATTCTTAGTTCTATGCAAAATTCTGTGTTGTTTGAGTGTTTGCTGTGATTTTGTAATATTTCGGGTAAAACGGGTAATACCCGAACCCGAACCCGATATTGCGGGTACCCGAATTTGCGGATATTGTTTTTTCGAGGCTTTTATCGGGTAACAATTTTCATTACCCGAATTTCTTAATATCCGAATTACCCGACCCGAATTAAGCGGTAACCCGAACGCCCACCGTGAGTACACTGCACCTTCTTGTCTATGCGGGACTGGTAGTAGAGGTCCATGCAGTCAACGCCGAGCCGCTTGAGGCTGCCCTTGCACGCTACACGCACGTATGCTGGGTCACCGCGGACCTCCATCTTGCCGTCGGCAAAGGAGACGGCAAACTTGGTGGCCAGCTCGACCTTCTCTCTTACCCGTCACTACAGGAAACAGCTGATTTACCGGGTATAAAATAATTTGCCGGGTGTTTTTGATCGGGCACCCGGCAAAGTCCTTCTTTGCCGGGTGCCAGACCTGGCGGCACTCGGCAAAGAAAGGCCTCCGGCAAACCAGCCTTTGCCGGGTGCCAGGCACCCGGCAAATTACAATCGTCGGCAAAAATTAGTCTTTGCCTGGTCCCGGGCACCCGGCAAAATATGGCCGCCGGCAAAGGTGGCTGGCGTGACGGCAGCCACCTGCCGTCAACCTTTGCCGGGTGCCACGTCGTTAGGCACCCGGCAAAGAGTTTTTTATTTTTTTTAAAAAAAATTCTTTACCGGGGGCCAGGTTTGGCACCCGGCAAATTATAATTTTTTTTGTGTTTTTGGCCCTATTTTTTTCTGTGGCCTTGGTACAGTAATTATAACTCCATATCAAAATTTGAGACATTTTTGACTTTTTATACTATATTTATTTAATTATTTTCATTCACTTGAATTTTTTTGACTACTCTAAATTTGAACTGCAGGTACATGAAATAATGGAATTCGGTCATTCGAAAAATGATATTCATGATGTTTGGCGTATGTTGACGCCGTATCTAGGAACTCGCATTAAATTACGACCATCATATTGTCGTAACATGACGAGATAATCGCGGGAAAAGTTTATTTAAATTATATAAAATTCAAATGAAGTCCGAAAATCACGAAACTTGTCGAGGTTTCTTGTTATTGCATTTGGAGGCCGTGGTAAAAAATTGAGAAAGTTTTGAGCAAGTTGCGACGTCGGATGCCTAAAATCCAGACATCTCCACTTGCAATGACATGGCACCCGGCAACGAAATTGTAAAAAAAATTAAAAAATCTTTGCCAGGTGCCTCCCGGTAGGGCACTCGGCAAAGAAAATATGGAAAAAAAAAATTTAAAAAAATCTTTGCCGGGTGCCTCTGACATGGCACCCGGCAAAGAAATTATAAAAAAAATTAAAAAATCTTTGCCGGGTGCCTCCCGGTAGGGCACTTGGCAAATAAAATATGGAAAAAATTTTAAAAAAATCTTTGCCGGGTGCCTCTGACATGGCACCCGGCAAATAAATTGTAAAAAAAATTAAAAAATCTTTGTCGGGTGCCTCCCGGTAGGGCACTCGGCAAATAAAATATGGAAAAAAATTAAAAAAATATTTGCCGGGTGCCTCTGACATGGCACCCGGCAAATAAATTGTAAAAAAAATTAAAAAATCTTTGCCGGGTGCCTCCCGGTAGGACACTCGGCAAATAAAATATGGAAAAAAAATTAAAAAAATCTTTGCCGGGTGCCTCTAACATGGCACCCGGCAAATTAAAGGCTGATGGAGCCGGCGCCGTGACGGCCACTTTTCTTTGCCGGGTGCCGGATTTGCACTCGGCAAAGTCTTTGCCGGGTGCCCGATAAAAAGCACCCGGCAAAGAAATCTTTGCCGACTAAATTTTTGCCGGCGGCTCTTTGCCGAGTGCTGCACCCGGCAAAGGCTTTGCCGAGTGCAAAGTAGCCTTTGCCGGGTGTTTTCGGCACCCGGCAAAGCGTCTGAATCCTGTAGTGCGTCTTGAAGCGCCTTCTCAGAATTCAGAAGCTTCTAGATATATCTTTGTTCTTATTTTGGTATCTCATGTCTCAATATTCTTTAGGATTTTTCTCAAAATTTTAGTAAGCATAAAGATATTTGTCATGGTTTAGAAAATCTTATCCGGTGTTTATTGGATTTTTAGGGTCTTGAAAACCACCTCTAACCGGGATAAAGAGATAATTTAAATCATTTTAGAAGTGGAGAGAAAAAACTAGGTTACAACGATAGTTCAAGAAAACTAAAAAGACTAATTTGATTATTAGTTAGAAAGTTTATTATTACTATAGGACCTTGGCAAAATGGACCCAGCCTAGCCAAAGTACAAAATCGAGAATGATCAGGTCCGGTATAGCTTTGCTCGGGCTTGGGGGCAGCGGGGGTTCTCAACAAATACAAAACCGGGACTGTAGTGTGCCCCGTGATGCTTATTTTCTACCTCATTTATAATGTAATAAAATGTATATTTTTTTATAAGTAATAGTGTTCAAACATATGTTGACCTTTCGTTTCTTTCGCAGTATATTGTTAATTGCTACTAAATCAATATCATCTTTTAATGTAAGATAAGTGGCTTCTGAATGGAGTCTTCCAGCAGGAGAGCCCTATAAGTTTGTATCTTTTAATGTAAGTATTACGAGGCCATATGTAACCTTCAACTCTTCAAGTGTTCAAAGGCCCTATGTTTTTACTAGTGCAAAGCATGTTGAGCTTTTAGTCCATGCCAAGCGAACAGATCTCACATCCTCATCACTAGAAATTGGAAAGTATATTGTTAATTGCTACTAAATCAATATCATCTTTTAATGTAAGATAAGTGGCTTCTGAATCTAGTCTTCCAGCAGGAGAGCCCTATAAGTTTGTATCTTTTAATGTAAGTATTACGAGGACATATGTAACCTTCAACTCTTCAAGTGTTCAAAGGCCCTATGTTTTTACTAGTGCAAAGCATGTTGAGCTTTTAGTCCATGCCAAGCGAACAGATCTCACATCCTCATCACTAGAAATTGGAAAAGATAAAATACAAAACAGTAAACTGTTCTACCTCTGTCAATTCTGATAAATCATGGCTTCAAATTAAGAATGAGCACTGCATGGAGCTAATATCGAGTTGCTACAGGTGACACCCACGATAGGAAAGACGTGGGCATGCATTCACTAATTTGCTGAGACAATCGATGGTAATTTCACTGATTTTATGTTTGGAGAACAATGTGCATCTATCCAGTCTTATTAATTCCTTCCCATTACTATATAGGCGCCCCCCATCTGCTTGGGGAAGGAACTTGCATTCAAGTAGATGAAGATCATGGCAGCTACCCTGTTGCATTTCTGGCAGATGAATCCAAGGAACCGACATACAAAACAATGTTTACCCTCCACATGGATTAGGGCCCTCATCTGTATGCACACAGCACACCCACGTTCTGCATGAACCGGGCAAGCAAGTTGCTGCATCCTTTATTTTTCTTATATGCACTGAAGCTGAAAGTATTTACATAGTAGTTTATTTAAAAGAATAATGAGGGAAAGCATGAAGCAATTTTATGGGTAAAAGTAAGGTATGTATTGACTTGTTGTGCCCTAATTAGTAATTAGTAATTACTATCCTAGAAGTATGATAAACAAAATGTACATGGCAGACTGGCCAACAAGTGCGGGATACCAAGAGTCCAAGACCACTGAGGAGAGAAGAGGAACTTCCCCAGTGGAGCTCGAGGGGCAAACTGAAAACTGACATCTGTTATAAGCACAATTCAATTTCAAAATAACGGAATTGCAAGCCTCTGAACGTCTAACCCTGGGTGCTTGCATCGGAAGGTGGGTCCCATAGTTCAAAATCAATCAGTACTAGAAAGTAATGCGCGGCTTTGCCGCGCGGCTACCTGGAGTGGTACCATTGTGAAACCAGTTTGAATAAAGTTCAGTATTGCCTAATTAAAAGCTGCATCCATGATGCATCTGAAAGAATGTAGAGCTTCCATAGCAGAAGTGAGCGACGGGGCTGGCCATTTTTGTTATATAGAATAGTACTATGCAACTAATATAAACACAATACGCTTCATGGCCAATTTGAGCTAAGAATGTTGCATGACCTATAATATTAATATAAAATAAACATGAGCATAAGAGTAAAGATAACCTCAGAAAGTGAACTACAGGAATGATTGTACCTGTAATATCAAGTTGCATCCGTTTGGAAAATGGCACAACAATTGTAGCAAAATGATTACTCAACCATATTCATCTGCACCTAATATTGATCGGTGCCTTTTGATACATTATCATTTATTAAATGGGGAAGCATTTTTTAGTTAAGATATATTCAGTGTTTTCAATCTTAGAGGTCTAGATTTCTTATATGAGCTCAAGAGTATGCTGATGCTCTGCCTGTACCCTTGCATACGTCAACAATACCGATGTTGTAGCAATGTTTAATTAATATAAATACAGTTGTATTTCAAATAAAGTCAGAAGATGTATTATCTGATATTTGTGGTCAGGTTCAAGAATTGAATCTGTCGGCAGAAAATACCTCTTCTGGCATTGCGACAGCTGTGGCAACTGAAGTAAAAGTTACTGATACACAGGAGACGAAGAAAGCAGAAAAGAAAAAGAAGCAAAAGGGAAAACAGGCTGCTGCAGATGC
Organism: Saccharum hybrid cultivar R570; assembly: GCA_038087645.1. NCBI lineage: Eukaryota > Viridiplantae > Streptophyta > Magnoliopsida > Poales > Poaceae > Saccharum > Saccharum hybrid cultivar. The sequence continues at coordinate 2,915,525 of JAQSUU010000262.1, read as the reverse complement.
TGGCAAAGGAGCATCAAAGGCGGTTTCAGCCCAGCAGCCAAGGCAGGAAACTGAGGTTAACAGTCCTGATCTTGGTGGTAATAAGCATGATTTACCAGATGATACAGAGGAACTATTTTGGGGTTCACCTATCAGAGTGCAAAATGAGATTTTACCCCCAAAAGTCTTCCAGAGGAATATGATGCTGACAAAGCTGAATCGCAATTTAGTTCCCTATCATCTGATCCTCATAGCATGGCAAGCCAGCGTGCATGGAAACAACCTACTCAGGGTCTCATGCCTAAGTCAGTGCTGGAAATCCAAGCTGAGGAACAATTGAGTGCACAGAAAGGATTAGCTACTGACACTGCTAAGCCAGCGGCTTCAGTCCCTTCAATTCCTTGGAATGGCATGGCAATATCTTCGGAGCAACATTATGGGGGTTGGAGTAAATCATTGGGAAGCATGGAAAGTGCTGGTGAGAGGAATAAAAGAAGCCAGTTGCATGATTTGCTGGCAGAAGAAGTTCTGGCGAGGTGAAGCAGTGCAGATAATGAGAACATACGTAATGCCAATGATGCATTTTACCCTCCTCTGTCGCCTGCTGCTTAAAACTGAACTGTAACTCGATTTAACTAATCTATATTTCTTTACAACTATTCATTCTCTGAATTCATCATCAGATCACTTTCTATTCTTGGTATGGACTGCAATAAACTGAAGTTGGTAGAATTCAAAATATAAAGAGAGGTTAAATGAGGAGCAACACTGAACGTGAGTTGCACAGCATTATTATTGGCTGCCCCCTTTGCTAACTTCATCAGCGTTGCCCCTGCATGGAGCCGGGGCATGGAGCGCACACACCCACTCGACTCCCTCTGGAGAAATTCCTCGGTGTAACACCCGCGTCCGACCCAGACTGGGATTCCAACGCAGGCGGTTGCGCTCCATGACGGGAGGCCACACCACTGCGCTACGCACGCGTCTGCAGTTCTTTATTTTATAACTGAAGGCAAAAAGACTATTGCCACTATTTTGAATAAACAGGTGAAGAGAATGATAGAAAGTTTGGTGATCCAGGGCATGTTATGTATTACATGACATAAATGAAAATGTGCAGTCATTTATGAAAATAAGCCTAGCGTTTTTTTTGAACGCAATGGCAGGAGCTTTACCTTTCAATTAAGATAGAGAAAGAGAGTTTATATACAAGCAAGATGACACTCCGAAGGGGTTTTAAGGACCCTTGGAGTAGAAAAACACCGACAAAAGCCTCTGGTAGGGTAAAAAACTGCTAAGCGAAAACGAAAGCTCTCTTTCTCTGCTCTGTCTTCCTTGATTCTTGCAGCCACTTGTGGCACCGTCTCTGTAGCGTTATTGAAGATTCTTCTATTTCTTTCTTTCCAAACATTCCAAAATGTGTAAATCACTACCCCATTCAGCCGTCTGCGTTCAACAATTGGGACTTTCCTTGCCATCTCTTCCCACCAAGCTCTGATATGGATAGGGTCACTCTGGGGTTGTGACTGCAGCTCAGTGAAGTTTTCCCAAGAGAGTATTTGGTCCCAAACCGCCTTTGTAAATGGGCAACACAAACATAGATGTAGGGCAGTTTCTAAGGGCCCATTGCAAAGGACGCAGTGATATTGATGTGGCCACCCTCTCTTTTGTAGGTTCTGTGCTGTGAGAATTTTGTCTTGTACTAGAATCCAGGCAAAGATCTTGCATTTGTTTTCCACTTGTGCTTTCCATATTAGGTTGGTACGGAAGACCCGGAGAGATCCTTTGAATTGGATTCGGTAGGCTGAACGGGTAGAGTAAGCCCTGTCCGGGGTCCAACGCCAAGTGATGGAGTCTTGAGTGCCCTGCTGCAGGTGTACATCCTGTATCCGTATCCAAAGGGACACAAATTCTTCTATGTGGACAGCCGTGGTGATTTTCCCCCTTAGTGAACGCATCCAGTTATTATTCCAGAGCTCATGCTGCACCGTTCTATTTTTTCTCAAAACAAGCTGATAGATGTTTGGGGCTAGGTATCTTGGAGCTTGACCATCCAGCCAGTTATGGTGCCAGAAACTTGTTTTTGCGCCATCACCCAATGTAATTTTGATTGAGGCATTGAAAAGGAGGCGGTCAACATCACTGCACGGAAGTTCGGAGCCGAGCCATGGCTTGGAATCCTCCACCCATTCTTGCCATAGCCAGCGTAGACGGAGAGCTCTTCCAAATCTATCAAGATCAGGCACTCCCAAGCCCCCGAGGTCTTTGGGTCTGGTGACTGTTGGCCAGTTAACTAAGCAGTGTCCGCCATTGGCGTTCTCCTCCCCCTTCCAGATGAATGATCTCCTGATTTTATCAATCTTCCTCCTAGCCCATGCTGCCAAAGGAAACACTATGAGGTGGTAAGTAGGCATGGAGGAGAGGACCGAAGTGACTAGGGTGAGGCATCCCGCTTTGTTCAGCCATCGCCCTTTCCAGTTGGGTAGCCTTTGACGAATTCGCTCGATGAGGGGTTGCACATGGACCTTCTGAAGCGATCTAGTGTGAAGCTGCAGCCCCAGATATTTGCAAGGGAAGGTGCCCCTGTTACCGGTGAAGGATGAGAGGACATGGTCTAGATCAACATTTTCACACCTAATTGGATGCACAGAGCTCTTCTGTAGATTGATGTGGAGTCCTGAGAAGGTGCCAAAAGCTTGGAGGATGACTTTGATAGCTTCCACATCCTCTTTATTTGGGTTAATGAAAATAGCCGCGTCATCTGCATACATGGAGGTTCTCCACCTTGCCGCCGTGAGAGGTAATGGGGTGAGTATACCATGTCGGGTTGCTTGGTCAAGCAAGCGTTGGAGCGGGTCCATAGCCAAAATAAAAAGCATCGGTGAAAGTGGATCCCCCTGTCTGACACCTCTGGCGTGGCTGAAGCTAGGTCCTTGGCGTCCATTAAGCGACACGGACGAGGTGGACGTGCGAAAAAGGATAGAGACCCATTCACGCCATCGTGGTCCGAAGCCCAGGGCTTGTAGAATCTCCAGCAAGCACCCCCAGTTCACCGTGTCCAAAGCCTTGTGGATGTCTAATTTCATGAATAAGGTCGGTATCTTCTGCCGGTGTAGCTTTCGCACTGCTCCCTGAATATATAGGAAGTTATCATGGATGCTTCTTCTTCTTATGAAAGCGCTCTGACAATTGGAGACTAGGGAGTTCAGTCGAGGGGCCAATTTGTTAGCCAGTAATTTCGAGAAAATCTTTGCAATGCTATGGATGAGGCTAATTGGTCTGAAATCGGTGACCCTCATTGCGTCCGCCTTTTTGGGGAGTAGGACGATGCATGCCGAGTTGAGCCATTGAAAACCCTGGGCGTTCATTGCAAACAGGCTGTTTATGGCAGCCATAACGTCATCTTTGACGATTTCCCAGAATGCTTTGAAGAAGACACCAGTGAAGCCATCCGGACCCGGTGCTTTGTCAGAAGGCATGTCATTTATTGTGTTTTTAACCTCTTCCTGGGAGAACGGCACTTCAAGGTCTGAGAGATCATGCGGCTCATAGCCTAGCGATTGCCAATTGATGGTTGCGAATCTCGGGACTGCGGAGCCAATGTGGTTTTTAAAATAATCTCCTATCACTATTTCTTTTTCTTCATGGCCAATCGCAATCCCGTCATCTGTGTGCAGGCAATGTATGTAATTCTTTCTTCGGCGTGCGCTAGCTCTAATGTGGAAAAACTTCGTGTTGGCATCTCCACATCGGATGTAGGTGAGCCTTGATCTTTGCCGGATTCTAGATTTTTCAATGGCCGCGAGCCCTATACTGCGTGCTTTGAGACGGCGATGCAGATCAAGTTCCAAGCTAGTGAGCAGCCTATGTTCTTGCGCTGCCTCCAAATGTAGCAAGGTTTCCTTTACTATGGCTAGCTGTAGCTTTGTGTCCCCGATGTTTTCTTTTTTCCAGCGCTTGATTCCTTTTGCAACACGTGCCAACTTGATGTGTAACCGTTTGATGGGGAGAGCCGAGGTGACCGACCTGTTCCAAATGGCATGGACGAGTTCCTGAAAGCCTTCCATCTCAGTCCAGAAGTTTTCGAAACGAAAAGACGTGTTATGGTGGTGATCAAGCTCTCCTTGCAGAAGCAATGGGGTGTGGTCCGACATAAGCGATGGAAGGGAATGAAGGAAACAGGCAGGAAAAATCAGTTCCCACTCTGAGGTGCATAGGAACCTGTCAATTCTAGTGAGCGTAGGGTTGTCTTGCTGATTACTCCAAGTGAAGTGGCGTCCATTTAGTTTGATTTCTTTGAGTCGTAGGTGATCAATCGCTGCCCTAAAAGCGCCCATCAGACGGCGGTTTAGGTTGGAGTTATTCTTGTCTTGCTCCCGGTAAATGAGATTGAAGTCTCCCAAGATGAGCCATCTGTTGTGCTCCGGTGGTGGAATGTTCTTCAATTCTAGGAGGAACTGAAGCTTGGCTGCATCCCCTTGCGGACCATAGACTACTGTAATTTTCCATTTTATCCCATCTGCCCTCATGGTGATTGTCGCCGATATTGTACTCGCAGTTAGCTCGACATCGAACAGGTCAAAGAAGTCTTCATTTACCGCAAGGAGAATGCCTCTCCGTGTTTGTTCAGCCGGGAGTACAGCAAAAGAGTTGACAAATTTTGTCCCCACCGTGCGGGTAACCACATTTTGATCCAACAGCTGCATCTTAGTTTCTTGTAAGCATACGATCGTCGCACCTGTGCTTCTGACCAGTTCATTCACAGCATCTTGTCGCGCGCCGTCGTTGAGGCCCCTGACATTCCAGTTGAGTATTTGACAATCATGTTGTGCCATAAAAACAAAGAGGGGGTCCCTGATATACTGAAAGACAAGGATGCGGGCAAACTGGAGGACAACAGCAATTTTCATTCATAGCAGGGGAAGTCCCGGCGATACATGAGGTAGCAGCGAGCCGGCGAAGCCGGACAAACTGAAGGCCAATGGCCGTCGGCTGGTTGACGCAATGCAAAAGGTCCCTGCATACAGAAGGGCTGCTACGGCGAACTAATTTGTGTTCCTGAACCAAATGGGGAAACGACTGAAGGCCCCTGGTTGTCGCCCCATCAGGCCAAAACAAACTGAAGCTCAAAAGCAGCAGGCTGGTCCTAACAGAGGAGCTCCTAAAATGCTAAAGGTTTTGTAACATTGATACAATACTAAGGCCCTTGTTGATCTCAGAAATCTAGACCTATGCAGCAGCCATGTCAATGCCTGATAAGGCTGACAAGGCCTTGACGACCTCGATAGTGAGCGGTCCTTGGAGCATGCTGAAGTAGCGCAGCAGCTGATCGTCGGGGCTGAGTCCTTCTTCCTCGAGGATGCCAAGCTTCTTCATGAGCACTTGGCGTGCTTTTGCTTGGGTGTCGCCCCTAGGCCAGCTCCTGGCCGCGATACGCACGCTTCTGCGCACTGGAGCCCCGATCTTCCTGCGTCTCTGTGGAGGGCTGGCACGGCGCTGAGGAACCTGCAAGAGAGGTTGGGGCAGGGGGTGAGAGATCCCTGAGATGAACTGAAGCGCTGGCTGATTTGCATCATTCATGGTGCTGCCACCAGCATCTACCTCTGACTCCTCAACAACATGAACAGGATGAGGCGATTGGTGTCCGGATGTTGCACAGCCATGACGCGGACCGGAGACGCTTGATCCCCTGACTCGGCGCCTAGAGTAAACACACCCAGGACGGAAGCGCACGACCAGTCCACCTCTTGTTAGTGTTGGGCGTGACGAGGTGTCTGCACACGTTCGCCTGGAGTAGACCCGACCAAGGCGGAAGCGACAATCTACAGGGAGGTTTGAGCACTGGCGTGCCTCCCTCTGCTGAGCCATGGGGTCAGGGACGACGCTGGGGGGTACCTGCAGGACAGGCGAACATGAGGGGGCGGAGAAGCTGACGGCGAGCCCATCGTAATGTTGTGCTGAAGCACGTCATCCTGTGGAGGAGCCGGTTCACTGCTTGATGGGGCAGCAGGTGGAGGCTGCGTCTCTGACAAGTCAACCATATGCTCATGGTTTGCACACACCTTAGGAGGACTTGGAGATGGATGGCGATTGTTGCTGGCGCTATCTCCAACGTCCGGTGACTTGCAGCGATGGCGTGGCAGTGGGGACTCCGAGTGCGCTGTTCTGGCACGCGGCTCTGAGCGCGCCTGCCTGTGGCGCCTGCGATGTGGTGTCCTTTCCCTGCTCCGGCCACGCATTGGGGGCGATGCAGGGCGCTCCAGGGAAAGAACCATGTTGTCGATGATCACGGGGTCGCTCGCAGCTTCAGCGTGTTGTAGAGGGCGTCGACGTCCTCCATACTCGGGGCTCCGATGTCGGCGGCTGCCGCGCCTGGATTCAGAACGCTCGCGTTCCCGATCCTTGGGCGCGCGCGACAGGCTATGGAGGAGACGCGAACCCCAGTTGTCGCCGCGACGTTCGTGGCGGCCACGGCGGTCGTCGTCGTCATCGTCGTCGCGGCGATTGCTGCTACGGACCTCAGAGGGCGATGGGTCGAGGCGGTCATGTGGCACCCTTTCTCCATCTATGACGCCATAGCGCCACATGTACTCGTGGGGAGGATGGCGCCCTTCTCTTCCCGGTGGGTCCTCCACCAAGTCAAGGTGCACCAGTACCCTGAAGGTGAGGCCGCGGCGCCCACGAGCAGGCAGACTGTTGTGGAACTCAGCTTTCCTGCAAGACAAGGTGAGCCAGGTTACCTTTGGGATGTCCGACGGGTTGTGCGTCCATGCCCAGAGGCAGAGCGCCCTGGTGTCCTTGCGGTCCATTGATGCCTCCTCGACATAATGGAGGTCGCAGGCTCTTGCGACGGCTCTCTTGGCGATGCTCTCGTTCCAAACATGCAGAGGGATGCCCTCCAAGCACAGCCGAACGTGGTACTTGAGGTCGCAGATGTCGCCGTGCGTGACCAGCTGCCAAGGCCGGGTGTGGATGTCGAGGTTGCCGTAGGAGAACCTTCCTTGGCCTGCAGCTTCGTCGCGTTGGTGCCGGTGCTTGAAGTCGCAGAAGTAGTCCTCGGGGAAGTGCTTGACGACGGTGATGTCCTCTGGGCGGACTGCAAACCGGTGGCAGATGGCCTTCTTGATGACGTTCGGCTCCACCTCTGGCTGGTCCTTCCCCAGCCAGGCCATCATGCCATGCATGGATAGGCGGTTCAGCTCGTGGTCCATTTCTTCGGTGGAGAAGGCCACCGCTGCCGTGTCCTGGGGACGGTCTGCGGGGTCCCCAGGCCTTGCCATCGCTGACCTTCCGAGTGGGGGAAAGTTGCGGTCATCGAGTGGAGGAGGGGCTGTCAGGAGCTGGGGGGCTTGCTGCTTGGAGGATGAAGCTCTGCCTTTACACACTCTGCTCTTATGCCCCGAGCGGCCACAGGTGAGGCACCGCACTGGGTCCCTGCAGTCCGCCGCGACGTGGCCAGGGGAAAGACATCTGAAGCATTTACCTCTCATGCGCCTCAGGAGCTGTTCACTGTGGTGGTGGTAATGCACTGATTTGACTCTGGTCGATGAGGGAGTTGAATGCGGTTGCTCTTTGAACTCTGGGAGACGCCACCAGCGCTTTGGGCGCACCTTGGACCAGCCATCTTCATCTTCTGACGCGAGGTGGGGAGCAGTTGGAGTGCTTGAATGCGCTGCAGCGGCGTGCTAGCTCGCCCCGTCGCTGTACGGACTCCCTCGGGAAGGAAATCCACCATCAATACAGGGGGAGGCAGCAAGGAGAGGGTGGGTTGAATGCTCTGCACTCGGAGCACCAGTAGCAAGCTTCGCAGCTGCGGATCTGAGGCAAGATTTCGAAGCCGAAGTGCCGTTGGAGTAGTAATGGCGCTCAGAAGTACAGAGGGGGAGGCGAACTTCACACGCTTACCAGACCTGCCACTTGCCTTGTCCGCCGCGCCGGAAGCAACAGCGGGCGCGCCACTGAATTGCGGCCCCACGACAATGGATTTGAGCACAGGGCGCCGGGGAGGTGACGCATGAGACGTCGAGCTGCGCCGGGGTGACGCATGAGACGTCGAGCTTGCAGAGTGGGAGGTGGGCTCGATCTATGGCTGTGGGGCACTGCTAGCTGCGAGAGTGGGATGGAGAGGATGGCCGTGGGGTGGGGAACAAGCTCCAGCGCTTGATGACTGGGGGACGCGGCCGCCGGCGGCGGATCTGGGCTCGCGAGTGGTGCGGGGCGGCGGGTTTGGAGCTGGAGCAGGGGAGCGTGGGGAGCGTAACGGTTCCATCGCAATTTAGCATAAACTTTTTAGGGTTAAATGCATCATTGGTCCATTAACTTTTGGCCAGGTTTCACTTAGGTCCATCAACTATGAAAGTGGTTTTTCGGGTCCATAAACATTTTAAGTGATGCATCTGTAGTACATACCCCTTCGTTTCCATTTTTAATCCGACGTGGCTGTACACAGTGGCGATGACCTAGCTTTGGAGGCACCTGCAGTGCACGTGAGTAGCACATGAGGGTCGGAATATTTGCACTCAGGTCCCTGGCTTCTCTCCCTCATTTCATTCTCTCTCCCCCGAAATATCATCGTCCTTGTCGAGACGGAAGGAGGCGAAGGCGGTATGGTGGCTGTGGCTGGCAGCAGCGGTAATCTCCTATGAGCGGCGTCGATTTGCCGGTGCATTAGGGTGGCGGCGCACCCGTCACTGGTGGGTGCTGCTGCAGACCACGGCGAATCCGCAGGATGGTGGCCACCAAGCGCAAGGAAGAGGAATCCCCGCCCCAATACGGTGAGTGCATCCATGGCCTACTCGCAGCAATTAGTGGTTGAAAGTCGTAGTTCTTAAGTTGTGCTTGAACATGGGTGATGAGATTGCAACCTTTTGGTGGTTAGGGTTTTGGATTTGGATTTCCCCCCTTTTTGTTGCCTGTTTAGGGTTCATTGATCTGGTTGTGGGTTCATGTTGTAGGGGATGATGATGAGGAGTTCACTATAGAGTTGCATCATGGCGGGATGTTTGTTGGTCAAGGTCAGAACAGGGCTTATGTTGATGAGAAAATCAGTTGGTTTGATCACTGCGAAGTGAACACATGGTCTCCATTGTGCTTAGAAGATTTTATTTTACAGTTGCACTATCCAAAGACTCCATCAACGAAAATGCACTGGTTGTTGCCTGGTCTGCCCCTATCTGATGGCCTTAGGGTGGTAGAAAAAGATTCTGATACACTTGTTATGGCATCACTTGTGCACAGAGTCAAGAACTTTGTAGTGTATGTGGATCATGATGGTAATCTAGGCAGTTTGAATTGGGATGACATAATAGCAAACCCAATTGCATCTTTGCCTAAGGTTATGACCCCCAGAAGCCTGATTTTGTTGACAGTAACTCAAAAAGGCCGACTGTAGATGGTGACGAAGAAGATGAAGGCAATGATGGTGGCAACAGTGGGAGTGATGATGACTCAGAATTCAAAGATTCAGACTACGAATTGGAAGAGGATGATGACGACGTATTTGTTCAGTGTGTGGATGACCAAGTGACAGATGAGGGGGTTGTTAAGGGGAAGGTGATAGCACTAGGCGATAGAGGCAATAGAGGAAACAAAGGAAAGCTACCAGACTGTGATGATGATGTGTCTACAGATGATGAAGAATTACAGCTACCAGACTCTGATGGAGAAGGGGAAGGAAACTTGAGGTTCAGGTCTTTCAAGGAGCAAGACTTGAGCAATCCAATATTCAAAGTGGGCATGCTCTTTGAATCTGTTGAGCTACTTAGGAAAGTGCACCTCTGTTAAGAGCTGGTTTAATCCATGTACAGGTTGCCATGGATGTTAATCAAGAAAGTGCACCTCTGTTAAGCCAACTCAGTACCAGCATGCTTTCACAGATGCAAGAAGAGGTAAGGAGAAAACACACAACATATGCATACGGTCATCTATATTTTTATTCATTTTTTCTAGTGTTGTATTGCAGTCTTCACACAGTAGGGAGCATGAGCATCAACCTCTACCCGACTCTGCCTTCATTACAAACAATAGGCCTGTAGGAAGACCTGTGCCTCCTACCACCTTGACAAGCACCAGGAAGAGGAAGCATGCACCCGCAGCATCAAAGAAGAATGTACCCGCAGCATCAAAGAAGAATGCTCCAGCCGCAGCAAACAAGAAGGTTCCAGTAGCAGTTAAGAAGAAGAAGGCTTAAGAAAGTGAAGTGGTGTAGGGATTATTTTGTATAGCAGCAACTGTTGACTACTAGCTTTTGTATAGCAGAAAAAACTGCTAGCTTTTGTATAGCACAAAGTCCTAGCTGCTAGCTTTTGTATAGCAGAAAGTCCTAACTGCTATCTTTTATAGTACAAGTTGTAAACTCTGATTGCTAGGCTTCACGAACATCAACTCTGAAAGATAGCTTTCAGTCTCACAGCAGGTCCGAACTGCATATGGATTGACTGATAGTCTCCAGTGCAAGATTACTCATGTTTTAATGTTACAGACTGCTCAAGCATGGTTCTGGAATGCAATGTTCAGTTAATATGAAATGTGCCTTGTTATTTTGATTGTGCTTAGTTAGTTTGATTGTCATTGCAGCTTCATCATAATAGAGATGATACACAATGTCATTTTTTAGTACTCTTTTTTTTTGACAACATGATACACAATGTCATTGCATTGATAACATTTTGAACAATCCTTACATCTCAGTTGCTTCACCTCTTGACAAGCTCAACAAACAACGACAAGAGAAGCACAAACAAGATGCACAACAACAGCACACACGTAGCTTTGCCTAAATTCACTAAGTCTTTCACACTTGCTACCATGTTTCTATCCTGTTTCATTTGTTCTATCTCCTTCAAAGCAGCAGCTAGTGTGTCCCCCATCTTCGGATCACCATCACCCCCAAAACCAGCTACTTTCTTCAGACTTGACTCCACATCGTCGTCGTGGCTGCCACTGTCAGCTTCTCTTGCACGCTTCTCCAACAGTGCAACATACTCCTCCTTCCAGTAGAAACCAGCGCAGCCTATGCCATTTGGCTGCAAAATCACCAGCAATCAGAAACCACCAAATCGACCAAAAACCAATAGAAGCTTTACTCACCTTGCGGCTAGGGCAACAGAAAAACACTTGACCTAAGCTCCATGGTTGCTTCGATGTCCGCCGGACCATGCGCCTGACCTTGCACTCGGGGCAAAATATGAGGGGCAGACCCTCTGGACTTAGTGGATCTGAGGCAGATGCGTGGGATGCGGCTGCCATTGCGTCTGATTTGAGAGAGCAGCCACCGCCGCCGTCGACCTCCACGGGGAGAAGAAAGGGGATCGAGAAACAGAGTACCCAGGAGGTGAGGGAGAGAGAATGAAATGAGAGAGAGAAGCCAGGACCTGAGTGCAAATATTCCGGCCCTCATGTGCTGCTCACGTGCACTGCAGGTGCCTCCAAAGCTAGGTCATCGCCACTGTGTACAGCCACGTCGGATTAAAAATGGAAAGAAAGGGGTATGGACTACAGATGCATCACTTAAAATGTTTATGGACCCGAAAAACCACTTTCATAGTTGATGGACCTAAGTGAAACCTGACCAAAAGTTAATGGACCAATGATGCATTTAACTCAACTTTTTATAGCCTAGCGTTTTGGTAAGCAGCACATTGGTAGTCTAAAATTGGGATATTTGGTTGTGTTAATAAGGAAAAAAGGTGACACTGCAAGAGTTGAAATCCAATCTTCCTTTTTTGTACTGACTGATTAACATATGGATAGTTTGCAATAATGTGTAGCAGGGTGGGTCATGTCTGAGACAGTTGACAGGTCACAATAGGTATGAATCAGTGAACTAATATGGTGGTTTTGCTCTACATAGTGCCTTTGTTAAACTGTCACAGTCACATTTGTATCAAACACATCAAGTCGATGAAGGGAAATGGAAAAGGCCACTGTAATCTTAACCTGAAACTTTTTTTTGTACCGAAAGAAACAAAGAAAATTCCTAAGATAACTGTCGCACAAAAAAATATAGCATTAACACTGATTACATGAAGGTAAGTGCATATCGACAGGCTGTAGGGTCTGTCATGGGCAGAATAATGTATATTAATTATTGGTTCAGAACATAGGTATGTCGAGCTGTCTCGCTACAAAAGAAATAAAATTATGCAGAGTGACTAAAGAGGTAAAATACGAAGATAGACAAAGAAGTAACTGTCCTCCTGATGCCTGCAGGTAGTATGAAGGCAACAAAATTGGAAACTGAGACAGAAATACCAAATATATTTATCTGAGTTTGGTTACTGCCATTTCCTATGATATATAACTATCCTACGAACACCATGGGGAGATGATTTATGTCATCACAAACAGAACGAACCCATGACAGGTTCCCAACTCATAGCTCTTACGGAAGTCAACAATTATTTTGTCAGCAGTTTCACATGCACTTCTAATCATGTCTATTCTAACCTCGAAGGAACGATGGCAGGTTCATTCTAATTATAAACAGCTGAGAAATGAACCTGGCAACGCATGCTATAGGTTTTCATTCTTCATACTAAATTGGTCACCTTTAATTGTCGAAACTGTGTAGGCACCGGTAGATTAGTTATTGCAGTCAACAGTCGCTCCGTCTTCGTAGTTTCGTCAACTTCCATCTCAGTGAGCAGTTTTGACGACAACAATACAGGTAGTACTGCAATATTCATACTGAGCAGATAAGGATCATGTTGCAACGTTAATAGCAAATAACTGTACAAACCATTGAAAGCATGCCAAAATGGGTACACTAAATTGCAATGGACAACAAACGATTAGAGCGACCATTTCTTTATTTTAATATATTTTTTGTTGGGGCATTTCAATTGCATTTATCTATGTCAGAAAAAACCTGTCGTGAAATTAAATGGAACAAAATTGAGTTAGTAAAAAAGGGAAAAACACGCCTAAAAGTAAAGTTGATAAAGCAAGACACGATTGAGAACGAAGAGGAACACCTGACATGGCATCAGTTCGTTTTGCATCCACACCTCGATTGAGAACCAAGAGAAGCACCTGACATGGCATCATTTCGTTCCCCATCCACACCTCTGCTGGACCCATGCCCGGCTTCAGCTTCATGTTCTGGACCCATGTTGCTGTCCATGAGCACACATACTAGTTCAGATACATCGTGGGAAAAAAATTTCCAAAGGAATCCCCAAAGCAGGGGCAGGACAACAGGCCAGCCGACTGCAGGAAGCAGGGCCAGAGGCACCGCACGCGGCCGCTGCATGTTGCCGTCGTCCGCCTGCTGCCTCCTCGCGCTGACGAGGCGCGCATAGCGCACCGGCGGACAGGGGCTAGCGGGCAAACGTGGTCGCGCGGCGCAGGCAGCCACACGCTGCAGGCCAGCCACGGCGGCACAGATGTCTGCCGCAACCTGCACGCCGGCAACCGCGCGTCCACGAGGGAGAAAAGAAGGGGTGACGTACCGCCAGATCGAGATGACGAGCTGAGACGCCGCCACTACCGTTGGCAGCGACGAAGGAGCAACTAGGGTTTCGTCGAGCACGTGCGGACCGGCGGGAGGAGGCAGCGAGGGGGAGGACGCGCCGGCGACCAAGGGCGCAAGGGGGAGGAGGAGAAGCCGGCCAATCTCGGCCGGGAGGACCACGCCGGCGGCGAGGTGTGGTGCGGCGGCAGAGGACCCAACCTTGCTCGCAAGCGCCGCCACACCGGGAGAGAGAGAGAGTGAGAGGGATGCGCGTGCGGCCGCGGGGGAGAGGAGGGGATAGGCCGACGCCGGGACCCGCCCGCGCTGGTGCGCCGCTGCGCCGGAGGGCCGTTCGGTGCCCTGCCTCGCCGGTGCGGCCCGCGGGGGTGGTCGTCGCGCCGCACGACCTGCGCCCAGAGTGGAAGCCGCGTCTGCGCACTACGTGTCTGAGGCGCCGCCGCTGCTGGGCTGAGGACGTGGCCACCTGCGTGAGGAGAAGGTTCGGGCGGCCGAGCTGGTTCGCGAGGGAGCAGAGAGGAGCAGGAAGAGCGAGCGAGGTAGGGAGACACGTCGCTCGATCCGAGCAGTCCGCTCGGCCGATCCGACGGCCGGGAAGAGCAGGCTACGTGGCCACGCTGAGGGGCCAGGGTCTCCCCTGCGAATTCGTGTTTAGAAGATACCTAACATTCTTTTTTCTATGCGGATAACACTTTGCACCTGCATCTCTATACACTGCGGAGTCGGTTCTATATAGATCCCGCATCCATGCATCGAGCCTGCTCCCACATAATAAAATACTCTTTTCTTGAGCCGAGGAGCTGCTGAGTCGCGTGGGGGTGGCCAGGCCGGGTGGGAGCACGCCAACGGTTGAAGAGATATTGGCTGCCAATTTTTTTTTAATAACGTGGGCCGGCTTAAAGATCCAAGGCCTTGTTTAGTTCCCAAATTTTCCCCCAAATTTTACTATGCAAAAAGAAGATTCCCCATCACATTAAAATGCCGGCAAATACATGGAGTACTAAATGTAGATGAAATCAAAAACTAATTGCACAGTTTTGTTGTACTTTACGAGACGAACATTTTGAGTCTAATTAATTAATTTTTGGATAATTTTTTGCACTAAAAAACAAAAGTTGCTACAGTGTTCCGACTCTTACGCCCTGCGGCAACCCGAGTTCTATACATTCAAGCAATGTCACATCATTGTAGAAACGGGGTCGACTCTATACATTGCGGATGCTATAGTACCCACTCTTACGCCACGTCGTGCTGATTAGACATTATATATATTACTAATTTAGACCGAGAAGGAAGGAAAGAGACAGAGATACATACATAATCATTGCAATATCTGGAATCGCATCATGAAACATCAAGAGAAACCTTGTTGCAACACAGTGGGGAATAATTGATGAAACAGACTAAGGTTCTTTTGGAATGCTGTTATATTTTTCACATGAATTTTTTTTAAGAAAGGACGGCAAAAGTTTGCCGTGATTTGTATTAGACGAAGAAAAGAAAAAGAAGGCAAATGCCCCGTCCAGTTCTTTGAATAGAAACTGGGCAAAAACCATACAACTGAGGAGAGCCCCCCTCATACACAACTTGATGCAACAATTCAGCACCAACTTGTCAAATCGACCCCAGGTAACCAACTATCTCAACTCACGCCGCCACTTGCAGCTGGTCGACGTCCACTCAACTCGACTCTACTAGAACAAACTCTCCACCACTGGCACCACCCACGCAACACAACAGCGAAAACGACGCACTAGCCCCGCCACGAGCCGTCCCGGCCGAGACAAATTCCACAACGACGCCTTCAAGAAGGTAACGACGTCCAAGCGCCGCCGTCGCTCGTCCAAGGCCGGACTGGGTTTTCACCCGTGGAGAGTGCTGTGGACGTGACGCCCTCAACGGGGGGGAACGGCACCCGCAGGTGTCGCCGTCACCAGGCCTTCGCCCAAAGAAACCACAGCACGGTCGTCGGTCAAGATGCCGGGTCCCTGCCAGGCACCAAAGACGTCGCCGTCAGACCACCGGCCGAGGCCACTCCGAGGGGGTCGACGCGCCGGCCACGCAAGCAGCCGCAAAGCTACGCCAGCACCCCCGCTGACCGGACCACATGCCGAAGAACCAGCCTTCCGCCGCCGTGTACGTCCACCTTGGGCACCGTCCCATGCCCTGAAGATCCCGGATCTAGGGCAAGGCCCCAGACCAGCACCCCCGAAGACGCCGAGGCCTCCGTCCTCGCTGCGACCGCTCCGCGCCGACAGCCAGGATCATGTGGGGAAGAACGGCATAGACGAGGGCCGCCCCCCAACGCCGGCATGAAACCCAACCACCGCCACAAAATGGCCACCATCGAGAAGAAGGAGAGGGCGAGCAGAAAGGGAGGGAACCCCGCCGCTGCCCCCTGCGCCCGCACGGGCACACGCGCCGGCAAGCCCCAACAGGGAAGTGTGGCCTCCACCGGGCCCGGCAATGCCGGCAGCACCACCACGGCACCGCAGGCCTGCCACCGCCACGGCTGGCCACGCCACCACGGCATCGCCGAAGGAACCACACCGCCACCGTTGGATTGCCGCCCAGACGCCGAAGACGCCGCCCAGCCGAACCACCAAGCAGTCGATCCACCTCCTTGACAAAGCCGCCGCCGGTGCCCAGCCGAACACCAGCGCCGGTAGTCACTACCACCGCAGGAGCACCAAATCCGGCCCAGTGAAGGCCGGATCCGGCCGCCAGAGCGCCAGATCTGGTAGCCGAAGCCGCCGCCGCCGCCGCTGTTGCGCCCGCTGTAGACGCCGGCAAGGACCAAGACGGCGAGCAGCAGCCTCCATCCCGCGCCCACTCCACCTCCGAGCGCAGCAGCAAGCTGCCACGCCCCCTCCGCCACCTCTGACCTGCTGTCGCTGCTGCATCGAAAATGAGCTGCAGGGGCAGCAGCCCGGAATACAGCGCCGGTCACCGAGGACCGCCGGCCACCGCCGGACCAACGGAGGAGAGCTGCCGTAACTGCACCACCACCACCACCACCACCTACGGGCCAGGGCGCCACCGCACCAGCCTCACACACAAGCCACACCGCCCACCGCCACGGACACCACCGTCAAACCGTCGCACCGCCATGGATGGGCGGCGCAGCCGAGCACCACCATGGCAGCCAACGCCACCCCGCACGGCCACGAGGCCCACCAGCGTAGATCCGGCATGGGAGCTGCCGGATCCACCCTCCACGGCGTCGGATCTGCCACCTCCGTCGAGGATGGGGTCGTCGCAGCCGCCGCCGTTGCTCGCAAGCTGCTGGCGCCGTCGCTGCGCGCCCACCAAAACGGACGGGGAGGGGACGAAGAGCCCCGCCGCCACCGTCATTGCGACTTCACGGCGAACTGCCGGAGGGCTCGGGTGGCGGCGAGGATGAGGGCCGCGAGAGGGAGGTGTGCGGCGGCGCAGGCTTGGTCCGCCCGTGTCGCCCTTGGCGAGCGACGCGGGCGTCTGCTACCATCATTTTTCACATGAATCGTGCAGAGATTTCATAGAGTTCAATTTTACAGCAGACACGCAGGAGCGGTAAAAGATTCCCGGTTCCAAAGAGGACCCGAAAGATTCTGATTCATCCTCTCTGCACTAGATCTGCTACACCTTTCCTTCTCCAGCTTTCCAAGAGCTGACTCCAATGCAACGTTAAGCTCGGCAAGAGCAGCTTGGCGCTCCCTGATCATAGCTTGTATAGCCTTGACCTCAGCTCGCATATCCTTAATAGCCGCCATCAAAGCTAATAGGTCCACTTCTGATTTGTCAACCTTTGCTCTGCTTACCATGCCCTGGGCTTCGCATAATGTCCACATCATCTTGAGCTAGAAGATGCTCGAGCTCGGAGTCGAGCTTCTTATTGGTTAAGTCATCGTCCCGGTTCCGGTTGGAAGAACAAGCCTCATCAGCCTCAGCCTCAGCCTCAGGTATCTTCGGATGATTCATCCGATGACAGAAGTAAATCACCATGCCAAGAAACGCACAGGCTGCAACGACATCCATACCGGCTGAAAACATAGCGATTTTAAGACTGAGATTGTCGGTGCTGGTCAGCGGCTGCGGTGGCGTGTAACCGGAAGCACCAGGATAATTAGGGAACGCGCGGCTGTGAAATCCACGCTCGTGAAGGAGGCGATGATGGTGCGGCTGCGGCGGCGGCGGCGGCGGCGCGCGTGCTACCTTCGTCGCCAGAGATGGAAGCCCTGCTGCGCCGCCCAGCATGCCCGTCACCAACGACCTCCGTTGCTGGATCTGCTGGTCGCTGGTTAACGGCGGCAAGGAACCACCAGGACCTGAGCGGGCGCCGTCACATAGTCCGCACCCGAGAAGAGGACGGTGATGCGGCGCCGGCGATGGCGCCGCGCGTGCTAGCTCTCTCGCCACGGATCGGAGAAGCGCTGCCGCGGCCATGACCACCACCACGAATCTATCCTTCCTCCCGAAGAGTATTTGATTTGTTTCCGCTTCTGTCTGCAAGGTCTGATTTCACCTCCCTCCCCCTTCAAGATGGCAACGGGTACGTACCTGACGGGTAGTGCCCACCCATACCCGTATCTGCACCCGCAAAATTTTACCCGTCAGGTTACCCGTACTCGTATGCGGGTAAAAAAATAGTTCCATATCCGTACCCGTCGGGTAATTCTCACCCGACGGGTAACCCGTACCCGATAGCATACCCGAAAATTACCTAAAAATATCAAATAGTCACATGCAAAAATAAATCATTCTAACCTTCCAAAAAGTTACAAACATGGTAACAAACATTATTAGCATCATTACAACAAAAACAATCTACTAGAAATATAGTGGATGTCTCAATGGACCAAATTCATGACTTATATGCGCTAAAATAACTGAGGTTGGCTAATTATTTTTGCGGGTATGTCTTACCTGCGGGTATGTGGGTATGGGTAGTATACACCCGCACTCGTACCCGCCATACCCGATGGGTATAGGATTTTGCCCAATAACATACCCACGGGTAGAAAATTCATCCCATACCATTTGGGGTTAGGGAGACAGTGAGCCATGGATCATGGTCGGACCGGACCGAAAAAGGGCCCGACTGTTTCCGGCCGAAAAATCTGCCCACGAGCACGACCGTCGCACTCGACGAGTTGGGCTGGGCCCAGCAGACCTGGGCGACCCGTCCGCTCAATTTTCAGTGTAATAAAATAATTAAAATAAATATTTTGGACCGTCAATTTTCAGTGTCAAGAAGAAGTTTTATGGATAGCAGAACCTGTGTCTAGGACCTGTTCACTAACTGATGTTCAGAGTGCAGTGCTCACAGTCCCATGAAACACAAGTGGGTGAAAAACGAAGGCAACACCCGCGACGAAGATGCCACGGATATAAAATAACTGTACGTCGTTGGCAATGGTTCTATCAAGTTTAATTTGTTGCTACCCATTACTGCCCAACCGAAACACTAATTAACTGCCCTCCCAATTAACTGTACGTCGTTGGCAATGGTTCTATCAAGTTTAATGTGTAGCAACTTTTGTTTTTTAGAGCAAAAAATTGTCCAAAAAATAATTAATTAGACTCAAAATGTTCGTCTCGTAAAGTACAACAAAACTGTGCAATTAGTTTTTGATTTCATCTACATTTATTACTCCATGCATTTGCCGGCATTTTGATGTGATGGAGAATCTTCTTTTTGCATAGTAAAATTTGGGGGAAAATTTGGGAACTAAACAAGGCCTTGCACAGGTTCGTTTCCTGTTGTCACTCACTGTCAGTACTTCAAGACCAAGCAGTTACAGACACATGCATTTGAGAACTACTCCGTAGGTTGCTATTGACACTGAGTCACTGACACAGTCTCAAGGCAAAGAAGTCTCCCACTGAGCCTTACAGAACTCAGAAATCCGCAAATGATTTGACGTGCCATCACATCAGTATTATTTATACATGAACACGACTCGCCTGTTGAATAAATAAATAAATCTTGATGCCCATGGTCAATGGCCAAACCGAACAAATGGTAACAATATTGCTCTGAGGGATCCGAGCAGCAGCCAGCAGCTCCAATGGCTTCTCATTCCCAGCTCTCCTCCATCGCCGCAACCGCTGGCCTGTGCTTGCTTTCAGCTCTCGCCGTAGCCTTGCTGGCGGTGACCCTCTACATCATGGGTGTTCTTGTGTCCTTCGCCGTCTTCTGCATCAAAGAGTTTGCTTGGAGTCGGAGAGCTCATGACCGACCACCGCTTATCGGGACTATGTTCCGGATGCTCAAGAATTTCGACAGGCTCTTCGATGAGCATGTGGAGTACGCGCTTGCCCATCGGACCAGCAGGCTGCTCTTTCCTGGGCACAGTGAGCTCTGGACCTCTGATCCACAAGTCATTGAGCATATCCTCAAGAACAGCTTCAGTAAATACAGCAAGGTAGTCTTCCTTGCCTGATCATCTTCCTTCTCCCCTCACTGCTGCTATATTGTTCAATTCCATATACAGTTAGGTAGTTTTCATGAAAGTATTAGTAAGTAAAGCATAAATTGGATATTATTAGTGTTGTGTTTTCACGTTCAAGTTAGTCAGATCACTTGTATTTGTTAACCTTCGAAAAACAAAGGGGTCAACTGAATATCTCCGGAGAACTTGGGCTTGTGCACACTTCTGACAGTTTTCAAACAAATTCACAGGGCGACTTCAACACTCAAATCATGAAGGATCTCTTTGGAAATGGAATTTTCGCAACCGATGGGGAGAAGTGGCGGCACCAGAGGAAGTTAGCGAGCCATGAGTTCTCAACCAGAGTGCTTCGCGACTTCAGCAGTGGTGTTTTCAGAATAAATGCTGCAAAACTAACAGAGAAGATCTCATCTGCAGCAGCCAATAGAACTTCCATAGACATGCAGGTACTTCTATAAGTATGATCGTAATTCATAAAAATGTAAAATTACAATAGTTACTTGTAGCTGTAGCCTATTCTATGTTTCCAATTAGCTAATTTACCTAGAAGGCAAAGCAGAGCCAAATCTACATCTAATCTGAATTTAGCCTATCTGTTCATTGCAAAAAGATGGAGCAAGCATGTAAGCACTACTCAACTGAGATATCGATGGGTTCTCTGAACCAGTAAACAAACATAACGATTACTTTTAAACAGATCTCGTTGTTTCAGGAAGTAAGCTTGTTCCTGAGTATCTACTAAAAAGAACTCAAGTACAAAGATCATATACTAATTAAACTGTTAGCTATCCTTATTTCCACCTATTTGATTGCAAGTTCTCCTTATCTTTACCCCTCTGATTGTAAATCAAGTTACCTTAATGCAATTTTCCTCAGGATCTTTTGATGAAAACAACTATGGATTCAATCTTCAAAGTGGGATTCGGTTTTGAGCTGAACACACTATCTGGTTCAGATGAACCTAGCATTCAATTCAGCAAGGCCTTTGACGATGCAAACTTTCTTGTTTACCACCGATATGTTGATATATTCTGGAAACTGAAAAGGTTTCTTAGTATTGGGTCAGAAGCTAAACTAAAGAGGGACATTGAGATCATTGACAACTTTGTAATTCAGTTGATCCATCAAAAGAGAGAGCAAGTGAAGAATGGACGTGACCACGTAAGGGCTTAGAAGCTCAATCCATAACTTTTTTTTGCTTAATTAGTGATAGTTCTTTTAGCAAGGTATAAACATTGAGTTTTACCTCTAAGTTCTAATGTTATCTCCTCTTTGACACATGCAGAAGGCCAGAGAGGACATAGTAACAAGATTTATATTAGCAAGTGAAGAGGACCCAGAAACGATGAATGACCGTTACCTGCGTGACATAGTCCTCAACTTCCTGATCGCTGGGAAAGACACCACAGCAAATACCCTCACCTGGTTCTTCTACATGCTATGCAAGAATCCCGTGGTGCAGGATAAGGTTGCCCTTGAAATTAATGAGTCACTTGAGTGGGCCAAGGAAGATAACAGCATCGAAAACTTCACTGCAAGATTGAATGAAGGTGCTATTGAAAACATGCATTATCTCCACGCTGCGATCACCGAGACACTACGTCTGTATCCTGCTGTTGCAGTGGTATGAATAGCTTCAAAGGATATTCCTGTGCATAAAAGACCCAATTAAATTTTGGATCTGGCAATGAGAACCTACTTAATCATGAACATATTAGATAATCGCATATAGATAATGATGGTGCCAAAGAGATAGCCTAATTTGTTGGATTAGCATACTCGATATATGGTAACATGATAAATTAATAATCAGACCTGTGGATCTTACGCAATGAAAAGCTTGGTTCTGAAAAATTGATGGGGATGGTAAGGGTTGTAGGAAGGAATTGCAAAAATTGCTGACAGGTTTTGCATAAGGAAATATCAGAAATTCAGAACTCAACCTAATGGAAAGAGGAAATATGCATTCGCTGTCACATTTTCAAGATTCTTGAATCAAATTAATAATACAATGACGAGAATGGCATTGCCCATACATAGTAATATTTGTCTGTGGCATGCTTCCTTTCAGGATGGTAAGATGGCAGATGAAGATGATACCCTGCCTAATGGCTATAGAGTGGTTAAAGGAGATGGAGTGAACTACATGATTTATGCCATGGGAAGGATGACATACCTCTGGGGTAAGGATGCTGAAGATTTCAAACCTGAAAGGTGGCTTGTGAATGGAGTTTTCCAGCAAGAGATCCCTTACAAGTTTCCAGCTTTTAACGTAAGTATCTCCCCACAGGTTTAAAGGTCCCTTTTACAATATAAACATATCCCCACTCTAGTTAGGTCAATGTCAAGCACAGACCAAATCAACACTGAGAATTAGAGAGAACAGTGAAAAACAGCAACAGCCAGTGGTATTCAGGTGTTGCCTTGTGCACGACATTGCATTGCTGCTGAAGTAGATGACATACTACCCCGTTCTCAGTAGTGACAAATGACACATCATCGATTCAATTACAGAATGAGTAGGGAAACAAAGACAATCTACAATACAAACTCAAGAAATTTTTTATCAGGTTACTAAGACGACCAAAGACAATTATATTGGGTTTTAGACCACCATTATTTGAATTTAACAAAGCTTCTTCCTTCCATGATCAGGCGGGGCCTCGCATCTGCTTGGGGAAGGAATTTGCGTACAGGCAGATGAAGATCATGGCTGCTACCGCGTTACATTTCTTCAGGTTCACACTGGAAGATGAATCCAAGGAACCGACATACAAAGTCATGTTTACCCTCCATATCGACAAAGGTCTTCACTTGTATGCATACCCACGTTCAGCATAGACCCCCAAACAAGATATCCTTTGCTGATGTACATATTCCACAAATAATAGGGTTTTGCCTCCTTTTGGCAAGTTACTGTGAGTACATACAAGAGCAATGAAGCAACATGAGCATGGGACAATTTTAGGTAAAATTAAGTTATTTAATGAATTGGTGTACTCTAACTAATCACCATCCCAATAGCATGGGACCAAACATGGTCCACATATTGGTCTTTCAAAAAAAAAAAGATGTCGACACATTTATAAACTACCCATCGAAAGAGAAGTATACTTTATTTCTCATCATTAATCGCAGGGTACCCATCGCTAAAAATACTATGAGGATCACTGCAATCTCTGCACATGAACATTATAGTAATAGAAAGAAACTGCAAAAGGCAAGATACTCCGTAGTACGCTAAGTGGCGCCACTCCCTGGCCACCGCCGCCACCACCGGCCGACGAGAACAGCAGGGACGAGAAGGAGAGAACGTGTCCGCGAGTGCGCGGAGGAAGCTACGCTGACGCCTGTCGGAGAGAGGTACTGCAGATTGGGATTCGAGGAGGGGAATTATTTTGCGGCAATTTTGGTGCGGCTTTTGTGGGCGGATCGGGTTTGCGTTTGCCCTTTTTTTGGATTTGGAGGAAGGATCGGGTTTGCCTCTCTCATTGGGCTGTGTGCATGGGCCGACCTTGATGTTCGTTGGGCTGAAGGTAATTACGTTTTGCGGGCCAACACTGGATTTCTATTGGGCTTTTCCGTAGTTAGTCCAGATGGGCCATGACAGCTGCATCTTGGCATTGAGAGGCCCATACTGTTGGTGTGGATTTTCTGCTATACATAGTGCAAAGTCAAACAGGTGACTGGTTGCGCTCCGCGCGGAGCGCGCGACGCAGGCCGGCCCACGCGCCCAACCACACATGCGCTCGTGCCAGCGGCCTACCATAGACGAAGGCGAGGATGCTGATGGCTAGCTAGGGTTCTGGGGTTAGGGTTCCGGCATCACCGGCGGCTTTAGAAGGGAGTTTGGGGGAGGCGGACTCGACATGACGGTGGTGACGAGTTGAAGGACGGCGAGTGAGGCGACTAGGGTGCCGTCGAGCAGGCGATGGGGCACAACCAGTTGGGCAAGAGGGAGTCGTGGCAGTGCTCGCTGACGAGCTGCTATCGTTAACATGGGTGAGTTCAAGGGGCGGGGCAGGTTGTGGATGGCGCGGCGAGGCGGCTCACCGCCGGTGGAGGCGAGGGCGGGGGGAGGGGGGACAAGGACGATGCTGGTGAGCTTGCCCAGTATTTAGGGTGTGTGGGGTCGTTGGCGGGCGGCGGCACGGCTGGCGACGAGGGGGCCGGAGGAGGCGGGTGATCGAGGGAGGAAGGGCACAACTCGAGGTAGACGAAGACGTGCAGCCAGGTCCCACGCTCGGGTCGCAGCTTAACTTCGTCCTATATATAAGTATTTTTGGCCAGCAGCGATGTAAGTACTTGCTATTATATAACTTTCGAATAATTAAAGCAGCAAGCGTAGTGGCCCAAGTACTACTCTTACCTGATGATATATACGCCCAACATAACAGAGGTCGGCAGCTGGTTCATCAATCATCATCACGTACGTGCTCAAAACCAGCAAGCATTGCTCCTCTACAGATGATCTGATGACAGACCGCCGGCCGCCGATGGATCTTTCTAAGTGACGATGAAGCTAAAGACAGTCGCAGGGCAACTCTCCTTTGGCAGGACGACGTACGTCCGTCCGATCGCTCCGGTGCGGTGAATTGATCCAAGCTATAGCCCAATGCATGCATGGCTAATACTAGCTCGAATATTATTGAATGCACGGCTAGCTCGTTCGAGAACAACCTGCACGTCGATGATGATCGCCTGCTTGCCAGAGGAGACACTACGCAGGAAAAACACATTAGTGACGGTTCAAGATGTACATTAGTGACGAAAAATAAAGTGTCTCTAAATTTACGTTTCTAAAGTGGACAACGTTAGTGACGTGTTGTGTCCTATCTCTGATATATACATAATAATATAGTGACAGTTACCAAGAAAAAAACCCTTCTCTAATCTAATATATAAATATCATAGACAGACTCTAAAAAAATATCATAGACATGGATGCTAAGAAAATATAGTCTCTGAAGTGTTTAATCAGAGACGTTACACATTTATATATGTTCTCAGATAATAATATTTTACACGGATTAGCTCTTTGTAGCTACCTTGAGCTAGCTAGCGCCTATAGCTTGGACACACACGCACAGCAGGCGGTGTTGGCGCACAATAGTGGAAGGGAGAGGCCAAGGCAGGACGACAGTTGCGCCAGTGAGCAGGCTGCGCTAGCTAACTAGCTGCCTAGCTCTAGCGCAAGCCACAGGACACATCGCGAGGCTAGAAGATTTAATGCATATTTGATATAAGGATGTACAGCAGAGACGGGGAATTGATGCATCACGTCACTGACATGATAAGCAAAAAGAGACGTGGAAAAACTTCACCTGTCACTCACAAAAATAACCGTCTCTGAAGTATATGACACATAGGTGAGTAGGTGACATGTGTCAAACTGACGCGTCTCTAAGAGTCTACCCATCTCTGCATTATCTCCTAAATAGAAGGGTTTCAAAGAAAAGCGAGGTCATTAAAGACGGGCATGGGGCTTGCGTGGCTCTGGATAACCAAATTCAGTGTATGGGTGACATGGTTGCACAATCCTTAAAAGCCTTATTGTCATGTGTGTCCATGCGTTTTGGATGCCCATCAGCCGAGAGGAGCTCAGCTCACGTATGGCGCGGCATCAGACGCCGGATCCATGGGTGTTGTATGCTGACTGAATCACAATCTGTGCAAAGCTTCTCTCCTCTCGTGCAAAAAGTGCTTCGACAATCGACGAGGCTTTCCAAGAGAACTGCAAAAATATTTTATGCTTAGGAGACAGATAACAACTAAAGCTAACAAAATAGGTTGAAGAGTAGGAACCTTCTTATAACAGTTGACACCCTACTCGACACGAGTCTGCTAGTCTTGGAACATGACCTAGGTTGACATGGTTTAAACACTCACAAATTAACTCACTATGCTACAAAAGCTTCTTAATGAGACGTCTAGATAGTCATTAGTGACACGGAAAAAATGCGTCACTTATATTGCGCTCTAGTATGAAAAGATCAGTGACGCGTAAAAGCGTGTCACTAATGGTGGTTAGCAGTGACGTGCATAGACGCGTCTTTGATGTGAGTCATCAGTGGCGCGTATAGCCAAAACACGTCTCTGATGTGGGTCACCAGTGATGCGTATAGCCAAAACTCATCTCTGAGGAAACCGCGGGTAATCAATTATTGCAATATAACATGCACCATCTACGGAGCAAACGTGGTGACACGATGTTAGTGAGTTTTATGAACGCGTGTCCATGAAATTACCCCTTGCTCAGTCGTGCCACGTAATCACATTCTCTTAATTTTCACTCAATTTTTGTGTTGCCTGCCGTTGCTGTGTATCGTGCTGCCACCAACTTCCACATGTTCACCAATCATGTCCCGCCACCGGCTGTATCAGCTGCGGGATGTGCCCTTAGCATGTGGCTTCCCCCGCCAACATGTGGAGTAGTAGCTACACACAACAAAATTTGTGTGTGTCAGCCCCCAATACGGAACACACGCGTTTCAAAAAAAATCAAACAGCCTCCCCCTCTCGCGAAAACCCTCTCAGCATACAACAATGATGAGGGAGCAGGGAGGAGAGGTAGGCAAGCCACCGCCACCCCATCCCAAGTCCGTGCCATCATCGATCTCGCCACCACCGCTATCTCCACCTCCACCAATTAGGGCAGCTTCTGGTTGCTCCCTCCAGAACAAAGCAGAGCCCAAGCCGTTCACTGGCACCAGAGAGACGAATCCTCCACCGAATAGAGCTGTTGCGATGCCAAACACCACGATGCCCCATCCCGCCAAGGCGCATCCGCGTGCTCACCCGCTCACGCCATGGAGGAATCAAATGGCTGGATCTCTTCATCCACCCGCCAGAGCACCTACGCCTCCATCCAATGGGTCTACCCCCACCAACTCTGCTCCGAGTCAAGTCGAGGCGTTGGCGTTCCCTACTGCTGGAAGATCTAAACATTAGCGTGCCTATTCTGTCTCCACTTCCTCCAGCACTTGTATCACCACCCCATCACACCAGAGCACTATCGCCACAGCCGCCGCCCCATGCCGCCTCCGTTTGACGGATCGACCACCAGCCCTATGCCGAATAATGATGAACAGCTAGCTAGAGCAGCTCCCGTTTGCTCCCTCTATTAGAAAACTTATCCAAACCCGTTCGCTGGCATCGGAGAGCCACAACCTCTACCAATTGGAGCTTCTGTGAGGCCTAGCACCACGGTGCCCCACCCTACCAAGCCGCATCGGCGTGCTCATTCGCTGACGGCATGGAGGAATCATCTTTGCTCCTATCCAAGCTGAGGCACCATCATTCCCCACCGTGCTGGCTCTATCTCCAACCAACTCTACTACACATCCTCTAGCATCATAGTCCCGAAGGGTGCCCCGTCTCCAACTGATTGTAAGTGTCGATGTGCTTTTGTGCCCTCTTCAGCACTAGCACCTAAACTGTCGGTATGCTATTGAGTGCCGCCCAGGAACATATTAACATTTGCCATAGTTACTAAGTAAATAGTGTTGATAAGGTTTTCTGCTCTATGTGAATAGTGTTGATAAGGTTTTATACTCTATTCTACTGTATATTATGCTAGGCAATCCTAGAAGCTATGGACAAGTATGGTCTCTTTGCTGCCCTTTTTTCATCTACTGATCAGAGGAGACAATATTGAAAGAACAATACAATTTGGAATCCGGAAGGACTTGAACTTGGTTTGGCAAACAATGTCCTTTGGCTCATGTATGCCATTGTGGTACTTGAAAGGGACAAGTTATTTGACACACTACTCGACAATAATTGAGCAACAACTAATTTGATAGGTTGTTTATGATCTATTCTCATAAAATTAAAGCTGAAGATGAGAGAATTTGTTTTCTTTATTTGCACTTTTTCATTCATTACAGGTGCTCTTGTAATACTTCAAGTCGACCCCGTCCGAAAGCACGGAAGGCATTGGAGTGCACCTTTGGCAATGCAGCCCTTGGTACCTTGTTTGGGAGCCATTGTGCTCAAGTCATTGATTTGGTAAGTTGGTTACACTATCTATGAACCGTGTGGTCATCATTTGGTCTCTACTATCGGGAACTAACTCAGTTTTTATTTCAATGGAGAGCAACAGAGCAAAGCCAACTGATACTAGCTCTATTAACAGTGGCACCGAATGTATTGTTTGCTATGATCCAATTTGTAGTCACCACGCAGACTCATAAGGACCATCTTGGTATGAAAATCCTTCATTTAATCAGAAGTTATATTTCTTTTAGTTTCTCTAAGTATTAACTCTGTGTTGTGTTCCTTTTACTATTCATCGATAATTAATGTTATTTGCTACATCTTAGAACTGTTGTTGATGTTAAGTGTGCACCTTATCTTAAAAAAGCAGTAAGTTATTGTTCTAAAGAGAATGAATGCTTTTAAACGCAAAATCACTTGAGCTGCCAAGCCCAAGTAAATATCATGTTTTTA
This sequence comes from Saccharum hybrid cultivar R570, assembly GCA_038087645.1. NCBI lineage: Eukaryota > Viridiplantae > Streptophyta > Magnoliopsida > Poales > Poaceae > Saccharum > Saccharum hybrid cultivar. The sequence goes on along the minus strand of JAQSUU010000262.1, from coordinate 2,887,190 downwards.
ACTTCTAAATTGAGAACAATAAATGTAACATGGATAAAAAAATAATTCTTTTCTCATGTGTGAATTTATGAGATGTCGAGAGTTAAATAACTAAAGATGATGTAACTTTGGACTATGGCAATAACCTAAATTTCATTGAAGCTAGGAGCTTGGTTGACAGTGTCTCTATCCCTTTCCCACTCTGAACTAACCCACTACCTATCTAACAACATCAAAGTCTGCAAGATTATTTGTAAATTAGAATTGGGAGAACAACTCACACCCCTTGGGTTGGGTCTTTTATATATATAGTCACAAAGAACTTTAGTGCAGTTACAATAAGGAAAGAACTGGAAGGAAACTGGGGCAACAACTAGAATTGGGGGAACACCTCACACCCCTTGGGTTGAGTGACTTTGATACATATATATAGTCACAAAGCACTTTAGTACAATTAGAATTATACCCCTAGATACATACATATCTAACAATTATGATGACAATTGGGACCTCGATGAGGAGGATCGGATCTGGCAACTCCCAAAGGATGCGGAGGTTAATTCACATCACTTGCATGAGTAAGTGGGTTCCTATTTCCTACATGGCTCTTTCCAGTGTCACGATATGCAGGGTTGGAATGCAACCAAACAAGATTAGTTGAGAGTTTGTGGCATGTAATAGTGGAATTCCATCCTAGTTGATAGATTATTCCAATTATAGTTGTTGAGTCTGATCTAGGTTCTGTGGAATGTTAACTAGGATTAGTTAGTTGTGGTTAAATTAGAGTTTGTTTAATACTGGTTGTTAAGAATATTTGCATTTGGGCCTGACTTAAATTTGGAATGCAGCCTAGTTTAGTCTAGTTGGCTGACCCAAACCTGACTTTGAAGTGAACGAAATTGTAACCGATTTTGGGACATTTAGAGCCTGTGTTTCCTGGTTCTCTACAACTAATGAAGTGGTTAGCTGTTGGATGTGCCATTCTAAGCTAATTGCTAACCTTGAGGCCTTGAGGTAGTATATTTTAGGAAGTTTCATGCAATATATCTACCACATTCTCTCTTTGGAGTGGCATGTATGTCTTTAAGGACCTCATTCTTGCTCATACCGTCATACGAGTTAATGTTGGGTTGTAGCTGTTTGAGATTTGCTGATAAAATAATGCAAACTAGTTGTTGATGAGATTTTCTTTGAAGACTTACAAATTCGAGATTTTAAGAACTTCTGCAGTGTAGTCTTAGTGATGTTCCATACTTCCATTAATTAGTGATACTTCTTTTAGCAAGGTATAAACATTGAGTTTTACCTCTAAACTCTAATGTTATCTCCTCTTTGACACATGCAGAAGGCCAGAGAGGACATACTAACAAGATTTACATTAGCAAGTGAAGAGGACCATGGAACTTAGCAGCAATGTTCCCACAAGGAAACGGGCACGTGGAACAGGAACAAGAACTTGGGGTGTTATTTTATAACATGTGAACGTAAGTGTTCCTGAATCAGAAATGTTGACGTTCCCGGAATGACGTTCCAGTAACGAGGAATGTGGCCATGTTCCACGTTTTCGGCTACTAAGCCCTGAAATGATGAAATGACCGTTACCTGCATGAGTGTGTGACTGTAGTCCTCAGCTTTGTAATCGCTGGGAAAGACACCACAGCAAAAACCCTCACCTGGTTCTTCTATATGCTATGCAAGAATCCCGTGCTGCAAGATATAGCTAGTGGTACTCAGGTGTTGCCTTGTGCTGCTTGAGTAGAAATAACAAGTGCACAACATTGAATTATTGCTACTGAAGTAGATGACATGCTACCACATGTCCCCATTGTCAATAGTGACAAACGAGTAGGGTGCTAAAAAGACCACCAACAATACAAAATCATGGAATTTGTTCATTAGTTATCAATCTACTACTAAGACGACCAAAGACAATTTTATTGGCTTTTAGACCACCATTATTTGCATCTAACCAAGCTTCTTCCTTCCATGATCAAGCGGGCCTCTGCTTGGGGAAGGAATTTGCGTTAAGGCAAATGAAGATCATGGCTGCTACCCTGTTACATTTCTTTAGGTTCGAACTGGAAGATGAATGCAAGGAGTAGACATACAAAGTCATGTTTACCCTCCACATTGACAAAGGTCTTCACCTGTATGCATAGCCACGTTCAGCATGAACCCCCAAACAAGATGTCCTTTGTTGATATACATACTTCAGAACCAATAGTGTTTTGGCAAGTCATGGTTAGTGCATAGGAGAGCAATGAGTCAATGACAATGTAGCAGCATCAACATGGCACATTTTTATGTAAATGTAAGGAATTTAGAGATTTGTTGTACTCTAATTACCATCCCACAAATGCATAGAACCAAACATGGTCAGGTGGACACATTTTATTATAAATAAAACTACCCATCGAATGATCATCCAAACGGCCTCTACAAATGAACATCACAGTATAATAAAGGAAACAAATTGCAAAACGCAAGATGCAATTGTACGCTTATACGCGGCCCCACGTGCTCCCCCACCACCGCTGCCGCCAACAATTCGAGGAGGGGAACTATTTTGCAGCGATTTTGATGGGTTTTTTCGTGCGCGGTTTGATCGAGTTTGGGGAGGCTTTCGTGGGCGGATCAGGTTTGCGTCCGTCATTGGGCTGCTGTGTGCATGGGCCGACACTGATATTCGTTGGGCTGAAAGTGATTAGGTTTCCCCGGGCCAACACTTGGGCTTTGCCGTAGTTAATCCAGATGGGCCACGGCAGCTGCCTCTTGGTGGTATGGAGAGGCCCAAACTGTTGGTGTGTATTTTGTGCGATATATAAGTACTTTTGGCGATGAGTCCGATAATACCATTTTGCTGTATATACAGTAGAAACAATTGTGCAAAAAGTTTCAGCGCTAAAGTCAAAGAGCACGCACTGCATGACGGCATCTTCTTTGGACCGAAAGGAAACGTGCCGCCCCTGCACAGACAAACCCAACTGCTGCCAAGGCCATGCTGACGATTTTCCAAGCCGACTGGTCTTTATCTTGTACACAAGGCAGCAATAATTTAATTCTAATATTTATTATCCATCGCCTTCTTGCAAAAGAAGCAGCATGCTTATTATCATATATACATACAAGAAAGAGCATACTTCTTCCCATCACAAATTCACAATGGTCTTCCAAATCTAGTTCTTTATAAATCTCCAAGCCAAACAGTTTCACCTCATTCTTCAGTCTCAACAAACCACGATGCAGATATCATTTTGTAGTTGTTTTGAGATCACCGCACTGCAGACTGGAAATTGCTTGAGCCATTGCAGAGTTTCAGGTTTGAACACGGCATAGTATAGTCCATCCATTTGGTACGGCACGGTACCATCAATAGAGCAACACGGGCTGGGTCATCTTGCTCTGACTCTTGAGTGAGAGCAAGCACCTCCTGCACCAGAGCAGCTCCAGCTCCAACTCCAATGGCTTTCCAGCTATCCTCCCTTGCCGCATCGGCAGGCCTGTGCCTGCTGTCAGCTCTTGCCGCAGCCTTGCTGGTGCTCACCCTCTACGTCCTGGGCGTCGTCGCGTCCTTCGCCGTCTTCTGCGCCAGAGAGTTTGCCCGGAGGGATCCGGACCGGCCGCCACTCATGGGGACGGCGTTCCGGCAGCTCAAGAACTTCGACAGGCTGTTCGATGAGCATGTCAAGTACGCGCTGGCGCATCGCACCTGCAGGCTAGCCTACCATGGACACAGCGAGCTCTTCACGGCCGACCCGGCCGTCGTTGAGCATGTCCTCAAGACCAGTTTCAGCAAATACAGCAAGGTGGTTGTGGTTTCCCAAGCCCATCAGTTTTTTTAATCTCCCTCCATATTCTCCACCTCTCTCGGATCAACACACAGTTCAATTTATGTGCCAGGTGTCACAATCCTGCAATAAATGGTGTCAAAACTTGAGTAATCTGCAGTTGTGTTCAAAGAACATTTACTTTAAACTTATTACACTAAACTGAAAGGAAAAATGTAGATTATCCTGAGACAAACTTATTTCAATGTAGACTGTCATCAGCCTTAAACTTATTATAAAGTGTATTTTCATTCCTATCTGTCAGATCATTTAGCTAGTTGCTACTTAACCATACAAACAATTGATTTACTTAGATATGACAGGCTACCACAATATGATCTTTTATGAACATGATTCTGAACTTGTTTGAGGCTCAAACACAGGATCTAGTGGTCTTCCCCCACCTTGGCGAGATCCATGGAGTACGAGCGAGATCTATGGAAGTGGCGCGACGGTGTTGCAGGGGAGTGGGCAGCTCTGCCCCACCCCGACACGGCGTCCTCCCCAAACCCTGCGGTCGAAATCGATCAACCCAGTTTTTCCCTCCCCTATGTTGCATATGTGTGTTTCAAGTGTTTCAGGCGTTTCACATGTATGCTGCATCTGTTTCATATAGACGTTGAAAAATTAGAGAGGGGGATGTTGCACATGTTGCAATTTGTTTCAGAGGCATGTTGCAAACGTATGTTTTGTGTATTTCAGATGTTTCAGGGGTATGTTTCATTTGTGTTTTGGACACATGTTGCAAGTGTATTTATCTAAATATTGCATATGTATCACACATACGTTGCATGTGTTTTATTTGGATATTGCGTATGGTTGCAATGGTTTTCAAGTGTGTTTCATGTGTTTTTCAAGTGTTTCAGAAGTATGTTTCAAGTGTTTCAACTACCTTCAGACGTATGTTACAACTGTTCTATTTGGATGTTTTAAAAGTAGATCGGGTATTACATCTCTCCTCCTCACCTTATGCTGCATCGTCTCTCCTGGAGCCGGCAGGGACCCATACGACACCACGGCCGGGTCTTTTCGAATCGGAGGTGCGCGGGTCCCGCGTGCAGTGCGAAACGGGCACGGCGCGGCTAGGGCCTGCGGAGGGGGCGCGACAAGGGCCTGTGGAGGGGGCACGGCGGGGCCATGCAGAGGGAGCGCATCTGAGATGGCAGCACGGTGGCGGGATGGGGGTGTGGAGGAGATAGACAGCCGATGGGGACGCGCGCATGGATGTTGGCACTGTTTTTGTATGCGAGTGCCATTTTTCTGAGGTGCGTCTGGGCGCTGGACGTCCGGGCGTTAAGCGTACCAAAAAAATTGAACCCAACATGATGGGCCTATAGCCCTTTTGCATCAACTTATGCATTTTCAGCAGGTCAATTAGTGTGGATTTTTTCCGTTCATCAAACACGACGACCAAAATGGCGACAAAAAGCCCCAGAAGAGCAAGATCCTATTTGGGAGTCTCTAAGTTTTAGAGCTCCACTAGAAAAATGTTCACCATGTGGCTACAGGAAAGGTTTTTAGTCCATGGAGCTAGAGGAGGAATTTTTTTAGATAATGAAGACAAATGCGGCTTTATCTTTCCTCAAGGAGGAAGAATCTGACCAATTATTACAAGCTCACACTAAAGCGAAAAACGAAGAACCACTCCTAATGTCCAAGACGATAAATGAAACTCCAACCATGAGAAGCAAACAAAAACATGACACTAGACTCTAAAAGCTTGCATGCCTCCACAATAGATGTCTTGCACTCATCCAAGCGTTGTAATCGAGTCTAAAATCAGAGCCAATATGCCCCCCTCCCCCAGAAGAGTACCGCAAAAAAGCTAGAGGAGGAAATATAGGTGTTGGGCTTAGAACTTGGCTCCAACTTTGAGGATGAAAGGGTTTGTTTGGAATGGTTCTTTCATCCCTCGTATATATATTGTTCTGTAACTTTGCATTTGTCAGTGATTCCTAATAGATAAAAACATGTTTGCAGGTTTTTTTTACTGTTTATGTCCATGTGGCTCATCATACATCTGCACAAACTACATAGATAATAATGGACAATAAATGAGTGCAACGTACCACATAGTTAACAAATATAGACCATCATTGGTGGCATCATAGACCTCATTTTCCATCTCCAGCCATGTTACCAAGATCAATATAGGTTTTTCTTTTGCCTTCGGGGTCTTGTGGTGTTCATACTTATAGGACGCCAACGATCAGCTTCATCGTTGCATATGCCACCAAACATCGCCAAAAAGACCATTTTCATTTTCAACTGTTTGTTTCTTAAACTTTCCATCAACGGATCAAAACTAGAAGACTAGTACTACATAGTTGTACATGTACTTTTAGGAGTATGTATTTACTACCTGATCGCTCCATTTGGTAGAGCTTTTTTTTTTAGATTAAGAGAGGAAGCTGATTGTCTAACTGAAAATGTTTTTCTAGGATAAACTCTATACATATAGTGATCAGAAAAAAGCTATTTTTTTAGCTCGGAGCTCTCTAATTCATTTCATCATAGAGTTAATTCACAGAATCAACGTATTCACGGTAAAAAATTACGGACAAACAGGCCCTTGGGGGAACAACCTGGGTAGAAAGCCCTTGTGGGCTTAGCCTCCATGCTCTTTCGGCCGGCCCATCGAGATTTGCAACTGCTCGACGTGCGGAAGCTTCCGGAAACTCGCTGGGCCCACATGGCATCGGCGGCCGCGAGTGCGCGTGCGCAGTGTCTCCTTCGCTTCTGCCGCTGGTCGCCGTTGCCGCGTCTCCCTCTCCCTTCCCCTCCCGCGGCATCACGAGCAGCGTCCCGCCGCCGCGGCGTACGGATGGCCTCCTCGGACGCCTCTGCTGCTGCGCCGCCCAGCGCTACCGTCGAGGTGCCCGGCGCCGCGGGCCCCGTCCTCGTCGTGGGCGCGCCGGGACTCCCCGAGGCGGACTTCAGGTCAGCGTCTGGGATCCACTTCTCCGGTTCCGTCTGGTGGAATTGGAAAGCTCGCTGATGTTTGTTGGCTGCGGGCTCTGGTAACCGCAGGAACGCGGTGGAGTCGTCGTTGTTCAAGCAGTGGCTGCGGAACCTGCAGTCGGAGAAGGGCGTCCTCACCTACGGGAGGCTGAACCTCACGCGGGTCCTCATCCAGGTGATGTGCATTTGTGCAGCTGGCTCGGTCGAATTGATTGATTGTATGACATTGCTCAATTTGCTCTCGTTTGCCTCTGGATTTGCGATGCAGGGAGTTGACATGTTCGGGAAACGGGTGGGCTTTCTCAAGTTCAAAGCTGACATCGTGGACGAGGAAACCAAAACCAAGGTAATTGGTTGGAATGTTCTTGCTGGTATTGTTGTACATTTGTTTGGATCCTAGAATGGTCATTAAGGACTAACAATGATGGTCTACGCAGTCCAAATTTCTCATCAGAGTTTGATTGATAGTAATGTGAGGTGTTTCTCCTAGTAAACATATGCATATGTGATTGTACTTTTCCTTTCTTTTCCCCTTTACGATTGATAATGAATAGAGATAGATGGGTGCAGCAAATGAGTAGAGATAGATGGTTGCTTAGGTGGATGTGGCTCAGCCTTTGCTTATACTGATTATATAGGCTGAAGCACACTTTAGACATGTGTATTTTCAATTTTGTGATGACTTTGCTTTTTAGCCTTGACTATGGCACTTAATGTTATGTGTACCATGATAGTCTGATGTATGTTTTCCGGTGTGTGCTTATTAAAATCTTCGTGTGATATACTAATATCTTTCCTGCATCCACTGATGAATTTTTCGCCTTTAAACCGATTTGTGGGGTCTCTACTCTCTAGCACTAGCAGGACAACGGTAGTTCATACTATCTTTTGACAGTATATATAGGTTCCAGGAATTGTCTTTGCAAGAGGGCCCGCGGTTGCCGTGTTGATTCTTTTGGAGTCTAAGGGGGAAACATATGCTGTGCTAACTGAGCAGGTATAGTATACCATGATTCAGAGCACATGGATTGATTCAGTAAGCACATTCACCTATTGACTGCTATCGAACTTCTAGGTTAGAGTTCCTGTTGGAAAATTCCTGTTGGAGCTGCCAGCTGGGATGCTAGATGATGAAAAAGGTGATTTTGTTGGCACCGCGGTCCGTGAGGTTAGTATATTGGCTTCTGAATACAGCATGCACTGAAATCTGCATAGTACTGCAGGGTATTAGCTAGCCTTGCATTGATCCTGTTTCTGTTTGGTTTTGGTTGCAAAGCCGTAATGCATTGCTGTTGTGGTCAGAATTTCGTATGAATCTGTAAAGTACTAATTACTGTATACAATATTCTTGTAGCGGTGATCCTTATATTCCTTAATTGCTGGCAGGTGGAAGAAGAGACTGGTATAAAGCTGAATATAGAAGACATGGTTGATCTTACCGCACTGCTGGACCCTGCTACCGGAGGTCGAATACTGCCATCACCGGTAACTGGCCAGCATTTCCCTTAGTTTGCTTCTTTTTGCATAACTTCTATTCACCTGGTTAATCACTATTTTCCCCCCTGAGACTTATGTACACATAAAAAGCATCTAAATCAACTTAATTGATGATAAAAGCTTCACAGAGATCTAAACCAGCGCTAGCTATTAGTACATGATTGCAGTCTTTTTGACAAATCAAGAGCAGGGCTGGCTGGGAAATAGAATAAAGTATGCAGCAACCTGGTACATGCTGGTGTTCTGAACTCTGCTGTTGCAAACACTGCATTCTAATTCCTGCTAATTCAGACTGACGCCTCTGTATGTGTTCCTAGGGCGGCTGCGACGAAGAGATCGGCCTGTTCCTGTACAGGGGCCACGTCGATGAGGAGACCATAAGATCGCTCCAGGGGAAGGAAACCGGGCTGCGCGACCACGGCGAGCTGATCAAGCTGCGCGTGGTTCCGTACAGCCAGCTCTGGCGGTCGACGGGCGACGCGAAAGCACTCTCCGCGATAGCCCTGTACGAGATGGCCAAGAGGGAAGGCCTGCTGTCGACGCCATCGCCGTCGGCCAACTTGTAAAGACCTGCTTGCTAGCACTGCACTGTGCTGTGCTGTAACAGATGGGCAGTTGCCTATAAAAAATTGAAGGAACGACACTTGTGAAACAAAATCATATATATACATAAACATTGAGTTTGGAGTTTGGAGTATGGAGTAGCGTGGGAATATGGGCGTACGTTTGTGCATTGTTGCTGTAGCCTGTAGCGGCGGTGTGGCTGATTCACTGGTCATTCCGGGCTCGCACTTCGCCGGTCGGCTTTTATCTTGGTCTGTACGACTCAAACCACCACTCGGCAGCTGCCCATGGCCGGGCGTGAAGCTGTGGCCGGTGGCCGGCAACTGGAGCGGCGTTGCTCGCCCGGGCGTCGATGCTTGTGCCAGGTCTGGGCTAGGCTTTTGCGTTGGCTTGGCTGGAGCGAAGAGACCGGGCCGCGGAACACGGCGTCCTGTCAGACATGTGCATTGGGGCATCCCTCGCCGCCGGGCGCCGGCAGCGCCTCACAGAAACAGCAACACCCTCCTCCGTCACAAAGTATAAGGCGCAATCTTTAAATTTATTTCTTTTATAATATATATAGTTTACGACAACAAAAGTTTGATAATTAATTAGTTAGTATAGAAAAGTGTATCTAATTAATTACAAATTAATCTAATGTCGCCATTTTTATAGTATGAACTTTTCATATAACCAGACTAACGGTTGGTCAAAGATAACAAATTTGGATTTTCAAACCGTGCATATTCTATATGATGGAGTGGTATTAGTAACCTACTTAGCTCTTTAAGCTCAAATTAAAAAAGAGTTTTGAGTATGCAGACACAAATCGGTAGCGACTAGCGATGGACTCTATGCCATTGCAGATTGTTTGATGCAACAATAGGCAATGATACGGAGGATAACCACCATCACTTGGTTGCCCTCAACAAAAGGCTAGAAGTTTCAGTAGCAGACATGTGTACTTTGCTACTAGCTTTCAAAGAAGTTTCAGTAGCAGACACATGTGTACTTTGCTAGTAGCTTTCTATGAAGTTTTTTTTTTTGAAACGGCTTTCTATGAAGTTTTCAGTAGCAGGCATGTGTACTTTGCTACTACCTTTCGAAGAACTGAAGCAACAACGTAGAAGTAGTGTTGTACGTACTCTTACCTGATGACTACGTACGCCCAACATAATGGAGGTCAGATCATTCCTATCCGGGCTAGGGTTCCTCACCACGTCGGCCGGCCGGCCGGTTGATCTTGTTTGAGTGAACGAAGCTGAAGACAGTAGCAGGGCAACTCTCCTTTGGCAGGACGACGACGTACGTGCGTGCATGCATGCATGTAATCGAATATTACTGCATGCACGGCTACAGCTAGCACGATGGATCCGGATGAACACAGAAGACAGAACCAGCCGTCGATGACGACGACGATGACCGCCTGCCAGAGGAGAGCTGCCTACAACTGTCTTCAGCTGCATGCTAGATTGCTAGTCCTGCAAGCGTCGTCAGAAAACCAGCTAGCTGCTCCATGGACAATGGATCTAGCTAGCTATAGCACCTCTTCCTAGCTCCGATCCTCCGCTTCTTCCTCGTGTGGCATCCGCGCTCCTCTTATAGAGCCATAGAGGTCCAGGACCAGGACTGAGAGATCAGGTCGGCGGCGGCATATGCCGTGCTGCAGGATGGGATATGAGACTGAGAGATAGACCCTATCGATCGATGCAGGATGCGCTGCGACTTTAGTCCCATGGTTTGTACCATGGATATCCCTCGTCCGGATTCCTCCGCGCCCATCAACTTTATCCTATTCCCCGGCCACGATGAGGCCTCCGTCGTTATGGAGAATCCCGGCACTACGTGAAAAATGATTTGTAAGAGCCAGCCCTATTTTACTGTAGGGGCGGTTCAATCACGAACCCCCCTTACAGTGGGCTGATCGGGGCCCAGTAATTTAACCGCCCTTACAAATGCCTCAATAAGGGCGGTTGGTGATATCAACCGCCCTTACAAATGGTATGATTTTTAAGGGCGGTTGGATCACCAACCGCCCTTACAAATCGATTTGTAAGGGCGGTTCAATCACCGACCGCCCTTACAAATCAATTTGTAAAGGGGGCTGGTGATTGAACCGCCCTTACAAATGACGGCTGTATAAGTGGCTGCACCCACCTTCTTCCTCCTCGAGCCACACACTCCATCTCGCAAAAAAAGGTTGGGAGGCCTTGGGCTCCTCCCAAAAAAATGCTCTACTAAGGGGGGAGGTTTTCAGCTCAATTCCTTTGGTGGGAAACTTGTAGAAGGTAAGAAAATGCTATTCCAACCCTTTAATTGAAGTTTTAATGGTTGGTTTTCATACAAATTGGAGTTTTATTTTCTCTCTCTTCCATGGTGCTTGAGCTTTGTGTGGAGCAAATTAGAGCATAGTTTTCAAGCTATTAGTTTAGATTCGTTAGAGAGATGAGCTTGCACCCTCAATTAGTCGATCTTGCTTGATTTTAGTGGAGATTGCACACTAGTTTCATGCATATATGGAGAAGCTTGTTCTAATCTAGGGTTTCCTTTTTTATTTTGTAATTTGTGTTTCATGAAATTGGAATGGGGTTGGCATGAAAGGTTGTTGGTAAAATAATAATTGTTGCTAATTGTTGTTCATGAAATTTTATATTTTAATCATCTAGTATACATTGTTGCTAATAATTGTCAAAAAAATTGTTGCTAGTAATTTTCAAATAAACAATTGTTGCTATAATTATTGCTAAAACTTGTTGCTAATAATTGTTTCTATTAATTGTTGCTAAAAATTATTACTAAAAATTGTTGCTAATAATTGTATAAGGTAATAAAATGCTATTCCAAGCCTTTAATTCAAGTTTTAATGGTTTGTTAGTGAGTAAATTAGAGCTTTGCATAGAGAAATGAGCTTTGTATAAAGCTAATTAAACCCAAGTTTTGAAGTTATTAGTGTACATTAGTTAGAGAAATGAGCTAACATCTTTTATTTAGTCGCTCTTGCTTGATTTTAGTGGAGATTACCCTAGTTTCATGTATGTTTCATGTATTAATTTGATTCGTTTCATGTATTTTGTTGTTGTTGTTTTGTTTTTAAAAGATGGAGTACAGGAACTCTTGGATGTATGGTTGGTCAAGGATCGATGAAGGTTTCTGTGGTGAGGTGGACAAATTTATTGAAGCCGCACAGAAGCATGCATCAACGTTGACATATAATAGGGACACAATCATTTGTCCATGCAAAGATTGCAAGAATCGTATGGCATTTGCAGATGTGGGTATGATCAAATCACACTTGGTTATGCGAGGATTTGTTCCGGACTACACAGTGTGGATTCATCATGGTGAGACAATGGTTGGTGATGACGACAACAATGATCAAGGACTTGACGCCGAAACCCTGAAGTTGTTGCACCAATATGACAATAGGGAAGACATGTTCTATGACTGTGGTGGCAATAAACAAGGTGGTGACTTTAGCAATGAACAAGGTGGTGACTTTAGCAATGAACAAGGTGCTAATGATGGTGGTGGTGCCGCTCCTAATGGCGGAGCACGTGAGGGGGATGAAGACGACATTGACAATTTGGAGGAGATGATTTTGACCTTTGCACCAGAAGTATTACTGCAGAAGAAAGGTCTAGAAAATCTAGAGATGGTGAAAACAGCGTCGAAGGAGACTGTCTATGGTGTTGAGAAGGGTTGTCCGACACACTGGACACTGCTCCGTTTTGTGCTTGAGCTACTCATCCTGAAGGCTAAGTACGGCTGGTCTGACTGTAGTTTCAATGACCTGTTATGTCTCCTATCATGGGTACTGCCACAGCCAAACTTAGTTCCTGCCAACACATACCATGCGAAGAAGGTTATAAGTCCATTGACAATGGGTGTTGAAAAAATCGATGCATGCCCCAACCATTGTATCCTTTTTCGTGGTGAAACGTTCAAAGATCTGGACAAATGTCCTCGATGTGGGGCCAGTCGATACAAGAACAATGACCTTTATAATGGTGGAGAAGCCTCCACAGGGAACAAGAGAAATAAGAAGGGTGCGAAGAAGGTGGTACAAGAATCTCAACCCCCAGAGGATAATACATTAGGCAACGATGCAAAGAAGAGAAAAGTTCCTGCCTTGGTAATGTGGTACCTTCCAGTGACCGACCGCTTGAGGCGTATCTTCTTGAACCCTAAGCAAGCCGCGCTCATGACATGGTGGGACGATGAGCGCAAGGTCGATGACGATGTGATTGCACACCCGGCCGATTGTAGTCAGTGGCAAGACTTCGATAAGAACAACAAGTTATTCAGCTCAGACCCAAGGAACGTACGATTCGCCTTGAGCACCGATGGAATGAATCCCTTCAATGAGAGGATGACCGACCACAGCACTTGGCCAGTGATCCTATCCATGTACAACATCCCAACGTACTTGTGTCAGAAGAGAAAGTACCTTTTCCTCACCGTTCTTATTTCTGGCCCTAGACAACCAGGCATTGATATAGACGTGTTCCTCGAGCCTGTGATGGAAGAATTTGATAAACTATGGAGGGTTGGGGCCCCGATGTTTGATGCATTCCGACAGGAGTACTTCACATTAAGGGCAATAATATTTGTTACTATCAACGATCACCCCGCGTTGTTTGCCATGTCTGGACAGATCAAAGGCAAGACAGGATGCTTAGTATGTTTGGATGATACTAAATGGGTGTACCTAGATGCATCCAAGAAGGTTGTTTACCTAAGGAATCGTCGCTTCTTAAAGACGGATCACAAGTACCGCAGCAAATTGTACTTAAGATACTATGGCGACATCCCGGAGGATGAACCCCCTCCGAAGAGACGTCATCATGGACAATATGTGTACAAAATGGTGAAACCCATACAGATCGTCTATGGAAAGAAGAATCCGGATGGAACGATCAGAGACAGAAGCACACCTCCTATCGAAGGCGTACAAATTGAAAGTTTGACTTGGTCAAATGAGGCACTAAATGACCTCAGATGAAAAACTTTTAAATACAAAGGTGATAGAACTCATCAAGATCTACATTATTTACATAGGTCATGTTTCCATTTGAGAAATTGTTAGCAAACACTAGTCACAAAATCATGAATCCCGCATAGAGTTTATGAAACTATATGAGAGACTTGTCAATTTTGAACTAAACTTTCCTAACACTTTCTTAAATGCAAAAACGACCAATATAACAAATTTAGATCTTGATCAGTGTACCAAACTTGGTATTCATGACTTTTCCATTTGAGACCATCTAGGGTTTCGAAACCTGGTTTGGAGCCGTCAAAATTTAAAAATTCAAAATTTGAATCATTAAAACTTTATCAAATGAGAGGTTGACCGAAACAACAAATGTAGATCTTGTTGAGCTTGACAAACTTGGTATTGATGACTTTTATATTTGAAACCATTTAGAGTTTCGAAAACTAGAGTCAAAGTGTCATTTTTTAAAATTGAAAGTTTGACTTGGTCAAATGAGGCACTAAATGACCTCAGATGAAAAACTTTTAAATACAAAGGTGATAGAACTCATCAAGATCTACATTATTTACATAGGTCATGTTTCCATTTGAGAAATTGTTAGCAAACACTAGTCACAAAATCATGAATCCCGCATAGAGTTTATGAAACTATATGAGAGACTTGTCAATTTTGAACTAAACTTTCCTAACACTTTCTTAAATGCAAAAACGACCAATATAACAAATGTAGATCTTGATCAGTGTACCAAACTTGGTATTCATGACTTTTCCATTTGAGACCATCTAGGGTTTCGAAACCTGGTTTGGAGCCGTCAAAATTTAAAAATTCAAAATTTGAATCATTAAAACTTTATCAAATGAGAGGTTGACCGAAACAACAAATGTAGATCTTGTTGAGCTTGACAAACTTGGTATTGATGACTTTTATATTTGAAACCATTTAGAGTTTCGAAAACTAGAGTCAAAGTGTCATTTTTTAAAATTGAAAGTTTGACTTGGTCAAATGAGGCACTAAATGACCTCAGATGAAAAACTTTTAAATACAAAGGTGATAGAACTCATCAAGATCTACATTATTTACATAGGTCATGTTTCCATTTGAGAAATTGTTAGCAAACACTAGTCACAAAATCATGAATCCCGCATAGAGTTTATGAAACTATATGAGAGACTTGTCAATTTTGAACTAAACTTTCCTAACACTTTCTTAAATGCAAAAACGACCAATATAACAAATGTAGATCTTGATCAGTGTACCAAACTTGGTATTCATGACTTTTCCATTTGAGACCATCTAGGGTTTCGAAACCTGGTTTGGAGCCGTCAAAATTTAAAAATTCAAAATTTGAATCATTAAAACTTTATCAAATGAGAGGTTGACCGAAACAACAAATGTAGATCTTGTTGAGCTTGACAAACTTGGTATTGATGACTTTTATATTTGAAACCATTTAGAGTTTCGAAAACTAGAGTCAAAGTGTCATTTTTTAAAATTGAAAGTTTGACTTGGTCAAATGAGGCACTAAATGACCTCAGATGAAAAACTTTTAAATACAAAGGTGATAGAACTCATCAAGATCTACATTATTTACATAGGTCATGTTTCCATTTGAGAAATTGTTAGCAAACACTAGTCACAAAATCATGAATCCCGCATAGAGTTTATGAAACTATATGAGAGACTTGTCAATTTTGAACTAAACTTTCCTAACACTTTCTTAAATGCAAAAACGACCAATATAACAAATGTAGATCTTGATCAGTGTACCAAACTTGGTATTCATGACTTTTCCATTTGAGACCATCTAGGGTTTCGAAACCTGGTTTGGAGCCGTCAAAATTTAAAAATTCAAAATTTGAATCATTAAAACTTTATCAAATGAGAGGTTGACCGAAACAACAAATGTAGATCTTGTTGAGCTTGACAAACTTGGTATTGATGACTTTTATATTTGAAACCATTTAGAGTTTCGAAAACTAGAGTCAAAGTGTCATTTTTTAAAATTGAAAGTTTGACTTGGTCAAATGAGGCACTAAATGACCTCAGATGAAAAACTTTTAAATACAAAGGTGATAGAACTCATCAAGATCTACATTATTTACATAGGTCATGTTTCCATTTGAGATCATTTAGAAACTCAAAATTTTTTACCGAGTTTATGTTTTTATTTTCTGATTTTAAAAAATAAATATATGTAGGGGCGGGTGGATCAGGAACCGCCCTTATAAATGCATTTCTAAGGGCGGGTCACTCACCACCCGCCCTTAAAAATCCCCCCCCTATATATCCCTCTAGGTCTGCGCGGGCCGGCCAAATTGGGCGCATCTCTTCTAATTCACGCCGGCAGGCTGCCGGATTCACCCCCCGCCGCCGCCGCCTCCCTCCTCCCTGCGCCCTCCCCCACCGCCTCCCCCTCCCTGAGCCTACCACCGCAGCGTCCTCCGACGACCTCCACTTGGACCTGGCCTCTTCAACACCGACCTCGCCGGCGGTCGCGACGCTAGGGTTTCCGCACTACCGCCACTGGCCTCGCCGGCCCATGCTCGTGCGCTTCCCCACCTCCTCCTCTTCGACCTCGCCGGAGCTACGGTGTGAGGCCGCGCGGCTGCCGCCCTCACCGGCCCCTGTCATCGAGGACGTCCTCGACGGGAGCTAGGGTTAGGCCGCACGGCTCGCCACCAGCCTTGCTCGCCGGGTAGGCTCTGATCCCCCACCTCCTCCTCTCCGACCTCGCTGGGTAGTCTCTCGCTCGCTTGGCAAGTTCCTCTGCGCCATTGAGGTGAGGCCCGCTGCAATCCTCTTTCTACTGCTTGCAACATTTGATAAAGAACAGATATGGTCAAATTATTTATAAGAAAGGAAAAAAACAAGTTCATATGATACAATATTACTTAGTATTTACCTGAATAGATGGCTTATTTAGGTGCCCAACATTTGATACCTGAATATAACTTTGCTCTTAGCTCTGGGAAAATGCAGTGTTAGAAGTTTCCAACTGTATTTATTAGATCCTTAGATTTGATGGTCCATTTTTTATAGAATAAGTCATCAGAAATGAATCGGTATGATGTGTCATCAGAAAATGAATCAGTATGATGTGTTATCAGAAATGAAACAGCACAGCGACTGGATGTTTGGCTAGTAATGATGCCATGGGATGGGACTCCTGTGATTCACTGCTTTAGATGACAAAAGGATTTCAGTTCATATTTTTACTATTTTTTACATTGCAACTTTGCTAGCTCAGGATTTTAATCATGTCTACTTTGTTTCTTAGGTAAATTTTGTCCACTCATAACCTAATATTTCTGGTGAACCTTGACTTGCCCTGTACATCAAGCAACCAAAAATTTATTCTGATTTTCTCCATGAACAAATTTAATCTCATCTTGTTTTGTGCCTTCTTTTAATCTTAGGCATACTAATATTGTGGTAAGCACTTATGAATGGTGGTACTCATTATTATTGTGGTAATCTGTACTCTATTGTGATCTTCTAATCTACTAATACTCTACACTCTCCTAACACTCTAGTACTCTACTTGTACTACTACTACTACCACTACTACTATTACTACTACTCTACTAGTTCTACTGTCCTAGTATTGTCCTACTCTTACTACTGTCCTACTCTATTGTTTGGGAAGCAGCAGCTACTTTTTTTGACACCTCTCTATGTTTGTTAAGCAGCTGTTGCTTTTTCCCCAACTCTTACCTTCCCTCTCCTCTCCTCTCCTTTGTTTTGCCGATGATGAAATTGTCTAAAATCCATACATAATATGGAATATGAGCTGATGATCAAGAACTTGTGAGGAACTTGGCATCATTACTAGCTGCCCCAACATTACCTTCTCCTCTCTTATCTGTTATGATACCTTTATGCTCCAAGACTATGATCAAATGATGATTGACATGTTTCTGAGGCCTTCCTCTCTTCTCCTTCCTCTCTTCTCCTTCTATCTCTCTCCTCTCCTCTCTTCTCTCTTATCTGTACTCTATTGTGATCTCCTACTACTCTACTAATACTCTACACTCTCCTAACACTCTAGTACTCTACTTGTACTACTACTACTACCACTACTACTATTACTACTACTCTACTAGTTCTACTGTCCTATTACTGTCCTACTCTTACTACTGTCCTACTCTTACTACTACTGTCCTACTCTACTACTGTCTATTTGAAACCATTTGTGGTGGCTTACTGTCATTTTGATTTGATTTGTGGCTTACTGTCATTTTGATGCTTAAACTTAACTGAGAATTTGGCAACTTGTTTTAATAATTCTGCCCTGGCACATGGTTTTGTTATTCATGAGTGACACTTGGTGTTTAATAATTTGGCAACTTGTTTTAATAAACTGCAACTTTTGGGAAAAAGTTTTTCCTGTTGCTGGCTAGTGCTATGCTGAATCTGAAGGGCCTGTCATGCTAGTGCTATGCTGCTTGCTTGCTACTACTCTGCTCCTACTAATCTTACTACTCTACTATTGCACTACTCTACTACTCTTACTACTGCAGTACTCTACTACTGCTAGATGCTGCCCTACTCTCACTGTCATTTTGAATCTGTCCTACTACTACTACTTGCTTGCACTGGATTTTTTGATTTGTGAAAGTTTTTTATTTGAGCAGTCTACTATTACTACTACTAGTCCTACTACTAGTACTACTGTCCTAGTACAGTCCTACTCTTACTACTATCCTACTCTTACTACTACTGTCCTACTCTACTACTGTCTATTTGAAACCATTTGTGGTGGCTTACTGTCATTTTGATTTGATTTGTGGCTTACAGTAATCCTACTCTACTACTACTACTATACTCCTACTCTACTACTACTCTACTACTACTGTCTACTACTACTAGTACAATCTGTCCAACACATATGTGCTCGTATTTGGCAAATGCAATGAACTTTTAAACCTCTATGTTTGGGAAGCAGCAGCTGCTTTTTTTGACACCTCTCTATGTTTGTTAAGCAGCTGTTGCTTTTTCCCCAACTCTTACCTTCCCTCTCCTCTCCTCTCCTTTGTTTTGCCGATGATGAAATTGTCTAAAATCCATACATAATATGGAATATGAGCTGATGATCAAGAACTTGTGAGGAACTTGGCATCATTATTAGCTGCCCCAACATTACCTTCTCCTCTCTTATCTGTTATGATACCTTTATGCTCCAAGGCTATGATCAAATAATGATTGACATGTTTCTGAGGCCTTCCTCTCTTCTCCTTCCTCTCTTCTCCTTCTATCTCTCTCCTCTCCTCTCTTCTCCTCTCTTATCTGTACTCTATTGTGATCTCCTAACACTCTAGTACTCTACTTGTACTGCTACTACAACTACTATTACTACTACTCTACTAGTACTACTGTCCTAGTACTGTCCTACTCTTACTACTGTCCTACTCTTACTACTGTCCTACTCTTACTACTATTGTCCTACTCTACTACTGTCATTTTGATTTGTGGTGGCTTACTGTCCGGGCAAATAAGATGTATAGAGAGGGCCTTAAGGTTGCATGCCGGATTGCCAAATGTCTTAAGAAACTACAACATAATGAAATGGTTTGGTTACCATACCACTTTGGGTAAGTTCGACTATATACTTAAATAAAGCATTATTTGATATACTTAGTTTGATGTAAAAGAGCTTATTTGTTTCTTCATTGATTAAATTCATGCAGGGCGCACTGGATTCTTGTAGGGATCGATGTTGGGATGAGCATGGCAGTTGTCTATGACTCAGCAGATTATGCGCTTGAGTCATACATGGACTTCATAGCGATTTGCAAGACGTACATATCGACAATAATTCTCATTAGCTTATATTAGTTTGTATATATACTTGTAAACTTCGCTTTTTAATACTAACAAGTTGCATTTGCTAAAACCGTTCAAGCAGGGCATTTAGGCACTATGTGAATGAACATAAAGGAAGGCATGATCCAGTAAGGGGAGACGATTTGGGTATCAAAACTCTATGTCCGGTACGTGTAACTTACATCGGTACACTCCATTACGTGCTTTGTCAATAACATTACTTAACATTTCATATGCGAAACACACAGTGTCTCAAGCAGAGGCCTGGGAGTCTACATTGTGGATATTATGTATGTTGTATGATGAGTAACACTAGTGCCTACAGGAGACACCCCAATTTGGTTAGTTTGACATTTTCTTCGCTCATAGTATGAATACTTAGCTTATGCTATGAAATACTAGACCTAAACTTGTTCTCTTGTAGTGGAAAGAAGAGGTTGACCAGCAAAGGGACGTATACAAGGATGATCAACTCTTGGAGCTCGTCGGCGACCTTTGCAACTTCATCATTGACCAGGTTGTTTCTTCTAGAGGCGATTACCATGATCGATCATCTGACTTAGGAAGTAATCCTATGTACCAACACCTCCGTGAGACTCATAGGTTAGCTCTAGGCCGTTGAGAACCATTTGGAATGGTTTGGACTTGTGAAACTTTTGAACTTGTGATGGTTTGGACTTGTGGACTATTTGAACTTATGAATTATGGCTATGTAATGTGATAATGGACTTTGTGAATTGGACTTTTGAACTTGTGAATTATGGCTTGTAATTGTGGTTTATATCTTGCTCGTGTGTTTGTGGATGTGTATATCTGGTCAGATTTGAATTTGAATTTGTATTCTATATTATATTCTGTGGTCAGAAATGTATTTGATTTTAATTTTTTTTTAATAGAAAATCCACTGTAGGGGCGGTTCTAGATCCAACCACCCTTACAAATGATATTTTTAAGGGGGGCTGGTGATCCAACCGCCCTTACAAATACTATTTGTAAGGGCGGTTGGATCACCGACCGCCCTTACAAATGGTATTTGTAAGGGCGGTCGGTGATCCAACCGCCCTTACAAATACTATTTGTAAGGGCGGTTGGTGATCAAACCGCCCTTACAAATGCATTTGTAAGGGCGGGCTATGCCAACCGCTCCTACAGTGGGCTGATTTGTAAAAACCACCTGGGAGGGGCGGTTGGGCCACCCGCCCTTATAGTGCCTTTTGACCCGCCCTTACAGTGCCTGACTGTAGTAGTGCGGGGCCAATCGGGCCGGTCGCGCTCAGCGTCCAGCCACTGTCGACCGGGAAGCCGATTGAGATGGCCTCCTTGCTAGCTGCTGCATCGCTCGTTGCCTGTCAAGCATCTTGCCTCCAATTCCAATTGCCGCTAAGCTACCTGTCGTTGTTGTGTACATTTGTCGTCTGTCTTTCCATGGTTGCGTTCAACCGGTTCGTGCATTGCGTGGTCTCCTGGCCTCCTCCCTAGCTTGCTAGTAATAACACCGAAAAATCTTGCATAATGGCTCTCGCGCGCTGGACGGACGCCTCCTGCTGTCCTGCTCCTGCATGCATTTCCCCGGCGAAACTCGGATAGGCATTCAGAATTCCTTGTCTGAATGCGAAGCTAATGTTCTGTTTTCAGTGTTAAAAACCATAATATAGATCACGTAACGTTAGTCAGAACTCAGAAGTGCCATCCATCTGATGACTCATGTCCCTGTTTGAAGGTTCTGAAAGAACGTTGCAAACTTACAAACATCCACTTAATCTTACTAGCGCTCCGCATTCCTGTCTACATAGTCTAATTGGGCAGCCTTTTTGTTGCATGCAATTATTACTAGCGCTCCGCTTAATCTTACAGACCAATGAAAGGAATGCGTTGTTGGCCGGCCCTGGAGTTTGACAGATTAGACGCTGTTTTGGATGACAACTATTATCACGGTGCCAATTAAGAATTTAATGCAAATTACGGTCGAGAAAAAAAAGAGTTTAATTCAAATTACGGGCTTGGATAATTTCATAGCGCACCTGCACAATTTGGATAGCAATTAACAACTGCCACAGAAGACTTTTTTTCCAAAAAGTGACAGGCATTTTAATTTGTTTTCAGTCAAATACATACAACTTTAAAACTAGAAACTTTTTACCACCGAACTATAAACAGTGGACAACTGGACAAATAGGGCCATATAGCTGGTTTCAAAGGTGATTTTGTATTTTCTAAAAATAATAAAATCTTGTTGTTTTTTTCTTAAAAAATTATAATTAATTCGTTTTATAAATTAGAAAAACATGAAACTAGTACCAAAATAATTTTAGAAATATATAACTTATTTGTTGGTTCTCTATTTCGAGCTACTGGTATATTTTATCAATTCCTATTCCTAGCGCTTTATTGCTGCTCATAGTCTTGTCCGTTACTTATTTGGATTATCATTTTGCATTGTATTGTAGTTGAGGTTGACCAAAATAATCTATAGCAAACTACGATAAACAGAAGATTTGGGAGATGACACCAACATTGTAGGTGGCATGCTCCACCACACATAAATTTCACCATGTTCGGCTGGCTGTAAAAGCACTGCTGAACGGCTGATGCTGATGCTGATTTGTTGTGAGAGAAAAACACTGTTGAACGGCTGATGTTGATGCTGATCCCATTCCAACTAATATGACTCGTATTTAGTACTCCATTTTGAGTATGCGTTCCCATGATTACTCTCTTGGTTTAATATGCCACAAAATCATGATTTCAATAAATAATAGGCATGATCATGAGAAATAACACACTAGTAACAACTACAAATAAGATCCAAATATAGCACCAATAGGCACATTATATTATCTTTAGGAAAATTCTGACTGGTTTCATAATTTTTTGATTTAAATAAATTTGTTATTATTTTTTTATAAAATAAAACCATTTTTTATTTTTTAGAAAATAGAAAGGTACCTTTCAAACCGACTAGATGACCAAAGTTGTCTGGTATTGATAACTTGGTCAAAGACGTATAGTCTAGAGTTACGTAGCAAAAAAATTCAAACAAAAGTTGGGTGGTCAAAAACGTTTTTTCCCGTTTTTTTGGCATAAAGATCCTTATTTCGCGTCATGATTGATAATCACCATCTACTAGTATTTGTAGATAATAAGCCCTTCTTCCCTCCTTCCTGCGATTGGCTTCTCAATTCTTCCCCGACACTGATGGCGGTTGCGTCTTTCGCATCATGGCAGACAAGATTTTCAGTTGTTGCATTTGTTCTTGAACCACACCTTATTTAATTCAAAATGTGTTTGCAGCAATCAACAACATTTCTCCTTATTGGGCGATGAAAATATGATGCATTGATAAAGGATAACTGAGGGCAAGCTCGCTATACCAGCAAGCGATACGGTGATAGATTCGTTGTGGATATGTGAGGACAATCGTGCTCGTCACCCCGCTTCCGTCGTTGGCTCTTTGGTCTTTGGTGAGAGGTGTTCACTAGCCTAGGATGCTACACATTAATCACTATTATAAATCATGATTTATCTTTTTTAACCTGTTAAGTATTAACATGGAAGCTCCATTGAGGCTTATAATTAGTAATAATAATATTATTGAAAATTATGGTATTCTTTTAGTTGAGAGATAAGATTGTGCATGCTTCATGTCAAAAAAACATTGGATCCTCAAACCAATGAAATAGTTTATTGAAACCAAAATTTTAACAATTACATATTGAAAGAATATACTACACCAACTATGCAATATAATGATATTTTTTTTGTCAACAATACACAGTAGAGATGCATATCTTTATATTTACTAAAAAATAATGCAACAAAATGAGACTCCCCGAGGTGTTTGCTAGGTCCAAACATGCGGACGTGGAGACTATACTAGAGCAAAGTAAAACAAGAGGAAAAAAACAACCAAAACGGAGGGCGATAGCTAGGAGCTCAATCTGTGCTTCGGACTACTGTTATAGATGGGCTTCCTTGTTTATTTTGAATACAACACATATGCCTTTCCCAGGTATCTTTACTAATTAGCAAGTGACTAATAAAAATACACAAGCAAATATATCCGTGTGACACACACATGTTTAATTAGCCAATTCGAATACATTATATTTCTACTCTCGAAAATATCATGCATGCTACACCATCCTTTTGCTCGAGTAGAGCCTTCATTAGGTGCTTAGGCTCTGCTATCTGTAATTCCCTCTACTAATCAAATCTACTTTAGACATATATATAATCGTATGTAAGATCGATGTCAGGACTTCATAACAACATGTAAACAAATCATATCCCTCAATTCAATGTAGTTTGCATGTGGGATGATGACGACAACGTGAGGGTCGTCGAGAAAAATTTCTTATTATTATAAGACGTGATTTGATCCACATATGTTTGGTAAAAGAACAATCTTTAATAATAAATGCAAAGTGTTCAATTAGAACATGAAAATGTGACTCAATTGATCTTAGTTAGTCTTCGGGATGGAGTGGAAGAAGGGTGGAGATTTTCGAATGAGGAAAAGGATCCCTTCGAAAGAATTGATCGAGGAGTTGTATGAGGTGAAAATCTCATGTACGGTTCTCTAGAGGGACGGTAAGGATGACTTATCTGTCTACTTTTCCATCAACCCAAAAAACCCAAATCTGCTTTACGTAAAGTTGCCAAAGTACGATTAACCTTTGGATTTGAAATCACTGCTTATATATCTAGAGGAGGATGGGTTAAGGATTTACCCGGTGTGCCGTAGCGCGTCGGGATTGTCTTGCCAATTTAAACAAAAAATCATAAAATAACATGACCTAAACAAATAAAGGGTAAAATTGTAACTTCCTAAGTGTTAAAATCTTACAATCTTACATCTCCTGGATGATGGAAGGCTTGGATGTGACCATGTCTAGATCTAACGAGTATTGTAGAGGGAGGACCCTCCCTCAAAAAGCTCACTCTTTTATAGTGTGATACGGTAAACAAATATTTGGCAGTTTTCGACTCCAAGTCTGGTCTCCATCATGCTATGGTAGCTGCTACTATCTTGGTAACTAGATATAAATCAAATTCAAACTTGACTTTCAAGTATCAAACTTGCTCACTAAATGTAAGTTCAGTGTGGTCATCGCAGATGGCCAAAAAGGAGGGATGTGACTCATCAAAGGAAGTTGCCGACTCGGGTAGGTAAGCAAGAAAGTAGACTCCATCGGCCAGTGTACTCTTGAAATCTATCTTAGTAGGGAAAAGAGGAGTTATGGTATAGCACATAATGGGAACTATGTTTTGTTTCCCTCCAAATTCTCAAACCGTAATAACAAAATGGTTGTTATTAGCTCACTGAAACATCCATGTCTTTCTCTCACCACATTGTACTAATAATATCTGGATTCCAATATGATCTAGAAATAGCAATATATAAACACACAAGGACAAGCAATATGACATTTGCAAAGAAAGAAAAAGTAACATGGCATTTGCTTGAACCTGTAATTTGGGCATGCATTCAAAGTGTCCATTGCATACATCTCACTTCATGCCTGGTGAATTAAAACGTGACTATTGCTTTGAACGATTCCAGTTAATAACTCAGAACATCCATGCCCATTGTTCATACATATCACCCTGCATATAGTAGGAACAATTCTTGTGATTTGTTGCTAACAAGTCTAGAACAGTGTGATCACATCATCGGTTATGAGTAGTAACGTCCTGCTTGGCACATAGGACCTGGTTTTCGCCATCCTCGAGCGCGACAGACCAAAGTTTGTCTTCATCTTCCTCCGGTGTCCGGTCAAATCAATGACTTTCCTAGCTCCATCATTGTTGGAACGACAGGACGAGACAAAATTCAGGGCAGCGCCTCCTGACAAGTGGCATTCTAGTGGCCATCGTCAGTACCCCTGCAATGGCGCACAAGGGCACCTATGTTTTCACTGTCCGAGTTAAAAGGAAAGGACATTCGGCAAGGACACCAAAGGCGCGCCGGCGATTCTCTGCTCTGGCCGGTGTCATTCGCCGCCAATCCGCCGGCCTCCGTCCTCCTTCGAGAGCTAGCCTGGGTGTTGTGAGTTATTATTTTTGGAAATAAAAAACCACCTTTGAAACTGACTAGACAGAGAAATTTGTCCATTATTCATAGTTTGATGGTCAAAGATTATGATTTTAGAGCTATGTGGCCAAAAACAAAGATTCGAACTCAGAATATAATTAAGTAAAAAATGACACAGAGCAAAGATAAGTAATTTTGATTAGTCGTGCATAATGCTGTTTGCCTGCTTATCTCCCTTAAATTATTGGCACGTGCAGCAGCATGCATCGAGATGCATGGACTAATGAGTCAAAATTAGTAAACATTGTGTCTTCATGGTAAGATTCAAACTCAGAATCAGTTGAGAGCTTGTATTCCGAAAAATTTAGATTAAGGTACAGGCACATAATTTTTGTGCTAATATACACTTTTTTTTGTGCTAATCTACAAATTCTGAGCCTGGCTGTAGTTGCCATACACGTATCTCTTGCATTATTAGTATGTGCTAGAGCAGTAGAGCTCCAAAACAGTCTAACACAGTACCAACTTTCATGATAGCTATTGTAACTTACACAGGTTTGATGGCATTGCAGCCTGCTCATTAGTTGCATTATTCAACCATTTTCAATTTTATTTTGCCGAGTCCAAAACAAAATAATAATAATTTGGTAAAATTATCTGTTTTTGGTGGAGGTCTGAACTCTGAGTCGAATTGATTTGAAAGCTGTGGATATTACCTTCTGTCCACTATCTTTATGCTATTGTTACTTTATCATGCTAGTTGACTAGCATACCACTCAGCACCACACGTTTTATGCTGCTGGTAATACCATTCAGCGCCACATTTTCAGTATTTCTGCCTCAACTGAAATGTTAGCCTTGGTTAATTGTATTTCTCCACCCTTTTGCTGCTTCCTTTTTGTGGAAATGACATGTAGATCGTGTGTTTGTCATGTTTTTTTTCACGATGATACCTGCATGCTATGGTGTTTATTTAACTGGACTTTTAGTCTCTGGTTTCAAATGCATGTACCTTGCGTGTTTTACATTGCTTGCTTCAAAGGGCTACACCCACTGGGCCGAGTTGAGCTTCTATTTCACCTAATAATCCTAGAACAAAATTAAGCTATTCCCATGTCTTGAGAGTTTAGAGGCAACTGAAAATAAGGGCTGCTAGTATGCTTTACATGCACTGTGATGCTAGGAGAGTATGATGCCCTATATGTTGTGCCACACCTAAAAACTCAGTACAATCCATAACTTTTACACCATGAAGCTCTTTCAAGACATGACCCTCGTTCCTATGCTTCATCAAACCAATGTATAGCCAATCGTGTTTATGACTGAGCCATTCATATCCCTAAGTGCAATTATCTTACTACCATTCTTATGGATAGGTTGTGCAACCCATAATCCAACATTATCCAAACCTTGAATAACAAAAGTTTATCCAGAAATGGATTTTCCATATTCAGCCAAGAGAGCCTCAGTAGCATACATCACAACTCGCTCTATTGCTACATCCCTATCCACTGAACTACCATGATCTATTGGCTTCTTTGCGATGATTGCTGGGAGCATTCATGAACCTTTGAGTTCTCAGCAACAATAATTGAGTTTCATCTATCTTTGTTCATAAAGAAAAACTCCAATTGTTTCACAACATAATCCAATCTTTTGACAGTTTTTCCAAAACACCCAGCTCAGCATGTAGATCAAGCAAGTAGATACTCCAATGGGTGACATATTACGATACAAGCCAGGTTAGTGACACCATCCTTGTAGTAGGTGAATACTAGGGTTCCATCATCGTTCATGCTCTCGCCAACAAAGTTGTTAAGGACATAAATGTCAACATTAGCAAAAGTTTTCTGTAAAAAGGTAGTTGTGATGAAAAAATCATGGCAGGAAAGCAGTAGAAGAAAAACTGTTTTAGCTAAATGATGCAAAACAACATGAATTTAGGACCTCAATAGTAACATTATAGCATTATTCAAAATTAAGGTGCAGATTTCAACCACCATTGCACTATATGTGTAAAAGGGTACTGAAACAGCCTACAACACCAATATAAACAAAGCTATGAAGAACGGAGATGTCCATTATAGGTCCATGAAATTTTGCAAAGGAGAACAAAAATTCTTATCACACTAGGTAAATGCCTATGCATTGCAACGGGAACACATAATACCACGATAACATATGTATGAGCGTGTATTATACTGTTACCTAAAATAGATACTGCAATCATGATATTTAGAACATCAATATTACAAAAGTCTTCAAGAAAAATAGATACTTAAAATATAACTCCAAATTTTTATGCGAAACTAAAACATCAACTTCATATTGTTCATAATGCAAGAATCTATGATATCACTTCATGTCTACGATATGCGAAAGATAAGCTTGCACTTCTTTAGGAATTAAAGTTTGTCTTGAATTTCCTTTGTATGCCTTAGTTCGACGAAGTCATTTGGTATTCTTTTGCCATCCTGTGCATAGTCAAATATCATGTTTCCATGAACTAGCTGACACCTTGATTAGGACAACCATTGAGACAAGCGTGTCATCATACAATCAGTTGATCTATGAGATAACTGAGAATCGCTCTGATACACATACCTGAAACAGTGGCCACTTCTTCAAATGTCCTATTGAAAACTTGTTGTCACTCTGTGCTGCCCGAACTTGGCTACAACAGTTGGTAGATCTCCTGTTCAGTTGACATAAGATTCAGAAACACGTCAACCAGAGGCAAGAAGGGATTCAGGAACAGCCACGAGCGAGAGAGGGGAAGGGAGGGAGGAGATGTTGGACCTATATCAGAGCTTGGTGGCCGTGGAGCTCTCAACGGTGTTCCGCTCCGTCGCCGTGGGTCATGACGCGCTGTTCACCATCTTCGATCGATCATCTCTGTTGCGGTGGCCTCTCCGCGTTGGGCGTGAAGAGGAGGGCGTGCGCGGGGCGAGGATGAGATCGTCCTCGTCTCTCCCTCAGCGGTGGGTTGCAGCGACCTTTCAGCGTCGGGCATGAAGAGGAGGCAAGCGTCGGTGGTTTCCGCGAACATCGGCGGCGGTAGGCGTCATTGGTTTCCGCAAAGATTGGCTCGTTGCTAGGTGGCTTTGGCGGAGAAAGAAGGATGCCGCGGATCTCTGCTTTCTTTGTATGTGATTGGAGGCACTGCTTTCTTTGTACGTGATTGGAGGAGAAGATTGTGTGATTAGGGGTGGAGATCACGCACCGGGGAAGCGAGCAGGGAGGAGATCACGTGGGTGCGACGGGGGAAGTGATCGAGGAGATTAAGAGCGCATGACGGGGAAACGAGCGAGCAAGCAAGGCATCGCATGCCTATGAACGATTGGTCTACAAATGTTTTAGTTGTAGAGACAGAGATAGAGAAATTGTACATAGATGCCCAGCGTGGAATCACAAAGGCTGAGACACATTTGTGCATGTGAACATTCAATGAGGCACGCAACATATGAATTATTAACTAAAAAGAAGATACTCCTATATGCGATCGAGAGCAAACAAGAGAAAGAGATGGCCGCGTCCAGCTGCAGAGTGGCGGTGCTCGTCCTCCTCTTCTTCACGCCTGCTGTGATGCTTCTGGCGTCAGCTCCGTGCGCAGCCGCAGCGGCGTCAAGGGTGCTGCATGTTGCCGACGACCTACCACGCGCCGGCGTGGAGGTGCCGTGGGCCGTGGCCGTACTACGCGGAGGATGCAGGCAACAAAGGAGATGGTTCGGCGGTGGCGGGGGTATCAGCAGCGACGGCAGTGGCCGAGACGGCCGGGCTCCTACGATCGCCGGAGTTCGGCTGCAGGAGGACGGATTGCGGGGTTGCGGCGCGGGTGTTGGGCTCCGAACCAAGCCCCGGGGTCGGGCCACTAGCTAGCTAGCTGCACGACGACCTAGCATAGCTTAGCTAGGTACACATGCATGCACATCAATAATGTTACGGTGGTGTGGTTGACATGATTTTAGGCGCCGTACGTGTTTGGGTTGGTCGATGAATGATGATTGATTTGGTTTTCTGTACGTGTGTTCTTCTCCTCTCGCCGACACGCGAGGCCGCCAGGTTAGTGATATTGGAGGGTTGATCGAGTGTACGATAGGAAGTTTTAACGGTAATACTCCAATTAAGACGTCTGGAACATGGACGGACACTTCACTCCGGTCGCTCTCACACCCAGTCCCTCGCTTCTTCCTTCCTTCCACGCTCGCGCCCCGCGCCTACCCTGACGCATGGCAATGGCTGCCTCTCTGGCCGCCGGCGGCGTGCTCCGCCGCTCCCCCAACCCCCCCACCCCCCACACCTCGGCAGCCTCGATCACCCACCGGGAGCACCCAATGCACGTGGATCCGGTGTCTCTCCCCCACCCTAGCATGGCACCCTCTCTCATCCTGGCGACCAAGCTCCCCCCCACCCCCCACACCTCGGCAGCCTCGATCACCCACCGGGAGCACCCAATGCACGTGGATCCGGTGTCTCTCCCCCACCCTAGCATGGCACCCTCTCTCATCCTGGCGACCAAGCTCCCCCCCCCCCAAATCCTGGAGGCCGGAATCGACCGAGCAACCTTTCCCTTCTCTATGTTGCATATGTATGTTTCAAGTGTTTCGGACATTTCAGATGTATGTTTCATTTGTTTCATATGTATGTTGCAAAAGTAGATCGGGGATATTGCACATGTTGCAATTGCTTCGGAGGCATGTTGCAAGCGTATGTCTCGAGTGTTTCAGATGTTTTAGAGGTATGTTTCATATGTGTTTTCCGAATACATGTTGCAAGTGTGTTTATCTAGATATTACATATGTTTCACACATATGTTGCATGTGTTTTATTTGGGTGTTTACGTATGGTTGCAATGGTTTTCAAGTGTTTTCAGGTGTGTTTTCAAGTGTTTCAGAAACATGTTTCAAATGTTTCAACTACCTTCAGACGTAACCGGTGTTGCATCTCTCCTCCCCACCTTCTGCTGTATCTTCTCTTCCGACGCCGGCGGGGCACCCATACGACGTCGTGGCTGCGTCCTTCTGAATCGGAGGCACCGCACGCCCTTCCCCTCTTGTCACTCGGGCAACGTGGGCTCGTGTGGAGCACGAAACGGAGTGTAGCGCACGGGCGTCCGGACAAGGGCATCGATCTGGACATTCGGGCGCTCGCACTTCCGAAGTTTTATTTGTAGTTCCGGATCCTGGTCCGTGCCTGCCATGCCAACACCTACCTCTTGACCGACCTCTAAGATGGGCGCAACAGAGCAGCAGTAACGGCATGCATTCTGCAGCAACAGAGCTAGCTGCCTGCATGCATGCATGCCACGCCACAATTAACGGGCTCCTATTCCACACCGCTACGATTTGCAGTTGCAACACATGTATGCAGCTCATAAACGCTACAATATTCATTCGAAATTATAAGTGGTTTTAACTTTTCTAAATATATATCTTTTTTATATGCATCTAGATAGACATTAGATCTCTAGATGTATAATTTTTGAATATATCTATAAAAGCGATAGCGACTTAAATTTGGAACGGCGGGAGTACTTTACACCTTTAGATGATAAATTACAAGCTAGCAAGCTTTAATGATATATGACCAAGTAATGACTTGACTAACGGGGTTGCCCTAAGACAAAATGTGTTCTCTCTGTTTTAAATTATAGTTCACTTTATTTTTACCCTAAGTCAAATTTAAGAGAAAATTTCCTATTTCACACTGAAAATTTAAAACTTCCTTATTTGACACCGGTTTTATTTTTCATTCCCTATTCGACATTGCCGTGAGTTATGTTATGTCGTTATGCAGTTAAAGGAACATGTAGGACGCGATAGAAAGACTAAAATGCCATGTAAATTCAGTTAGCAGGGCATGATGAGAAAAATCGCCGGTCCGCCTACCCGATACAGCCCGTGTGAATACAACATAAAAATGAATTGAAAAACGAAACAGGGGCAAAATCATCATTTTGCCTTGCACTTAACGTCTTCGTATCCTCAAATTGATGCCAGTGTTGAATAAGGAATGAAAGATAAAACTGGTGTCAAATGGGGAAGTTTTCAATTTTCAGTGTCAAATGAGGAAGCGCAAGCTTTTTCAGTGTCAAATAGGGAATTTTCTCCAAACTTAATACAACATCTACAACATCAAACTAGTTTCATTTAAATCTTTCATAAAATATATTTTGACAGTGCAATCTCTAAGAAGTTAATATATATTTTTTCTAGAAACTTAGTCAATCTATAAGAAGTTTGACTTAGGATGAAATCAAAATAATCTATAAGTTTAAATGAAGGGAGTACAGTATACACATTGTACAAGGATCTTATAGTGCAAGAACCTAATTAAAACTCATACAAGTCAAGGTTGAGTTAGAACATACACTCCGTCCATACACATATTCTTGCACTATTAAAGTGTGTTAGAACTCAATGTAACATATAGACAACCAATTTAGGCTTGTTTGGTTGGTGACTAAAACTTGCCACGTCTAACCTTCGACAAACTGTGGCTGTCAAAGAAAGTGTGGCGACCAAAATCGAAGCCACACTTGTGGCAAGGTTTGGCACTTTGGCACGAAAATGAGTCTATGACATGTGGGTTAGTGTGCTAAGAAAGTTTGGTGTGCCATAGGTGTGGTAGTGAACCAAACAGTTGCCGAAGAAACTGTGGCACGACGAACCTTTGGCGTGGCAGGTTTTGGTCACCAACCAAATAGACCCTTAATCATGCTGATAAATCACTGGTTGAAAGCATTGGTCACAACCTGCCCATGAGTACTATACAATCATTTTTATTTTTAGTTTCTTTTGGCTGAGTCCAAATCAGAAAAAAAAAACTAGGTATTTTTTTTTATTTTTGATCCTTTACTGGATAAAGGATAATGCTTAAAAGTATTAATCTTAGTATAAACTCTTGATTGCTATGACAGTGCCGATATTCGAGGTCTGAGCTCGAAGTCCTTGAATTGATTCGCAGGCTGGGGAGATTACCTTCTGTCCATTTTCACCATGCTATTGTTAAGTTACTTCATTATCTAATAGCATTGCTCACAACCTGTCTGAGTCATACCATTCAGCATCACACACTTCTTTTGTGTTCAACTCGAATTTTAATCCTTGTTCAACTGAATTTAATTCTTCATCCTTTTGTTGCTTTTCTTTTGTGAAAATGTCATGCATGCTCTTCTAGTTCAGTTTATGATGATAGTGTATCACAACATTCATGTAGCTAGTTTGTGTGTTTATCATGCTTTTCTCATGACGATACCTACTACATTATTTATTTAACTGAACGTTTGGCCTCTGTCTAGTTTCGAATGCTTTTACTTGTGTCTTATGTATTGCTTACTTCCAACAGCTCTGCCCCCTAATGAATTGTGTTGAGTTCCCCCTAATTAATCATGTTGAGATTCTATTTTCCTACCCAAAAATAAAATTATGCTAGTGCTGAGATTTTAGAGTGAACTGAAATAATTGGGTAATGCAAATGTGTTTGTTGTGTTGACTGTCACAATTTGATTACATCCATAGACATGAGAGTTCCAGAAGATATATATGTCCTTAACTCCTAGTCGTTATTTCTTGTCCTGATGACTACACAGTGAAAGACACTCTTCTGGTGAGGGATTACTATTATGAAAATCTCTCATTTTCTGTACAATGTGGATATGATGTACAAGAGAATAATGCATTATTAAGCAACATGATACAATGTTTAGAAGTGTTTGATCTATGTAATTCTGTATCAAAATAAAACTAATATACATGGCCAAAATTTTATCAATTTTGGATAGTTGAATGCATTGGATGGTTGCTTTTAGAAGAGGTAAGTTACCAGATTAACAACAGCCCGTCTAACTTGGCAGCCAAGTGGAAATGGAGGTCGATGGTGGCCACGAGCCGCTGCTCGATGATGTCCTCGAGACGGGTCCTGCTGCACACCTGCACGCGGCGAGCCTAAGGAGACAGTCCCGAGAAAGGAAAGTAAAGGAGAGATAAATGAGGATAGAAGTGACTTTTTGGAAGCCACAGGCACTCTAAACCGCAATTGAGGAGCACATGCATGGACTAATAGCTAGTTAGGGTGATAGCTAAAAATTAGCCCATCTTTTACCCTACCTGTTTGGATCATTAATGACTAAAAATTAGCAGCCAATTGTTAACTTGTAGATCCAAACAGACCCACATATGCCCATCCCCTAGTATGATAGTAGCCAATATTGGATAAAGCAAATTTTGTTGTCCTTATCTATTCACACAAACGATCTCATTCATTTCCATGTAGAAAACAAACATGTGTTTAGTGTTGAAGAGTCGCTGTTGTTGGTTCATGGTGGATCATCAGCGCTGAAGGCATCGAAATGCCTTTTGGACAAGCAAGGAAGGATGGGAGAAGAATCGGACATGTCGTTGGCATAGTAAGCTGGTTTCTTTTTCACATTTGAAATTCAAAATTTTCAAATGACCTCAGTTGGAGAAACGTCAAAAAACAAAGTTGTAGTACTCGACGATATCTAAAACTTTGCAGTTGAAAACTTTTTCACTTGAATTGGTTTAGGTTCCCAAATCCTCATATCAAAATTCAGAAAAATGAATCCAAGGGGAATGAATATGCCCTATAGACACAATTGTCTTTAGAGTGGAGTGGTTAGAGGAGCTATACGTGAGGCCACAGGTTTAAATCCCCTCTAGCGCACATTATTGTGCGAAAAATCGCATAATTTGTGGGCCCTCCTTAGATTAAAAATATTTTTATTGGCCCAATTTATGATTTTTAGATGATTCCAGAAAACGATTTGTAGTGGCAGGTCTCTAAAAATCGAGTTTTAGAGATAGTTGTTGTTGCCAACCACCTCTACGAATCTCATTTCTAGGGGCAGCCTGCCTCTACAAATCGCTTATCTGTAGCAACGTAAGCTTAAAGGCTGCTGCCTAGCGTAAAGAGCATCTACAACCGCCTCTAAAAGGCTAGCTATAGTAGTGCATTTTCCCACTTTCCACCTATAACCTATCTTTGCTGCATGTGCAACCCACATCAAATCTTCAAAGAAAGTAGATAAAATATGTACGCGTACATACACATATAAATATATTGAGTTAACAAGAGTATAAATAAGATACAAAAGAAAGCTAAAAGTCTAAAATGATACTGAAAATTATAGCAAAAAAATTAAATAGCCCTAAGTCTCTAATCTCTACCCAACTAATATAATTCATATAAAAAATTATTGTAATAACTAGAATAAAAGATAGAGAAAAGACAAATCACTAATAATTAACGTCATAACTAGCTAATTGCTCATATATTGCAGATCAGCTAAGATATTGTGTAGGAAAAACTACAACAACTCTCATGGTTCAGAGGACACAATATCAACCCAGAGGATAATTGCCTTTTTATGGGAGACTTCAACTTTTACCGTTCACTTGAAAACCGAAATAGACCAGGAGGGAACCTTCATGATACTTTCCTCTTCAACGACGCTATTGGGCATCTTGGCCTAGTTGAGTTACCAATAAAGGGAAGAGCATACACATGGAGCAACATGCAACAGAATCCACTCCTAGAGCAACTTGACTGGTTCTTTACCTCTGTGAACTGGACAAATGAATTCCCAATGATAGAAGTAGTCCCTCTAGCCAAGGTGACGAAAGACCACGTTCCTTGCAAAATCATGATTAATATCAGCATTCCCAAATCCAACCTTTTCAGGTTTGAAAATTTCTGGACCGAACACAGTGAGTTCATGAATGTTGTTGTCATGGAACCTGAATGATCATCATCCCAACTCGGCCAACAACCTTGCTGCCAAGTTCAAAAGGCTTAGATATGCCCTCAAGTCCTGGAGCAAAAGCCTCTCGAACCTCAATATCCTGATTAGTAACTGCAATGTTGTCATTCTATTTTTCGATGGCCTAGAGGAAAGGCGTGCTTTGTTTAACACTGAACAAAATCTGAGGAATATAGTGAAGGTTCAGGCTGCCAAGCTCTTGCACTACAAACATATTTACTAGAAGAATCGGTACACAGTAAATAGAATCAAGCTGGGTGATGAGTGCACAAAGTTTTTTCATGCCATGGCCACAGTCTCTTTCAGAAGAAACTCCATCCAACAGTTAGTCAATGATGAAGGGGCTGTGATTAGTGATCACACAGGAAAGGAAAACATGATATGGAGCTCTTTCAAAGGAAGAATGGGGGTCACAGCTAGCCCCACCATGGTTTTCAACCTAGCAGACCTCATCATGCCCCATGAGGACCTCAGTTCGCTTGTTGCCCCTTTCTCACAGCTAGAGATTGATGGCATTATAAAGAGAATGCCACCTGATAAGGCCCCGGGCCCGGACGGCTTCAACAGTCATTTCATCAAAATGTGTTGGCACCTAATCAAGCCTGAGTTCTACCGGCTATGCGCAGATTTTTATAGCAGTCAGGCAAACTTGGAAAGCATCAATGACTCACTCATCACGCTTGTTCCCAAAACTCTGAACCCGGAGACACTAAGCGACTACCGGCCCATCTCACTATTAAACAGTAGTCTCAAGATCCTCACTAAATTGCTAGCAGATCAACTGCAATCCCAAATTATACAATTGGTTCATAGAAACCAATACGGATTTATCAGAAGCCACACAATCCAAGACTGCCTAGCTTGGTGTTTTGAGTATATACATCAGTGCAAGCAATCCAGACGTGAGGTGATAATTTTAAAGCTTGATTTTGAGAAAGCGTTCGATATGATTGAGCACACGGCAATCCTACAAATGTTACAACACATGGGTTTCCCACAGAGATGGATCGATTGGATCAACAATATTCTATCCACGGGTACCTCGGCTGTCACCTTGAATGGAGTACCGGTCAGGAAATTCAAATGCAGAAGGGGCGTTCGCCAGGGGGACCCCCTTTCCCCATTGATCTTTGTCCTGGCTGTGGAACTGCTCCAAATTCTGGTGAACAAAGCAGCAACACAGGGCCTTGTTATCCCACCGATCCCTCAAGCAAATGCTGACTACCCCATCGTACAATACGCCGATGACACACTGCTCATCATGCAGGCGGATGCCAGGCAATTGTTTTTCTTAAAAGCATTGCTCAAAAGCTTCTTAGACTCCACGGGGCTCAAAGTTAACTACTCTAAATCCCAAATACTACGGATCAATGTCTCCCATGATAGAATGCAGATTCTGGCCAACACTTTCGGATGCCAAATTGGCACGTTTCCATTTACATATCTTGGCCTACCTATTGGCATGACAAAACCGCATGTTGAAGATTACACACCTCTAATGGACAGGATTGAAAGACGTCTAACTGCTTGTTCATCACTGCTATCTTACTCTAGAAGGCTGCAGATGGTTAACTCGGTGTTCACATCGACATCCACTTATACAATGTGCACGCTTAAACTGCCGATTGGTGTGATTGACGACATTGATAGAGCATGTAAACAATGTCTGTGGAGAGGCACTGACCCAACAAAAAAGGTGGGAACTTGGCTGCTTGGCTGATGGTAAGAAAGCCAAAGAGAAAGGGAGGTCTAGGCGTCATCAATCTACAGGTGCAAAATGATGCCCTCCTTCTCAAACATCTCCACAAGTTCTATAACAAAGTCGATGTTCCCTGGGTCAATCTCATCTGGAGTAAGTACTACTCGGACAAGGTGCCACACGCCACCAGGGAGGTTGGCTCATTTTGGTGGAAGGATGTGCAAAGGCTAAGCACAATTTTCAGGAATATTGCTCGATGCAACATAGGTGATGGCACGACCGTCACCCTCTGGCATGATTGCTGGTCAGGTGAAGTTTTAGCGCTACGCTTCCCCAGACTGTTCTCTTTTGCCAGAAATCCTAACATCAGTGTTAGTGAAGCTATGTCGGCTGAAGATTTAGATGCTTTATTTACACTGCCCCTCTCACAAGAGGCGTTTGAGGAACTTGAGCTGCTCGGTGAATTCTTGCAGTCACAGGCTTTTGATGAAGAGAGTACATATACCTAGATATATCAATGGGGCAATGCAACATATTCTTCAAGCAAAGTATACAAGCTAGCTTTCTAGAATCTGCTAGAGCACCCAGTTTTCTCCTGGTTATGGAAATCTAAATGCATTCCGTGAGTTAAGTTTTTTGTCTGGCTGGTTTTGGTTGACAGATTGAATACTAAAACAATGCTTCGGAGAAGGAATTTGTATGCAGAAGATGATGCATATTGCATCTTATGCATCGGAAGGATTGATGAGGACCTGGATCACTTATTCTTTGACTGCCCATTCTCCAAGAGCTACTGGGAGAAGATTGGTATGCAGTGGAACACAGACCTCAATTTATACCCTAGGCTAGCGCACACGAGACAACAACAGAACATTCCTTTCTTTATGGAGGTTGTGGTCATTGCTTCCTGGGAGATATGGAAGCTAAGAAATGATAAAGTGTTCAACAATGGTCCAGTCCACATTGACATTTGGTTCAAGAACTTCAAAAACCAGTGTCTTCTACAGTCCCTGCGTTTCAAGGATGATCTTAGATCAGCCTTTTGTTTTTGGCTAGATGCTTACAGTTAATTCCCTGCTGTAAGTTTGTACTCTCTTTTCCATTAAATTATAAAATGAAGTGATGTGGAGACATCCCCCACAGTTTTTGCCTTAAAAAAACAATAACAACAAGAAAAAAATAGAGGGAGAAGATAACATAAATATTAGACACAAATCATATAGATATCAATAAAGACTAACACAAAGAAGAGATGATAAATAAATACAACACTAATTAGTAATTTTTATTAGCTAATTAAGCGGTTATATAGTGCGGCACTATAGGGAGGGTTTGGGGGGGGCGTATGCCCCCCTTCCATCCGTTCCTGTCTGAAATATTAGTCCTCAGGTAATTGTATTTCTTCACCCTTTTGTTGCTTCCTTTTGTGAAAATGTCATGTAGATTGTGTGTTTGTCATGTTTTTCTTAGGATGATACCTGCATGATATGGTGTTTATTTAACTGAACTTTTAGTCTCTGTCTAATTTCAAATGCATGTACCTTGTGTGTTTTATATATGTTGCTTGCAAAGGGCTACACCCAATGGGTCACATTGAGCTTCTATTTCATCTACTCCACAAAATTAAGCTATTCCCATGGCTTGAGAGTTTAGAGGCAACTGAAAATCAGGGCTGCTGCTATCCATTTTACGTGGAGCTACTGACGCCATCAATGGAGGATATCAAAACATAGTAAACATGAGACATGTTGGGATGAGCAAACATACCTTGCCCTCGACCTCTTCCAGAGGACACGACTACTATCCATTTTACGTGGAGCTACTGACGCCATCAATGGAGGATATCAAAACATAGTACACATGAGACATGTTGGGATGAGCAAACATACCTTGCCCTCGACCTCTTCCAAAGGACACCATTCTCAATCTCCTTGTTTGGAAATGATTCTGACAACATCTCATCAATTGCAAGACATGGACACCAGAGCACAACGAATTAGCTAGATAGCACAACAACTTTGCGAAGAACCAACTTAAAAGATCCAAGGCAAAATCGATCGGAAATGTAGCCACCCAAGCCACAGCAAAGCGACAAAATCGGTTCTTGCAATGGGTTTGTACCCAATGGGTATCACCCACCCATATCCATACCCATCATAAAATGTTTTGTACCCACGAAAAACCCATATCCATGTGCAGATACAATATTGTGCCCGTACCCATGCCCATGCGGGTAGCGTGTGTATCCATGGGTTGCCCATGTCCAAGAAGAAATGTAACGCATGCATTTAACTAGTGACTAGTGAGCATGCAGTTATTATGATTGCGCGCAAGAACCAGTGAGCATGATTTGTGCATTGTGGTGGTTCCGTGGTTTGTGACAAATCATGTTGGCATGTCGCTGAGAAGCGGCCAGTAGCCGCCGAGCGCGTTGAGAGCCTGGGTGTGTCACCATGTACTCCTTCAAGAAGGTCATCGTGACCACCTCACTCGGCGGGGTTCCATGACACGAAGCGCTCCACCATCAGTTGAGCACCTAGGTGTATCCATGCGGTTTTTTAGTGCCCCATATCTACCCGACCCATTAACTTTCTTGCCCTTTCTATCACTTCCATCCAATTTTGTCCACTTACGTTCACTTTGGGACCACATGACAGGTTCAAAAGTAAAAGGTACCCTAAAACTGTCTTGGGTTGTTTTTCATTACATATCATAGTGTGTATATCTAAGTATACAATAAAAAAATGGATCTATAAAACTCAAAACGTCTTATAATTTGGAACGAAGAAAGTGTATCATTAGTTGTTCCAATCTACTTAGTATCAGCCAATTGATTATAAAATAGTATTTTTACCCTTCTACCTACCTTAGTCCACGTACCCTACCAATAGCAATTAGAAAAATCATTCCACCGATTCAAACAACACTGAACTAGAGTAATAAGTAGCCAGCAAATAGTTAGCTAGTTGAAATTAGCTGGCTACTTATTAATTAACTGTGAATGTACTAGCTTAGCCAGCTAATTTTTATCACTAAGTAACCGGCCGGCCGCAGCTAGCGGCAGCATGCACGGCTGCAGCAACCACGTACCCGGCCCTCTCGCGCTATATAAACCCTCCCTACGTCCCCTCGAAATCCTCCCACACGAGCTCGCGCTGCCTTGGACCAAGAAAAACACGCACGCTCAGAGTTCTCGTGAGAGATAAAGAAGATACGATCCGAGAGCAAGCAAGCGAGACAGATCGAGAGATGGCCGCGTGCAGCTGTAGAGTGGCGGTGCTCGCCGTTCTCTTCTTCACGCTCGCTGTGATGCTTCTGGCGTCGGCTCCGTGCGCAGCCGGAGTGGCGCCGTCAACGGTGCTGCCAGTTACCGACCAACCACGCGCCGGCGGGGAGGTGCCGCCGTTACTACGCCGAGGGTGCAGGCAACAAAGGAGATGATTCCACGGCAGCGGCGACATTGACGGAGACGACGACCGGGCTCCGAGGCCGAGGATCGCTGGAGTTCGGCGGCAGGAGGATGGCGGCGCGTTGGAATGCGGCGTCGCGGGTGTTGGGCTCCGTACCAAGCCCCGGGCAGGGGAACTAGCTTAGCTAGCTGCACGACGACCTAGCTACTAGCTTAGCTACCTACATATGATGCATGCACATCAATAATGGCGGTGATCGACATGATTTTACCGCCGTATGTACGTGTTTGTTGGTTGATTATTGATTTGGTTTTCTGTGTGTTGTGTTCTCTTCTTCTTGCCGACGCGGGACGCCATCCTGGTCAGCCCCTCTTCGGTTGAACTTATCAGCCTGACTTATCAGTTATGGTACAGTGTTTTCAGTGGCGGAGGACGAAAAAAATTTAAGGTAGGACGAAGTACAAAGTAAAGTAATATCTCTCAAAATGGTTCACTAGACATAGTGATAGTCAAGCACAAAGTACAAGCATTTAGGATATAAAGAATTATATAAAATACAAGCAAAGTCAACTAACCATGTGACGACGAAGCTTCAGTCACGCCTA
The DNA here is from genome assembly GCA_038087645.1 of Saccharum hybrid cultivar R570. Lineage (NCBI taxonomy): Eukaryota > Viridiplantae > Streptophyta > Magnoliopsida > Poales > Poaceae > Saccharum > Saccharum hybrid cultivar. Next base: position 2,846,035 of record JAQSUU010000262.1, on the reverse strand, counting down.
GACGGCCTAGGCAATTGCATTTGCCTATCTTTCTTGTTTTGAAATGTATTCTTGATCTTCTCAAGATCAATTCCCTTGAATATTTCTCGCTCAATGTAGCACACCATTAAGTAATTAAGCCAAGCATCGGACATCTTGTTGTGCAATTCTGTTTTGATAATCTTCATAGTTGAAAAGACCCTTTCAACTGTTGCCGTCGCTACTGGTAATATTAATGCCAACTCAATTAGACGATAAACCGATGGGAAAACAGTATGTCTATCAAGTTCAACCATTTTTGCAGCTAGGCTTGCCAGATCATGACAATCTCTAAACTCCTCAATTCTTCTCACATGAATAATAAATAACTCAAGTTGATCTTTTATACCCTTCTTTTCTGAATAGGAGAAATCATCAGAATATATCTCAGTAAGTCGAGCAAGCTTGTGCACATCAAATTTAGAGAATGAATCTCTCGGGTCAAGACAAGAAAAGCAAACAAGCAACTCTGAAGATACCTCATTAAACCGATGATCAAACTCTGTGGTAATAGCATCTATAGCAACATAGAAGGTATCAACACGAAAATAATGGTCTTGAGTGATGTTGTTCTTGCCCCCTTTCCTTGATCTTCCAAATCTTGGTACTGCTTCATTCATATTTGGTATTGGGATATCATTTTCACTGCAAAATTTCGTGGCTTCCTGTAATAGTGGCTCCCAACCATCATTCCTCAAATTCATCAAACGTGTTTTCACATCAATAACCAAAGACATGGCTTGAACAATATTTTGATCCTTCCTTTGCAAGATAAGAGAGAGCTCATTTGTGATGCGCAGGATTTGCAACATCATCTTCATGATGAACACAAAGCTAAAAGACTCCATGATTTGCACTAAACCTCCTGCCCTACTTGGATTGCGCTCATCTTGATTCACAATTTGTAGAACTTCAATTACTGAATCCCACATTGATTCAATACGAAGTAATGTCTTGTAATGAGAACCCCATCTTGTATCTCCAGGTCTAGCCAAGGATGTTGCTTGATGTTTACCTCTTCCTGTGGAAATCTCTCCACTGCTCAACTTGCCTAAAAGAATCCTACATTGCTTATCTAGCAGTAAATCCTTCCTCTTGCAAGATGAAGTAGTGTTGTTCACAATCAAGGCCACATATTCAAAGAAATCCTCAATCGATGAACAACATCTTGAGATGGAAACAACTACCAACTGCAATTGATGAGCAAAGCAATGGACATAGAAAGCATATGGGTTGTCATCACGAATAAGCTTCTGAAGGCCATTAAATTCTCCTCTCATATTAGAAGCACCATCATAGCCTTGCCCTTGCAGATTTGCAATGTGTAACCCATGCTCACCAAGTACTTCAACAACTGTTGTCTTCAGTGCTTCTGAGGTTGTCTCCTTCACATGCTTAATACCTAAAAATCTTTCAATCACTTTTCCTTTCTTGTTCACAAACCTACAACATAGATATTATAAGCTGATTAGCTAATTTTAACAAAAAATGAATATACAATAATAACCAATTAACATTATAAAATCAATTACTTACCTCACAACCACATCCATTTGTTCTTTGATAGATATATCACGAGATTCATCTATAAGAATGGAGAAAAGACAACCCGTCATCTCTTCCTTTATTGCTTTGGTGACCTCAATTGCACAACACTCTGCAAGTTCTTTTTGAATTGTTGGGGAAGTCATCTTGGCATTTTTGGGACAGGTCTCATCAAATGCAAGCCTCATTTGTTCATTCCTTTGTTTATACCAATCAAGAAACTCTAGAAAATTCCCCTTATTCAAAGAATCAAGGGACTCATCGTGTCCATGGAATGGTTCACCTTGCAATGTGAGCAAACTCACAATACCCAGTGATGTATCCAACCGAGTTTCATATTTGATTAGTGCATCTTTTTGTATGTTTGTCAACCTTATGTTTCACACTTGTTCTTTGATTTTTGAAATCTTCATATGCTGTCCTACACTGATTGTGGATTTTTCCATCATGTTTTGGAAGCGCCAAATATGCATTCTTCCAATTGTTAAACCCCAATGTTGTAAAGACATCATATCCAAATTTGACATCCATTCGATCATGCTTGAAAAGATAACAATAAAAACAATAGGCCCTATCCTTCTCCACACTGTATTCAAGCCAAGGATATTGCTTGAACCAACTTTTCTGAAAGCATCTTTTCTTATTTGTTTTAGGGAAATTATGACCAATTGGTTGAGTTGGACCCTTATCTATGAAAGCCCTTCTAACCTCGGATCTAATATTGATAGAAAATCGATCAATTGGTATACGAAGCCCTGGATCAGTGATAATGTGATCCAGATTGAACTGAGTTATAATATCTTCCCCATCAGTTTCAATCTCCTCCTCAACTTGTAATCCTGCCATTTCATTTTCCATCTCCTCTTCAACTGCAGCGACAGCTTGTTCAAACTCATCTGAGTCATAGTCATCTTCCATAATTCCCTGTGCTTCAAAACTAACCAAACCAAATTAATTAGTAAGTCATAAGTGGTAACCGAAAGATTGAAAACCTAAAAAAGTGTCAGAGAGTTGGACGACTTACTGTAACAACGCTGATGTCGCGAACTGATCTGCTCATGCGCAGCTAATTGGTGAACGCGATCGTCGGATGGCCGAACGCGAACTGGCGAGTCGCGGAATCGCGATGGAAATTTGCGGCCGGTGGCGGAAGGCAATGCACGTCGTATCGTATTTGCAGCTCTGGAAGACTGGAACTGGAAAAGTGGAAAAATGAACGGGCTAGCATCCCCTGATCTAGCTAATGTGCAGTCTCAGACTCCCAGTCCAATATGTTGCGCGGCCCACAAACCACAAGCCCACAAGGCAGGTGTGAAGCACTAAAGCGTCGAAGCCCAAAGGCCCAAGGCTAAGTAATGATTCATCAGAGATCAGACATATAAGATATTCAGTCCAGGACTGATTCAGTCGTCTTCCTCCTGCGGACAGTTCGACAGCAGCAGCAGGGGACCTTCAACCTGGCATCCATGGCGGCCGGATTAACTTAGGGTGAGGATCCGCGGCGGAGCCAAGGTAGGGCGAGAGACCTTCGCCCCTGAGTGTTTTTCTCTCACAATAAATCAGTCAAAAGTACATTTTAGTTCGACTTTTCAGCGAAGCGAACAGAGCAGAGCAGCAGCAACGAGGTGCATGCTGCAGCACTATTATAGCTGGCCGCCTGCATGCATGCCACGCCACAACGTGTTCCTATTTTGCCGCCACGATTTGAAACACATGCAGCTCATAAACGCTACAATATTCATTCCAAATTATACAAGTTGTTTTGATTTTTTTAACATATAGTTTTAATCATATTATATCTATCTAAATAAGAACGATTTGTAATTTAAAACGGAGGACACTTTAGATGCTAACAAGCTAGCTAGCCTTCTTGATATAATATGACCAAGTAACGACGTGCCTAACGTGCCATATGAAATTAGTTTTACTAAATCATTCATAAAATATTTTGAAAGCGTATTTATTTTAAATAAACTATAAATGTTATTATATTCATTTTCTTAGAAACTTAGTCAAACTCTGAGAAGTTTGACTTGGAATGAAACCAAAGTAAACTATAATTTGAAATGAAAGAACTACAACATACACATATGTACAAGGACCTTCTAATGCAACAACTTAATTAAAACTCATACAAGTCAAGGTTGAGTCTGAGCATACACTCAGTCCATACATACATATTCTTCCACTATTAGTGTGTTACGTTAGAGCTCCAAACAGTGTAACATACAAGCGATTTTTTTTTTGAGGCAACAGGAGGGGTTACCCCCTACTGGTTAAAAATTTTTATTAAAAAAGTGATTTATTCATGATGTCATAAATCACTAGTTGAAACCATTGGTCACAGCCTGCCCATGAGTATAACTATTCAATCATTTTTATTTTTATTTTTTTGGTTGAGTCCAAAGCAGAAAAACTAGGTTTTTTTTACCCTTTGCTGGATAAAGGATAATGCTTAAAAGTACAAATCTTAGCTTGATTGCCATGACAGTGAATCTGAGGTCTGAGGTCTGAGTCTTCGAATTGATTCGCAAGCTAGGGAGATTATGTTCTATCCATTTTCTCCATGCTATTGTTAAGTTTCTTTATTATCTAATAGCATTGCTCACAACCCGTCTGAGTTATAGCATTCAGCATCACACTTTTCTGGGTTCAACTCACATTTTAATCCTTGTTCAACTGAATGTAATTTTCTTCATCCTTTTGGTTGATTTTCTTTTGTGAAATGTCATGCTCTTCTAGTTCAGTTTGTCATGATAGTGTACCACAACATTCATGTAGTTTGCGTGTTTATCGTGCTTTTCTCACGGCGATACCTACTACATTATTTATTTAACTGAACTTTTGGCCTCTCTCTAGTTTCGAATGCCTTTACTTGTGTCTTATTACTCCTTATATCCAACAGCTCTGCCCCTATTGAATCGTGTTACCCTAATCAATCATGTTGAGCTTCAATTTTCCCTACCCAGAACAAAATTACACTAGTGATGAGATTTTAGAGTGAACTGAAATTGTTTGCTGCAAATGGGTTTGTTGCGTTGATTGTCAAAATTTGACTACATCCAAAGGCATGATCAGAGTTCCAGAAGATATATATCCTTACCTCCTAGTGTTTATTTCTTGTACTGATGACTACACACTGAAAGGCACTGTTCATTATCAAAATTTCTAATTCTCTGCATAATGTGGATATGATGTACAAGAGAATAATGCATTATTAAGCTAGATGGCTCAAAAGTCAACGCTTATGAGTGTTTGATCTATGTAACTCTCTATCAAAATGAAACTAATAATATCCATAGCCAAAATTTTATCAATTTTGAATAGTTGAATGTATTGGATGGTTGTATTTAGCAGAGATATGCTACCAGCTTAACTAGCACCAATTTTTCATTTTTTGATACTTGAATGCATTGGATGGTTGCATTTAGCAAAGGTATGTTACCCGCAGATTACCAGCGGGCCGCCTAACTTGGCGACCAAGTGGAGAGATGGAGGTTGACGACGACCATGAGTCGCTGCTCAACGCTTATGTTAAAGTCTGTTAGCTTCTTGCGTTTCGATCAGCAAGGGGTAGAATGAAGGCAAACGGATGATGGAACTGTGGGTAAAGGAGGTGAACAATGTTATCTGATCAGACGATCAATCACGATTAATTGCCCTTATCAGTACCTAGCACTCGACTAGGCTCTCCGATTTGATCAGCGATCAGAAACCTAATCGTCTGATTTATCGTCGACTAATCACGATAAATCGTCCGATTAACCCTACCCAACGGAATGTTCCGCGTTCGCCTAGAGAATGACACGATCATCCTGGGCTATATTTCAGGAAAGATTCGGTCTAGCTCTATATGAATATTGATGGGGGATAGGGTCAAAATTGAAGTAAGTCGTTATGATTCTAGCAAAGGTCGTATAATTTATAGACTTCACATAAGGATTCGAAGCGATGTCTTGACCGATTAGCACCAAATAGGCAGATGGGCTGCTTAACTTGTTGTGCTATATTTGTTTGGGCTAGGCCCATTATGGTTTCTCTTTTATACCTCTCCCTCACTCTTTCTCTCACCTCCTCAGTCCTCACCCCCACTCTCTGTGCATCGTCCTGATCGTCCATATCTGTATCAGGGCGATTAGCGACGAATAACCGATTTAATAGCATTGGAGGTGAAAGGATAACGTCGTCCAACATCGCATTTTCTTGGTCGCAGTTCTACAGACAGTGGTATGATGTAATGGGTGTTGCGCCACCCTTGTTCATGTGCTGCATTAAAGAAAGTACGTGTTGACCATGTAAAGGAATGTGTTCACCAGATTCAGGCCCAGTTTAGATGCAAAATTTTTTGCAAAAGAACAGTAGATTCCCCGTCACATCGAATCTTTGGACGCATGCATGAAGCATTAAATATAGATAAAAAAATAAAACTAATTACACAGTTTAGACGAAATGGACGAGACAAATCTTTTAAGCCTAATTAGACCATGATTGGACACTAATTGCCAAATAACAACAAAAGTGCTACAGTTGCATTTTGCCAAAAATTTTGCCAACTAAACCAGGCCTCAGCATAAGGGAAATGAAATGATATTTCTGATCTTCTATGTCTTCCTCTCCTGCAGTGCTAGGAGACTCATCATGCTTCATTACCAGGTTATCAATTTGTTCAGTAAATGCACGTATAAGATAATTTAAATTCGAAAAGAAAAAGGTAAGCCACTGAATGAATTGGAAGTTGATAACGAGGAGTCATTGAGTGCCTGCTGTTCAATCCATTGCCAACTTGATTACTTGGTACGTGTGGAGTACATCTTAACAGGGCACGGTTTACAGGTTTTACAAACAAGTTCACTTTGAAATGCAAGAGTAGTATCAGTTGGAAAAGACTAAGACTGAACACTGGGAAATGTACAAGGAATTTATCCTACCAACTGTAGGAGAACAGAATATCAGAAAACATACTCACAGTTTTGTGCTGATCTAGGTAGCAACAGAATATGTATTATTTAGCTGATAATTATGAACCAATAAACAACATTGATTTCATTCCTATCGTGTTTATCCAGTCTATACAAGAAGAACTTAACTGCTTCAGCTACCACTGATTTGGAAACGCTTCCCTATAGCTCATATCTTCATTATGAGAAACCTCCCTTATTGTGGCATCTGTGGCTCGAGTGTTCAGAAGCCTCTCTGCAATTCTGTCTTTGGTGGTAACTTTCTTTTTCAGCATTGATGCCAGCGTTGGTGCCTTTGCCTTACCTCGGTGTCCTCGTCGACCCTGTGCTCCTGGAGGCTGCTCATAGGCTGCCGCAGAACGTGAAGTTGAAGCAAGAGCTGCATCTCGCAGAACATCTTCATTGTGCTGACGGATTCTTGCGCGTTGGGCCCTTTCCAGTGCCTTGCGATCCATTTCTCTTTTCCGGACATTTTTAATTGCTTGTCTTGCTAACTGCTCTGCAGTAATTTTACCTAGATCACGAGTTCCAGCTATGTCACCATAATCATTATTGACACCTGTCATTCTTGAAGAGGTTTCCTCCATATAATCACCATCACTGTTTCCATTAAGATCATTTGAATGTCCTCCTATGTCTAAGTGCTCAACAGGATTTACTTCTGCATCAGAACTACCACTGTTCTGCTCAATTGGATTTCCTTCTGCGTCACGTGGGACAATCGGTCCATGGAAAGGACATACCTTAAGATCCCTTCTCTGGCAAAGTCCTTTTTTTAGAGGGGCATGACATGGTAGGATCTCAACTGGGGCTTCTCTATAAATTGAGCAATGAACATTCAACTCTGCGATCTTTGCTGCAGGTATAGTGGCATCATTATCCACTCTTCCCCAATGACTCTCGACCTCAAGTCCCCTCTGGTTTACATGCACATCCCCACTTGAGCCCCAGCAATCCAAGACAGAGCTCCATGGCAGCACAGGGGCTTTAGCAAAGAGCTCTGATTTTTCTGGATCAAGATTTCTCGTTCCATTAGCTGCAACTGGTGCCTTGCCAATGTCAGACACTGCACCCACCACCCCCTTTCCCTTCCCGATGTCCTTGCTAGTGCTCGCAACATCTAAGCTGCTCTGGACTCCGGCACGATTTGGTGCCTCTATGTTTCCCTCTACCCAAAACTCATTGTCCTCTTCCTCTTGGTCACCCTTCCGCCTATGAACATTATCAAGGTCAAGACCAAGCTCATTGCAACGATCTCTCACAGCCCTTATCTCATTCTTAACATCAATGAAATCCTTCAACGCAGAATCTCGGAAACGGTTGTCTGGAAGGTTGACCCTCACAAGCACAGTTATCCACTCCTGTACTGTGACCAAATGCTTTGACACAAGCAACCGGTGTGCTTCCCTCAGTGCATCAAAAACTGCCTCATTCTCTTGAGTCTCAGGCACCCACTCACCAGCCATTAAAGATGCCATTCTAATGCTCCGCATTGATAAGGATGCAATCTCCTCCTCTGCATCCTCGTCATTCACATAACCCTCAAATTTCTTATATTCGGCACGGATGATCTCCAATCCATTGCGAATCTCATCCATCGTGGACCGAATTTCCCCCTTGATTGACGCAAGATTCTCACGCAATTGCTCAACCTTGGCAGCATAGATCTCCTGCATGCGAGCCTCACGAGCTGCACGAGCATCAACGGTGGCCCGCAGACCAGAGAAATGGACGCGTGCGGACTCCTTGAGGTACTCAACGGCCAGGCGGAGCTGTCGGTAGTGCGCACCAAAGAGATGGTGCCAGCGCTCGAGCGCCTGGACGGCGGCCTTCCGGAGTAAGGCAGCGGACGCGGTCGGCGGCGGGAGCGGGTTTGCTCGGCGGAACCCGACGGCGAGCGGGAGGAAGCCGTCGAGCGAGTCAGCGAGGAGGGAGCGGAAGAGCTTGGAGCGCATGAAGAGCTCGTCGGCGATGCTGAAGGCGAGCAGCCGCACCTGCACCGGGGAGGGGATCAGAGCGTTAGGGTTTGGTGAAATTGGGGACTGGTGCAGGGGAAGAGGGAGGTGTCGGAAGGCTTACGCACGTGGGAGTGGGGCTTGGACATGAGGGAGAGGATGAGGCGGAACGCGTCCCGGATGGCGGAATCGGAGGCACGGGCCGAGGATTTGATGGCGCGGAGGAGGACCGGGTCGACGGCGGGCGCCGTGGTGGAGGTGGCGCGCTCGATTAGGGACGCCATGGAGGAATCCGCCGCTGCCGAGGATGAGGAGGGGTCGGAACCCAGCTCAGCTTCGGCCGCTGGCCGCGGCTGCGCCCGGCGCCTGGCGAAGGAGGAGGTCGCCGTCGGGCGCGGCATGGCGGCGATTCGCTGGGACAGGCGGACAAGAGGAAATCGATCGCCGTGCTGGGTGCGACTTCTGGGCAACGACGAAGCCGGGATTTTGGACTGATTTCCTCTCTGGCTTGTGGGCCCGAGCCGGTTGATGTCGGTTCGTTTGCATATGCCATCTTCAGAGTGACTTCAACGTTTGCATATGCCATCTTCAGAGTGACTTCAACGTTTGCATATGCCATCTTCAGAGTGACTTCAATCGCGCAAGGCCTCGTTAGATGCGAATTCACCTCAATCCACATGTATTAGGAATTAGGATGGATTGGGGTGGAATTTAGTTTGAGTTTCACCTCAATCACTGTAACACATGTATATTGATGCATATTCGACAATATCCAAACAAGGCATAGGGTTTTAACATTTAAGCCATTTTCAAAGTGACTTCAATCGTCTAAGAGAAAATCTTTTTTCAAGGTTTTAAGTTGATATATCCTTGCTCTTCGTAAATTTTAGGTTCAATTTGGTTCCATTCATACATATCTAACATAAAGTCATCAAAAGATACCACGGCTACGGGCCTGTGTTGAGAGTGTTGATAGGAGAAAAAAAAAAGGTCAGAGGTTGGATGTGGACTTAGGAATTTGTTAGACCATCAGATGTGTCGGAAGTTTCGATTCCTATCGGTTGCCCTAGATCAGAATTTCCCTATGTTTTCGGAGGCTGCCCGGTGAGGTCTTCCTGGATTAAAAAAATTGCTATTTTTTGGTCTAAATTTGTGGTTTCTGCACAACGATTTGTAGAGGCGGTTGTATTCTGAACCGCCTTTAAAAATCAATTTTTCAAAGACGACTATTGTTTTTAGCCGTCTCTAAAAATCCGATTTGTACAAGTGAAAGATTAGAAACGGCTGGGCCATCCACCTCTATAGAACCTTTTATAGTAGTTATGCATGTTGTTTGAGATTTTAGAGGCAAGGCAAGTGAAACTAGATATTGTTGATGATGATCATTGGCCTATTGTGTGGCAGTAAGGGTGCTTATCATATGGCAATAAGGAGATTCTATTAACCAAAACTCACATATATAGAGTCAATCACCATGTTACTCCAATACGAACTTGTCTATGAAGTCATTGTTTGAATTACTGAATGCTACTTCAATACGAATTTGTTCACGGGTCATTGTTTGAATTATTGTAATTTTAATATGACATATTTCAAAAGGATGGACCTTTGTCTAAACTGTTGAAATTTAAATTTTAATAGGACATATTTCAAAAGGAGTGACCGGCCATTGTCTAAATTGTTAAAATTTAAATAGCGAAAAATTGAAGTGGAGTCATTGTCTAAATTATTAAAAATTCTATAAGACAGCTAACTATTTGCTTGGTATAAATTGCAATTTTCAATAAGACAGCTAACTATTTGTTTGGTATAAATCGCAATTCTCCACTAGTGCTAATTATTATATCAGTGTTCTAAATTATTCAGTTTTTCCATGACTATTGGAATAACACTTCAATTTCTTTTTTTTCCATGCATGGTTGAAGTTTTAGCTGGCTTTTGCCCTGAATTAAACCAATTCATACTCTAGTAACGGTGATACCAGACTCCATTCTCATAATTTGGACATGTATTCGTGACAAGAAACACCATACGCTGAAGATAACGGCAAGGATAACGATCAAAATTTTGCAGGGCAAGGCCCGGTTCAGTAGCTGCAATCAATTTATCAATTTACAGCAATCAAATCGGCGCGCATATATATAAAATAATAAATAAATAATACAACAGCCCCTTCGGGCAATGGCAATGGCGGTCTCCCAGTCCCAACTGCCTTGATTTGCGCTAATATGGAACGAATCATGATGACACAAATACATCGTGAAACTCCATCAAAAAAGCGAGTTATACGTCAGGAAGGTGCAGGCAATGGACGCAACACATATCACCAGGGATGGTAGCAGGGTGATGTTAAGGAGCATCCCCACGCCCAGGTACCCCGCCGCAGTGATGGTGCAGTCAGCGACCACCCTCGCCAGGGTCCCAGCCTCCGTTGAGAGGAGACCACCGTTGTATGTGCCACGGGAGAGCCGGGACGACATCACGCTTGATAAGAGGGAAAGGTTCACGCCTGTGTTTGCCAATAAGATCAGAGATTTGGTTCAATGCCAAGGAGAAACATACTTGAAAAAATGGAGTCTTGTTTACCTTCAAGAACTTCGGCAGAAACAAATGTGACAAGTGCTGAGACAACATACTGGACAACAGAGTATGTACTCGTAACTTTGAAGCTGAAAATAATGCCTACTAGCAACGTAATTTGAGATACCATGAGGAGTTGCCTGGCAAAAACATCAACAAATTTGTTAAGGCAGAGCTGTAGGTTTCCCTCCAAAATACAAAAAAGGGCAGAGTTCTAGGTGTCTATATAACAGTAGTGAGCGAATTGTCCGTTGGTCACTGACCAATGGTAATATACCCAATAGAACGAAAAGGAAAAGATCGTAAGCTATGCTTGTGCTGAGGCATGAAAAATCCACAAACCTGTCTTCAAACATATTGCTGATGTATGTTCCAACAACAGCATTAACAGGAAGGACTGTCAACCCAAGGATTGCTAGAAATATTGCCACTGCGCTTGTATTCCAACTGAAATAGTGATTGGTGATAACACTTGACTCTGAAAGCAAAATCTCCATTGCATATTTAAGCATGAAGTATATCAACAACTGGACCTGTATGAGCAAAATACAACTGAGTCAAGACGTCCAGAAGTAGAAGATTACAACAGCATACCATCGTGCTTTGCTTGAATGAGGTGGTCGAAATTCGAAAACCCTCACATGGGTATGGGGAAGACAAAAAGGTTTTTCTTTGATCCTCAAATATAGCATATAACCTCAATTTTCTAGTGGCTTTAGTTTCTTTTTGAAACAAATTAGAGTTCCCAATCCCTTTGCCATTATCTAATGTAAGGAAAACTTGTTTAGGGAACCTGTAGAAAATCATAAGCTATATAGGCTGTCTAAAGGGCAAGAACTAGTGAAACTGAAACATATCTAGTTTATTTCCAATCCCTCAATAATTTAATGGGATTCAAATAAACACTCAGGATGTCAAGGGCGTCGAACCCTCGACGAGCTGGGCCTCGGCTACGAAGCTCGTAGCCTTCGGCCGTCTTCTCCGGTGAGGTTATGCCCCTCTACCGCAGGCTTAGGTTAAAGAGAAGAAGATAGGAGATAATAATCTTTGCTTAATTCTCAAAGTGCCGAATACAATTATTTTATAGCCCTGCGGCTGCAACTAAAAGGAAACTAACCTCCTAAACTTAAGGAAATAACCTGTAGCTAACTTTAGGTAATTGACTTGATTTATTTCTAAATTAGCCACGCTGCTGCTGCGGCTCTAATGCATGCGCGGCCTGGCCCAAGTTACCGGCCCGCTCAGCTGCCCTACGCACGTCGCGGGCGCGTCTCCTCCTTGTATATGGCACGCCGCACATGACATCTCTCCCCGCCTCGAAGTCCAGCTCGTCCTCGAGCTGAAAGGAGGGAAACCGAGCGCGGAAATCGTCCAGGTCTTCCCATGATGCAGACGTGGGGGGCTGGCCTTCCCACTCGACGAGCACCTAGCGGACACCGCGGGCCAGGCGTCCCTGCGTTACCCGGGATGGTGCAGGCACCACCGCGCCATGCAGGATCGGAGGCAGCGATGGCGGTGCAGCCGGTGGCGACCCCATGAACTTCTTGAGGACGCCCACATGGAACACGTCGTGGAGACGGGCGCCAGGTGGAAGTTGGAGATGCACAGCCACCGGGTTGATGATCTCTGTCACCTGGTAAGGCCCGACGAAGCGAGGCTTCAGTTTCCCGCGCGCGGTGGTGCGGGGTAGGGAAGCTGCTGCCCGTTGCCGAAGGCGTAGAAACGCCCAGTCGCCAACTTGGTAATCGACCGGACGATGATGCTGGTCGTAGGAGCGCTTCTGGACTGCCTGGGCCTGCTCAAGACGGAAGCGAATGTCATCAAGGAAAGCCGCACGCTCCTCCATCTCCTGGGCGACAGCAGTGACGCGGGCCTCCCCCGGTTCATATGAACGGATGGTCGGCGGGTCCCTGCCGTAGACGACACGGAAAGGAGTCTCCTGCAGCGAGGACTGGTAGGCGGTGTTGTAGGTGTATTCCGCCCACGGGAGCCACCTCAGCCACTGTCGGGGACGATCGTCGGTGAAGCAACGCAGATACATGACGATGACTCGATTGGCGGCCTCCGTCTGGCCGTCCGTCTGCGGATGAAAGGCGGACGACATGTGGAGCTTCGTCCCTGTAAGGCGCATGAGCTCCTGCCAGAACGCCGAGGTGAAGACCGGATCGCGATCCGAGACGATGGACTGCGGTACGCCATGGAGGCGGGCAATGTCGGTGAAGAAGGCGTTGGCGACGGATTCCGCGGTGTATGGATGCGCCAGCGGAATGAAGTGGCAATATTTGTTGAAGCGATCCACCACAGAGAGAATGACAGTCTTGACTTGGACCTTGGGTAGCGCCTCAATGAAATCAATGCCCACGTCTGCCCACACCGCCGACGGCACCGGAAGGGACTGTAGTAACCCGGCCGGCCGAAGGTGGTCAGACTTGTACTGCTGGCACGTGACGCAGACCTTCACAAAATCCTGCACCAAACGACGCATGTTGGAAAAATGAAAGTCGCGCCGGAGCCGATGGAGGGTGCGGTGGACACCCTCATGCCCGTCGTCGTGGACCGCTGCCACGATCTCGCGGAGGAGGTGGGACGCCGAGGGGATGAACAGCCGCCCCTCGTAGGCCACCATGCCGTCCACCAGCGTCCACGGCGCGGCCCGGGTGCCCGCCTGGAGGTCCCTGTGCAGGTCGGCCAAGGCCGGATCCGTAGCTTGGGCGTGGCGAAGCCGCTCAATGAAGTCGAAGCGAGGCGCAGAGACGGCCATGACCTCCCTGTCGTCCTGGTCGCGCCGGGACAAGGCGTCGGCGACAACGTTCGTGGCGCCCGACCTGTACTCCACTGAGAAGTCGAAACCGAGGAGCTTGCCTACCCAATGGTGTTGCGGAATTGTGGCGAGGCGCTGGTCGAGGAGGTACTTCAGGCTGTAGTGGTCGGTCTTGACGACGAAACGCCGCCCCCACAAGTACGGCCGCCAGTGCCGAACCGCCTGAACAAGCCCGATGAGCTCGCGCTCATAGGCGGCGAGCGAGCGATGGCGAGGTGCCACCGGCCGGCTGAAGAAAGCGACGGGGTGGCCCTCCTGGACCAGCACGGCGCCAAAACCGGACATCGAGGCGTCACACTCGACGATGAACAGCTTGGCGAAGTCGGGCATGGCAAGAACTGGGGCGGATGTCACGGCGGCCTTGAGAGCCGCGAACGCCGCGGCGGTGGCGTCGTCCCACGAGAAGCCCTCTTTCTTGAGCAGGCCTGACAGAGGCGCGGCGATCGTCCCGTAGTTGTGGACGAACTTGTGGTAGTATCCCGCGAGGCCGAGGAACCCGCGGACCGCCCGGGGAGAGCGGGGTGTCGGCCAGTCGACGATCGCCTGCACCTTGGTCGGATCCATGGCCACCCCAGCCGCCGAGATGACATGGCCAAGGTAGGCGACAGTGGGGACCCCGAAAGAGCACTTGGAGCGCTTGACGAAGAGTTGGTGGTGGCGGAGCGCATCGAGGACGGTGCGGAGGTGACGCAGGTGATCAGCCCACGTCCTGCTGTAAATCAAAATGTCGTCAAAAAATACCAGGACGAAGCGGCGGAGGAACGGCCGGAGCACATCATTCATCAGGGCTTGGAATGTCGTCGGGGCGTTGCAGAGCCCGAACACCATCACAAGGAACTCGTACAAGCCATCATGGGTACGGAACGCAGTCTTGTGGACGTCCTCCGGGCGCATGCGCACTTGGTGGTAACCCGAGCGCAGGTCCAGCTTCGTGAAGAACTGAGCGCCATGGAGCTCATCGAGGAGCTCCTCGACCACCGGGATCGGGAAGGCGTCCTTGACCGTCAACGCGTTGAGCGCGCGGTAGTCGACGCAGAATCGCCAAGACCCATCCGGCTTCTTGACGAGGACGGGCGACGAGAACGGCGAGTCGCTCCGACGAACGATGCCCTGCTCCATCATGGCAGCACATTGCCGCTCCAGCTCGTCCTTGTGCGCCGCCGTATAACGGTAGGGGCGAACGGCAACCGGCTGAGCATCGGGCTTGAGCGTGATGCGGTGGTCGTGCGTGCGTTTGGGGGGCAGACCAGATGGGTCGGTGAAGACCCCCCCATACGCGAGCAGCAGCGCCTCGAGGAGGGCGCCCGCCTCGAGCGTCGCGCGCAAGGCCGGTGGCGAGGGACAGGCCACGCTGGTCTAGGAGACCGTACGCCCCTAGCGCTGGAACGACATGCGCTGGTGGCTCAGGTCCCAGACGATGGGCCCAAGCGCGCCCAGCCACCTGGTGCCGAGGACGACGTCGTACCTGGCCAAGGGCATGACGAAGAGGTCGGCCAGGAATGACTCGCCATCAACGAGGAGAGGTGCGTCGCGGATGACGCCGGCGCAGGCAACGCGCTCCCCGTTGGCCACCAAAGCGGTGAGACGGGGCTGTTGTTGGATAGGGAGGCCGGATCGCCGCGCCGCGTCCTCCGAGATAAAGTTGTGCGTGCTGCCGGAGTCGAGGAGGGCGACAAGCGTCGTGGCGCCCAAGGACACGACAATCTACATGGTGCCCGCCATGGGAACCCCGGCCACGGCATGGAGGGAGAAACAGGGCGCCTCGGCTGCGTCCTCAGCCGCTGCTGCCGCATCCGCGGAGTCATCGATCTCCACGCCTTCGACGAAGAACAAGCGCCTGCAGAAACGGTTATGGCCGCGGGAATATTTTTCATTGCAGTTAAAACATAGACCCAATCGGCGACGCTCGGCCATCTCATCCGGCGTGAGGCGACGCTTATTGCCCTCAGCAGCCGGCGGCGGCGCGGGGAGCGCCAGGAGGGGGGGGGCGGCGGCAGGGCGGCCCGGCCCGCTGGAGTGGTGGGACGCGCGGAGGCGCCCTTGGTGCGGCCGGCACCGGCCGTGCCGCCTCCATCTGTTCCACCTGGCGGGCCAGACTCATGGCGGCGGCGAGGGTGTCCGGGTTGTGGATGCGGACGGCGTTGCTGAGCGGTGGCAGGAGTCCGCCGGTGAAGAGCTGGACCCGCTGCGCCTCGTCGAGTCGGCCGGCGCGCGGAAGGAGGGACTGGAACCGATTTGCGTACTCCTCCACGGTCCCGGTGCGACGACATTCCGCGAGCTCGAACATCGGGGCGGAGCGAAGGGGCGGACCGAACCGCAAACTCAGGAGATCCTTGAAGTTGCCCCACGTTGGCGTGCCTTCGTCGTCCTGCAACTGGATGAACCACAGCTGGGCGGCGTCGTCCAGGTGGTAGGCCGCCATGCGCACGCGTTCCTCCGCCATGGTGCGATGTTGGCGGAAGTAGGTGTCACACTTGTTGAGGAACAGCATGGGGTCCGTCGTGCCGTCGTAGTGGGGAAAATCCCACTTCTTGTGCTTCGGGTGGAACTCCAGTTCGCGCGGCGCGTCGGAGCGGCGACCGTCGCTGCTTTCGGCCGTGGACGTCTTCTCCTTGATGGAGGCGACGTCGGATTGCAGGGAGGTGATCATGGCGTTCATGTTCCGCATCTCTTGAATGATGTCGGCGAGGGTCGGTTCGGCCATTGCTGCGGTGGGCTGCGGGCCGGACGCGGCGGAAGGGGGGGTGGCGGCTGTTGGGGTGGCGGCGGCTGTTGGAGTTGCGGCGGCTGGTGGTGGTCTGTGGCTGGAACGGATGGATCGGAACGAGCGGAAGAGGATCGGCTGACTTGTGATACCAGGTTGTCAAGGGCGTCGAACCCTCGACGAGCTGGGCCTCGGCTACGAAGCTCGTAGCCTTCGGCCGTCTTCTCCGGTGAGGTTATGCCCCTCTACCGCAGGCTTAGGTTAAAGAGAAGAAGATAGGAGATAATAATCTTTGCTTAATTCTCAAAGTGCCGAATACAATTATTTTATAGCCCTGCGGCTGCAACTAAAAGGAAACTAACCTCCTAAACTTAAGGAAATAACATGTAGCTAACTTTAGGTAATTGACTTGATTTATTTCTAAATTAGCCACGCTGCTGCTGCGGCTCTAATGCATGCGCGGCCTGGCCCAAGTTAGCGGCCCGCTCAGCTGCCCTACGCACGTCGCGGGCGCGTCTCCTCCTTGTATATGGCACGCCGCACATGACACAGGAAAATAAGCAAAGTAGTCAAGAGAAGTGGTTATTTGGCGTAACAACACCCTGATACCTTTACTGACGGGGTAAGCAATCGGTATGCTGAGCCAATTGATGTTGCAGGTTTGCGAGAATCGTCTGCAGCTTCTTCACTATCATCAACTTCTTCATCTTCATCTTCATTTTGTTTATCTACGGAATCCGTGAGCAGAGGCTGTGCAAGTCCATTCTCTAGTCGTCCAATATCAACCGTTTGTCCTGTAATCATGATAGACATACAATTAAATCACAGAGAATGGCATATCATCAGACACCTTCCTGAATTAGTTGATAAGAAAATTCTACTTAAAAGTGAACAACATAGAGTAATGAAAGGCAATTAACACATAACATTTTGGACTTACCAGAAGCAGGATTTTGTGGGGCTTCATTCACCTCGGTAGCACGGTTCGGTTCTTTGAATGAGACCCATAGCCAAATCAAATACAATAACCATGCAACTGCCATCACCCAACCAGGTAGAGTCGATTGATTGAAAGTAACCATGTAGACCTTGAATTTCCACTGCAGTAAACCAGCTAGCGCTGGCCCACAGGCCATGCCAAGTGCACTTGCGCTAACAAATCCTGCCGAAGCTTGCATGCGTATTCTTGCAGGGACACAATCACTAATGTATCGGCGATTGACAGCTCTTGCAGAACCCATCCTGTATCAAAATATTGAACACATTAGAACATGAAAACATGAGCATTTCTGAAATGATGTAACGCAAAATCAGGGTTGAAAGTCAAGTGAATTTAGTGCAAGATTCTTTGTTGTCATTAAAAAAGGTCATAAGAAATCACATTACTTGAGATCTTTGCAATTGTATCCTAGTGTTCAGCACTAGTATGAAAGAGTACACTTGCTACTTAAGAACTCAATTCTGAATATGAAAGACACTAGCTACTGAAGAGAGAAGAAACCATTTTCCTTCTGTTCCATCTTCCACTACAATTTACAATTAACCATTAAACCAAAGCCCTTATGCAAGAAAGGATATAGCCAAATAATCAGAAGTCAGTAAACTGTATAGTTGAAGTTCTCAACTGTGATTCTGTGTCAGGATACTTACCCACATAGTAAACGGCCGATAATAAGGACTGTTAGGGACTTCATATCATATGCCATAGCATAGCATACATTCCCCAAGAACAAAACAATGCTACTGAAAACAAGCGGTTTGAAATATGACTTGTTGGACCATGCACTGAAGTAAACAGAGGAAAATATTTGCGCGACAGCCATTGAACCAATGACCACACCACAAACAGTAGAAGCTGCCCCAAGGCTCACTGAATAGTCATCTGCAGTTGGCACAATGATGTACGTGTTGACCATGTAAAGGAACGTGTTCACCAGGTTCAGCATAAGGGACATGAAATGGTATTTCTGATCTTCTTTTTCTTCCTCTCCTGCAGTGCTAGGAGACTCCTCATCCGCAATCATGGCATGTTGCCCCAAAAAACGAAGAAAATTAGTTGACCTTGTCAACTTATCAACTGAGGAATTTATCATATCAATGATGGGGTCCTGCAGAGGATCAAAACCAAAAATGGTCAGCTGCAAGTCTCGAGTATAGCACCTACTCTACTGAATGAGCAGGAAAATATTCTTAAAATGATATCACATCAGTAGTTTACAAGAGAAATAAACCTTAAGAGCAGAAGATGGCTGATCATAAATAGATAAGTAGCTTCCTTGACGTTCTTGGAGTTCAGCAAGGTTACGTGACAAAGCTCCTACAACAGCTCCTACACCCTGGTTACATAGAACAGGTAAGGTATACTAACGAGTTTCCATGGATTGTAAAGGCAAGGACATAGCAAGAGGAGAACATATCAAGTACAAATAAACTTGCAACAGATTTGAATGATACTAAATGTGGAGTTAGTGCATTACCACATGCTTAAAGACCTGTTGCAGCTGAGAGTATGGGTGATTTGATCTACTTGTCACATAGTAATCAGTAAATCTATAGCCGAAACGCTTATCAAACTTCTTCAAAATTTTCCGAATGCCAGTTGCATTAAGATCAACAAACTTGAGAAGTTTGATGAGGTCAATACCAACTTCCCTATAAGCTTCTCGTAACTCAGCAATGCCAGATATATCTGGCTGCTCTTGTAGTATTGCCCTTTGCTTTCCTAACTTCTCAATCCTGCTTGCCAACATTCCTTGTTGTTCCAACAGAAACAGGACAATCTTCTCTATCTGAGTAAACAGAGAGTAAGAGATTAACACACTGACCCCAGTAGGAACAATTGGATATAATTACTCACACCAATATCAACCCAAGAATGATGCCAGCTGAACTACAAATTAGTTCATATAAAAGTACATGAATAATGTACCAAAGCTGCAACTTCAAAAAAAAAGTACACAAAGTAAGTTTCTAAAGAAATTGTCAACTCTTCTTATAGTATTTATGTAGCATTGTATTTCTGAACTCGTCATTTACATAAATAGCATCGTCTTGCTGAACATGCAAGTGCATACAGAGGTCAGATATGGATAATGCATGCTCACCATGTCGATGCTACTATCAGCAAGTTAAATATCCAGAGAGAAGCTAAAGTCTGCAAGTTAAAGCAGATCAGGAAGTTTGAACTGATGACTTCGCACAGATTTCTATTTAATAGCATTACCTGATCATCAAGCATCTTCGAGAAATCCTTCAAAACCCGACGACGATCTTTCTCACCCTGCTGGAGCTGCTGGCCATACTGTTTAACTTTCTTCTTCATCAACTTGTAATTGATATAATATCTGAAAACATTGGCATGGAGACAACGGTCAAGCTTGGTAACTAAGGATGCAAACATGAAATCTTTTACTCTAAGGAGTACACTAAGCAGAGACCAACAAAGCACGATGTGTCAAAACTACAAGGCAGCATGGCAATGAATGCCATTACAAGGCGCAATCAAGGTTGAACAATGCCATAGATTGGTTCACTGTAAAGTATAAACAGAATCTTATACAAATGTGAATAATAGTACCCTTTCCATTCTGGAATTTGATCTGCCATCAATTTCTTCCCGAAGTTAACCATCTTGATTTTTAAATACTAATCTGCCAATGAAAGTAGCATTGTGTCAGCAGCACAAATGGACAAAGGAAAAAGATACTAGTGATAGTTGCTGAGATGTGAGTGCCATAAATAAAAAGAAATAAAAATGTCAACGAGCAAGGTTCTCTATCTGGACATACGGTTTCAGTTTAGCGTAAATTCAGCTGTAAAACTCAGTACCGCTTTACATGGGACAAAGCAACAGACATAATAAGGCAACGCAAGGAACCTCCACCCTAAGATGAGAAACGCCCCAACACAAAAGCTACCAATGATCCCACGACAATATGAGTACAATCCATCTTGACATGATCGCATCTGTGCATGCTACTCCACGTGCGAATAACCTAAAGCACCATCTATATCTATAGCAATAGAGCACTTAGATATCATTACCAACCAAAACAAGGCACAGCCACAGCCTTATTATCTAGTCCTTTTGAAGAGAGAACCAATTATAGAGAACCACAAATAAACTTTGGCAACCACTACTTGATTTTTGTGTCACAATCTCTCAGTGCAAAAGACGACAACGAGTCACCAAAGTCCATTTTTTGTCTTACTGAATGACAACTTGTCAATCAATCATGCGATCGGTTACTCTTAATCTTTTTATTTGCATCAACTTGTGATGCACATGCAGCTGACAGTAGAAGAGTGAGCATAAAGGTCTCATGCAGCCATATTAAAATCTATAATCTGGAAACTACCCAAAGAATTTTGGGCACACTGAAGGCTAGAACTACTGAAAAACTACAGCCTTGATAATTGAAGTTGAAGTTCAGACCAGATCTAAATTGGGTCCAAGCTACAGCTCCCATATAATCGCAGACCCCATCCTGAGACACCCTACCTCAAAATTCAATCAAATTGGCACTTGGGAGTGATAGGCAGGGACCTCTCGTAACAGTAAACAACATCCTACCAAAAGAAACAAACCTGAAGTTGAAGCTGAAATTAAGGATAGAGGCAAAAACGAAATTCACAACTGGTTTCAGCTCTGGAACACACATAATAGGAAATCTCGCTCAAACTGAAGTTGGAGCAATGTCTAACAACAGGGGATGGAATCTCCATACCAAGTCTAACCCCAGACCCAACCCAAAAGCATAACACAGGAACAGGCTTTGTTTGCTGTTGTTCGCCAACAAAGCAGCCTGCCGCCCCTTCGCCGGACCCATGTGGTAGCAGACGATCCGCACAGAAATCATCCCGGAGGCACTGAAACTCTCCAGGGCGGGACGAATCCATCCGGTACGGTGCCCTCGAGATCCACACTCGTCAACGCATGAAGGCAGGTCGTTGTCGTCTAAATCATCCACAGAAGCTCACCGGCATCAAAGCGCAACCCACCCCGCCCAAATTGAAGTATCGAACAAACCCAACGGCATACCAAAAAGGACGGCGAGAGATCACGGATTCACGGGCGAGCGGTGCTGAAAGGAATGTGGGAAATTAGGAATTCACGGGCGACTGAGCGGTGAGCCTCGTCGTTACCTAGGAGGATCGGACCGGAGAGCCACGGGCAGGCGCGCTGGGCCAGAGGCGGAGGCGGAGGCGAGTGGCAGGGGATGGGAAGGCCGTCGGCAGGGATGGAGGGCGCGCGAGAGCCACGGGAGGCGGGTAATTTATAGCGAGGCGAGCGAGCTGGACGCGGGGTGGCAGCAGCCGTGAGCTTGGAGCCGCACCCGCCCCCGGCGAGGAGGCGGCGCGGGTCGCTGGCGGTGACCGTGCGCGTGCGGTGTGCGTGCGTTCGCACCGCGGATTGGCCGATTGGATTGGGTCGGGTCGGGTCGGCTCGCATCGGGTCAGGTCTAGTGACGGGTCCGTGCGCGTCCCCGACTTCGGGGGCGAGGCCCGTAGGCCACGTCAGCGCGCCGCGTGGCTGAAGACCGTCCCGTGCCGTTGCACGGCGGCGGCTAGCCCGTGTGCACTACTGCTACTAGTGGCAGGCCCGGCCGGGGTGCGAGCTGTGCAATCGCACAGGGCCCTCGAGGCCATGGACCCCAATCCCACACGTCTGCATACGTACTATATGATAAGTTAGCTGGTAACTGGTATACTATTTCGGTCCAATAGGAGTCCATTGATATCCCTTCCGCAGCAGCTACTCTCCTCCATGTTATCGTTGTGCCTTCTTATCCGACGTCGCGACACTAGGATTGTACAAGACGTCCTCAAGAACATGTGTTCAGGTAAAGTGTTGTGCCCGATTGCCCTTGTTCGCTAAGCCCCTTTGTTGATTGTTTAATCAATGTTTAATTTGTCTAATTGCCTTTGCCCTTAGTCATTATTCTTTAGAATACAAGATTCCTCTGAATTCTAATTTGGGATTGGGGAATAATTAACGGTGCGGCTGAGGATAGTGAATTCTCAGCTTGGCAACTCTTGTTTAAAAAAACAACTTGGTAATTTACGAGCACTCGGTTTATTTTAACGTTGAACTAAATCTAGTACGATGGTACTCATAACTCCATCTGTTCTAAATTTTAAGTCGTTTTTACTCCCTCTGTTCCAAATTTTAAGTCGCTTTTATTGTTTTGGTACATATATTTACTATATATCTAGATATGCATTATGTCTAGATACATAATAAAATTGATGTACCAAAAAAGTTAAAGCAGACTTATAATTTAAAAATGGACGAAGTAATTTCTAAATTTCTAGTTTCCTCGTGTTACCAAAAAGTATGCATTTAGAAGTAAAAATAGAAAACAATATAAATATAATTTTTATGCATATATTATTATAATTATAATAAAAGGCCCATCTTTCTACCTTCGCTCCAGTCCTATGAATCGACAGGGCCGGGTCTGACTAGTGGTCCGCATTATTTCATTTTTTTTCACGCTTTGCTGCTCATCTTTATGGCACCGCTTTGTCACCAATATACTCTCCTGCTACTAGCAGCTTCGAGCTTCCTCACTCAAAAGTGAAGCTTTTTTGTCCTTGATTGAAGTATTTGTTGACAAACAAATGGAAGCTTAGCTTCTTCTTTTTTGTCAAAAAAAATTGATCGCAAAATTGTTCGTGTAAATTTTTGTTTGGACAAAGAAAGCTTGGTTTTGCTAAAATCACTCACCAAAGACCAAACACAGCCGCACTTTGTTAGGCTGATCTCTGGAACGCCAGAATGTTTCTCTGTCTCTGTATTTTTTTCTGATGAAACGTCCGAACCGTCTCTCTAACTGTCGCGGCCGATTCTAGTCTGGCGTGGCAATGACGTGGCTCTCCTCATTTTCTTTTCGTTCAATTTCTTCTCTTTTTGTTTGGTGGGCTGAATGATTGTTTCAATTGGGTTTCAGAAACTGAGCACGTCCAAGCTTAGCAGCTCGTTGAGAAAAAAAAAACATAGAAACTGCACATCTCGGTTTTGTTCCTCCAACTTTGGGGCCTGTTTAGTTATAATTTTTTTTTGTAAAATGACACTGTAGTAAATTTCGTTGTTATTTGATAATTAGTGTCCAATCATAGTTTAATTAGGCTTAAAAGATTCGTCTCGTCCATTTCGTCTAAACTGTGTAATTAGTTTTATTTTTTATCTATATTTAATGCTTAATGCATGTGTTCAAAGATTCGATGTGACGGAGAATCTAATTTTTTTTTGAACTAAATAGGGCCTTGGTGTGGGTGAAGAAGCTATCCCGCATATGTCATCCTGCTACAGTTGTGAATGCCATCGTCTGTCTCTTGTGGTCTTGACTTTTGACAGAGGGTTCAACTAAAGTTTAGCTAGCTAAAATTTCAAATTAAACTCTAGCCAGCTATAAGTTTCTCCGGTAAACTTTAGCTGGTGTGTTTGAATGCTCCACTTAATAGACTTAGCTAAATTTTAGCTGGCTTTTAGCTAGGTTAAAATAGCTAAAGCCAACTAAACTTTAGCTGATCTTTTAGCTGGACTGTTTGAATGACTAGCAAGTAAATTTAGCCCGCTAAAGTTTGGCCGGTGCATCCTAGAGACTAATCGTGGACCCCTACACACTGAAGATTTTAGCTAATATTATTACTAAGCGGCTGCATTTATCGATCTGTGGTGGTGCGCTCATGTTTTCGATTTACTATTATTATACTATTAGTAGTATTATGTGGTCAGGAGGAGTATGTACAAAAGTACAGTACAGTCTTTGTCAGTGATTTTTTTGGCCGTGGAGTGGAGGGTCCTGGTACACCGTACACGTGGCTGGTGGCGCCGCCCCGTGTTTGTCGTTGCAGGTGGGAGGAGCCACCCCTGGAGCTGGAGCGAGCCCCGCCAAAGCTCCCGAGTCCCGAGTCTCCCCCGCCTCGATCAGCTCCCGCTCCATCATCCCTCCTCACCTCACCCAGGTGCCGACATGCATGGAGCATAGCTAGACGAGGAGCCTCGAGCAGCACGGCGAGGCAGGCGTTGTTGTGCTGCCCGCCGCCCCCTGGTCTGGCCTCCGCCGACTCGACTCGGCGGAGGCAGAGCAACGTCGTCGGCGAGCGGTGGACTGGGGGACCCAACAAAGTGCCGACTTGGAAGGAAATGGAACGAAGCGGCACGCACGCCAGCATGGACGGGACAGCGACAGCAAATGGCGATCGATTCAGTCCCCGGCGCTCGAGACTACTGAGTGGCCTGATGGAAAACGGAAGCAACATTACGAGCTTCTCTGTCACTGTCAGCGGCAAAACCACTCGTGAGACACGATCATGGATGGTCTCAACTCGATCGAGCAGGCCGATGATTCTGCCCCTAATTAACCATGCGCTCGTGGCGCCACAGTTGCAGCACGCCTTAACAAATGCCATCACCTTGTTCGCTTAAACTTATCAACCTAGTTTATCAGTTATGGTATAGTGTTTTTCTCTCACAACAAATCAGTCAACGACACTTTCAGTCATGCCTTATCAGCCAAGCCAACAAGACGACATGATTTTGTCAGTCGTCCATCAGACGGATCTCAGAACGTGAACCACACACTGCACTGCCCGTGGCCCTCGTCAGCAGCTGCATCGCCTCCCTCGCGGGCAAACTTGCGACCGCAGCTTGGTCCCGGCCGGCCGGGACAACGATGGCGACAGCGATGGCGGCGGCTTCCATATGTTAGTCATATCTGGTCAGAGACACGAGGCACAAGTCCACCGTTCGTACCACGGAAACCGACATCGCAGTTGAATAACCAACCCGGCCTCATGTGTCAGTTAACCCTTTCAAAAAAAAATGTGTTAGTTAACGGAATTGGGGGCCAGCAGAGAAGAGACGAAAACGAATTGATCGAGATCCACGGCCTCCCCACCACTGCACTAGTACATTGCACGCGGCACACGTACTCCGTCGTATCGCGTCGCATCCGATCCGGTCTCGGCTCGCGACAGGAACCTGAGAAATAATTGCCGGATCCGGAGATTAACGCATGGGTGGATGCAGGGGGGCTTTCGGGTTGGGCCGCGATGCCGGCGCACACGGTGGTCGTTGACGGAAAGCGATGGGCGGGCGGACGGCAAACCAAAGCAAAGCAGCGTGCGGCTGCCCGCCTCGGAGCCGACGTGTGCTGCTCGGACCTGCCACGCCACCGCCTCACTGGGTGGGTCCATCTCCCTCCGTTCCGTTGGTGGCGTTCGGCGAGATGGGATCGGGGCGCCGTGGCTGACTGCCACTGGCTGGAGCTGGACGCTCCAACTCCAAGTGGCCTGCCCTGCTGCGCACCGAGTCCGGCGCCTACTGGCTATACATGCCCCACGCCCTCGCGACCGTGCCTAGCGGGCCTTTTCGGGGGTAGGGGTGCCACGCCTCGATGCAAATCATTGCACTGCCAGCCTCCAATCATTCAGAATTGAGCTTGACTTCTTGAGCACGGAGTACTCTGGTACTCCCTCCGTTAAAAAAATACAATTCTCGTTTTTTAATAAATCAATCAGTTTTAATTTTAACTAAAATTATATAAAAAATACTAATATTTTTGATAAAAAAATAGTATCATTAGATTAGTCATAATATATATATTCATAATAAATTTATTTGAAGATATAAATATTAATACTATTTGCTATAAACTTGATTAAACTTGAGCTACTTTAACCGACACGGATCCCATAATTGATTCTTTTCTGGACGGATTGAAGCACACTAGCATTGATGTAGTAGTGTTGTGTCCACGGACACCATGCTGCCTGCATGCATGCAGAAGAATTTGAACTAATGTCTCCCTCCAAAAAAGAACCGAAATCTCGCTTCCTAGAGAATGGTACGGCCCAAATTTAACTAGATTTATGAATGATAAAATCACTATTTGTATCTTTGAAAAAAGTTTACATTTAAGATAGAATTTATTATCAATGGTGACACTTATTACGCATAAGAAAAACTTGCTGCTATTTTCATATATATCATTAGGAAGCCATATCTCTATAATTTTTTTTGGGAACAAAGGGAGTACTAGCATAAAGCTATTCGATATCACTGTAATTTTTTTAGAACGAAGGGAGTACTACGCTAGAAAAAGAGCGCTCATCTCATTTTTCTAGGAGTTATTTTTTTTAAAAAAATTAGACTTAGTTGGATACAGAAAAAAAATAACCCAGGATCAAGAAGAGAAGCATTCTCTCTCGTCACGCATACGGACATGGGACGCTTGCCATGCAGCACGGTTGTAGACATGCTCCTACGCATTACTCCCTCCGCCCTTTGAGAGCGTCGTTTTTTATTTTAAACTTCTTATTTGATTGTTCGTTTTATTTAATTTTTTTTACAAATAATAAAATAATTAAATTATTATTAAAGTATCTTTAATGATAAAATAAGTCATAATAAAATAAATAATATTTGTATAAAAATTTTGAATAAGACGAACGGTTAAATAAGACACTTTCAATACCACGGAGGGAGTAGCTATAAACCGCCTCGCTGACAATGGAATCTGCGTCGCATGCTGCCACGTTCTTCCGCACCCTCTGCGCGCATGAGTCCAAATCTACTCCGTATTTGTCTCGGGTTTTTGTCACGTTCCGACGTGTAACAGAACGTTCAGATCGTGCACTGCACGGTGCACGCTCGGATCATGAAGTGTACATATTCCCTCGCTTCTCAGCAACATTGTTGCTCTGCACGTCGATGCATGTTACTAGATGTTACCGATATGGACAGGATGATCTTCTCATGTTCCTACGCAGGAGATGGAGATCAAACAGCCCCCTAGTTTTATGTCAACTTGAATTTGGGCCAGCCTCCAGCCTCCTCCGTGTCTCTAGCCATCGTATGGGAAGTTCTCGCGCCTGGATGTCTGATGGGATTGAATCTCATCGGGCGCCCCTCCGTCCGCACAGCCTCGCCCCCCGCCCTCCGCTTCCCGCACAGAAAGAAGAAGAAGCACGGCCTCGGCCCCCGCCCCCGCCCCCGCTTCCGCAGAGAAGAAGAAGAAAAAAAGCACAGCCTCGCCCTCGCCCCCGCTTCCCCGTCCCGGCTCTCGTGCGTACGGGATTCGCCCCATCCCCGACCCCACCAGCCCCAGCACCATGCAGTTGAAGAAAAAATTGAAACAAAAATCTCAAAACCAATGCAACGTCAACCGAGACCTAATGCAACAAACGAAGAAAACCAATGCAACACGGTGAGAGCTCAACCCTAGAGAGTTACCCTAGCCTACTGCAACATCACTCAAGAACTAATGCAACAAACGCAGAAAACCAATGCAACACGGTGAGAGCTCGACCCAGAGAGCTCGCTGGAACCCCTAGTCTACTGCAACATCACCTGAGACCTAATGCAACAAACGGAGAAAGCCAATGAAACACGGTGAGAGCTCAACCCAAAGAGTTCGCCGGAACCCTAACCTACTGCAACATCAACCGAGACCTAATGCAACAAACGAATAAACCCATTGCAACATGGTGATAGCTGAAACCCCGAGAGCCTCAGATCCAGAGCCGGGAGAAGCAGGAGGAGGAGAAGGAGGAGGAGGAGGGTCAGATCCAGAGGAGGAGAGGGGAGGGAGGCCTCAGATCCACCCAAGGACCCACCTACCTCGCCGGGGAGCCGCCGCCGTTGTGCTCCTCTCCGATGCGGAGGTCGCAGAACGAGGGAGGGAGCGCAGGGAGGAGGGGGAAGGGGAGGGTGGAGCGGCTCGCTGGAGCCCCTTTTGGCTTCGGCACGACATCTCCAGGCGCGCTCGGCCGACGAGAGCGAGCGGCGTGGGGCGGGGCGCGCGCCGCAGCGACTCGTGAGGGAGCGGGGGATGCGCGAGAAAAGAAAGAGTGAGGAGGAAGCGGAGCGACTCGAGGCGGGGAAGGCGAGTGAGTGGAGTCACGGCGTCCGTTCCGTCAGACGCTCGTAGGACAGCATTTCCGCCATCGTATTTGTATCAGATCAGCATGGGGATGGGGGATTGGCAGCCACGCGCCCGACTTTTTTGTTTTTAGCCCTTTTTGCGAAAGATTCTCTCAAATATGCCCCTGGCGGAAAGATTTTAAAAAATGGACCATTCTCATGGCGCCATAGTCGTTGGCGCCAAGATATAACTGTATGGCGCCAGGGTCACTGGCGCCATGACCCTGCCGCTGTGGCGGTGACGTGGCAGGGTGCATGGCGCCATGGATCTTGGCGCCATGCATGCACGTAAAAACGGCCCTCGAATTTTTTTCTTTCTTCTCTCTTTCTCTTCTCTTCGCCCAGCCGCGCCGCCGCCGCGTGCTCGCCGCGCCGCCACCGCGTGCCGCGCCCGTCCCAGCGCCGCGCCGCCACCGGTCGCCGCGCCCGTCCCTTAGCCGCGCCCGCCCCCGCGCCGCGCCGTGCCGCCACCGCCCCCGCGCCGTCTCCCCGCCCGCCCCCGAGGTCGGCCGCACGCATGCCTGCCACCGCCCGTGTGTGGCCGCGCCGCCGCCTGAGGCCGCGGTCTCAGCTCGCCCGGTCGTGCGCGCCCGACCGGACGCCGGAGGCCCCTCGCGCGCCCCCGGCCGCTCGTCTCCGCGCCCGCGGCTCGACCGTCCGCCCGCGCACGAGCTTGGCAGCGCGCGCGCCCGCCAGTGCCCGCCCGCCGCTCGCATCTCAAGCGTCAGCATCTCCGCTTCTGCACAAGGTAAACTAGTTTGTTGTTTGTCACTAATAATAGTACATTAGTCATGAAGCTAGTTAGTAAGTTTATTATAGATGGACAACCGTTACTGAGATAGTTAGTTAGTAGTACTGTGCTGTTAGTTACTGAGATAGTTACTTGACATCGTTAGTTAGTAGTACTGTGCTGTTAGTAGTTGTTATTAGTTATGAATACTTAGTAGTTAGTAGTATTTTTGTATTTACTTTTTATGTAGATTGTAGTAAAGCAATTGTGCTTAGTTATGAATACTTTACGAAGCATTGATAGTTGACATCTACCCTCATTGCCAAGCGGTTGATGAAAGTATTACAGGGTGAGCCGAACATGAAGGTCAGGACAATTATCAAAATAGTTAATGAGGTGTATGGAGGATATGACATATCTTATGGCAAAGTCTGGAGGGCTAAGCAGCGGGCGTGGGGAGATGATATATGGGGACTGGGAGGATGGCTACGAGCAGCTTCCAGTACTTCTCAATGCAATTAAAGCAGTGAATCTAGGCATGCATTATGAGTACATCCCTAGGCTAGACTCATGGAAGGATGGGAGACAGATATTCTTCCGTGCTTTCTGGTGCTTCCCTCAGTGTGTCGAGGCATTTCGGCACTGTCGTCCAGTCTTCTCCATTGATGGTACATTCTTGATTGGCAAATACCGTGGCACACTTCTCATAGCCATATCATGTGACGCAAACAACAAGCTTGTTCCTTTGGCATTTTCTTTGGTTGAGAGGGAGAATAATGATAGCTGGGGATGGTTCTTGAGGCTAGTCCGGATACATGTGGTTGGGCCTGACAGGGAGGTCGGCGTCATATCAGATAGGCACCAGGGCATACTTAATGCTGTGCGATAGGAGATAGAGGGGTATGCACCTTTGCACCATCGTTGGTGCACTCGGCACCTTGCTGAGAATCTACTCCGGAAGGATGGTGTGAAGGATATTTTTGATCTTTTTCAGGAGGCTGCTCGACAACTTGAGGATAGGAATTTCTGGATGAAGTTAGAGGAGGTTAGAACCGCATCTAATGCCGAAGGTAGACAATGGTTGACAGGTTTAATGAGAGATGTGGACAAATGGACAAGAGCTCACGACACAGGTGGCTGGAGGTACGAGTTTTAGTGCAGCAACATGGCCGAGTCTTTTAATAAGCTGCTGCTGGGGATTCGTGGTATGCCTGTGAATGCTATCGTTCAATTCACATTCTACAAGCTTGTTGCCTGGTTCAACGATCGGCACGCACATGCATTGCAGTTGCAGAGTGAAGGTAAGATTTGGGCTCCCACACCACATGCACATCTAGACAAGGCGAAGGAAAGGGCTCGCACACATGAGGTCACATGTTTTGACTATGCCACAGGAAGATATGAGGTGAAGCATACCGGTGGTACTACATCTGATGGTGAGGTCCGAGAGTCGAGGATTCATGTGATAGTCCTCCAAGATTTCTCATGCACTTGTGGGAAACCAAGGCAGTATCACTTTGTATGTTCTCACCTTGTAGCAGCTGCTAGGCATCGCAACTATGATATTGAGGCTAGGATACCTCGCGAGTTCAGTGTCGACACGCTTGTCCAAACATAGAGACCCCGCTTCGTTCCTTTTCGGGACCCAAGAGAATAGCCTCCATACGACGGTCCAACGTACGTTGCAGATCCAGCTTACCGTTGGGACAAGCGTGGCTCCAGAAAGAGGACGAGGCACAGGATGGTTATGGATCAGATACAGGGTAGAACGCGACGTGGGAGAGCGACGCCATTTCTTAGTGACCCAGAGCAGTACGAGTGTGGCAAGTGCGGTAGACTTGGCCACAATTCCCGCACTTGCCATTGGCAAATTAGTGAGGTGCGACTTGTAGTTGTTTGTATTATTTAATACCTATCATATTTAATGTACAATTCTTGCTTTTATGTTTAAATGCATATTTATTTAATAACTAACTGACTATATTTTTTTTGTAGGATGGCGCAATTTCACCTTCTGGACCCGGTGTATGACGAGAGCCACCGAGGACGTCTCGTAGCATCGGGGCAGGTAAGATTTCACACTCCAATATTATACGTGTTTTGCAGGCTCGATCGTAAGAAAAATAGGAAAATCTTTGATTGGGCCCATCACCACAGAGACTACATCGAAGAGTGGGAGATGTTCGACGAGAACGTGGACGACAACGATGAGCTGCACACAAATAGAGAGTACAGGTGGTACCAAGCTTGGTACCACCAAGCGACTCGTTCGAGGCTTAAGCTACAGTGGACACACGATGACTACGCTGACATTGAGTCGTCCGAGGATGAGGACACGACGTACGACCACTCTACTCATGTAGGTCGCTAGGTGGAAGTAGGACCGATCTTGGACAGAGTGGTATGTCATTTGCTCTACTTTTATATATCCATTTGCGTAAAAAATGACTTACAACTTACAACTTTGTTGTAGAGCAACTCCCTCAGGATGTCGGTAAAAGAAATTGAACGCTTTCGTCCGAGGGTGAGGAATGACGACACACGTAGCTTCCTTGACGTAAGTATCTATAAATATTTAAATATTAGATTACTAACACGTTCAATACATTCAGTTGACATGATTTTGTGCACTAGAGACTGGCTCGTCGTCTACGCCGTACCGCTGCACGCTGTGGTTGCAGGACAGGCACGACGCAGGACGTGCACGTGCCTTCTGCACCCAGAGGTGGCGTAGGTTCGTCTAGCCATGAACCTACAGGGTCGCGAGGGGTTTGCAACGACGACGACGACGAGGACGAGGACGACGACCACGAGGACGAGGACCAGGGCCACGAGGAGATTGGACCGTCTTAGCTAGAAGATGCTCCCTGGACTCAGCCTTCACAGCAGGTCGGTACCAGGCGACGTCGACCACCTGACCCTTACACTCCAGGCACCCACGCACTTGGACACAAGGGCAAGGGTAGGTCTAGGAGACAGTGAGGGACTGTAGCCGAATTATGGACTATATGGATTGTATGGACTGCTATTATGTATTGTATGAACTACTATGGAGTTTATAGACTCCAGGCACTCATGATTTGAGGAAACTGATCTACATTGTTTAAGGTGATTGTCATATATAATTGTTGATGACATATGTTATTGTGATATTTGTGTTTGGGTTGAATCAAAAACAGGGAAAACTCTGCCAGAATTTCCCCTAACATGTCAAGTTGTATCATACAGCGAGAGCAAGTAGCCTTTTCAGTACACCGATAGCAAGTAGCCTTTTCAGTGATTTATCATGTCACTATCCTATCGTACATCCTCTTTTATAGATGAATTGATTGATCAAGGAATCTAGCCTTTTCAGATGAGTTTTCAAATAGGCTTTTCAGGGATGGCGTCTAGCCTTTTCAGGAGCATTAAAGCCACAATACAATGGCTCTCAACACCACTGTTGGCTATATATACACCTTCCTCAATACAATGGTAGTCACTTGAAACCAGAAGTTGGTTATAAACGAGTAGTAATGTCTGGAGGGTCATCGAGAGGGAAGGGAACGGGGGGGACTAAGGGTACTCCAATTGTGTGGGAGGGGTCTCTGGGTCCAGAAGACTTTGATGAACTAGTGTATCATTTTCCAATTGAGACCAAGAGAGATTTCAACAAAGAGTGTCCACTCCGAGGATATGATAACCGGAAAGAAGATTGGCCAAAATGTAGGCATGATGAGGACTGCTTAGTGTAGATGTTCGTGGAGGGTTTGGATGGAGGTCGCCGATTCTTCAAATGTTCGCGAGCAGAGGTAATTGGTTTTAAAATTTATTACTCAAATTTTTTTCTCCATTATTTTGCATCTCAAAGGCGAAACTAACTGCATGTTCACTAAAATCTTTGAAATACAGTGTTCAGAGTCCAAAGAAAATTGTGGCTTCACTAGGTGGGTCGATCATAGACCAATCTATCTGCACGCACAGTACATCTACTACTTGCAAGACCGTATCTTCGAACTAGAAAGAGAAGTTAGCAACGGTTACAAAGACGACGAAGCAGACGATACCAGTAGTGGTGCCGTTTCACAGGACGGACCATGCCATGATCCATATTGCACCTGCCCTAACCACAAGAACAACGGGCCTCCGCCACCACCCCCGCCACCTCCACCATCAACAATTGGAGGGTACTATGGAGAAGGGGCTACACAGTTTGCTACGTGGCCGCACTACTAGATAGAACAAATCTATCGTGTACACATGCCATGTAATGTGCTTGTTGTTCGCTCTAATTACCTAAGGCATGTTAGGTTTAGTCCAGGACAAATGTGCCCTAGTTTGGTACAAGTTCTGACATGCCATATCCTATGTTATGCGTGTTGAATTATGAAATCTAGTACTTCCTTATGTTTTATGTGCACCTCGAGAACTAGTTTCAGTAACGAAGTAACATTAAACCTGATATATGACAACAAAGATAACAAAGAACATGTCCTAAGTACATGATTTACCTAAAGTACAATAGATTAAACACATTGCATACTAGATCGACCACATTGTTTATGATTAAACCATACAACTAGCATACTACTGAGTACAACGAGACCACTTTCCCTTTTTCTAGGCATCGAGATTCTCCTCCATCGCTGCCATCGCTCTGCGCACGCGCTCAAGCTTCTTCTCCCTCTCCTCCCTACACGCAGCAACACGCCTCATTTCCTCCTCTTCCTTGTGCTCCTTTGCTGCTGCCTCCTCTCTGCGTCTCTTCTCTAATATCTCCAGGCGCTCCGCATCCCACTCCTTCAGGCCTTGTAGAAGCCGCATGTCAGCCTCCTTGATCTCAGTGTCGATCCACTGCTCAAAATCACATAGCGGTGGAGGGGTCTGCAGTAAATAAAATTTTTCAAATCCAATTAATATGCAAAACTTCATATGACATAAATTAATTAATAAATAAAAGCAATTTCTCACAATAAATGTACTGCGGCGCTGACGCTCTGTATGTTCCCATGCAAAATTGGAACACATCCAATATCTCTGCTTATATGTTGCCTCATCTTCTAAAATGTCTACCTTGCAAGGATCGCCACAGAAGCACATGGGTATTGGCACACCGCTAGGGAGCGGCTTTGGGACGTACGGACTTTCGGTCATCCGTGCATAGCTATAATTCAACAAATTCTAGTCTAATATAACAAACCTGTTGACATCATTTTTTAGCACGTGTCAAGATGGTCAGGAAGGGCTAATCAACAGAGAAAAGATTATTGTGTAGATTGATAGATGATGAAAATAAGTTTGCTTATGAGTGGTAGCGGCGTATGGGTTCAAATTTAAATGTTGCCAATAAGGTTAAGGGTATTATTGCCGATGCCGATGAAAGATGGTTTGAAGGCTGTTGCCGATGGAACAGGGGATGTACCGATGGAACAGGGACTGTGCCGATAAAAAGGAGGTCGATGAGAATACCATCGTGACTGAGGCGGACTATGGAATAAGATAGGAGTTAATTTCCTTATATACGTTTATTAGAGTCTGAGTTGTATCAAAGTCATGTGTTTTCATAGATTTGGATTTAGTGTCCTAGTCGTATTTGGTTACGTTTCTGTAGATCAGGATATAAATATAGGGTGAAGGGCAATGTAAAAAAAGAGAGATCAATCAATATATCAAAAACAGCTTTTATTCTTATTTACATCTACTTTCGACGACTTTGTCAATTTGCATATTTTTCTTTTTTACGAGTTCTCATCGATTCGGCGAGTTGCATTGCTCCAGTGCAATCTTCGGCGATCCTCGAGTTCCGCGTGAGTACCTCTTGGCCGTGACTTTCGGGCGTATCGCTGTTGTCAGGACCAAAGTGCTCGTATCTTCATCCTTGTCGATTAACAGGTCAAATCGACTGGCACGCTTTGGATATCGATTTTGGGTATTAGCCCTTTATGTTTGCAGATCTACTTTTGCATCAACACATCTTTTGGCACGCCCGGTGGGACAGATCTAGTCAAGATGCTTAATCCTGAGATCGATGCGGGGAACATCATCGCAGTAACAGAAGAAGATCTTAAGGACGATCAGAAGCAGGCTATGGAGAGGGCTATAGAAGAATACAGATAGCTCTGCTTGAAGTCATTCAGTTTGAACAAAAGTGGACAAGTCATCCAGAAGCAAGACTTGCCGTTGCCTCGGCAAGTTACATTTGATTCTAATCCGGGTAAACTTCAAGAGATGGTTAATTCTGCAGTGAATCATGCTTTAATTAATCATTCCAATGTGCTGTCCAATACTGTTCATAATGCTGTGATTCGAACTTTCAAAGAAGGGCAAGCGTCACCTCGTTACGTTGGGCCTGCTTATCATCAACCAGAATCAGCATCTGCTATTGCTCCATCGGCTCCCCCGGCCGTTGCGGGTATAGAGATTTCTTCTCTTCCAGTATCAGCAGGTTTATCTAACGTACAGTCTACACCGATGCGTCCGGATTCAGCATTATCAGGACGAGTTCAGCTTAATACAGATCTATCAGCATCGGCTTTATCAGGTCCTGCACCACAGAATAATCAGACTCCTGCTAATTGGTGGGGATATGGTATGCCTCCAGAGCCATCTGTTTTTAACCATAGATCACCTCAAGTGTTTGATGCAACGGGAAAAGCTCCTATGCTATCGGCTGGTTCACCGATAGTTCAAGTACCCCAATATACTACAGCAACTACTGTACAACCAACTCTAGGAGGTTTCCAGGTGTCTTTGGGTCAAACATCTAGTTCAAGTCCATCGGCAAATTTGTTACCGATGCAACAGAAGGCTCCAATCGTAAGTCAACCTGGAGTCCAGGTTTTACCTCAAGTTAGTTGTAATTATCCGGCAATGCCAACAAGTTACCAACCATCGGCAAATTTTGTACCGATGAACGCTAATAATTGGCCAGGGAAGTTTCCCACTCAACATTCAGTTCAGCCAAATCAGCAAGCCACAGGTGTTCATCAAGGTCACATGCATTCTGGTTTTCAGAATCAAGCATCGGCAGCTCAACCAATGAACCCTTTTCAGCAGGTTAATGGACCACAGATAGTGACAAATATGCCAATTGCTGGAGATCGTGGGGCCATAAAGGTATGCAGAAGGGTATTAGCAAGTACCTCCAGTGGAGATTCAACCATGTCGTCAACAAGATGTTAATGCTTTTTGGGCCGATAAAATAGCAGAAATTACGAAGGATCAGTTTGGGATCAAGCCCAAAGTTAATACCTTTTCTTATCGGACTCCGTATCCTCCGGCATATGATTTAATTCCTCTCCCAAATCGTTACAAGGTGCCAGATTTCACTAAGTTTTCTGGGCAGGACGATACATCAACCATGGAGTATGTTAATCGTTTTATTATTCAATGTGGAGAGACAGCTTGTAGAGATGAATTGAGAGTTCGTTTGTTTTCATCATCTCTATCTGGATCAGCATTTACATGGTTTATCTCACTACCGCCAAATTCTATTATTACTTGGGCTGATCTGGAAAAGCAATTTCATAAGTATTTCTTTGCTGGAGTTCATGAAAAGAAGCTTACCGATTTGGTAAAGATGAAACAGCGCAATGATGAATCGGTAGAAGGCTTTGTGCAAAGACTACGAGATGTAAAGAACAAATGTTATAGCCTGGTGTTGGATGATCGACAGCTTGCCGATTTGGCCTTTCAGGGATTGTTGCCACACCTTAAGGACAGATATGCTTCTCAGGAGTTCGAAAGCCTAAGTCATCTAGTGCAAAGAATTTCTGATCAAGACACTAGGGTTTTTGAACCTAAAAGGAATTGGAATATGAAAGTTTTATTTGTCGAAGAAGTAGAAGATTCTGATTCGGATGAAGAACCAGTTATCGGTTTGGCTGAGTGGGTTAAAAATAAAAAGCCGATATCTTGTCCCTTTGGTCACAAAGAGCCAGAGAAGTTTACTTTCGACGTCACCAAAGCCGATAAGATATTTGATCTTTTGCTTCAGGAGGGCTAGATTAAGTTGTCACCTAATCATGATCTTTTGCTTCAGGAGGGCTAGATTAAGTTGTCACCTAATCATGTGATCCCATCGACAGAAGAGTTGAAGCATATGCTGTATTGCAAATGGCATAATGCAACTTCACATAGTACAAATGAGTGCAAAGTATTTAGACAACAATTACAGTTAGCTATTGAGTCTGGGAGAATAAAATTTGGCAATTCCAAGATTCAGAAGCCGATGAAAATTGATCAACATCCTTTTCCAGCAAATATGTTGGATACTGAAGGTAAAATTAAGGTATTGACATCGGAAGCTGCTAAAAAGAATGCATCAGTAGATCCCCAACATCGGATAACTACCGATGATGCAAAAGGCAAGGGGCTATTGACAGAAGGTGGCAGTTCTGGAAAACCTCCTCGATCTGGCATCATGATTACTCAACAAAGACAACAGGAAGGCTGGCGTCAGCGAAGGGACCGATATCGACAACAGCAAGAGGAAAGACGTCAAGAAGAGTGGAATCGGCATAAGGATCATTGGAATTGTCCGTTTTTTATTCATTGTTGGGAGGAAGGTATTAAGTTACCTACTGTTGAAGATTGCCCAGAGTGCAATGATTATTATAGAGTTAATCGTCCTATAAGAAGATTTCAATCTGGTAATCAAGGTTTGTCCATTAATGAGCCGATCAGAAGGAGAGCATCAGTATATGATTGGCTGGGGGACAGACTCAGTGTACATGAAAGGCTTGGTAAACACGTTGCATATTTTCTGAGAAACCAAGAGGAACTTGAAGAGATGGCAAATGCAAGAGTTCCTGATGAAGAAATATTTTACAGGGATCCTAATATACGTCGTGTGGAGACAACCAGGACCTATCAGCCAGTGTGGAAAACTAAACTTCCTCAATGGTGTCCAGAGGGTTTGACAAAGACACAGAAGAGGAAAATGCAGCGAGAGCGTCAAAAAGACTTTTACCAAGAAGAAAGTCCCTCCAATGAGAAATCTGGTAATCAGCAGTGGCAGATAAGGCATAAAAATAAAGGCCCATCGGCAGATGTCAATATGGTGTTTATGTTGCCGATGGAATTTTTGGCTCTATCTGATAGCGAAGAAGAAGTTTTTTTCTCTGACCAAATAGCTCAATTAACACTAGATCCAATGATGGCTATTTTTGAGAAGCCTGCCGATGATGAGAGACAACACCTCAAGGCTTTGTTTGTAAAAAGGCAGAGTTGATGGGCAGCCTGTATCTAAGATACTTATTGATGGAGGAGCTGCAATTAATATTATGCCTTATGTGATGTATCGAAAGCTTAGTAAGGGAGATCAAGACTTAACTAAGACTGATATGATGTTAAAGGACTTTGAAGGCAATGTATCACCAGCTAAAGGAGCAGTGTGTGTTGAATTGACCATCGACAGTAAAACCTTACCGACAACTTTCTTTGTTATTAATGGCAAGGGTGCATATAATCTGCTTTTAGGAAGGGATTGGATTCATGCTAATTGTTGTGTTCCTTCTACAATGCATCAGTGTCTTATACAATGGGTTGGAGACAAAATTGAAGTTGTTCCTAGTGATTCTTCTTATATCATCGCATCGGCAGAATCAGACACTTATGAGTGAACTAGGTGCATATCAGGAGAAGCTTGGGAAAAAGAGTTCCTCAAGGTTGCCGATTACGAAATTCTACCGATCCAAGCAGTCAGTTCTGAAGAAGAGTTTTAATGGATAGATTTGCCGATGATGGAAAATTAGGTCAAGGATTTACATCGGCAGATGATTTAATAGAAGTAGATATTGGTGAAGGCGATGGGCCAAGGCCCACTTTTATTAGCGCTAAGTTAAATTTCAAGTGTAAATAGCAACTAGTTGATTTGTTAAAGGAATATAAAGATTGTTTTGCTTGGGATTATACTGAAATGCCTGGGTTAGACCGATCTATAGTTGAACATCGGTTGCCTATTAAGGGTATTATTGCCAATGCCGATGAAAGATGGTTTGAAGGCTGCTGCCGATGAAACAGGGGATGTACCGATGGAACAGGGATTGTGCCGATAAAAAGGAGGTCGATGAGAATACCATCGTGACTGAGGCGGACTATGGAATAAGATAGGAGTTAATTTCCTTATATACGTTTATTAGAGTCTGAGTTGTATCAAAGTCATGTGTTTTCATAGATTTGGATTTAGTGTCCTAGTCGTATTTGGTTACGTTTCTGTAGATCAGGATATAAATATAGGGTGAAGGGCAATGTAAAAAAAAGAGAGATCAATCAATATATCAAAAACAACTTTTATTCTTATTTACATCTACTTTCGACGACTTCGTCAATTTGCATATTTTTCTTTTTTATGAGTTCTCATCGATTCGGCGAGTTGCATTGCTCCAGTGCAATCTTCGGCGATCCTCGAGTTCCGCGTGAGTACCTCTTGGCCGTGACTTCCGGGTGTATCGCTGTTGTCAGGACCAAAGTGCTCGTATCTTCATCCTTGTCGATTAACAGGTCAAATCGACTGGCACCTTTGGATATCGATTTCGGGTATTAGCTCTTTGTGTTTGCAGATCTACTTTTGCATCAACAAAACCAAATAACAATAAAACTAAAAACTAAGGGATTACTATACGAAGAAAAAGATCTACGCATACCTTTGTTTTCTAGCTTTTCCACGCCTAGGCATCCTACGGTTGAAAAATACATACGATTTTTAAAAAGTACATGAACAAAGGACATGTGAAGTTCATAGGTTAAGAATATGATTTTATTTTACCAAATCGTTTCGAAAAAATAACGAAGGATGAGAGAATACCTAGCTCTCGAAGATCGACGGATAAAATCCAACTTCTCACGGTCTAATAGCTCGATTGAAGAGGTTCGGCGAAGTATACTGAGGGAAAACGCGAGGAGTGGAGAAAGAAAACGAGAAAGAGTCGTGGGAGGGGGGCGGTTAAAACGTGCATGCATGGCGCCAAGATCCATGGCGCCATGCACCCTGCCACGTCACCGCCACGGCGGCAAGGTCATGGCGCCAGTGACCCAGGCGCCATGCAGTTATATCTTGGCGCCAACGACTATGGCGCCATGAGAAGGGTCCATTTTTTGAAATCTTTCCGTCAGAAGCATATTTCAGAGAATCTTTCGCAAAAAAGGCTAAAAACAAAAAAAAAAAGTCTGGCCACGTGCGATCCGATCGTGGCCAGCCAAAAAAAATGTCCCTACTGCTGCCCAATCCGTTGACTGTCATGCCGGCAAAATCCATCACGTATATCTGCTCCACCTCAAATCATGCCCGGAGCAGGAAGGAGCTAGGGTTTCACTTCAACACACACCAAGTCCACATGCACGATGCATGCCAAATTGCCAAGTAGCAGTACAACATGAGGATCAATCTGCCAGGTCATCAGAGGAGAGCACAAGGTTTGTTATGACTCGCGTGCAAACTTGCAACCGCAGCTTTTGGTCCCGATCGGCCGGGACAACGACGGCTCCGGCTTCCATATGTTATTCATATCTGGTCAGAGACACGAGGGCAGAAGTCCACCGTTCGTACCACGGAAACCGACATCGCAGTTGAAATAACCCGGAAGCCCTCAGGTAGTCGGTACTCCGTCCCAAAAAGAACGTGACCCTCGCTTCCGAGGAGTCAAAGATTCTTAACTTTAACTAAATATAAATAAAAACATATTGATGTTTATGATGTGTAATGAGTATAATTGGATTAGTTATGAAATATAGTTTCATAATAAACCTAATTAGAGATTAAAATATAGATAATATCATCTATAAACTTAATCAAACTTAAAGATTCTTTGACTCATCAGGAACCGAAATTTACCTGTTTTTTTGGGACGGAGGGAGTAGCATAGCATCACGTGGCCAGCAGAGAAGAGACGAGAGACCCAGCCAGATCCACGGCCTGCCCACCACACCACCGCTGGCTGACAGTGCGCGGCGCGGCACACACAGTTAGTTCCTCAATTCTCCACTAAATTTCACTATGCAAAAAGAAGATTCCTCGTCACATCAAAATGTCGGCAAATGCATAAAGTACTAAATGTTGATGAAATCAAAAACTAATTGCATAGTTTTGTTGTACTTTGCGAGACGGACATTTTAAGCTTAGTCAAAATTTGGATAATTTTTACCAAATACAAACGAAATGCTACAGGAATTCTCATACAGTGTTTTTCTCCCCTGTTCCGTGAACTAAACGAGGGCACAGTACGCCTCCGTCGCGTCGCCGTCGCATCCTGGTCGCGTCGGCTCGCGACAGGAACCGGAGAAATAATTGCCGGATCCGATCGATGAGCGTGACTGCATGAGCAAGGGCATGGGCGGACGGAGCTTTCGGGTTCGGCCGCGACGCCGGCGCACACGTACTTCCTCCCTCCCAAAAAGATTCTGGGTTTACAATTTCAGATATCTTGTTACCATCCGTCTTATTTAAATTTTTATATAAATATTATTTATTTTGTTATAACTTATTTTATTATTAGATATACTTTAATAATACTTTATTTATTTTATAATTTGCATAAATTTTTTAAATAAAACGAACGGTTAAACACGGTGTGTAAAAATAAAAAACATCAATTTTTTTTTTGACGGAGGGAGTACTCCGCTACGCTGGTGCTTGATGCAAAAATCAAATTATCAAAATGATTGGCGAGCGGCGTCAAAGCAAAGCAAAGCAGCGTGCCATGCGCTTGCGGCTCCATCCGTAGGCCGCCGCGTCGCTCGGTCGACCTCCATCGGTGGCGTGGCGTTCGGCGAGATGGGATCGGGGCGCTGTGGCTGACTGGCTGGACGCTCCGAACCCGCGCGGAGCCTGGCGCCCGTGGCCATCGAGACCTCGAGAGGATGAGACGGGACGGCGCCTACTGGCTCACGACCGCGCCTAGCTAGTACGCAGGCTTGTTTAGTTGCAATTTTTTTTTTGCAAAATGACACTGTAGCAAATTTCGTTGTTATTTGGTAATTAGTATTCAATCATGGTCTAATTAGACTTAAAAGATTCGTCTCGTCCATTTCATTTAAACTGTGTAATTAGTTTTATTTTTTATCTATATTTAATGCTTATGCATGTGTCCAAATATTTGATGTGACGGAAAATCTGAAAAGTTTTACAAAATTTTTTTAGAACTAAACAGGGCCGTAGTGACCAGAGGGCCTTTTTTTTCCTCTCTTTTCTGTGTACAGTATAAGGGGGACCGCATCTCGATGCAAATCATTGCGCTGCCAGACTCCAATCATACGGAGTCCAGTTAGGAGCACTATTTGTCTTGTGTCGACACTCGACACCATGCTGCATTGCTGCCTGCATCTCCGCACAGGCATTCAGGAAAAAAAAAACTACAAGCGTAAGCTTACTCTCCCCGTCCACGAAAGAATAAATTTTTAGATTGAAAATTTGTCCATGAATATATTAACTTCTAGGCCTTGTTTAGATACACTCTAAATTTCAAATTTTTATGCTCTTTCTCCATCACATCAAATTTTGAACACATGCATGGAGCATTAAATATAGATAAAAAAAATAACTAATTGCACAGTTTGGTTGTAAATCACGAGACGAATCTTTTGAGCCTAATTAGTCTATGATTGGACACTAATTGTCAAATACAAACGAAAGTGCTGTAATACCCAAAGTTGAAAAAAATTGCAATCTAAACGAGGCCCTAGTCGCTCACCATCGGTCAGACTCATTTATTTTCTTGGAGTTTTCAGCCATCAATGTACGTACTCATTTATTCTTACTAGACATCATGCTCCAATGGTTTATGTAGTGGGTGCAACAAACATTTAATATATTATTGGAAACACTAAAACTTATTGCTCCAACTTCTCGTTAAGTGGTGAGTGCAGTTAAAGTTAGAAGCTTAATACATGGTAGTAATAATTTGCTAATCTGTCCTAAACTTGCTAGAAATCTATTCTTTCAGGGATAGAGGGAGTAGTATATATCACTCCATCCATTCTAAAATTTAAGTCGTTTTGATTTTGTAGGCACATAGTTTTTTTTGCTATACATGTAGATATACATTACGCCTAGACGCCTAGTAAAATTTATAAATCTAAAAAAGCCAAAACGACTCGATTACAATTGGAACAGCATAGTATTGTCTAAAAGGAATGCACATCGAGAAGTCAAATTTGATCCGACTTGATTTCATTTATAAAATATAGAATCAACATTTGTATCTCAAAACATGTTTTTCATGAAAACATTT
This sequence comes from Saccharum hybrid cultivar R570, assembly GCA_038087645.1. Taxonomy (NCBI): domain Eukaryota; kingdom Viridiplantae; phylum Streptophyta; class Magnoliopsida; order Poales; family Poaceae; genus Saccharum; species Saccharum hybrid cultivar. Next base: position 2,802,585 of record JAQSUU010000262.1, on the reverse strand, counting down.
TCGACCATTAATCTAATGATATTATGTTCGTCTCAATAACAACAGGAAGTAGCATCTACTTTCGTCACTGATTCTCGCCACGAATGGACAGGGATGCTTGCAATGCAGAGCGCAGAGTTAACCTCCTTGCCGATAATCACCCTGTTCGCTGGATGGTTTATGACTGACTGATTCTGGCTGATGTTGATTTGTTGTGAGAGAAAAACACTGCTGAATAGCTGGCTGATAAGCGTTGATAAGCACAAGCGAATGAATGGAATCTGCGTCGCATCGCATCGCAGCTGTCATGTTCGTTCGTATGCACCCTGCTCAGTCACGCCCTGCGCATATATGATGCCAAATCTAATCGTCTCGCTTTTTTGCACGTTCTTCCAGCGTAACAGAACGCTCCGATCATGCACTGCACGACCATGGAAGCCTACATGGCTACATCGACGCTTTTCCCTTTTTTATTTTCCGATGCAAGGAATCTGATCTGGCTTTTACGCACCCACTGCAGCAAAATCATTCACTAGAGGCCAGATTGCCCGGATGCATTTCTCGTGTCTTGTGTGCAAAACAATATATATATATATATATATATATGTGTGTGTGTGTGTGTGTGTGTGTGTGTGTGTGTGTGTGCATATTTCCCTCGCTGCTCTCTCATCTTCCTGCTACACGGAAGAGATCAACCAGGCACTCTAGTTTATTCCCAGCTTGAACTTGGGACAGCCTCTTCCCTTTCCCTGGCCATCGTATTCGTACAGATCAGCAAGATGAGCATGGGAATGGAACTGAGGGCCTGTTTAGATACTCAAAAAGAGCAAAAAATTTTTGCATAGTAACTGTCACATCGAATCTTTGAACGTATGTATAGAGCATTAAATGTAGATAAAAAAATAACTAATTACACAGTTTGTCTGTAAATGTCGAGATGAATCTTTTAAGCCTAGTTAGTCCATGGTTAGATAAATTTTGCCAAATAACAACGAAAAGTGCTACAGGAACTTTTCCCCAAAATTTTTCACATCTAAACACGCCCTGGCCGACACGCGACACGTGCGATCCGATCGTGGCCAAAAAGGATGTCCCTACTCCTGCCCAATCCGTTGACTACCATGCCGGCAAAATCCATCGCGTATCTGCTGCACCTCAAATCATGCCTCGAGCAGGAAGGAGGGGATCACTTCAACTCACACCAAGTACTGTACACATGTATGAAGCATGCCAAATTGCCAAGTAGTAGTACAATGAGTATCAATCTGCCAGAGTGCCAGGTCATCAGAAGAGCACCAGGTTTGGTTTCTTATCGCCCTGTTCGCTTGACTGATAAACCATGGCTAAAAGTACTGTTCGCTGATTTGCTGTGAGAAAAAAAACACTGCTGAATGCTGGCAGATTTAGTTGATAAGTTCAATCGAACAGGGCGTATGACTCGTATAAACTGCTTCAACTGAAAGTTAGTATAAGATACCAAAACTCGAATCGGCGCGGGGACAATAAAACAGAAAAAAAAAATCAACGCGCCTAAAGCCCTAAACTGAGCCAACAACTGAAAGTTACAGGACTTCAAGTTCCAACCTGTAGTCTGGGGGTGCTGTTCAGTGACAGCCCCGCGCCAGTAGAACCTGATTGATGACGGAAAAGAATGGAAACGCTGGCTGAATTTCAGAGTACATACAGGCATCACAGCTCTTGCAGAACAAACAGCCGTGCACTCGAAAGGATCCTGCTGTTATTGAGACGAACATAAATGGCAAGAAAAAACCACCTATTGATCGGCGCAGATAGAATCAAGCAGCTGGGCCGTCTCCTCCCCGACTTCCACGTTCTCGATCTTCAGCCGCTGCCGCATCCCGGGGAACTTCTTCCCAGCAGCTGCGTACGTCCGCACCAGCGGCTCGAACACCAGCGCGCCCAGGTCCTTCTGCACCTTCTTCAGAGCCTCCACGTACTGCTTGGCCCCGTCAACATCCTTGTTCTCCTCGAAGTAGCTCATCAGGGTGTCCGTCACGGCGCGCGGCGGCACCCAGATCCTGCCGCTGCTGTGCCCCTTCTTCATCGCGCGGTCCGCGCACCAATGGGCCATCTTGAGATCCCCCGTCCCGAGGTAATGCTCCATGAAGATCTCCCATGTCTTGGCGTTCAGTCTTCCGCCGTGCATCTTGGCGCGCTTCTTCACGGCGACAGCTTTGTCAAGCATGCCCTCGGTGATGTATGCTTTGATCATAGCATTTGCTACCCGGATGTCATATTTTGGATGCTTCGGTTGGAGGTCCTGCGCTGCCTTGCCAGACTGATTATTAGGCAGGTTACTTGAAGATTCTGGATCTGCAGTGGATGTCTTATCTTCCGTAGGGTCCTTTGCATTGGTCTTAGGTGGATGGATGTGCTGGGCTTCCCACTCCTTGAAACAGGCTTCGGCGGCAGGAAGGTCCTTCAAGTTGGCCAAAACCTGAATCATGTTAAGGTAGCTCATGTTTGCCATTCTAGGGTTATTCCGCTTCAGTGATCGCCAGACACGGTGAACTTCCACTAAATTCTGTGTACGCCCATACAATGTAATAAGGAACTGGTAGGCTTCGACGTCATTGCTGGTGTTCCGCTTCTCAAGCTCCTTAAGAGCAGCCTCTGCCTTCTCAAACAGCCCAGCATCAACGTATATGGAAGCCAGGTTGCTGTATGTTGTCCAATCAGGAGCAACACGGCCATCCCGTTTCATCTCTTCAATCACCCTCTCGACCCCTGGTATGTCTTTGAGAGCTGCAAGCGCCCTCATCCAAACATTGTAAGTAAAGACATCTGGCAATACGTCATCTGCCTTCATGTCCTGAATGATACTGGGGACCTTCTCAGGTTGGTTGACTTTGGTGTACATTGTCATTAGGCTGTTGAAGGACATTGCAGTGAAAGCAAAGTTGAGCTCCTTCATTTTCTCCATAAGAAACTCGGCCTTCTCAGTCATCAACTCTTTGCAGTAAGAATTGAGAAGAGCGCCATATGTAAGATGAGTCTTGGAAGTTTCTGGGAGGTCCAAAAAGTACTTCTCGGCAGCAGCAATGCCTCTCGATTTGGCAACGAGATCCAGGCGGATTGCTTGATCACTAACAGTAGGATTCATGCCTCTTCTCGCCATAACTTCAGAAAGCTGAATCAATAAACAAAAGAGAGAAAGGGTCCATGTAAAGTCTGTGATCAAATTCAGAACAATCACAAGCAAATAACCAAGATTCAATATTACATAATGATTTCGATCTGAATGGCAACTTTATGTGCTGCTTCATTTGGAAGAAAATAACATGTAAATGAAAGGGAACAAGAATATTTCAAATAGAAATGACTTATTAGCAACCAGAACAGTTATTCACAATGAATACGACCAGTGATGGCCAATAGCATTTATGAGTAAGTAAACGATGGTTCTGCAAGTACTGCCACATATATACAGATATATACATTGGACACTAACTTTGGTACTTACACACTTGGGGTGTTCAATTTTTACTGGTCATCTATTCTAACAGTGTGTATGTGGTGCATTGTAAATAACTATATATATCGCTGGAATAAATGCCGTACTGCCAATGTGCCCCCTTATATATTCCAGAGTTACTTTACATTGTGAACGCACCATCTATGATTTTGTAAGTATTGCCACAAATACAATAATTTCCCAATACCATTTATATGTAGCATGCTATGCAATTATTGGGGTTGCTCATATGAGAACTTGTAGCAATAAAAAGTCTTCAACTTGGTATGAAATGATAGGATCATGGATCAATTGGTTCATCACACTAGCTACTGCCACACGAGCAAACAACAACAACAACATAGCCTTTTGTCCCAAGCAAGTTGGGGTAGGCTAGAGATGAAACCCAAAAGACACGAGCAAAGAATTAGGAAATTTTTGAGCTTCTGCAAAGGACAAACCTCTACAGTAAAATGTCAAGCAGTAATATTTACATTGACGTAATAGTTACATGCACTATAGTTTACCATAATCTAACCATTATATTCTTCACAGTTATGTAGCACTGATATATGTAAAAAGTTTAAATAAGACAATAAATGTGCAGGTGCTTCTGTAGAAACTCATGATTCTTAAAGTAAATAACACAATGACCATTAACTGCAATGATCACATCATACTAAATATCAACAAAAATTTCAGGTAAAAAAATTTAGCATTTCTAGAAATGTCAGTTTCCCAATTAGCTAAGGATCATTTAGTTGCACAATAAAAAACAGAAAAGTTTCCGCAGAGCACATGAAAAGTTCTGGGGATGCTAGATTTAGAAAAGGACCATTTACATAGCATCTTAAGTTTATTAAGGGAAAATTAGAGTTGCAGGATATCAAGAATCAACTTTGCAAGAACTATGGAACAAAGTAACTGACAAAACTATGGCATGAGACAATGAATAATCTTCTTCAAAGATCAGCAAACATCACAAAAAAGTTGACAAGATGAAGTGAAGCAGAAAAACATGACATATTGATAAAGAGAGGCCAAAATATGGAAAGCACTTTTGATTAAGTAACTAAGTTCAATAGGATGATTCCTAAAAGACACAAAGGAAATTTAAGAATGCAACCTTTGTCATTAGGAAACCAAAGTACCAAGAGGAAAGCAAAAGTGAGCTGATTCAAACTGTGAAGAACAGCAAGAAACTGGTGCCTATGTTTGTCATTTGATAAAATATCAGATAAAATACCATCAGGACAGCTAAGTAGCTAACCATGAAAATGAAAAGATCAGCGCCACAAGTTATGCAGCTTCATTGAACAACAAAATGGGACTAATTGCATAGCAAAGAATATGAACTAATCCAAGTGTTGTGCCTATCTAACAGCTTTTAGCTCTCAATAACCAGCTATATAACAAGTCCACCTAAAATTCCAAGTACACATGACATCCGAAGGTCAGAGAAGGCAGTAAGAATTTCATATAGCTGAGAACTATTTTGCGTGGCTGAGCGATTGATGAATATCCTGCCTTAGTGGCACGAAACTGTACTGATTCCGCAATGACAAAAACAAACAATGGCAACCTGGAGTATCGTTCCCAATGTTCGAGCCTATTTCCGTCACAATTTCCCCACCACTAGCAATCAGATGAAATATTTCTTAGCATACTCCAACAACCAAAATCAAATTAAGCATTCCAGGTCTGGAGACAAAAAATTTGCAAGAAAAGAAATTTCATATTGCCAATGAGTCACACCGCACTATCCTATCGTATTCATATCTGTCCCCTGTCCAAATCCTACTCCCATGATCAGATCTAGCAACAGGAGCACCCGCCGCAGCACGACTTCACGAGGCCCAAACCGAGATCACGAAATGAGATACACAAAGGAAGGGCTGGACCTTGAGCGCCGGGCGGTAGAGCGCGTTCCGCCGCATCCGGCGGACGCAAACGCCCACCTCCCACTTGAACGCCCGCTTCCGGCTGTCGAGGAAGCCGTCCACCTCCTCCCGCACCGCCTGCGGCGTCGACCCCTTCCGGAACAGACGCCGGTACAGCGCCTCCCCCACGTACTTCTTGGTCGACCGCCGAGCCACATCCTTCACACGCGTCGCCATCTCCGCCTCCGCCCTCTCCTCTTCGCCGCCAGCGTCTCGGGTTTTGAGGGTTTTGGCGGCGGCGCGAAGAGGAGCTCGCCTCAGTGCCTCACTACTCCCCCCTAGTCCCGCCCGTGTGATCGCGTTGGGCTTTTCTGGGCCTTGATGGGCCGTGGGCTCTGAAAATAACAAGGCGTCGGTTTCTCCTCATGAGGCAGGGGTAAAACGGGAAAGCCAAAAAACGAGCTGTGAAAGACGGGGAAGGAAGAGGAGGGGAGGTGGGGCGACGTCGCCGGCGGTCGGAGGCGACGGGGATGAGTCGGAAGGAGGCGGAGCCGGCAGGACAGGATGGGTCTTCTTCGTCGGCCGCTGATGGGGCAGGAGGAAGTGGCAGTGGCCGGGAGCTGGCGGATGCGCTGGCGCGGCGACGTTTGTACCGGGAGGTGACGCTAGCGCTGCGCTCGGGGTTGCGCGACGCCAAGGCGGACTTTTCCTTCCTCCGCGCGCGTGGGCTCCGCAGCCTGCTCGGATTCCTTCGCTCCACCGCCTCCGCGGCCGACGACGCGCGGCTGCTCCTTTTCCGCCACTCCCAATCCATCCCCGATCTCCAAGGTATCGTTCCTCCACCCATTTCGGTGATCTGATGCGATTTTTATTTGGACTTCAGGTAGTTGTTTGTGGCTACACAATGTATTGTCTTTAGGTGACACCAATCTCTTATGCAACGGTCAATGGCTGTTTGAAATCTGATGAATAATGCTTGAACACAAACTAAAAAAGACTTGAACTCTTATCTACTCCATGAAATTGGCACTATGTAGTGCCGGCTTGTTAAAAAAAGGCGGTAAGTTAGGAGCAGCGCTGCTGCTCTTGCTAGATCGTAAGATAAGTAGGGGAGATTAAATCAATGAAAAACTCTCAGGCTGATTAGTTAGAGCCCAAGATTCAGCATTAGGTAATAGATGCCCCCAAACAGCCTTTTGATGTATATACTATACCCCTTCAAGTCAGAAGAGTGGAATCCATATTGACTATGTAGCTCATGCTGCTAGCTTGGAGGTCCAGGAAGCTGCAGTGTTAGTCTTTTTTCTTCTATCCATTTGTCGCTTTCTCTGGTGCTTTTACTCCTTTTTTATTATATAAATATAGGCAGCTCTCTTGCCCACTATGTTTAAAAAATTAACTAGTAATGATGCTGTTTGATTGTTTCAGACTTCCTGAATTGCATTTAATTGTTGCCAATGCAATATGACTGCATTTGCTCTGTCCCATTATAATGCTTTCAAGGGAAGAACACACCTGGTAGTGGTAACTATGTTGGTATTATAACATAAACAAACCTATTAAATCTTTAATTTGCTTTTTTCATTATTGCAGCTACCTGTCTGGTCACGTAGTTTGAGTTTCTCATAATTGTGTATGACCGTTACAATGAAACGGCCAAATAAGATGGATCCTCGTGTGGGAATCGTATCTTGTATTCATCAAATTTTGGAGTTATATGATCATTCTCACATCTAGTGATCTAGCATAACTTTCTATGAGTATAATTCAGGAGAGCATTGTTACAAATGGAGTAGTTATTCTTGTTGTAATATGCATATCAAGTTCGCAATTTTAAATCTCAAAAGACATTAATATGCTCAGGCATTTGGTTGGATATAATTCTTAATTTCTTATGCTTATACCCGAGAAAGCAGCACTTACTGATGAACTTGTGTCTACTACAGTTATTCCTGTTCTCTTTCAGAATTCATTGCATCAACCAAAGCAAGATCCTGTTGTGACATTGGATCATATATTTGGAACGGAACCAATGAAGATTACAAGCCCCCCTACAGATTCCGAAATTGCTCTTGCACTTAGAGTCTTGGAAGGTTGTTGCCTTTTATATAGCCGATGCACAGCTCTGGCACACAAATACAAGGCTGTGAAGGTAATCGCAATCCTTTTCTGATAAATTATTGCCTATTACTTCTGGGTTTCAGTGAGATGAGATCACTGCGAGGAAGTTCTGTTCTTTGTGGCAATAAACCGGTAGCTCTTATTCAACTATGAAGGCATTTTTTTTCAAGCATAAACCACAACTTAATTGGATATCATCCCCATATGTAGTTTTGGACCAATTGTTTATTAGGTTGACCAGTTGTTAACTTAACTTGGTGTAGGTACTCTTGAATATATTAGCCAGCCGAGGTCCAGCTGAGCAAGGAGTTTGCTTGGACACACTGATATCGCTGATGTTGGACTCACCCTCCAATCAGATGGTATGGTTTACCTCTTTACGTAAATATTAATTTTCCAGTCTTGTATATGCGGAAATTGGTTTTTTGTACCAACTTAAGATGAGTATACAGGTGTGAATGTAGGACAGCTTTTTTGAAAATAATTTAGTAAATATCTCTAATACGATTGAAATGTCTTTGTCTTCGGGTGTTGCTGTTGTTTAGTAGATTGGTTGATTTTCTTTCAAAGCATGTTTTGCATGGGCCAAGACTTATGAAAAATTAAGAAAAGAGTCATAAAACTGTTAATAGATTGGTATCCTTGGTTGTTTCTGGCTTCTGTGATTCAGCTTATCTATACTTTATATTACACTCTAGGATTTCGAGGAATACAGTGGACTTGAGAAGGTTGCTGAACTTTTAAAGGATGTGCAAGTGGAAAAGCATATAAGGCAAGTATTGTTCCTTCAGATCTTTTTTTCTTTTTGTCTCGACACCTAGCTTCATAATTTGAATGTAACTTTACACTCTGCATATAAACAATATATCATTCTGGTGAATCAATCTATCTGTATCTTATCAGTCGTGTGAACTGAAGAAACATAAACAAGTGAAATGATCAAATGGAAAAGGAGCCACTTAAACTATTCTGTTGGTGGCTTGACAAAGCCTTATATACCACTGAGAATTATTTTTGCTTGCTGCGAAGATATATTTGTCTATGAAAAGTTGAGGCTCTGTTTGACATTGTGATGGCTTCTCCGAAGCACCTATTGGCTTCTATTTTGAAATGACCTAGAGTTTTTTTTCACTTGATGCTTCAATGCAGATTGAAATGCGGGGAGTTCCTATTGTTGCTCATTGGACATGTTTATGTGAAGGAAAACTCTCCCATACATGAACAAATGAAAAATCTGTTTGGTGAGCAGTGTGCATCACTTATATGGGCAGCAAGCCGGTTTGGCTCCACCTTGGATGCAGAGCAAAGGCAGACGACCTTGCAAATACAAGCAATGAGAGTTGTGGAATCCTTGGAACCTTACTAGGATTGGTGCCTTCACCTGTGTAACTTATGGGTGATGACGATGTGATGTCTCTAATCTGAGCTGCATGCTCCATTTTGTTCATGCAAGCTTTGTTGTCATTCTCTTCTTTGTAAAGTCATTCTTATGCTACTCTTTTTTTAGTAAGCTTTGTTGAAAGGATTGTATTAGTTCCATTTGAGAACAATGCACTAGGGAGACACCAGGAAAGCCTTAAGATATCCATTTTGTTGTGGTAGATATGAGCTGTTGTACCTGTGATTTCAAATAAAAGTGGTAAATCCAAAGTGCTAGTGAATGTTATTGATCCCTTACCTGATTAAACGGAATAGAGTCAGTTTTTGTGCTCTATCAGTACACTGGCACTGGCACGCACTACATTAGTATTTAGTACTTTCAGAAATGGCAGAGTTTTGAAGGCAAATGTATACACCCTTGATCTTGATGCTAGCATCAATCGTTGACACTCTTGTAATGCACTTTTCTTGATAAAAAGTTAATATCTTGAAAATTTTTGTGTAATGACACGAGTATTTAAAACAAGACAGAGTAAACATTTTTAACTTCCTACTTCACATTTAATGTCAAAGAAGATTTTCAGATCCTGTAGCAGAAATTTTGGGAGAAGTTGCATTCAGTATCGTGTATTTAATTGATATTCTAGGTACATCTTTTTTTTAGACAGATATTCTAGGTACTCCCTCTGTCTCCTTTGTCCGTGCGTGCCTTCAACCAATAGCCTCCGGGTTATGATTAGGCATTTTTCCATTTTATTATTACAAATAGTTTTTATTTTACTCTTATCTAATGATGAGGGGATGATACACTGGATATGGGATGTGTGGCTGACAAGTGGGCCCTGCCTACCAGTCTGATATTTATCCCTTCTCCCTCCTCTTCCACCGATCGAGTGTCGAACTCGACAGAAAAAACGGACGCCCAGAGCGGCAGAGCGCCGGCCCTCCCTCCCTCCGCCCGTCCGCCTGTCTCCGATCTCTCCGCCGCCCCAAGCCCGCCAGCCCCCACCGTCCCACCTAAACCAATAATACGGAGAAATCGCCGGCGCGGCAACTCCTTTCCGACCAGACATCCATAGCGCCCCGACTGCCGCCGCTCGCTTCCGATCTCCACAGCTCCGACCCGACCGGCAAATCTCCGCTCTTACTCGAAGGTGGAGGTCTTCTTCAGCCGCCGCCTCCGTCATCGCAGCTGCCGGGGTCGGTGGCTGCCTCGAGCACCGTGGCACCTCACGGAACCTTACAGGTATATCAGTGCTCCAGGAGTTCATGGGATGTGCTGCTGAATCCGAGAGAGGGACAGCCGAAGTTGAGGCATGGGAGGCCTTGACAGTAGCGATAGCTGGCGTGCGGGAGGTGAAGAAACAACAGAGGACCTGTCTCAGATTGTAGCATAGCATGTGTTTTAGTGCTAAAATAGCAAAGACAGCCGAGATAGTTTACTACCGACTAGTATGTAGCTAGTTCAAGTCTCGACTCAAGTGTTTAAGAGCTAGCTTCTTTTAATGAAATCCATTAGTAGAGATGTAGAATTTAGGCATTTACTGAGGCTGTGTTGAAATACAAGGAAATGAACTATCTTTTCAATAGAAGCAAGACAGAAAAACCGATATACATTAAATATACTTGTAAAATCATATGGTTCAAAGTTTATAAGACTAGAAGTTTCCATGCTGTATTATTGTCCGTACCCAAAATGGATTATTGTAGCCAAAATTACTGTAAAAGCAGTTGCCACATTTCACTGGATGTTGGTACTTAACTCATATTTAAGTTTTGCTACTGCGTCACATAATGACACAATGTTCATAAAAATCCAAATATGTTGTTTGTGTTGGTGGTGCTATAGGCTTTATAACTTTATAACCAGCACTTTGTTTTTTTTCTCACACAGTTAATTCTTTTCTTTTTTCTGCAGTTTCATGGACTTTTGTTGTGAACAAACATGGAGAAAGGATACCTGTGATCTCAACTGAAATATGGAGCCAGTCAAACTAGCTGAGGGGTACCACTTTGATGACCATACTACAAGTGATGTCCGTGTTTGCTTTAAACTGATTGATGAGCAGCTGGAATGGTTTTCTTGCCATTCATCTGTTCTTTCCCAAAACAGCAAGTATTTTTCAGACCGGCTTGGTCAAAATGATATCCGTTCTAATAGTTGCATTGAAATTGAGTGCCCAAGAGCTGAGTGTGACCATTATGTCAAGATGTTGAAGTTAATGTATCTTCCTGGGGAATCAATTGTAGATTCGTTTGATTCTGTTAAATCAGCTCTTGGTGTTCTTCGAGCATCAAATTCACTCGGATGCGAGTTGGTTACCAAAGGATGTATTGCATACATTGAATCTGCTTCATGGGATGAAAGTGAGGAAGAAGAGATTTTAGAAGTAGCTCGGAGCCTTGGCTCAGATGCAGTGTCTTTATTAGCTCGTCTGCATGTTCCCAGTGCAGACGCTGTTAAGAATGTTTTCATCTCTGCCATACGATTTGCTACATGCATGGAAACACCATTCCCTCCTTTCTTGGATGACCTCAAGACTTCTGCTCAGGAGCAAATTGACTTTATGATCCATGAAGATGATGAAACTGCTTTGGTTACGATGGATGAAGATGTCAGATCTGTGGTGCAGGAAGGTACATCAAAACTGTTATCCGGACTTAGGACTGGACTTGATCTGTTGGCAACTGAGTTTGATCAATCACCTGATCTAGCAGAGAAAGGGATTCTGAGTATCTTAGCTGACATTGACTGGGTAGCTAATCTGTTGGCCAAGATTGAGATGATGCACGCCTTTGTTTCTGGTTGGTCAGAAATCTCGGACCATATTATTTCAGTGGTTCAGGAGAAGAAGTATAGCTCAGGCTTGTGGACTGTCAAGGCAAAGCTTATCGAAGTGACTGGGAAGGCCCTGGATGCTGTTGGCTATGGCACTGTGGTTCTCCCAGCATCATCTAGAGTTCATCTCCTGAAGACATGGCTTCCTTATATTCAAATGACAAAACGTTTACTAGATGAAAATAGCAAGGATGGAACATCTCTGCAGATGGATTCAGACATGTGTCAAAATATTGAGAGTGCAATAGTCTCAATGGTGTTAGCATTACCATCGGATGATCAGGCTGATATCCTGTCAGAGTGGATGAAGAACGCAGAGCAGTTCAGGTATCCTGATCTCACCGAGGCATTTGAGGTTTGGTGTTATCGCACTAAAACAGCAAAGAGGAGGCTTGTGGGAGGACTAAATGGATCTAGCAACCCCACAGTTAGCTTGTAAAGCTGCTGTTAATTTAATCTTTTTGTTGTAGCCTCTGATCAGCTAAACTAGCCGGTTGGTACCAAGTATATGCCAACTATATTCCCATTGTTGTATGTTGTAAAGCAACTGCTCATGTTTTATAAACTTTAGTTTTATTGCAGTGTTCAATTTTCTTCGTAAATATGAACTGACTTTCATCTATTACTTGTACTTATTGAGATATTTTAGAGTAAAGTTCAGGGAGCAACCACTGTTTATCTTTTTCCCGCTATCTTACCTCGTTACCTGGGTTAAGAGGTTCTAAACTTAAGAAGGTGCATGTGTGCAGCTCCCAGTTCCAATCAGATTTTTTACTCCTGTTCTTACTGGAACTGCTTAAGCATGGAACCTGGAGGACTTCATGAAGTGCTAACCAGGTGCTGTAGACTAACTGACACTCTGTCAGCTTATGTTCAGTAAGGAAAATAACCTAATCTTGTTACATCTAGAAAATAGATGTGCATTAAGAATTTAATAATCAACAGTTAATTTCCTTTTGAGAAGATTGGTTAACATGATGTTACAAACACTGGTAGAATCAATAGAAAAATGAAACGATTGTGATGCCTTGATGGTAGTCTACTCTTGGTGGAGTTTTAGACTCTTGTGCCCTGCTACTCAAATGGAAAATAAATACGGTCCCTTTAAGATGTATTCTTTTGATGCAGATAACGCCTTGCAAGAAACCAAAATTTGTCATATGGGTGCCGTGCCGTGCCAAGCACGAGGGAGGTCATTCTTTAGAGCTATTGCACAGGTTAACAAAGTGGTCCATCAGATAGGTTGTGAATTTTAGTTGATAGAGATCATTGTCTTCATTAAACTGCTTGATTTCATATAGTGGGACTAAATTACGGTCCATCCTAATCCAGCTAGAGCTACTGATCTATTTATTCATTCATACATCATTAGCCATTTCAAACCGAACCATTTGGGATTTGGCACTTCTGTGAAAGGCGGTGCATTATTAAGTTGTCCCGTTATGGCACAGGAATCTTCTGTGCCTTTCAGCTAATCATCAACAGTTTTGCAGCCATCATGAGCCCAATCTCCTGCTAATGATATCCTAAATCATGCCAATCACTTGATTTTAAGTACATCTAGTAGGTTTAGTTGTGTACTTATTGGTAGAAAGTGACTTTTTTTTTATGATGGAAGGAATCAAGGGATGATTGCTTGCTTGCAAGTGTCCAACTTAATTCTTCTATCTCCTGATGTGTTAGGGTTACCTAGAATGAGGCTTTCCTCTTAGTGGAACATAAAGAGGGGGTGTTTAACAACTAGTTAGATCATTTTATAATCCTCTACCTAATAGATCATGTGTGTTCTACTGTTTTTTATGGTCTCCCTTTTCTGGCAAGTGAACAGTAATCACCTTAGGAGTGCCATGAGCCCCTCCTAGTCAACTATTGCCAAACTGGCAGTAGACCTATAGTGGAGCTTGAGTTGCAAGCATGCATGTTTAACCTTCTTTGTTTTTCTTTCCTTCCTTTGCTGCTGCTACCTTTCTTCACCCGTGCTGCCGCCGTGCATCGCGCGATAGAAAATTCAGCAAGCTGCTCCTGTTGTGGTTGAGAACCAAATCCATGGTCCCTTTTTCTTCAGCTACAAACAAGCTATACAGGCCTTGTTCACTTCCCCATCCCAACCCAAAATATTTTCTCTTCCACCTATCACATCAAATCTTTCGACGCATGCATGGAGCATTAAATGTAGGTAAAAAAGATAACTAATTGCATAGTTTGTCTGTAAATGTCGGGACGAATCTTTTGAGCCTAGTTAGTCCATAATTGGACAAATTTTGCCAAATAACAACGAAAGATGCTACAGTAACTTTTCAGCTACTTTTCGCGAAGCGAACACACCCATATATGATGCTAATGCCAGGCATGATTAGAGATGACGTGCGAACAGTGAAGCCCACTACTGCAAGGGGCCAAAGGGAGAGTATCTAGTGCCATGGATGGAATCATCGTCCTTGGTTAGTGGAGTTGAAAACATTGATCAAGTGTAATCTAATCTAGTGCAAGTGCAACATATGGACGGAAGGAAAATATGTGCTGAGGCGCATCTGTCTTGAACAGTTCAAAACAAAAGCTTAAATGGAGGAGAAAACCCCATGCTTCAACTGTTGCAGCTGCAGACGGCAATACCAATTAATTACACACTAGCATATACTTGTATACATAATATGGCTACATATTTACAAGCAGGCATAAATCTACACTGGAGTATATTGTAAGGCATACACTATTATGGTTCTGTTCTGTATGTTTATATATTGCTAGCTTACTACTATCTCCTCTGGTTTCCTGAGACGGACTGATACTACTTCCTCCATGCATGTTTCAGGATGTGTGATCTCATCAGGGGCACATCGGTGGCGGCGATCAAAACTTGCAGATCTGGAGGCTCCTATGCCGCGAGGGCCATGGCGCGGTCTGCTTTAGAGCTCTGAGCTTGGAGCCGGAACCCGGTGCTGACAGCATGGACACTGCTCGTCTTCTGAACCTTCTCTGTTATGTTCTCGGAGAAGGTCCACAGCCTGGAGGCCTCCTCGCTGCTGGCGCCCAGCCTGGACGGCGAGGCCTCGTTGCAGTCAGCGAAGTACTTCCCGGACACTCCGGCCACTGCCGGGTGCACCGCCACGTAGCACGTCGTCGCAGCCGCCTGAGTGAAGAACCAGGATTTGTTTCAGTGGTCAGACAGACACATGGAACGGAACAGAGTAGCATATATAACAGGGCAGACGACTGAATGATCATCAGATGACTGGTGAGTGGTGTGAGGTGAAGTAGTGAACTGACCTGAGGAATCGTCTTGAGGAGCTTGGACGCCAGGAAGAAGACTGTGTCTGCAGAAAGCATGCATGCATGACATGAGATCATCTTTCGTCAATCGAAGAAGCAGCACCTGCTCTGCTCAGAAAAAAAAAATGGGTGAAGAAGAGAAGGCGGCGTACTGGTGATGAGGCCGTCGCGGTCGCGGATAAGGCGGGTCCTGACGATGCCGGGGTGGACGCAGTTGGCCGTGACGTTGGCGCCCATCTCCCTGAGGCGGTCGGCGAGCGCTCTGGTGTGCAGGACGTTGGCGAGCTTGGACAGCGCGTACGCCCTCGTCGGATCATACGGTCTGTTGCGTTGGTGAGGCCAGCCAGCCAGTCAGTCAGAGCTGATGATCGAATATACAGCTAGCTAGCTTCAGATGACGGGGGGAACAGAGCACTGCACGGCACGCACGTCTTCCTGCGGGTGACGCGGTCGAGGTAGCCGAGTGCGTCGTCGTCGCCGGGGAACCAGCTGTGGATGGTGGAGGAGACGTTGACGATGCGGCCCTCGACGCCGGTGTCCCGCGCCGTCTCCGCCATCTTGTCCAGCAGCAGGCGGGTGAGCAGGAAGTGGCCTAGGTAGTTGGTGGCGAAGGTCATCTCGACGCCGTCCTCCGACACGGCGAAGCGGTCGGCGTACTTGCCGGCGTTGTTGCTGCACGTGAATCATGTATGTTAGCAGTAGTTGCTGGTGATGGTGGACTCACTGACGGATGCAGCAGCAGCAAGCAGCATGGTGGTACGTACACGAGGAGGTTGAGGGGGAGGCCGAGGTCGAGAAACCGCTTGACGAAGCGGCGCACGGAGGCGAGCGAGCTGAGGTCGAGCGGCAGCACGGCGACATCGGCTCCCGGGCACTCGGCGCGGACCCGCGCGCGGGCCTCCTCGGCAGCCTTGAGGCTCCGCGCCGGCAGCACCAGGCGTGCGCCGCGCCTGGCCAGCACGCGCGCCGTCTCCGCGCCGATCCCCGACGTCGCGCCCGTGATGATGGCGGTGATGTGACCGAGGTCACGGCCGGCCGCCGTGGCCTCCTCGGCGGTCGTCCGCGAGCCGAAGCCGCTCGGCCCCGCCGTGCCGGCCAGGTACCGCAGCGAGGGCAGCATGATCGGATCGGTGCTGTGCTAGCAGCTCTGCCGCTTCCGATGACGACGACGACGCGCGCTGCGAGTAGAGTGTAGAGCTAGAGTAGACTAGTACTATAGCTATGCCGCCTATGCTAGAGAAGGTGGACTGGAGGACGCTAGAGGAAGGAGACGCACGGGGGGTATAAATAGATAGAGCGGGAGTGGAGTGGCGGTGGCGGTGGCGCTTGCTTTCTTCCTCGCCAGCGAGCGCAGCTGCACTGGACGCCGGGGTGATCCACTGGAAAGAAAGAGGGGAGGGCCTGATATGGGCTCCAGCCTCCAGAAATGAAACCAGTTCATTTGTTTGTTTATTTGCTGGCACGTACGTACAGAGGGCGGAGCTTTGGGTTAGTGGCATGTCGTGTCATGGTCATGCGTGCGCGCGGGCGTGTCAGTCAGCGCGCGACTGAGCTGTGCGCGTCAAGCTTCATCGCCATCACTAGCAATATCTTTGCTTTATTTATTTATATATATATACATAATACTAGCAATCGTATTCGTAGGTTGTGACCACACCTAAGCAATGCGTCGTCTGTTTCAATACGTCTTAGAACCGAGCTCTTTACTATGATCTAACACGAGGTATTCTGAATTCATAAAATAAAGTATGAACCGTGAGTTCGGTTCAGACAGTAGTAGTAAGTTAATTAAGGTGCTTATCTCAAACTTATCATGCATGTCTCCATATGCACATGAGGCAGGCAAATAGTTGATCTTTGGTGCCAAATGTTTGTAATGCATTAAATCTCTTTTAACTCTATCATGTTTTGTACCTCTTTAAAGACCTTGTAGGTGCTGCCGTGGCAGGCAAATAGTTGATCTTTGGTGCCAAATGTTTGTAATGCATTAGATCACTTTGACTCTATCCTGTTTTGTACCTCTTTAAAGACCTTGTAGGTGCTGCCATGGCACCATCCATGCACCGGCTAGCCGGAATCAATGAAATATATTCAGGTGGGGCGCTCACCCCTCTAGTGCGATCTTCAAAAAAAATATATGCACATGAGAGTGGGGAGACAAATAGAGACCCATGAGGGAGTAATGGATACAAAATTCTCCGAGATATAAATCTAGATATAGACAGACATAGATATAGAGGTGACAGAATAAATTAGAGAAAATACACCTTTGTGTGCGGATGTGTGTTATTATATATATAGACATAGATATAAAGATATATTGGCATCATATAATTGTGTTGTTTCATCTTTTAGATAGATATATTTTCTTCGTCCCAAAAAGATGCAACTCTTAGTTTTTGGGAAATCAAACGATTTAGAGTTTGATCAAAAGGTATACAAAAACACTAACATTTACGATATTATTAAATTTATTATAAAATATATTTTATAGTAAATTTAGTTGGCAACATAAATATTAATACTATTTATTATAAATTTAGTAAAAATATAAATTAGTTTGACTTGCATAAATCTTATAATTCTATTTATTTTGTGGATAGAGGTAGTAGATGTGTATTTGCTCTCTTCATTACATACGGCATGCCAGTGTCACTAGGGACAAAGGGGTTTCGGTGGGTTGTGGGGACACAGCCTGTCAAATCCAGTCCAAGCTAATTCCAGTTTTATTCTCTGACCGGTCAATGAAAACTGGCACAACCTTTTTTTTATGCAATCACTTGCTCTATGGCCTTGTTATTGGAACCATAAGCTCGACAACATCGCGAGCAATCAAAGACTTTACAAATTCTGGGAGGGGGCTTGCCCACACATGGCGATCACCCGGGCCCCAACACATAGCGAGCTTAGCTAAATTATGTGCTATTCCATTACAAGCTCTAGGAATAGAAATGACACTACTGCATACAAAATGTTCGTTCAACAAATCACGAGTGTCCCTTATCAACATTCCGCACGCTGCAAGATCCATGGATGGTGAGACAAGAACTTTTTGAAGAATTGTCGAGTCCATCTCCACCTGCACTCGTGAAATGCCATGATCTGTAGCCACTTGCAAAGCCTGGGCACGCGCTACTGCTTCAGCTGTGATCACATCCGGGATTGATCCCAGGCGACCGGCCCTGCAAGCACCACTTCGTCTTCATAGTCACGGACAGTAAATCCCCAACTTCCTTGCATCGTGTCCTGGATGAATGAGCCATCTGAATTGATCTTGAGCTGGCCTGGCTGTGGAGCTTTCCATCTAACATTCCCAGTTGTCTGCCTGATCGGCTCCTTCCTCTCCGACTTGCTCAGATCGTTCAGCAAGTTAAGTACATCTGCAGCAATGCCATCCACACCTTGACCCTTCTCCCCTTTGTTAATTTTGTTTCTCTCAGTCCACCACTTCCAAAGGAATAACACTGTTTTAGTTCGGACTTCTTCTTTCAGTGACAATATTTCAGTCACCACTTCCCATGGTGATTGCTTTGACAACAGTTGTTGGCGAACCGGTTCAAGGGAAAGTAGACCAACCTCGCTTCACCAGCTTGCATTTAAGAAAGCAATGTCCTCCATCCTTGTCTAGCCGGTGGCAACTGGGCATCTTGTATCAAGCTGCACACCTCTCCTCTGAATATTCATCTTGAAAGCAAGACTGTTACGTGCCAGTCTCCAAAGAAAATGGCAAACTCTGGGCTGGCATGGAAGCTTCCATAATTTGCGCCAAATAGCACTTCTGTTATTCACAGCATAGCTGCTATTACTCCCCTCACCTCTTTGCCGGGACTTCATACGATTCTTCTCATCATCCAAAACATGATAGGCGGATTTCACCAAGAACTGTCCTTTGTTGTCAAAGTGCCAAGCTAAAGCATCTTCATGGTCTGGATTGATCGGTGTTGCTAAAATATGCCGTACATCCTCCTCCCAAAACACCTCGCGCACCAGCTCCTCATCCCAACTTCCCGTGTCCGGGTGCAGTAGCTCTGCTACTCGAGTCAAAACCGTATGGCCCCCGGGGTAATCGGTCTCCTGATTCCATTCATTATCCATGGATCCTCCCAAATTTTCACTTGCACTCCATCCCCAATCCGCCAAATCAGTCCTTTTTGCAAAGCTTGGAGTCCACGCACAATGCTACGCCAAGTATAGGATATACCCGGTCCTTCCTTAGCCTGCAACGATGAATTATTTGTGCAATACTTCGCCCTCAACAGGTGCGCACATAATGAATCGGGATTTTGCATAATTCTCCATCCCTGCCATGCTAACATCGCCAAATTGAAGAGATGAAGGTCTCTGTAGCCGATCCCACCTTCCTCCTTTCTTCTACACATCTCCTCTCAAGAGACCCAATGCATTTTATTCTCCTTGTCTTGTTGTGCCCACCAGTATCTACATATCATTCGGCTCATCTCATCACAAAGAGATTTAGTAAGATCGAAACATGACATGGCATATGAAGGGATTGATTGTGCCACCGCCTTGGTCAATGTTTCTTTACCGGCCTTTGATAGCCATTTCTCCTTCCATCCCGGTATTCGTTTCCAGACTCTCTCCTTTAAATATGCAAATACGCTTGTCTTGGATCTCCCCATATATACCGGCAGCCCCAAATACCTGAATTCAGCGTCTCCTGTGTGAGGTCAAGAATTTCCATGAACCGCCTTCTGGAACATGACCCGTATTCTTACTGAACACAACCTGTATATGCGGTTCGTTCAAAAAAAATTTCTTCTAGTTTCCTCTTCGGCTCCTCCTCTTCCTCATCCATTTTTGGATTGAAAGGTAGCTTTCAAAGACGGAGGGGAAAAACCATGCCTTTTTTTCTTCTTCTTTTTGTTATATTATTAAAAAATTTGAAACATAAAAAAAGAGCTTAATATGCCTATACGCATTTATCTTGGATACAAATCCATCCAAACTCTATCTCTATAATCATTTGTTGTAAGAGAATGAGCTGGCACATTGAAATTGACAAAAGGACCTGTTCGCCGTGGCTGGCAGTTGTTCGCAGTTCTTTATGCTGTGTCAAGCACTAAAAGTGACATAGTGAACAGGTCCAAAGTCATTATACTTTGGCAAACTTTTTAACTCTATAAATAAATAAATCTAGAAAAATACAAACCCACCGTATACATAAATTCCATCGCAAGAAACCCAACCAAACAAGCCCAGCTCAGTTTATTTGCACTTGTCATGCATGTCGTCTTCTTGGTTCCATACTTCTATGTGTATATACAGTGACAAAGTCTGGATGCTGCAATCAGTCATCAGTCGAGGTTACTATTAGTTGTTTTATACGCACGGGAGACAAATGCGAGAGCTAGCTAGCAATGCATGCAACCTGCATTGGATGTTGCATCCAGAGCTCGCCATCGTCCGACCGGTCAGCATACGTACGATTGAGAGCGATGATGATGATGTCGATGACCAACCAACAATATATGCATCAAAGACGTGACAGGCCGGGGATCGACGGATGGATGAATGGGATCGGATCGGGTCGGATCATCGATCGGCCGGTCGTCGTCTCAATTGGCGCCGCATCGACGACGACGACGACGACGACCCTTGTGGACAAGCGATCGAGACGTCGCCTTCCGGATGGGATCCAGAGCTAGCTAGCTAGGCATCGCATCGGGCGACCCGGCGTGTTTTTGTCTCGTGTGTCCAGCCGTGCGTGCCTACGTGCTCCATGCCTCCATTATCTATCCATGAGTGTCGTTGTTGATCGCCGCGTGCGCAACTGGCGCGGGTCATCATGCATTCATCCACCACGAGCTGCGTGGCCGGGGTTTGAACTGATCGTGATCGTGCCGCGCGCGCTCGTGGCCCGGCCCCACTACTGCCTGCTCTTCACTAATACGTACTAATTTCGCACTATCTATTAATGATATGATTAGACCCGTTTTATTGTCATTTTCTGAATACAGACGCTGACATATATGTGAGTGTTGTACTCCTCTGTCTCAAAATAAGTCAAATCATTTCAAGTTTGACCAAGTTTATAGAAAAAAAATCAATATTTATGACACCAAGTAGATAGAATACGAAAATATATTTCATAATAAATCTAACAATACTTATTTGATATCATAAACATTAGTAGTTTTTTTTGTATAAACTTGGTTAAACTTTAAAAGTTTGACTTAGGACAAACCTAAAACATCATTTGTTTTGGAACGGAGGGAGTATTCCTTATCGATCTTATGTGCATATGCAGTGGACGGATCTAGCGATGGTGGGACAGGAGAGCAGTGGGAGGAAGTGGTGAGAGGAAGGGGGGGGGGGTTAGAGGTTGAAGATAACTTTGAGTTTCCCTCTTCAATAAATTTTTAGATCCATTTCTACATGTAAGTCTACAAATACGCTCCCCATGCTATGGCAGTAGATATCTATATATACATAGATAGACGAGAAGTCATTACAGAGGATTCTTTATTTTCCTACAAATATAGAAAGAATAATTAGCAGAAAATATGAACACGTGTGTTCGAAAAGTCATCCAATCTTCTATGTGTGGTACACGACTTTCTCTGATCTATCCTTTGCACTCTAATAGACCGGTCCATAGAAGGGGGTGCACCATCCACCTAATGGACTAAGGTTACCACCGATCGCGACGAATGGTTATCTAACATATAGACACTATTTATTTAGTGGACCTAATAACATAACGTGCCAAATTAATATGTTGGTCTAAAGTCACATTCCAACATAATGAATATAGACGACTTTGTTTAATCATGGGGGCAAAATCGTAATTTCAACTTGTCGGAAGAGAGGCTTTCATTCACACTGTATTGACCCATCTCAGTTCACAACAAATTATGTTGTGTTTGATAAATGCAAACCAAAAAACTTTATCAATCGGTTGTGTTTAGGGAATATGCAAGCTCTGGTTCTAAGCACAATTGCAGCAAAGTGACGACCTAAAGGGCGGGCATGCCATAATCTAGAGTCCACAACATGCATTTTTCCGCCTCTCGTGGATGAACTTCTACCTTTAAAATTGGCAATAATGTTCTTTCTATATACCGTGTATTTTGTTACTCAAGTTTGGATGTGCTCTTGTTACCACTGGCTACATTTTGTAGTATTTGTGAACTGATTCATTTTTTTTAGTATGTTCAAGCCAGAATTTTTTTCTATGTGCAGCACTTCTGCGTGTTCTGAAAAACAAGATGTCTTCTGAGACCTTTATATTAGTAAGTGAGTTGACTCTAATTAACTAGCTAACTGAAGAAACAAGAAGTGAGACTTAGCAAAGCCCAATTAATGGCCAATTGCTATGTGACTATATTTTGCTCATTGCTCACTGTTTTAATTAGAAGAGAAGCTTTCCCTGTTGTACTTCTCAATTTCTCTCTTAATAATATGCCAACTTAAAGACCAAACCAGAAAAAAATAAACTTCTGTTGACCTAAAAGGATTGCTATAATTTGAAAATAATTTAAAGTCTTGAAATTGAAAGGTCCTGCCGAACTGAAAGAGATGTCCTTAGATAATCATGGCCGGTGGGCTTGATTTCAGTTGGGCTTTCAAACTAATCGAATTTAAAATTTGAAAGAGCCCAGTGGTGGTGGGTGGGGAGCAAGCAGCGAGCT
This sequence comes from Saccharum hybrid cultivar R570, assembly GCA_038087645.1. Taxonomy (NCBI): domain Eukaryota; kingdom Viridiplantae; phylum Streptophyta; class Magnoliopsida; order Poales; family Poaceae; genus Saccharum; species Saccharum hybrid cultivar. The sequence goes on along the minus strand of JAQSUU010000262.1, from coordinate 2,779,989 downwards.
CCAAGACTGGGAGCAAAGAGGAAAAGGTCACATTTGCGAAAAACAAATTCAAACGGTCATGGAAAAGTTGGCGAAAACAAAAAGAAGCTGATGGAGACTGCACCTCAAGAATAGCAGTTATGGTGGAGGCTTTGGATCTGCGCGGAGATTTTCTTGGTGTTGTTTTTGTGAGTGTGCATGGTTTCTTTCTTTCTTTTTTGATATATATTTTTATATATATAAGAGAGGGTGCGTGGTTGCAGTAGTAACAAAAAGAAGTTAGTTGTTCAATGATTTTGTTGTGTTGTTTATGTGCTTTCTCTTTAATTTCCCTTGATTTTCCAGGTGATGTTTATTGTTGTACAGATCTTGATGGCCAGTAGAAGGTAGAGGATACTTAAAAGGAACATGTGAAAATCATGCAGTTATATACTGTACATAAAAATCGGGTATTTGATTCTGCACAAAAACCTTCAAGATAAAAGAGAGATTGGAAGGAAGTGTACAAGGTGATCCTCCATTTTCCCTTGTCTTGTGATTCATTGGAGTCTTTTCTGGAAGAGGAGGGCCCATGAAGATCTTTTTGATGCAAAAGATAATCTCTCTCACACTAATAGGAGATGGTTTTTATGACAAATAATATTCCCATTATTGGTGCAGAGTAGTAATAGGATAAGGTTTGCAATAATATGGCGCTTTTTTTTTTCCTTTCTCAGCTTCCCTGAAGCAAAGTAGAGCACTAGCAACTTTGCTATCAGCTGGATGAAATTTTCAAACCCTGTTATTTTCAGTTCATTTACAGGTATTTTAGTCTGGCCAATGAGACTGCAAATGCTGCTCAAGCTAATAGAGTTTATTTACAACAAAAGGTCATAATCTGTCTGGTCAGTAACAGTACAAGTAGTACACCCAATTTCTCAATTGGACCAAAAAGGTTTGGCGAGGTGTCATTTTGATGGATCCCCTCAGCGCAATGACACTTGTTGACACCAAAAATATCCATTGTACGAAGATTAGAACTCCTGACCCCCTACCAGAACTTCGGACATTCGCATAGGAGTTCTGGCTTTGTGCGGAAATCAGAACTTCTGACCCCCTACCAGAACTTCTGATGATCGCCTGGAGATGCTGGCTTTATGCGGAAACCAGAACTTCTGACTTTCGCGATCCAAATCAGGGAGAGTCCAAACTCGATCCTAACTCTTCCAAACTCGTGGGAAACTTGGAGATTAAGTCTTAGAGAGGTTTCCTACTGGGATAAGACCATCCCCTCTATATATATGAGAGGATCATGGCCGATTGAGTTCCCATCTATCCAATCTTTATACAAACCAATCTATCAACTCCTTTTGCCCTAATTCTCTTCTCTCAACCCCTCCTGCTATTCGATGACATCTCTCCACAAGATTCATCGGCATCCTAGGCTGCCTTGCTGGTCCTAGGAGATCCTTCACGTGCTCCTCTCCGACGGATCCTTCCGGGAGTGGTTTGGGAGCATTTTCAGCCAAGATCGAGCTCCATATCGGCCCTACTGGTCTCTAGATTGGTTTGGCCGATTACACTGCGTTCTTGCTGCGTTGCAGGTTGTTTGCAACCTCTTTGGACGTCCAAGGCCCTCGCTGGTGTGTTGGCTTGAGGTCATCTTCAACGTCAACATACTTTTTGGTGACTCCGCTGGGGAAAGCAAGAAGAAGAATCAAGTTATCATCTAGCGACATGGGAGGCAATGACGGTAACGCTTCGGAGGAGGATAAGATGAATCCCTTCAACAATGGCAACATCTTGTTCCCTCAATCCATAGAAGAACTTCCAGATGAGTTACGCCAGAATCTTCAAGCTAGGCTTGAGGCCGATACTAAGGCTTTCTTGGAAAGCTGCACCAAGGATCAGCGCGACAAGGTTACCTAGTTCCGCGAGCCTGCCTACGGTGATGGTACAACTTCTACATCTGCAGCCACCGAGGAAAGGGACAGCGAAAAAGCTAAGTATGATGAAGAGGTATATACCGATCCTTATCCTACTCATGTAAATTATGCTAAGATGTTGGTTGATACAAAGAATACACTTACAAATAGTATTCAACATCTTTCTAATTTACTTAATGCACGCATGGATAGGATAGAGGGCAAGGCAACCGATTGTGATCAATCGGGTGTTGTGCAACAACCTCAGTTTGGTATGCCTTTAAATTTTTATAAAAATCAAACTTCTCAGGTTGCTGCTAGTCAGTTGCAATCGGCCCCTTCGGCAGCTGAAACCGATAAGGCCGGTCAACCTGGTGCTAGTACATCTACATGTCCAGCCGCCGGTGCACAAAGTTCGGCTCGTCATTTACGAACCGATTATGGTGCATCAGCAAGAGCTTCGGCGGGGCATAATATCTTGCCAAACCCACCGAAGTCACCCAATGAAGTTCCTACATTTGATCCTGCCACTACTAATTTTGATGAAGCTTTTAGGCAATTTAAAGAAGAATTGGCTAAAAACCTTGAAGATAGTTTAGGTGTGTAGCTTAAATCTAGTAGGAATCTTTATCAAAAACCATATCCTTCTACCTTTGATTTTATGAAAGCACCTGATGGTTGGAAGGTTTCAGATTTTCACAAATTTAGTGGTGATGATAGTAAGTCAACAATGGAGCATATCAACATGTTTCTTGCACAATTAGGTCCAGCCAGTGCTTATGATTTCATAAAAGTTTGTAATTTTCCTTTATCACTTACTAGCACTGCTTTTGCTTGGTTTAGTTCATTACCATCATGTTCTATTAGTTCTTGGGCTGAATTAGAAGAGAAGTTTCATAGTCACTTTTATAGTGGAATCTAAGAAACTAGGTTGTCTCATCTTGCATCGATTCGCCAAGGGCGTGATGAACTTGTTGATTTCTTTAAACGATTTAGGGAAATTAAGAACCGTTGCTTCCACCTAATGATTTCTGAAAGAGACTTAACTAATTTATATTTTGCTGGCTTACGTTCTAGTATTAGCGAGAAGCTTGAGCACTTTGAATTTCATAATGTAAATCAGCTTATGCAAAGGGCTGTTTCGGTTGAATTGTGCCTTAAAGAGTATCGTGATGCTTATAAGTCTAATCGTCATAGTGTGCATGTTGTTGGTGATTATTCTGATGACTCTGATGATGATAATAAGAAGTGATTGGCTGCTAAAATTAGATGGCCAGCAGAGAATAAGATGGTTACTTGTCCATCTCTCAAACCGATTCATAAGAATCGGGGTGAAGAGATGAAATTTACTTTCGATTACTCTAAATGTGACTGAATCTTTGATGAATTGTTGAAATTTGGTTATATTAGAATTAATTATACATTGCCTTCAGCTGATGAGTTAAAGAGAAGAGCTTATTGCAAATATCATAATTCTTTTTCTCATGCCACTAATGATTGCAATGTTTTCCGTCGGCAGGACCAATCGGCTCTTAATGAGGTACGATTGAGTCTTTCTGATATGCAAGTCGATAAGGTCCCTTTTCCATGCATACAATTGAAGCAGGGCCACCCACTGTTTTGATTCGTTCCAAGCAAGCCAATACAATTCAAGGTAAGAATGTGATCATCGGTGAACCACGTGTAGCACCGAATGTCCAGGCCAATTCAGGGCGCAAAGTGGTGCTTGAAAAGGATGAGAAAGGCAAGAACAAGTTGAAGATCACCGTTGGATCAACGCAATATTTGAGAATGCAGCGGTGGTACGAAACAGCGGTAGCACAGTAGAGGCCAGCTAGGCCAACTGGACCAGTCGGCTAGGCCAACTCCACCCAGCATTAGATGTCGGCTTAGCCGACTCAGCTTCCTCCTCAGCCAAGTTAGCGAGCCGACTGCCCCAGTCGGCTTAGCCGACTCCCCTGGTTCTAGCAGCTCCAGTCCCTCCAGTGTCCAGGTTTTGTGCACGTTTGTTCCACATAGGCTGGAGATTGGTACTTGGAAGACTAATGGAAAGAAGAACCAGGGAGAGCTCGTGAGACAACCATGCACTTTTGATAGGCTCATGGCCAAGTATAAGCAGCAAAAGGGAATCGGCCATTAAAAAAGAGAGTTACTCTCGCTAACGAGAAGATGATAAGGCTAAGCAATTGGCGATGATGCAACTAGCAGCTCCACCTCAGAGAATTGCTCCTCGTGTTTCTCATTGGGGACCCCTAATTCCACCTCTAGTCACACCTCAATGGGGTCCCTATGGAGTTTGGGTGATGTATCCTCCAGCGGCGCCCGTGCAAGGCCAACAAAGGTTGGGAGAGCTTGCTAGTCTAGTTCCAAGACCCTTCGTTTAGCTGATTGAACAACGGTCAATCGAGCTCTAGCGGTGCAAATCAAGATCAGACGACTAGCTCCAAGACTTCAACTTTGCAAAGGCTAGGAAAGGCACCAATGCAACAAATTTATGTGCTTAAGAAGATTGAGGTTCCTGCTACTACTCCACCAAGAGCTAGGCATCAGTCAGTCATCACAATCGGCTCCATGAAAGCTCCTGTCACTAACCATGATGGGCCGATTGTAATTGAAGAAGTTCCAGCATCTAAGCAAGGTGAAGCTCCTAAAGAAGTTGCTGGAGATGAGAAGAAGGAACGCGTTGAAGGAGACTCCAAGTATCACCAACCCGTGTGGTGTCCTTGCGGGTTGAATAAAACTCAACGACGTAAGCTGCAACACACTCGGCATAGGCAATAGAAGCGGAAGATGCTTGCCAAGGTGGAGGGTGAAGTTCTAAACCCCAAGCATGTCGAAAACCCTCCAGAAGATCAGAATGCGACCGCTGGTGCTGGCCAGTCGGTTCATCTGACTCAGGAGTTGGCTAAGCCAAATACCTCCTTTGTGAAGGATCGAGATGGCAGACTAGAGGGGGGTGAATAGTCCTTTCTGAAACTTAATTGCGTCGGCTAACCGAAATAAGTGTGGAATTAAAACTATCGGTCTAGCCAAGACTACACCCCTCTATCTATAACTTTAGCACCTTACAAAAGATCCTAATCAAGCAACTATGGTGCCAAGCATAGCAAGAGCTCACCTAATCAATTCTAGAGCAATATCACACAAACCTATGCATTAGCACTTTGCCAACCGAGAGAGCTCCTACACAACTAGTGAAGCAAAAGCACAAAGCCCCTAAGCTCACTAGCAATGCTCAATAACAAGGCAACCAATGTTAAATTAGAGAGCACAAATTACTTAGCTACACAAACGAAGCAATGTGACTAACAAGGTTACACAAACCAAATTAGTCACTCAAAGGGGATACTTCTAGCTACACAAGCAAGAAGGTAACTAGCTAGCTACACAAGCAAATGAGTTATAAGAGCAACTACACAAGCACTATGTATATAATATAAATACAAGCTTGCGTAGAGAGGATGCAAACTACTGTGAAGAAATACACAAAGTTGACATGATGATTTTTCACAGAGGTTCACTTGGTTGCCACCAAGCTAGTCCCCGTTGTGTCGACCAACACCTCGTGGTTCGGCGGCTAATCAGTATCCACAACCGAGCCTCCCAAAGGCGCCGCAAGAACCTACCACAAGTGTGGTAGCTCAATGACACGCTCTACTAGAGTTGCTCTTCGCAATCCCCGCGGGGTGAGCACAATCCCTCTCACAAAGCTTCTTCGGAGCCTCGCACAATCTTCTTATGAGCTTTGACGGAGTCACAAGCCACCAAGCCGTCTAGGAGGTAGCAACCTCCAAGAGTAACAAGCACCACCGGCTTGCAACATGAACACCTAGTGCCACTCGATGCAACCTCATGATGCAATCGCACTAGAATTACTCACTTGCTTATTGATTTGTAATCTAGCAAGCACAAGTGAGTTGGAGGCTTCTCAAATAAGCACATTAAAGGGAAACACATCCTAAGGTGCTCAACCACATCCAAAGTCAGCCACCACTTCTATTTATAACCCCACGGTCAAATAGAGCCGTTACCCCTTCATTGGGCAATTTTTGCAACAACTGAACGTGTCGGTCGATATGACCGGACGCGCTGCACTGCGTCTGGTCACCTGTGGCCATCCACGTGTCCCCTTGGATTCAACTATAGCCGCTCGATCCTCCAATGGTCACCATGTGCCAACGGTCACCAAGCGACCGAACGCACCGCTCAAATGACCGGACGCGCCACGTCACGTCCGATCACGCACAGCCGTGCGCTAGCAAGCCAGCAACCGGACGCACAACAACCCTTTAGTGACTCAGCGTCCGATCGGTTCCAGAGATGGTCTAGAGAGGGTATTTCATGACTGGACGCGTTCGATCATGACTGACCGGATGCGCCACCACGTCCGATCAACCTCTCGCGTTCTGCAGTTCCTCTAGGCGCCTGACCGGACACGCCGGTCCCACGAGTGACCAGACATGCCAGTGCAAAACCCTAGTGACCCATGCCTGACTGCTGCTGCCACTGACCGGACGCGTCCGGTCATACCGAGACCGCGTTCGGTCACTACCAGTGACCTCCATTCGCCTCTATTTCTTCACCGAATCCTGCCACGCAAGCTCGGCACGAGGGAGAGGGAGTCTCCACACTTCTCCACCTCTCAAACGACACCTCCTTTGCAAATGTGCCAACACCACCAAGTGTACATCACCATATGCATGTGTGTTAGCATTTTCAGAATCATTTTAAAGGAGTTAACCACTCAACTTGCCACACCACTCGATCCTAGCAATGATGCATAGTTAGATCACTCGAGTGGCACTAGATGACCGATATGCAAACAAGTTTGCCCCTCTTGATAGTACAACCATCTATCATAAATCCGGTCATGCACTTCTCTACACAACCTTTGACCGTTGAAATGAAATGCCCTAGGTTATACCTTTGCCTTGCGCATTCCATTCCATCTTCTTCGATGTTGATGCAACATATGCACCAACCAATCATAAAATGATATGATCCACTTCATATTATCACGTGACCGTATTAGTTCATCGATCTTGACCTCACTTTCTCTTCATCGTTGTGTTGGTCCATCGGCGCCAAGTCTTGCTCAAGCTTCACCATCACACACGGTCCCTCGCTTCAAAGCCTCCGACTTGCCCTTCACACTTGCAACTGGTCCATCGAGCCAAGGCTCATCTTGATCTTCTCCACCTTGGTCACATGACTCAATGTCATGTCTCACATGCAATAAGCTTCTCTATCATCACATGTGCAAGCTTTACAACATCTCCAAGCCATTTCCACCTCCATGGCATATGTTGCTCACACACATGTACCTGTGGACTAATCACCTATGTATCTTACATAAAACATAATTAATCCACCTAAGTTGTCACTCAATTACCATAACCAAACAAGGACCTTTCACTTTGCCCCCACTCTGGAAGAGCTAGAGTCAGCTAAGCCCATTGAGGAGTTGGCTAAGCCAACTACTGCTGCCTCTGCTGCTCTGAAAGTTCCAGAGTCGGCCAAGCCGACTCCCACTGTCCTGGCGACCTCTGAGATGTCCTCCAATGATTTCACTTCCACTGTTGTTGCTCTGGTTGGCATGGAGGTTCCTGAGGTTCCTGAGGAGAAGATGGTTGACTATAAGGCCACCCAGAAAGAGAAGTTAATGTGGTTGTTTTGTCCGCCGATTACTACATTGTCGAGGATGACTCAGCCGCAGTGGTATTCAACTTTCTAGAATAAAATGCTACATTCAAGAAACCAGGAAATCCTGTCAATCATCTCAAGCCTCTACATGTGAAGGGCCATATCAATGGCACACCGGTCCATGGTATGTTGGTGGACAGTGGAGCAATTATGAATGTGATGCCATATCCGCTTTACAAGAAGCTTGGTGGCACTGATGGTGAGTTGGTCAAGACCAACATGACCATCACTAGCATAGGAAGAGGTGCTCTCATCCCAGCCAGGGGAATTGCAAACATGGAGCTCACTGTTGGAAGCAAGATTGGCTACAATGTTCTTCGTTACGGATGTGCAAGGTAGCTATAACTTGATACTTGGGTGCGATTGGATTCATGCCAATTGTTGTGCCATCTAGCATGCACCAGTTTCTCATTCAATGGGTGGGAGATGCTATTGAGATCGTGTATTCAGATTCATCGGCTAATGTTGCTATAGCCGATGCTCCCATGCTTGGGCGGCATGATGCTATTGGTTGCTTGTCTAGTAGAGATCTTTTTGGCTATGAGTTTATTAGTGTTACTAGGCAAGTTTTGTTCTTGTATCCTTGAAGTCGGTTGATAATCAGCTCAATATCATCATATAATCATTTTTATTAATGGATGCAAATGTTGAATGGTTAAAACATTGTGTTGAACAATATCGAGCTAATAAGACCGATGTCTGTGAGGCTATTGATGATTTTGATGAGCTCGATAAGTTGGGCCAAGGTTTTACGTTGGCCGACCCTTTGGAGCAGGTTGATATTAGGGATGGCTCTGTGCCCCAACTGATGTTTATAAACTAAAACTTGGAAGCCGATTACAAAGTTGAGTTAATCGCGCTTCTCAAAGAATATATTGATTGTTTCATATGGAATTATACAGAGATGCCGGGGCTAAGCCGAGTGCTTGTAGAACATCGACTCACCTTCAAGGATGGATTCAGGCCATACAAGCAACAACCCCACCGATTTAATTCTACAATCTATGATAGAGTTAAAGAAGAAATTAATCGGCTCTTACAAGCGGGTTTTATTCAGCTATGCAGGTATGCGGAGTGGGTCTCTAATATTATGCCTGTTGAGAAGAAAGATTCTAGAAAGATCAGAGTTTGCATTGATTTTAGAGATCTGAATAGAGCTACTCTGAAAGATAAATATCCTATGCCTATAGCTGATATGCTTATCAATGATGCTTTAGGACACCGGGTTATTAGCTTTCTTGATGGTAATGCCAGTTGCAATCAGATATTTATGGTTGAGGAAGATCTGCCTAAGACAGCCTTCATATGTCCTGGATTTATTGGTCTCTTTGAGTGGGTTGTGATGACATTTGGGCTGAAGAATGCAGATGCTACTTATGAAAGAGCTATGAATTTGATTTTTCATGATCTAAGTGGGGTGATTATGGAGGTTTACATTGATGATATAGTGATTAAATCAGCTGCCTATAAATCTCATTTGGCCGATTTGCGTCTTGTTGTTGAGAGGATGTGCCACTATGAATTGAAGATGAACCCACTCAAATGTGCTTTTGGAGTATTGGCTAGAAAGTTCTTAGGCTTCATAATTCATGACAAAGGCATAGAGATTGATCCTAAGAGAACAAAGAAGATCAAGGGAGTTCAGGTCCTACATGCAAGGACTTGAAAAAATTCCTGAGAAAAGTGAACTACTTGAGAAGATTTATTGCCAACTTGTCCACGAAAATTATTCCTTTTACCCTCATATTGAAGCTGAAAGATGAATCCGAATTCACTTGGGGGCAGAGCAACAAGCCGCATTTGATAAGATAAAGGAATATTTGTCAACACCACCGATTTTTCGTGCACCTAGAAGAGGAGTTCCTTTCAAGTTGTATATTGCTACCGAAGAGAAGACAATCGGGGCTATTTTGACTCAAGAAGGCGAAGGTAAAGAATACTCATTGCTTATCTGGGTCGACGTCTTCTTGATCTCGAGACAAGGTATGCCCATATAGAGAAATTGTGCGTATCACTATACTTCGCTTGTGCTAAGATGAGATATTATTTTTTGTCTAGTACATGTGTTGTTGCTTGCCAGGCTGATGTAATAAAGCACATGTTATATCATCCAATTCTTCGTGGAAGGATAAGCAAATAGGCATACACACTAATAGAATATGACTTGGCTTTTGAACCATTGAAAACTTTAAAAGGTCAAGTTCTTACTGATTTTATTGTTGAGCATGGTATTGATTTAGATGATGATATCAATTACCTTACTTTTACTCCCTAGAAATTATACTTAGATGGATCGGTTTGCAAAGATGGCCAAGGTGTTGGCATTGTGCTCATTTCTCCTAATGGTGTTGAAATTGAGATGTCAAGCCGATTGGATTTCTATTGCACTAATGATCAAAGCGAAAATTAGGCTCTACTATTTGGATTGATTATGTTGTGTTCCATGGGGTTAAAACATGTTGAGGCCTATGTTGATTCCTTGCTGGTGGTACAACAAGTTGCTGATGAATTTTAATGCTTAGAAGGGTCACTAAGAGCTTGTCTTGATACTTGCCTCAATATCATTAGTTCTTTTGCCAAATTTCAAATTCAGCATGTTCCAAGGCATGAAAATCAAAAGGCCAATATGTTAGCTCAACAAGCATCTGACTATGACATCGGTGGGCGTAATTTTCATGTTCAAGAACAACCAATGCATGAAAATTTTGATCTTTCTCGTGTAGGTGCAGACCAGTCGGCTAGGTCAACTGACCTAGTTGGTTTAGCCGACTCCCTCTCAGCTGAAGCCAAGTTGGCTCAGCCGACTACCCTACTTGGCTCAGCGACTCCCCTGTGACCAGTTCGGTCAATTTGCCCGAGAAACTCCTAAATCGGCCCAATGTAACTTGTAGTGATGTTGGGGCTGATTTCTATGATTGGAGGACTCCTTTGTTGACATATCTACGTGATCCAAGCGCTAAAATTGACAAGAATGTTCAGCGGAGTGCTTTCAAATATGTGTTGCATAACGATGAGCTTTATCGAAGAACCGCCGAATATTTGCTACTTAAGTGCTTAGGATCTGATCAAGCAAGAGTGGCTATATGAGAAGTCCATGAAGACATTTGTGGTACGCATCAATCGGCCTCGAAGACGAAGTGGTTATTGTGTATAGCCAATTTCTATTGGCCTACTATGATGGCCGATTGCTTTTGATTCTACAAAGGTTGTAAAGAGTGCCAAAGGTTTAGAATGTTTAGCTAGTGCTTGCTGCTATGCTTTATCCTATCATCAAGCCATGGCCTTTTTATGGTTGGGGGCTAGACTTCATTGGCAAAATTCATACCCCATCTTCTAAGGGACACCGATTTACATAGGAGTTCTGGCTTTGTGTGGAAACCAGAACTTCTGACCCCCTATGTGGCAGAATCGCCTGATTTAACATGCTTTCAGAGGCACTTGTCTTCCACTAGACACTAAGTACCCCGAAAGGGAGCTAAGTCGAGCAGTTCTGTCAAGCACACCCAACGGGAGAACCCGAACAATCCACCTTTTACCTCTAGAATCCAATAATGAGTACAAGCTTACAATACTTAGTCCATTTCATACAACATAGAGTCTCAGAAATCATTTATTACAATACCAAAGTTCAGAGTGCGATAATTTAAATAGCAGAAATAAAATAAACATATAGAGGTACGATATAAGGATCCGTCTGTGCCCACCAGAAGAATCCTCCACACAAGGCCTAACTTCTCAAGGTGCACCTACAACAAGGGTAAAACAAACCCTGAGTATACAATGTACTTGCAGGACTGACCCGACTAGGGGATAAATTTCCCGACCCTCAAGGAATATGATAGGCTTTATGGCTTGTGGGTTTCATGTTTGCGAAAAGCAATACTAAGAGTGCGTCCTTATCTTCCTTTGTTTATTAGCAGCCATGTTTTATTCATTATCCAACATTCTATGTAAGAACCTATTCTATATTCAAGCAAGGGTTGAGCAATCAGAGCCATTTTTCCATCTTTCATATGCCAATTCTTACCACGGTGCTAGAGCGTAGTCAAGTCGTACCGTCACGTAGAAACGGCGATTCGTGAATCAACGTGTCTAGCTGGGTACCCCGAAAAACACATGCCTCGCTGTTAGTATTTTTTAACGCACATAGATAAATCCGCATGTGCACGAATATCGTTGTAGCTTTCACCCGGAGGGTTTTAAATATCGTATCCACAGGGAAATGTATGTGTGCCGCCTAACCACTAGTTTATCCAAGAGTAGCAATCAAGGTTAAGATATGATGAACAGAGAGGATTCCTATGGTAATGATCCTATGCAAGGCAAGGTTATGATTCAAATGTCCTTCTAATGTTCACTTCGGGACGCCGCTAGATGGGAAAGCACCACTAAGAATAACTCTACCAATGCGACTATGGTCCTACTAATTTAAAAACCTATTCAATTTGGTGTGGATGGGGCTGTCACCTCCCGTAACTACCACACAACCAGAGAATAGGGTGCAAACACAGGTAACCGATAGCCTAAGCACCACGCTTATGCTAACAATTACTACTCTAATTCAGAGCGCTAACAAGAACTAGAGCAATCATAAGAACTGTGAACCAATGAACAAAAGAGTAAGATAAATACATGAATAAAGATCAATTACCAGAAGTACCCCAGATGTAGACTTGGAGAAGCCTGAATCCGTCGAAATACAAGCCGGAGAGGGAGCACTGACAGGCCGGCACCACCCCCAACTCTTCCCTCGCTCTCTATCTCTCTATTATGCTAAGACTAGATCCTAATGAGGACTAATCTTCTCTTGATGGCTAGCTATGGAGAGGAGATCCATTCAAGGGACCCCTCTCAGCTGATCCCAACTAGAGCAAATGAATTAGGGTTTCATGGGATGCCTCCTCCAGGGGCCAGGGGCCTTGCTTATATAGCCCTCTAGGAAGCACCACAACCCTCGGATCAAACCGACCTTCATCTATGATTAATATTCATCCTCAAAGGTGGTGGAGGCAGGATCCAGGAGGTGGAGCCTGATTGGCCACCTGGGTGGGGCGGCCGCCTAGGGGCTTGGCGCCCGCCCGGCTTCTAAGCTAGTTTCGCCTCCCGTTTGGTCCAGAGCCTTCTCGTACCTTCTAGATTACAGAAAAGTTATTCGTGGCCTTAACGTCTCTATGTAAACCAAACATGCGGGCCTTCCTTGGTTCTTTTCAGCAGACACCCTGCAGAAATGGGCATTCACCAAAACTCGTGGAATTCTATTAGTAGACCCCCTATATCTATATGGTAATTATGTTTTAGGACCTTTTCCATGCTTCATTGACGGTTAAAATTGACACTTATCTACTGTCAATAAAACTCCCCCAAGCTTACCCTTTGGTCGTCCCTAAGCAAAGATAAACTCAGTGACAGATCAGGAATTGCTACAATGCTTTCACGCCTCGAAAGTACACATGCGTTCAAACAAGAACTCTCCTCCGGATTAGAGTGAACTATTCTGACTTTCAAACTTACCTATATTACCTTCCACTATGGGGCTTGTAGCCGTCTCTTAGGTCTTGAGCAGTTGAAAGATAGAGCGGTCAAGTCAAGTGCCATATTTCAAGCTCTTTGATCAACTATTATTCCGGAGTTTTTGTAAGATTTTCAAAATAAAACTTAGAGATTCCTATGTATGACCCTCTCAAGTCTCTCATTTGTGGTATTTCTAGATCCTCACCAAGGCATTTATGGTATATGCCTTCTCTCTTCTCTCAAGATATGTGGTATTTGTGGTATTAGGCATAGTAGCATTATGCCTTCTCTCTCTCACCCTACTTCTAATAGGCTTATATGGAGCTCATAGGTGGGGAAACAAGGAATCCTTACTTGCAAACATTTATTGCACAGTCAGACACATGGATCTAGAGGGACAAGTCCGGCCATACAGTCAAATCAAGATGTGCATGTGTGTGATCCAAAATATGTGGTTTGAGTGGATATATGGTGATAGTGGCAAATGGTGATGATGATAGATGTATGTAGAAATGAAGGGGTAAAGGGATGATAATGGTGAATACCTAATTTTACTTTTGCTCCTTTGAAGAAATACACACCTCTCTTGATCTTTGAAGAATTTTTGGAAAGAACTTGGGCTGTTAAAAATCTCTCTATGTTGGGACATTTGTCCTTTCTTTTATTTTTCTTTTGATTTTTCTTTTTCCTCTCTCTTTTCTTATTTTTTCTCTTTTTTTTCAAAGCACCCAAGCCTCTTTTTGGATATATGGATAGAGGTAGTAGTAAAAGGGATACTTGGAGCTTTATTGCGTAACAAAAGGGCTAGCAATGGATGAAGGGAAATTTTTTATGCTTACTCCTAGTGTAGGAGTAGAACAATTTTGGGATGTGTCTAAAATGGAAAGTATGTGGATGCGTACTTCTAGGGTAGAGGCAACATATATGGGTGGAGTGTGCGTGATCTTGATTTTAACCACATGACTAATCCCTTAGGGTCAACATAGACTGACCACACTCAATGCTTACAAGCAGCTAAGCTAACAAGTGTCTTTTCTAATCTAGTAAGCATGTATATATGGCTGTGGTAGGAATTAAACTCTCATCATATAGGAACTCATCATATAGTTTTTTTAGATTTCCAAAAGATAAAATCTCCAGAACTTTAGCATCTCTAGGAACATGATAAACAACAGCTCAAAACCTTCCCATATCATATCCGCCAACTACCTAGACTTAGATCAAGCATTCGCTACCCACAAGTTTTAGATTCAGAGCAAATTTTAGATCAAAATAGTTGTATCCAAAACTCGGGAGAGTTCAAGGTTGAAAACTAGGTACTTGAAAGGAATTACGGTAGAGCAACTATTTATCATTTCCATGCAAGAGATTACTTAGATAGTCCTCTTTTATTAACAACTTCTTTAAGAACAAAAATAAGCAAACTAGATACACCCTTTTTATTTTGCTTTAGTTATTTTTAGACCATTATTATTACTAATTAAGAAAAATATAGAAAAAGATAGAACTAAGGGAAGAGAGTACTTAGTTGGATACATGAGGGTGTTTTCCCCCAAGCTAAATGTTGACATAGTCATTCGATCTTGCAGTGTAGCAGATTGGTAGTGAAGATGTGTTTCCTCTGGTGGAGCATTGATTGATGATGATTGTTGAGACAGTGCTCCACTAGTGAATAGAGCATCCACTTGATTGTCGGCTCTCCTTAATAACTCCTGTATAACTCAAATAGACAACAAAACTTGTGGAATAGATTAAGGGTTAGGAAATTAAGCATTAATTGTCTAGAGTGTTGTCCATGATTTCTATGCAGAACTCAGCAAGGTATCCTTTTTCTTTCTTTTAGTAATTTTAAATTCTATATAATTAACTATGTCTAATTCTTCTTCTGGTAATTATGCATCACAGAAAACTTTTAGATGTTGGCCATTTACCTTGAAAAGTTTACCTTCATCGTTTTGAAGCGTGACTGCTCCATGTGATGCTACTTCAACTACCTTGAATGGTCCTTCCCATTTACTTCGTAGTTTTCCATGTCCGAACAGCTTCACTCTAGAGTTAAATAGTAACACCTTGTCACTTGGTTTGAATTCCTTCTTCTTCAATCTTTTATCATGCCACCTCTTTGTCCTCTCTTTGTAAATCTTTGCATTATGATATGCCTTTTTCGCCATTCCTCAAGCTCAGAGAGTTGCATCTTTCTTTTCTCCCCAGCTTCTTCAAAATCCATATTCCATCTCTTTATGGCCCAGCGTGCCTTGAATTCTAGCTCGACAGGTAAGTGGCATGTCTTCCCATAGACCAGCTGGTATGGTGACATTCCAAGAGGTGTTTTGTAGGTTGTTCTGTAAGCCCATAATGCTCCATGAAGCTTATCCTTCTAGGCTATCCCCATCTCGTTGACAGTCTTTTGCAGAATGTTCTTGATTTGCTTGTTTGATGTTTCTGCTTGCCCACTTGTTTGAGGATGGTATGGTGTTGCAACATTGTGACGAACCCTATGATTGTGTAAGAAGCATTGAAACTTCCTATCAATGAAGTGAGAACCTCCATCACTAATCACCATGCGTGGAACTCCAAAGCGTGGAAAGATGGTTTCTGCAAACATCCTCTTGGCGTGAGTGGAATCTGCAGCTCGACATGGTAGAGCTTCAACCCACTTTGAAACATAGTCAATCGCCACTCAGATGTATTCACACTGCTTGGACTTTGGAAATGGCCCTATGTAGTCGATTCCCCAAACATCAAAGAGTTCTATCTAGAGGTTATTGGTGAGTGGCATGGCATCTCGTGTATTTATGTTCTCATGCCTCTGACATGCTCCACATCTCCGGATGAAATCTTTTGTGTCTTCATACATAGTTGGCCAGAAAAATCCACATTGCCAAATTTTTGCATGAGTACGGAATGCCCCATAATGTCCTCCATATGGTGATGAATGGCATCTTTTAATGATCTTGATTCCTTCTTCAGTTGGTACACACCTCCTGAGTAGACCATCAGAACAAACTCAGAAGAGGTACGAGTCATCCCATAAGTGGAGACGACTTTCTTGAATAAGCTTGTGTTTGTTCTCCCCTGGTGGTACATAACCTGCAACCATAAAATTGACAATATTTGCGTACTAGGGGTTGACGCTCGTGACCTTGTAGAGCATGTCGTCTCAGAGGTAGTCATTGATGGGCAATTCCTGTGGATTTTCAAACTGCATCCTGGACAAGTGATCGGCTACAGAATTTTCTACTCCCTTTTTATCTTTTATTTCTAAATCAAATTCTTGGAGTAACAAAATCCATCTTATAAGTCATGGTTTAGCATCTTTCTTAGTGAGCGGGTATTTTAAAGCAGCATGATCAGTATGAACAATCACCTTAGCTCCTACTAAGTAAGATCTAAACTTGTCAACAACAAAAACAATAGCCAAGAGCTCTTTTTCAGTTGTTGCATAATTAAGTTGAGGTCCTGACAGAGTTTTACTAGCATAAGCAATTGCATGATGCTTTCTATCCTTTGTTTGACCCAAAACTGCCCCCACAACATAATCACTAGCATCACACATGATTTCAAAAGGTAGCGACCAATCAGGGGGTTGAATGATTGGTGCAGAGATGAGTGCTTTCTTAAGAATATGAAAAACATCTAAACACTCATCATCAAACTCAAAGGGAGCATCCTTGGCTAGCAAACTTGTGAGGGGTCTAGCAATGTGCAAAAAGTCTTTTATAAAATGTCTATAGAACCCCACATGACCAAGAAAACTTTGTATCCCTTTGATGTTTGTGGGAGGAGGCAAATTCTCTATCACTTCTATCTTTGCACGATCTACTTTGATCCCACATTCGGACACCAAGTGTCCAAGCACTATGCCCTCTCTAACCATGAAGTGACATTTTTCCCAATTAAGGACTAAGTGGTTTTCCACACATCTTTGCAAAACCTTGTCTAAGTTTTCTAAGAAATCATCAAAAGTTTTTCCATAAATAGAAAAGTCATCCATAAAAACTTCCATATTTTTTTCTATCATATCAGAAAATATAGACATCATGCACCTTTGGAACGAAGCCGGAGCATTGCACAAACCGAAAGACATCCTACGATAGGCATAGGTTCCATAGGGACAAGTAAAAGTGGTTTTGCTTTGCTCATCAGGATGGATCGGGATTTGATGGTAGCCAGAATACCCATCAAGAAAATAGAAGAAAGAGTGCTTTGCAAGCCATTCTAACATCTCATCGATGAAGGGTAACGAGAAGTGATCTTTCTTTGTTGCCTTATTGAGTTTTTGATAATCTATGCATATCCGCCATCCGGTGACGGTTCGTTGTGGAATCAATTCATTTCTCTCATTTTTCACCACAGTCATACACCCTTTCTTGGGTATAACTTGCACCGGGCTTACGCACTCACTATATGGCACGGGATAGATTATCCCTGCATATAGGAGTTTCAAAACCTCTTTCTTAACAACATCCCTCATCGCATTATTAAGCCTACGTTGGGGCTCCCTAGATGGTGTATAAGCTGGGTCTATAGGGATGTGATGAGTGCAAAGGGCAGGACTGATCCCCTTGAGGTCTTGGACTGAGTAGCCAAAAGCAGAACGATGTTTTTCTAAAATAGTAAGGAGTCGAATGGTCTCATATTCAGAAAGTTTATCACTAATTATCACAGGAGACTCCTCACCGTCATTTAGAAAAGCGTATTTCAATCCTGAAGGAAGGGGTTTTAGCTCAATGGGGGATTTTGGAGGTTCCTGAGTTTCATCCAAAGGGAAAGGATTTCGTGGTTGTTCTATTTCTTCGATGAAATCTTTGGTGACTTATTCGAGATCTTTGTCGGGTGATTCTAGGAAAGACATTGCCATTATCTCCTCCATTGGTTCTTGCTCGGGGCTTAACTCCATCTTGTTGTGGAGTCATTGGGTGATAGGAATGGAAAGATTTAAGCTTTTCCCAAGATGTACATTTACACTTCCCTTTCTTCCTTCATGGATAAGTCTCTCTATTGGATTCCCAATCAAAAGGTTGAATTCCCAAGTATCAAAAATATAGAAACTAAGGTACACCTTGGTTTCATCTACTTTGATAGGGATGAGGTGGAAGATTCCTTCACTGGGAAGGATTTGGCCTGAGAGACTTTTTAGAAGCCTAGTCGTTGGAGTTAATTTCATGTCTTCAAAAAGTTATGCGCAAAATATTTAGACATGATATTTGCTCCTACAACTGGATTGTAAAGAGCACAAAAGGAGGTTTGATTAATCTGACAACTAATAGAGGTGGAAGGAGAATCTAGACGAATGACTTCATAAGAAAGCTCGGATTCTCTCAACCAATCATTGCTTATAATTGTTGTCAACTCCTTCATAGTATTTTTAAGAAACTTATCTTCGGTTGGATCAGAAAGGTGCTGTTTAGGTGCAGACGGTGCCAAAGATTTCCTTATTACAGAATAATTCGAGGTGTTTCCAAAATTGGAGAAAAGATCTTCCTCGAATTCAAACATGTCTTCCAAAAGTGAAATTTCTTCCTCCTTCGGTGGTTCAGGAACTTGGAGGATAGTTGAGGCTTCAAGTGGAGTAGCTAAAGGTTTAGGCTCAACTATCATAGGTTCTTCCTTAGGAGCTGTCTCAACTATGTCTTCTGGGGGATCATCACGAATGCTAGTGTAAGGGGTGTTTTCAAGGATTTTTGTAAGGATCTCTTTCCCTTCACTAGCTGAGATGCAAGAAAGAACCTCCAGAGGATGTATCAAGAAGTTGTGCGGTTTTTCTACTAAGACCCACATAAAAGTGTTGCAAGAGCATTTGGTCTTGAATGGAAAGGTCAGGGCCACAATTGACTAGGTCATTAAAATGTGCCCAAGCTGCACCTAGAGATTCTTTTTCTTCTTGTTCAAAAGTTAGAACCTTTGTTCAAAGTTTAACCACAGAGAGAATGGGAAAGAAATGTAAGCAAAAGCTAGAGCGTAAAGTTTCCTAATCTCCTTGTACACTCCCTACGGTTCGAGAATACCAGTGTCTAGCTTTTCCCGTTAAAGAGAACGGAAATAGCTTCCACCTTAACGTTTCATGTGACATGCCCTCAATTTGTAAGCATGCACAAATTAGCTCAAACTTCCGTAGGTGTGTGTGTGGGTTTTCATCGTCTTCTCCTAAGAATGAATGGTCCTAGACCATATTTATCAAACACGAACGCAACTTATAGCCAGGTGTAAGGATAGGTTTGGAAGATTCCGGTGGCTGTAGTTGCGCACCCGTAGGAGCAGCATATTGATTGATAGGAGTGATGTTATCCATGTTTGAAAAGGAAAGATACAAGGACAAATTTGGTTTGACGAATCACAACAGCTGTTTCCCCGGCAACAACGCCAGAAAGCTTGTTGGTATTTTTTAACGCACACAGATAAATCCGCAAGCGGACGGATACCATTGTAGCTTTCACCCGGAGGGTTTTTAATATCGTATCCACAGGGAAACATGTGTGAGCCGCCTAACCACTAGTTTATCCAAGGGTAGCAATCAAGGTTAAGATATGATGGACAGAGAGGATTCCTATGGTAATGATCCTATGCAAGGCAAGGTTATAATTCAAATGTCTTTCTAATGTTCACTTCGGGACGCCGCTAGATGGGAAAGCACCACTAAGGATAACTCTACCAACGCGACTACGGTCCTACTAATTTAAAAACCTATTCAATTCGGTGTGTACGGGGTTATCACCTCCCGTAACTACCACACAACCAAAGAATAGGGCGCAAACACAGGTAACCGATAGCCTAAGCACCACGCTTATGCTAACAATTACTACTCTAATTCAGAGTGCTAACAAGAACTAGAGCAATCATAAGAACTGTGAACCAATGAACAAAAGAGTAAGATAGATACTTGAATAAAGATCAATTACTAGAAGTATCCTGGATGCAGACTCGGAGAAGCCTGAATCCATCGAAATACAAGCCGGAGAGGGAGCACCGACAGGCTGGCACCACCCCCAACTCTTCCCTCGCTCTCTATCTCTCTATTATGCTAAGACTAGATCCTAATGAGGACTAATCTTTTCTTGATGGTTAGCTATGGAGAGAAGATCCATTCAAGGGATCCCTCTCAGCTGATCCCAACTGGAGCAAATGAATTAGGGTTTCATGGGATGCCTCCTCCAGGGGCCAGGGCCTTGCTTATATAGTCCTCTAGGAAGCACCACAGCCCTCGGATCAAACCGACCTTGATCTGCAATTAATATTTATCCTTAAAGGCGGTGGAGGCAGGATCTAGGAGGTGGAGCCTGATTGGCCACCTAGGTGGGGCGGCCGCCTAGGGGCTTGGGCGCTCGCCCGACTTCCGAGCCAGTTTCGCCTCCCGTTTGGTCCAGAGCCTTCTCGTACCTTCTAGATTACAGAAAAGTTATTCGTGGCCCTTTTTTCTCTATGTAAACTTGACATGCGGGCCTTCCTTGGTTCTTTTCAGCAGACACCCTGCAGAAATAGGCATTTACCAAAACTCATGGAATTCTATTAGTAGACCCCTATATCTATGTGGTAATTATGTTTTAGGACCTTTTCCATGCTTCGTTGACGGTTAAAATTGACACTTATCTATCGTCAACACTCGCTTGCACCCTAGGCATAAGTGAGACCAACCCATTCCACTTCTGTTAAGGGTTCCAGGTCACTGTCTAAACTTGGACTCCAAGCGCCCACACTTGAGGCTCGGCCTCAATGTGGTGCTTAGACCACCACCTATCCCTGCCTCCAATCAGTCGGTCCGAAAAGAGTCGGAGCCCATGATAGGAGAGTAACAAGCCTTTCCGCTCCCATAAGCAAGTATGTGTTCGGGATAATAAGTCTGTGACTTGACCAGGGTCCATACAATGAACGGTCCTTAATCGATACAGACAAGGAAAACAGTGCAACCAAGCTATGCCCCGTGGCCACGGGACATAACCTGTTACACCCACCAATACCCATACCACATCCCTGTCTGGTCACCATTTCCTCTCCACCATGTCATTTTTGAGATTTATGATAATAATAATCACCTGTTGTGAGTAACAACAGGTTACCCACGCTACCGATAAACCTAAGCAAGACAACTACCCGATCCTGCACTCGTAAGACTCATAGGGAAATTTATATATGCATGTGGGTATCATAAAATTCCTGCATGTAATATATATATATATATATATATATATATATATATATATATATATATATATATATATATATATATATATATATATATATATATATATATATATATATATATATATATATACTGTAGCCACTTTGAGTTACGATAATTGCTATGCTAATTTATGATATTATAGTAACTCCTTACTATGTGATTTACTATAACATTATGGTAAATATCCCCATGTGTTATAGCAATTCAACTATCGTAAATATATACTGGCATTGTCGTAAATTAGTATATAAAGTTATCGTAAATAGAGGTGGCTACAAAATAAGTTATTTTATAGCTAGCTATAGAGTATACTCTCCCTATTCATCGTAAATATATATGATTATCAAAATACGGGTTATGCACCGGGACTTGCCTCGGACAGGTGCAAGATCAATGGTGTCAGTCACGAGCGGCTCCTGGAACTCCTCCGGCATGAAGATCTCCTCCTCGTACTCTTCAATGATCTTCTCGTACTCCTGATCGTCAGCGGTCCCAAACTCTACCAGGTCGTTCTCTACATGCATGCGATAATGATGCAATATTTAGCATTAAGGCAACATCAACTCTTAAAATGCAACACACATGTTAAGCTATAAAACTAGCTCTAATCACTAAGGTAACAGGCTATCTATCCTTATCATCAATTAAGATATCAAACTCATCTTATAGTTGCTTCATTTTACAAGCCGATATTCCGGTTTTTATTTATATTTGTTTTAAGGCTATTTCACCACCATATGAAACAGTTTATCCTAAGGCTACAAAATTTATAGCAAGCACATGAGGATACCACAAAGCTACTATGAACGTTTCATGATCAATGCTACTACCAATTTGCCACCAAAATTCCTACAACGTTATCCTAGTGATTTTTAAGCTTTTCCAAATGATTTAGTATATCTCGGCATCATCACAGAAATACATAAACTAATTATAAAGTCATGTATATCATGAATTTAGAAACTTAACTAAAGTGGTTTCATAATTTTTGGATATCTACATGAATTGATATCAATTATCAAAGTTTGGCTCACAAGCTAAATTATAAACCACTACTTGATTCACTTAGAAAAAGAAGAACCGATTCCCTCGGCGTGGCCCGCACGAGATGGCCCACCGCGCGCAGCGCGCGCACACACGCAGCCCGTGCACGCAAGGCGGCCCACGCGAGGAAGCGGCCCAAGGCGGGGAAGCCCGCACGCGTTGGCAACATTGCTAAAGAGTCCTCCGGCTTAAGATGTTTTACCAAACACGAAACCTACTATTTTACCAGTCAACACTTAAGCGCTAAAGCCCTCACACTTTTGCTCCTTCGCAACGGGGAGGTCCTCAGGGCTCCCCGTGCTTGCTGGCTTCACACGGCCGGCACAGAGTAGCCACGCCGGGCAACTCGGGTCCGCGCAGGGCCTAGCTAGGGGGCCGGTGCTTACCTAGGGGTTGACGCACGACACCGGGCAGTGATTTGGAGGTCAGAGGCGATGTGGGGCGACCTCTCCACGGCGGCGGGCAACCTACGGCAGTGACGGCCATGTTCCGGTGACATGGGGTGCTAAGAAAGTGGTAACGGGGGTGGGTGAGCTCCAATGACTTACCCCGAACTCGGCCAAAACAAAGGCTCAACCGGAGCTTGCCCGAAACGAGCCAGCCACATGCGCCCAAGGGGGGTACGGTGGCGCACTGTGGCGGCGCAGTTGCATCAGCGGGAGCTAGAGGGCGATAGGGGTTCGAGGTAGGGGCGCAGGGTGCAGGGCAGGTTGGGGCGAAACTGTCAGTGCTCTCAATTTGACCCGAGGGGCGTGACTTGAGGACAACCAAGAGTCACGGCCGAGCTCGGCCTTAATGGCAGTGCAGATGAATAGCTCCAAAATTGGAGTACAGTGGGGCAGTGCTCAGGGCGAGGTGGGGTTGGCCGGTTGGCTAACTCCAAAGCGGTGCCATGGGTGCGGGAAATTTGGCGCTAGTAGTCCCACACAACCGGTGCACAAGAGGCGGCCCCCAACGGCCATGGCGGACAGGGGAGAGAGGCAGAGAAGAGAGGCGGTCAGTGTCGAGTCACCTCCACTCGGCAGGGTGAGAGTGGGTGACGCAAGCAAGGACTACGACGCGTACCGTGGTAGCTACGCCATGCACGCAAGAGGCCGAGACACGCCCGTAGACGAGCCAACAGCGGCGCGGACGAGACGTGAGTTGACCCCAATGCGCGCAATGTGGGGGAAGGAAAAGGGACAGTGGGGCAACGGCCGGTTGCGGCCGACCACGGCCAGGCCAGGATGGACCGAGCTAGCCTAGCGCGGCAGCATGGCCAGGCGCACGACATCGGTGGCCCACGGGGTGACCACACACGCAGAGGCCGACAACCGAGACAATGTTCGTGCATGATTTTTAAAGCGCGCGTACCCACTAACCAAGCTTGACTCGAGCTCAATCAACTATACCATACCCGAGAGGGTACCTAGGGCTAGCTACCAGGGCTAAGCCCCGACACAATCTACTAACAAACTCAAGCAAAATAAATACCCAAACATGGCCTCGTCAAGCTGTTTTCAGACTTGAAAATCACTCTAAGTCTTGGCTGATTTTGCTTGCAAGTTCGGTTTTCAAGCTACTAGAAACACCAGCTAAGAATAACACTTTGCAAAGATGAACATTGCATTACCACCTACAAAGTTCACACGTCAAACTTTATTTAAGGGTCACATATGCATTCTATAGTATTTTTGCTCAATAAAAATTAGTTTTCAACCTGAAGTGATATAACGTGAACCACTGAATACCTTTCATTTACCATTTGCGTTAATCGTTTCTGATGCCAAGAAATTTATTTTTACACCTTCTAGCATACATTGACACATAAGCATGATGCTCGAGACATGATTTAGTAAGTGTTTTGCGTGGTAACACCGATAGTGTTACACCCTACCAGAACTTCTGATGATCGCCTGGAGATGCTGGCTTTATGCGGAAACCAGAACTTTTGACTTTCGCGATCCGAATCAGGGAGAGTCCAAACTCGATCCTAACTCTTCCAAACTCGTGGGAAACTTGGAGATTATGTCTTGAAGAGGTTTCTTATTGGGATAAGACCACCTCCTCTATATATATGAGAGGATCATGGTCGATTGAATTTCCATCTATCCAATCATCATACAAACCAATCTATCAAACTCCTTTTGCCCTAATTATCTTCTCTCAACCCCTCTGCTGTTCGGTGACGTCTCTCCACAAGATTCATCGGCATCCTAGGCGGCCGTGCTAGTCCTAACGTGCTCCTCCCCGATGGATCCTTTCGGGAGTGGTTCGGGAGCGTTTTCAGCCAAGATCGAGCTCCACATCGGCCCTATCGATCTCTAGATCGGTTTGGCCGATTACGTTGCGTTCTTGCTGCGTTGTAGGTTGTTTGCAACTTCTTTGGGCATCCAAGGCCCTCGTTTGTGTGTTGGCTTGAGGTCACCTTCAACGTCAACAACACGCTTGACTCTTGTTTTGCCTTTTGTTCTCATGTTACTATGTTAAAGCCAAGAAAAAAGAACAAAATGGTTTAAGATTTTGCATGAGGCCATAGGTGATAAACAATTGCAAATGGTGATAGATGCTGCATCAGCTATGAAGGTGATGCCCAATTTGGCTACAAATGGTTGTTGCGATTATTGCTCAATCCTAGCTCCTTGTTTAGAGTCCAATTAATCCTTCCTCTCTTCTTTATTTATTATGTATTATTATAGGGCCTAGAAAGCAGTATGACTACCGGAGGACCTACTCTGCTACGCAACATGCTGTGTAGGCAAAAAATTATCTGTAGGATACTAGGGCCTTGTTCACTTTCCCATTCCAACCCAAAATATTTCCTCTTACATCCATCACATCAAATCTTTCGACACATGCATGGAGCATTAAATGTAGGTAAAAAAGATAACTAATTGCATAGTTTGTCTGTAAATGTCGGGACGAATCTTTTGAGCCTAGTTAGTCCATGATTGGACAAATTTTGCCAAATAACAACGAAATATGCTACAGTAACTTTTCACCTACTTTTCGCGAAGTGAACACACCCTAGGATGTGAAGATACACATGCTCATCCTAAATTTTGACGGCAGGATGAAATACATAATTTTTTGCACATAGGCATTTCTTTTATATACATAGTACTGCTGATCATGATTAATCTTCTCATATAGATTATACAAATACACAAATTATAGAAATAAAGGTAGGATACCTGCCAGATATAATTTTTTGCAGTAATAATACTAGATGCAAAACCAAAAACCATGTGGGTGATTGGGTATCTAAATTAAGGCGAATTCATGCCAGATGAATTGGTTTTGATCAATCAATACTGGTTTCTTCATTGTCATCAGCTTCCTTCAGTTATCTTCCTATACAGCCATGCAGGCATCTTATTTCGACTTCTCTTATCACTTAATTTATGATCCTCTCACTGAAAATAACAGTTAACAATACACTAGTTGCAACATAAGTTTGAAACAGGAGAGAGATAATGGACTAAAGTGTACGTCGAATGGCACCAGCAATCCCCAAGGAAAGGGTTTCCTTTCCGTTGTGTCACCTGCTCTTCCAACACGCACATAAACCAATGGGTGACAATTACTGTACCTTAATCCGGCCCCACACTCCACTCAGTATGCAGAAAACAGTGTGTTCCAAATCAGAGCAGCTCTAGTTTTGCTCATGCAATTATGCAATAGTAGTAGGTAGCCATCCAGGTTCGGAGACAGAACATAAAAAATTTCAGGTTCAGAGACAGAACATCACAAAATTCTACAGAACATTGATTCTAGATCATCTTTCCTCTGGGAGCTCGTTTTGCTCATGCAATTATGCAATAGTAGTAGGTAGCCATCCAGGTTCAGAGACAGAATCACAAATTTCAGGTTCAGAGACAGAACATCACAAAATTCTACAGAACATTGATTCTAGATCATCTTTCCTCTGGGAGCTCCTAATCCTCATCCTCGTGGTTACTGTCCAGATCTCCTGCCCGTCCTCATCCCAGCTTATACGGAGGAATGCCAAGAAGATCTCCAACACGGTTGAAAAGAGCAGGCATGGTATTGAATGGAAACTTTTGCACACCCAGTATGTAAACGTCATCCCTCAACCTTTTACACAAGTCTACAATAAAAAAAAGATGACCAGTGTTAAGTTGGGAAGCAGTCCTAACTATTTTTTTTCCATTTTATGTAAGAGGTGCTGAAAATTTATGTAATAACAGCAATATGTTCAATAACATCTTGTCAGGACACTGGGCTAGCTAAAAATCTTGAAACACAGGACGAAACAAATCACCTCTGTAAAGAACTCCTTTGCTATGGTCACCACCACTGTTCAAGGAAATTCAATCTGTTCACTTTGATGCTCGCAAGACGAAGTCGACCAAGGCAGGAACTCTTATAATTCTCATCAACAATATCAGCCTACAAGAACTGATATGTAAGAACCTATGTAAGAACCACATCAGATTGGCATTAGGGGGTAACATTACCAGTTCTTCTTGAAAAAAGTGCTCTGCTTCAAGGAGATGCTTCATCGATCCCTCAGGAACAAAATCCTTAATAGATATCTTGCCCTCCAACTTCGGCAGTATGAAGTATTTACCTCCAATGGCTCTCATTTCTGCTATTAAAGCTTCAGCGTGAGGAAGTAATGCATCAAGCGCATCTTGCGCACCTGCAAAACAAAACATCAAAACCAATCTGACAAAGTCACACAATTGACAGAGGCTAAAAGCCACACAATTGACAGAGGCAAAAAGCCACACAATTGACAGAGGCTAAACTTACGTGTAACTGCAGCACGGTTCAACGTAGCAAGGGCATAGTCATTGGTGCCATCATACTCGTAATCCTCCTTGGCCTCCTCAAGAAAATCATATGAAATAGCAACTGTAGCGTACATCGATTCCAACTGAACATTCAGTCCACGGACAAGCAAGAAGGAATAGAGCAAAAGAGTACGTTAAGGCTACACATAGTACTCAGGTTACGTTCAGGCTTTATAGTACTCAGGTTACGTTCAGTTAACAGACAATGTGGTTACGTTCAGGCTTCACATAGTACTCAGGTTACATTCAGTTAACAGACAATGTGATTACATTCAGTCTTCACATAGTACTCAGGTTACGTTCAGTTAACAGACAATGCACATTTCAGGTACAGACTAAAAACGGGGTTGAGGATTCAACAAATACCTAAAATAGAGATGAGTTATCAAACAGGACTATGCTAATAACATTGATTCAATTACTCAGGTTAACAAACAATGTACATTTACGGTATAGACTAAAAACATGGGTGTACTTACCCACAACATATTCAGTCGGACACCTCTTTTTCGCTTGGGCTTCAGTTAGTGGGGAGGCTTCAGCGGCGATCGTGAGCGCTTACGCTGACCAAGGCGCTCACCAAGGTCCGTGGTCCTCCAGTGATCCATCCTGAAAACATGAGATCTGGCTGGTAAGTCGACATGAGCGCTCAGACGAGGGCAGAGAGGGGACAGGCGGCGCTCTGCAACACATGTGCATAACCATAAACAGCAGATCTACCAGAGTGACTACAACAGATCAAGCTAAATCAGAACCAAAGCTAAATGGGGTGACGGGGGCGGGGGGGGGGGGGGGGGGGGGGAGGGATGGGGGGAGTTTTAGGGTTTCAAACCAGAGAGGGCCGCTAGTAGATGCCGGTCGGAGGGTGTCATGGGCCGGGGGGGGGGGGGGGGGGGGGGGGGGGGGGGTCGTAGGGTTTCAAAGGTCGGAGGATGACAGGGGTGGAGGAGGGATGGGGGAGTTGTAGGGATTCAAACCTGAGAGTGCTGCTAGGAGATGCCGGTCCGGTCGGAGTCGGAGAAGGTACTCATAAATATGACAAAAGATACCACTTTTACAACTTAAATACTACTAGTACAAGCTAACAAACTAATATATCTCTGATACAAGCGCAGGTTCATCACTTGTACTAAAATATAATTATTATGCTAGGCAGCCTTAACTCGTTACCACACCTGACAACAGTGCTACACCAACTTGTGGTCATCGCCTTCGTCATCGGTGACCTCCTCCTGGACCTCAGCATACCCCTTGATGGAGGAATGGTATTCCAAGTACTCAAGGAACACACGCTGAACCTCATCATGGTAAGTAACAACATCAAGGAGTTGGTTCACGTAAAGCGAATTGCTAATGAGGGGCTTGGGAGGGGGCTGATTCTTGAAAATATCAATGGACTTCTTGTCCAACCTCTTAGTCACCATCTTAGTCTTGCTATTTCCGACAGCCGATTCGCTGTCCTCCATCTTTGCCTCCTCCTTCGATTGAGATTTGACAGGGGGCTGATTCATCAAACTCTCGAAGGCCTTCTCGAACCTAAAAACCTCAATCTTAGTCTTCCTATCTACGCTGTCCAATTTGATGATGTCCTCAATCTTCGCCGCCTCCTTCAATCCACTGCCCTTCATCTTCACCTCCTTCGATCCACTGCCCTCCATCTGTTAGTTAATCATCTGTTAGTTAATAATTTCAATTTCATTAAGGAAAACAAAGTAAATAAATGGAAAATAAAAATTGATAGAATTATTTTTCTTCAAATCCAAAAAGAAAACTCCTTTTGTATACATAGGTCACTGATTTAGCATTTTGAAAGAGGATGCGTGCCCTTCTAAGTAAATAGTTCAAACTATTTTATCAATATAAGTGTTTTATATCAGACAAATTCTACGCTAGCTATTTCTCGCTTAAAGCATTTCGAGACTATACAATGTAGTTATACAAAGAGTACCCCTTTTTGCCCGGAATTCAAGCAGTTTATTTAGCTAAATAAAAAAGGGGAACTCATTGAAATAAATACTTCCTTCTAATCGAACTTGAAATAAGATTCCAAGGAAAGCTACTCTGACAATAAAAGAAATACCTCGCTCGATCTCTTAGCCTTCTTCTTCTTTGATCCGCTGCCGTCCTTATCCTCGCTCTTCGCCTTCTTCTTCTCCTTCAATCTGCTGCTAGATCTCTTGCCCTCCTCCCTCGATTGCTTCAACTTCTGCTCCCATCTGGCGTCTGCCACCATCGCCTCGTCCTCCGTCGCAATCTTCTTCCTCTCCATCTTCTCTTTCAATCTGCTGCTAGATCTCTTGCCCTCCTCCCTCGATTGCTTCAACTTCTGCTCCGATCTGGCGTCTGCCACCACCGCCTCGTCCTCCGTCGCAATCTTCTTCCTCTCCATCCTGCCCTGCGACGGAAGGACAGCCATCAACTCGCTGCCCTCCTCCCTCGAGCTAGTCGGGGGCGAACCGGAGCAAGTCGGGCACTTCTTGGTCTCCATCATAATCCTCCTCCTCCTCTGCAGAACCTTCCACTGCTCCTTCGTCGCCTCCGCCGGCTCTATCTCTTGGAGGGGCCCGTGCTCCAGGACCGCCTTCATCAAGTCCCGCATCTTCTCGACTTCCTTCACCACCTCCACCACCTCGGCTGTGCGCCTCTTCCTGAACACAAAACCGGAGCACGTGGAACACATGACCCACTCCGTGGCTGCTAACCTCCGCATCGTCCCACCCCCGTTCTCCATCGCCCTCATAACCTCCGGCCGGCGGTCAGCTCTTCTTACGTGGAAGGCGAGGCTGCAGCGGCGGCGGCGGCGGCGGCTGGCTTAGATTAGACCGAGGGGAAAAGGCCGAGGGGAGCCCCCGATAGGCCAACAAGCCCAACTCGGTAGCAGGGCCCTGTTTGGTTTATGACCCACAGAAGTCCTGCCAAAATTTTGCTAAAAAAAAAGTCCTGCCAAAATTTATGCATAGTTTTGCATTTTAAAAAAAGACAAATTACCAAAGTTATTTTGCCATGTTTTTTTGACAACATATTTTTGCCTTGTTGGTGCATGTGCCAAGATAAAGTTGTGTTTTGCCAAAGTTTAGTTGTGCCAACGTAAGGTTTGTGACTAGCAAATATGCTCGTGCGTTGTAATGAGAGAAAAAAAATATCAAACGTTTCGCTTCAGCTTGATGCACGGCTGCAACAGCTATGACAACTTATTTGTATTGATATTGTGTGTGGTTACCGTAGCAATCACAAACGAGCGGACTCATTAACGGAGACAAGGATGACAGTCTTAGATATCTATTTATTTTTCTGGTGGAGTTAGATATCAAGTTTTATGGTTTTTTTTATGATCCATAAAAATATGTAATTTTAATATTTTATCAAAGCCGACAAGTAGTTGTCATCTTCGTATTTCAATTTACACATGTCCGCCTTATCGAGAGTTTGCAATGTTATATGCGGATAATTTAGAGATTTGTGTTGACATGTGCAGATAGCTTGAATAAACTTTTATCTTTTTATATTAGATTAGATAACAAAGTACTCAAGATTTAAGTATACAGTTTGATTAGTTAGGTCATCGGCTCAACAGGCGATGAGTTGGGCAAAGGATACAGCCTTTGACTTGTGGCACCTGAGTAACCCGCCAAACCAGCAAAAGCTAGAGAAGGAAATCTCTAAATGGCGACGACCGGAGAAGGGATGGTTGAAGGTTAACACGAGCGCAACATTTTCTAAAGATAGCAAAGAGAGTGCAACAGCATCTGTCATCAGAGATGATCAGGGAGCACTCTAAGTGGCAGAGGCACTCTGGTATGAGCGAGGCCTCGATGTATGTACCATAGAGGCTTTGACGTGCATGGATGGCCTCAAACTGGCAGTGCAGTTGGGGCTACGGAGAGTGCAGCTAGAATCTGATTGCCTTCAGGTTGTGTAGCTATAGAGGAGGAGGAAGGATATGCAACGTTCTATCCTGATCATATTCTGAAGGAGATGGAGATAAGTCTTGCCTTTCATAAATTTTCTTTCTCTCACAATAGTAGAAATTGTAATAAAGTTGCGCACTACTTAGCTAGGCAGATCTCTAGTTTGCATCGTTCGGAGGTGTGGCTTGATGCTCTGACATGCGTATATGACTCGATCGATTTCCTCGACCAGTTTATAATAAAAGGCAAGAAGTAAAAAAAATTATAAACAATAATTTATTCTTAATTAAAATCAACATCTTAGACTAAGATTCTTAGTAATAGAAATATATTTTTTGAGCATAGTAATAGAAATATTTGTTTATTATAAGTAAGGGTCAACGTTTAAAAGACCCATAATATTTTATTTATTTTATCTTAATTCGGTAATAAAAAGTATAGTTACTTCATCACTCATCAGGAAAGAAAAGACACATAAAAAACATAAAAATCACGGACATGACATCTAGGAAAGGCGACACTTTTCTTAAACCCAACATACTAAGGGGGTGTTTGGTTTGAGGAGTTAAAGTTTAATAAACACTGTAGCACTTTCGTCTTATTTGACAAAAAGTTTTCAATCTTGGACTAATTAGGCTTAATAGATTCGTCTCGTAAATTACTCCTAATCTGTACCGATATACATGTAATTAGTCTACATTTAGTACTCCATGTATTTGAGGGAACATTGATGTGATGGGAGTTAAACTTTAACAAAAACGTAACCAAACAGGCCCTAAACGTGTGTGAAAAGGTGTGAAAATAGGAAAAGAAGATGAAGTGACCGAACGGAAAACAGAAACGGAGTTGAGAACAAAAGAGACTCGGACCGAACGTTGTAACCAGGCTGCATGCGGATGAACGTTGATGGTCGGTCTGTCGGATAAAAAAATGTAGCAAAAAATTTTGTCTATTTGGTATTCAGTAAATAGAGAGGTATAGATTATGTTATATTCCTTTTCTATTTGATTAGAATTCTTATTTTAGATTTAGGAATCAGAGATATTTATTTGAATTAGGATTTCTAACTATCTATATATTACCTTAAGACTGTGTATATATTATAATTGAACTCGGTATCATCGTTAGACGCGAGTTGTTCTAACATATATGAGCACGGACACAATATGTTTTGGAATCGGACTCTGCGTCACGCTGGACAAGAGCTATTCTAAATCGTACGAGCACAGATTGTATATATATGAGTCTAGATAGGAAAGAAAAAAAAACTCTCCATCGTCCGGTAGTTAAAGGAAGACGGATCAAATAAATGGATGGACGAAAAAAATCTAAAATTTGTCTCTTTATTATTAACTAGCAAACATATCCGTGCGTTGCAATGGGAGAAAAAAAGTATCAAACGTTTCGTTTCAGCTTGATACTCGGCTGCGACAGTCATGACAGCTTAATTTGTATATGTGCTACTTCTGGTATTGTGTGTGGTTACTGTAGCAATCACCAATGAGTGGGCTCTTTAATGAAGACGAGGATGATAGTCTTAGGTATCTATTTATTTTTCTGGTGGGGTTAGATATCAAGTTTTATGGTTTTTTATGATCCATAAAATATATAATTTTAATATCTTATCAAAGACGACAAGGGGTTATCATCATCGTATTTCAATTTACACATGTCAGCCTTATCGAGAGTTTGCAATATTATATGCGGACAACTTAGAGATCTGCGTTAGCATGTGCAGATAGCTTGAAGAAACATTTATCCTTTTAGATTAGATTAGATGACAAAGTGTTTAAGATTTAAGTGTACGATTTGATTAGTTAGGTTATCGGCTCAACAGGCGATGAGTTGGGCAAAGGATGCAGCCTTTAACTCGGCACCTGAGTCACCCACCGAACTAGTAAAAGTTAGAGAAGAAAATCTCTAAATGGCGACGGCCGAAGGAGTGATGATCGAAGGTTAACATGGACGCAACATTATCTAAAGATAGCAAAGATGGTGCAACAGTATCTGTCATCAGAGATGATCCAGGAGCGCTCCAAACGGTAGAGGCACTCTGGTATATGCCAAGCCTTGATGCATTACCATGGAGGCTTTGGCGTGCAGGGATGGCCTCCAACTGGCTATGCAGTTGGGGCTACGGAGAGTGCAGCTGACATATGATTGCCTTCAGCCTGTGCAGTTGTGGAAGAGGAAGGATATGCAACGTTCTATCCGATCCTATTCTAAAGGAGATGGAGGAGATAAGTCTTGTCCTTCATGATTTTTCTGTCTCTCGCAATAGTAGAAATTGTAATAAGGTTGTGCACTGCTTAGCTAGGTAGGTCTCTAGTTCGCATCGTTCGGAGGTGTGACTTGATGCTCCGACATACATGTATGACTCGATCGATTTCGAGGCCTTGGCCAACTGATAATGAAAGGCAAGAAGTCACAAAAAAGATTATAAACAATAATTTATTCTTAACTAAAACCAGCAACTTAGTAATAGAAATATATTTTTTGAACATAGTAATAGAAATATTTGTTTATTATAAGTAAGGGTCGACGTTTAAAAAACCCGTAATATTTTATTTATTATATCTTAATTCTATAATAAAAAGTATAGTTACTTCATCACTCATCCGAAAAGAAAAAAAAAACGCATAAAATGAACATAAAAGTCACGAACATGACATCCAGGAGAGGATACACTTTTCTTAAACCCAATGTACAAAACGTGTGTGAAAAGATGTGAAAAAAGGAAAAGAAGATGAAGTGACCGAACACAAAACAGAAACGGAATTAAGAACAAAAGATACCCGGACCAAACGTTGTAACCAGGCTGCATGCGGATGAACGTTGATGACTGTGTTGGACGAAAAAAATGTGGCAATAAATTTTGTCTATTTGGTATTCGGTAGAGGTATAGATTATATTATATTCCTTTTCTATTTGATTAGAATTACTATTTCAGATTTAGGAATCGGAGATATTTATTTAGATTAGGATTTCTAGCTATCCATATATTACCTTAAGATTGTGTATATATTATAATTGGACTATGTATTATCGTTAGACGTGAGTTGTTCTAACACATGTGAGCACGGACCCAATATGTTTTGAAATCGGACTCTGACTCACGCTGGATAAGAGCTATTCTAACTCATATATGAGCACGGGTTATATATATATATGAGTCTGGTTAAAGGGAGACGGACCAAACAAATGGATGGATGAAAAAAAGAGACTGAAATTTTGTCTCTTTATTATTAGGTATAGATATAAATACCTCTGTTAAAAAATGCAAATCTGGCATCCCGGGTTTAGTTGTGCCAACGTATGTTTTGTGGCTTTATTAGTAACTACCTCTGTTAAAAAAATGCAAATCTTGCATCTCGGGAAGACAAAAGTTTCTTAATTTTGACCAAAGTTTTTTAAAAGTATTGATGTTTAAGGATCATTAGATTAATCATGTGATGTATCTTCATAATAAATTTAACTAAAAATCTAAATGTAGGTAATATGTTCTACTAGCAAAAGTGCTCGTGCGTTGCAACGGAGAAAAAAATATAATATGTATTTATGTAAAATATGTATGTCTCATAGTCATCATAATCTACAAAATAATATGTTCCAAAATCGTGATAGGCTCAATGCTCGTTGAGTTAATCACAACCCTTCGCCCATGAAGTCACTTGTCCCCGCCTTGTCCATGATGTGGTCAAACACGTCAAGCAACGGTCTAACGTAGAATTAGGACTACATGATATTTTTTAAGTTTGGTGAATTATTTATACTAGTATATATTGCCCGTGTGTAAGGTCCAAATAGGCTAGAGGGGGGTGAATAGCCTAATTAAAACTTCTACAAGAATTACTTAACCACGAGTTAGTACGAAAGGTGGCGAGGCAAAAGCACTAGCTCTAACTAATTAAGCAAGCCACTTACACAATTCTAGTACAAGGCTATTCACTAAACACAACAACAACTATAAGCTAGAAACGAGAAGTAATACGAGAGAAGAGCTTCGAGTGTTTATACCGCCATGAAGAGAAGAGAAATACCAATCAATCAATCATACAAGAGAAATCCTCGGGAAGAGAATGACACAAGAATTTATCCCGAGATTCACTTGCTTCCCGGCAAGCTACTCCCCGTTGTGGCGATACACCCACTTGTCGGTTCGCGAGCTAATCGACTATCAAGAGTCGAGCCCTCGGCGGGCGCCGCACAACCGCACACAAGATGGGGATCCTCCAAGCCACGAGCTCCACTAGAGTATCCAATTTGCGAACTCCCGCGGGGAAGGATCAAGAACCCCTTACAACACTTGGTGAAGGCTCCAACAATCTCCAATTGCGAGCTCAATCACCTCCGCTGCTCCAAGCCGTCTACCGTGTCGGGAAACACGGAAGAGTAACAAGAAATCCGCAGCAACTCGAAGATCAAGTGCCTCTAGAATGCAACTCTCAAGCAATGAACTTGAATCTCACTCAATCTCACTCAAGATGTGCAACTATGCAAAGAGATGAGTGGAGGGGTTATTCTCTAGCTCAAAGTATGTCTCTATATCTCAAAATGTGCAAGAGTTACCCTCAAACCCCGGCCAACGTCTATTTATAACGAAGGGGTACGCAGCTAGCCGTTACAGACGACGCAGCGAAAAACGCGCTGACCGGACACTCCGGTCAGGGTGACCGGACACGTCCGGTCACTACACGACAAACGTGAACAGTGCGCGTCAGAACTAGCCGTTGCCCTGACCGGACGCGCTGAACCGATTGACCGGACGCGACAGTGCCCGCGTCCGGTCGCGTTCCAGTATGCTCCCGTTGAGACCGGACGCGTCCGATCGCACGTGACCGGACGCGCCGCGTGTCCGATCGTCACTCCGCTTCGCTCTACCCCTCTGGACGCCTGACCGGACGCTCCGGCTACGTGAGGGACCGGACGCGCCGGTCGCGCGCTCTGGTTCGCTCAGGAGAACTGACCGGACGCGCTGTTGAACTGACCGAACGCCACAGTGCCAGCGTCCGGTTAGAGTCCAGTAAGCTCCCTGGATGACCGGACGGTCGTCAGTGACCGGACGCGCCGGTTGCAAACCCTAGCACCCGCGCCTACGCTGTACTGACCGGACGCGTCCGGTCATACCATGACCGCGTCCGGTGCAGCGTCCGGTCACCTCTGTGACCTCCGTTCGCCTCCGTTTCTTTTCCGACTTCCGGCGTAGTGGAAAATAGGCATTTCAACTTCACAAAAACGCCTGAATCCCGCCTCGCAAGCTCGGCGGGAGGGAGAGAGGAACCCAAACCCCTCTCTACCGCTTGAACTCCACCGCCTTCGCAAATGTGCTAACACCACCAAGTGTACACCACCATGTGCATGTGTGTTAGCGTTTCACAATCATTTTCCAAGGCGTTATGTTAGCTCTTTACTAGATCCTAATGCATATGCTCAAGACATTGATCTAGTGGCACTTGATTTCCGAGCTAACCGTGATTGCCCCTCTTGATAGTCGGCTATGTATCCTAAATCCGGTCAATCACTTCTCTACTCATCTTAGACCGGCAAAAGGAAAACCCTATGGTTATACCTTTGCCTTGCGCTCTTAGTTCCTTCTCTTCCACTTGATCATCATGTACACCATATTATGTGCATCACCACCACTTGTGATCTTGTGGCCATCACTCCATGCCACATGCTCCTTCATCACGTGTGTTGCTTGTGCCTAACTCAAAACACTTAACACATGGCATTAGCAACTTGGTGTCATTAATTACCAAAACCAAACTTGGGCTTTCACCGTGCGAACACTACGGGGCATAATAAGTCCAAAGTTAATTTTATCAAATTCTATCAAATTTGAAATACTTCGATAAGATTCAATGAAAAACATACTTTTGTGGTTCCAAAAAATTTGAAGCGATGCACGTTTAAAAAGCATAGATGTAATTGTCACAAAAGTTTGAAATCAATCACATTTAATAAAAATTCACACAAAACGACAAAAATCACTAAATTTATTATTCTCATATTTTTTAAAACAATTGAAGGAATCCCAGCTATTGAACCAAAAGACACCTTTGGGATATGGATGCATCACATATTCTTTTGAGCAATCAAAACACTGTTATTTATGAGTTCTCATGATTTGCACTTCATATTCCCTCGCCCACCCGCTTGTACAAAGGACATTTTCCTTGTACATTGCAAATAAGATCGCAAAAGATCAATATGTATGTACAACAATCCAATGTACCTGTAACGGATCAACGTAATTATACGAGATTAAGTAAGAAAATCTTCCACCGAGACGGTTAATTTATCAAACTTAAACCCGTATAACCCGAGATTCCGTGAAATCACGAGGGATTTCAAACCAACCAACATACAACCAAGATCGTACTGATTTAGCAGCCACAATTCACATGATACATAGAGTTCACAATAAAAGTGGAGTACATCGGAGTTCGGAATAAAAGTTATTACAACATAGTTCAAAATAACATAGTGGAAGCAAGTAGTTTTACACACACGCTTAGTTCAAATACAGTGCCAGTAGATAGTCATGGTCCACAAAAGCATTAGATAAGACGAGCAGAGTGACCCTTGCCCCAGGTCCTAGTTGTCGTCCATCGCCGGATACAGACAGTTGGAGCAGTACCCATAGTACATCTGACCATCTGCAACAACAATGGGAACAACGCCCTGAGTACGAGAATGTACTCAGCTAGACTTACCCGTCATAAACTAGAAATAACGGACACCAAGGATCATGCAAGGCTTTATAGATTGGACTGGCTTGACTCATTTACGAAAAGCATAAGTTGTTATGAAAAACTATACCAGTACTTTTTGCATCACTTTTAGTATAACCTATTCAAGCTAGGTAAGCACCTATTGCTAAAACAATCACTTGATTCATCATTAACAATCTAGACTACCATATCAGGTTTAGCATTTCCAACATCATTCACTTAACCATCAGTGTTCCATTAATGTTACTACGATGCCATAGCTCGAGTCAAGTGCTCACTAACCGGGAGCGACGGCGATTCGAATCGAATTCCTATCCAGCTGGAGATTTATTCCTCACACAAACCCTACTTCCCCCGTCAGGGTCGCGTAGATCACCAATGACACTTTCCAACAAGCTGCGGGATAACAATCATGGATCGCACTACCCAGGGACCGCCCGACTGCCAGGACGCACCTTGGGCTCACTCTTCACGTCCCTGTTACACTCCCTTCAACACCAGTCTGCCAACCCGAGTTTATCCCGGCTCGAAAAGTATCACTAGCTTCGCGGTCGAAAGGTACTTTATTCGGCCAGCTAAATGTGAGGCATGCGTTCAACATGACAAGAAAGACGAGCAACGATCGGTCCTTAATCGACACAGACGGAATCACTATAGTCCAAAACCCTATAAGACTTTGCCCGGTCTTCGTTTATCCATCAACACTTGGTTACTTTTTATGATCACAATTACAGCTAACCATAACCCGGTATCCACCTATAACTCGCAGGTGACAGGAAATCACCCGACTTCTACCGGTCTAAGCATGGCTAAGCAATTTACTCGATCCTGACCTAACAGGGTGAAAGATAATCCGGTGGCCAAGGTAATAATGCAACAACGGTTTCACTCAACTCCTATAACTTAATGCAACTATATATATAACTATAGTTCATGTAGTAAGGAACAACTTTTATAAAATAGGAGACTTAAAATGCTCCGGGGCTTGCCTCTTTCGAACGAGCTAGGATGGTGGTCGACGCACTCTGGCAGCTCCTCGCCTGACTCTTTCTCCTCGGGCACCTCCTGTGCCTGGGGCTCCTGCTGATCCGTCCAAGCCTGCTCCTCCTGTACTGCTACCTGCGACTCTTCCTGCGATCCTGTATGATGCAAGTGCATAAGTAAACATGTGAATGATGCATCGGATTGTGGTGGAGTGCTTTGATGACATGAGATGCAGATGAGCACATGGAATGAGCAGTTTGAATATAACTATTTCTTCTACAAGGTAGTCCACGTCATCCAAGAACATATACCCTAAAACATGCACCTTATTCTTCTATTAGTTAGCCTATCATCTATACATACAAGTGAACCTAAGCTACCAAAGCTTACCAACCTAACTCAACCACAACATCAGCAAGGCATAATGATGCTTCAAAGATACACCAAACATATTTTATTTCTCTTAATTTCTCATAAAAATAATCTTTTATTCCCTATTTAACTAGGATTACACAGCAACACCTATTTCTGGTGTAGATAAAAATCTACAAAAATTACAGTAGCTTACCCTTACTATAAATAACCTACTACCAAAATTTCATGAGAATTGAATATGTAAAACTATCTATACAAAATAAACAAGTTATAGCCTCAATATGAGCACGAAATTATTTTGTACTAGAAAAAGTATCAAACAACAGATTTCATATTTTTTCTATGTTACTAACAGTAAACTAACACACTACAAAAATTATCACATGTATGTTCTATACAAATTTAGCTTTCTACTAAAAATAACAAAGATTATCAATTAAAAGCATTTGTACTCCACCTCAAAAATTTCTCGCAGAACATACTTCACAAGTATTTTTCCTAAAAAGTACATCACTAAGAAAGACTAATGCAATAAGAATCACATTTTCCCACTATTATTTTATTTACTACATATTTTTCTAAGATATCAGCATTTATAGCAATTAAATAAACCTACACAGAAAAGTGTCACCAACTTATCATGAAATATTTTTAAACTGTAGATCTATTCAAGAGGAACATTACAAAATTTGTTTCACAATTTTTGGAGCTATAAATCTGGAGATATGATTTTTCAAAGTTGTTTCATAATTCTGAGAAATCATTTTCCTTAATTCTTTTAAAAATTTGCCGGTGAAAACGCTGAATACACCCGGTGCAGTGCACCCACACGCGCTGACACGCGGGACCCACGGGTCAACGGACCCACCGGCCAGCCAGAGCAGCGCGGGGGAGGCGCTGACCGGTGGCGAACTCGCCGCCGGTGAGGTCTCCGGCGACGGGGAGGGCACCAACATGCTCCCCGCACCGAGACGCACCCAGCGCACCAACTCCGAGCGGCGTGGGAGCTCCGGAGGAGGCTCGCCGGCGGAGATGGCGTCACGGCGGCGTTGGAGCTCGTCGGCCGGCCAATGCAGGCCACGGGGGCGGCCGAGAAGGCGAGCGCGAGCACCGCTAGGCGAAGGGGAAGCGGATGCTCGAGACCGGAGGAGGCATGAAGGGTCAGGGAGCTCCGGCCATGCGCGCCGGCCAACGGCGGCCATGGCGGCAGTGGAGGAGGGGGACGGCCAATTGGCCCTCACCTGAGCTCGAGCGGCGGAGTGGAGGCGCGCACGCGGTGGAGGAAAGCGGGGCGGAGCTGAGGCCGGGAGGAATCGGCCGGAGAAGCAGCCACGAGCGCGAACGGCGGTGGCGGAGCTCCGGGAGCCGGTGATGGCGCGGCGGTGCGCTGCTGCTGCTGGTGGGGCGAGAGGAGGGAATGGAGGGAGCAGCCGAGGCGGACGAGCGCGCGGAGGGGGGTAAGCGAGCGCGGTGCTGCAGGGGCCACAAGGGGCACGTGTCGCGCGGCGTCGTCGGCGTCCGGCCACGCGGCGACCGAGCTCTGCCGCGACGTCACGCGCGGGAGGACGCCGGCGCGGGGCTACGGGCCGTGCTGCCAGAGCCGCTGGGCCGAAAAGGAGGCCGCGGCCTAGTAGGGTGAAAACGAATTTTCCTTTATAAATAATATTTTCAGATTTCCTTATTTGTTTCAAAATTAGATTTGGAGATGAAAAAGAGGTTTTCAGAATTCTGGCCCAAAATAAAAGTTGTTCAAAATTTTATTCTCTACAACTTTCATGTAGGGCATTTTTCAAAATTCTCAATAGATTTTGAATTTAGGATTTAAAGCTAAATTGTTAATCAAAAATTTATTTGTTTAGAATATTTTTAAAACAAAATTTGAGAAAAACTTGAATTCAAGAATTGCTCCAAAAATCATGTTAATTTATTCTAGATTATTTAAAATTACTAATACCCAAAAGTATACTATCTTTTTGGCACTTACATCAAAGTTAGGGTTCTAATTATTTGCTTTTCAAGTTTAAATTTAAAAGAGCTATATTCCATGCAATGCTAGTCATGAAATGATGCTGAATGCTTTATGCTTTGAAATGCTAATGCATGCTTAACACCCAGGGGTGTTACAGTACCAACAACAACAATTTTAACCATGACACCAGACCACATATATACGAAAGGTTCCATTGGTACACTCTTTATTCATCCTTAAACAAAGAATCTAGATGTTGCCTCTCAATCTCAGGTGTAAAACCAATGAACCAGACATGATCTCACAATGCCAACTACATATCACATGATAAGACTACAGTTATGATCATTGTCATATTCTGTTGGCCCATGTTTCCAAGAAGTCGCTCCACTCTAAGCATGAACATTTCCAGCAATAGCGGCCAAGGCTCGGATGTTATCTTGCGTGTAAAAGAAACCCATTTCTTGGAGCTTCACTAATTGTGTCGCATACAGTCCTTCTGGCGGCACTGCAAATTTTGACATTACTTTGTTGATGAGAAGACTTCAAAAAAATCATCCCGAGAAAAGCTTGAGATCACACTTAGTGGAACTACAGGATTAATTTATCCATTAACAAAACAAACTATGTACTAACCATTAGGAGCATTTGGAACACCTAGGCCGCCACCAGCACCAAGCCCGCTGAACATGTTCATCAAGGTTTTGGTGTTGACATTGCCTAGGATTCAAGTGTTCCAAAAGTTGTTAAATAAGCAAGGGTATATGTAAATCCACTTATAAAGGCAGTCAATTGTCTAAACAGGTTCCATAGTGTAGCAAGACCAGTGGCAGAGAAAGCTTAAACATTAAGTCAAATGATTAGGAATCAGGCCACCAACATCAACCATTCGAGTTGACTTTCAAGATTGTCAAGCAAATATTTCCCAGCAAGTATATTGCAAGAGGAAAAGGAACGGCATTCCGGACCCAAGATATCTGTATGTCTGCAACTTGTCAGTTGTCAACTAACACAATTGAAGGTAGCGCATAAAGTCAGCATACCATCTCTAATCCGTTGTCATCGTCTGAGGTTATCAAGTGAGCTCATCTGCAAAAGAAATGGCAAGAGCAATCAGGAAATAGGTAGCAAAAGCAAAATTAAATTAGATTTGTTGCATCCAAACAGATGAATTCTATAGTCCCATAGATTGGACAGTAACTGAACCGATGTTGAAGCACGTGTCATTCTTTTCAGAAAAAAATATATGCTGGATTGCAAATTCACATTTCACAATATGTCAATCATCAATTTTAGGCATATGGAAACCTTCATCTCTAGTATCTACTTTCTACCAACTACTCGTTAACGTTGCAGAATCAACCAATCGCCAATTTGAAGCATGTGCAAACATATAGTTTACTGTCTTAAACTCTCAAATACTCATTTAACTCACCTGAAATGCAGTCTTGCAGAGTAGGCGAGGAGCTGAGGAGCAGAGGCAGAGCAGGCACTGCACAGGCAGCAGGGGTGCTGGCCGCCACCAGCCCAAGCGCCCGACGGAGTTGCAGCCCGGCAGCCCGCGCAGGAGGACGACAGCCGAACGCATGGGGCAGGTCCGCGCCGCCGCTCAGTAGAAAGCCTGGGAGATGCAACCCTAACGCACGACGGCGCCATCAGCATTTTCAGTAAAAAATGGTGGCCATTCCGAGCCAAATCTAAGGAGAAAAAGACATGTATCTTCTTCACTAAAATTTTTGGATGGAAGAAAACAAGAAACCGCACCTCGTAGATCAGGCGGAGACGACAAAGATGGGCACACGTGCAGACGTCGCGGGAGATGGAACGGCTTCGCAGAGGACGAGAGGCAGTGACGAACGTCGAGCGCACAGAGCCGCCTACGCGCCGAACTCGACGTCCGCGACGGCGGAGGCGACCAGAGTGGGCAGCGCCCCGGCTTGGAAACAGCAGCGAGCGTAGAGCGCACGGAGCCGGCGGCGAAGCGCCGAAGTGGGTGGGCGCGCTGGGTCGAGCCGGAGAGCGTTCTTCATGCGACAACAATCTGAGTGTCATGTCATTTAATCATGGCATTATTATTGATGAATAAGGCACGCCTTCCAGTAAAAAAATAAAAGTGAAAAGGATATAATTTGTGTTCACCTTTTCATCCTTGAGATATTAGTTGAATTGGCTTGTAGCTATGAGATCCACAAAAACAAAGGAAGGTGCATGCCAGCTTCCTGTGTTTGAACAATAT
Organism: Saccharum hybrid cultivar R570; assembly: GCA_038087645.1. Classification (NCBI taxonomy): domain Eukaryota; kingdom Viridiplantae; phylum Streptophyta; class Magnoliopsida; order Poales; family Poaceae; genus Saccharum; species Saccharum hybrid cultivar. Next base: position 2,736,664 of record JAQSUU010000262.1, on the reverse strand, counting down.
TTCAAAGATTGCAGAAACAAGCTGCACTAACCCTTATTGAATTCAGTGATTGCTTCAATCTCTCACTCTTCTAGATAAGTTCCGTCTTCTCCTCCTTTTTCAGAACTATGAACAATGAAAATGAAAGTACATTGATCAGGTCATAAAGTACAAGACAATGCCAAACAGATTTAAAAATAATCAGCTGTCTTGTTAAACTAAATAGCAAGATCACTTTAACAAAGTTGAAGCAAAAGATTACAAAAAAAAACAGAGCTTACCAGGGTTAGAGCATATTGCACCAGATATTTGTTATTTGCAGCTCATTATGGTTGAATATATAATTATAAAAAAGGAAATTCAGCACATAGCTAGCAGTAGCATTACCATAGAACCTTGGTATGTTCATATATAGCTGGAATCACTCCCACGCCTTCCTTATGTTCCTTCTCTGAAACACAGAGTCCAACCACTATGCAGTTATCTAGTAGTTGGTAAAAAGAAAAAAAATAAGATATGCCAAGCTGATATTGTTTAAGTAGCCGACAAGTATGTTAGCTCTTTTTCTTAACAAGTCGGCCATCTTTCGTCTTAAAAGTATACTATCTATCTACTAATTAGTAGACAAATGCTAGAAAAGTGAAATCTTGGCTGTATATTTAAAATGAACGGAACACAGAGACAATAATTCACCGGTACTGATCTCGTGGCCACTTGCCAACATAAACTAAAATCGAAATGAATTTCCCAAGGCTTTGTGACAGAAGAGTAGGATTGCTATCTCATGTCCTGCCTAACCTAAACACCCACTCAATCAAGAACTGCTACCTAGAACTCAAAATTTATAGCTACCCAGCTTAAAATTTTCAGCCTAGTGGACAGTTTGCATCACGCGTTCACTTCGTTGAGCAGGTGTACACAAGTCAAGCACGCATACACTCCAGTTGTCCATGTCAAACATGCTAGTCAAGCAAAGCAGACAAGAACTCACCTTAGAGGCACTTCATCGAGCAGGTGTTGGGCGTCTTCTGTTCATCACCTGCAGCAGATGATGCTGCGGCTGCCCAGTTGTTCTTCATAGGAGCATACAGCAGAGATGGGTAGGGGGAGCCGCCCAATGCCGGTGCTGCTCGCACGCAGGTGCATTGCGTGGGGGCTGCTTCCTGAAGGATCCGCCCCGAGCTGCGTCCGCCATACCGTCTCCGCCAGGAGCCGGCATCGCCCCAAATCAAGGCTGTGTCGTGGAGGCGCGGCGGCAGGTTGCTTGAGGTCGAGGGATCTAGCGCCCCGGTCGTGATGCAGGGACGATGCAGAATAAGGGAGTATGGAAGAATATTAAAGAGTCAAATAAAACAGCAGGCTAATTGAAATTGAAGAAATACAGAACAATTGGGCTGGAATGATCCAACAAGTCCAAATTTCAGATAACATCTCGCAAACAAATAAACCTGAAACTCCTAGTAGCAAGAAAGTCTGAACTCTTGGTGAAAAGGTGCTACAACTTATACCTGTACAGAAAGGAGAAAAGAACCCACCTTGATTGACAAGTCTGAAGACTTCCTGTACAGGTCATTTGCAGGTTCCTACAAATAGCAGGTCTGAACTTTTTCCAGTGAAACCAAATTGAACATGACATTGCAGCAGAAACAGAAGTTTATTGGAAGGTAAAAGGCAAAATCATAGTTCCTTCATGGATTTTCTTCTAGATGCTGGTATGACAACATGACTGCATGTAGCTAAAGATTTTGGTAGACAGGATAGGACGCAACACACCCAACACAAATAAATTCTGGTAACAGCTTCAATATGCGTATTAAACTATGGATTTATAAATTCGTAAAGCACAAATTGAGATCCTAAGATCATTAGCCGGTACTGCGCAAGGCTCTCCTCTCCCTGCGCCTCGTCTCGCTTAGATTTGTGGAGGGCCGAAGCGGTGGGGGGCAGTGGAGCCTGTGGTAGTGGTACCTGACATCGACGCCGACGGTGACGTTGTAGCGGATCCAGTTGCGCGCATGGAGGGGATCGCGGACGAGGGAGACGAGCTGGTCGTTGGGCGCGGCGAGCATGGCCTAGATGCCCGACCCAATGAGCATGGTGGTGGAGTCGAAAAGCCTCCCGACGCCAGAGGCGGCGCGCCCCGCCGCGGCCTCACTCGTCAGGGCCCGTTTGCGCCGAAGGGTGCCCACCACGGGATCCGGGCGCCGCCGCCGCCGCACGCAACCCTAGAGCCCCATAGCCATGCGCCATTGCCTGCTCGCTCGCGCGCCTTGTGTTTTTTTTGGAAGAAACGGAATAATCGAGGAGGTGGGAATCGAACTCGGCGTCATTTGAAGGCTCGAGTGACGATGCCGAGGACATGCAGGGTGGCATCACACATCGAATCCTGGCTCGACCTGGCCATCGATTTGGTTGAGATGTTTTATTAGCCAATTTTAATAGAGACGAATTCATGTGTACATTTTTCTAGATGCGTAATGGTTGAAGGCTCTCAGCGGAGGACATTTTATTGGGTGGACCGAGCATAATTTTGATTGGTCAATTATAATAGAGACATATCATAAACAAATACATGTAGCAAAATATCTTTGCTTCTGGATGTTTATTATTAGAACGCAGGTTGAAATATAGGAAATGCAACTTGAGGTACATTCTATTCAATGACGTGGCTCTAGCAGACTAACGGAAAAGAGAAACTACAGTAATAAAAAAGAGGAATTACTTAATTTCTATTTATCGACAACATCTTCGCCTCGCTCATCCGGTCCTCCCCTCAATCATCCATATGCAACCCATAAAATGAGAAAATTCCGTGTGTGCCATTGAATAATTCCACGATACCGGGCAAACCACTGAATGTTTGGTTTGAACATGAGTGCCATCGAAATTGTTTTTTCGTTCCATGAGTGCCACTGCCCACTGCCATCTATACTGCAGCAAACAGCAGTTATCTCTAGGTTAAAAAGACACTTATGCCACTGCATGAATAATGGCGTTGCTTTTATTTTTGCTGATATAAATGCATGAGAATGGAAAGTAGTGGCTCACATAGACAGTAGCAGCATATCATTGCACATAAAGTGACACAAGAAAAATTTACAGAGATAGAAATAACCAAGTTTAACAAATACTGAATTTTCCAAGTTGAAGATAGGTTCACAACCAGGTCATTTTTACATAAGTGCTAGGTGCACATATTAAAGATAGCACAGGTTCACTTATCAAGTCTTACATAACAAACATGGCAGATCTCTAACAGTTCCACGGAGACAATCCAAAAGAAGTTCTCATGCAAAAGAGAACACACATCAATTAGACATGTAGCTTCCTTTTGCTTCTGGTGCACAACGCTGGGCTTCCAGGAATGGAATGATCTACTCTTCTTCTAGTGCACATCGCTGGACTATCTTGAGGAGTAGGCGCCTTCTTCTTATCCTGCACAAGCTTGGCCTTGGCCCTCTTTCCTTTAGTCGACTTCTCTGCAGTTGGAAGCACGATGGCTACGGCCATTGGTTCAAGTTAGTTGGAACCAGACCCTGACATCCTGTAATGAGGACAATAGTATGGAAGTTAGGGATAGTGAACATGTCTTCTCCATGTAGCTGAAAAGCATTACAGTCAGGTTACTTACTTGATAGACCTTGATGATGATGGTGTTCTCTTTCTCTTGGTAACAAGTGTAGCCAACTCATTTGGTGTCTCAAGAGGGAATGTCATTGTTGGTGCAAATTGTAGAGAGGGTGCATCAATGCTCAATTCTATTGTAGGTTCATTTGTTTTTCTTTTCTTAGATTTTGGAGGTCCTCGGCAACATTATTCATTTTTCATTACAAGAATTGAAAAATACAGATTTACAAGAAATATAAATAGAGGATGCAAGAGTTATGAAGTTTGATAATACCTGGCTGCAAGCATGGCTGCTTTGTCTTCTGGATCACCATCTTTGCAGGTCCACCAGTGGTGTCCATGTTGCTTGCAAATTGGACACTGGTGCCTCCCTTTTCTACCTTGCCCACCTTCGGCACTGCTCTTATGCTTGATTGAATGCTGAGCAATAGCCAACTTAAACACATTCATATTGGGATAAATGTTGCCTACTATCATCGGTGGGTCATTAACATCATAAACAATTTCTGGTTCTATAGGTTGGGGTGGCTCCTGCTGCTCCTCATCAGATGAGGCATCATCAGTTCCATAGCCTGATTCAGAATCAGAGCTGGGCACATAGTCTCCTTTGGGTGTTGGCTGTGTAGGACATGCAGTTTCATGATCACCCTCATCATCATCATCTCCAGCATGCTCATTTTGTGGGAAAGGATTCACAAGATATGTGTCCAATGTGTCATTAGTTGTTTGAGTAGGTTGGGTAGCATGGGAATCAGATTCTGTAGGTTGGGTGCCTTGTGTGATAGCTTTGAGAGGAGGGTTTTGTGGCAAGGAAGGTGTACAAGGCACAACATCAGAAATAACAGCATTGGATATGTTCCAATCAGGAGGAGGAACATGTGGCTTCCTAGTATCGAAGTAGCAAATGGACATGCGGATGACTTTAGAGCTCTCATGCTTAGCAAACATTGCAAGCAGTTCTTCGTCTGTTCCTGATTTCTACATGAGATTCATCAGCAAGGTAGAACAGTTTGACAACATCATTGTAGCCTTTAGGGTATGAATGCAAGATATCATCAATGAAGTCCTCGAAATTAGTACAGTCACTGTCTACAACCTTGCTGGTACTAATACCAGCCACCCTCCACTCTAGTATTGTTACTCCCTCTGTTCCAGGATGGATTTCTAGAGTTGTCTTAAGTCAAACTTTTTAAACTTTGACTAAATTTCTAGAAAAAAGTGCTAATATTTATGGTACAAAATTAATATCATTTGATTTATCATAGAATATATTTTCATAAAATGCTTATTTTATGTCATAGATATTGATGCTCTTTTCTGTAAAGTTAGTCAAACTTAAAAAAGTTTGACTGGCACGGATTCTAGTCCTTTCAGGGACAGAGTGAGTACCAAACAGTCTCATATTAAGGAAGAAACTTGGTTTTCTGATCCATCCTTCAGATGAATGCGGTATCAAATCGGAAGCTATTTAGGGTTCAACACAACAAGAAACCAAGATAGATCACAGTTACTTACCCATCAGGAAGCCACACTGGACGACATGCATTTGGTTCCGACGGCACCATCCCGTCCACCATGGTCCGAGCAATGCTGACTGGAGCTGCTGCCGCCGATCGTTAGCCCCCCTCCATAGGACCGGAGTCACGCGTGGCCGCCCAGGATCCCGCGACGCCGGTTGAGACCCAGTGCCGCCACTGCTGCCGCTCCCCGCCTCAGCTGCGAACTGGGCACTCGGCCGCCCAATGCCTGCCTGGGAACCGCCCTCCCACCGCTGCGCCCACAGGATGTGCCGCCGCTGCGCCTAGATGTGCCGACGCCGCTGCTAGGATTACGACTGTCGTGGGCGTTTTTTTTTCTACGCGAGGTAAGGAAGGGCGAGACGAAGGGGTCGGGTTTGAGATATTGGCGACGGCCAGTTCACCCAAAGGGCAGGGGTAAAATTGGGATTTTTGAATAAAATAAGAGACTCCAGACTAGTTGACGGTAGAGAAACCTAACGGTCTTGACGGCAGTGGCACTCATGGAAGGTAAAATTAATTTCAATGGCACTCATGTCCAAATCAAACATTCAGTGGTTTGCCCGGTATTGTGGAATCATTCAATGGCACACACGGAATTTTCTCCCCATAAATCCACTCTTCTTTCGTGCCATCCGAGGTAGCGAGGAACCATGACAACAACAACATGCAGGAACAGGAGAGCGGACCAACATAGCAGTCCGCTCGCATGAGTAGCGCACGACAGGCTGGTGGCTCGGGCATGCGGCGCAACAGACTGTGTGGTGCTATGATCATATTATACTATGACATTAGGCTTCGGGCGCCTGTCTTGATTCAACAACAACAACAACATAGCCTTTTGTCCCAAGCAAGTTAGGGTAGGCTAGAGATGAAACCCAAAAGAGACGAGAAACAGGGAGACACGTAAAGGGACATAAAGGGCACAAGACAAAAAGAGATTACGGTTCAAGCACGTTGATTGTCAATCTCCAAGCGCTCCTGTCCATAGCTAAATCATTGGAGATATTCCACTCCTTAAGATCTCTCTTAATAGACTCGTCCTAAGTTAGTTTAGGTCGACCTCTACCGCTCTTTACATTATCAGCCCGCTTTAGAACTCCACTACGCACCGGCGCCTCAGGAGGCCTCCGTTGGACATGTCCAAACCATCTCAACCGATGTTGAATCAATTTCTCCTCAATTGGTGCCACCCCAACCCTATCCCGAATATCGTCGTTCCGGACTCTATCCCTCCTTGTGTGCCCACAACACCAACGCAACATATGCATCTCTGCTATACTCAACTGCTGGACATGTCGTCTTTTTGTAGGCCAACACTCAGCACCGTATAACATCGCCGGACGAATCGCCATCCTATAGAACTTACCTTTCAGCTTCTGAGGCACCCTTTTGTCACAGAGAACGCTAGAAGCTTGACGCCATTTCAACCAGCCGGCTGAAATTATATGCCTAACATCTTTATCAATGTCTCCATCCTTTTGTAGCATCGACCCTAAATACCAAAAAGTATCCTTCTTGGCCACCACTTGCCCATCGAGGCTAACGTCTCCCTCCTCGTGCCTAGTCGCGCTGAAATCGCACCTCATGTACTCGGTCTTAGTCCTACTAAGTCTGAACCCTTTTGACTCTAACGTGTGCCTCCATAATTCTAACTTTCTATTAACCCCCGCTCTACTATCGTCAACTAGCACCACATCATCAGCAAAGAGCATACACCAAGGGATATCACCTTGTATGTCCCTTGTGACCTCATCCATCACCAAAGCAAATAAATAAGGGCTCAAAGCTGACCCCTGATGCAGTCCTATTTTAATTGGAAAGTCACTGGTGTCGCCATCACATGTTCGGACAAACGTCACCACATCCCTGTACATATCCTTGATGAGAGTAACGTACTTAGTTGGGACTTTGTGCTTTTCCAAGGCCCACCACATGACATTTCTCGGTACTTTGTCCTATGCCTTCTCGAGGTCAATAAAGACCATGTGCAAGTCCTTCTTCTGCTCCCTATATCTCTCCATCAATTGTCGTAATAAGAAAATCGCCTCCATGGTCGACCTACCAGGTATGAACCCAAACTGATTTTGGGTCACATGTGTCACTCTCCTTAGGCGATGCTCGATAACCCTCTCCCAGAGCTTCATCGTATGGCTCATCAACTTAATCCCACGGTAGATAGTACAACTTTGAACATCTCCCTTGTTCTTGAAGATAGGTATTAATATACTTCTCCATTCTTCAGGCATCTTGTTAGACCGAAAAATAAGGTTAAAAAGCTTAGTTAACCATACTATCGCTCTGGTGCTTAGGTATCTCCACACCTCACTGGGGATACCATCAGGGCCCATCGCTTTATCTCTCTTCATCCTCTTTAAAGCCTCTTCGATCTCTGCCTCCTGAATTCTCCTCACAAAGCGTCGGTTGGTATCGTCAAATGAGTCATCCAACTCAAGAGCAGGACCCTCATTCTTCCCATTAAACAGCTTGTCGAAGTACTCTGTAACACCCCTGGGTGTTAAGCATGCATTAGCATTTCAAAGCATAAAGCATTCAACATCATTTCATGACTAGCATTGCATGAAATATAGCTCTTTTAAATTTAAACTTGAAAAGCAAATAATTAGAACCCTAACTTTGATGTAAGTGCCAAAAAGGTAGTATACTTTTGGGTATTAGCAATTTTAAATAATCTAGAATAAATTAACATGATTTTTGGAGCAAATTCTTGAATCCAAGTTTTTCTCAAATTTTTGTTTTAAAAATATTCTAAACAAATAAATTTTTGATTAATAATTTAGCTTTAAATCCTAAATTCAAAATCTATTGAGAATTTTGAAAAGTGACCTACATGAAAGTTGTAGAGAATTAAATTTTGAACAACTTTTATTTTGGGCAAAAGTTCTGAAAACCTCTTTTTCATCTTCAAATTCAAATTTGAAACAAATATAGAAATTGGAAAATTTTATTTATAAAAGAAAAATCGGTTTTTCACTTTAGTGGGCCACGGCCTCCCTTTCGGCCTAGCAGCGCTGGCAGCCCGGCCCGCGCCCCGCGCCGGCTTCCTCCCGCGCACGCGCCCGCGCGTGACGCCGTGGCGCCGCGGCAGGACTCGGCCGCCGCGTGGCCGAGCGACGGCGACGCCGTGCGACATGCGCCCCGGTGGCCCCTGCGTCCCCCGCGCCCGCTTACCCCCCTCCACGCGCTCGCCCGCCTCGGCTGCTCCCTCCATTCCCTCCTCTCGCTCCGCAGCAGCTCGCCAGCAGCAGCCGCGCCATTGCCGGCTCCCGGAGCTCCGCCACCGCCGTTGACCGCTACTGCCACGCCCGCGTCCGATCCCTTGCGGCCATTGGTCCGCCTCCCTTCACTCAACCTCGTGCTCCCTCCAGCGGTCGCCTTTGTCAAGGTGAGGAGGCCAATTTTGGCCGGCCACTCTTCACCGTCGCTCGCCGGAGTTCGTGGCTACGACAATCTCCCCGTTCCACCCCTCCTTCCTCTCTCTCGCGGTCAGCAGTTTCGCCTCCCTCCTGCGAAGCCGTAGCGCCTCCCTGCCCGCCTTGCCATGGCCGGAGTCGAGCTCCCGCTGACGAGCCGCACCGTCGTGCCACCATGCGCGTCGGCGAGCTCGCTCCGGTAGGCCACCCGGCCAAGACCGAGCACCGGTCGGTGCGGCTCGTTGTGCTGAGCACACTGGTGCCGCCAGCGCCGCACGTGGGCTCATCGCCGGTGAGCTCCGGCCGGCGATGCCCCTGCTGGCCTCCCCTCCGGCTGACCTGTGGGTCTCGCTTGACTCCTGGGCCCGCCTGTCTGTCTCGGTGTTTTGGTTCGGTGTGTAGCAGCGGGGTGCACGTAGCGTTAAAGGCAGGGTAGACTTTTAGTTTTAAAGAAAATGATTTTCAGAAATGTTGAAAAGGCTTTCAAAAATCATATCTCCAGATTTATAGCTCCAAAATTTGTGAAACAAATTTTGTAATGTTCCTCTTGAATAGATCTACAGTTTAAAAATATTTCATGATAAATTGGTGACACTTTTCTGTGTAGGTTTATTTAATAGCTATAAATGCTGATATCTTAGAAAAATATGTAGTAAATAACATAATAGTGGAAAAAATGTGATTCTTGTTGCATTAGTCTTTCTTAGTGATGTACTTTTTAGGAAAAATACTTGTGAAGTATGTTCTGTGAAAGATTTTTGAGGTGTAGTACAAATGGTTTTAATTGATAATCTTTGTTATTTTTAGTAGAAAGCTAAATTTGTATAGAACATATATGTGATAATTTTTGTAGTATGTTAGTTTACTGTTAGTAACATAGGAAAAATGTGAAATCTATTGGTTGATACTTTTTCTAGCACAAAATAATTTCATGCTCATATTTAGGCTATAACTTATTTATTTTGTATAGATAGTTTTACATATTCAATTCTCATGAAATTTTGGTAGTAGGTTATTTAGAGTAAGGGTAAGCTACTGTAATTTTTGTAGATTTTTATCTACACCAGAAATAGGTGTTGTTGTGTAACCCTAGTTAAATAGGAAATAAAAGATTATTCTTTATGAGAAATTGAGAGAAATAAAATATGTTTGGTGTATCTTTGAAGCATCATTATGCCTTGCTGATGTTGTGGTTGAGTTAGGTTGGTAAGCTTTGGTAGCTTAGGTTCACTTGTATGTGTAGATGATAGGCTAACTAATAGAAGACTAATGTGCATGTTTTAGGGTATATGTTCTTGGATGACGTGGACTACCTTGTAGAAGAAATAGTTATATTCAAACTGCTCATTCCATGTGCTCATCTGCATCTCATGTCATCAAAGCACTCCACCACAATCCGATGCATCATTCGCATGTTTACTTATGCACTTGCATCATACAGGATCGCAGGAAGAGTCGTAGGTAGCAGTACAGGAGGAGCAGGCTTGGACGGATCAGCAGGAGCCCCAGGCACAGGAGGTGCCCGAGGAGAAAGAGTCAGGCGAGGAGCTGCCAGAGTGCGTCGACCACCATCCTAGCTCGTTCGAAAGAGGCAAGCCCCGGAGCATTTTAAGTCTCCTATTTTATAAAAGTTGTTCCTTACTATATGAACTATAGTTATATATATAGTTGCATTAAGTTATAGGAGTTGAGTGAAACCGTTGTTGCATTATTGCCATGGTCACCGGATTATCTTTCACCCTGTTAGGTCAGGATCGAGTAAATTGCTTAGCCATGCTTAGACCGGTAGAAGTCGGGTGATTTCCTGTCACCTGCGAGTTATAGGTGGATACCGGGTTATGGTTAGCTGTAATTGTGATCATAAAAAGTAACCAAGTGTTGATGGATAAACAAAGACCGGGCGGAGTCTTATAGGGTTTTGGACTATAGTGATTCCGTCTGTGTCGATTAAGGACTGATCATTGCTCGTCTCTCTTGTCATGTTGAACGCATGCCTCACATTTAGCTAGCCGAATAAAGTACCTTTCGACCGCGAAGCTAGTGACACTTTTTGAACTGGGATAAACTCGGGTTGGTAGACTGGTGTTGAAGGGGGTGTAACAGGGACGCGAAGAGTGAGCCCAAGGTGCGTCCTGGCAGTCGGGCGGTCCCTAGGTAGTGCGATCCATGATTGTTATCCCGCGGCTTCTTGGAAAGTGTCATTAGTGATCTACGCGACCCTGATGGGGGAAGAAGGGTTTGTGTGAGGAATAAATCTCCAGCTGGATAGGAATTCGATTCGAATCGACGTCGCTCCCGGTTAGTGAGCACTTGACTCGAGCTATGGCATCGTAGTAACATTAATGGAACACTGATGGTTAAGTGAAAGATGTTGAAAATGCTAAACCTGATATGGTAATCTAGATTGTTAATGATGAATCAAGTGATTGTTTTAGCAATAGGTGCTTACCTAGCTTGAATAGGTTATACTAAAAGTGATGCAAAAAGTACTGGTATAGTTTTTCTTAACAACTTATGCTTTTCGCAAATGAGTCAAGCCAGTCCAATCTATAAAGCCTTGCATGATACTTGGTGTCCTTTATTTCTGGTTTATGACGGGTAAGTCTAGCTGAGTACATTCTCGTACTCAGGGCGTTGTTCCCATTGTTGTTGCAGATGGTCAGATGTACTATGGGTACTGCTCCAACTGTCTGTATCCGGCGATGGGCGATAATTAGGACCTTGAGCAAGGGTCACTCTGTTCGTCTTATCTAATGTTTTTGTGGACCATGACTATCTACTGGCACTGTATTTGAACTAAGTGTGTGTGTAAAACTACTTGCTTCCGCTATGTTATTTTGAACTGTGTTGTAATAACTTTTATTCCGAACTCCGATATACTCCACTTTTATTGTGAACTCTATGTATCATGTGAACTGTGGCTGCTAAATCAGTACGATCTTGGTTGTATGTTGGTTGGTTTGAAATCCCTCGTGATTTCACGGAATCTCGGGTTATACGGGTTTAAGTTTGATAAATTAACCGCCTTGGTGGAAGATTTTCTTACTTAATCTCGTATAATTACGTTGATCCGTTACAGCTAGTATCGGAGCATGGTTTAGCATGTTACTGTTCACATGGGTATTTAAAAACAAAACTGTGTTTTCAACTAAGCTTTTAAATTTAAGAGTGTGCTAGTGGTCATATCCTTTATGCCCAATAAGGACTCTAGGTGGCTTAATTAAGTACTAACTTGGGGTTTTGCATCATATTTTAAATTTCATCGCTCATACGGCATGCTATTGTATGAGTGCCATTCAATTGAGTGGTAATGTATGGATCAATTCCCTCTACGCCCTAGTAAGTGAGAGTTGTGAGAGCATGGTCGGATACACTGCCGATCTAGGGGAGTGCTTATGTGATACCGAAATACTTACGTGCCATGCGTATGTTCGTATGAGGGTATTCAAATGGTGGGGACTTCCGTCATGCGGTGACGATGCCGTCAATAGGACGATGATTCGGGTAGTTGTTACCGTTATACTCGTATCTGGGGATGCGTGTAGAGCGAGTAACTTACTTTACTGCTTTCTTGCATATTTTCATACTGTGAGGTTTGGGCTGAAGTGACTTTCTGTAGGTATATAACAACGCTTTCGAGTAGTATGTATTAGTTATGTTACAAGAGATCGTTGTATACCACCGTTTATTCCGTTAGTAGTTATTAGTCTTTTAAGTTGGTGAGGACGTACGGAACATGCATGTATCATGTTGTGCATTTCATTCATGGAATTTTTTCTCCCCTTATAAGTTGATTATCTCATTTTGATAAAAAAATGCCAACTTAAAAATCTGTTCTCATCACGGTAATAAATTTTTTGCTACAGATGGCACGTACCAAGCAGACAGCCCACAAGTCCACCGGCAGAGCTCCCCGTCATTAGCTTGCTCCCCGCACTCGTCAGCGCCACACTTTTCTTGGAGAGTTTGGGATGCCTACGCTCTTGTGGAGAGTACTCAACTATGTAGGCCATCCTGATGGGATGGAGCCCCGCTACTTTTGGTCGAATGAGCGGTTAGGGGAAGGACTTTTGGTGACTGTGGAAACAGTAGTTCGTCCCTGAGGTGATGGTTCTGAGTGGACCGGTTGACATTTTGAGTCAACTGGCAGGACCCCTGAAGAAGCCGCTGAGAGGGCAGCCTTTGGGATCCTGAGGGATATCATGGATCGCTTTCCTCAGGAGTTGGCAGCAGCTATAGTTGGAGTCTTTCCGAGGGGCAACCCCTTCACTGACTCGTGACAGCAGGCAAGAGGAAGATCTCTGGAGATTAGTGCCGCAGAAGCACAGAACAGTGACAACCCCGCTATGAGTGCCATGTTCGCAGTGTTGAGGGCCTTTGATGGAGTGGAAGGTATCCTGAGACGTGTGTCTAGTGCTCTTGGTCAGGCTCATGATGACCGTCGTCAGCTTCAGAGAGATCACGACGCCGAGATTGAGAGGCTCAATACAGAGATGGCTCAGTTGACTCGTTAGAGAGATCAGGCTACCCAGAGGACTGTGGCTTTCAAGGGAGATGTACGTGCCCTGAGAGAGCAGGTTGGGTGACTGACCACCACCAACAGGAACGCTGAGCGCATGTTGACTCATGTGCTCCATGAGAGGAATGAAGCCTGGTCCGCAAAGAATGTGTTGTGGGCTAGACAGTTTGAGCTAGAGCAACAGCTGGCATATGCAGAGGAATATAATGACAATCTGCATGAGGAGGTTCATCGGCTGAACAATCAACTAAACCCCTATGTTCCTCCTGGTGCGGCAGAGATGGATTTGGATGAAGACGAAGATCCTGAAGAGCCCGAAGCACCAGTTGGGGAGCACCACAACGCTGCTAATGGCAACAACGCCAACGTCTCGGACTTAGACAGCGACCACGATGAGTAGGCTAGTAGTGTTGCGCTAGCTACTAGGTTCCATCTACATGATCTTTTGCTTTGTTGGCACGTTGGGCATGTAATAATGAGTAGAAAGACTAAGGCTTTGATGTAATGTTGGAAAGCTTGGATGTGTTTGTGGCGGTATCCGAACGTCAAAAAGTCCAGTGTATGTATGCTAGCAACTTGGTTGTAATGGACACGATGTGTGCGCTTTAAGTAATCTAATTAGTGATGTCGTGTTAAATGGAATGACTTATTGTGCCCATGTTTTATTGTATGAAATTATTCTCTCCAGTAAATTTAGTTCGGCATGATTTTTCATTCGGTCGCAATTCCTACAACATCACCTAATAATTACTGTTGCTGAAACATGCAGATGCCGAACACTCGTCGTACCGTGTATGGTGCCGCTGAGGCTGGTGGCAGTGCAGCTGCTAGTGATGACAGTGATCCACCACCGCCTCCTCCGCCCTACACTACGGAATAGTTTTTCGCACAATTTCTTGGAAGCCAACGTAATATGGAGAGCATGCAACAGAATATGGAAGCTGTGTTGCGCAGTATCACAGATAACACCCGTCGGGGGATAAACCCGGGTGGGCACGAAGCAAATCAGTACAACAGTTTCAAGGACTTCATGGATACTCGTCCACCGATCTTCAAGGAAGCCACAGAACCCTTGGATGCAGAAGAGTGGATTAATACTATGGAAGACAAGTTCCGTGTCTTGAGAATGACTAAAGCGTTGAAGACTGAGTATGCAGCTCATCAGCTTCAAGGTCTGGCAGGAATGTGGTGGAAACATCACCGCACCACTTTTCCTCCCCACGATCACATCACTTGGAGGGAGTTCACCGAAGCCTTCCGTGGAACATACATTCCACCTGGTCTGACCAAGATGAAGCTTGGGGAATTCCTGGCACTGAATCAAAGGCACGAAGACTGTAACTCAATATCTACATGCATTCAATAACCTGAGTCATTATGCTCCTGATATGGTGAATACTGAGGCCAAGAAGATCGCTAGCTTCAAGAGGGGCCTGAATTCCAAGATGATGAAACATGTGGGTACAAATATGAGGACTAGTTTCAACGATTTCGTTAGTGACTGTCTGAAGCAAGAGAAGAACAACAATGTTTATGCTGCTTCCAAGATCCGTAAGAGAGCTTTCGAGTCAGGTCCGTCCCAGTCCAGAGCCCCAGTGGCCAACCGTCCAGCTTATCGGTCGCCTGCCCCAGGTGCAAGGTTTAGGCCACCACAAAGGAAGAATCAGAATACTTAACAACCTCAGAGGAACCAGAAACCATTCAAGATGGCATTGCCTCAGGCTAAGACAGGACAAGGCAGTTCATCTAGAACTGTGGCTCAAGTGAAGGGACCGTGCTTCAACTGCAACCAACCCGGACACTTTGCAAAGTTTTGTCCCTACCCTAAGAAACAGCAGACGTAGTATCAAGCTCGTGTGCATCACACCACCGTGGATGACATCCCAGAAGGAGAACCGGTAACAGCTGGTATGTTTTCTATCAATAATCATCCTGCAGTAGTCTTGTTTGATTCTAGATCATCTCACTCCTTTGTAAGTCAAGCATTTGTTAAGAGGCATGAGCAAAGGATAGTCAAATTGGAATGTGCATATAAAATCAGTTCAGCTGGGGCTGATCTGTTGACTAATCAGATAGTTCAGGGAGTAACCCTAAACGTATCAAACCGGCAATATAAGCTTAATCTGATAGTCATGCCAGGGTTAGTTTTGGATGTGATCATGGGTATGAACTGGATGAATAAGATGGGGGTAGTAATCGATATTGGAGGAAGAAGTATCTCTCTTAAGGAACCAAGTGGGGAAGGCACCTTTCGGGTGGTCCTACCTCGGAAAGTAGACCTAGCTAGTATGACTTGTGCGGTACAAACTACTCTGCTAGCCCAGATTCCAGTGGTCTGTGAGTTTCCAGATGTGTTTCCGGATGAGTTACCTAGACTTTCACCAGACCGAGATGTTGAGTTTGCCATTGAGTTAATTCCGGGAACAGCACCGATCTCGAGAAGGCCCTATCGAAAGCCTCCCAATGAGTTAGCTGAATTGAAAAAGCAACTCCAGGACTTACTAAAGAAAGGTTTGATTCGTCCCAGCTCGTCTGAATGGGGATGCCCCACTCTATTTGTGAAAAAGAAGAAGGATAACTCCTTACGCATGTGCGTGGATTATCGACCACTGAATGCAGTGACAATTAAAAACAAGTATCCTCTTCCTTGGATTGATATCTTGTTTGACCAATTGTCTAAAGCCAAAGTGTTCTCTAAGATAGATTTGAGATCAGGATACCATCAGATAAAGATTAGGCCGCAAGATGTGCCTAAGACTGCGTTCTCTACCAGATATAGCTTGTACGAGTATCTTGTCATGTCCTTCGGATTGACAAACGCTCCTGCATACTTTATGTATCTGATGAATTCTGTTTTCATGCAAGAGTTGGACAAGTTTGTGATTGTGTTCATTGATGACATTCTAATATATTCAGAGAATGAAGAAGATCACGTAGAGCACCTCAGGATTGTCTTGACTAGACTCAGAGAACATCGACTGTATGCGAAGTTCAGCAAGTGTGAGTTCTGGCTTAAGACAGTTCCTTTTCTCGGCCACGTGTTGTCTGAAAATGGCATTTCCGTAGACCCTAGTAAGGTGTAAGAGGTTATGGACTGGAAGTCACCAACCTCAGTGCATGAAGTTCGTAGTTTTCTTGGTTTAGCCGGTTACTATCGTCGCTTCATACCGGATTTCTCGAAGATTACCAAACCAATGACAAGCCTGTTACAGAAGGATCATAAGTTTGTATGAACAGAGGAGTGCGAGGCAGCTTTCTGCACCTTGCGAAAGTTGTTGACCACTGCTCCTGTTCTGGCCCAACCGGATATAGAAAAGTCATTTGATGTGTTCTGTGACGCATCTAAGAATGGGTTAGGATGTCTACTAATGCAAAATGGAAG
The DNA here is from genome assembly GCA_038087645.1 of Saccharum hybrid cultivar R570. NCBI lineage: Eukaryota > Viridiplantae > Streptophyta > Magnoliopsida > Poales > Poaceae > Saccharum > Saccharum hybrid cultivar. The sequence goes on along the minus strand of JAQSUU010000262.1, from coordinate 2,720,206 downwards.
GGTCATTGCATATGCCTCACGTCAATTGAGGAAGCATGAAGTTAACTATCCTACACATGATTTGGAGCTTGCAGCAGTAGTGCATGCTCTAAAGATTTGGAGACACTACCTGCTGGGTAATGTGTGTAATCTCTTTACAGATCATAAGAGTCTCAAATACATTTTTACCCAATCTGAGTTGAACATGTGACAGAGAGGATGGTTAGAGCTGATAAAGGACTATAATCTAAACGTGCATTATCATCCCGGGAAGGCTAATGTAGCAGCAGATGCACTGAGCAGGAAATCACATGCTATTGATGTGCAACCGTTGTTTGAAAAAGGGTTCAAATTGTTACATCCTGCTGTGTTGCATAATATTCAGATCAGTTGTACTTTGGAAAACCAGATCATTGAAGGTCAGAAGACAGATAAGGGAATCTTTCATATCAAGGAGAAGATGAAGAGGGAACCCACCAAACACTTTCGATTGGATGACCAAGGAGTGTTATGGTTTAAGGATCGCCTGGTGGTACCTAAGGATAGAGAGCTTAAGAACAAGTTGATGAATGAGGCCTATCATTCCAAGCTATCTATTCACCCCGGAAGTAGTAAGATGTACCAAGATTTGCGACCCCGTTATTGGTGGACTAAGATGAAAAAAGAAATTGCAGCATATGTTGCTCGTTGCGACATGTGTTGTAGAGTTAAAGCTCTTCACATGAGACCTGCAGGACTTCTGCAACCCTTATCTGTACCCGATTGGAAATGGGATGATATAAGTATGGATTTCATCACTGGTCTTCTGACCACACAGAAGGGACATGATTCTATTTGGGTAATAGTAGATCGTCTCACCAAGACAACTCACTTTCTGCCAGTTAAGAAAACATTTCGACCACCTCAATATGCAGAAAAGTACATTGCTGAGATTGTCCGATTACATGGTATACCAAAAACGATCATGTCTGATCGTGGTTCACAGTTTACCTCTCATTTTTGGGAACATCTTCATAAAGGTTTGGGTACTAGTTTGATTCGTAGTACGGCTTACCATCCACAGACAGACGGGCAGACAGAACGAGTTAATGCTGTACTTGAAGATATGCTTAGAGCTTGTGTACTATCATCCAGAGGCTCATGGGAATCCTGGTTACCGTTGGCAGAATTCTCTTACAACAACAGTTACCAAGAGAGTATCAAGATGGCACCTTTTGAAGCTTTATATGGCAGGAAGTGCAGGACACCGTTAAATTGGGTAGAGCTTGGAGAAAGAAGGTTTTATGGAATTGATTTTGTAGATGAGGCAGAGAAGAAGGTCCGTATTATCCGGCAAAATATGCAAGCTGCACAGTCCTGTCAGAAGAGTTATGCAGACAAGAGAAGGAGACCATTGGATTTCCAAGTGGGTGACTATGTCTATTTGAAGGTTACCCCCATGAAGAAGAAACGGTTTGGAATCAAGCAGAAACTGTCTGCTAGATATATCAGACCATACCAGATCATAGAGAAAAAGGGTCCCGTGGCGTACAAGTTGTGATTGCCAGAAGGGATGAGTTCGATCTTTTCCGTCTTTCACGTATCCCAGTTGAAGAAATGTCTGCATGTTCCGGAAGAGAGAATAGAACCGCAGGGTATTCGGATCAAGGCGGACTTGGAATATCGTGAACAATCGGTTCGAGTTCTGGATACTAAGGACCGAGTCACTCGGAATAGAGTGGTAACAACCTACAAGATTCAGTGGAGCCATCATGATGAGAGTGATGCTTCATGAGAAACGGGATAATATCTTCAAACCGCGTATAAAGATTTTTACGATAAATGGTTTGTAACTCGAAATCTCGGGACGAGATTCTTATAAGGGGGGAGGGCTGTAACACCCCTGGGTGTTAAGCATGCATTAGCATTTCAAAGCATAAAGCATTCAGCATCATTTCATGACTAGCATTGCATGAAATATAGCTTTTTTAAATTTAAACTTGAAAAGCAAATAATTAGAACCCTAACTTTGATGTAAGTGCCAAAAAGGTAGTATACTTTTGGATATTAGTAATTTTAAATAATCTAGCATAAATTAACATGATTTTTGGAGCAATTCTTGAATTCAAGTTTTTTTCAAATTTTATTTTAAAAATATTCTAAACAAATAATTTTTTGATTAATAATTTAGCTTTAAATTCTACATTCAAAATTTATTGAGAATTTTGAAAAATGCCCTACATGAAAGTTGTAGAGAATAAAATTTTGAACAACTTTTATTTTGGGCCAAAATTCTAAAAACCCCTTTTTCATCTTCAAATTCACTTTTGAAACAATGAAATAAATCTGAAAATATTTATTATAAAAGAAAAATGGGTTTTCACTTGGCTGGGCCGCCGCCTCACTTCTCGGCCCACGGCCGAAGCTGGCCTGGCCCGTCTCACGCGCCCGCCCGCGCCAGCGCGCGCGCTCAGGCCGTGGTCGCCGCTTGCCGCCTCCGGCGTACGGGTGGCGAGCCGTGGGCTCCACCGGCCGCGCCACGCGTCTTGAAGCCGCGCCCGCTCCTCCCTCGCCAGCACACCCCTATTTTCGCCTCTCTCGGCCTCGCGCGAGCAGCAGCCGTAGCCGCTCTCATCTCCGCGCGCTCGTCGCCGCCGCCGCGTGCTTCCGCCCCTCGTTTCGCCGCCGGCCGGCCACCACCGAGCGATTGCTCGCGCGAACAACTCCGCCTCGCCCTTCTCTTCCCAAACGCGCCTCCACGCTTCGTCTCGGCCCCATGGTAAGACGCCACCTCACGCGACCCGCCGCGGCGCCATTCCGGCCACCGCGCGCTCGCCCCCGCCGTTCCGGCTTGTTCTCCCCGCCGAGCCGCTCGCGCATCGTCCCTAGGTGTTCGTCACCCCCACTGTATCCCCGTGCGTCCCTCCACCGGTGCCCGCACGACCGGAGCCGGCCGCTAGCCGCCGGCGAGCTTCACCGCCGCCGCGACGTCGCAGCCGCGCGGCCGCTCCCCGCGCCCCGCGTTCCGCCCTCTCCTCCTTGGTTGCTGGGCCACCGGCTTTGGGCCGAGCCGCCAAGCCGGGCCGCCACCCCCTTTTTTCCCGCGCGGCGCCGTAGCAGTTATCGGCCGCGGGCCAGTATTGCCGAGTGGGCCGGCCCGTTCAGCGATTTCCAAATTTCGTTTTTAAATATCTATTTATATTTTGGGAAAAGAAAGTACTTTATAAAATATTTGTGAACAATTTATAGCTCCAAAAATCATAAAACAAAGTTTAAAATGTTCCTCTTGAATAGATCTACATTTTAAAAATAGCTCATGTTAATTTTGTGACACTTTGCTGTGCAAATTTATTTAATTGCTATAAATGCTGATATCTTAGAAAATATGTAGTAAATAAAATAATGAAGGGAAAAACATGATTCTTGTTGTTTTAATCTTTATTAGTAATGTACTATCTAGGAAAAATATTAGTGAAGCATGTTCTGTGAGAAATTTTTTAAGTGCAGTTCAAATGCTTTTAATTGATAATCTTTGTTATTTTTAGTAGAGGGCTAAATTTGTATAGAACATACATGTGATAATTTTTTTAGTATGTTAGTTTACTGTTAGTAACATAGGAAAAATGTGAAATCTATTGTTTGATACTTTTTCTAGTACAAAATAATTTCATGCTCATATTTAGGTTATAACTTGTTTATTTGGTACAGGCAGTTTTACATAGGTAATTCTCATGAAAATTTAGTAGTAGGTTAGTTAGGGTAAAAGTAATCTACTGTAATTTTTGTAGATTTTTATCTACACAGAAATACTTGTTGCTGTGTAATCCTAGTTAAATAGGGAATAAAAGATTATTCTTTATGAGAAAGTAAGAGAAATAAAATATGTTTGGTGTATCTTTGAAGCATCATTATGCCTTGATGATGTTGTGGTTGAGTTAGGTTGGTAAGCTTTGGTAGCTTAGGTTCACTTGTATGTGTAGATGATAGGCTAACTAATAGAAGAATAAGGTGCATGTTTTAGGGTATATGTTCTTGGATGACGTGGACTACCTTGTAGAAGAAATAGTTATATTCAAACTGCTCATTCCATGTGCTCATCTGCATCTCATGTCATCAAAGCACTCCACCACAATCCGATGCATCATTCGCATGTTTACTTATGCACTTACATCATACAGGATCGCAGGAAGAGTCGCAGGTAGCAGTACAGGAGGAGCAGGCTTGGACGGATCAGCAGGAGCCCCAGACATAGGAGGTGCCCGAGGAGGAAGAGTCAGGTGAGGAGCTGCCAGAGTGCGTCGACCACCATCCTAGCTCGTTCGAAAGAGACAAGCTCCGAAGCATTTTAAGTCTCCTATTTTATAAAAGTTGTTCCTTACTACATGAACTATAGTTATATATATAGTTGCATTAAGTTATAGGAGTTGAGTGAAACCGTTGTTGCATTATTACCTTGGCCACCGGATTATCTTCACTCTGTTAGGTCAGGATCGAGTAAATTGCTTAGCCATGCTTAGACCGGTAGAAGTCGGGTGATTTCCTGTCACCTGCGAGTTATAGGTGGATACCGGGTTATGGTTACCTGTAATTATGATCATAAAAAGTAACCAAGTGTTGATGGATAAACGAAGACCGGGCGGAGTCTTATAGGGTTTTGGACTATAGTGATTCCGTCTGTGTCGATTAAGGACCGATCGTTGCTCGTCCCTCTTGTCATGTTGAACGCATGCCACATATTTAGCTGGCCGAATAAAGTACCTTTCGACTGCGAAGCTAGTGACACTTTTCGAGCCGGGATAAACTCGGGTTGGCAGACTGGTGTTGAAGGAGGTGTAACGGGGACGCGAAGAGTGAGCCCAAGGTGCGTCCTGGCAGTCGGGTGGTCCCTGGGTAGTGCGATCCATGATTGTTATCCCACGGCTTCTTGGAAAGTATCATTGGTGATCTATGCGACCCTAACGGGGGAAGCAAGGTTTGTGTGAGGAATAAATCTCCAGCTGGATAAGAATTCGATTCGAATCGTCGTCGCTCCCGGTTAGTGAGCATTTGACTCGAGCTATGGCATCGTAGTAACATTAATGGAACACTGATGGTTAAGTGAACGATATTGGAAATGCTAAACCTAATATGGTAATCTAGATTGTTAATGATGAATCAAGTGATTATTTTAGCAATAGGTGCTTACCTAGCTTGAATATGTTATACTAAAAGTGATGCAAAAAGTACTGGTATAGTTTTTCATAACAACTTATGCTTTTCGCAAATGAGTCAAGCCAGTCCAATCTATAAAAGCCTTGCATGATCCTTGGTGTCCTTTATTTCTGGTTTATGACGGGTAAGTCTAGCTGAGTACATTCTCGTACTCAGGGCGTTGTTCCCATTGTTGTTGCAGGTGGTCAGATGTACTATGGGTACTGCTCCAACTGTCTGTATCCGGCGATGGGCGACAACTAGGACCTTGGGCAAGGGTCACTCTGTTCGTCTTATCTAATGCTTTTGTGGACCATGACTATCTACTGGCACTGTATTTGAACTAAGTGTGTGTGTAAAACTACTTGCTTTCGCTATGTTATTTTGAACTATGTTGTAATAACTTTTATTCCGAACTCCGATGTACTCCACTTTTATTGTGAATTCTATGTATCATGTGAACTGTGGCTGCTAAATCAGTACTATCTTGGTTGTATGTTGGTTGGTTTGAAATCCCTCGTGATTTCACGGAATCTCGGGTTATACGGGTTTAAGTTTGATAAATTAACCGCCTCGGTGGAAGATTTTCTTACTTAATCTCGTATAATTATGCTGATCCGTTACAAGTGTTGTCCACTATGAAAGGTTACTAGATGAGATTCTCTCTTCCTAAAGAGGGTGTTCGCTATCAACAAGTCATAGGCCAACGCGAAGTTCAAAACATCCTTCCCCTCTTGATTCCTACTACCATACCCGAACCCCCCGTGTACCCGCTCGAAACCTACATTAGTCACACCAACATGGCCGTTGAGGTCTCCTCCTATAAAGAGTTTCTCGCTGATAGGCACGGTACTAACCATGCTATCAAGATCTTCCCAAAACTGCCTCTTGGTGCCCTCGCTAAGACCTACCTGAGGGGCATAGGCACTGATCATATTCAGAGCCAAATCTCCAACTACTAGCTTGACCAAGATAATCCGGTCGCCTTGCCTCCTAACATCAACGACTCCATCCTTAAGGCTCCTATCGATCAAGATGCCTACACCATTCCTACCCGATGTTGTCCCTGTATACCAAAGTTTGAAGCCAGTATCCTCCACCTCCTTCGCCTTCTGGCCCTTCCATTTAGTCTCCTGAACGCATAGAATATTTACACGCCTTCTAATTGCTACATCGACTAGCTCTCTTAGCTTACCCGTTAGGGACCCTACGTTCTAGCTACCTAGATGAATTCTAGTTGGCTCGGCTAGCTTTCTTACCCTTCGCACCCGTCGAGGGAAGTGCGAAGACCCTTGCTCATTTTTCACTACACCCGGGCGTAGATGTAGCGCGCCACTAAGGTTGCGACGGCCCGACCCTTGCTCATTTTTCATCGTACCCGGGTCACGATACGATGCGCCACTAAGGGGATGACGACCCGGCCCTTGCCCATTTAACACCACACCCGGGTTCCGATGTAGCGCGTCGCTAAGAGGGTTACGCCCCAACGAATCTCTTGTGGGTTTCAAATTCATGAGAGTGGCTGTTTTTTTTACTGCGGGTTCGCCAGAACTTAACACACCCTCCTCCTTTACCCGGGCTTGGGACCGGCTATGTTGCTACAGAAGGTACATGAATCTAAAAAGAAAAGAAGCAGCAATGTACACATTTTGCAGCTATGAAGTTACAACAAACATTTACCTGATTAAGCATAGCACAGAGTCATGATGCTAAACGTCAAATGCTGAGTAGCAGCTGATCTGATCACACAGACAGTACAATGGTAGAGACAAAGACAGGGAGTCATTAACAAAAAAAAAGAAATAAAATGCAAAAAGAGTCTACCTTTTCTGCGGAAACAAAATCTTGACAAAATGGTCAGCCCAAAAAATTCATGTCTGCTATCTTTGCCATTTTCACAGCTAATCTCTCCATAGCCTGGGATAAAACAGTTAACATTCTGAGTTTTGAAGCACAGTAACATTAACTAAGAATTTTTAAATACAGGAAGGGATATGGGCATGGACAAAATACCAATGGCCACTCCACTCGCCATGGAGTTGCTTTCTGTCTGTCCATACTGAAACTGTCCATACTCATTGTCCTTCACAAAATAATAACATATTAAATTAAACAACTATTAGAAACGATCATGTTGTAGACATTAAGAAACTAATTAAGGTATGGCTCTCTGATTTGAATAGTCCAAGACTGCATCTTCTCTGATGTGTAAACTAATGCAGTCCTATCACAAGGTCAAGTCATCAACAAATGTGTATACAAACTAAAAAAGCTATGCATGACTACTTGGAGTAAGAACAGATAGTTTGTTTAGAGTGAGACAACGAAGATAAGCAGCTCCTTTATTTGTACTAAACATTATGAGTAACATCAAGGGGCACATATAATAAGAAAGGAAAAAACTAACTGCTTGACATGGAAAATGAGAATGGCCGGTAGAAGGAAAAAGTAGAGCACAATTTTTGTTCAGATCAACAGTGAAGAAGAAAATAAATTGGATGGAGAAACCAGAGGATAAGATAAGTATAACACTATGCAAGCAAACTTCTAGCCCTGCTCTTTCCGTTGAAGCTTAGTATTCTGAACTTAAGCTTAGCCTGAACCATTCTCACATGCACATTATTATTAGTTCTTTTTTATGCCATATAATATGATGATTCTCAGGCAGCCAGTACACATTGATTCAACAGGTATCAAAAGAGGGCTTGTAGGGAATGGCCTGGCTGACCGAGTTGTCAGTGCAAACTCGGTACCTCCCCTTGGGGTGGTCAGAGTTCGAGTCCCAAGGGACTCACTCTTTATTTGTGGCTTCGGCCGCAGCGACTAGGGGGGACTTCCTCGTCTGCCCCACATCCAGAGCACAGGTATGTGGCCAACTCATCTCACAGAGCTGCAGTGCCACTGTATATGGGTAGGGCAGGGTTCGAGGGTTTTCTCGATCTGCGTGAGAAGATCTTCTTCTTAAGCCGGGATAGCTGGGGGCTGTCTAGCCAGTGCAGATCGAGTTTTTTTTCCAAAAGAGGGCTTGTACTCAGGGGCGAAGCCCAATACAAGTCCGTGGGTGCCCAGGCACCCCCTCCAATTCCAGAATTCCTTCAGGTCCAGTGAAATTTGGCCCTATGGGCACCCCCCATGGCCCAAGATGAGGCACCCCCATCGGCCCAAGAAACCCACGTAGCATTGACGCAGCAGCGCTTCCTTCCAGCCGAAGCCTAGCAGCGCTCGAGTCCGTCGCGGACTGGCAGTTCCTTCAGCGCGTCGCATCGCCTCCCTCGCAAGTCCGTGCCGCCGCGGACGCCGGTGACGCAGCGCCGCGCGCCCCTGCGGGCTGTGGGCCCTCTGGGGTCCTCCACTTCTGCGGCCACTCCTTCCTCCGCCCCGGCAAGGGTGACGGTGGGGCCGAGGAGATGACCCGGGAGCAGGAGGAGTACTTCGAGTGGCGGAGCACCCTAGTCCAGAAGCTCCAAGTCCAAGGCATCGAGCTCAACCTCGAGGGAGTGAATTTCCAGATGACTGTCGAGATCCCATCGTCCGACAACTTCAGAACGATGAAGTCATGGGAGGATTTCTACTCCGAGCTACAGCTACTCAATAGCAGTATGAACTGGTTCCTGTACCTTGTTTTCTTGATTTGATTGCATTGCCGGCTAGGTAGAGTTGGGATTGATGTTTGCTGTTATCAGGGAATCCGGTGAGAAAGATAGCGAAAAGGCTAAACACCATTATCGTCTGTAGAACCCTGGCGTGCCTTCCAGATGCTTTTGCATCAGTGTGCTGCATTTGCATACCAAATGAATTAGTTCATTTTTATCTATTGTTTTCTGTACTTTGGTAATCTGATATCTTCCTCATTTTTATCTAGAGAAAGAATAAATGGAGAAAGTTTGTTGTTTCATGACGACGTAAATATGATCTCTAGGAGGTAATGCAATGCATCTACTTTCAATGCATAATTCTATATTTTCTTTGCTAAATAATTGACCTATGTGTTCTTTTTTCTTTAGGTTGGATCAGATATTTTACTATATGGGACATCTTCTGTCCATCGTTTTTACACTACAACGATCAATACCGTCTTTATTTTGTTATAAATGGTGAGTGTTATTGCCCTTGCCCCTACGGGCTTGCTTATGTTTTGACCAAAATCACATTGTTATTATTGGAAGTTGAATTTTGATGTTAAAAATTGCAAATTAGTTATGCTATTTGTTTGAACATCATATGGGTCACTGTATTCATGACAAGGTTGGGCACCCCCCACCACTTTGCTCTAGCTTCGCCACTGCTTGTACTGAGAAACAATGTAATACCTGGAGAAGCGTAAAGAAGGAAAAACTTCACTTGGCGAGTCTTCTCGACTTGCATCTTTGACTCCATGACTCCCTCTCTCTGTCTGTGATGGGATGCTCTGAATACCGATGACGATTAGAGGAAAAATAACAGCCACCAATTGGTACTCGAGAGAGGAGAACGAAGCAGGCAACAGGAGTGGATCTAAGCAGCAGAAATGGGGAAGGGAATTACCGGCACCACTCGTGAAGACAATGCCAACTTGAGAAGAGGTGGGCAAGACCGCAGTGTTTTGTTGCGGTCATGGGCACGCGCCGAGGAAGGCGGAGATCCCTCCTTCACGAATCGGCCGACAAGGGCAGAGTCGGGGCCGCCACCTCACCGAGGATGCCTTCCAAGCAACGATGGCGCTCATGTCGGCATGGAGGCAGTGCATGGAGGAGAGGGTAGGGACGGGCCGGTGAGGTCTGCCTGGTTACGCGCCTCCGGATCTTGTGCGCCCCATGCCGCAGAGGCCATACGACTTCCATGCCTGAGCGATGGCTGTGTGAAGGCTGTGCAGGGAGGGGTGGAGAGGTGTGGCGGCGGCGGCGACGGCGGCGGCTGCTGGGATGGAGAGTTCGAGACGTCGGGCTAGGGTTGCGGGGTGGGAGGCTTGGAGCGGAAAGCTTTAGACTGTGGGTTGATTATGAGAACTCTAAGGGCCTTTTTTCAAAATAGACAACGACAAGTGTCAATACAGGGAGAAGCCACCGATGCTGTGGTTGTCCCAAAGTCGAGTGGGTTTTAAACAACCCCGATGCATTGGCAGCAGCTATGTCCATATTGTGGTTTGAGCAGGTGGGGTGCAGCAACAAGGACCTAGCTAGAAGGCGATGAGCCGATGAGGACCGCCATGTGGATCACCATCACTGCCCCGCAACAACTGCTACTGTCCTCTTCGCTGTCAGACCCATCAGCAGTCATCACTGTCATCGTCCGTGGCCTCCCTGTTCGCTTGTTTCCTATCACTGCCGGTGCCGGTGGCGTCCTCTTCTTCTGCCGCTCCCCGATAACGACTCGCCGTTGGCCACCGCTATTAGTTGTGGCTTCTTCGTCTACTTCCTATTGTGTTTGTTCCACGCCTTCTTGTCGTTGCGCGCGTACGTCACGGCGTTGCTGCTTCTGCGTGTTGCAAACGGCGGCTCAGAGACCGCCACTGCGGCCTGCTGGTGCCTATCTTCCGCGGCTCCCCTGCTCTTGGCCTCACTCTCGAGTCTCCAGCTTGGCCGCCTCGCTCTCACCGGGATCCTCATCGACGAGGATGTTAGCGCTCGCCTTGATTTCACGGCCTGCTTCCATGTCGCCGGTTGACAAAGATGTGGTTGTCGATGGATCAATCCAATTCATGGCAATCACGCATGTGATCTATTTCTATATAGCAGTAGTAATAGCGAACACAACATCGATCAGAGTTTCCTTTTCCGAGTACAAAACTGAAAATCTCATATGGATCGGAGTTTGTACACATAGCACATCTCGGAGTTGTACATTTAATTTCTCCAATCGTTGTGGCAGAGTCCCGGCCGGTATCGGTGCGGCACAACCGATGGTGTGAGTGTCGGCTCCTGTATCTACTATAATGGATACTTGGTCCACCCAGTAAAACGTCCTCCGCTGAGAGTCTTCAACCATTATGCACCCAGGAAAATATACACAAGACTTCATCTCCATTAAAATCAATGGCTAATAAGGCCCTGTTTGGTTACAACGTGTTAAAGTTTAACTCCCATCACATCAATGTTACGGCAAATGCATGAAGTACTAAATGTAGACTAATTATATGCATGTCGACACAGATTAGGAGTAATTTACGAGACGAATCTATTAATCCTAATTAGTCTAAAATTGAAATTTTTTGTCAAATAAGACGAAAATGCTACAGTGTTTATTAACCTTTAATACCTAAACCAAACATACCCTAAAACACCTAGATGAAATCTGATGGCTGCAGATGAAAGTTTGATGCAAGCTTCCAACTCAACCCCCACCCCACGCTTTCGCCCCGCACCCCACGCGCTTCCACCGCCGGTCAGGGTTCGAATCTCTACGATCATGAAAAAAAGACCATCACGGAATTACTACTCCCCAAGAGAGTTGCCGCCCTCACCGAGGTCGTGCCGCCGCCGCCACCCACTACAAGTGCCGACGCACCGGCCCTGGTTCCTCCCAGCATGGAGAGTAGCTCCCCGCTGAAGGCCAGTTCCGCACCCCATGATTTGTGCATTGTTGGCGCTTTATCCTCTCTCCTCCAATATCTTGCTTCCCTCATCGGATCCATGTGTCCTGGAGGCCAAAGGCGGCGGCGGCAGCATGGTGGAGGTCTGGGTGACAGGCGCTCTCTCCTCACCCTTGCCTCGTCGGCGGAGGCATAGGCGGACGCCAGCTCCTCCCAAGGCCGCCTGTTCCAGGGATACACTGCAGCCAACATCCAACCGATGGAGCATCTTCAGGTAAATCTCTGCATGGATTAGCTTTCTGGGTGGTTTCTACATGCATTTTATTTGACGTGATTGAGTTTTTTTGTCCTCAATTAGATTTTGGGATTTTAAAATTATTGTATGATGCTTGCTCTTCCCTGCCGTTTGGGAACACATAAGTGCTAGATTAGTAATTGGTCATTTTTTTACTGCCTGAAAAGTGTCCACCTAATTTTTGTAAGCAGAAATGCTAGAATAGAGCAAGGATCGAAAGCACAGCAGAGGATAGTTCAGATGAATCTCATAGCAGAGGAGTGCTTAACAATATTACAAGTTCTGTTCCTTTTTGTTATCCTCTCTCCTATGCCTCTCGGCTACTTAAGCGACTCGCTCACGTCTTCCCTAGACAGCTGGTTACATCCATTCTGGGCCCTGGGTGCGCACGTTGGGCCTTTTAACCCGAATACCTTGCCTTGGCCCATGTGTGCTGTTCTCAGCGTTGGCGGCGTCGTGCTCACGCTCCAGCTCGACGTCACCGATCTTGCCACCGTGTACAACATGTGCTGAGGAAGTGCCGCTGACATCCCCTCCCTCACAAGAACCAGCTTGCCCCCAAGCTGGTGCATGTGGAAAGCGCTGACGAAGAGCTTCAACGTCTTCCCATGAAGCAAGTGCTGCCGGCAGGCCTGTCCACTGAATGAGAGCTTGGAGCCGCACGACGGTAGTTGTGTTAGCGACGTGCTTCTGAAGGACGCGTTCAGGAACCTGCAGGCCATTGAAAGAAACTGGTAATGGGGACACAACTCCAACAGTTTTTCCGAGGTTGTGGAAGTAGCCAGCTCCCTAGCAGAACCTTGATTGAGCACCTTGTCAGGCTGTTGTGGCCGCGGCAAGGCCATTGTAGTCCTGAAATTGGGCTTGTATCCCTGAACGGCACCATGCCGGGGATATTCATATTTCTTCATGGGCTTCGCCACTTCCTCCTGTAATAAAGCCAAAGAGTACGCAGTATCGAGGTTTGGAGGACGTTGCATAGCAACAACAATGCGAATATCAGGACGGAGGCCATCAACAAAACGAGCCGTGAACGTATGCATGTCAGGATGGTTGGTGTAAGCCTTAAGCTGATCAACTATGGTGGAAAATTTCTCAACATAGTCGGTGACAGTGGATTGTTGTTGTATGTGGAACATTTGGCGAAGCAGGGTTTCATGTTGATCGCGAGCAAAACGATCCAACAGAAGTTTGCAAAATTCAGTCCAAGGAAGTGTACTAGGGCGATCTAGGGACTGAATCCAGTGTTTAGCTGCCCCATTGAAATGCATACCCGCAACCTTGACCCACAAATAATAAGGGACCCCATACATATCGAAGTAATCCTCCGCTTGGGAGATCCACAGTTTGGTAGTGTCACCATCATAGGTTGGAAAATTGAACTTGGGCAAGCGATGGTTGCAAGGATTGGGGTGGGACTCATCAGGAATATAACCAAGTGGAATTGCCACAGGAATAGGGGTATGGTCATGCGTACCATTGGCCGGGGAATGGGCTGGGAAGGTGAATTCCCCAGCACCATCCACCCGTGTAGTCATGAAGACGCCGTGCCCGCTGGGCCGAGCAGCCGTGTGTTCCACAGATGAGGCAGTGGCAGTCTGCTCCACCTGAGGTGAGATGAGCAATCCGCTCGACGCAGGAGGGTTGTCGAAGATGGATCGGTCGTAGTACTTAGTGAGCTTGGACATCTTCAATTTGAGATCATCGACAGCACCGTCTAACTCCTGCTTCCAGGACCGCAAGTCGCCCGTGGCCTGGAGCACCGAATCGATGCGGGCGTCCTGTTGCTTCTCGATGTGGGAGAGGAGATCCGACTGGAAAACCTCAGAATCCATGATGCGCCGCTCCCAGTTGAGGTCGGACTCGGCGAATCGTTGGGCGAGGGAGTCATCGGCCGCGGAAAAGCGTTTGGTAACGGAGTCGTCGAAGTCGGCGATGCGCTGCTCGATTCGTGTCTCGGTGTCGACGACGCGGTTGTCCCACTTCCGATCCGCATCAGCGAATCGGGCATCCCACTTACGATCCGATTCGGTGAAAAGCCGATGCATCTCGTCGAGGAGAAGCTTGGACTCCGGGTTCATGGCGCCGTGACTGCGAGCGAATCGAGTGTAGTGGAAATGTGGAGGCGGCGGCGGTGGTGGCGGTGGTGGTGTGCGCTGGATAGGCTGCTCTAAGTCGTGGCTCTGGATCGGATCGACGCGTGCTGGGAATTACGGAGAATGGCGATCGATGGAATCGAGCTGTAACAGAACCGTCCAAATTATAAGAGCACAAGTGCAAAAACAATCATCGAAATGATCAAATTCTCGCACTTGAGCCCATATAACTCCGGTAGTCCAATGAAATCACGAGGAATTTCAAACCAACCAACATACAAGCCAAGATCGTAGTGATTCAACATAACAAGTCACATGTTACAACCATTTCACAAGTAATTCAATATACATCAGAGTTCAACGTAGTTATTACAACTTAAGTTCAAAAGTAGCGGAAGCAAAGTAATTTAAAACTAACAACACCCTTATTTCAAATACATGCTAGTACGAAGGTCAACTTCCAACAAAAGCATTAGAGAGAAGATAACTCGGAAGGATCATGCCCATGATCACACTCCGCCACTAAGGCAGGAGCCAACCAACTCTTGCAGTCGCCAAGATACATCTCAACCTGCAACAAGTGGGGATAAAACCCTGAGTATAAGAAGGTACTCAGCTAGACTTACCCGTCAGAAACCAGAAATAAGATGACACTAAGGATCATGCAAGGCTGATATAAAGTGGGGATAGCTTAATAACATTTTGCATAAAAACTTAATATAGATGATCAATCATTAATGCTTAAGCATCAAGTTAATTATCATTAACCTATCATCTATATTAGAACCTGTACTAGAGCACTCACTTTATTAGGAGCAAACAATATTTACCATAGCATGTATAAATTGAGGCAACCTTTCCATCGTGATTCAATTAACCATCAGTTCAATTTAATTGAATCTATGTTGCCGCTGCTCAAGTCAAGTGCTCACTAACCGGGAGCGATGGCGATTCGAATCGAATTCCTATCCAGCTGGAGGGGTATTTCTAACACTCACCGCGCAGGCCCCTGCCAGGGTCGCACAAGCCACCTTTCGTACAATTCAGGAGTCACGGGTTCGAATGATGCCGCATCCCCAAGGGTAACACTCTGCCAGGTGATAGAGACTCTAACCCCCCTTGGTCTCACGCCAATGTCCCCAAGTACATCCTTACTCTCCTCCAAGATGCGACCTACCATTCGATTCCCGGCCTCAACCGAATTACTCGGCTTCGTGGTCGGAACGGCTTATCCAGCCAACTAAGTGTTAGACTGCGTTCAACATGACTTAAGGACGTACAACGAATCGGTCCTTAAACGACTCAGACGGGGATAGATCCACACCCAAGACCTCCATGCCTTGTTGCTTCACTATCGTCATCCCGTCCGGTCTCATTTCATTTTATTAACACCTGGTTCCTTTCCACGATAGCAAATATAGCCAACCGTGCCATATATGAATATCCCTACATCTCGCAGGTGACAGGAAATCACCTGACTTCTACCGCTTAAAGCAGGGCTAAGCATCTACTCGATCCTAGTCTATGTAGGATTCAAGGATTCATATATCTGGATAAGGAATGATATAATGCAGCAAGAGTTTCCAACCAACTCCTATCACTTAATGCAACAATACTTATAACATATATAGAATTAATTGCTTTGAAGATAGGAGGCTTATAATGCTCCGGGGCTTGCCTGGGATCTGACTCAAGTTAGAGTTTGTCAGGTGAAATCCACTTGGCGAGCATCCTCCAAACTAGCACTCGTCCGATCCTTCTGCCTTCGGGATTGACCCACCAAACACCGTCTTCAGGTTTGGCTCCAACGCCATTTTCTTCACACGTTTATGCTAGCGTACCTATATGAGATACAAGATGCAAGTGCATGAATACATGGAAGTATAATGGACAATGCATCACATACAGTAAACAAGACAAACACCATATTACACTCCACATGCATAGACACTTCATGTTGCTTAAATAAACATCATCCAACCTAATATAAAAGATGACAAGCATATTAGGCATGGCACACCAGGTTTCACAAGATCTCAAGTGTATTAACTTAACTACCCTCAAGGCATAAGTCACACTTAACAATATACAAGTAAACAATTATAATTGGAATTGATCTATTTCTGGACAAGCAAACAGTAGCTTCATAATTCAATCATATCTGGAGTTTTATAAATCCAAATGACTTGCAAGAAGACATTCTAGAAAGCTTATAAAATTCTCTACAATGCATTTAATATCACCTAAGCCTGATTCTCAAGGTTAATAGGTCTAAAAGATGAAACTACAGAATCTAGTCCGCTCCAAACAGAGAGCAACCAAATCTGGGACCTGACTTTAAACATATATAACTCAAAAACTAATTGACCAAATGATACCAAATTTTACAGAAGCTAGATATATGAATTATCTACATCTTTTGTATAAACAAGTTTCACAACAAAGCACATTATCATGAAGAACTTTGCCAAGTTCTCAGATCTGTCCAGAAACCTTATTTGCAAGAAATAATTATTAACTTATGTTGCAAACATATAATTGGACAAAACAAACTTTACCAACATGTCACACATGACTAATGAACACCAGAAAACATAGTGTCCAATACTAAATAATTTCTTTTAATACATTTTCTTAATTTACTTAGATAATTAGGTGAAATTATGAACACCTATCAAAAGTACACAATAAATTCTACCAAAATTACAGTGTCCTACATATGCTACCAAAAGTCTACTTTCCAAATTTCAAGCCATTTGGACAAGTATATCAACCTCTATGAAAAAGACAAATAGCTATTGCAATAAATCATGTGAGAGCAAGTTAAACCTAAAACTCTATATTTTCTATGAACACATGGCCATAGTATGAATCAAAATCATAGAGCAACATCATAATAAGGTAATGGAACAACATTTTCCATTTTAACATTTATATATTATTTATAAGCTAGTTATCAAGCCATAAACAAGTTAAATCAATAACTTGATCATACAGTAAGCAATGACCATCAAATTTATACCACAGTACATACCTAGCATAACAAGACTACCATAAAAATTTTACATCATTTGGAGCAACACAACTCAAGATATAAAAATGACAAGCAATATAATGTAGTTTTCCTTATTTATCAAGGTCAAATCAAAACCTTAAGAAAACAATGAACAACTAGTGTGTTTGATATTTTTTCTAGCAAATACATGTTATCACAAAATTAACAAAGCAAGAATCACTATTTTTGGGGTTCTAAAACTCAAGAGATGGCTCTGGTCAAGTTTATAAGCATTTTTGGAGCATTTTTAAAGCTTAAATAAAGACATCAGAAAACATCTACAAACATGCAACATATTATGACTTCAATGCATAGATCTTTTCTCAATGTTTCCAAAAAGTCCACTTTTGCTATTTTTGGAATTTCCTAGTAGGAGATATGGATTTTACAAGATTTGACACAATTTCTGAAAAATAAAAACAGGAAACCACTTTGCCCTTGACGTGCTAGGCGTACCCGACTGTGCACCCGAATCAGTCACCACTAAAACTGACATGTGGGACCCGCTGTTTCGCTGGGCCCGCTCGTCAGACACCCATAGGGAGAGACAGAGAGAGGAGAGGCGCCGGTCCTCTTCCTCAAATCGGCCGAGCAGGGGAGGCCGGGCTCCTGCCGCTCCCGGCGGCGAGGTGGACACCGGCGACCCTGGTGGTGATGCGCGAGGACAAGAGAGGTCCTAGGCGCATGCCTGGGCGGTGTCGCTCAACCAAGCGCAGCCGATGGTGGCTCGGTCCTGTTCGCGGCGGCCTACGAAGGGGGCGGAGCAGAGGACGTCGCAAAAGGCCGATTTCCGGCGCGGTGGTCGATGACGACGGAGGAGTAGTGGCAGTGAGCATCCATGGGCCCGGGCGCATCTTCGGGCAGCAGCGGCTCGGCCAGAGGTGGCCCCTAGCCGCCTGGCCACACGCTACCCCCTCGGCGGCGGACTTGGCGTCGGTGGCCGGGCGACACGGTGGCAAGGAGCGGTCGGGGATAGGTGCAGTGGGTACAACAAGGAGAGGCAGAGGTGGTGGTGTGCTTAGTTTGACCCGTGACCGACAATTCACAGAGAACGACATCGTGGTCGTGAGCTCTAGAGCTCGGCCATGGCAGCGGCGGCGCTCGGTGAGAACCAGCCAGATGAAGGCAGAGGCAACGGCTCCTATCGAGCATGTACCAGGCGTAGGGGGAGTTTCTAGGGCCGGTGATGGCTTGGCTTGGCTGCGATGCGTGAAGCCGTGGGAGTGCTGAACGGCTCTGCCCGCGGTGGCCATGGCTGCGGTGCTTGCTCTCGCGACCCCAGAGCGGAGAAGAGGCGAGAGAGAAGTGGAGAGGCGCTTGGGTGCTGCTCGGGCGTCACCAACACGAGAGGGGACGAGGACGCGTGACAATGCAGTGGGGGCGCGTCACTGGCATGGCCGCCACGCCATGGAGCACGCATCGGCCGTCTTGGCATTCTATCGAACACGTGTCGGGTTATAATGGGGGCCGGGTGGACGACGCTTTGGGCTGGATCCTGGCCGAACTGGACCTTGGGCCAAATACAAAGTTTGAAGCCCACTCGATGCTCTACAAAATCTATTTAGGGTTTATGACCATTAGTGCTCTGGATTAGGAGGTAATTAGCCCCAAAGTTGACAATGTCAGTGATTTGAAAGCAACGACAATAATCCAATTTGAGGGTCAAAATGAAACGCAACTGGTGCCATCTTCTTGTATGTTCTTCCCCATAATGTCTACTCAAACTTTTGTATTTGCCTCAACTTGAGTTGTTTAACAAAATTGGGAGAACGCGGCATGTCAATGTCGACGACACTGAAATCAGGGCTTTAAATTTCTAAGTGCTGAAATCATCCCTATTTCTGACTTGTGGGCCCTTTTTGAGCATGTTCCACACATTTTCATGACTTGACTCTTAAACAAAGTTTGTTCCTTATAAAATTCTCTACAACTTTGTAAAAGGGTGCACAGTCATGCAAAGCTTCTAGGTCACACTTTTGAAATGGTCAAATAAAAGGGTTTTAGGGTCCATACATGGTCAACCATCACTTAGAAGCATATTTAGGCAAAATGATCAACATGAACATTGTTCCATTAAGTGTCCTAAGTGTAGTTAAGGTGTTGTAGAGGCCAAACATACACACCATGCATAGGTTGCACAAAAATGTAGGTTTCACATGCATTGAAACATAGAAATCCCTATAATTGAAATGCTTGTTTCAAAGCTATATATTTCAATTGTTTCATGTGTTTGCTTCAAGGTACATGCTACGTATGTTTCACTAGGTTGTTCCTCAAGTGTAAAAGATGGGTTGCACATGTTGCATTTGTATGTTGCACAAACACTAGTTCCCTTGGGATGTAAGGCAGGTTTTAGTTATAATCCAAACATGCATATAACTTATCATTTCATGTGACTTTTTGATTCTAAACTCCATCAAACTTTTCAGGAATCAATATAGATAGGTATTAAGGTGAGGCACATGAATATATTGTAATAACACTACCCAAGCATATAATTTGAAAAGGGGCCTATATGTAAAGCAATGGTGCAACATCCAACTTTAGGTTAGGCTCATCTCTATAGGTGGACCTTGACATTGTCATATTCACTCAATCTATCATATTTGAGCTCAAACCCACTGCTTAGTGAGTGACAAACACCTAGGGTGTTACACGAACCAATCTCAACTACCCGAGGCGGTGCGAGGATCGACGAAACGGAGCAGGGACAGCGGAGGGATCGGTTGTCTTTGATACCAGATGTAAGCAGAAATGCTAGAACAGAGCAAGGATCGAAAGCACAGCAGAGGATAGTTCAGACGAATCTCATAGCAGAGGAGTGCTTAACAATATTACAAGTTCTGTTCCTTTTTGTTATCCTCTCTCCTATGCCTCTCGGCTACTTAAGCGACTCGCTCACGTCTTCCCTAGACAGCTGGTTACATCCATTCTGGGCCCTGGGTGTGCACGTTGGGCCTTTTAACCCGAATACCTTGCCTTGGCCCATGTGTGCTGTTCTCAGCGTTGGCGGCGTCGTGCTCACGCTCCAGCTCGACGTCGCCGATCTTGCCACCGTGTACAACATGTGCTGAGGAAGTGCCGCTGACAATTTTACCTCAAGTTGTTAAAAGGAGGGACTTTCTTCATGTTTTTTGATTAAGATGTGCGGGCACAGGACCACGCCCAAGAATCATTGATAAGCCACATCATAGGCATGATTAACCAGTGCAGTGCTCTGTGCAAGAGCAGTGGATGCTTTAGAAGCTGGGCAGAAGAAAGACAGGCACCATGGCAACAATACGACCAAATATGAAAGCTGCCAAAGTTACAGTGGCTTCTTCTGTTTGGTTTCTTAGCCTTGATGTGTTTAATGAATTGTGAGTGTTTAATGTAACATAAGCCACATCTAAGATTCACTTTTAGAGACCTATTTCATGCTTTCATGACCACAGACAGAGTAAGGTATAAACTCTTAAGGTAGATCTTTGTATAGGTCAGGTATGCAAAACAAAATACACCATGTTGGTTGTCCCATTCATCGCTATTGTGAGCTGAATGGCCTGAAATTTACCTCGCATTTTTTAAGAGAAAAATTAAAATTTTATAAACTGTAAACAATATCATTATTGCTGATTGTTCACTGACTTATTTCACCAAGAGATCTATTAGGCAACCCTATAATTCATTACTTAATTGCCTGCAATTTTTGTATTCCTCATGTTTTGACATACTAAGACATATCCTATTTTACATTCGGTTAAACCCGGCATAAATATACTCCCTTTTTCACAGCTGAACAAGGAAATTAGCATGAGCATACATGATAAGAAACATACCTTTTTATTCTTATAACTGGTTATTGTTCTTCCAGGTGAGGAGAGCTGATCTGTACCCGAAAGCCTCTGACTCATAATGTATGCTGATAAATGATTCATATGACCATTTTAGCATGACGCTTCCTCTTAAACCACTACACTGTGTTATAGTGTCCATGTTTCAGTTACTGCTTTGATAATTCCTGATAAGACACATGTCTTCTAATTGTTGTGGGGGGAGGGGGGGTGGGAGAGCAGTGTGCACATCAATGTATGTAATCATGTGTGCTTTTCACTTCAACCATAAACACTTATCTTGTATCACTTTTGTTTTGCAGGACCAAAGAATATATCAGTGGACGTTCTCGCGCGTGCTGCGAGCTTCAACTGGACAAAGCAGTTGCTCATGACTCATGAGGTAGATCCTCCATGCTTTGACCTAAATAGCATCATGGTTCTATCCAAATTAAATACTATTCTCGTGGTCGCTTCCCTTCTATATCTACTTTGGAATTACCATGCCTCTTATTGTTGTCATCTCTGTTTGTTTACAGAGTGATGATGATGCTGAACGCCTGAACGTACATCCAAGAAAACTAGGCCAGGGAACGCCCTACCAGCCAGATCCTGTGGTTGTTGCTTCCTCTTGTCTTTGGTCGTACTAATATTTGTCTTCTCTGTTGACGGGGTCTTATTAGGGTCTAGGCGTCTAGCAGTATAAAGAATTGAGGCTAGCAAGAGCACCTGAGCAGCCATTATCAGTCCATTCTTTCTTTGCTCCCATTTGCTTGCCTTCCCTTCTTTTTATTTGATTATTTTGGTTTGTCTCTTAGCACAATCTGTTGGTGGGTGGAATATGGATAATCCAAACTTCAAATTGGTAGCACATTCAAATTTTCAACTGTTCAATTCTGGGAGTTGGTGCTTATCCCAAACAAGTATATCGTCTCAGTTTAATTCTTTGTGTTAAGTTAGATTTAGGCAACACACAACTACACTAGCTAGAGCTGGGTTATCCAGAGGAACAAGTTCTGGTACAGTGGGCACATTTGATTATTTGGCCCCTGACATATTTGCTTATTTCCATAGGGGAGAAAACTAAATTATAAAAGCGATGTTAGGATTTATAAAATATCTATGTCTTTTTTGGTAATATCAATATGATCTATTTTTTTTGTCACACCCGACACCAGTCAGTTGCCTTGCCGCCTCCACCTGTGCTACTTATTCTTTGCTATGCTACATGGGAACAGGGGTGCCCCTAGGTGTTCGATGAAAAGCCCCAGCTGAGGTGGGTAGTTCTTGTCTGAAGATTTTCTCTGGTTCCTTGTTCCTGCGCAGGGTATGTGGAGTCAATGAACAACGATGTGGGGATTGTCTGAAGAAGCTGGAGTCCTCCATGCTGGTGCTCAGCTAATGCAGGCCATCTCCCTACTTCTGGCTAAGTTGGTAAGGCACTCAGCACCATATCCCTTTCTGTCTTATCTATTCTGCATATGTTTTGGAAATGTGAATGCCAGAGGGTCAACTACGGACAATGAAACTGTGACGAGAGAATCTCACATTATGTCAATCCATAGTGTTTCGTAAATGAAAAAAACAAGCCATAGACTTCACAACTAATTTATTGGTGCGATTTAGTTCTCTTCTCGGAATGCTTATGTGAAGAAGCAAAACTAAACAGGTACTATTTTTCTTGTTTGGTTCTAAGGTAAAGATCTCTTTTTTTTTCTCCGTTTCATTTAGTCACTCATATTTTGTGGTCTAACACAATGGCAGTTGGGTTCCTTGCATCGCACTTCACTTCATGTGGCAGGTCAAACCAGCATGATGCTCGATCACCCACCAAAGACTAAGATGGAGATTGGAGACCTCACTCGGACCCATCAATGACCCTGCCAGAGTCAAGATCATCCAAGTGTGCTAAAGTTCCACCTTAAAGACAAGTTTTGGGGGTGTTGCTAATAGACAAGACACAAAAGGTTAGGTGCAGGTCGAGGTTCATCCTCAACGAAAAAAATTCATAACACATCTAAGAGATGACATTGTAATGTTTTGTTCTAAGAAATTAATTTTGAAAGACACGTGTGTCGCATGTGCATGTCTACTAGATATTATAACTTGTTTTACTGCATTATTAATTTATTAAGTATGCAATGTGCTAATGATACATGTGTTGGTGTTGCGGTGGAGGTTATTTCAACTACTCAGATCAGGATTCGCGGCAAATTCTAATTATGCATGTAGTTGTATGTGCAATTAATGGAGTTGCAATGTAATTATCCATAAAGAAAAACATTGGAATGTACTTTGAGGGAGTACCAGTTGTGATATCTTTCTATGGTTCTAATTTACACACCTAAATGTTACCGTAGCGTTAGCACGGGCATACTAATGTTACCGTAGCGTTAGCACGGGCATACTACTAGTAGCATATAGTAGTCTGGTCCTGTCTTCGTAAAAATTCATGACAAATCTGAGCTTGAGTTTGTAATCTATCTATACCTAATAATAATAAAGAGGCAAAATTTTAGTCTTTTTTTTTCGTCCATCCATTCTTTTTGGTCTGTCTTCCATTGGCTACCGAACAATGGAGAATTTCTTTTGTCCGGACTTATATATAATCCGTGCTCATACGATTTAGAATAGCTCGCGTCTAGACCAATATGGAGTAGGAATCCTAATCTAAATAGATTTATCTGAGTACTCTAAATAGAACTCTTAATAATAAATAGAAAAGGATAAGAGTTACTTTCTTTATTTTGCACTGTTTTCTTTATTTACGTACGAGTTAGAATAGCTCGCGTCTAGACGAATATGGAGTAAGAATTCGAATATTTCTCATATCTGAGTACTATAAATCTATACATAATAATAAAAGAGACAAAATTTCTCTTCACCTATTTTTTTTGGTCCGGTCATCCCTTCTTTCTATTTTTTGGCATGGCCTTTCCTAACTAACTATGTGAATGTAAAAATTGTTTCTACTGGGCTATCTACCGCTTAAATATATATTCTTGAGCCCTGGATCGTCAGAATCCTAATCCAAATAGATTATCCGATGAGTACCCAAATACAAATTCTAATCTAAATACAAATGGCTAAAAGTTTTATTTTCTATTTTTATTTTTCCGTGGCCAAGTCACGTACTATAATTCCTAACAAGTCACGATTACAGGTCACGTATCTGTGTACAGACAAGTAGCCGAACTTGCCTTCTTTGTGCCGGACGTTCTGGTGATGGCCAAAAAAAGAATAGGAATTCTATTCTTATAATGCCAAGTCAACTGTCTCAGTCTCCAATTCTATGTCATAATGCGATAGTCTTTCGGACTTTGACCCCCTGTCCGTGTTGTTGCGTGTAGAGCGTGTTTGACACGCAATAGATTTTGAAGTCCGGATCATACATATCTGTGTACAAACCAAGTAGCCGAACTTAGTTTCCTTGTCCCAGACATGCTGGTGATGGCCAAAAAAGAAAAATAAAAGGTCAAGGCTGGTTGGCCTATAAAAATTAGCTTCGCTAATACGTGTTGACCAAATTCTGAATAGAACCCAGAACAAGGGGCTGTTTAGTTAGCAAAATTTTTGGCGAAACGCTACTGTAGCAGTTTCGTTGTTATTTGGTAAATATTATCCAATCATGGTCTAATTAGGCTTAAAAGATTTGTCTCGTCCATTTCGTCTAAACTGTGTAATTAGTTTTATTTTTTTTATCTATATTTAATGCTTCATGCATGTGTTCAAAGATTCGATGTGACGAGAAATCTGAAAATTTTGACAAAATTTTTGGCATCTAAACGATGCCCAAGAACAAAAGGCCAACGACCTTGTATGGGTTCGGGGTGTCGGACAATAAAATAGGAGGGTGCAAGGGGTGATTTTTTTTCAAAGGAAAAAAGAGTAAATTTCATATGAATTATTATAACTAGCAAATATATCCATCATGTGTTGCAACGGGATAAAAAACTATCTTACTTTCATTCCGGATGAAACCATTACAAGTGAGAAGTCCTCTGCCTTAAGCACAATGCTTGGAGGGCACATATATGCTATCCTCCGCAGTCCGAGTTTTTTTTAATAATGTTTGTTTGCTTCTAAAAGAATTGTGTTTTTGACTTTCTTATTCAAGAGCAAATACAATAATCTAAAGTACAATTTCGTGATGCACACAAAGAAACTAAATGCCTAAAATTTGTTAAGGCCTGAGAGATATCCGGAGCCAGCCGGTTCCTTCCGCAACCATTATCCCTTGTGATAACGCTTCTATAAAACTCACGTTTTTTCTAATAAAAAACGGACTCGACTTGGCAATTAGCTGAGATGTTTTCTGGCCGGACGTACGCGGTAATTGCTCAATCTAGGACCGAACTCAATTGGCTCTCCTCCGATCTCATGCAGTCCGGCCATGGACCTAGCTAGATGGAGTTCCATTGCATAACGTGAAGGGAACCCAAAATATGTACGTATATATTTGGTTAACAGCTTATGGCGGATAGACATACGCTGCTTGGTGGTCGACTTATCTGCCGGCTGTTTACACCAAAGGCTAGGCCTCTAAAATGTTCCGGACCACTTGCCGAATTGTGCCGCGCTGCCCAAACTATCTTGTACTCAATACAATCCGTGTTCACAAAATAATAGCCACATACGTATACCATGGGCAGCTCACGTTGTATGCATGCATACATATATAGGCGCTGCATATAACTCTTTGGTCTCTCAGATGGGCGGGCAAAAAAACCTTTGATTTATAGGAAACAAATAACCACACAAGCTTGAAACATTTGTTCTTCTAATTGTGAAATTATTCAGCAGCTAGACAATATGTACGGTTTTCATAATTTGACTGGACAGACTCACCTATCTTTTCCGTGCATCTCCACCAACGAAACATGCAGTCCGAGAGCGGGGTGTCTTAAAATTTATTCGATTAACTTAAGGTTAGATTAAGGCCAATTAATAAATTGGGCAAACATAGATAGTGATGTTCGAGAATCATATAATAAACCATGCGTCCCGTTACAATGCACGTGTATTTTTGCTAGTGAAAAATAAAGAAGCTCTAACGAATAGGAACGGCTCAATATGACGTGTTCTGAGTGGAAATCAAATAAATACTACCAAACAACATATATTAGAAAAAAATTGGAATAAACATCCTGATTGGACTCAGGTACACACATTAGTAGGAGACGAAGCTGCAACAACGTGGGATAAGAAAAATGGAAATAGAAAATACGACAATGGAAGACCTATGCATGATACTAGAAAATGTAGCACGCTTTGCGCATCCTACCGGGCATTATATTATCTATATCTATATAGCACCGTAATATTTTTATACATTATTATATTATTATCCTCATACTCAGCCATAAGAGAAAAGGGTTACGTCACAATTAAGACAACACTCAGCAGTGATTATAGAAAATACATATTTTTATACAAACTAAAAAATAAAATAATTCTTCAATAATAACTCAAGCAACATTTGGCATTTATATGTTCCAAGAAGTCATTTTCCACGCAACTCTACAACAATCAAAAGTGGTATATATCAATTAAACCGGTCAAATATTGCATCATAACTCATTAAGAAGAAAGCAGCAATGACAGGATAGCATTAGCATGTTTTCCCTTCATATAAATCTGCCAAGTTCATTCAGTCAAAATTAGCATGTTCTTCACGCCAGAATCCATGGTGAACTGATTGAAGTTCTGCACCAACCGAATGACCTTAGGAGCAAAACTTTTACCCTGTGTGTTATGCATCATAATCCATACATACTACAGCCAAAGAACATCTTACAACTTATTAGAATTGTATCTAGGTTTGTTCAGGGTATTGCACATCAAGAGTTCGAGACTCACAGAAGTACAATTCCCATATAACCCAAGTCACACCGTAAATGACCTTTTAAGTTCTTACCTTAGTTCAGTAACTAAAGTCAGGTCAAAACCAAGGCTCCAAAAAAGTGGATGATGCATCTCATATACTACCAGTGGTTTGTTCCTGTTAAAAATTCAGTTCAGTAAAACAAAGAAGACAACCTATGAAAATAACGGAGCAGAGAACCTTACCTCGTCTCTGGTTATAGTTGTAACAGTTGAGAAATAAAATGCACTGCTTCTTGCATGTAGTCCACCACAAAGGGATCAAAGTGGCAGTTTATAATGTTCATATCCCATTCATAGTACTCAACAAATGGATGCTTTCCTTTAGTGATAGATATATAATAGACATAAGGCTAATCAGATTCTGCTGTTTACGCAGCTCACTTTTGCCCCCGCGTCGCCTCCCACGCAGGCGACCCGGGAGGCCCCGAACCCTAGCCGCCGCCCCCACCTTTCTTCCCCTCCCCTGCCGCGCCGCCACCGGAGCAGGCCATCGGCATGGCCGCGCGGCTCGCCAGAATGGTGGCGGCGGGGCCTCTTCTTCCGTAGCGGTGGTTTGGTGGCGCGGGTGGCGGCGGTCCGACAGGGCGCAGTCGTGCTGGAGCCGCGTGGGGCTTGGCAAAGCCGCCCCGGCGGCCGCGGCGGCGCCGACCAGGGCCTGAGCAGGCGCTTGTGGCGGCGGAGATCTTCTTCAACTCCTCCGCCCTCCCCTTCTTCCTTCCTCAGCGATGGCGTTGGGGCTGGTCTGGGCTGCCCAGGCGGCCGGATTCATGGCCCGGGTGACCGGATCCGGAACCCCAGCGGCTGGATCCGGCTCGCCACGGCCGGGAGGCGTGGCGGCTGGCGGCGGCGGCCAGAGCTCGTGCAGGCGCGAGGGGCAGCGGCAGGGCTCTCTCCTTCTCCTCCGCTCGCCCCCTTCCCTCACGACACAGCATTTGTGCACGGCCGGCCGTAGCTGCCGCGGCCAAGCGTTTGCTGCCCGCGGCGTGCTGCTTGGTGCGACCGAGGCGGTGGCCGGCCCGGGCGGCCAAGGAGGACAGAGGCGGCGGCGTCTGCGGGGCCGCTGGGTTCGTGGCCGAATCTGGCGCTCCAGGGCAGGGGCGGCGCCCGCAATGGTGGGCATGCTCCTCGTGGCTGCTCGAGGTGGTCGGCAGCGACGACAGCGGGTGCCGGTGCCGACAATGGTGGTCAGCGATGGCCATGACGTGCGACAGTGTTACGCGAGCGGTGGTAGAGCAAGGGCCGGCTCTACGATTTGCTCAGACGGAGGGGGTGGCGGCCGACGTAGCTGTGCAGCTGCTGCAGGCAGCCGACGCGTCGATGCCCCTCTGAAGGTGCTTCTATGGGGTGGCAGGACAACAGCGAGGATGGTGCTGGTAGCTGGTGGGCAGGGGTCCGGCTTCTTGGCCCGACGATAGTGCTAGAGGGTTCCTCGGGCGAAAGCCTTCGTGACGGCGACGCCAGTGGGCACCGCTTTCCCCGTTGGGGGCGTCGTGTGTTTCCCTCTAGCATTATTATCCAAGGGTGAAAACCCAGTCCTCTATGGACGTGCGACGGTGGCGCCATCGGCGTCGCTTCCTTCCTGAAGGCGTCGCATTTGGATCGTCATCGCGGCTTCGATGTCTCCTTCGGCGATTGTGCTTCTTGGTGCCTAGTGGACGCGGGTTTTGCAACGTGAAGCCGGAGCTGCTGCGTCATGGACGTGGCTCGGCAACGATGACACGTGGCGAGACCCTTTCATCGTAGTCTAGGGCTCCGCGCATCCGCTGGGGGCGAGGTGTGGGTTCGTGGCTGGAAGTCGGAGCTGCTCCTCTTTGAGCTTGGCAACGATGACCGGCCGGCCTTGTGCTTCGGACCCATCGGTAGGTGGCTCGTGGGTGGCTTGCCATTGGAAGTCGGAGCTGTTGGTTTCTTCCATGCTCCGCAACGATGACCAATGCCAGTGTGTCGTGTTTGTGCTCAACCGCGTCGTGTGGGGTGGTTAGGCAAACGGGTGCTCGGTGGGCATCTCGTTTGACTAACATTCTTGTACATGAATTCTTTCGTCTTAATTGAGCGGCAGAGCTCCTGCCTTTGTTTCAAAAAAAAAGATTCTGCTGTTTGGGAAGATCTGTTGAAAGTTAAAGAAATTTACCTGCAGGGGAGAAAAATGCTGGCCAAAAATGGAAAGACAACCCTTTTTTGGAAGGACTCTTGGTTGTATGAGAAACCCCTGTATATTTTATACCCTGATCTGTTTAAGTTTTGCCTGCATCCTGATATATCTGTGTTCAAAGTCAAAGCAGATGCTGGGTGTGTCTCCTTCACTAGATTGTTGGCTGATGAGATGATCATTGACTGGAATAAGATTTTAAATGACATGAGTAAGTATGACTTTACACCTGATGATGATGTGGTTCTTTGGAAGTTTGGGAAATCTTGGCAAATTTAGTGTCAAATCTGTATATAATGCCATGGCTAGTAATGATTCTGGTCCTTATCACAAGAAAATTTGGAAGGGTAAGATTCCTGCCAAGATCAAAATCTTTCTATGGTTAATGATGAATAATGCTGTCCTAACCAAGGATAACCTGCTGAAAAGGAAATGGGTTGGTGACCCTTCCTGTTACTTTTGTAAGAAGAATGAGACTGTTTCACATTTCTTTTTTCAATGTAGCACTACTAAATCGGTTTGGGCAATTGTGGCCAAAAGTATTGGGGCAAACAATGTGCCCAGATCACTGGAACAATGCTGGGCGTGGTGTGACAAATGGCTGCCTAATGGTAAACAATTCCATGTAGTTGGTGTTGCAGCAATCTGCTGGGCGATATGGAAAACTCGAAATAAAGCCTGTTTTGATGGCAAGCTTTTAAATGATCCTATATCTGTTATTTGCGATGCTTGCGTGCTCATTGGGTACTGGGCAGGTTTGTTTGCTGAAGGTGACAAGGAATCTCTAGTTGATGGGGCGAACACAATGCTGGCGATTGCACTCAAGATTCTGGGTAAGAGGAAGAAGATGGACGGCGATGTGCCCCTGAGGGATGGACCTGATGATGACAAGCAAAGCTGATGGTCACAGCTGCCTCCTGATCTTGTCTTGCTCCAGATGGAAGACCTTTTATCAGATGCTGGTGTTTTTTGCTGCGATGTATAAAACTCTTACGCTTTCAGTTCGCTGGGCTCTTTGCGTGGGCCGTTTAGCCTGTAGGAGGAGGTTTCGCGATCTCGGGGTTGGTAGTAAGCTGGTGACTCTTTTATGTCTCTTTTGCTCTTTCTTAAACAATCTACAAACTTTGTATTTCCGTTGTTCGTAATGGAAATGGGGTTATCCTCGGTTAAAAAAAAAGTCAGTCGATATCTGCTCCAGGGAGTGTACAACTAGTGTTTGATGAACTGCTGCCCAGGTATCTCACCAATATTCAACCTACTCCTTTACTGGATGTTCTTCTATCTGAGTGCGCCCAAATAGACATACACTGCATTGGGGCCTGGTACAGAAAATTGGGATTCATTTATGGGATGGTGGCATTGCTCTGTCATATTTTGCTGTCGATGCTCGTGAGACTCACAGTGTGTTTGAGAGCAAGGGAAATGTGCAGCAGAATCCTCCAGGGCCACCACCTATATGCAGTTGTCTTGCAGCTCACAGGCTTGATGTACTGCCACTTCCATGGCCACCAGATCCATGTGAGATGATAGTTGACAGTGGTATAGCAGCATATTCTATCCCTGCACCGACAGATTGCCATTGCACGAGTGATGCTGGAGGAGGGGTCAGTCGGAGCTTTTTGATTCATACAACACTGAGGAATGTCACGGCACCAAGGGCGCCTGAGTGCCTGACAACGAAGATCACTCTGAAGCTGATGAAGTAGGAGATGAGGAAGTGAATACCCGGCCCAAGAGAACGAGACGGCCCAGCACACGAGGGAGGAGCCGTGGCGGAGGCGGCCAGCTGAGAGACGTTGTCTACAGCAGCGAGAAAGGGGAAGAACAGAACGGAGCCCTTGTTTAGTTCTCTCAATTCTTCCCCAAATTTCACTATGCAAAAAGAAGATTCTCCGTCACATCAAAATATCGGCAAATGCATGGAGTACTAAATGTTGATAAAATCAAACTAATTGCACAGTTTTGTTGTACTTTGCGAGACGAACATTTTAAGCCTAGTTAGTCAAAATTTGGATAATTTTTACCAAATACAAACGAAATGCTACAGGAATTCTGATACAGTGTTTTTCTCCCCAATTCACTGAACTAAACGAGGCCGGAGTGGAGATTGGAGGCGGCCGGCTGTGCCGGAGGCGGCGGTGACGAGCGATTGCTCGATGTAGTAGCTACCCTATCAATTCACATTAGAATCCACTCTGTTCATGTTAATGGAGATGATGGTGAAGTGATATCGTAACACTATATGATGCTAATGCCAGGCATGATCAGAGATGACGTGCAAATAGTGAAGCCCACCACTGCAAGGGGCCAAAGGGAGAGTATCTAGTGCATTGGATGGAATCATTGTCCTTGGTTAGTGGAGTTGAAACATTGATCTAGTGTAATATAATCTAGTGCAAGTGCAACACATGGACGACGGAAGGAAAATCTGTGCTGAGGTGCATCTTTGTCTTGAACAGTTGAAACCAAAAGCTGAAATGGAGGAGAAAAACCCATTCTTCAACTGTTGCAGCTGCAGACGGCAATACCAGTTACACACTAGCACTTTTATACTTGTATACATATGGCTATATATTTACAGGCAGGCATAAATCTACACTGGAGTATATATTGTAAGGCATACACTACTATTGGTTCTGTTCTGTATGTTTATATATTGCTTGCTTACTGCTATCTCCTCTGGTTTCCGATACTGATGACTGATACTACTTCCTGCATGCATGTTTCAGGATGTGTGATCTCATCAGGGGCACATCGGTGGCGGCGATGAAATCTTGCAGATCTGGAGGCTCCTACACAGCGAGGGTCATGGCGCGGTCTGCGTTCGAGCTCTGAGCTTGGAGCCGGAATAATCCGGTGCTGACAACATGGACACTACTCGTCTTCTGAACCTTCTCTGCCGTTATGTTCTCGGAGAAGGTCCACAGCCTGGAGGCCTCCTCGCTGCTGGCGCCCAGCCTGGACGGCGAGGCCTCATTGCAGTCGGCGAAGTACTTCCCGGACACTCCGGCCACCGCCGGGTGCACCGCCACGTAGCACGTCGTCGCGGCCGCCTGAATGAAGAACAAGGCTTTAATTTCATTCAGAGTTAGGACAGACACATGGACGGAACAGAGTAGCATATATAACAGGGGCAGAGGAATGATCATCAGATGAGTGGTGACTACTGACCTGAGGAATCGTCTTGAGGAGCTTGGACGCCAGGAAGAAGACTGTGTCTGCAGTGAGCAAGCATGCATGACATGAGATCGTCTTCGTCAATAATGGAACGGAACCAACAGTTGCTCTGCTGTCTGCTCAGGAAAAAAGAAAAGGTCAAGAGAGAAGAGGAAGGCGGCGTACTGGTGATGAGGCCGTCTCTGTCGCGGATGAGGCGGGTCCTGACGATGCCGGGGTGGACGCAGTTGGCCGTGACGTTGGCGCCCATCTCCCTGAGGCGGTCGGCGAGCACTCTGGTGTGCAGGACGTTGGCGAGCTTGGACAGCGCGTACGCCCTCGTCGGATCATACGGTCTGTTGCATTGGTGAGGTCAGCCAGTCAGTCAGTCAGAGCTGATGATCTCATATACAGCTTCAGATGACGGGGGAGAGGGGAGAGCACAGCAGATCACGCACATCTTCCTGCGGGTGACGCGGTCGAGGTAGCCGAGTGCGTCGTCGTCGCCGGGGAACCAGCTGTGGATGGTGGAGGAGACGTTGACGATGCGGCCCTCGATGCCGGTGTCCCTCGCCGTCTCGGCCATCTTGTCCAGCAGCAGGCGGGTGAGCAGGAAGTGGCCTCACTGACGGATGCAGCAGCAGCAAGCAGCATGGTGCTGGTGATGGTGGACTCACTGACGGATGCAGCAGCAGCAAGCAGCATGGTGGTACGTACACGAGGAGGTTGAGGGGGAGGCCGAGGTCGAGAAACCGCTTGACGAAGCGGCGCACGGAGGCGAGCGAGCTGAGGTCGAGCGGCAGCACGGCGACATCGGCTCCCGGGCACTCGGCGCGGACCCGCGCGCGGGCCTCCTCGGCAGCCTTGAGGCTCCGCGCCGGCAGCACCAGGCGTGCGCCGCGCCTGGCCAGCACGCGCGCCGTCTCCGCGCCGATCCCCGACGTCGCGCCCGTGATGATGACGGTGATGTGACCGAGGTCACGGCCGGCCGCCGTGGCCTCCTCGGCGGTCGTCCGCGAGCCGAAGCCGCTCGGCCCCGCCGTGCCGGCCAGGTACCGCAGCGAGGGCAGCATGATCGGATCGGTGCTGTGCCTGCCGCTTCCGATGACGACGACGCGCGCTGCGAGTAGTGTGTAGAGCTAGAGTAGACTATTACTGTAGCAGGCAGCCGCTGTAGGATGGATAGATAGCTATGCCGCCTATGCTAGAGAAGGTGGACTGGAGGACGCTAGAGGAAGGAGACGCACGGGGGGTATAAATAGATAGAGCGGGAGTGGAGTGGCGGTGGCGGTGGCGGTGGCGCTTGCTTTCTTCCTCGCCAGCGAGCGTACGGGGAACAATAATACAGGACGGAGCTTTGGGTTAGTGGCATTGTGTCATGGTCATGGCTGGCCGCCGCGCGCGCCCGTGCGTGCGCGCGCGCGGGCGTCTCAGTCAGCACGCGACTGAGCTGTGCGCGTCTTCATCGCCATCACTAACAATATCTTTGCTTTGTTTATATATATACTGGCAATCGTATTCGTAGGTTGTGAGCTTGTGGTAGGTTGTGACCACACCTAGGTAGATAAGGTGTCGTCTGTTTCAATACATCGTAATCTTATAAACCGAGCTC
This sequence comes from Saccharum hybrid cultivar R570, assembly GCA_038087645.1. Classification (NCBI taxonomy): domain Eukaryota; kingdom Viridiplantae; phylum Streptophyta; class Magnoliopsida; order Poales; family Poaceae; genus Saccharum; species Saccharum hybrid cultivar. The sequence continues at coordinate 2,686,489 of JAQSUU010000262.1, read as the reverse complement.
TTTACTATGATTTAATACGAGCTATTCTTAATTCATATGAGTACGAATTGTGAGTTCCGTTGAGACAGTAATAAACTAATTAAGGTGCTTATCTGAAACTTATCATGTCTCCATAAAACTTATTCCCTCCATTCCAAATTATAAGCCGCTTTGACTTTTTTTATACATCTATTTTACTATGCATCTAGATATAAAGTTGGTTTGACTTTTTTGGTACACCCATTTTGCTATGCATTTAGATATAATAATAATATGTCTAAATAATCGCAAAATAGATGAACAAAAAAAAGTAAGCAACTTATAATTTGAAATGGAAGGAGTAGAAGTTTTATGCGCATGAGAGTGGGGAGACAAATAGACCTAGGAGAGAGTAACGGACAGAAAATTCTCGTAGATATAGATATAGAGGCAATAGAATAAATTAGAGAGAAAATACACCTTTGTGTGCGGATGTATGTTGTTATAGATATAGATATAGATATAGATACCATGCAATGTGTGTTGTTTCATCTTTTACATAGATAGATAGATAGATAGATAGATAGATCAATAGATATTTCCTTCGTCACAAAAAGATGCAATTGTTACTTTTCGAGAAATCAAGTGATCTAAAATTTGATCGAAGTTATAAAAAAACACTAACATTTATGATATTATTAAATTAATTATAAAATATATTTTCATAGTAGATTTAGTTGAAGACATAAATATTAATACTATTTATTATAAATTTAATTAAAATATAAATTAGTTTGACTTGTATAAATCTTATAATTGTATTTATTTGTGGATAGAGAGGCAGTAGATGTGTATTTGCTCTCTTCATTACATACGGCATGCCAGTGGCACTAGGGACAAAGGGGTTTCGGTGGGTTGTGGGACAGCCTGTCAAATCTAGGCCAAGCTAATTCCAGTTTTATTCTATGATCGGTCAATACAAACTGGCACAGCCTTGTATATGCGGTTCGTTCATTCAAAAAAAAAAAATCTCTTCTTCTAGTTTCCTTTTTCGTCTCCTTCCTCATCCATTTTTGGATTGAAAGGTAGCTTTCAAACACGGAGTGAAAAAATCATGTCTTTTCTTCTTCTTTTTCTTATATACTATAAAATTATAAAATAAATTGAAACATGAAAAAAAAAACGCTTAATACACCTATACGTGTTTATCTTAGATACAAACCCATGCAAGCTCTATCTAAATAAACATTTGGTATATGAGAATGAGCTGGCACATTGAGATTGACAAAGGACTTGTTCTTATGCTGTGTCAAGTAATTACATGAACTAATTAAAAGCCTGCAGCCGTAGTGAATAGGTCCAAAGTCCTTATAGATTGACAAACTCTATGTCTATAAATAAAATAAATAAATCTAGAGAAATACAAATTTACCGTGTACACAAATAATTCCACCGCGAAAGGAACGCAAGCGATTGAGCCAAGCTCGATCATCATGTCGTCTTCTTGGTTCCATGTGTATATACAGTGACAAAATCTGGATGCTGTAACCAGCCATCAGTCGAGATACCTGTGTATATACGCACGCGAGACAAATGCGAGAGCTAGCTAGCAATGCAATTTGCATTGGATGTTGCATCTTCATTATCTAAAAAAAATTGGATGTTGCATCCAGAGCCATCGTCCGACCGGTCAGCATACGTACGATCGAGAGCGATGACCAAAAATAATCCTATACGCAAAGACGTGACATGCCGGGGATGGATGCATGGATCGGATCATTGATCGGCCGGTCGTCGTCTTAATTGGCACCGCATCGACGACGACGATGACGACCCTTGTGGACATGCGATCGAGACGTCGCCTTCTGGATGGGATCCAGAGCTAGCTAGCTACGCATCGCATCGGGCGACCCGGCGTGTTTTTGTCTCGTGTTCCAGCCGTGCGTACGTGCTCCATGCCTCCATCCATGCGTGTCGTTGTTGATTGCCGCGTGCGCAACTGGCGCGGGTCATCATGCATTCATCCACCACGAACTGATCGTAATCGTGCCGCGCGCGCTCGTGGCCCGGCCCCACTACTGCCTGCTCTTCAGCGATACGTACTAATTTCGCACTATGTATTCACGGTAATGATACTGTGCGGACATCCGTTCCGTCCTGACAGGCCCTCACGAGTCGACCGAGCGCTGCGCACCCCCGGCGACTTATCCATATCCCATCCCGTCCCGTGATGTCCACGCCTACTCGCTCGCTCCGCTCGCCCGCTCCTCCGCACCCACTCCGCTGCCGCGTCGTGCGCCATTCTCCGGGCCGCCATGCCCGCGCGCCAGGTCGTTGCCGCCCCTCCCTCTCTCTGCGACCCTCACCGGAGACAAGGACGGCGGCGATGCCTCCGACGAGGTAGGTCGGTCTTCTGGATCTGTGTCCTCCTCCTCCTCTCGATCTGAGACCTCCTCCTCCTCCTCCTCTGGATTTGAGTCATCCTCCTCCTCCTCCTCGGGATCTGAGGGACGCGGTGATGGCTAGAGTTCCGACGAGCTCTGAAGTCCTTCCCTCCTCCCTTCGGCAAGCTCGGAGGTAATGGGCCAGGACTGGAGCAGTTTGTACCTCGAACCCATCTACTTGTTGTTTTCGTACGTCTTTTTGTTGTTTTCTTCGGGTTGCAACAGATGATTTTCTAATGTTGCAATGAGATTTTTGGGTTGTTGCAACAAATGTTTTTCTGAATGGTCCCATTTTTCATGTTTCATGGTTGATTTTTGCGATGTTGCAATACATATTTTTTGATGTTGCAGCACATAATTTTCAATGTTGTAGTACATAATTTTCGAATGTTGCAGTACATTTTTTCGATGTTGCAGTACATATTTTTTTGATGTTGCATTACTTGTTTTTCCGATGTTGCAGTACATGTTTTTGTGATGTTGCAGCACATGTTTTTTGACGTTGCAGTATATTTTTTTGATGTTGCAGTATTCATATTCCGATGTTGCACTACATTGTTTCTCCATATGTTTGCGACGTTGTACTTGAAGTATTTTCATACTCTTGGGATAGGGTGCGCGCGGGGGAACGGGGTGATCGGGGGGCGAGCGGGTTCCGTTCTATTCCTGCGGTGGGGTGGGTGGTTTTGGGAAGCAGGGAGCGCCGTTCCGTTCTATTCTCACGGAGGGGGGGGGGGGGTTGAGAAGGGAGCGGCATTCCGTTCGCGTTCTATTCCCGTAGGGGGCGGGCGGGTTTGTGAAGGCACGGTGCGAAGGGCCCAGCATGCGGACGCGTCTCGCGTGCTGGACGTCCGGGCGCTAGGAAGATCGATCTATTAGTGATATGATTAGACTCGTTTTATTGTCATTTTCAGAATACATACGCTTTATCGATCTTTTGTGCATATGCACAGGACGGATCTAGTGGTGGTGGGATGGGAGAGCGGTGGGAGGAAGGGGGTTAGAGGTTGAAGATAACTTGAGTCTCCCTCTTCAATAAATTTTTAGATCCATTGCTACACGTACGTCTACAAACACGCTCACCATGCTATGGCAGTAGATATCTATACATAGATAGACGAAAAGTCATTACAGAGGATTCTTTTTTTTTCTACAGATATAGAAAGAATAATTAGCAGAAAATATGAACACGTTGTGTTCGAAAAGTCATCCAATCTTCTATGTGTGGTACACGACTTTCTCTGATCTATCCTCTGCACTCTAATAGACCGGTCCATAGAAGGGGGTCACCATCCACCTAATGGACTAAGGTTACCAACCAATCACGACAAATGGTTATCTAACATATAGACACTATTAATTTAGTGAACCTAATAACATAACGTGCCAAATTAATATGTTGGTCTAAAATCACATTCCAACATAATGAATATAGATGACTTTGTTTAATCGTGGGGGCAAAATCGTAATTTCAACTTGTTGAAAGTGAGGCTTTCATTCACACTCTATTGGCCCATCTCAGTTCACAAGAAATTATGTTGTGTTTGATAAATGCAAACCAAAAACTTTATCAATCGGTTGTGTTTAGGGAATATGCAGGCTCTGGTTCTAAGCACAATTGCAGCAAAGTGACGACCTAAAGGGCCTATTGATGTAGGCATGCCATAATCTAGAGTCGACGGCATGCATTTTTCCGCCTCTCATGGATGAACTTCTACCTTTAAAATTGGCAATAATGTTCTTTCTATATACCGTGTATTTTGTTACTCAAGTTTGGATGTGCTCTTGGTACTGGCTACATCTTGTAGTATTTGTGAACTGATTCATTTTCTTTTTAGTATGTTCAAGCCAGAATTTCTTCTATGTGCAGCACTTCTGTGTGTTCTGAAAAAAACATGTCTTCTGACTTCTGAGACCTTTATATTAGTAAGTGAGTTGGCTCTAATTAACTAGCTAACTGAAGAAACAAGAAGTGAGACTTAGCAAAGCCCAATTAACGGCTAATTGCTATGTGACTATATTTTGCTCAATGCTCACTGTTTAATTAGAAGAGACGCTTTCCCTGTTGTACTTCTCAATTTTCTCTCTTATTAATATGCTAACTCAAAGACCAAACCTGAAAAAAAATAAAATTCCGTTGACCTAAAAGGATTGCTATCATTTGAAAATAATTTAGAGGATGGAAAACTGAAAGGTCCTGCCGAACTGAAAGAGATGTTCTTAGGTAATCGTGGCCGGTGGGCTTCATTTCAGTTGGGCTCAAACTAATCGAATTTAAAATTTGAAAGAGCCCAGTGGTGGTGGGTGGGGAGCAAGCAGCGAGCTCCAAGACTGGGAGCAAAGAGGAGCAGGTCCCATTTGCGAAAAACAAATTCAAACGGCCATGAGATGGCGAAAAATAAAGAAGCTGATGGAGACTGCACCTCAAGAATAGTAGTTATGGTGGGGGTTTTGGATCTGCGCGGAGATTTTCTTGGAGTTGTTTGTGTGAGTGTGCGTGGTTTCTTTCTCTTCTTTATATATATATATATATAAGAGAGTGTGCGTGGTTTCGGGTATTTGATTCTGCACTTACTTCAGGGGGAAAAAAAACCTTCTGGATAAAAGAGAGATTTGGAATGAAGTGTACAGGGTGATCCTCCATTTTCTCTTGTTCTGTGATTCATTGGCGTGTTTTCTGGAAGAGGGTCCCATGAAGATCTTCTTGATGCAAAAGATAATATCTCCTTACACTAATAGGAGACAGTTTTTATGACAAATAATATTCCCATTATTGGTGCAGAATAGTAATAGGATAAGGTCTGCAATAATTTGGCGCTTTTTCTTTTCTTTTCTTTCTCAGCTTCTCTGAAGCTAAGTAGAGCACCAGCAACTTTGCTACCAGCTGGTTGAAACTTCAAAAATTTCTATTTTCAGTTCATTTACAGGTATTTTAGGCTGGTCAATGAGACTGTAAATGCTGCTCAAGCTATTAGAGTTTATTTACAACAAAAGGTCATAATCTCTCTGGTCAGTAGCAGTAGAAGTAGCACACCCAATTTCTCAATCGCATCAAAAAGGTTTGGTAAGGTGTCACTTTGATGGATCCCCTCTGAGCAACAATACGCTCGACTCTTGTTTTGCCTTTTGTTCTCATGTTACTATGCTAAAGCCAAGAAAAAAGAACAAAATGTGTTAAGATTTGGCATGAGGCCATAGGTGATAAACAATTGCAAATGGTGATAGATGCTGCATCAGCTGTGAAGGTGATGCCCAATTTGCAGACCCGAGCCAAAGGGCGTGCGAGCGGCGGGTACGAACAGGGCCTACCATTTCGAGGCCCCCAAATACTCTATCAGCTACCAGCCATTATTACTGTAGTTTTTTTAAATCAGGCGCACGTAAAACTAGTACTACTAGTGACTAGTACCAGCTACGCCTAGTAGGGGCAGATACTTGCATACTCCATATGAGTCAGTACAAACTAGGACCTGTACGCGTAGAGCTGGTGACTACTTTACCTCCCCACCCCCCTAAAAAAATAAAATTTTAGTTGCATTCTTGATTAAAGTGTTTGTCTAATGTTTAATTGAATATATAGATAAAAATATTAATGCTCATGATATCAAACAAGCATATTATGAAAAATAGAAAAATCTAGAATTCTACTACCTTTGTCCACAAATAAATACAATTCTCGCATTTCGAGAAGTCAAACGATTTTAACTTTAACTAAAATTATATAAAAAATATACTTGTACTCATAAAACAAAATAAGTACGATTAGATCAGTTATAAAATATATTTTCATAATAAATTTAGTTGGAGACATAAATACTAATACTATTTACTATAAAGTTGGTCAAAGTTAAACTAGTTTGACCGACGCGTTTATCATAATTGCATTTTTTTTGTGACGGAGGGAGTATTTATCAAAAGAATAGGCCTCATTTTATAGTTGAGTACAGGGCCCTAAAATTTGCCGGCTCGGCCCTGCCAATTTGGCTACAAATGGTTGTTGCAATCATTGCTCAATCCTAGCTCCTTGTTTAGCCAACAATTAATCCTTCCTCACTTCTTTATTTATTATAGGTTCTAGAAAGCAGTATGAATACCGGAGCACCTACTCTGCTACTCAACATGTTGCGTAGGCAAAAAAATATCTGTAGGGTGTAAAGATACACGTGCTCATCCTAAATTTTGACGGCAGGATGAAATACATAATTTTTTGCACATTGCCATTTCTTTGATGGATCCCCTCTGAGCAACAATACGCTTGACTCTTGTTTTGCCTTTTGTTCTCATGTTACTATGCTAAAGCCAAGAAAAAAGAACAAAATGTGTTAAGATTTGGCATGAGGCCATAGGTGATAAACAATTGCAAATGGTGATAGATGCTGCATCAGCTGTGAAGGTGATGCCCAATTTGGCTACAAATGGTTGTTGCAATCATTGCTCAATCCTAGCTCCTTGTTTAGCAAACAATTAATCCTTCCTCACTTCTTTATTTATTATAGGTTCTAGAAAGCAGCATGACTACCGGAGCACCTACTCTGCTACTCAACATGTTGCGTAGGCAATTGGCCCTTCATCCGGCTTATAATCCGTATTTTTCAGCTTGTTTTTTCAGCCGGAACAGTGTTTTTCTCTCACAACAAATCAGCCAACAGTGTTTTTCAGCCGGGTTATCAGCACAGCCGAACGAACTGGGTGATTGGGTATCTAAATCAAGGATGACATACACATGCTCATCCTAAATTTTGACGGCAGGATGAAATACATAATTTTTTGCACATTGCCATTTCTTTTATATAATAGTACTGCTGATCATGATTAGTCTTCTCATGTAGATTATACAAATACACAAATTATACAAATCTAGGTAGGATACCTGCCAGATATAATTTTTTGCAGTAATAATGCTAGATACAACAACAAAAACGAACTGGGTGATTGGGTATCTAAATCAAGGTGGAATTCATGTTAGATGAATTGGTTTTGATCAATCAGTACCCGTTTCTTCACCATTGTCATCAGCTTCCTTCAGTTATTTTCTTATATACAGGCATCTTATCTTGACTTCTCTTATTACTTGATATGTTCATCTCACAGAAAATAACAGTTAACAATACACTAATTGCAACATAAGTTTGAAACAGGAGAGATGTAGTGGACTAGAAGCGTACTTTGAATGGCACCAGCAATCCCCAAGGATAAGGGATTCCATCAGATTTCCTTTCCTGGTGTCACCTGCTCTTCCAACACGCACATAAACCAATGGCAAATGATCTGGGTGACGCTTACTGTATCTTAATCCTGCCCCACACTCCACTCAGTATGCAGAAACAGTGTGTTCCAAATCAGAGCAGCTCTAGTTTTGCTCATACAAATATACAATAATAGTATATGCTCGTCTCCATCCCCCAAGATTCTTCCTTGGTGCATACTGGCTTGGACCTTGGACCATTCTTCGTCTACTCCATCGAACACGCGCCCCATACTTGTTCCTTTCAGGCATAACAATACAATACTTTGATCCCCTTCCCTGAACTTTTTGGCTAAGATCAAGAGCATGCAACGGTGTAATAATGCAAAAGAGAGTTGGGCGCGTGCACTGACCGAAAGGCATTTTTGCCATGAAGAACCACATGTAGATCAACCCAAATCTTTGCTGATAGAAACTAGGTAAGTGATCAAGTCAAAGACCTTGATCAACATAGTGGTCCAACATCCAGCACCCTGCAAAACCATAAACTAAGCCTAATGATATGTGACTGTGCCAAGTGATTATGCTTAATAGTTTTCAGCTGAAAGACACAAGATGATGATGAAGGCTTAGACTCTCAGCAAGCACACAATAGGTGGTTAAAGCATAATCAACCTTGTAAAGTATGTGAAGGAGAGACTGGAAGGCAGTAAAGTACCACTTGTGCAATGCAAACACAAGTGTTTCTGGTTTCCTCTTCTTTGTTTCCCCCTTAAGAAAAGACACTGCATAGCATTAAGTGATGAATCATTTCATTTTAGAATGTGAGTATAGGTAATGGTCAAAACTTTAAGATCAGAATGAGCATAAATTTTTCTTACCAAATTTAAAACATTTACATATTATAAGATCTCAAGGACAAGGCACATATGTAGACAGTTAAGATTGATTTTTCACATGAATGTTTTACAGGTGCCGAGTGTGAATATTTGGGCAAAACAAGGTAACTGAAAAACTTGAACAAAACTGTGCAGCAGTCATGACAAACTGTCCTAAATTATGACATTTCAAATAATGTGTTGGTTTCACAAAAAAGAATCTTTATAAGACTACCTTATGGTATTGGCTAAAAGGATTCAATATGGTTGACAGTTTCATTCAAGATACATAGTAAGATGCAGTCGCAACATGCCAAATTGAAGCATGCAAAGCAAAAGCATTTTTCTTTCTTGAAATCGAAGTGGCGAATTACACAGAGAAGTCAAAATCACGTAGATAAATATGTAACATGATATAGTCTTCAACATATGCATTCTGATGATAAAAAGAAAGAATATGATTCATTGATATCCATCAATCAAAGGGTACAACAGGGTGACTGGCCAGTCAGTTTTCTGTTACATTACTCCACCCCAAAGGGAGAGAAAAAATCTGACCTCAAATTGCTTCTCCAGTAAGAACAGACACCAGGAAATCAAAAGAATTTGATCCAACATTTCTCTTGCACCAAAACAGTACACACAAAAAAACTTGTGCCGTGGTACCAAAACTCCAGAGATCCAGGATGGGATCTCGCTCTATCAAACACAAGTCACAACTCCAGTCTGGCAGTCTCCATATGAACCAATCACGCAGGCAGGAAACAAACGAAGAAAGGATCGATCACAAGACGAATAACCATCCACGTTTGTAGCTCACGAGCGTGATCACTGTCGCCGCCGACCACACAGCCACGACCCACCGGGCCGCAAGCAATGCCGCCTCCTTCATGGCAACAGACCATCCAACAAGCCAGTACAACCCCTCGACGCCCTCAAAGAAGTCCTTCCCTTGCACCCGCCACAATGCAAGCAGCGACAGCACGAGCAGTGGCGGCGCAACGAGCTGTGTGGCCACGGCGCAGAGGTGGTGGTTGTGCAAGAAAACCTTGGCCCGGCCGTACTCGGTGTCTGGTGCGCGGCTCGCGTGCAGACGCTGGTACCAGCAGAACACAGCCTCATTCAGGTACATCTGCACGGCCGGCCGCGCCGCCAGCAGCTGCAGCCCAGCCGCGGTGGCGAGCAGCGTCGCCTCCTGCTCCGCGCCATCCACGAACCCGCAGCATCGAAGGATCGTGGCCACAGAGGAGACGAGCACAGCAAGGTGGAGGAGGAGGCGCGCCGGCGCAGACGACGAGAGCACAGCGAGCCCGGTGCGGGGCTGGTCGGTGCCGAGCCAGAACGCGCGCGCGAACCGCGCGGCCGGGAGCGCGGCGAGCGACGCGAGCGCGCCGGCGAAGGGACTGGAAGAGAGCAAGGTGGTAACGAGGAGCGCGCCGAGCGCGGCGGCGAGCAACGCGGGGCGCGGCGACGGGACGACGACGTGGCGGAGGAGCGCGACGAAGAGGTAGGCCGCGGGGACGAGCGGCGCGAGCGGGGAGGCCGCGGTGGCGGCCGGGAGCAGGAGCGCGGGCGGCAGCAGCGCGAGCGGGAGGAGGAGCGCGAGGTGGTAGGCGGCGAAGTGGGGGCGGGTGGCGAGCGTGGCGTGGGAGAGGCGGAGGCGGTAGAGCTGCGCGGAGGTGGCGTCGAACGGGTCCTTGTCCTTGGCGGCGCCGCGCTTGGAGGAACCCTGGGCGGGGCCGGCGTTGGAGCCCGGCGGGCGGAGGACGGCGCGCGGGGTGTTGGAGGGGACGGCGTCCGGGTGGATGTAGGTGTGGAGGGCGTAGAGGAAGAGGGAGGGGAGGTGGAGGAAGTGGGCGGCGGCGGCGAGCGCGAGCGCCGCGGCCGCGTGGAGGAGCACCGGCGGGATCGGGACGGGGATGGGGAAGGACACGGCCATCGCCGGCGGCCGGAGCTGGTAGGTGGGTGGAGCAATGGATCTGACTGAGTGGTGGGTCGACGGAGAAAGCAGGGCTGCTGCAGCAAGCACAGGAGAGTGGAGTCGGAGATGGACCAAGGGCGTGGATGGGCTTTGGCCCAAAAACCTGTGGGCTTCAGATCTGGGCTGCTTCTGTTAGGACGCATGTGCAGACGTGATTGGTGTGTTAACAATTTTATTGTTCAAAAGAAACCTCACCATTTTTTGCTCAGAAAAAACTTAACAATTTTTTAACAAGAATAAATAAACAAATTTCTGTCAGGACCATGTGCAGATGTGATTGGTATTAACGTATTATTATCGCATGGCACTTCTATTGTTCGAAGAAAGAAAAAACATCACTTTAGACGAGTGCTACCTACTAGATCTACTAGTATAGTTTTACATCTAAAAGTAGTTGAGAATACAAGGAGCAAGGGCATGCACCTTAGAAAAAAAATGTGAAAAAACGTGGATCATGTCATAGTTAAACGTCAATCAAACAATACATATAATGTGAAAAACGTGGATCATGTCATAGTTAAACGTCAATCAAACAATACATATTTTCAGGTGTACTTTCAACTTTAAAGCATGAAAGTAGCAGACATTGATAGTGTACCGGTGCCACCAACAAAAATAAGCTCAGTCAATACCACCCACTGAAACAGCAAATCGTGCTTTCCCAATTCCATTTCAAGCGGACAAACACGTGACAAACAGAGTTGGGAACACGCACCCAAACATTTTCAAAGAAGCACAGGAGCGGCACATAGATATTATCATTGCGTATATCATACCATTGCATACACTAATCACAGCGAGCCTCCTCAATGTCTGGAGTGAAGAGTAGCAAAATAAAAACTCATGGCAGTTTATTTATTTCATCAGGTGGGCCAAAATGAATAGAAAGTTCACAGACTGAATAATGGTACAGCAGGTCTAGCTTTCATTCTTTTTAATGCAGAGCTCACTCTCCGCTCAGGATGGGATTGATCAATGGCTTCATCTGAGCAAGGTAAACAATTGCATACCTACAGAGAAACATTAGTACATGGTTAGTGCAAGAATGGAAGAGCCCCAATACCACCAGAGTGATGATTGAGCCAAAAAAAAACTGAATGATACAGGGATGCGGGTATAAGTAGCAGAAAGCAGGTTTCATCTTTTGGGATATTTTCAATAAACTTCTGCATATCATTTTTATGTCATCTCCATGTTTCCAACTAGTAGATACATATTCCCCCTGGAAAGCAAGAACAAAAACACCCAGATAAAAATGCACAGTGCAAAAGTGTGAACTATGTCTCCAGCACGTCCTTGGTCTAGTCAATTAAGAATCAGTTACTTCGTAAAAAAATGAATTCACAACAAACTTTTCAGTATCATATCATTTGCATGATCAATAGAATTTTAAAACGGGCGCATGTATAGTACAAGAACTAGTAAAAATGAATGCATAACAAACTTTCTATCATGTTATTTGCATGATCAATAGAATTTGAAGTGGGTGCATGTATAGTACAAGAACTAGTTGAAAGATTGTTTACCAAGATCAACAGCATGATGAAAATATTATTATTTTTAAAAGATATTAACTGTACATTACTGGGCCACTAGTGACTATCCCATTATATTAACCCAGTTTCCTTTGCGCCTTATTAACCCAGTTTTGTTGTTGGCTTTACAAACCACTGTTTAGTTCATATGGGATTGGGATCCTATCGTCCTAAGTCATTTAAAAATAGGCTATTAACCATAAGGCATCAGGTTACAAGCTCAATACTTTTGCTATTTATGACTTCATATTATGTAAGCGACCTAAATATTCACATGCGCCCAATTATCAGTTACTATTTGAGCTGTTAATAACCTTAACAGCCAGAGACAACTTCATGAAGTAAAAGAAAGCATGGATAGGAACTTACATCATCCAACAACAAATTACAGCTGTAGTCACCAAGGTCAAATGGAATCTGCACAACATAGGTCACAAAAGTTGAATCAATATACTATAATCTCAGGCATTTATAAATTAGTCAACAGTTACAAATAAAGACACTCATAACTTGTCATTTCTGAAACACCCCAAAACTGTTACAAGACAAAGGTAATAGTGCCCAGACGGTGACACAAAAGTTGGAGGATGATTGTTGAAGATAAGTAAAATCTCTCAAAGATAAAACATAAGAAAACAAATGGGTATGTTTGCAGTAATAATAACTAAGAAGCTGAAATGGGGATATATGATATCCATGAAAGCACATAAGTGAAACTGTGACAGCGATTTAAAGCAACCACATAAACCTAACAGGCTACAGTTCTTCCCTTCAGATCCCAAATCTACGCAGTGAGGAGAAACCCAAATCTATGCAGTAAGGAGAATTTTCTTTTACCAATTTTAAGGGGTGAAAAAGCAGCACATAAGTACTGAAATATTATAAAACAAGCTATATGTGAGCACACACCTATTACCATAGCCAATGATGCTATTCTAAGGTTCATGCTTCACATACATATGTGCCACTCTCTTAGGCCCCATGCCCCCACTAGATCTCAAAATGCATGAACTCCCGCTGTTCACATGTAGTCGCATATACAGGTGGCTAAATTGTGCTCCGTATTCAGAGTTAACCCATAGAAGTTTAACCAAGGCTCTTCCATACCAAATTTTGGACAAGATCTGGCATTAACCTGTCAAAACTGAACCAACTAGCCTAACATATTTGAGCCCATCAAATTGACCTTGAGCAATGTAACTAAACTGTGCGTGAGTAACAAAAACTAACCGCAAACTTAGACACTAAATTAAATACTTTTACTACGTGACGAATTACAAGCTAAGTGTAACAAGTCTAGGTCTCCTAGAACAATGTTTGAGGCTTTTTTTTTTCCCTTCTACAGCTCCTACAACCTGAGCCCAATCAGCTTGATTGCAATGGAAGGCACGTCATGGGATCTCATAAAGAAAAATCTTCTCTAAAACTAGGCAATACCCAAATCTAGATCGTGATCCCCAACCCAACATCACCGCAATCGATCGATCTGCGGTCAAACTCGCCAAATCTCGCATGCGGGATCCCAAGTCCCAAATCCTCATGCCTAATTCCAATCCCACGAGCGCACCACGATGGATCACTGACCGGCGGCATCGAATCGAAGGGGAGGGAGGAGGGGGGACGTACAGGTTTGTGGAGGGCCCGCGGTTGCAGCAGAGGAGCGTGAAGAGGGATGCGGCGACGCCGGCGAGGAGGAAGATGAGCGTTGTCACCCAGAACCCCATGGTCGTCTTCGGCGGCGGCGGCCTCGGCGAGCTCCTCCGGCGGCTGCTGCTTCTCGCTCCCTCTCGCTGGATCGCTCGGTCGGGGAGGGAGACGCGACAGGTGCTGCAGGGGAAGGAGATGCTGGGGCTGGAGTTGCTGCCAGCCACGTCACGTGCGTGCTTTTTTTTTTTTTTAGAAAAACCGGGATTGAATTTTATATAAAAGTTTTGGTGGTTACGGCCCAAATCTTACAATAATTCGTTTACGGGCTTGAGATGGACTTGCAAAGAGATATTGACCTGGGCTTGGAGGGCCAAGGCACTATGGGCTTTTGGGCCAGGGACGGTTTCACATTTTGCTACAGTCGATTTATTTTATATATTTTGTATAATTAGTTTTTAGAGATGTCTAGCGCCCAAACGTCCGGCGCCTGCTGCCCGCCCTGTGTCCAGCTTTCCCACACAGTGCCTGCGCGTGCTCCTTTCCCCACGGCTCTGCCACTAGGTCCCAATTTGACCGTGCACGTTTGTGAGGGGAAATCATTGTGCCAGCATCAGGCGCAACAACGACGTGCCATGCCTGACCGTGCACTCCTGCTGCTGCTGGCACGTGAAGCTGCTGCTAACCGGGCGCATGGATGCAGCCAAGCATGGATCCAGCCTCGTGCTCCATATGCCTGTCGCCATGCCCGTGGATACAGCTTTGTGCTCCGCGCCTACTGTCGCGCCTGCTTGGCTCCCCGCGCACCCGAGGGGACCACCTCTGCCTATGCCCTCTAGGCTGCTTGCTGATAAAACACCTGCAACATAAAATATTTGCTACAACATACGTCTAAAATAAATGAAACATTTACAACATATGTTTGCAACATATGTGTATAGGCACTGTAACATATATAACATCCACATAAAACATTTGTAACATACATTTGAAACCGTTGAAACAGGAAGGGGTAACAAAGATACAGGAAGGGGTTGAAAAACGGACGCAGCAACAGCCCCATGCAGGAACTGGGAGCCGCCGGGGGAAGACCACCTAAAAATAAATGTTGACGGAGCCTTCAGCCTTGAAACGTCAACAGGAGCATGCGGCTTCATCATCAGAAATAGTAATGGCGAACCAGTGATGGCGGGAGCAGCTCAAGTGACGCCGGTACGTGATGCTACGATGGCAGAAACCTTGGCCTGCAAATTTGCATTGGAAGCAGCAGAAGTGCATGGAATTTCAAGGATTGAGATGGAGACAGATAGCTCCCTGTTGAGGGAGGCACCGTTCACAAACTCCTGGGATCTAGCCCCAGAAGGTGTATTGTTCAAAGGTATACAGGAACTCCTCGCCGATCATTTTATATGTAATAGAATTTGTAATGTTCCACGCTCTTGTAATTCAGTAGCACATGAAATTGCGAGGATGGGTATGAGTGGGACCCGAGACAATCTGTTGTTTGGTTGGACCCCCTCCCAGACTTTGTAAATACTCTAGTTGCTCGCAATTTGGCTAAGCACTTGGTTACAAATCCAGAGCCATGAGAGCTTGTTAAGATAAAAAAAACAATATTTTCTCTTTTCTACACACCGTGTCTTATAAAATCATTTTTTTTTCAAATGGGCTTAGTATATTTATATGGAATTATAGAGTGCAATGCTATTTATAGCTTTGAAGCTCACAACCTTTTCGTTTTATCTGGTTTCTAAATTGTCAATATGATGTTAAGGTCAATGTTTTATTTAATTATTTTGGCACAAAGATGGGTTGAAATGAGAAGATGATAAGCTAAAAGCTTGTAAATATCGTTGAGCTCTATAATTTTTATTTAGAATTTGATGTTCCAGAGGATAGTCAGATTTATTCACTCCTTACATCTATGGGTAAAAAACTGTTTCGGTGCGAGCTGCGCGAGCGGTACCAAATCGAGGCAAACTCTGAATACTAGATATGACCCAAAAATAACAAGGGTCAAGGTCGGCTAGTGATACGATGGGGGACAAGATTCATCGTCAAGAGGGAAACAGCCCGACTAGGTCACTAGCTAAAGCCTCAAAATGACCGCTCAGTGATAATTGATAAAGGAGGTGGGGTGCAAATAAGACAACCAAGAGGTTTGCCTAGAAGCAGCCACTCTTAAAGAGTGCGCAATAGCTCACTGATCGAGTGCCTTTGCATTGAAGATGAATGGGGCTAGCGATCTGTCGAAGTTGTGGATGTCAAAAATGCATCGGTAGGGGAGTGTTCTGCCTTAGAGGGAAGCAAACGCGAAAGCGAAGGTCAATGCAGAAGCGAGAATGTCGGCTTGAGTAACGAAAACATTGGCGAGAATCCAATGCCCTAAAAACCCAAGGTTTCCTTTGCAAGGTTCCTCCACGAAGAGTGAGCCGAAAGGCGTAGTTGGTGGATAACAGGTCAATATTCCTGTACTACCCCTTGTTGGTACGGAGGGATGGAGGAGGCTAGGTTAGCCCAAAGATGGTTATATGTTTAAGGACACAAGGTAGCCCTACTTTTTTAGGATAAGAAGTGGTAGATAAAACGCCTCGAGCCAAGGTCCGAGTACCTTTGAGGCTTGTAAGTTATAATAACTAGTTAGGTCTCTGTGATGGTGATGTCACTTCAAGAAATTGAGAATGACATTGTCCCAAGAGGCTAACAGCTTCCATCACTACACAAAATGAGGAATTAAATCATGGTGTCTCCCACATCTAAAAAAAGAAAAATCTACCATCGCATGATTAGCTCTAGTGACCCACTACCTACATACATGTTTTTGGATGCATGTCATGTTTTGCTAATGATGTAACTGTAAATGACATAATCAACTAACAAAGTTTTTCCTTCTTTGTCGTTTCCAAAAGTATATTTATATAGACTCTTGGAAAATTAGTTTTGATCAGCCGAAAGGCTAGAGCCTCCTCCACAACATATATCCATCTTCTCTAAATATGATCGCTCACTTCATTCTAGAAAACAATATTACAAAACCTCTTGTGATCTCCCTTTCTCTCTAATAAGGATAAGGGGGTTGCTATATTTCTGCTGACTAAACTTAAGGGAAATTCAACTAGTGTCCTTGGCAAACTGCCAAGATAGCCTCCTCCACACTAACCTAGCTCCATCGTATATGTGTCTACCTTTATCACCACTTACAACACTGAAAGGTCCTAATGGCTAGAAGGGCAGGGTGAATAGCCTATTAAAAAATTCTACAACAACACTAAGACAAGTGATTAGTAAATAAGATGGCGAAGCGAATTTTGCGCTAACACTACACTTGTGTTGCAAGCCACCTAACCAATTCTAATCTCTATGATCTCTAGTATATCACACAATGGCTATGTCATGAATTTACACCAAGGTGATCAAGCTAGCTAGATAATTACAACAAATATGCTACACTATCTCTACATAAGATATCACTAGGAATGTAAGTGCAAGAGAGATAGAGAGGTAATATCAATCTTGGCAAGTGATCAATTAGAATGAATGATTTTTCCTTCGAGGTTCACTTGCTTGCCAGCAAGCTACGTCCCCGTTGTAGCGATTCACCCACTTAGAGGTTCACGGGCTAATAGGCATCACACGCCTAACTGAAAGTCCCTAGTTTGGTTTTGGCTAATTGATGAAACCTAGGACTAACCTTTGTATCTAAGTGGATGATTTAGATAAAGGTGGTCACTGCATATGAGACATGACATTGACTCATATGACCAAGATGGTGAAGACCAAGATGAGGCTTGGCTCGATGGACCGGTTGTGAAGGTGAAGGGCAAGTCGAGGCTTCGAAGCGAAGGACCATGCGATGGTGAAGCTTGAGCAAGACTTAGCGCCGACGGACCGATGCAACGGTGAAGAGCAAGTGAAGTCAAGGTCGATGGATCGAGACGGTCATGTGATGATATGAAGTGGATCATATCATTTGGAGAAACAAAATGGGCTCAAGGCAAAGGTATAACCATAGGGCCATTTTGTTTTACACTCAAGACACCATAGAGGGTGTGAGTGGTTTAGGATCGATAGCCGAACTATTAAGAGGGGAAGTCTTATCGGTTATTCGATGCACGGGTGCCACTAGGTGAATTCATGAAGTGCATTGCATGTAGGGCCTAGTGAGCTAATTGGAAAACCTTTGAAAATGATTGAGAAAAAGCTAACACACAAGCACATGGAGATGTACACTTGATGGTGTTGGCACATTTGCAAAGGTGGCGTTGGTCGCGCTGTGGTTTGCGGGAAGAGAGGGGTTTAGGTTCCTCTCTCCCTCCCGCCAAGCGTGCGAGCGCGGGATTCAGGCGATTTCAGGGAAATGAAATGCCTATTTTCCACTACACCGAAAGTCGGAAAAGAAACGGAGGCGAACGGGGTCACTAAGGTGACCGGACGCTGCACCGGACGCGGTCACGGTGTGACCGGACGCGTCCGGTCAGTACAGCGCAGGAGTCGGGTGCGCGGGCTAGGGTTTGCAACCGGCGCGTCCGGTCACTCGCGGGACCGGCGCGTCCGGTCAAGTGCCTAGAAGGAACTGCGGTTCGCAAGGACAATCGGACGCGGGGCGCGTCCGGTCACACGTGATCGGACGCGTCTGGTCGTCGAGGGAGCTTACTGGACTCCGACCGGACGCTGGCACTGTCGCGTCCGGTCGTTGCGAGGAGCGCGTCCGGTCGTTGCGAGGAGCGCGTCCGGTCGTTGCTTCGCGCGCGCGGTGCTGTGCGACCGGCGCGTCCGGTCGGTTGAGCAGCGCGTCCGGTCATAGCGTTTGACCGTTGGCGCGCAGTGACCGTTGGAGGATCTAACGGTCGCATTTGAAATTTGAGGGACACGTGGACGTCGCAGGGCGACCGGACGCGGTTGAGCGCGTCCGGTCAGTTTCGACCGGCGCGTCCGGTCGTCCCGAAAAAACGGTCAGTGGAGTGGCAACGGCTCTATTTGTTTGGGGTGCTTATAAATACTCGTTGGCCGGCCCTTGGGGAGGTCTCTTGGCATTTCTAACACTCTTGTGCATCCTTTGAGCTAGAGCTACTCCTCCCACTCATCTCTCTTGCTTGATTGCAAATCAAAAGTGAGATTGAGTGATCCCAAAGTGCATTGCATAGCTTGAGGGCATCTAGTGGCACTTGTGGGTGGTTTAGCCGGTGGATTTCTTGTTATTCTTGGAGAGTACCGCTCCTAGCCGGCTTGAAGATTGTTGGAGGCGTTGGCAAGAGAAGGTGATTGTTCTTGGCCACCTCCGGTTGTTTGTAAGAGGTTCTTGTGCTTTCCTCGGCGGGACGCCAAAAGCAACTCTATTGGATTGCGCGTGTCATTGAGTTACCTCACTTGAGAGTGGCGTCTTGCGGTGCCTTGCGGGGCGTGCCTTGAGGGGCAAGTGACTTGAGGGTCACACCGGGGAACCATCTAAGTGTTGGTCGATACAACCGGTGACGTAGCTTGTCGGTGCACAAGTGAACACCGGGTGAACAAAAATATTGTGTCTCTTGTCTCCCGGTGATTGGTCTTCATATTGAGTTGTTGTCAATATTGATTGATTGTATATCATCTTGGTGATTGGCAACATCTTCTCCTCACCGTCGGTATAAGAATCACAATCCTCTCTCTTGCACTTATCTTTACTAGTTTTCCTTGTGTAGCTCTAGTAGTAGCTTTGCTAGTAGTGTTGCTAGCTTGTTGTCTAGTGTTAAATTAGTGACTTAGCTCTTGTGTGAACTAGAGATCATAATCTACTAGACTTGTGGATAGGAGGCTTGCATCACCACCTTTGGCTAAGCAAAACTCGCTTTACGCCGTTTGTTATTCTAACAAGTTTGCTTAGTGGTGCTTGTAGAATTTTTTTTATAGGCTATTCACCCCCCCTCTAGCCATCTAGGACCTTACACTAACCCACAACCGGGTGCCACACAACCAACACAAGATGGGGATCCACAAGCTACGAGCAATCCACTAAAAATGCCTTTCATATGGATGCCTTTCATGATCTCCCACGGAGAAGGCTCAAGAACCCCTCACAATCACCATGATCAGAGCCGGAGACAAGCACCTTCCTTCGCTCAACGATCTTCGCTGCACCAAACCGTCTAGGTGGCAGCAACCACCAAGACTAACAAGTGAATCCCGCAGCGAAACACAATCACCAAGTGCCTCTAGATGCAATCACTCAAAGCAATGCACTTGGATGCTCTTCAATCTCACCAAATGATGAATCAATCAAGCACGATGAGTGAGAGAGGATTGGCTAGGCTTACTAGGGTGTATTCTCAATAGAAATGGCCAAGAGAAAGAGCCCAAGCCGGCCAACCACTATTGTGCACGTGTGTTAGCATTTTCACAAAGCATTTTCAAGGGTGTTAGCACACACTAGAATCTAAATGCATATGTAATGAATTAGAACATCTAATTGCACTTTGATAACCGCATTTCACGACGTGTTTCACCCCTCTTAATAGTACAGATATCTATCCTAAACGTGGTCACACTCACTAAGTGTCTTGACCACCAAACACAAAATGGCCCTATCAAATATACCTTTGCCTTGAGACCATTTTGTTTTTTCTCTTTCTTCTTTTCTCCAAGCTTGAGCACTTGATCGTCACCATGGCAATCACCATCATCATGATCATCATCCCCTTGCTCCTATGCTCGGTGTGTACTAACCTATCTCATATTCACTTAGAGCCAAAGGTTAGTACCTAGGGTTTCATGAATTCACCAAAACCAAACTAGAGCTTTCAAACACAAGTGACAACACAATGCCTTTCTCATGACCAAAACACAACTCGCCACTTGTTTGGCTACCATCAGCTCGGACCTCCTCCATAAGCTCTTAGGGTCTCCAGCATGTTTAAACCATCAACCCTAATCCTCACTGGTGGTGTCTAGCCAAGGCTAGTCTTAGGACGGTGCACCAAGTGTGACTACCTAGGGTCTTGCTCAGGAAGGGGCATAGACACATGTATGCTCTAGCCCCTTAGTCAATATGGCCCAACCAAGAGCCCAAGGTGAAGCCGAAATCCAAAGTGAATCGACCGTCCATCCATATCCTAAGTCTTGATTCTTGATTGGTCGATGTGTGCTTGTTTGTTGTTCCGCCTCCTGTGTCCTCTAGTCCGCTTGTGATCCCATCTCGGGCTCTCAGCATTTCCCTAGCGACGATGATCGTGATCAAAACAACAAGACTAGACTGACAGACTGATGGCATCAGTGACTTGGTGTCTAGGATACCACTGTCCACCTAGAGGTATAGAGAGACCAAGCGTGACACTGACTATGACGGTAATTGGTGAAAGAGCAAGGAAGGGCCCTCCAACTCCAATCTCCTTCATACATCAATGTACAAGAATGAATCCGACCTCCAATACTTGTAATTATTGGTAATTGGTTAGGAGGTGTCTGTCATTTGCTCACATAGTCATATATGTTTTCCTCCAAGTATAGTGTTGACACTGTTTTTGGCACGTGTCAAAATGATCAGAGTAGGCTAATCGGCAGAAGGAAAGTTATTGTATTACGCTGGTAGAAGGGTACCGATGAAGATCAGCTTGTGAGGATTATTGCCGATGAATGGTGGTAACCGATGGAAAGGTTGTCGTTTGACTTAGACTCAGAGGCGTTGCTGACAAGATCAGAGATGTTATTGCCGATGCTGATGAAGGAAAATCTGAAGACTACTGCCGATGAAGCTTGTGATGACGGAAAGCATGCCGATGGAGAGAAGACCGATGGAAATTTCATCGTAATTAAGGCGTACAAGGAAGTAGATAGGTGTTATTTTCCTTTTCTATATTTGTTAGAGTATGATTCATGTAAGAGTCACGTTTTTCCTTAGATATGGACTCGGTGTCCTAGTCGTGTCTGGTTATGTTTCTTTAGATCAGGGTATAAATATAGACTGAGGGACAATGTAAAAGATATATCAATCAAATATCAAACCAATTTTACTCCTATTTGCATATACTTACTTTTCGGCGACTTCGTTAATTTGCATATTTTTTCTTTTTACGAGTTCTCATCGATTCGACGAGCTGCATCGCTTCAGTGCGACCTTCGACGATCCTCGAGTTTCGTGTGAGTACCTCTTAGCCGTAGCTTCCGGGCGTATCGCTGTTGTCAGGACCAAAGTACTCGAGTTATCATCCTTGTCGATTAACAGGTCAAATCGACTGGCACACCTTGGATATCGGATTGAGTATTAGCCCTTTGTGTTTGCA
The DNA here is from genome assembly GCA_038087645.1 of Saccharum hybrid cultivar R570. Classification (NCBI taxonomy): domain Eukaryota; kingdom Viridiplantae; phylum Streptophyta; class Magnoliopsida; order Poales; family Poaceae; genus Saccharum; species Saccharum hybrid cultivar. Next base: position 2,664,612 of record JAQSUU010000262.1, on the reverse strand, counting down.
GATCCACTTTTGCATCAACATATAGATGTTGGAATTTTTGCAATGTTACCTAAGAAACATTTGCCTGGTATTAAGAAAAGGAAATAAGAAAACCAGTGGATCACCTTATGCAATCACAAAATGACATGACTATACCTAAATACTACACAAACATATAGATAGACTTGACGACCCATCGCGATCAGTTCATCCTAGGCCCTCCAAAACGTGGCTAGTTGCATATTGTTGTTGATTATGATCCCTCATGTGTGAGGAAGAAGAGATACAGAAGCACTAGAAAACTTTTGAGGTTTGTAACAAAGAAAAAATATAATACTCCATTCCAAATTATAAGATGTTAGAAAAGCCACAGTGTCTTATGATTTAAAACGGAAGGAGTAATAACTAGTTGGATCCTGTGAGATATACATGTCAGTGTGCCACCGCAAGGCTAACATTATTGCTGGGTTTAAATGGGAGAACATGTCGTGTTATGTTACATTTTTAACCACCTTTTTGGTGCTATAATCATGCATGCTGCCACTGCATGTTCTTCCATTTAAACCCAGCAATAATGTTAGCCTTAAGAAAAACGATACGCAAGAAAAAACATAGAGTTTTCCCAATAATAAATATCCACCATCTCAATTGATTAGGTATGCATGCCACGTCCTGCTGCTGATGTAACCACGAATCACGTATAATAATCAAAAATATATACCAACAAAACTTGCCCTCTTCGTCTATTCGAAAGTAATGTTTACATCGACTTGTTGTCCAAAAAAAAATGTTTGCATCGACTTTTTTTGGCAAATTATTAGTTTTGACCCGCCGTCACGTTTATTTACCGCGTATTTTAATTTTCTACGTGCACACTATACTACTGCATACAGTGGTTTTGAACTAGCTAGGACGACGTGTACGTCGCTGTCAGGCGTCAAAACAGCAGTCATACCAGTCATACGTAGGTACTTATCTAAAAAAAAGTCATTCGTAGGTTCCAACTCCACGAGGGGTTATTATAAAGTATTTTGCCGATCCTGTACGCTCTCGCTCCCGGCTGCTGCCTACGCACGTTCCTGTTTTGAATTCAATTCCGACGGTTTGATTTTTCTTTTTTTTGGAACATTCAGACGGTTTTATTTGAATTTTGAATTCCAAGTCTCAATAATGCGAATTCAAAAACTTTTATTTTATACGACAAGGCGTCGAACTGATTCAGTCATTGGTTAGACCTCTTCTTCCCCCCGAGAGAAGAAAACGAATTAGAAGAAAGGTTTATGTCGCCATCGTCCGCGAAGACGCCAAGAACTAACGCGCGCCAAGCGCGGCTTCTCCCTAGCTAGTTAACCTCCCGCGCGAGCTAAAGCTAACCTTCTGTGCGGCTTCGATGCAAGAGAGGGCGAAGCTGCTCCTCGTCCTCCTCCCGCCTCCCTCATAATTTCCCCCGGCTACACCCTCTCCACGCCATGCACCGCTATAAACCGCCACGCGAGGCCACCCGCCCGCTTTACCGCCTGCACCCGCTGCTGCTGATCCCGCAACGATCGACGAGGCCATGTCGTCGTCGCTACGGTTCCTGCGGCCCACAAAGAACGGCGGCACCGGCGGCGGCGGCGACGGGTACTTCGACGGCGTCGCGCTGGAGGTGACGGTCCTGTCGGCGGACTCGCTGCGCCTGCCGCCGTCCTACTCGCCGCTGCCGCGCCGGCTGCGGCCGTACGTGACCGTGTCGTCGTCGGACGCGCCGGGCTCGGCCTGCAGCACGGCGGTGGCGCCCAGCGGCGGTACCGTGCACGCGTGGGGCGACACGCTCGTCGTCCCCGTGGGCGCGGGCTTCCTGGAGGGCCGCGCCCACGTCCACGTCGCCGTGCTCTCGGAGCCCGCCTGCCGGCTCGTCGGCGCCACGCCGCTGGGCTGGTGCGGCATCCCCGCGGCCGACGTGCTCGACGGCCTCCGCCCGCCGCGCGCGCTCCGCCGCCTCAGCTACTCGCTCCGCTGCCCGCCCCGCGGCGGGGGCGCACCACCGGGCTCACCCGCGTGGGCCCACGGCGTCGTGCACCTCGCCGTGCGCGTGCTCGGCCTCCGCGACGATGCGCCGGCGACGACGACTGAGCCGGCCGCGGCCACGACGACGCCGGTGCAGCAGGGCTGGTGCCGCGTGGCGATGGGCATCCCGGTGTCGGGGCCGTCGTCCGCGGCCGCGTCGGCCGTCGTCGGGATGCCCTTGTCGTCGTGGGGCGCCAGCGCCACGTCACGGTGAGGGCGCGCGGCGGCACAGGATGGATGGATGGGTGGATGGCTGAAAGGAGGATCGGAGACGACGACTAGCCGTGGAAAACCCGTGTAATTTTTGCCGTCGATGTCGATCAGCGAGCTCGGTACGACCAGGTCGTGATCGGGGCTTTTCCCGCGTCACGATGAGACGACGAATAGGAATAGCGGCTGGAAAAGGAAGGTAGTGCGTTAGTCAAAACGGGGAGCCTTCCATGCAGCTACCTGGCTATATGTGGCCGCCGCTGAGGCAGGGACGGTGTACATGCAAGAAAGTCCATGATGAGTAGTGTGGATTCGTAATTGTAAATGTCTGCTATATAATATATATATATATATATAGAGAGAGAGAGAGAGAGAGACTAACTACTAAAGGTACCCCACGTCCAAATCAAAACCAGTGTTGATATGTACCCTCGGCTAAAAATGATAAGCAATTGTCAAGATTGTTGGGACTTTCATTTGAGTGGTTGAGAATTTGCTTTAGAGTTAGAGAGTGAAAGGAGGTGATTTTTGTTATCAAAATCTATCGGGTAGTGGTGCTGTTGGCTTTTAGGCCATTTCTGTGTCTCTGGCGGGCACGCCTATATGCTGCAACTTAATTGTCTTTGAACGCTTTATAAGTAATATATAAAACGGGTAAACCTTTTATTTTAAAAAAACTTTAACTTGTTAGGAGTGTTTTTTCTTACTACAATGGCACAAAGATGATCTTTCCCAAGTTCAAAAAAAAGAAGATGATCTTTCCCTTGCAGGTCGAGTTTTGCTAGGAGAGCCTATATCCCAACATCTAGAACTAATCAAAGATTCAATTTCGTGCTTCAATCTCTATTTCTCGTAAACCTTGATATTTTACTTTTTCGTGACTTTTGGAGTTTTTTGAATTTTTGATATGATGATTTAGCTGAGATTTTAGGAGTGTTTTGAGAACCTTTTTCGTGAAATACACAGTACAGATGCATGCGCTCACAAACACAAGCATACTCACCTCTATAAACATGTGCACGTAAACTCTATCCCTACGAGCATATCTGAAAGACTGAGCCAGCAGATATCGAGATTGATGAAATCACCACATGCGCCTTAGTGTCGACAGGCACATTGCCTACCACTGTAATAATGTTGTTAAATATTAAAATAAATCTAGAAAAATATGAGCACCCGTGCAGAGTAGAGGACTTAGAACCTTGGGTGGTTAGGTTCGACTACAAGGAACCCAACTAATTGAGCTACACTCAACTCATAGTGTTTTGGGAACCTTGAAACTTGTTCATACCATGGTTCGAACCCCAACACTTATCCCATAAGTTATTTCCTCCAAAAAAACACTTTTCTTGCCTCTTTTTTTGGGGGGGGATTCTTGAAGTTCTTTGAGCAGAGGTTCTAGAGGTTTTATTAATGCTTCTCTTGATGCTATGAGATCATGGGAATATATCAAGGTGTACCCTTCAACAGATTTCCTATGAGCACCTTCATTTCCATGTTTTGTGCTTTTCTTGTGGAAACCCCAATTTGAAAGAGAAATCCTTGAATTCATGGTAAAACCCACGGACCTCTCACCAACTAGCACGAGACAAACAACTTCAAACTTGTTTACTCCTCTCTCCAACTCTTGCTTTGTTTTGAGAGATCTTTGAGTGGAGATTGAACTGGGACATCTTGTGTGACTCACCAAGCCAATTTAGTCCTTGAGCATCTTGGGCCACCGGTGAGCTAGGTGACTTGAGTCATTACTCTTGCATTTGTTCAATCCTAGACAGCTAAGCCTCACTCATTGGAGCACCCAATTGATTATGGTGTGCTCTACAAAGGTTTGTATTATCTATTCATATCTAGTGGAATTGTTGGGTTTGATCTTTGTGGTATCTCAACAAGATGGTAGAGTTATAAGAGACTCAAAACCTTAATTAGTGGTCTCTGTCCTCAACAATGAGGACATAGGCACACCTTTTGGTGGTGTGGCCTAAAGTTGGAATAAATCACGTGTGCTTTGTGTTCTTGAGCTGGTGTCTTTGACTTTACTTGTTCCACCCAAATCTAAACTCTCATCTACATGTGTTGTAAACATATAGACTTGAAATCCCTTGGCTAAATTGTAGATCACGTAGTCGTTTCCCTCCACGGGCTAGAAATTCCTACAATCGGAATTTCTAGGTAAGTCCAGAGACCTGGTATTTTAATCCACTGCAAGTGTTTGAATTGTCATGTTTAGCCTATGCCCATTCACCCTCCCTCTAGGCACTGTTAATCATTTCACCTACACTAGTCTACTTGGCAAGAAAACATTGAGGCTCACATTCACACCTCCGCTATAGCCTGTTCGGTGCTTCACAAAAACTAACCGCAATTTTAAGTTTCAAAATTGCTCCTAGAATAACATGTTTTATCCTATATATACCAAATTGTGGAACTTGTTTAATAAAAGAGTCAGCATTGCCGATGAATTACACTTATCACCCAACCCTTCTCATAGGACATTACTGCAAACTATATATTGAAATTCAAAACCAAAAATATAGGAATCCAAACACTACATTAGCTCCCATTGTTCGTTGGAGTCAATATTTGAATCTCGACTCATGGGGTGAAGTATTAAGTGGGTCCCATCATCCCATTACTGGACTTTGAGAGCAACTCTAGGGGATCCCCTTTCCCAAAGAAACTATTCATACTAAGGGAGTTGATGCATATTTTGTGCTATAGTAAATTTCTTTTACATTCCCCTACTATTGGTGATCACAAAAACAGGACACCCCAACTCCCCAAAATAAAGGGGGAGAAGCAACTCCGCTAATAAATTGGTGGGCATGCCAACTATTGCTATAGCCCTCAACTGCGCTCAACCCTTTTGATGTGAACTAGGGTTCCCGATCTTCTGAAAGGTTTTGATAACTCTCGATTTGGTGGAGTCACGACACAATTCGATCCGGCTTCCAAACAACTCGGTTCTGAACCCCGTAATCGTAGTACCACGACCCCTCTGGTTATCGACCGGTGTTGCACGGTCGACCTCACCAAGAAGACTAAGTCCTTGCCTGCGAATCGAGAACACACGCAAGAACACAAAGGAATGCAACCAAAATGCAGATGAATGATTAATCTCACGAAGTTGGGGTCTCATAAACCGACGGTGGCGGTGAAACTGTTGTCAACAGAATAATCTAAGCAAAACACAAACCCTAACGAGAGTGGCAGCGACTAATTTAAAGAGGCTAGGGTTGTATAAGACCCCCTGGATGCACCCCTAATGGATTCCAACTCGATACAAGGCCCAAAGACCAAAATACGACGTCGCAGCGCCGGGACAAATTCTGAACATCAAATTGCTCTGATGATTCCCGATGACTCTGGATGAATTTGGGCCTCCAACAAAAACCATTGGAAAGATCTTCTCGTTAGCTTTCCATGCATATTAAGAACGTCCAAATCCGAGCCAATATGTGACCTGGGCGACCGTTTTAGTGCTGACTGCTCCTGGACTACGAGGCAAACTCGAACTCAACTTGGTTTGGGCCTCCATCTTTATTCGGGCGCCCTCGCTGGACCTCCACGCCTCCAAGCCCTCCTCCATGTGTCTCTTAGACCTCTCCTTCATTCCTAAGCATAATATAATCATTAGGTAGCAATCTATTCTCAAAATCATATAAAGAGTTACTTAGGAACGAGCTCACCTCTAAATTTAATTATCGCGCGCGAGCTCTAGTGATTGGACCTTGAATGTCCAGCAGCGGATCATTGTGTGTATGTGACGGAGTGATGTCCTCATCATCTTTGCCTCTATCTTCTACAGAGATGGCATCCAACCCCAAGTCAATGTTTTCCGCTAGCCTAGGCCCTATAGCGCTACCAATGTACTAGGCTATCCCACCCACTGTTGTTGACCACCAGTGTTGATATAGATTTTGATCTCTGACGGACCAAGATCCTAAGGGTTCCCCATTGGGCCGACTACCCTGCAAGGAGATGGGCCAGCCACGGTCTGCTTGAAGGCACGAGACAAGGTGGCGTGCTCTCCAAGACAAGAAGGACCAACCTAGTTAGATTATAGGAAAGTCTATCTCTGTAATAGGATTAGAACTCTTCTGGTGTAACCGAATAGGACTAGACTTGTGTGTTTGCCCTTAGGACTATGTAAAGAGAGGCAGGTGCACCCGATTGTAACATCATCATACATAGCAATCCAACACAAGGCAATACACCACACTGGACATAGGGTATTACACTATTTAGCAGCCTGAACTAGTATAAATTGATGTCTTTGCGTTAACCATTGTGTTTAGCTTACGCTGAAGCCCACCAATCCTCATTCCGAGCAATCCCGTAACGTGTTGCCTGTCATCAGACACCTTCTTAGAACTTGCTTGTTCCTTGCCTAGATCTTAGGGATGGCAATGAGTACTCGTTACCCGATACCTGGTGGATTAAAACTCTGTAAGGGCATATGGGTTCCCCCACTCATTAGGTAGAGTGGGTATGAATGTATTCTCCTATACCATGTACATGCTACCCACCAACATTGACAAGTGGGTCCGAGCACTTAAATGTTCCATATATACCTCTAAAATCCTAGCTACCCTAGGTAAACCCATTCACCTCTTAGTCCCACCCACTAATGCTCCCTACTTAGCTACACACTAGTCTCTATCACTCCTATTGAGAAAGAAAGACATCAGATCGAGGCTATGAGCATCCACATGGTTGAAAGGTTAGGCCACATGCTTCTAGCACCCAAGCAATCCATTGACTCCAACCTCCAGCACTGGTCGAACTCCTTTGACTCAGCCTCTTACCAACCTTGCCTCAACCATGGATCTACATGACAAATTGAATGCCACCTCCCACCCTGTGCTCACACTTGGATAAAGGCGATGTGGTTGTGTGGAGACATCTTAGTTCGCAATGAGTCCCCGTTCACCAAAGAATGGCATGATGAATCTAGGGTGGTGCTAGCTCGTCATCATCGCCCCTATAGGTCACTTGATAGATCCAAGCTAGCAACAACATAATAGATCTATATAGGTCTTCCTTAAACTGAGTATGGGTTACTCGATGGGTACCCATTACATATCCTTAGAGGCCTATCCTCTACAGCAGCAGCCCCAATATCGAAGAAAACTTCAAGGGCCTTCCTCGTGCAGCAGTCATAGCCCCAGCACCATCAAAAACTCTGATAAGCTCCTCTACTTCAAATGTTGCTACAAAGGTGGATGATCATGCTCAAATTGGGTCACGCTGCTTCAAATGTTGACGAGCATGCACAAATTAGGATGAGCACCATGCCTAGTAGTGAGATAGAGTTTGTGCTCGTCGTTCCAATGGGGAAAACACCGAGTGAGCTCGCATCGCCAACTCACCGGTATTGTGGTGACTTTGGGTGTTAGCATTGGTTCAACAGCCTGTAGCCTCGTTGTAGAGTGATCCATGTCTCATGGGATGTAGGTGGATATGGATGTAGGTGGATATGGGTTAGTTTAATTTACATGCAATCGTTCACCTCAAGCCATAACCGCTCGTCTACTCCCCACTCCTAGCTCTTGGAACCACCAAATCTAGCAAGTGAAGTTGAAGTGGAGAGGCAACCAGCAGGAGCAGCCTGATAGATTTGGAGAATTTATTGGGTGTTTGTTTGAATAGTCAAGTGATCCATTACTTTATCATTGGTCACAATTTTATGTAGTTTGGGGAATGGATAACTAGGGTGATCAATCATCATCACATGCCTCGAGACATGATTATTTTGTTCATTATAAATTGTTTTGATATTTTATTTTTGTCTATTATTTCCTATGGCCCTATGACTAATGTTAAAATTATTACTGTTTTGCTAACTTAATGCTAAAACAGTGGCCAAGTATGTCAGCTTAGTGATTTCGATCTAGCTTGTGTATTTGTCCTTCCTTCACCATTGTCAGTATGCTACTGCTATGATTTGGAATACCCTAATGTCATTCTGTTAGATTAGGTTGTTGAATGTGTTAATGTGGCTATTGTATGGAGCATCTATTTACAAGAGGGATGGGCCCTAATGTCATTTTGTTATGCGCATGGAGCGCTGGAGTAATATTGTGCTATATGATGATGGTTTGTCCTCATATGCATAAATCAAAAATAGTCCCTCTAGATGTTGCGAAAGTAGATCTAGTATTACAGATGTTGCAGTAGGACATATCTACAGCAGCCGCCTACTACAGCTGTTGGGCCTACCTGCATGCACGTGAGTGTGGAGGGGCGTGGGCAGGAAACCGTGTGAGCGCAGATCAAGATGGAGTGGCACGGGACACGTAGCAGGCGCAAGACACAGAGCGGCATGGGACACGATGCGGGTGCGGGACACAGAGCGGTGTGCCCCCCACGTGAAGCAGACGCAGTCGTGTGGCAAGGGCGTCTGGAGACTAGTGCCCGTCCGGATATCCGAGCGCTAGCCATTCCACTCAATATAAGGTCTAAGGGTCGTCACCCCTAGACACGCCCCCCTAATAGGCTATAAGAAGATACACAGCCCAACGGACCAAAGACGGTGACGCAGCACCATGATAGATTCTGAATGCTAACTTGTTTAGATGATTCCTATTGACTTCATTGAAATTTAGACCTCAAACCAAAGTCATTAGTTATCTTATGAAATTAGCTTTCCATCCATATGTGGATCATCAAAAACAGAGTCAGCATACTTCCTGGACGTCCATTTTACCACACAATGGTCCTGAAGGACGAGGTAGACTCGAACTCAAGTTGGGCTGGGCCTTTGGCTTGTCTTGGACGTCCTTGTTGTCTTCTCCATCACCACACCTTTCTCCAAGTACTTCACGACCCTCTCCAATGTTCCTAAGAAAGATAACATCCTTAGGTAGCAATTTATTCTCAAAACAATGAAAAGGATCGCTTAAGAACGAGCTCACCTTTAAATTTAATTTTTGCATTCGAGCTTGGGTCACTGGACCTTGCATAATGGTTGGAAACTCAGTGGGTGCATCCAAAGGAGTGATGTTCTCATCATGGTGACTGATTAGTGCAAGTGCTTGTGATCTAACATGTGTTTTGCAACAGATAATCGATAATCACATTAGTTACGTTGATCATCGAATTGCCACAATGTCTTGGACCCAAAGGTGTATGATGAAATATGGTGCAAAGGTTATTGTTGAATACTATGGACTCTAGCTATAGGGTGAATGTATGCTTGATGCTCGAAAACATTTGCTATAAAGTGTATTAGGGCTTTGCTTTTTATTTGGCCATATTATTAAGGGGCCAAGGCATGCATCTTGAGGGAGTTCAAGTGAGAGCATTTGGAATGAACAAGGTACTTACTCTCATTCAAGACTGAGGCATAAGTGGCCCCATTGGATAGGTTTTGAGTCAAGGATCTCAAAGATGTTGAATTGGTTGAGATCATATTTGAAACGGGCTCAGAAAACACGTTAGAATGTGCACTAGATGATAGGGTTGAAACCAGACGGGTCATCTGGAGGCACTATGCATAAGGTACTAATGATTTAGCCCTAGTAACTAGTGGTCATTGTATGGTCCGGTGTGCCTTTGTGGCACCTGGTAAATCATCCACTGAGGTCTAGTCCTTGGTTGTGACCAAGTGTCCATCCCACTAATGTGTGTCGTACAATCCGTTGTTGACTTGGTGACACCCTAATGATTCATTTGATGAAGCACAACTTGGCTTTGTGACAAGTGACCGGCTTACTAGAGTGCACCATATGATCTGGTGGAGACTGTCTGACTCCTCGACAGATCATCCAGTGGGCCAAGCTTGACTTTGTGAGATGTTAGCCAAGCCTCGGTACTACACCATATGCCAGAATATTCAGTGGAAAATATTTTGGTACATTCATTTAGAATCGTTGCAAAAAGTAGGACAACACATCGTCATCGTATGATCCAATGTAGGTAGAGGAGGTTGATGGACCAACTAGTGGTGACAATGTCTTCCAACTTTTCCCAATGGCTAACAGCCCCTTCAACCTTTATATAGGTGTTATCCCTAGCATTGGCGGATCCAGGATGGCATCAAGGGGGGAGGGGGGGCTAATCCATAAAGATGTTGATTGATAATGAATATTTCATGGTAATTTGGAGCTGTTGCTACAGTAATTTGATGGAGAATTGAGGCTCAAGGGGGGCTGCAGCCCCCTGGATCCACCAATAATCCCTAGCTCATTCGGAGTTGCTCGCCCCATTGTTACCAACACTTATAGGAGAATATATACTGAAAGCCATTAGAGAGCCACTACATCCAAGAAGTAAAGTTTGAAAGTTAGCCTTGAGTGCTATCAGTGTTCTTGGTTAGATTTCTTTTAGATGGAGTTAAACTACTTCTTACTCTTGGTGATTTCCATCACCTAGATGGTCTGGTGGAGTTTATTTTACAAGGCTCCAAAAGGCATACATGACTTGAAACCCGCCATTTTGGAGTGGAAAGGGGGTATTCACTAGTGGATGGGAGTTCGATAGAGTTTTGGGACTCTTTGTGCTCCAACATGGATTAGGGGGTTGTGATAACATCCTGACACCGCGATAAAAGTTTGGTTGTCTCTTTGCCTCTCTTTCTTACTTGCATTATTTCTTGTTTAAGCTCTTGCTTTACTTGTTTAGTGACAACTAGGATTTCATGGTAGAGATTTTAGCATAGGTTTACTTCTTGCTCTGCATGACATTACTCTTAGTGTGAATCTTGATCTTCCACCTAGCTAGTTATCTTTTATGTTTGTATCAGAACTTGTGTGGAGCTCATGATAGATTTAATTACTACGCTTGTTGCCCTAAGAACTCACTAGTATGCCCTTTTAGTAAGACTTAGGATCCACCATGCTACTAGGAGGTGTAGTTCTTGCTTTGTTTAATAAGGTTGTTGCTTTAAAATTTTCAAAGCAATCTCCTTAGGATACCCTCCTCTACTAAGAGCCCCGCCTCTAGAAATAGTTGTCTTAAGGGTGGGTTTTGTTGGGTGAAAAGTTTTTGGAAAAATATCACATCGGATGTTCCGTGCGATGTCGGAAGACGTTTTCGGATACTAATAAAAAACTAATTACATAGCTTGCCTGAAAACCACGAGACGAATTTATTAAGCCTAATTAATCCGCATTAGCACATTTGTTACTGTAACACTTTAGTGTCAAATCACGGACTAATTAGGTTCAAAACGTTCGTCTCGCGATTTCCAACCAAACTGTGCAATTAGTTTTTTTTCATCTACATTTAATGCTCCATGCATGTACTGCAAGATTCGTTACTGTAGTTTTTCGTAAAAAGTTTTTGATCTAAACAAGGCCTAAGAAAACATAGAGTTTTTTCATATGAAGTTGGACGAAGACAAACTTTATACCAAAATTGTAGAGTTAGACGCGATCTACAACTTTGTAGCTAACAAGTTTCTATTTGAAACTGTTTAGAGTCCCAATTTTTAAAAATTTTCAGACCTTCAAATTTCAAATTTGAATATTCAAGCAATCTTGGATGTTGACATGGTCTATACCAAATTTGTATGCAATCTACAATTTTAAAGTTGAAAAGTTGACATGGTGTATATCAAAGTTGTAGCACTCAAAGCGATATACAACTAAGTATAGCTAAGAAGTTTTTTTTTATTGAAGTCATTCAAAGTCTAAAATATTCGTTTTTAATTTCTTTTATTTTGAAATTTAAAAATTAGATATTTTTTAAACAGCCTGATATGTTGACTTTTGAGTACTACTTTGCTCCCAAACAGTTTTGTTTAATTTGTGCGTACTAGCTGAGGTTTGAGAGGAAACTGAGAACGTGGGGGCACCAATTATAGTTTCGTGGAATATTGGTACGTAGTTTAGCTGCCGAGATTAGCCCATTTCGAGTATGGTTGTGGCGGACTGAGTGTCGACGGCAAGTTAAGCAGTTGCGGAGAGAGGAGGGGTGCTGTTCATCGATCATCACCGCTACAATATTACTGTTCACTCGACTGTGTTCGGTGCATCACTGTAGCATCAAAGCTAGACCACTCGCTGTGAAAATAAAATGTCATGGAGGGGGGTACTGGTACTGTTCATTCAGTTCTGATCTACTCAATACATTATTTTATGCAACTAGGGATCAGTGTGTTTGGATTGTTTATTAGTTGAGTAAATAATTTAATGTCATTGCTAAATTTAAAATGATGCACGTGAGGTACTGTTGATAGTATAGAACATTCTAGCTCATGACACTAGCAGTGCCATCATATGATTGTTTAAATACAGTAGTTGGTAAGGTGTACACTGTGTATGTAAAAAAAGATTATCCACATCTGCTGGGATGTTTATCTTATCCGCGTTTCTATTGCTGCTTGCATACTCTAAAATGATACGTAAAATCTAAGTTCTAGAGAGAAGACAAGGGAGACGGTGCAAGTTGCTGACATAACTAACATGTAAATTTGCAGGATGGCACTTGGCATTGACAATAGAAGATGTCGTGTAGTGGGACCTCTAGTACCAATACCAGTATACCACAGCGCAAAATGAATCCCCAAGCCAAGCCAAAGCAGGGCTGCTGACTCAGAAGTCAGGAGGTGGGACCGTGGGAGCCGATAAAGGTTATTTGCGATGTCCTTCACGGCTTTCCCCTTCTAATTTCCATCCCCAACGAACAAGATCGTCCACTATTCGTCCCAAAAGAGAGACATGAGTTTGTCTGTTTCATGTAATTTTTCTTATGAACCAAATTGAAATTTGCACTATTTATCACTTCAAATTGTTGCATTGCTGGTCTCTTGAAGGCAATGGATTGAGCTCCCAACACTTGGCGAAGAAGGAAGGACACATGCAAGTATCTTGAGTTGTGTGTTGTAGTTGTAGACATATATCATCCTGGTCTGGTGAGGAAAGGAAGCAGTAGTGACAACATGGAAACAATACCAAATAGTAAATGAGAATGGGTCATGTTAGAGTCGATCTCGGCTTAGATCTAATGACCAAGTCCTAAGGGCCATGCATGGGCCCACCACAACTAACAGATACTAGACACGAATCGGAGGTGTTTACCGGTTTTCATTTGGCTTGGTCCCATCTGATGCCATGCCATAAGAGGGATTCCTAGTGAACAAAAACATACATGAGGACATCACTAAGAGAATAAATGAGTCTCCCTAATCTACCGATCAAGAGGGCATGTCAGTCGGGTGAAGACCGATGCCCATGGCGTTACACTGCAGATCAACGTCGACAGCTAGGAGGCCAATCCAGGAGGATAAGGAGGTCTACAACGAGCCCTACCACACACCTACACTTAGCAAGCATGGGTCGCCTTGGTCAATGTTGATCATCTACGTCTGATTGAGGTATGTGCTAATTAATCTTTCAAGAGGTTGAGGCAGTGGAAGCCACCTCTGCAAGGATCAAACCAACCTTCCACAAACGCTTAGGATTAGTGGAAATTATGTTTCTTTGCATGGTGTCGAGGTTGAGGCAATGGATTGGAAGTGAATAGGGTCGGGTAACGTGTGGGCTAGGGTTGGCTGACCCCCTATGACGCTTGGTCCCTCCTGCCTTCACGTGGTAGCTCCTCTGCTGAAGTCCAGTATATGTAGAAAGTTTGGTGAAGACTGGAGAATCGACGTTGAATTGGTGGGTCCATGGATCCATGTGTCCATCCATTCGGACCACAGACCAACAAACCGACTTGAATCAATGGTGATCATCACTTTGAACTATGTTTCTTCAGATTGGGCAAGGTTGGAGGGCAGGGGGGTAACCCTAGGTCGGGCAACCCCCACATAGGATCAGGCGACGCCCTTGCAGACCTATTCCCTTCATCTTTTGCGCAATTTCTCTTGTCAAGTTTAGTTCTCCAAATAATGTAGTATGGATAAGTGCGCCAACGACTCCCCAATGGTCAGCTCAGCAGTGGCCGCGGCGGCGGTGAGTCCCCAACAGTCAGCGATGGCATCATCGGCGTCGCCATGGGTCGATGCTCTTGCTATTGCAGCAAGCTAATCGTGTGTGCATGCGTGCAAGATAGGGGGTTGTACCGGACGTATCATAGTTATACTACTTTGTATATAAGCGAGCCAAGTTTCTTTGGACTTTGATTGTACCTTGAAAAGATGACAAATATGCATCTTACATGTGGAAACAAGGACGTGCTTGATGCTGCTTGAATGAAATTAAGATGGCAGGACATCCCCCTTCATCCTAAAAAACAGATTTTAAGTTGCCTTAAGTTAAATCATTCTAATTTTTAATCAAATTTATAAAAAATAATAATGTTTACAATATCAAACGAGTTTCTTTAGATAGATAGATTATGATTTTTTTTGTCATTTACCTCTTTGATGCGGTAGGTGTTATTACTGTACTCTATAAAGTTTACCAGATGAAAAAAACTGATTTTTCTTTTTTGGCAGAGGGAAAAGCTGATTCCAATTCTTGCACATTTCTGCCACCACTGTTTTGGCATTTTGAATACTATACACGATAGTTCCTTAATTACTAGACTATTCTTTTTATAGACTATAGTAGGTGCCATCAAGTTATACTAGGAAAGGTTATACCATCGCTAGAGAGATATTGGCAATCTCTTATATTTATATTTTATATATACAACTAAAAAACATGAACTGATCTTGTCCATTAGGGGCTCTGTGCACTTGTCCTGCCATATATGCCTTTCCACTACAATTCCCTTCTCGGCTCCATCTGGTTCTTTACAGTTCAGTTCCCTGCTTAGCTCCTCATCAACCAAATCAAGGAAACAAGAATCATTGGGCCTTCGTGATTTCCAAACCTGCCCTGGATCACCGCAATCGTACCCGATCCAGGGAGCCCCGTGGACAAGTGTGAGTGATCCCGACACTTTCCCAAAAAAAAAGTCTTGCAACGTCTCCCCCTCCTCCTTCCTTTGTCGCTGCCCTGATCTCGGTGCCATTCACCCCCAAATCCTCTACATGAATTCCTCCATGCAATCCCCCAATCCAGTGCTCCTTCTCGCAGACATCGATCTCCACCACAAGAGGAGAGAGGACACAGAGTTGACCAAGGTGCTTCACCCACATCGCACGGCCGACCGTCTCCGCTGCTCCGCGAAGAAGTTAAAGCGGCGCACATCTAGGGCGACACCAGGCTATGCACACCAAGCACTACTACAAAAAAATTGATTTCATGAAACACTGCCCAAACATTAATGGAGGCGGTCACAAAATCCAACCGTCTCGTAAAAATACCTGAGGATTTTTGGACGCGGACGTTTCATTTACGGAGGCGGTCACAATTCACCGTCTCACGCATTTGCGGAGGCAGATATTTTATTTACAGAGACGGTCAAGATTGCCCGTCTTGTAAAATCGATTTACAGAGGCGGTCGCAAAATAACCACCTCCTAAAATCGATTTACGGAGGCGGGCCTTCCGAAAATGGAGGCCACTTTTAGAGGAGGCCTGCCTCGGTTAAAAGGCTCGAAGCCAATTAGCAAACCACTCCGAACCCTAACTATAAAAGGCAACCTTCTCTCGCCACTGCTCCACCTCTCTCTCCACTTATCCACCTCTCAGCTGCTGCACAGGCTCCTTATGCTTGGCTCTCTCTTAGGCTCATGATTCCTTCCACTTCTCCCTTGCGCTCGCAACTCCCTCTCCATGTGCTCTGTCTCCCACGCTCAACGCAGCCGTCGCTCCCTCTCCACGTGCTCTGTCTCCCACGCGACTCCGTCTCCGACTCCTCTCCGGGCCACACCTCTCTACGCGCTTGCCCTCCTCTGGCACGGGTGGTGGCGGGCGGGCCCTCCTCCGTCGCGTGTAGCCGGGTGCCTAGGCGACGGGTGGCCACGGCGAGGCCCGCACGTCCTACGGGCTCGCTTCTCCGACGACTGTCGTCCTGTGGGCTCGATCCGATGGAATCTGGTAGAGGGCAGCCAGACCCGCTAGATGACGGACAGATCCGATGGACGGTGACCAGATCCAGTGGAAGGCGACGACAGCCGGGTAGGTACAACTCTCTCCATCTCCCTCTCTCTCTTCCCCACGTCATCTTTCTCACTCTTCCCTCTCCCCTTTGCAGATCTGCGGGAGGCAGGACTCTAGAGCAGGTAGATCCGGGTGATGCCGCGATGAGAGCATGGAGGACAGTGGGTGGCATGCGTGGAGGATCCTGGCGATGGCGGCTCTTGAAGGCAGAGCTTTTTTATTTAATTTATTTCCACACAAGCAAGCATTGCTTTTAGACTGAATCCGCCCCTGACCGCGGTGGAGAAGCAATCACCTCTCAACGTCGTCGTCCATCCTTGGGTTGCTGGTCCTTGCGTTGCTAGCCCGTCCCACCATCACTACAGCCAAACTATAGCTTGTGAAGCTCGCTCACAATACTTGGCTTGGCGCCCCACAACTTCATCGGCTTTGCTGGCCGTGTTCAGCTTCTTGATGAAGGTGGTCAGATCCATCAGGAAGCTGGCCCATGATGCGAGTTTTGGCGGCCCACAGCTGCGTCAGCTTGTAGACCTTGTGCAACTTCTTGATTATGGTTTTCGCATCCATGAGCCAGGACACCTGTCACCTTGCCCAGCTCCACATCTATGCTACTCTGGTACATGATCCTATCACATTTTATCTAAGGAAAAAAGAGAGTTTTTAGAAAAAAGAATAAAGTAGCAAAATTGAACAGAAACACACATTATTTATTTTTTTAAAAAAAAACTCTTTTTTCCTTAGAGAAAATGTGTCAAGCTCATCTGTAGCTGTGTACCAAAGCAGGTAGCATAGATGTGGAGAAAGGGAAGGTAACAGTGTCCTGCCTGATGAATTCGTACACCTTCATCAACAAGTTGAACAAGGTTGGCGCAGCTGTGGGGCACCAAACCTTGCGTCGTGATCCATCTTCCTAATGAATCCAACAACCTTCACCAAGAAGTTGAATAAGGCCAGCAAGCCGGCATAGCTATGGGACACCAAGGCTAGCATCGGGAGCCAGCTTCAGAAGCTGCAGCTTGGTTGTGACAGTGAGACACCAGCAACCCAAGTTGGATAGACAATGGCTTCTGAGAGATGATGGAGAAGCAAAGCTTTTGTTGCTTCTCTATTGTGGCGCTGATGGCACTGAATCAAGAGATGGTTAGAAGGATTACCTTGGAGTCATTACTACCGGATTAGAGTGTGAACATATGGGTGGTGAGCCTCATGGCTGCTAGCACGCCCAATGGCAACCTTGATGTGCACCGCCAGATTTTCTTTGCGCGGCTAGCGGCGATGGTCGGCGCCTTGGTGTGAGTTGCCTGGATGGCGACGGCCATGTCAAGCAATGTTAACCATTGCTGAAGCACGACTAATTGCGCGATTGACAAGCGGGCTCAATGTGCACCACTTTAACTTCTTTGAGGGATGGCGGTGATAGATGGTCACGAGTTCGATCTGGGTGAAGCACCTTGATCACCTCGGTGTTGTCCTCTCCTCTCGTGATTGAAAGACTCGGTTGGGCTTTGGTAATTAGGTGACAACAATAGTGGACTAATGAGTTTCATGTGACATGAATAAGTGACATAGTCCACAAGCTTATCTTGAGCGACATCATGAAGGCCATGGAGGAGGTAGCTAGTATTATGAAGTGCAAGGGCGCAAAATGAGAATAGATGATGGATGGAGATGAAGTGGATGAAAGCAAAGCAAAGGTATATGATAGGCTTTTGCTTTCAATGACTTAAGGTGATTAAAGAAGTGAACTAGCCAGATTTAGGATAGATAGTCGTACTGCAAAGAGGGAAATTCTTTGGTTAACATGGTTGTCTAGTGCCACTAGGTGAGTTCTAACATTGTATATGTAATAGATCGAGTGCGCGATATGGAAGTAAGAGAAAACCTTTGAAAAATATTTTGAAAATGCCTGCTAACTTAGTGCTACATGTGTTGGTTGTCCTATGGGAGACCCTTAGGAGTTAGCTATTAGCTATTTGACAAAGGTGTTAGAGGGGATCTCCCCAATGGTCACCGAAGCTTCGTTTACACAACCATGCATAGTGATGGTTCTGAGTGTGAACCTTACCTTTCCATGCTCACTGGAGTGGTAGCACCGGAGCTTAGTCTCTGACACATGTCTGTGAGAGACTACGTGCAAGTGTTTTCAAAAGGAGCACAGGAACCCTCCAGTGTAGGGCACCAGAGACTAAAGGTAGCTTAAAACCTTCTTCAGAATTGTTTTAAGGGCATCGTGATTCTTTGATGGTTGCACCAAAGCTTATTTGTAGAGAGGTTATTTTGTGTGCAAATTTGGCTTGGGATAAAAACAGAATTGTCTAGTGGTCATCAGAGTTCAGATATCCTAATGGCTAGATTCTGACATAGTTGTTAGTGACCGTTGGGGGCTCCGGTGCTACCACTGAAGACCTTCATTGAGCATGAAGACTGCCTATTAAGTTGGTAATGACTAGTTTCTTTAGTTGGCTTATAAATAGAGGGCGTGGCTAGGCATGCAAGCTCTCTTGGCTCTCCTAACTGACACCCACACTCATTAAAGCTCAAGAAACTTCTCCACTCGCATTTTATTGCTAGAGATTGCATTTGTTGTGATTTCAGTGGCACTAGTGGTTTGTGTTCCCTACAGATTTTTTGTTACTCTTTAGTGGTTGCTGCCACTTAGATAGCTTGGAGCTACGGTGATTCCATGAAGAACTCGATTGGAGATTGTGAGCTGCTTTAGAGACTGATTGTGTAGGGCTGTTGGGTTCATTCCTGACAGAGAGGCAAATATACACTTTAGTGGATATCGATGCTTGTTGGACTTGTGATCGAGTTGGTTCATACACAAGTGCTCATGTCAGAGCCAACCTTGAGGGGTTGTTGTGCTTATTATAGAGGAGCGGTGATCCTTGGACTTGCTTCAATAAGGGCGTAGGTGACCGGCAAGTCACTGTACCATGGGGATATATCTTGTGTCATCCTCTTTGTGTGGGTTGCCAACTCTACACTTGTGCTTTACATTTGTGCTATTTAATCCTTCGTGTAGAAAGAGTAGGACTTGTCTTCCTAGGGTGTTTGCCTTGCTAGTTGTTTCACTTTGGTAGTGACATATCTTAGTTGTTCTTGATCACTAGGTTGAGTAGCTCTTGTTCACCCTAGGTTTGCTAAATCATAAGTTAGAAGTTGTGCTTATTAGGGCCTCCTTTTATTCTAACAAGTTTGCCTAGTTATTGTTCTTTGTGGAAAAATCTATGCGAATGAGTATAGGGTTGGGGGAGGAGATTTATGGCAGAACCGCCTAATCTAATGCCCTCTCAAGAGTACTTGTCTTTTATTAGACACTAAGTACCCAAGGGAGCGCACTAAACTCTACGATTCTGTCGAGCACACCCGAGGGAGAACTCAAAAATCCACATTTTTCATCAGGATCATAGATGAGAGATAAAGCTTACAACATCTTTGCCATTTTTTACATCACTTTTATTACAATATCAGAGTAATTTATTATTTGATTATAACAGCGGAATATAAAATGTTATCAGAGTTTCAGCGAAAATAAAATCATTTAATGATGAGTTAAATATTATCACGATGAACATTTAAATACATGTAATAATAACAGGTTATAAGTTTTTTCCTTTGAAAACATTTTAGGTGGGAATTTAAATAAACTCTACGTCCGCACGTAAAGGAAATCCTCGCTGAGCCCACCAGGAGGTTTCCACACACAAGTATCAGCTTCAAAAACCTGTCACCTGCAACAGGGTAGAACAAACCCTGAGTACTCAATTGTACTCCGCAAGACTTACCCGTCAAAAGAAAAGAAAAGACTCCAAGGATATGCAAGGCTATCTGGCTTGTGGGTTATTGTAACTGCAGGAAGCATTACTAAAGGTGCATCCTTATATATAATTTTTATTAGCAGTCCTCAGTAGTTCATTAACCAACCATTCTAGGTACGCACCTGTTCTACTTTCAAGCAGGTGGTAAGCAATAGAACCATTTTACCAACTTCCATAGTTCTTGCTACGATACCAGATTATAGTCATGTCGGACCGTCAAATTGACGGTGATTCGCGAATCAATGTAGCCTAGCTGGGTACCCCGAAAAACACACGCCCTGCCCGTACCGAGGTACAAACGGGACCAACCCATTATCCTCCTGTCAAGAGAACCGAGTCCCCGTCCATACTGGGACTCCAAGCCCTCGCCCTCTCACGGTGCTTAGACCTCCTAATACCCATATATAATCCACCTTCAGTTGGTCCGGATGGAGCCGGAACCCATGACAAGAGAATAATAAGTCTTTCTAGCCCCCATCCGCTAGTATATGCTCGAGATAAGTAGGTCTGTGACCTGACTATGGAATCCAATGCAACGAACGGTCCTTAATCGACACAGGCGGAACAAATGCAACCAGAGCCCCGCTCTGTTGCCCAACCAGGTCCAAGTCCATCCAAGCCCATTCCGCCCGGTCTCCAATTATTATACATATTTATTCCATGGGATAGTAACAAATAATATATTTCCTATTTCTCGCGAGTGACAGGCAATCACTCGACTTCTACCGGAGTCCTATAGCACAGCACGCTACACGATTCTATCATTCTAGTAAGACTCATAGGATAAGAAAATATATATGCAAGTGGGTTTCATTCAACTCCTTAAAACTTAATGCACAAGCATAAATAAAGTGCAGCATAATAGAGGTTATGCACCGGGGCTTGCCTGGGTAAACATCATTATAACTAAGTTAGCATTTCCATCCGCGAGGTGTGGTCACCATCACGCCTTCTTTTGGTTACTCCAGTTAATCCATGATCGCACCTAAATGGTATACATCGTTGCAATATGCTTGTCTAAGTGAAACATGCATAAACAAGATATTTAAAAGACGAAAGAGATAAGTTGGAGCTTAGCCAGGGCAACAGGCCAGCAGAGACGGAGTCACGTGAGGACGTCACTACGCCATGGGCGTGCGGAGGCAACCGGAGCGCGGTCGTCGATGTGCAGTGGTGGCGTGGCATCCCGAAGGCCCGGGCTAAAAAGTGCGAACGCCGAGGCAGGGGCGGCGCTGGGGCGGACGCTGGGCGCTGAGCGTGGTTGGAGATTAGGAAGAAAGGGTCTAGCTTGGATGGCTGAGCCGCTGCTAGTCTTAAAGAGCGCACACAGGCTACACGGATGCACGGCTGCTCGGCTGCTGGTGCTATAAAGAGCACGCACCCTGCACGGCTACCGGAAGCTCTCGTCAAAATTTGCAGCCAAGTTTGCTCTAGGTTGAACCAAACACGTCTTATATAGCCAAGCTAGCAGTGGCAACAAGATGAACAGGTCGCATCTCGGTTGATTTATTCGTCACTTCTTAACAAAAGGAATGGTCTGCGACACCCAACGGAGATGGAACTTCATAACTTATCTACCTACTGCTGCCTATGACATGCTACTATACTCGTAGCAATAAGGGTGTGTTCACTTCCCCATCCCAACCCAAAATATTTCCTCTTCCACCCATCACATCAAATCTTTCGACGCATGCATGGAGTATTAAATGTAGGTAAAAAAGATAACTAATTGCATAGTTTGTCTGTAAATGTCGAGACGAATCTTTTGAGCCTAGTTAGTCCATGATTGGACAAATTTTGCTAAATAACAACGAAAGATGTTACAGTAACTTTTCACCTACTTTTCGCGAAGTGAACACACCCTAAATAATTTCACAAAAGTTAGGCATCAACTCGTGCACTGCCGTGCTGGACGGTTTGAGCTAACCACCGGTATACAATATCTAAGCTACAGAGCTACGGTGGAATAGCTTTAGCGAGCAACTGCAATAAGATGAACAATGCAAGTCGCGACTTTGCGCATTGCATTCATCCCATGCTCCATTCAGTGGCGTGTTAGCCGGTTCTAGACTCCGGCAGGAAGACCGAGACCGAAAGGACGTGTAGTGAGGGCTACGAGCCCCTCCCTGACTCAGAGCCTCGGCCAGCGATGCCTGCTGGTATGAGCAACGCTACTGGTATCCACATTTACTACATTCATCAGGGACAGATTAGATACAGCTAGTAGCTTTTAAAGCTGCCCAAGGGGTCAGGGCCAGTACACTACACTTGGTCAATCTGTTCAGTACATTTCGTGTTTACTCCATTCCTAAACCTCAGCTCGCTCATCGGTGTGTATATTAACTGAAGTATCGTTGCTGCGGTGAATGATGATCGACTGCTCAAAGTACTAGCAAGCATCACTGATCGAAAGTGAGCTCCATCGATCGATCGATCGCCCTGATGGAACCTCATTGAAATTTGGACAAGACGACCAGCTGAGTCGGTCAGACCTGTATGCCTGCCTGCCTGTACCCTCTCCCTCTGCACACGGCCGGCTCTCTTTCTCGGTCAAACTATGCGGCCGGACTTGCACTGCATTCCTACTCTCTCAAACTGGCTTGCATAATTCAGAGCATGCGCTGCACAGGAACGAAGGAAGACGAGCTAGAGAGAGCTGCATGTGCTGGGCAATTTTCGTTTGCCGTGCATGTGTGGGTGTGCTGTGGCGTGCGTGAGTTCTGGTGTGTGTCGTGTGTTTTGCAATTTTCTTTCTTTTAACCAAAGCATATAGATAATTATGCAATTAGAAACATGTCATTATTTCTTTGCTACTGATCTACATACTCATATGCATATATCCATTGTATGTTTTTATATATATTTATATCGGAAGAATGCTTATCAAAACAAATACGTGAGTGTATAGATTTCTCTAAATATTTTTATTTGTTTGCTAAATTAGTCTACTAACAAATATAGACACGTATATACAACCATCTCTAAAATATTGACTACAACAACACACCACAAAAGCCGCCGAGCTAGCGATTAAAATATTCGGCACATAATCCAGAAGCTCGAATTTAAATTAGGTTCACAAGCTACATTGTTCTATTTTTCTTATTAGGATCACATTAGCATATTTCCACCTAAAATAAACTAACTTACAAAACTCATATAGTTTTTCCTAACTACAGAAGTGGGTCATATAAGATTCGGGTATCATTTCATGTGTGTTAAAATTTTAAAACCCGAGAACTTGTTTTGTTAATTTCTTTTAGGCCTTAATCGTGTGCTAAGTAAACTAGTAACACAGGGGTGTTACAAGATTGCATGGAGAAATTCTTGTAGAGGATTTGGGGGGAGAATGCACCGTGATTGGGGTAGGGACCTTGGAATAGGGGCACGGTGCAAGATTTTCTAGCAAGGCATTGGGATCACTCACGCTCGTCTGTCTATGCACCCTTGATTAGCGTGCAATTGCGGACTGCGGTGATAGGCCAGGTTTGTAAATCACCGAGGCCCAACAATTCTTGTTTCCTTTTGAGGATTTTTTATTTACAGGGATAATTCTTCATACAATGCCTAGAGGGCAGAGGTTTAAGAAGTGTGTGTGCCTGCTTCCAATGGTGGCAACAAGGTATGATCACACACACGCAAAAGGAAAACACAACCATTTTCTTAGGCAATTTAAGTGTCATTCGTTAGGCAATTTAAGTGTCACTTGTTAAGCAACAATGCGCTCCTAAATAGGCAATTTAGCCTTTTGTTGTAAATCTAGAGGTAGCTCATTAAGATCTATATTTGACACCTATATGATGATTCTGCATGCAAAGCAATTAAATGTGTGCTGCTGTATCATGACATGTAGGCAACTTAGTCAAACTCATTAGACAATAATACTCTAATGAATTAGGCAAAAAAAAACCCACAAGGTTATGCAATTTTGTTCAGTAACATGCTATGGTGTGCCTCGTGTTTTAATGCATTTACATACACCAAGTTTCAATGCTTATATATGCTATATAACATCTGATTGCTACAAACCTAAATCTTTTAACATTTTTAATTGCAGGTGTCATGGTCTCAAGCATCAACATGGGATCAAATGAAAAAAGAGAACCATGTGCAACAGCAAGCGGGATGTATGGTGTATCAGTATATATGTTACCAACACAAGGAGGTTTAGTGCAGCAAGATTTATTTCTATCGGAGTAGTACATAATATCAACTTTTTTGTCTATGTGTTCTAAGATGCCTGAGATGTTATACAAAACATCTCAAGATGCCCAGAATTACATGTGTGATGCATAATTTATATTTGATTTCGTCTTGCTTGGGTGAACATATCAAATTTGTAATACTAGCAAATATGCCCGTGCGTTGCAACAGGGGTTGATTTTTTTCTTAAGAGTCCAAGAACGTCGGCGGGGTTTAGGGTTAGTTTGGTTCATGACCACAACTCGTTATATCATAGTTTTTTAGATAGTTCTTTGGTTCACTGTCACAACTACAGTGTGCCACACTTTCTTAGAACCCTTCCCACATGTTTGTCTCATTTTCTTGCCAAACTTTTGTCATAACTGTGGCTTCAATTTTACTCGCCACACATTGATTGTGTTTGGTTCGGCTTGTGCGTGCTCATCGTGCAGTGCGGTATGCCATCCGTGGTGTGCGAGTTGCGGTACCAAAAATCAGGACTCCAGTGGCCTAACGTGGGGAGAAAATCACACAAAACACGACGCGTTTGGCATGATTGTCGCATTCTGCGACTGAGAATCCACTTTTAAGCGGTTTCATATAGGATATTTATGTGGCAACCACAGTTTGCCTAAGATTAGGCATAGCAAACTACGGCACCAACCAACCACAAAAGTATCTTCGTGCCAAGATCCTTTATGAACTATATTGCAATTTAGTTATTGTAGTGCTGAATCAAGATTAGATATGATCATCAAGCACTTCAAGATTACTTAGACCTAATCATTTCATCTGTTAATTATAATATCCCTACTGCCGCGGCGGAGGGTAAATCAATTATTTGTGTATAAACCGTTTTTAATACTGCAGATAAATTGTCAACCCGCACCACGGCGGTTGCTCAGCACTGTCAGCTCCAATGCCGTGGCCGACACATGCACGGTCTGTGATAAGATTCACATATGAAATTATCTTGCTTGTTTGATTATGCTTCTTCTATTCTATCTGTGTTTTCGTGTACATAAAGCAATAATTAACTTTTAATTAGGTGGGAACCATCACATAGTGTAGGACGTGTGAGGTTTTTTTTTGACATAGTCTGATTTGTTGACGTTGTCTCATGTTATACGCCAGGGACTAACAGATAGAGTCTGACATCATGAGGTAGGTATGCATGTGTGCGTGCTTAGGCCCATGTTTGGACGGGGCTGCACCGCGCCACAACTCGTCATGATGGACAAAAGGGTAGTATATGAATAAAAAATGTTTTTTTCCTGAAGTCCGATGGTGTTGATGGATGGGAAGAAAGAAAAACAAAAGAGAAAAACAGTCGAGATGGACAGAAAAAGGAAAACAAACAAAATCAGAAAAAAAAACCGAACGCAAGATGTGGACTGCAGACCGATGGAAAAAGAAACAAATATAAATGGAGAATAAAATATGATACACAAAGATAAAGGGTTACCTTTTTCTATTTGGAGCACGAGTACAGATGTAAGTCTGGATGGAAGAAACTAGACGAGCTATAAAAATAGATGGATAAAAAAAATAAAAATTTTGTCTTTTTATTATTATGGATAAATTTGGGACGTGGGCTAAATAATACCTGGCAAATCTATGAGCAGCGAGCTTGTTGGGAGAAGCGAAAAGCGACAACGTGAGAAAAAAATCTAGGGGCAGCGAGCTTGTTATGGGCTAAATGATGCATGGCCGGGCCTTCGTTAATTAGCATCTTGCTGAAAAAGATATAATAATTGTACTTTTACTAAAAATAGCAAGGCTGTGCGACAGGCTAATATTACAGCCAGCCTCCTATATTAATTTAGCTGCTCCTATATGATTTGGAAAGCTCGCCGTCGTCGGCGCCATTATCGGAGGTAGGGGTCGATGATGTCACACTAGACTCCGTCCAACGGGTCGCCATCGCCGCTGTCGCCGCCATACGTGCGAGCAAGCCAGACCCAGAATCCCACGAGGCCGACGATGAACGCGGCGGCAACGCCGGTGCAGGCCGCCAGCACGCGGGTGTCCTGGACCTGGAGGCCAAGGACGGCGCTCACCATCCCGCCGATGACAAGCACGCCGACGTAGTCCCGAACCATGCAGAGGAGCGAAAAGTAGGCGCTTCACGAGATGAGCAGCGCCAGCAGCCAGGGGTTGCTGCTGAAGGGGAAAAGAGATATTTCTGATTTGTAGGCGTAGTATGCCAAAGCCAAGGCAAAGTCGAGGCACAAAACCTCGGAGAAGACAGCCATCGTCCACCTGTTGCAACGAGGCGCCAGCGACTCCCCGAGGGTCAGCGGCGGTGGCGGCGACTCCCCGAGGATCAGCGACGGCGTCGTCGGCGTCGCCATGGGTCGATGCTCTTGCTCTTGCAGTTGCAGCGAGCTAATTGTGTGTGCATGCGTACGGATTACCGAGTTGTTATATAGCTGATGAAGAGGCAAATGACTGAGCCAAGTTTGTTTGGACTTGGATTCTACCTTGAAGAGATGGGAAATATACATATCATATATGGAAACAAAGGACGTGCTTGATGCTGCTTGAATCAAATTAAGATGGCAGGACATCCCCTTCGTCCTGAAACAATATATTTTAAGTTGTCTTAAGTTGCCAGATGAAAAAAAAGCTGTTTTTTTCCTCTATTTTTTGCCATATTAGGGAAAACAAAGCTGATTCCAATTCGTGCACATTTCTACCACCACTGTTTTGGCATTTTGAATACTATACACGATAGTTCCACACTAGACTATTCTTTTATAGACAGTATAAGTGCCATCAAATTATACTAGGAAGGTTATACCATCGCTAGAGGGGTATTAACAATCTCTTATATTTATTTTATAATTTTATATATCTATATGTACACCTAAAAAGCACGAACTGATTTTGTCCACTAGCGGCTTTGTTAACGTGTCCTGCCATCTATGCCTTTCCAGTTGAATCCCCTTCTCGGCTCCATCTGGTTCTTTCTGGTTCAGTTCCCTGCTTGGCTCCTCAAGCAAATCAAGCAAATAAAGGAAAGGAAACAAGAATCATCGGGCCTTTGTGATTTCCAAACATGTCCGGATCACCGCAATCGCACCCGATGCAGGGCACCCCGCTGGACAAGCGTGAGCGATCCCGATGCTTTGCCAAAAAGTCTTGCAACGTCTCCCTCTCCTCCTTCGTTCGTCGCTGCCCCGATCTCGGTGCCATACACCCCCAAATCCTCCATATGAATTCCTCCACGCAATCCCCCAATCCCGTGCTCCTTCTTGCAGACATCGATCTCCACCGCAAGAGGAGAGAGGACACAGAGTTGATCACATCGAGCGGTTGGCCGTCGCTGCTGCCCCCGCAACCGCAAAGAAGTCAAAGCAGCGCACATCGAGGGCGACACCAGGCGATGCACACCAAGCACTACTACACTGTCCAAACATTAACGGAGACGGTCACAAAATCCAACCGTCTAGTAAAATAACTGAGGATTTTCAGAGGCAGATGTTTCATTTACGGACCGTCTCGCAAAATGCATTTACGGAGGCGGTTATGATTGCCCATCTTGTAAAATCAATTTACAGAGACTGTCACAAAATAATCGGAGGCGGGTCTTTTATAAAGTCTGTCTCGGAGGTGAAAAAGGTCTAAGGCCCATTAGCAGTCGACTCCAAACCCTAACTATACAAGGCAACCCTCTCTTTGCACTGCTCCACCTCTCTCTCCACTTCTCCTCCTCTCAGCTGCTGCACAGACTCCTTACGCTCGGCTCTCTCTTGCGTTCGTGACTCCTTCCACTTCTCCCTTGCGCTTGCGACTCCTAGAGTAGAGCAGCCACCACTCCCTCTCCACGTGCTAAGAGCAGCCGCCACTCCCTCTCCACACGCTCTGTCTCCCACGCGCCTCCGACTTTGACTCCTCTCCGGGCCACGCCTCTCTACGTGCTTGCCCTCCTTTGGTGCGGGTGGCCGCACACGGGCCATCCTTAGTCGTGTGTGGCCGAGCGCCTAGGTGACGGGTGGCCATAGTGAGGCCCCGCACGTCGTGCGGGCTTGCTTCTCCGACGGTCGGCATCCTACATCCTACGGGCTTGATCTGATAGAATCTGGTGGAGGGTAGGCAGATCTAGTGGACGGCGGCCAAATCCGGTGGAAGGCGACGACTTCGGGGCAGGTACAGCTCTCTCCATCTCCCTCTCTCTCTTCCCCTCTTCATCTCTCACTCTTCCCTCTCCCCCTTTGTAGATCCGCGGGCAGCTGGACTCTGGAGCAGGTAGATCCGGGTGACACCGCGACGTGAGCATGGACGGCGGCAGGTGGCGTGCATGGAGGATCCTAGCGATGGTGGCTCTAGAAGTTGGAGCTCGATCCATAACTTAAAACTTTTTATTTTTTTATTTCCACAGGTGGGCATTGTAACGTGTCTGCCTCTGAAAATAACATTTTGCAGGTGGGCTTTGTAATCCGTCTGTCTTCAAAAAAAATATTTTCGGAGGCGGTCCTTTTGACCATCTCGGTTAAAAGCAATTAACGCAGACCTTTCATTACATGCCGACTGCTTGCTCGCCTAGGTAAAGCGATTTTGACCGCCTGCCAAAAAAATATTGTAGTAGTGAAGGCGCTAACTGTCGCCGTCGTCTACACGAAGAAAACCTAGCAGCGCACATCAAAGGCCGCCTCATCGGGCGTGCACCCATATGCTCACACCCTGATCTAGAAGCAATAACCACAAGGTAATCCCTCCAACCATCTATTAAGTGCCACCACCCCCACAGGGCGAATTCAGGCCTATTTAATGTTGTCCCATGACAACAATGAATTTTTTTTTCGTAATTTCCATTATAATATGAGATTCATATGTGAGGGTGACTCTAGTATAGCATGACATCAATGTATTTTTAGCCTAAATCCGCCCCTGGCCGCAATGGAGAAGCAACAAAAGCTTTGCTTCTCCATCGCCTCTCAGCATCGTCGATCGTCCTTGGGTTGTTGGTCCTTCCCGCTTTGAACTTGGGTTGCTGACCTGTCTCACCATCACACTACAGCCAAACTACAACTTGTGAAGCTCGCTCACAACACTAGGCTTGGCGCCACAGCCTCGTCAGCTTTGTCGGCCTTGTTCAACTTCTTGATGAAGGTGGTCGAATCCATTGGGATCCTGGCCCACGATGCTAGTTTTGGCGGCCCACAGCTGCGTCAACTTGCCGATCTTGTGCAGCTTCTTGATGACGATTTTCGGATTCATGATCCCGGTCACCGTTACCATGCCCTGCTCTACATCTATGCTACTCTAGTACATGATCCTATCACGTTTTATCTTAGGAAAAAAGAGAGTTTTTTAGAAAAAAGAATAAAGTAGCAAAATTGAACAGAAACACACATTCTTTATAATTTTTTTAAAAAAAAAACTCTTTTGTTCCTAAGAGAAAATGTGTTAGGCTCGTCTGCAGCTGTGTACCAGAGCAGGTAGCATAGATGGGGAGAAAGGGAAGGTGACGATGTCCTGCCTCATGAATTTGTACACCTTCATCAATAAGTTGAACAAGGTTGGCACAGCCGTGGGGCGCTAAACCAAGCGTCGTGATCCATCTTCCTGATGAATCCGACCACCTTCACCAAGAAGTTGAATAAGGCCAGCAAGCCGGCATAGCTATGGGACACCAAGCCTAGCGTCGGGAGCCAGCTTCAGAAGCTGCAGCTTGGTTGTGGCGGTGAGACACTAGCAACCCAAGTTGCATGACAAGGACCAACAACCCAAGGACAAACAATGGCTTCTGAGAGATGATGGAGAAGCAAAGCTTTTGTTGCTTCTCCATTGCAGCGGTGATGGCACTAAATCAAGAGGTGGTTGGACAGATTACCTTGGAGTCATTGCTACCGGATTGGAGTGTGAGCAGATGTGTGGTGAGTTTCATGGCTGATAGCACGCCCAACGGGCAGCCTTGATATGCACCGCCAGATTTTCTTCGCGCGGCTAGCAGCGATGGTCGGCACCTTGGTGTGAGTTGCCTGGCCTTGATGGCGACAGCCGTGTCAAGCAATGTTAACCATTGCGGAAGCACGGCTAACTGCACGACTGACAAGCGGGCTCGATGTGCGCCGCTTTAGCTTCTTCGAGGGACGACGGTGATAGATGGTCACGAGTTCGATGTGGGTGAAGCACCTAGATCACCTTGGCGTCCTCCACTCCTCCCGCAACTGAAAGACTCAGTTGGTCTTTGGTAATTGGGTGACAACACTAGTGGACTAATACATTTCATGTGAGATGAATAAGTGACTTAGTGATGAAGCCATGGCTTCTCAAAGTATATTTTTGGAAAATTCTTCTCCAATTTCAAATATGGTAATTGGCCTTCAATTTGGAGCTATTATTTTTAATGAGAAATATAGCGAGAACCTCGGCAAATTTACTTCTGCTGGTCTATCATCAAATATATTTTTTGGAGGTGCTTTATTGTTTGGAAAAAAGGAGGACAAGGATGGCAAGCATATATGTCTATATGGAGACCATGCACTTGGAGATAAAGGGCTGGCTAATCAGACGTGAACTTTATTTGGCAAATTATTATTAGCAAGATGATTAGCAAGGTTGCTGCAATATTATATTGTTTTCATGGCTATGGTCACATAGTCCCATAGGTGCTGGTTGGCTTTAGTCTTTGGTTAGATGAGTCTGAGTCGGGTTCCGCATGTGCTGGCCGGCCCAAGTCACGGTCCTGTCACCGAGTCCGTTTAGAGCCTATATGCCTGCACGCATATATTAGGGAGTTGTCGGCTCCTTGTAATTAGATTAGATTTGATTCGGAATATTTACTCATCGAGCCACCACTCGTGGAACTCTAAAGGTTTAACGTTCCGGATTCCTGCGTTGATTTGTGTTGGTGTGTGACCGAGGATTGATCCTTCAACTCGTGTTGGAATTAATTCAATTCCCCATCTTCTGATCGTGATTCATCTCGATCGCGAGTGGAAGATTTACCTAGGGTTTGGTTTGCATCGACTCTGTAAGCTGATCCCTTGTATCACTGCTCCTGCTCGTATTTGATTCCTCTTGTCATTGTTGAACGAACTGCTGCTACTCCTTAATTCACGTTACTACTGTTGAGTTGGGAGATCGGATTATTTTATCCTAGCTACTATTGCTTTCGGTGCTAGCCTGCTATTCTAAAAATTGCTTTTGGTGCTAATCAGGCTACTAGCTTGCTGTGGTGTCATAACTGAAGGAGATCGGCAATATATATTTTGATTGCACTAGTTACACAGTTTTATTGCTGCTGCTCACGTTAGTCAGAGAGGATTTAAGTTGTTGTACATTATTTGTTGTCTGAAAAGGCTGCTTCATAAATATTTTATTTTCTGAAGTTTTGTACTGTGAAAGATTGGGCAATTATTTGGACATCGTAGGCGTGTCCTCATCACTTAGTCCACAAGCTTATCTTGAGAGCAACATCATGAAGGTCATGGAGGAGGTGGCTAGGATTATGAAGTGCAAGGGCTCAAGATGAGAAGAGATGATGGATGGAGATGAAGTGGATGAAAGCAAAGGAAAGGTATATGATAGGTTTTTGCTATCAATGACTTAAGGTGATTAGAGAAGTGAACTAGACAGATTTAGGATATATAGTTGTACTATAAAGAGAGAAAATCTTTGGTTAATATGGTTGTCTAGTGCCACTAGGTGAGTTCTAACATTATATATGTAATAGATCGAGTGTGCAGTATGGAAGGAAGAGAAAACCTTTGAAAATATTTTGAAAATGCTTGCTAACTTAGCGCTACATGTGCTGGTTGTCCTATGGGAGACCCTTAGGAGTTAGTTATTACCTATTTGACAAAGGTGTTAGAGAGGATCTTCCAGGTTGTCACCGAAGCATCGTTTACATAGCCATGCATAGTGGTGGTTCTGAGTGTGAACCTTACCTTTTCTATGCTCACTAGAGTGGTAGTACTGGAGCTTAGGCTCTAACACGTGTTAGTGAGAGGCTACACGCGGGTGTTTTCAAAAGGAGCACCGCAACCCACCAGTGTAGGGCACTAGAGACTAAAGGTAGCTTAAAAACCTTCTATAGAACTGTTTTAAGGGCATCGTGAATCTCTGATGGTTGCACCAAAGATTAATTGTAGAGAGGTTATTTTGTGTGCAAATTTGGCTTGAGATCACACCAAAATTGTCTAGTGGTCATTGGAGTTTAGATAGCCTAATGGCTAGATTCTGACATAGTAGTTAGTGACCGTTGGGGGCTCTGGTGCTATCACTGAAGACCTTCAGTGAGTACGAAGACTGCCCATTAAGTGGGTAATGACTAGTTTCTTGAGTTGGCTTATAAATAGAGGGTGTGGCTAGGCATGTAACTCTCTTGGCACTTCTAACTGACACCCACACTCATTAGAGCTCAAGAAACCTCTCCACTCGCATTTTATTGCTAGAGATTGCATTTGTTGTGATTGGAGTGACACTAGTGGTTTGTGTTCCCTACAAATTTCTTGTTGCTCTTGGTGGTTGCCACCGCCTAGACAGCTTGGAGCTACGGTGATTCCGTGAAGCACTCGATTGGAAATTGTGAGGTGCGTTAGAGATCAATTGTGAGGGGCTATTGGGTTCATCCGCAATAGAGAGGCAAATAAACACTCTAGTGAATATCGAGGCTTGTTGGAGTAACTTGTGGTTGAGCCAGCTCATACACAAGTGCTCATGTCGGAGACACCTTGAGGGGTTGTTGTGCTTATTATAGAGGAGTGGTGATCCTTGGACTCGCCTCAATACGGGTGTAGGTGACCGGCAAGTCACTGAACCATGGGGATATATCTTGTGTCATCCTCTTTGTGTGGTTTGCTCACTCTACACTTGTGTTTTACATTTGTGCTATTCAATCCTTGGTGTAGAAAGAGTAGGACTTGTCTTCCTAGGGTGTCTGCCTTGCTAGTTGTTTCACTTTTCTAGTGACATATCTTAGTTGTTCTTGATCACTAGGTTGAGTAGCTCTTGTTCACCCTAGGTTTGCTAAATCATAAGCCAGAAGTAGAACTTATTAGGGCCTCCTTTTATTCTAACAAGTTTGCCTAGTTATCGTTCTTTGTAGAAACATCTGTGCGAAGGAGTATATGAATGGGGAAGGAAATTGCGTGAAGGAATTCGTGCAGAGGATTTGTGGGGAGAATGGCACTGGGGTTAGGGCAATGACCAAGGAATAGGGCGTGTTGTAGGATTTTCTAGCAAGGCATTGGGATCATTCACGCTTGTCCATCTAGGCGCCCTAGATCAGCGTGCGATTGTGGTGATAGGCCAGGTTTGTAAATCACATAGGCCCAAAAATTCTTGTTCCTTTTTTAGATTTTTTAATTGCATAATTTGTTAGGAAAATATTTTAAAAAATAATTATTGTCCAATTTACCTCTCTAGACTATTAAAGAAGTCAAGCTTACCTTTTTTATGGCTGACGTGGCATTACGTTAGACAAAACCACCCAAGTGTAGGGTCGAGATGGCAGACTAGAGGGGGGTGAATAGTCATTTCTAAAACTTAATCACACTGGCTAATCGAAACAAATGCGAAATTAAAACTATCGGTCTAACCAAGACTACACCCCTCTATCTAAGTTCACAAGTACCTTATAAAGATCCTAAACAAGCAACAAAGGTGCCAGTTTAGCTAAAGCCCACCTAACAATTCTAGCTTGCAAGGTCACACAAACCTATGCAATTAGTACTTCAAGCAACCGAGGGAGCTCCTACATAACTAGTGATGCAAAGCGCACAAAGCTCCTAAGCTCACTAGCACTGTTCAATGACAAGGCTACACAAGCCAAATTAGAGAGCGCAAATTACTTAGCTACACAAACTAAGCAATGCAACTAACAAGGCTACTCAAGCCAAATTAGTTACGCAAGAGAGCTACTTCTATGCTACAAGGTAACTAGCAAGCTACACATGCAAACTAATTACAAGAGCAACTACACAAGCACAATGTATATGAAAAGCAAATACAAGCTTGTGTAAGGGGATGCAAACCAATGGGACGACAATGATGACATGGTGATTTTATCCTGAGGTTCACATGCTTGCCAACACGCTAGTCCCTGTTATGTCGACCGCTCACTTGGTAGTTCGGCAGCTAATTAGCATCACCTGCCAAGCCCGCACGTCGGGCACCGCAAGAACCTACCCTGAAAGTGAGGGTAGCTCAATGACACGTTCTACTAGAGTTGCTCTTCACAATCCCCGTGGGGTGAGCACAATACCCCTCATAAATCCTTTTTCGGAGCTTCGCACAATCTTCTTGCGGGCTTCACGATGGAGAACTCACCACCAAGCCGTCTAGGAGGTAGCAACCTCCAAGCGTAACAAGCACCATCGGCTTGCAAATCGAACACCTAGTACCACTCGATGCAATCTCATAAGGCAAAGCACTAGAATCACTCACTCGCAATCAGATCATACTGTTGCAAGCACAAGTGAGTTAGAGGGCATCCAAGCACTCCTACACAAGCCATATAGGCGTGAGAGTGCTCAGCAACCGGTCCAAGGCCGGCCACCACTTCTATTTATAACCTCACAGCTCAAAAGAGCCGTTATCCCTTCACTAGGCAAGATTCGCACTGACCGGACGTGCCAGTCGTGATGGCCAGATGCGCCAAGCCTGCATCTAGTCACTCTTGGTTGTCCACGTGTCCTTGCCTTTCAACGTCGCGTGTTCGATCCCAACGGTTGGCAGCCGCGCGCCAACGGTCGGCAGTTGCACGCCAACGGTCAAGTGATGATCGGACATGCCGAGCCCCAACCTGATGTTGCCACGCCGCGTCAGATCGTGCGTGCCTGCTCTCGGCCAGCACCTGACCAAACGCTCCTCCAAGATAGGACCTAACGCTCCACCGCCAGAGTCCGGTCGTTTCCAGAGAGCTTGTAACACCCTCGGTGTTACCGCGTAAAACAACTCACTAAATCATTCATAAACATCACGCTGATGTGTTATTGCATGTGATCAATTGTGTAGATAAAATCTTGTAACCCAAAATAATCAATAAAATGTTAAAATGAAAGGTAGTCTAGTGTCGCATTGTATATCAAGTAAGGTCGAAAATCAAATTTTCATGAACAAAAATTCTATAGAACATATATATGGCATATTAATAAGGTTGGAAGTACACATTTTGTAGGTGTCATTGCAACTTTTGTTTTAGAAAAATAATAATATTAGCTAATATTTCTAATAGCTTTGAAATTGAACTTGGAACCAAAATCAGCCTAGACTTAGAATAATTTTCAACTCTAAAAATAGCGTGACAATGCATTATTGGGGAATAAATTATGTGAAATTTAGTTAAGTAGTGATATCGCGTTTTAGCTTAGTGGCGCGTCGTATCGTGACCCGGGTACGATGAAAAATGAGCAAGGGTCGGGCTGTCGCAACCTTAGTGGCGCGTTACATCTACGCCCGGGTGTTGTGAAAAATGAGCAAGGGTCTTTGCACTTCCCTCGACGGGTGCGAAGGGTAAGGAAGCTAGCCGAGCCAACTAGGATTCATCTAGGTAGCTGGAACGTAGAGTCCCTAACGGGTAAACTAAGAGAGCTAGTCGATGCAGCAATTAGAAGGCGTGTAAATATTCTATGCGTTCAGGAGACTAAATGGAAGGGCCTGAAGGCGAAGGAGGTGGAGGATACTGGCTTCAAACTTTGGTACACGGGGACAACATCAGGTAGGAATGGTGTAGGCATCTTGATAGATAGGAGCCTTAAGGATGGAGTCATTGATGTTAGAAGGCAAGGCGACCGGATTATCTTGGTCAAGCTGGTAGTTGGAGATTCGGCTCTGAATGTGATCAGTGTCTATGCCCCTCAGGTAGGTCTTAGCGAGGGCACCAAGAGACAGTTTTGGGAAGATCTTGATAGCATGGTTAGTACCGTGCCTATCAGCGAGAAACTCTTTATAGGAGGAGACCTCAACAGCCATGTTGGTGTGACTAATGTAGGTTTCGAGCATGTGCACGGGGGGTTCAGGTATGGTAGTAGGAATCAAGAGGGGGAGGATGTTTTGAACTTCGCGCTGGCCTATGACTTGTTGATAGCGAACACCCTCTTTAGGAAGAGAGAATCTCATCTAGTAACCTTTTGTAGTGGGCAACACTCGAGCCAGATCGACTTTATCCTTGCAAGGAGGAAGGATAGACGTGCTTGCTTTGATTGTAAGATGTTACCTGGGGAGTGTGTTGTCCCTCAACATAAGCTTATGGTGGTGGACTTTCGCTTTCGGGTACGTGTCCATCGGGACAAACGGGCCAAGATTGTGAGAACGAAGTGGTGGAAGCTTAGAGGGGAAGCAGCGCAAATATTTAAGGAGAGGATGCTAGACGAGGGGCCTTGGGAAGAAGGAGAAGATGCCAACGACATGTGGCTAAAGATGGCAACATGTGTCCGGAAGGTGGCTTCGGAAGTGTTTGGCGTGAGTAGGGGAGGCAAACGGGAAGCGAAAGACACATGGTGGTGGAATAACGAGGTGCAAAGGGCTATTAGGGAGAAGAAGGAGTGTTTCAAGCGTCTCTACCATGACAAGAGTGTAGCCAACATCGAGGGCTATAAAATAGCGAAGAGGGTTGCAAAGCGAGCTATGAGTATAGCAAAAGGTCAGACGTATGATGGCCTTTATCAGCGGCTAGGCATGAAGGAAGGGGAGAAGGACATTTATAGGATGGCTAGAATCCGTGAGAGGAAGACAAGGGACATCAACCAAATAAAATGCATCAAGGATGAGACAGATCGACTTCTGGTGAAGGATGAGGAGATCAAGGACAGATGGAGAGAGTACTTCGACAAGCTGTTTAATGGGGAGAATGAGAGTCCTGCCCTTGAGTTGGACGACTCATTTGACGATACCAACAGACGCTTTGTGAGGAGAATTCAGGAGACAGAGATTGGAGAGGCTTTGAAGAGGATGAAGGGAGGTAAAGCGATGGGCCCTGATGGTATCCCCATTAAGGTGTGGAGATACCTAAGCGCCAGAGCGATAGTATGGTTAACTAAGCTTTTTAACCTTATTTTTCGATCTAACAAGATGCCTGAAGAATGGAGGAGAAGTATATTAGTACCTATCTTCAAGAACAAGGGAGATGTTCAAAGTTGTACTAACTACCGTGGGATTAAGTTGATGAGCCATACGATGAAGCTCTGGGAGAGGGTTATCGAGCATCGCCTAAGGAGAGTGACACATGTGACCCAAAATCAGTTTAGGTTCATGCCTGGTAGGTCGAACATGGAAACGATTTTCTTATTACGACAATTGATGGAGAGATATAGGGAGCAGAAGAAGGACTTGCACATGGTCTTTATTGACCTCGAGAAGGCATATGACAAAGTATCGAGAAATATCATGTGGTGGGCCTTGGAAAAGCACAAAGTCCCAACTAAGTACGTTACCCTCATCAAGGATATGTACAGGGATGTGGTGACGTTTGTCTGAACATGTGATGGCGACACCAGTGACTTTCCAATTAAAATAGGACTGCATCAGGGGTCAGCTTTGAGCCCTTATTTATTTGCTTTGGTGATGGATGAGGTCACAAGGGACATACAAGGTGATATCCCTTGGTGTATGCTCTTTGCTGATGATGTGGTGCTAGTTGACGACAGTAGGGCAGGGGTTAATAGGAAGTTAGAACTATGGAGGCACACATTAGAGTCAAAAGGGTTCAGACTTAGTAGGACTAAGACCGAGTACATGAGGTACGATTTCAGCGTGACTAGGCACGAGGAGGGAGACGTTAGCCTCGATAGGCAAGTGGTGGCCAAGAAGGATACTTTTCGGTATTTAGGGTCGATGCTACAAAAGGATGGAGACATTGATGAAGATGTTAGGCATAGAATTTCAGCCGACTGGTTGAAATGGCGTCAAGCTTCTGGCGTTCTCTGTGACAAAAGGGTGCCTCAGAAGCTGAAAGGTAAGTTCTATAGGACGACGATTCGTTCGGCGATGTTATATGGTGCTGAGTGTTGGCCTACAAAAAGGCGACATGTCCAGCAATTGAGTGTAGCAGAGATGCGTATGTTGCGTTGGTGTTATGGGCACACAAGGAGGGATAGAGTCTGGAACGACGATATTCGGGATAGGGTTGGGGTGGCACCAATTGAGGAGAAATTGATTCAACATCGGTTGAGATGGTTTGGACATGTCCAACGGAGGCCTCCTGAGGCGCTGGTGCGTAGTGGAGTTCTAAAGCGGGCCGATAATGTAAAGAGCGGTAGAGGTCGACCTAAACTAACTTGGGACGAGTCCGTTAAGAGAGATCTTAAGGAGTGGAATATCTCTAAGGATTTAGCTATGAACAGGAGCGCTTGGAGATTGGCAATCAAGGTGCCTGAACCGTGACCTCTTTTTGTCTTGTGCCCTTTATGTCCCTTTATGTGTCTCTCTGTTTCTCGTCTCTTTTAGGTTTCATCTCTAGCCTACCCCAACTTGCTTGGGATAAAAGGCTATGTTGTTGTTGTTGTATCGCGTTTTAGCTTCTATAGATAGCCCTATGTGCCCTCTTGTGCATAGTGAAGGTGGTTGGGTTTCAAATTTGATAGATTAGTTTTTACACGCGCTTTAATAATCGTGCACAAACACATGCCTCGGCTGCCTGTCTCTTGCGCGCGGTCACCCCGCGTGGCCACCCTGTGCCGTGCACCTAGCTGCGCTGCCATGCTGGGCTGGCTGGGTCCGTCTTGGCTTGGCAGTGGTCAGCTGCAGTCAGCCGCTGGCCCCGCGCTACCCTGCTGCCCCCCCACGTTGCGTGCGGTGATGCGGCTGCTGCCATAGTCACCTCGTGTCGCGTTCGTGCCCTACAGCGCCTTCGCCTCACCTTAATGGTGCTGTGCGTGCATGCTCCCCAGTCGCCTTGGCTTGTAGCACTTGCACGTGTGTTGCTCGGCCATGTCGGCCACGTCTCGCCAACCGGGGTCGCGTCGAGCCCTAACTCCTCCATCTTCCTTCCCTGCCGCCATGACTGTCTGAGCCACAATATCAAATCGGCAGGGAGGAGCCATCTCGGTCCATTGCATCGCGTGCACAGCTGCGCCAGCAACCCACTCCGCCAGCCAGCCCCACCCTGCCTTGATTGGCGCCCAGTCAAACTCCAATTTAGAGCCTTTCGCCCCGCCCTGCTGTGAAGGCCAAGTTTAGCCGTGACCAACGGTAGCTCCCAAGCCATTCACCTCAAGCCAAATTGGGTGCACTGACAGCTTTGTCTCAACCTACTCTACACCCTGCGCACCACTGCCGAACTCCTACCGCCCCTAGGCACCGTTGACGCCATTGTGCCATCGCGGTACGCCGTCGCACCCCTCGAGCGCACGTGGCCGGCCCTCCTCGGGAAATCTCCGGCCAAGCCATCATCACCGGTAGGTGCATGGTGAGTTACTGATGCTCACCCACTGCCTCTGTTCCCTCTTCCATGTCATGGCTTACCGGAACGCGGTTGTCGCTGCCACAAGTCGTCCATCGCCGTGGAGGGATCGCCTAGTCGTGTTGTCATTCATCCTACCGCCGCCCAAAGTTGTGCACCGACTTGTAGGTGAGTGTCGACCCCTTAGCCAGGTCTGCGCGGGCCCTAGTTGGCCAGCGCAGCGAGCCGTACCGGCCGCTGCCGCTCCGGCGAGCGGGGAGCGGCGAGGGAGGGTCTTGGGGACCTCCCCGATGCGTAGGTAGGATATTTCGGGGGTTTCCGTGCATAAGTGTTGACTGAGGGAATAATGTGCCCTGTAGTTGCGTTAATAGCTGGAAACACGGGGACTTTTCTATGAAATTGCCAGCGCGCCTACGGGCTTCCTCACGCGGGCTGCCTTCGCGCGTAGGCCAAGCCCGAGTTGGGACACATGGGCCACTTGGTGCTTTTCCTTTTTTCTCGCCGAATTAGTATGCCTGTGTATTTTATTTTCTGAGCTAAACTTTGATAATTAATATCAATTCACATAGGAATCCAAAATTTGTGAAATAAATTTTTGTTGAGTTCCTAAAAATGTTGTCTATCTAATAGTATGGTTAGTTTATACATGTCTGTGTTGTTGCTAAGGACTATTAAATCATTTAGAAATGCTTACTATTATTAGGGTAATATTTGTAGGAATTTTTGTAATAAATTGGTAATAGCTTTAATCATGAAATTTTTATAGTAACTTTGTTGTATTATTATGTGCTTGCTGTAAATTTTGTAGCACTAGAATAGGTTGTTTAATATGGTAGCTAAATACTCATTAAGACTAATATGAATAATGGCATGATATTGGCTTATAAAAATCAAGCTTTTGTTAGGGTGAACTTAATATCTGGTTTGATGAAGATGCCAGTTGGTTCAAAGTCTTAGTCATTAGAGCTAGCTTAGTAGCTTGGCATATGTACTTTTATTTCAAGGGTTGCTATTGTCTAATTTCTAAATTATTGCATCGTCATCACATGCATATAGAGAACGAGTTGGTGGAGTACGTGAACCCCGTCGATCAGGAATACGAGAAGATTGTAGAAGAGTACGAGGAGGAGGTACTCATACAAAAGGAGTTCCCGGAGCCACCCGTGACTGACACTGCTGACGCTGCACCTACCCAAGGTAAGCCCTGGTGCATCGCCCTTATTTTACTAATCACTATATATATATATATATATATATATATATATATATATATATATATATATATATATATATATATATATATATATATATATATATATATATATATATATATATATATGTTATGCATTTATGTTGCAAGAATTATATGGGAACCACATGCATATATATATATATCTTACTAGTGCAGGTTCGCGTAGCGCTTTGCTTAGGTTTATCGGTAGCGTGAGTAACCTATCATTACTCACAATAGGTGGCTATTATTATTATAACTCTTATGATAAAATGATGGAAAAGAAAATTGGTGACCGGACAGGGATATGATATGGGTATTGGTGGGTGTAACAGGTTGTGTCCCGCGGCCATGGGACATAGCTTGGTTGTACTGTTTTTCCTGTCCGTGTCGATTGAGGACCGTCCATTGCTGTGGATGGTAGTCAAGTCATAGATTTATTATCTTAGGCACATACTTGCTTTTGGGAGCAGGAAGGCTCGTTACTCTCTTATCGTGGGTTCTGACTCTTTCCGTACCAATTCATTGGTGGCGGGGATAGGTGGAGGTCTAAACATCACATTGAGCCCCGGCTTCAAGAGTGGGGGCTTAGAGTCTAAGTTTGGATGGGGACCTGGACCCCTTGATAGTAGTAGAATAGGTTAGTCTTGTTTGTGCTTGGGTTACAAGCGAGACGTGTGTTTTTCGGGGTACCCAGTTGGGCTATATTGATTCGCGAATCACCGTTTCTACGTGACGGTACGACTTGGCTATGGTCTACCACCGTAGTAAGAACTGCAATATGAAATGTGGTGAAATGAGTCTGATTGCTCAACTCTTGCTAGAAAGTAGTACAGGTGCTTATCTGGAACGATCAGTAACAGAAGTAAAGTGACTACTAATAAAACTTGATTTTTAAGGACAAACTATTAGTAATGCTTTTCGCAAAACAAAATAAACCAACAAGCCATATTGCCTATTATATCCTTGAGAGTCAAGAAATATATTCTCTAGCCGGGTAAGTCTTGCGAATATATTGTGTACTCATGGTTTATTTACCCTTGTTGCAGGTGCCCATTGAGAAGCTAGCTCTTGTGTGGAGGATTCTTCTAGTGGGCATAGACGGATCCTTGTATCGCTTCGTTAGATGTTTATTTCTTTCCGCTGTTTAATTATCGCACTCTGAACACTGGTATTGTAATAAATATTTTCTAAGACTCGATGTTGTATGAAATGGACTAAGTATTGTAAATTCATACTCATTATTGAATCATGGATGGAAATGTGGATTATTTCGAGTGCTCTCAGTGGACGTGCTCAACGGAACTGCTCGATTTAGTTCACTTTCGAGGTACTTAATGTCTAATGGAAGACAAGTGTCTCCGAAAACGTGCTATTTCGGGCAGTTCTGCCACAAAGCTCTATGAGCCTCCATTTTGTGACTACACGCATCAGGTTAGTCATGACTGGACTCAGCGCCAGAGTCCGGTCCTTCTCCTACCACGCATCACTTTCGATCCTCGCACCAAGATGTCAGCGTATGTCACGACTGACCAGATGTAGGCCCTGCACGTCCGGTTACTTTTTACTATTCAGCGTCCGGTCACTTGACCGAAACCATGCCCAAACGCTGCCATTGACCGGACATGTCGGTCCTACCGAGGCCAACGTCCGGTCACTCACAGTGACACCTTCTAGCCTTCGTTTCTTGATCGAGTTGATCCACGTCAACTCTAATTTCTTCTCCTTAGCAAAAGTGCCAACACCACCAAGTGTACACCACCATGTGCTTGTGTGTTAGCATTTTACAAATATTTTTAAGGAGTTAATCACTCAATTCACAGCGCCACTTGATCTTAACACATATGCAAAGTTAGATCGCTCAAGTGGTACTAGATAACTGATATATACAAATAAGTTTGCCCCTCTTGATAGTACGACCATCTATTCTAAACCCGGTCATAAACTTCTCTACACAATCTTTGACCGGTGAAATGAAATACCCCCTCCATACCATCAGGTGACCATATTGGTTCATCGATCTTGACTTCACTTGCTCTTCATCGTTGCTTCGGTCCATCAGCGCCAAGTCATCACTCAACTTGCCCTTCATACTTGCAACCAGCCCGTCGAGCCAAGTCTTGTCTTTGATC
Organism: Saccharum hybrid cultivar R570; assembly: GCA_038087645.1. Taxonomy (NCBI): domain Eukaryota; kingdom Viridiplantae; phylum Streptophyta; class Magnoliopsida; order Poales; family Poaceae; genus Saccharum; species Saccharum hybrid cultivar. The sequence goes on along the minus strand of JAQSUU010000262.1, from coordinate 2,621,720 downwards.
TTTTCTACCTTGATCACATGACTCCATGTCATATTTCATATGGAATGAGCTCCTTCATCATATGTGTGAGCTTTGCAACAACTCCGAGCCATTTTCACCTTCATGACATATGTTGCTCACACACATGTACTTGTGGACTAATCACCTGTGTATCTCACATTTAACACAATAATTAGTCACTCAATTACAAAACCAAACAAGGACCCTTCAATAAAATAAAAAAACGTTTTTAAAAGTTAAATTAAATAAAAGGGTTAAAAGCCTGGTTTTGTAAAGAACAGGGAATTGGACTATTGTCAAAGTTGAGGGTGTCTAAAATATTTCTTTTCCTTACGGCCTTATTTAGATTGTAACTTTTTGCAATCTGAGCTACCGTAGCACTTTCGTTTGTATTTGGCAATTAGTGTTCAATCATGAACTAATTAGACTCAAAAGATCCGTCTCGCAAATTACAGACAAATTATGTAATTAATTATTTTTTTATCTATATTTAGTGTTATATTCATACGTCTAAAGGTTGATGTGACGGAGCGAGAGTGTAAAAATTTGGAATTTAAAAGATAGCTAAAAGGCCTACACTATAAGCTCAAAATATGGGAGTTTGGAGGAAACTGGTGCTCTTGGGCTTAGGCTACCCCATCAAGGGTGTGTTCACTTCGCGAAAAGTAGCTGAAAAGTTACTGTAGCATTTTAGTTGTTATTTGGCAAAAATTTGTCCAATCATGGACTAACTAGGCTCAAAAGATTCGTCCCGACATTTACAGATAAACTATGCAATTAGTTATCTTTTTTACCTACATTTAATGCTCCATGCATGCATCGAAAGATTTTATGTGATGGGTGGAAGAGGAAATATTTTAATGCTCCAACATATGGAATGAGCTCCTTCATCATATGTGTGAGCTTTGCAACAACTCCGAGCCATTTTCACCTTCATGACATATATTGCTCACACACATATACTTGTGGACTAATCACCTGTGTATCTCACATTTAACACAATAATTAGTCACTCAATTACAAAACCAAACAAGAACCCTTCAATAAAATAAAAAAACGTTTTTAAAAGTTAAATTAAATAAAAGGGTTAAAAGCCTGGTTTTGTAAAGAACAGGGAATTGGACTATTGTCAAAGTTGAGGGTGTCTAAAATATTTCTTTTCCTTACGGCCTTATTTAGATTGTAACTTTTTGCAATCTGAGCTACCGTAGCACTTTTGTTTGTATTTGGCAATTAGTGTCCAATCATGGACTAATTAGACTCAAAAGATCCGTCTCGCAAATTACAGACAAATTATGTAATTAATTATTTTTTTATTTATATTTAGTGTTCTATTCATGCGTCTAAAGGTTGATGTGACGGAGCGAGAGTGTAAAAATTTAGAATTTAAAAGATAGCTAAAAGGCCTACACTATAAGCTCAAAATATGGGAGTTTGGAGGAAACTGGTGCTCTTGGGCTCAGGCTACCCTATCAAGCGTGTGTTCACTTCGCGAAAAGTAGCTGAAAAGTTACTGTAACATTTTTTTTTGTTATTTGGCAAAATTTGTCCAATCATGGACTAACTAGACTCAAAAGATTCGTCCCGACATTTACAGACAAACTATGCAATTAGTTATCTTTTTTACCTATATTTAATGCTCCATACATGCGTCGAAAGATTTGATGTGATGGGTGGAAGAGGAAATATTTTGGGTTGGGAGGGGAAGTGAACAAGGCCCGATATACATTTCCGGGCAAGGAACGGGTAGGGTCCTTGGCAATCGCAAAAAGATCCGAACGCGAACGGCCAAGCAGCTCGCTGCGATTTTTCCATTTCTCTCTCCTCCCGCGCCCCTCCCTCCGCCCACCTCCCCCCGCCCCTTGCTCGCACTAGTGTTCTGTTCCACCAATGCCCCGCGCCTCCCTTCACCCCTTCCACCGCCCGCGGATCTGCCGCTCGCCGGAGGGGGCTCGTAGTCACGCCGGTCGTGGCCTCGCGCTCTCTCGCCTGCTCGCGGGAGGCAACGACGACCCCGATTCGAGTGGCGACCGGGGAACTGCGTTTCCGTTCCGGCGGGGGCCGCCTCCTGTGACTCCACTCTCCGGCCCCGCGATTCCCTGCCTCTCCGGCTGCTGAGGATCAAGGCCTCTCCTAGTAAGACCCTGCTGCCACACTCCAACCCCATCCCACCCCGATTCCGGCGGTAAAATCAAGCTCTCGGTTTTGTGTGCTGTGGCGTGCTACCACTACTCCAGGATGGGTTTTTGCAGCTAGTTAGTGTCCTTGTGGTGTTGGAAGGAGTAACATACCTTTGTAGGGCTCTTGACAACTAATTGTTGTTGCTGTCGTTGCTGTGGCAAAGTTAGAGGTTTATTTTCTATCATGCAATGAATGCTGAGAAATGTCAAGAGCCAAAGCCTTTCACGAAATCCTTGTGCTATTGGTTTGTAAACTATTTCTCAATGTTAAAAAAGATATTTGTGCATGTAGGCGAATACACCATCCAACGTTGTAATGATTAGAGGATGTGATGGTGGTTTTAATATTTGAGAATTTGTATCAATCTCGACGCATATTTGATTATGGTGATTGTTCATGTACAAAAATAGTCTTGTACCCAAATTGTTCTATTGATTTTCTCCTTTTCCTTGTTAACTAAAATATTACTGAAGTGAACAGCTCAGCAATGATGTCCAGTGAATTGTGTTTTTCAGGTAGTATTAGTGATTTTGAATGGCTTCAGCAAGAAAAGTGAGAAACACAAATAAGCGTTATGCCAAATTCAATGGATATCTTATGTTTCAAGGAAAAAGTGTGGTTTCAAGCATGGTTTTGGGTGCTGCTAATGCATTTGAGTTGTTAGCAGTACCTTCGCTTTGTCATTGATCACTGATAAAAGAAAAAACTCATTTGCAGAAGAAAAAGTTATCAGACATGCTTGGGTCTCAGTGGAGCAAGGATGAGCTCGAGTGCTTCTATGGTGCCTACAGAAAACATGGAAAAGATTGGAGAAAGGTCTGTTTTTAAGCTTTTATAGGCAGAACTGATAGAAGGGAAAGGCGTCAATTTGAGTTGCATTTCCCTATGTTCAATATTTTAATTTATCTACTCTGGTAACTTTTTCAATTTACTGATTTTTCATTTCATTTTCTAGATTGCTGGTGCTATCTGTGATAGAACATCTGACATGGTGGAGGCTCTTTACAACATGAATAAGGTACATATTGGGCTGGTCATGTTATACACCCGCTTCCATTCCATTTTATAACCTAAATTTCTATAGATAAGTTCAATGGATCAAGGTAGCAATGGTTGGTTTGCTTGTTCTCACATTTTTCTGCTAATTTAGCAACTATATTCCTATATACGCTTTATTGTTCTAGAGTATTAAGTTATGTGGCATATCCAGGCATATTTATCTCTTCCGGAGGGAACATCAACTGCTGCTGGGTTAATTGCAATGATGACCGATCACTACAATATTCTGGTAGTATGGTTAGTTCTCTGCTAACCAACCCTTTGTAAGTGTTCCTGTCTCTTTTTTAATGAAAGTGCTGGGGAGCTTTGCTCCATAGTTTCCATTCAAAAAAAATTATATAGGGGTTACTATTTGTGTAATTCTTTTCTCTAATACATGAAAAATCATGTGAATGTTCATAGAAGTTGACACTTGAACAAGACATTTTTCTCCTTTTCTGTTTGCATCTTTGAGACCAAGTACTTAAGAGTAATATCATTAGCAATGCCTCAAAAACATTTTGCTTATTATATGCAAAATCAGTTATTAGTTTTGCATCAGTCACAAATGCTAAGATCTAGAAGTATTTGTTGCACACGAGTAATTGTACTGAATTGCCTTGCTGGGTTCAACTCCTTATGTGATGGGCTGTGTAGCTTCAGCAGCCGTTAATTACATTTCAGAATAATGTTATATGCTTCAGTTACAGTTATTGAAAATACTCACAAGGAAATCTGTTATGGACTGTAGGGTGGAAGTAACAGTGATCGAGAAAGCAATGATTCACCAAAAGCTTCTAGGACGCCACAGAAGCGTGGTCGTGCAAAATTTGAATCTGTGTTGAAGGCATCTGATACAGATTATACTGATCTATTGCAACCTCAGCCTGGTTCTTTGTCGAAGAAAAAACGTTCTGGAGGTAATTTGACATATTCCTATGTAAATATGTCTGGTCTTTGTAACAGGACAGGAGTGATTTTTGTTCAGCTAGGAAACATACATAATCTCTCAGATATTATATTGGCTGTGGGAATCTGGGATATACAGAATTGTATGGAATAATGATTTGGTTCCACAAATGCAGTATTATGGGAGCTAGTTCTAGCAGGCCAATGAAAATAAGTGATTTTTCTCTTCTGTCACTGAACTCATAATCGACTTTGAAATGCTTTGGTTGCTATAACTTGGAGTACACAATTTGGTTTGCTCAAAAGAATACGATCCTTTTTGTTATTACAGTAACTAGGCATCTGAGTTATGCCTAATTTTCTTGTTCAAGAACATACCATCTATTTTTTTATACTGTAAATATTATTCTTAAACTGATTCTGCACTTACTAGTATTGAGCACAAAAAAAATTCTGATTCCTTAGTCTGGCCAGTCTTGGTCTCAATATAGTCTGCCATTAGCCTTGCAAGTCCTCTCTGAGGTTCCTTTTTGCACATGAGATTTATGTCTCTTTCAGCAGAGCGAATTCTCACAATTTATTTTTAGGGAATGCGCTGGGCACATTTTTCGTTAAGGAGAAATTAATGATTTCATTTTCTTTTCTACTTCTTAACCAGGAAAACTTGTTTTGGTTTCTTTTTCCTGCCTGTAAAACCTTTCATGTTTGCACCTGATTTATGTGGTTGCATTATCTTCCTTGAATATCAAGAATTCATGTTTTGTCATGATCCAAATTCTGTTTATAATATTGTTTGTCTTATGTGCGTGTTGCATTGCACTATAATATAAGATTTAATGATTTCTGAAACCTGGGAAACATAGATAGAACTATAAATTTTTGTCAGGTATCAGACTGAGTTTTTCCTGCCATAAATATGTCCTAAGTGTTCTTTTTAGTTTAGTTATTTGGTTTTGACATACACTCATATGCTCTAATACTTCAGTGTGATGCTTATTTAGTTTTAGGATAACCTGTTAGTTCTTGCTTTCGTTAAGTCTATACAGTGTGAACCATCAATCCGCCCTTGTTTTGCAGATGAAAGTTCAGCTCTCAATGCATTACATACTTTAGCTGACCTATCTGTGAGTATCCTACCACCATCTCCAGTTGTTGAATCTGGTTAGTCTTATCTTATACCATACTGCTGCTGCTACTGTTTTGTGTTAATGTTTTAGATGCTACGTTCTGGTGCAACCCATTTTATTCCATTATCATATTCATGTTGGCTTATACTAGGAACATGCAACGTGACTAAGGGGCTGCACATAAACACCTAGACAAGACAGAAAGCTAACTAGACAAATTGATTGACACGATATCTGGTGCCCCCCCAACCCCACGCCCCCCCCCCCCCCCCCCCCCCCACCACCACCACCACCACGCTTCTCTAGTAGTGTCGATGATGCCGAAGGAGGTAAAGAAAAGGCTTAACTCGCTGATGATCTTAGTTGTTTGGGAGATTTGGAAACATAGGTACACCTGTGTTTTTTAGGGTGGTATACTGGCATAGCAAATGTGTTTTGAATCCCTTTGGTAGAAGTGTTCCATAGATGCCCTAATTGCTATACCTTGAAGGAAAATCACTTTGTTTGGCAACACTGCAAGAAATCAAAATTTGGGTGTACACTGCCAAAACTGTCTAAGCTGGTTTCTGAAACTGGCTAAGCCTGATTTTGCAGAGAACTCCCAAATTGAGTTCGAGAAATGCACCCAATCTATCCAAGCCCTTGATCACTTCCATTGACTACATCATTGTTATATCTCTCAGTTGAGCATGTTTGTATAAATTTTTGGCAGTTTACAAAAACTGGCTAAGCCTGTTTCTAAATCGGCTAAGCCTGTTTCTAAAATCGTCTAAGCCTGTTTTTGCAGCCTACCTTCAAATTTGCAGAAACTTAAATTCCTTGTGCTTCAAATGTTCTATCTTGTTTACCTGATATCTTATGCAAATTTTATCTATCTTTTGATCTCAGGTTCAGCATTGATTTATATTAGAAGGGATCCCCGTCAGAGAAGGTCTGTGAGGGGAAGGCATAGCACCGACACCGGGGCCACAGGAGCAGCAGATGCTCCTGAGGACAACGGGGCTGTTCACAGGCCGAGGAGATTAGCAGCTAAACGGCTAGCTAGTCAGGATCCTCCCAGAGGCACTTTGCACATTAATGAGGAAGCTGAGCTACCTGGCACCTCCACAGATGATGAAACTGAGGAAGGGATAAAGGAAGATGAGCCATCTGAGCGTCCTTCAGGCTGGCTGCACTGGCCTACGGAGTATCCGGACGAGAGTCCTGCAGCGGGTGCCATAAAACATCCGCTATCAACTGCCCGTACGCCACCAAATATAGAGGAGTTGGAGAGCCATAGAGGAGGAGCCGGCTGCACAGTACGCAGGCCTCACTGTGCGCGCGTGAGAGGAGAGGTGAGAGGATAGAGCATCAGTGGTGGGCCCCATGTTTTTAAGTTACTAAAAAATATTATAACTCACAAACCAAAAAAAACAAATTAAATTCTGATTGCATCATTAAATTCGTTTTAATAAATACTTCAAAACAAGATGTCACATGGATATATTTAGATAAAGTGATAAGTGGATCTCACAGTGGATAGAGGATGATATAGATGATGGATAGATGCGGGAAAATTATATATTTTGTGGTGACTATGATGGAATAATTTTTTTAGAGGATGAATATAAAGGTCCATGAGTGCGGATAGTCTCGTGGCAAAAGAAACGCTCCAAGGCAGCATGAGTCAAGCTCAAGTCAGCAAGCTCCTATTCAGCATCCAGTCATGCCTCAAATGATAAAGCCATCAGCTCCTGCGCATAGAACTCCAACCAATTACATGGGTGCTGGTATGACTCCAAGGCAGCATAGGTCAAGGTCAAGTCATCAAGCTCCTATTCAGCATCGATTCATGCTTAAAATGCGTGAACCAGAAGCTCCATATAGAACTCTAACCAATTACATGTATGAAGGTATGACTAAGGTTGTGAGAGATTTGAGGAGAGTGGATCCTGGGAGTACACCTAGAGATGCTTAGGTTTCACACTCGCTTTCAAGAGGATTTCTATGAGACTGTAATCTTTTCAAAGGCTAATCCAGTCCTGGTGTCTCAGTATATAGATTGGGAAAGCATGAAAAAGCACAATGACCCAATCTTGAACCAGATCATTGATCCATGCACTTCTAGAGGGTTGAAGACACTTTTGGGTTATAGGAGAGATTGGAATGTGGAGTTGATAGCCCAATTCTTTGCTACTGCTTTCTTTGATGAAAGGGCTGAACATAGAAGAAACTGGGAGTTACATTGGAGACTTAATGGAGGAGATTACTCCATTACATATGAGATGTTTGCTAAGGTACTTGGCTTTAGTGGCAATGACTTGAGTCATCCTCGGATTCACAGCGAGCATGTGTTGCCTGCATCGAGGACCAAGTTCATGTACCATGCTGCAAATCAAGAAAACTTTGAGAAGGTAAATGGCTTGTACACTTACTTCTCCATTCTCAACAGGATGTTCAGGAAGACGATCTATCTTAGAGAGGGATATGGTTCTCATGTGCCCAACTACATGAGAAATTTGCTTGCTAGGATGAGGGAGGGGGCTCTACCTTTTAGTGTATTTGACTTTGTGTGGGAGGAGATCAAGATCATATCACAGAGCCCTCAGAACTATTGTGGCTTGGCACCTTGTTGGAGTTGTTCCAAATTCACTGCAAGGGTTTCTTGGAGACTTGATTCTCTTGTAAGCCGCCACAGACGTGTAACCCAAAACTCTTGAGATAGTGAGATTGTTGCTGGCTGGTGCCCGTGGTTTTTCCCCTTCGCATTGGAGGGGTTTTCCACGTTAAATCGTGTGTCTCCGATGTGATTGATTTCGTTTTACTTCATATTCCATACGTCGTTCGTAACACACCTTACATCATGATCATGTTAGAGAATGTGGCAGGGGATGTGACAAGGATAATTCTGAATGATGTCAAGCATAAGCCTCTGCAGTTAGTGCCAGCCAAGAATCCCACTGTACCTCCCCCTCCAGCCCCCGAAGGTGAGCCAACAGCAGCAGGCACAATAGCAGGTAGCATCTCAGCAGGTGCAATGGGTGCCATGACTCCTCGTCCAGAGTTTAGGTCAGATGGGAACCATGACTCCTCATCCATCTTAAAGGTTCTGAAGACCATTTTCTCTATGTGCAAGAGCACACATGAGAAGGTGCACAAGGAGAGGCAAGCAAGAAAGATTCACAGAGGATCCGAGAGAACACGAGACACCTAAAGGAGCTTAAGATGCATGCTGGTTTAGATGTGTCTCCGGCAGGCTCAGAGGAGGAGACAGAGACAGAGACAGAGGCCGAGAGTGAGCCTGAGCAGTTCCCAGACTTTGAGACACTTGTAGCTCGGGGACAAACCGAGTAGCAGAGCATGTATGGACAAGGGTTTGCCTCAGGCGGTGGATATATGGTGGTCAGTACCACCCTGGTCAGTCTTCAGTCTTCGTCCTCAGCACCACAGTGTCAGAAGCAGTTTTGATGAGTACTGGCCCGATCTTTCGAGAGGTAACCGGTAAGTTCGATTTGTGGAGATCTCGACGTTGGCGATCCGGCTTCAAATCAGACACGATTCGAACCCTGCAACTGTTACACCACCGCTCCATTGGTTATCAACCAAGCACAACTTGATTAATCTCGCCAAGAAGGTTTTTCCTGCAAGTGAATCGAAGAACACAAGCAAGAAGGTAAAAACACGCAATCTGAAATTGCAAATATGAATGATGCGAATATCAATAGAGGGTTCAAGAACTCGGTTCCAAAGGACTAATCGACACAGTTGAGGAGATCAAGAACAGGGGGCCCTGGATCACTGTAAAAGGATTTGTCACCACAGTTACAATGAACGATTCAGTTTCTCGATGGAAAACTAAACTCTAAACAAAACCCAATTGTCTAACAGCGGCGGCGGCTGTGTTTATAGTCTAAGACTCGACCTAGGGTTGAGAACGGCCAGGGGTTGGGCGCCCACAACTTGGGCTTAAGGCCCAACACGATACATGACCAAGTTGGCCCAAATAGGTGACGCAGCACCTTGACGTGGTCACACAGAATGATCCATGGACCTTCTGGAACTGGGACTAGATCCAAAACGACGGCGTCGTCGTCCCCTTTCCAACGCATCCAAGAACGCCCCGTTTTGATGTCGTATGAGAGAGTTATGACCAAAACAGTGACGACGTGTCTGCTGAATCCGAGGGTGACGTGGCAGCTGAGTTGGGAACGAATTGCAACTTGGAAAAGACCATAACGTCGGTGTGTCCAGCGTGACGATGTCCTCATCAAGTTTGGCCCTCCGCCTCAGCCTTTTGAACAGCCACAAACCACAGTAGTTTGTCCCTCGGTTTGTACACTTTCAGTAGCCACCACCACAGACAGCAGTCGACACCTTTGCTAGTTTTCGCACTGCGGATCTCTTTGGTGAGTTCCTACGGGTCTTACAGTCTATTGCAGTCTTACTCTGTGGATATAAATTGTGTAGTCTAGTTTATAAACTACAGATGGTATTGCAGTCTTACACTTCCAAAACATTTGCAAACACAGCCTGCAAAATTGGCAGGGCCACAATATCGGCTTACTGTGAAGGCAACATATCTGGTGCAAACCAATTTCTCTATGCAACCATGCAAACTTCTAATCTGGACCACATGATGTTTTTCCAAGGGGGCGCAGCGGGGAGTGGGAGGGGGGATTTGCAAAAGTGTGATTAGGAGCGGGCGGTTAAGCACAAAATTACCCAATCCCCCTGCACCCCTTGATCAACATTGCGCTTAACCGCCCGCTCCTAATCACACTTTTGCAAATCCCCCCTCCCACTCCCCGCTGCGCCCCCTTAGATCAACATCATGTGGTCTAGATTAGAAGTTTGCACGATTACATGGAGAGGTTGGTTTGCACCAGATATGTTGCCTACTCTGAAAGCACCACTTCCGTGTAGCAGCTGCTATATTCCAAAATGCTATTTTTTTCTTGAACACGCGGGAGAACTGTGTTCATTGTATTAGGAAGAGAATGAAATTTGTTGCATTTGCTCTTGCATTCGCAGTTTTAGATTACTTTTATGTCTTTTTTATATATCATGAATGACCATAGCCTATTATTGGCTTCTAAAGCCACCGGACCCTTGGCACCACGTGTATCTCGTCACTCAGTGCTCGTAATAAGGAGTAACTGGACAGATGGAGCCATTGTTGAAAAACAATGTCATTACACTGGTTCCAGAGCATCTAGGCACCAAGGACGACTAGAGTATGCAAGTCCCCACCTGTAATCGTCTCTACCCTGTGCCACCATTGGGCGAAGACCGTGCCCTCAGGACTTGGCGTGAGCTCCTGCAGGCCGAACCTGCTGAAGAGCTGGTGCCACAACTGTAATGCTGAAGCAGGCTCTATTGCTAAGATTCAGTTTTCAGATTTGTGATTTTCTGCTGAACAAAGAGGAGGCACCTGTACTGTACTCCTACATGCTTGTGCTCTGCTTCTCCCAAGAAAAAGAAAAGAAATCCTGAAACCATCTACTTTTACCTGAATTGGGATGTTAACCTCTTTACCTTCACATTGCACTCCAACAGTGCTTGTAAGATTTGGCATGCTTGCATCAAGCAGAGTTTATATATAGGTATATACAATCAAAGTTTCATTCACATTATACAATTGACAAATCCTGTACCCATTCCACCAATTCGTCCGTAAATTAAAAGTGCTATTCGGAGTGCAGCAAAGGATCATGAGTCAAAACACCCGAAACCAACCCCATTTTCTTTTTTTACAGCAAAAGAATGTTCCTCCTTTCTTTCTACAACAAACCAATATGTTACACTAAGCTAATGCCAGGTGAACCACCATAAAAATAAAATAAAATCCACCAATGCCGTCGGCATGCATCAGCAAACAGAACCAAACAATCTGTCTGTCTCTGCTGTACTGTAAATATATCTACCCATGCAGTAGCTTCTCTGCTCTGCATCTGCATGTCAGCAGCGCTGATCAGGACATGACGGCCGGAGGAGCGCAGAAGAAGGGGAGGATTTCCTGGTCCGAATCCGTGCTCCGTTTCTTCTCCGGGCTGGACGACGCCTGGTGGTCCCCTGCGCGGCGGCGGCGGCGGCCACCGCCGGCGTTCACGTCAGGCTCGTCCTCGTCCACCGCCCGTCTCCTGAACGAGGCGATGCCGCTCCGGCAGAGCGGGCACGGGATGGTGCCGGCGATCCCCGGCACGTCGTAGGACTTGATCACCGAGCACAGGTCCAGCGCGCACTTGACGCACAGCTCGTGCCCGCACACTGCCACGGGCACCGAGAACCCGCAGGGTTAGCATTGATCTCCAATAATTCAGAGAAGAGAAACGTCAGATTTATTTTTCTGGTGTTTGTAAGTTGTAACTGACAAACGAACCTTCGGCTGCGACGGTGCAGGGTCTCTCCAGGCAGACTGCGCAGGCGTCGCCGTCGTCGACGCCGTCGTCCAGGACCTCCGGCGGCGTAGTGTTCAGAACTAGGCCGCAATCCCTGCACGTGGTTCACCAACCAAGTACCATGTCCGTGGTCAGAACGAAGTTGCCTTTCCACTGCTCGTGACGATTCTTACAGTTACTACTACTGAAGAAACGGCGGAGATGGGTAGGTACCTTGCGAGGGTGAGCACACTGGCGAGCGGCGACGAGAGGTAGGCGGAGGGCGGGAACTTGGGGATGGGCAGGTGAGACTTGGGCGACAGGACGTGCTCCAGCCAGTGGCATCCCCACGTCCTAGCCACGTCCACCGGGAGCCACCTGACTAGCCCAGAATAATCCGAGCGTCATGGGACTATGGGTATGGGAGAACGGTGACCGCCCGACTGGCCGCCGACGACACGGACCAGCGGACGAGAAAGAAAGAGCTCAATGCAATTACATTACCCGTTGCAGTTGACGGTGGTCCTGTCGGCGCCTCGCGACACGAGGATCTGGCAGCACTTGACCTCGCCGCCCGCGGCGGCGTAGTGCAGCGGCGTGCTCCCGGCGCCGATGGACGCCATGGGCGACGCGGCGCAGGGCAGCGTGGGCGCGGCGACGTCGGCGCGCTCGTCGATGAGCAGGTGCACGCAGTCGGCGTGCCCGTGCAGCGCCGCCAGGTGGAGCGCCGTCACGCCGCCGCTGGCCGCCCTGTTCACGAGCTTGCTGCTGGCGTTGCTGCCGTTGCCGCCGGTGCCTGCCAGCAGCAGGCGCGCGCACTTGACGTGGCCGCCCGCCGCCGCCAGGTGCAGCGCCGTCCGGCTGCTCAGGCTGTCCACCTTGGACACCTGTTCGGCCAACCACCGTACGTGTACAAGTCAAACCACCATCAGTTGTGTTGTGACCACACAAACCAGCCAAATAAGCTTTTGCAAATTGCAGCGATCAAAGGGTAGCATTGTCAGCGGCACTGTGCTGCATTCACTCACGTTGCATCTGAAAACCAGCAGCGTCTGAACCACCTCCCAGTGACCGAACCGGCACGCCTGCATCAACGCCGTCTGCAATTTGACCCACGTGTTTGTGTCAAAAACATGAGGCTGACAGGATTTAAACACAATGCACCCGAAACTAATTGCATCCGTAAACCAACCGAGGGCAATGTTTGGCAGATCGAGCTCCCGGCCCGTGGAAGATTTCACGGCTCGGGACGGTCAATAGAGACCTGGTCGAGTCATGCAATCTTCCACGGTTCGTTTACGAATCAATAGATAAAGAATGACGTTGGATGGATCGGAGCGGTTTAATCGAATTACCTGACCGTAAATGTTCCTGGCATTCACGTCTGCTCCGTTCTCCAGCAGCAACGCAGCAATCTGGTGATGATCATCGTTACATACAGGAGTTGGATTAGGACGAACGAACGAATCACACAATTCACAAGACAACAGGGTACACGCCAAGTTTAAGGCTGATGCTCAGCTGGAGCGTACTGTACTACTGTACGTCGTCGCCCCAACCGTTTTGGCAGCGATTTTTTCTTTTCGTAGGAAGGACTTTGATCAACGTCAGCTGATTGTCTACTTTTAGCTTTGATTGTCTACTGATGATGCGATTTTTTTTCCTGGATCGAGCGGGCATTGCACGTATAGAGGATGAATATAGAGGTCCATAAGTGCGGGTAGTCTAATTAGCATGTACTGATAGCAACATCTATGAATGGTCGTCTGTGATATTTGAGTGCACCCAAGAACTAGAACCATTTCGGGTTTTTTTTCCATTAATTGTTGCCCACCTGCGTGTGGGCAAATGTTTGCAACATGAGGAAATTTCAAAGAATTTATTTGGGAACGAGATGGCCCTTTCACATTCCCTGGAAGTAAAAATACGTGTGGCGGTAGATTTTGTGTCACTGTCCTAGGTATTAATTCTGCGTGCCACCCTCCTGTATTCAACTTGCAAGGACGAAAATGATGACGAGTCAATCAAACAAAAAAAAAGCTGGATCTACTACTATTACCAATCGTCATCGTTCAGCAGGTGGACAATAACGTGTAGAAATAGTACTCCCGTATTAGGAGGCCACTTGCTCAACGTTACATCTTGTATTAAAAACACGTCACGGGCTGTTCCTTGGTTCGTCACATGCTAATTTAACGAAATGATCTTGGTTTGATCTTGGATGTGTGGCTATATATGGTGTCGGCAAGATTTTTTTAGGTCCGGTGTCACCTCACGAATTTATCTCAAAAAGTTTGATTGACAGGAGAATATTAGAACGCGAGATTTTTTTAACATTTTTTTTTGTGGAAATAGACTGATGCTCATATATTTTTTTATATAAAAATTCTGTAATTTTTGTACATATAACGGTGAACCCATATAGGAAGCAAAAAATGTCAAAGAGGATAGCCATGCATGGACATGATTTGTTCTCTATTTATTACTGCTACTGCTAGTCTACTACTACCAACTCGGGTGAAGTTTTAATTACGTGCCACGTATGCAAGAGCATGCCCATGTTTTGGGCTCCAAGCCTCCAAATTTTGGCACTGCTGGACAATTTTTTTGGGTAAAAAAAAAGAAACACACACACACGCACGCACGCGGAGCATTTGATCGAGATGCATGCAGGAAGAAGCAGTGTGCCTAAAAGTCAAAATAGACAAGGAATATTGTCAGGATATTCTCCAACGCTCATACACTCTATCTTTGTGTTTACGCTTCCTCAAGCTTAAGACGTGGCGTATTGATTTAGCTAAAGCTCAAACTGCTTAACACCTTTTTTCTTGTCCCTATTACCAATTAATATAAGTTTGCACGCACTAACCAATTCATATAAAAGCAAAATCGCTGAACAAAGATTAAAAAAAACAATCTATCTAGCTATGATGTTTATTTTGCTAGTAGTTGTTTTGCAAAACTATTATATACATATATACTTTAGCTTATGGTGCACCTCCCGCGGGGGCAGGGGCAGATCTACAGGGGGCTAGGGGCCTAGGGGGCTCCAGCCCCCCTACAGCTGATGCATCAATGGAAAATGGGGAGGGCGAGGGAGAAGAAGTGGTGGAGGAAAGAAGAAAAATGGAGAGATGAAAGTTCTGCCATTGGAATTTACGAAGGAGATGTTGAACACTAGACAGAGGTCAAGTTAAAGACGAAGCTCGAGCTAACCATAAAATTCAGCCCTCCTAGGATTTTGTCCTAGATCGCCACTGCGCGGGGGCGTACGGCACCGGCACGTACCTCGTGGTGGCCTTTGGCGGCGGCGAGGTGGAGCGGCGAGTTGAGGCTGCCGAAGGCGGCGCAGCGAGCGAGCCCCGGGTTGGCCTCCAGCAGCCGGCGCACCTCCGCCGCGTCGCCGTCCCTCGCGGCGGCCGCCAGCCGCTCGCCGAGCCCCGTGCACCCCAGGGCGTTGCCCATGCGTCGTCGTTCCCGCGCGCCGCCGCGCCGGCCGCCCGCCCGTGAGCCGTGAGCTACTTCTTCTTCTACCTGCTGGCCACCCAGTTAGCTAGTAGCTCGAGTAGTTGCAACTTGCACGGGGAGGCGTGTGGCGGCGCTAGATCACGCTGCAAAACGTGATCGAGGAGCCGAGCCGGCCGGGGCGTTGGCAAAAAGTTAGCTACGGCGATTCTGCTGAGCTACGCCTACACGCCTCCGCTAGCGCTCGGCAGCCTCCCTCTGGCCTCTGGTGGTCTTATACGAATACGACACTGGCTAACTCTCCGGCCGGCCGGTCACTGCAGAGACCGTACCAATGGCTGAGATGAGAGGTTTTCCTCTCGTCATCTATCTACCTCTTCGTCTCTCTCGGTGAATATATGAGATTACATTAATAATTAGCTGGGCAGGCAGGCAGGCAGGCATTAGTGTATTGATTAAAAAAGTGTGTGGTCTGTTTTGCAGGAACACCCTTGTGGATTTGCTGATTATAAATGTGTGTATGGAGGAAGCGGGTTAATTTTGATATGGACGTGATCTTAAACGAAATGCATCCATCGTGCATGTGGTTTTCGCTATGGACGACACCTCTGATGGCCAGCTCGAAGCCAGTATATGTGCATGTGGGAAAAAAAAAAGAGGGACAGAAACCTTTGAGCTAACGTGAAGAGAAGAGTCGTTACGCTCTTTCTGCGTCTCAATATACGAGAGACATAACTCTTCTATATATGTTTATTATCTTAACAGCAAACATATGAATAAAAAAATACTCTTAGTGTAGGAGGTTCCCTACTGTACAAACAGTTTTTAGATGTGATCAAAGGTTATTCACTCGATCTGGTTACACATTTTGACCATTCTTTTTTACTTTGATAATATCACAGTGGCGATGATATAATTATTGAAATAATACTGTGGCGCTTTATTTCAAATATGAATCCAAGCTACCATTTTATAGGTAGTACAAAGTTTGTGTTGTATGAATTATTCAAATTAATTACAGAAAAAATAGATCAAAATTTACAGCAAAAACTTTGTACTAAAGTATACTATATTATATGTTCACTGTGTAGATCTACTCATGTGGAGTCCAACAAAATTGAATTTTTCATTTTATGATTTTTTTGTGATTTACTATGATTTTTCAAAGATTCAGACGAAATAAATAAAAAGAGAAGGACAAAACCACTGTTACTGTAGCAAAACCGTTGTTACTGTAGCAAACAGCCGTCCAAAACCGCTCGAGGGGTGATTTGGCCGGTTTTGCAAAGTTCAGGGGGTAAATTAGACCGTTTCATAGTTGAGGGGTAAACTAGACCACCCCCAATAGTTGGGGGGTCAATTAGACTTTTTCCAATTGGAAATTCAAGAACACAGACTACCAAGTATGACCCCAAATCTTTGAAGCTTTGGAGAGCCACCATGGAGATGAGTTTTGACCGGGGTTAAGTGCTCCGCACGCTGCTGCGTTTCGACGGAAACGTCTCGCGCCGTGGGCAGGCAGAACCACCATCGACTGGAACGCCTTGCGCTCGGGACGCCAGAGCCGCCGTCGCCTCCCACACGCGTGGGCCTCCGGAGCCGCTGTAGCCTTCGACGCCGTCGCCTCCCACACGTGTGGGCCTCCGAAGCCGCCGTCGCCTTCGACACGCTGAGCCGCACGAACCGCGCTCGCCACTCGCAAAGTTGTATCTAGAACCGTCGTTGGGGCCGCTCTCGTGGCTCGCTGTGGAGCGGTGGCCATCTCACGCATAGCAGCTGGGCGAAGGGATAGGACAAGGACAGGCTCACATGCTTTAGGTAAGGTAATAGGACCAGATGTTCTTTTTTATTTTATTTTGTTATTAGATTATTAGAACATATGGGCCTCAATAAAATATAAAACCAAGCTCACTACCCAAACAAAGGATGGGCATGTTTGGATCCCAGCGGCTAAAAATTAGCACTATGTTTGGATGCTAATTAGAAGAACTAAGCTTAAAATTAATTGCATAAGCGGTGACTAAATGGTGAGACGAATCTATTAATCTTACCTAACATATGTTTAATGTAGCACCATATAAGCTAATCATAGCCTGATTAGGATTAATAGATTCATCTCGCCAATTAATCATCGCTTATGCAATTAGATTTTAAATTAGTTCGCATTTTATCCTTCTAATCAACATCTAAAAATAGTGTTAATTTTTAGCACTAAAGATACAAACAGGCCCTTACTACAACTGCTATGCCAACTGATACTTGTTGGAGTTTGACGTTTGATAATTTTTTGCTAGTAGAAAAAAAAGCGACAACAAACATGTGCAATTGTGCCTCTCTTATTATCATTAAGAGGTATTAATGTTAGTTGCCTCTTGTTATCCGTGAAAAAATGTTTTTGGGTTATTTGACAAATATATTAAAGAGAAAAGCGACTGGATGTGACTAGTGGAAAGGAAGTAGGGCTCGTTTAGTTTGGGGGTGAAAATTTTTCATCGCACTGTAGCACTTTCATTTGTATTTGACAATTATTGTTCAATCATGGTCTAACTACGCTCAAAAGATTTGTCTCCTAAATTACAGACAAACTGTACAATTAGTTATTTATTTTATCTACATTTAATGCTCCTTGCATATATGTAAATAGTCGGTGTGATGGAGAAAGAGTAAAAAAACTTAGAATCTAAATAAGGCCCAGAGTATCGCGGATGATGTGACGTAGAGGACAGAGAGTGCGGGCAATCAAGGGTACGACACCCCCAACTTGCCCACTTGACTCAATAGTTTTTTTGGTTTTCGGGTTTTGGAGAGATTAATTAGGTAACCGTTAGGACAATTATAGTTGCTCAACAACGAGATGTTGCTGCTCCATCGACTATCTGACTTCTAAGACCCGGCCAGTTGTTGTGTTAGATCATATACGGCTTCCGTCCCAAAAATACATGACTTTTTTACCTTTAGACATTTTGTTTAACTGTTCGTTTTATTCAAAATTTTTATTAAATATTATTTATTTTATTATGACCTATTTTATTATTAGAGATACTATAATAATAACTTAATTATTTTATTATTTGCATAGAAAAACTGAATAAGACAAATGGTCAAACATTGATATTTAGAAGTCAAAAGCGTCATCTTTTTTTTAGAATAGAGGGAGTATATCCATGTATCAAACAGTAACAATACATATTTTTGTTTCTTTTTTAAAAAGGAATTAGAGGAAAATGCACGAGACTTTTGCAAGCAGCTACTCACCACAAAAGTCAGTCAAAAGCTGTATATTATTATAAATATACTAAATGAGAACTTGGTGTTTCAGATTTGCAGGACCACTGGACGAGTAGGCATGGGTCTTGACATAGTATTTGCTTCACACAATATTACAACGTGTATTCAACGTCCACCAAAGATCGATTAATATGGCGTGGGACCCAACTAGTTTGAATGCATGCACAGCGAGTGGCTACTGGCTAGAATAAAATATATTTAATTTATGGGATTTGCTGGACTTGGAAGCCCCTATTTTTTCAAAAGAACGAATTTTGTCTCATGCGTGCCTTTTATCCACGTTCCTTACTTTCAATCAGTGAATTTGTAGTCACTCGACTCAGGATCTATATTTGTCCAGACAAACATGCCCTCAAAGGGCTCAATATTTATAGTAGGGATACAAATGGGTGTGTACGAGAGCTAAGGAAATTAAGTGGTTGAAGTGTTTGAGGTGTTCAAATAGAGAAGAAGAAAAGGAAGCTCCTGCCCCACCTTATATAGCCGAGAGGGGGCAGGGTTACAAAAAATGGTGAGATCCCACATGTCGGCAAGTCTTTGCTGGGCTTGCTGCTAACATTTCGTCCACTCCTTCTCTCCATCATTTTTGTCATCCTGACTGGGGCCATGGTGAAAAGCGTGGGGAGCTGTTGCACCTGTACATGACCACGTCGTGGTTGGTAGAACAATGCCGCCACAATTGCTAGTAAGGTATGCCCTATCTTCTTGTTCCACCTACGGTTATTGTAGTGTGGCGCGTTGTGTCCTGGCTGTACTAGGAAGGAGCCACAGTACCATAGGTTGTGGGCATCCCATCACGGGCAATAGGTTGTATTGTGCTTTGATCAACCGCACCTGGCTGCCTTCCCATTCGGGTGGGTCCCTTTATGGGATTTGAGTGGCGCAGGCGAGCTCGGGGTCAATCGGACTCATCCGACCTGGCGTCGGAAGAATACCACGTCCTCATTCATAGGGGCGTTTGGTCATATGGAACCAAGAGCAAGCCAGACCTCCTGGCTCCGTACTGGGGGTTGGGAGAGAGAATCACGTCCCTACTTGAAGAGCCATTAGGTCTAGCGTTCTTAGGACCCAATCAGACGCTCCCTGAATGGCTTCCGGGCATGCTCCCAAAGTTTGGGTCCATTGGGGGCACAAGAGCGCACCGAATAGGTGTAGCCCTCAACTCACTGGTCGATTGGGGGCGGTCGGACAGGTACTTGACATTAATTTGATGCTTCGCTGCTTGTTCAGTGAGGGTACCCTTGGTATAGGTGTTCATTGCCTTTGCACAAGCACACAACCCGGTTTCTATTGTTACAAAAATTTTAGCTATCTAGCCGAGCTATAGGGAACCAAATAGTACATAAATGAATTGAGAAATTAAAAGAAACATAGTCTATTATTATACCTCCATCAGTTCTTACGTCTAGTCTGTTGCAAATAGACTTGCTTTTGACAGAAGCTATAAAAGAAAGTCCATTTTCGATAAACCAATTTTAAGTAGAAATGGTTTTCTTATGATTTTTTCTTCTAAAAAATCTGTTTAATTAGTTTTCACTACTTGAAAGTCCACGCGGAAGCTAGGAGAAGATCAAAGAAAATGGTGCTCAGCAAAACTCTCAATAGTAATGACCTCCGATCATAAGCATGTTGAGCAAATGGTCTCTTTGATTTCCTAGCGCTCTAGCAACACCCATGATCACAACTAATATGTTTACTTGATAAAGGCAACGCGCATAAAACATCTCTTCTTAAACATAATATCATTACAACATCACCAAATGGCCCAGCAAAGAGTAGCCACGCCCACAAAGATCTCTATATTTCTTTTTTTTCCTATTTTCAAAAGGTAGCTCCCTTGCATATGAGAAATGGATCTAGGAATGCTAACCCAGTAGCTATATGAACAACTCTCAAATATACTAACAACAATAAAAAAAGAAAAGGTGCTTAATTGTTTCATTGCGGTAGGTCACACTTAGGTATCATTTAACTCCCTACCATAGATTAGGTGTCTCAAGCTTCACAAAATCAAGTTGACAACAAAAGGTGTTAACTCCCTAGCATACGTTAGCACAAAGTCTAGTACTAGTAGTGCCAACTTTGGTTAAAAAAAGGGGGTATATATAGCTGGCATTAAGTAGACAAATAGGTCTATATTTTTAGATTCTCGTGTCCTATTTTTACCTTTGGAAGAAGAGTAATGACACCAAACTTAAGGTTGTATAGAGGTAATCAATCTTCAAAAATCATCGTGGAGAGCACACAAATAATGTTTATTAATTCCCAAACACTTGATAGAGTTCCGACAGCAGACTTAATTTTTCCATTTGAAAACATTGTTTCTTACCTCTTTCTCCGTGAAATGTAAAGATAGGAATCTATCCTCCTCCTCGATCACTTGGGAAATGCCATTTGTCTACGTTTCCCATAAGCATCTAAATGAAAATATTGGCTACCATCCCCTCCCAAAAGGTTCTTAACTTCAGCCCTTTCATACCATTAATAAATTTCCTCTTCCCCCATGGAGAAAAGCATTTCGTTTTTCTACGTACCATCCGTCAACATTCTCATGTAGTTGTAGAAAATGATTGGTTGCGAGAGCAAAAAGTGCAATAAAGTGAACATTACCCGATTATGTACCGTAGACAGTAGCCATACTCAGAAATACTTGTGGGGATGCACAATACATGCATGTGTTGAAAAGGAAAAAGAAAAAAAGAAGGAAAGATAATGACACTACAAAGACAGGCTGATAAAGAATGAATTGTACGAAAAAGTCTTTTTTGTTGATGGTGAAAGTTAGTAAGTTGCTGTAATCAGAGAGCCCTGATTTCAGAATATTAACTTCATGGAGGGCCTTGTTGTAAAATTCAAGAGTCATCATTGTGCCGAAGTAACTTATTTGTCAAATAATTCAGGGAAAGTCACTTGTGTAGTATCTCCATTTCTCAGTATCTCCTTACGTAAGAAACAGGATCTCTCAAAGAATCTGGCCACACCAAAACTCATTCATGTTTATCTAGGGATGTTGTTGGATTCTTGCAAGGAAAAGGAATCAGACAATAACCAGTGCGGAATCGGCTGCTCGCCAACTGCTACGTCCACACCAAACTATCAAGCCATGCCCACTGACAAGACGACCGGAGCTCGACAACCGAAATATATAATATACATACCGAAAAATATCATGTAAGAATTGTGGTCAGTAGTAAAATTCTCAGCGGTTTTTTTTCCATGCACAGAGATACGAAATGTTTACGGAGAACAAAAATCATAGAACCAATATCGAAATGTCTACATAGAACAAAAATCATAAAACCTAGAGAAATTCCAAGACGCCTACAGAAATCAACCTAGCATGCACATTTGCCTGCTCCTCTGTGGCAAATGTTTATCACAGAAGAGACCCTCAGCTGTAGCAAGGCCGGCCAGGTGCCCCATCTCCCATGCTACGTGTGCAGCAGAGCAGTGAATCCACGAGTGCAATCTAGCGGGGTACACGTAGCAGAGCGAGGTCGTAAATTATTCCCCTGTCGAGTCGAGGTGGGGGAGGCGTGTTGTGTGAATGATTGGCGAGGGGTGAAAATGACACGCGCAATTGGCGAATGCCCCCACGGAATCAGCTGCCGTGCTCACAGCTCGCAAGCAAGTTGCAGCCAATGGCCGGCCCCAGCTTACGTGCACCCGGGGCTGGACAAAAAGTTCGTTAAGCTGCTCGGTGGCTCGGTACAAAAGTGCTCCGATTGGACTCATTTATCTTTTAAAATAAAAATGACTTGATTTGGAACGACTTTCAAGTTCGGCTCGGCTCGTTAGGCTCGGCTCGTTAGGCTCGTCGTGAAATTGGGTCTTAAACAATGCAGGAAATAATGATGAATAAGATTATACCATTTTTTAAAAAAGCTCGAAAAAAACTACGATCGGCTCAATATCCAACCCTACGTGCACCTGGTGGTAGCGGCAAATCCTTGCACAGTTGCGTCTCGTGGCTTCCATTGCCGGCGTGTCATTCTTATTCTTGCACGGCTGCGCAGCTATACTTGTTGTCCTGTTGATACATCAGCACACGTGGCAACGCCACGTGGGGTCCCATGTGCTGGACGATAGAGAGATTTACCGAGATGGATTAGTAGCGTAGCGGTAGCTCTCTTTAATTTGGCGTGTCTTTTATCATCTCTTCTAGCCCAATCCCCAGGTTAGATGGCAGTTAATTGTAGTGGCGATCTCACCCTTGTGAATGAGGGAAAGAGTGTAGTCACCCCCTCCCTTTTTTTCTTTTCTTGTTCCAAAGAAATACTTTGAAACTTGCATTCACTACGGTTCCAAACCAGTTTTCACCACTGGATTTCAAAATGGCGATGTGAGGTAAACGACAATGATAGCCCTGAAGTTTCACTGTCAGTCGCCCACCTGGTAGTGATGCCCATTTCAAAAAGAAAAGAAAAGAAAAACATCAGCGCGCTCGCTAGGGACTCTGTCCACCGGTGCCGCTTGCCCCTATGCCGGTGAGCTCCACTCGTGCCCTTGCACCGGATCCATCCATATAGATGGTGGATCCATACAAGCAAGCAACGAATCGAAAAGCAATAGATCCATACAAAAAATAAACAAATCAATCCATACAAATATTGGATCACACAACAAAGCACGAGTCCATCCATACAAGCAAGCAATGGATCAAGAAGTGGATCCATAAAAGTAAGCAACGAATTGAGTACCTCTTCAGTTTTGAACTACAGAAAACAAGCTAGCAATTTTGAACTACAATGACGAATCCATACATGCCGCTGCCACAAGCCCTGCGCCAATGAGCCGCCAGTGCTCGAGTGGACGCCATTAGGCACTCAAGCAGCGGCCGCCGCTAGGCGCTGCACGAGAGAGAACCAGGAGAGAGGTGAGGAATCGAGAGAAGGAAAGAGTGACAAGAGAGAGAGGCACCGGAATTGACAGCAGTTGAACTTAACCGGTTTGGAGGGTTGGAGTTGAGGTCGGAGTTAACTACATTTAGTTTATTTTTCGATCTGAAGGTAACATCACTGTCGGTTTAGGTTAAAACCCGTCAATGGTACTAACATTGTCCATTTTCAACATCAACACTACGAGTGTACTAAGAAACCTGACAATAATAATGTCCCTTTTTGCTTATGAACCCGTAGTGATTACCTCTTCTATAGTAGTGGAGTAACTCAGATTCTCCTTGAAAGTACTCCGTACTAATGTAAACCATTTTAGCTTTATTGAAACTCAAACTTTTGTAACGTTGATCAATTAATTTAGAATATAACATACTAACATATGCAATACGAAATAAATGCACTATCAAGGAAAAAATTAAATATATAGAGCTAAGCTGATGTTGTAGATGATCGTGCGTGTTATTTTATAAACTTGGTTGAAACTACAGAGTTAGTTTGATTATGATAAAGCTAAAACTGTCCTGCTTGTATTTCGGAAACGGATGAAATTCTTCCATAGTAGCACGATTTTGTTAGGCTTCTCGAAAGAAGTCAGAATTTACCATGTGCGTGGTTACAGATCATGCATGCATTTGACCTGTACTTGAGCCGCCGCTGGACTACAACAGCTCGTAGACGGCCGCCAGAAACTGCAGCATTTGACAGCTCGTAGTCAAGGGGTTCGCGCTGGAATCATGTGTGCCTGCAAGACCGATCGACAACACATTGCATGCATGTTTTCGTCGGTCTTCCAGGCACTTTATTTGACGGCCGGCCGCGCGCGCGCGTTTTTTTCAAAGCCGGGTGCCAACCGATTCGCCGCCGGACGGCCGATGATAGCGACGGCTGCAGCCGGTCGGCCGGCCATCTGCCAGCTCGTCATCCCGCCGAGGATTTAAGACTACGCGTAGTGTGTACTCTAAAACGATACTCTAAAGGTTTAGAGTATGAATATAGAGTAAAAACTGCTGCACTGGGTACTCTAAAACGATACTCTATCATTTCTCACTCTATATTTAGAGTGGTACATTGCTTACTCTATACTCTATAGTGGCGGACCTCACTAGCTAAACAAAGGAAAAAATGCTATAACTCACAAACCAAAAATCCAAATTAAATTTCGATTGCACCATTAAATTCGTCTCAATAAATCCTTCAAAACTAGATCACACATAGATATATTTAGATAAAGTGACAAGTGGGTCCCACAGTTGATAGAGTGGATAGAGGATGATATAGAGGATGGATGGGTGCGGAAGAATTGAGTATAGAGGAAAGAATCTTGCTGACTAGGACGTATAGAGGATGAATATAGAGGTTCATGAGTGCGGGTAGTCTAAGAGGCGTCATCGATATGATCAATCGGCTGCAGCGTTTGCCTGCTACCTGCTTCCATTGCATGGGCTGTGCAGACAGGCAGCGGGTGTACATGCCGTGTCCCAAGTCAGCAGCAGCTGACATGCATCCGCACGGACGCATCCATCTCACATTGCTCAAAATAAAAAAAAATTCTCCATCACTTTCCTCTCAAATCGTCGCTGCGCCCACATCCATTCTCGAACCCACTCTCAAATCACCGTCGTGCCCGCACCGCCGCGGCGTGCTCCACCATGACTGTGCTGCCGGCAGCCGAAATGCGGCAGCGTGCTGCACTGCGCCCGATCGCCGTCGCCTGCCTTCCAATCTCCCCACCACCACTCACCACTCGTCGCCGAGTTCTTTGAGCCGACACAGCGTGGTTCACGGCGATTGCTACGGCACGGCGTTCTCCACCACGCCCAGCCGCTTGTCTGTCGCCATCCTCCCTCTCCACTGCACCCGAGCGCCGCTTGCTGGCTCTCGCAGTTCCCCACCAGGTAGGCCGCGGCCTCCACCGATGGTGTGTTTCAAGTGTTTTTAGGTGTTTCAGAATTATGTTTTCAAGTGTTTCATCTCGATATTGTCTATGTTGCAATGGCTATATGCGCATGTTGCGAGTATATGTTTCAAGTATTTCAGTTATTTCAGACGTATGTTTCAAGTGTTTTATCTAGATGTTGCAGAAGTATATCTAGATGTTGCATAACATGCATGTTGAAAGTGTATATTTTAAGTGTTTTAGGTGTTTCATACATATATTGCAAGTGTTTTTTTTCTATATGTTGCAAAAGTAGATATTAATGTTTCGGACGTATGTTGCAAGTATTTCATCTGAATGTTGTAAAAGTAGATATAGTGTTGCACATGTTGCAATAGGGCCACCTGCTGCAGCCGCTGGTTGTACTTGTAGGGGCGCCGTCGAGCGGGCACAGAATGTCCCCACCCGCATGCACGTGGAAAACATACGAGGCACAAGTGGTCTCCGTGTGTTGTAAGTTGGGTGGGCGGCGTCGGCCCCGTGCGGGCTCACGGGGGGTGCAGGTGCGAGAAACAGGGTGTTGGCACCGGCGTCCGGACGCAGGCGTCCGTCCGGACGTTCATGCGCTAGCAATCCCCTTATTTGATGGCCACATGTGTGTGTTTTTTTTAAAGGTCTTATTCGCTGGATAGTTTCTGACCGGCTGATTTTAGCTGATGCTAAATGGCTAACTGATTTTGGCGGATAAGCTCGAGCAAACAGGCTGAAAGCCGGCTACCAACCGATTCGCCGCCGGATTGGCTGATAGCGACGGCTGTAGCCGGTCGGCCGGCCATCTTCCAGCCCGTCGTCCCGCCGAGGATTTCAGAGGCGTCGTCGATATGATCAATCGGCTGCAGCGTTCGCCTGCTACCTGCTTGCATTGCATATTTGCATTGCATGGGCTGCGCGGACAGGCAGCGGTTGTACATGCCGTGTCCCAAGTCAGCAGCAGCTGCCATGCATGGGGATTATCCGTGCCACAAGTGTCACCGGCACATGGTTTATGCATGGGCCTTGGGCCAGCAGCTGAGATCCGATCCGAGGATGCAATTGCATGCGCCATACTGCTAGCTAGAACGAGGTATGGGAGGAGGCGCCACTAGCTAGGTAGAGTTTCAGAACATGGCAGTACGCAGGTATTTAGAGCAACCACAGTCTATATGGACTAAGTAGTCCATATGGACAGCTTTTGTGTCAGTGGACTATAGCTATGGTTGTCTCTACAATGTTTCAGCCAACGAGTAGTCCATAAGGTGGGTCTCATATGAGATAAAAAAATATTTCTCTTTACAATCCTGTGCAAAACCAAGAAAGAGAGAGAGGAGTGAGAAAAAGTAATATTTTTTATTCCTTATAGGTAGTCCATAAGCTTATGGGTACCTTTTGCTATGGACTACCCTATAGACTGGTCTCACAATGTTCCAGCTACCTGATAGCAAATATTTTAATCCTATGGACTGCCTTATGGCAAACATTGCGGTTGCTCTTATTGGGGGTGTGTGGGGATCGATATATACTCTATATACAGTGTTTTTCTAAACTTTAAATGGTAAATAGTCAGTCATCTACCCTTTTGCTATTATTCAGGCTAAACGACATTTAATCTAGCTAAATGGTCCACTAAACATGATTGATAAACGACGAGTAATTAAACAGAAATGATATACTACCCTAGCACTTGGACAATATTTAAATGGAAAAAACCACTACAAAGCTGCTTAATAAATACAGTATACAAAAGTTAATTTATGACTAGTGAACAGCCCTGGCCCAAGACAGTTTATGGATCCGCCGCCAGTGGCGGGCATAATCATTTCGCACAAACCCCAATTAATGATTGCACCATGAAACCGTGGTCAGTATTTCCATGGAGTGGACTACGAGCAGTCCCCGGTGCATGGATAGATTCATCACCAAAAGTGTAAAACCATATGCTGCTAAAGGTTAAATTAGGAGGAACGCACTTCAGCATTGCAGCTCAAAGGAACATTTGAATTGACTACCACATTGAGGCTCAATTACATGATCATGCATGCATTTAGGCTTAATTAAATATAGTGAATGAAGGGGATAATAAAGGAATGAAAAAGGTCTACATAGCCCCCTAAGAGCATCTCCAGCAGGCTACCTAAACCCACTGTTATCCTATATTTGAGTAGTAGAGGCTAAAAAACTCACTCCAGCAGGCTACCTATCAGACTACCTACTTTTGTTGGCCCAACAAATCTCCCCTCCCACTACCTACATCTATTGGGCCAACAAATGTGTCTACCTATTCTTTCCTTCGTCTCTTTCCTCCCCACGCTCGGAATCGCCCGACGGCGCTCGCGTCTACGACTCACCTGCGCCTGCGCATGCGCCGGCCCTCGTGGAGACCCTCCCCGGCGGCGTACCTCCCCGGCAGCGACACTCCTCGTCGCACGACCCTCTCCAGCCGCCACGACCCTCCTGGTGCGGCTCACCGGCGCGGCGGCCGGGCAAGCCTTCCTTCTGGCGCGGGTGCCCGCTCCCCCCCGGCGCCCGAGCCCCGGCTCCCGCTCCCCACCGCCGCCCGAGCCCCTGCTTCCGGTGGTGCCCCCGGCGCGGCATGAGCTCCTCGCCCTAGCACGGTGGTGGCAGTGCTGCCCCCAGTGCGGCGCGCGAGATGCTTCATCTGCCCGGCTGGCCCTCTCCAGCGCAGCAGTGCTCCATCTCTGCCCCATCCATGGAAGAAGAACACGTGAGAGGATGACATGACAGCCCCATGTGTCATTCACTGCTAGATTGCATTTGGGTAGTCTTTTTTAGGTAGTGTTGCTGGAGTTGAAGGCAAAATATAGGTAGTATGAAAATAGGTGGCTACCTAGACAGAGAAATAGGTAGTGTGATTTAGGTAGCACTGCTGGAGATGCTCTAACGTATCGAGGATGATCTACGTAAACCCCTGAACTATAAAACCATGTATTCTACACATTAAATTTTGTAAAACCGGACAAATAACCCCCTGGGCTTGTTTTGCTAGGCGGTTTTGCTTTTGTGGCGCTCCACGCTGGCAAAGTTTCACACCTGTCATGCACGGGTCTGCCTGTCAGCTTGGTTGGAACATCGCTTGCTCCTTCTCCGATCCAACCGGTGACCGGCGGCGTAGCTATGTCTAGAGAAGGGATGGGACGGCCCCGGCGCACAGGTGCCATGGCGAAC
Source organism: Saccharum hybrid cultivar R570 (assembly GCA_038087645.1). Taxonomy (NCBI): domain Eukaryota; kingdom Viridiplantae; phylum Streptophyta; class Magnoliopsida; order Poales; family Poaceae; genus Saccharum; species Saccharum hybrid cultivar. Next base: position 2,593,360 of record JAQSUU010000262.1, on the reverse strand, counting down.
ATCGGCCAGTCCGGGGCGTCGGAGACGGAGGGGGCGGCATCTCGGGCGGAGGAGGTGCCCTTGCGCCATCTCGATCGGCTACAAGAGCGGCGCCCACGCCGTGGTCGAAGATGCCCTAGTCCTCGCAGACATCGGCCATGCTCGTGCGGATCTCGGCTTCAGTGGATGTACGCTGATGGGTCCATGGCTCCATGCTGTCGTCCGTGCGACCCTAGCGATCTCTGAGGCGGTGAGGCCGATGAGCGCCGCCGGCTGCGTCGCAGGCGCTGCCCGTATTGCCGCACCTGCAGGGGGCTGCCGCGCGCCCGCATCGCAGAGCTCTGTTGAAGGACAAGGACCTGCGAAGGGGCGGACAGAGCTGTGAGAGAGGTCTGGTACATGTCCGTCTCCATGACATGCATCTTGGGGCCTGATCGGCAGTGCTCTTGATGCCACCAACAGGAAAGGTTCAGAAAACGCTGCTACTGCGGCACCAAAAAAAGGTCGTTGCGTGTGCTGTGTTCGAGTATCTCTCCACTATGATCGCGTGAGTGTGTGCGTGCGTGCAGCGAGCTCTCCCCGGCGACGTGTTCATCGTTGCTTCTCCGGCGAGGAGGACTAACACATGCATGGCCTACGTGACTACGTCATCGCGCCTTGGTCATGCTCGGCTCGGCCGCTCGGGTGTCCACGAGGATTTTAATTTCATTATTGCAAAAATTTCGGTCACCACCGAAATTATCGAATTTCATGAATTTCGCTGAATTTTTTTTAGAGATTAGGACATGAAGTATGTTGTTTCTAAAAAAAAGTTTAGATCTAAATAAATATTAGTATGATTTATGACTACACATCTATTGAATAGAAGAATATATAATCACTACTGGACAGGCAGGCTTTGCCGAGTGCCAAAAGCACTCGGCAAAGACCTGTTTACTCTTGGCAAAGGCTTTGCCGAGAGCCCCTCTCGGCAAAGGGCTGCCGGCAAAGCGGCGTCCGGCAAAGGGGCCTTTGCCGAGAGCCTTCTTTCGGGCACTCGGCAAAGCCTTTGCCGAGGGCCACGGCGACTCTCGGCAAACAAAAGTAGCCGTTAGGAGCTTTCCGCCGTTACTGGCCCTTTGCCGAGAGCCGACTCTCGGCAAAGAATTTTTCAAATTTTTTTACTTAATTTCTTTGCCGAGAGCTCAGATGTCCGGCTCTCGGCAAAGATTTTTTTCTTTTTTTTACTTAATTTCTTTGCCGAGAGCCCAGGTGCCCGGCTCTCGGCAAAGATTTTTTCTTTTTTTTTTTTGAATAATTTCTTTGCCGAGAGCCCCGGTGTAGGCTCTCGGCAAAGATTTTTTTTCCTTTTTTAAGAATAATTTCTTTGCCGAGAGCCCCGGCGTCTGACCCTCGGCAAAGATTTTGGTTTTTCTTTTTTTTAATTTCTTTGCCGAGAGCCCTCTGGGCCGGCTCTCGGCAAAGAGCTGTCATTTCGTTGTCCGCTGTCCAGCTTTGCCGAGAGCCTGCCTTAAAAGGCTCTCGGCAAAGAGCCTTTGCCGAGGGTCACCCTCGGCAAAGTGACCAAATCTTTTTTTGTTTTTTTATTTTTTGTTTTCAATCCCTGCAAACACGACAAATGTGTGTGTGTGTATATATATATATATATATATATATATATATATATATATATATATATATATATATATATATATATATATATATATATATTATCCATCACAAATATACCACATTCAGCACCATATATATCACATCCATCGCATAACTCACATCCAGCACCATATGTCACAATTGTTCACATAAATCACATAAAACTTTCTCAAATATAAGTCCACGTACATAACAAGTTCGTGCATAGTTCATCCACATGCATGCATACCAAAACAAGACACGAAACTACCAGTGCTACTCACTGCGCCGGCCGCCCTTGACAACCTTGTGACGGCGGTGACGGAAACACTTGGCCGCCCTTGACAACCTTGTGACGGCGGTTGCCTTGATGGTGTGGTATGCTTTGCATTCATGCACGCCACTGCCGGGCAGCCTCGTGCTGAGCGGCCCACTCCGGACTTAACCACCTGTCCACCATCTTCTCCCAAGCCTCGGGGCACTAAACAAGCCACTGTTCAAGAGAGCAATCAAATCAGTGCTTGATTTGGTTACTGCCACCTCCACAAGCATATTTGCCAAGCTATGTCAATGAAAATCAACACAACAAACAGAGTAAAATAGCTACTGATTAAAATATGATTTGCATCTCAGGTTCAAAGTTCATGAGAATAAACAAGTAGTGAGCTGTAGTCAACAAACACAACAGAAGCAACCTGAGCATCTCATCAGGAATGACACACTGTGGCTGCTTTACTACGAATACAAGAATACAAGTAACCAGACATGCAATCAATTATTAGCCAACAAAAACTTGCATTAGAAAATAACCTGAGCAGTTTCTGCACCCTGTTGCTGTTGCTGAAATAAAAAACAAAGGTTTGATGAACTCAAGGTGGCAGCTGCCTGACTAAAGAATATAATATTTGATAATGCAGCTATATATCTACTATATAAATTATGCAATTCTTCCGTATCGCGTGATGTCCCTGAATAATTGTAAATCTATATGTCACTACATTCTTGTCCACTTGTTCAGAACATAAATATAGATCCAGTTATTATAAAAAAAAGATCCATTTAATTTGGCCAAAATCACCTTGTGCAAGGCTGTTGTGTAGACCTCTGTTAAGTTGCTGTATGTTCGGTGCATAACTCATTTGTGCTTTATTGGACCCTTCAGGTTCAGAAACAAGTGTGTGGTAACTTTGATCCAAGCTTTTACCCTATATTCAAAAAGTGGTGCGATGACTTTGCACTCTTGCATTCAGTCCACCTGAAATAGCAAAAGAAATAAGCTGGCCACATTCCTTGATCATGGTCTGACCTTGTTGCCTTCTAAATATATTTTTCCCTATGCAATAGTTAAAAATTTAGTATATTATTAAAAGCACATTTTCTACATGTCAAATTATAACAAGAGAACCTTGAAGGAAAATAATGAACCTGCACCTAAGATGCACCTAAGAGAACATTGTTTTGCTATTGGATTGAACTTTAATTACCCAAAGCTGTTTCAAATTACATATTGGAATCGACTGTAGTGCTAGATAGAGGCCAAAAACTGTTTTAAAGTACAAAAACTCATTTTGTTTTTGTTAACTCACCAGGTTATGCTTTCCATAATTTTTTTTGCAGCAGGTCTTCCACCAGATCATGTTCTAAATTTCAGTCCCGAACCTGAGCTGTTATATTGTTTGCAATTCCAGTGAGTTGGTAGAATCACTGAAAGTTGTGCTAAAAAAAAGAACCACAGCAAGGATATATTGATTTTTTAAAGAGTAATACAAGCTCCAGGAAATGAACCAAGTACTTAATACAAGCATCGTGATTTAGCCACTTTGGAAACACATCTACTGAATTTTAATAGCTTATAATTTGCAACAGGGATGACTGAGGCCTGCTCATCTCTGACATTCATGGCTCTCAACATACCAAACCAGGCAGCCATTCATCTCTGACATTCATAGAACTTGAGCATACCTTAAAATTCTTTAACATAAAGAAGTACCACTAATTCAAAATACCAAAATGGTAACATCTGGATATATATAGACTATATATATGAAACAAAACGATACGAAAGCTTACAAATTAATAAATTACATGGTGTTATATATTTTTATGATAATAATAATGCCAAAATTCTAGTGTGTTTTTTTGTTCATGATGAAGTCTATTTGGCTGCCTTGGTCAATATTCAGCAATCAAGTGACGGCAATAGGCCTTTCAATTCATAGGAATAAAAAATGGAAAAGAAAACAGGAATAATCACGCACAGTAAGTAGTCCCAAGCACCAGGAGAGCACCTCGACGGGAGCTGGTGTTGTCCAGGGGTGGCTGCGGTAGTGCGACGCTGTGCCCTTGCAGGTTGCGGGTTGCAGCTTGCGCTCGGCCGGCACTCCGCGCTTGCCACCGGCAGCACGCCAGCGCCACTGCACACATCGGCCGACTGCGTGCAGCGGAGCCACGCCGCCACCGCCTCAGCCTCGCCAGGTGCTAGAGTCCTGAGTCCGCCGATGTCCACGCTGGGCACGACACCTCGTGGATCTCAGCTGCCACGGTGTGGATCTGCCACCACGACGTCGATCCCGGCCACCCCTTGTGGAACCAGCCACCATGCTGCGGATCTCGATCGGAGGAGACGAAGGGCGGCGGGCGTCGTTCAGAGAGGGAGGGTGCCTCAAGGTCGAAGAGGGTGGGGAGGGGAGGGCGCGAGGGCGACAGTACCAGTGGGTGAGATGGGTTGGCCGTGGTGGCCGCAGCCATGGCGGGCGCCAGGCCGGCTCGTCGCTTGGCTCGCGAACGGCGGTGGTGATGTGAGAGTGGAACGGTGGCTCGCGAACTAGCAGGACGAATAATTATAATCATGTGTAAGTTTTTTTTTTTTTTTTTTTGCATTTTCTTCGCCGAGAGTCCGATCTGCCTCTCGGCAAAGTTTTTTTACATTTTCTTTGCCGAGAGCCCCCGATCTGGCTCTCGGCAAAGGTTTTTTTTTGCATTTTCTTTGCCGAGAGCCCCCGATCCGGCTCTCGGCAAAGGTTTTTTTCTTTTTTTTTTGCACTTTCTTAAGAAATTTCTTTGCCGAGGGCTTTTTTGGGCTCTCGGCAAAGAAATTTAATTTTTTTTTGTTTTCACATCCAATTTTTTTTGATAGCATGTTACAATACTAATATTTTAATTTTAAAATTTGACACTTTTTTTAATGCTTTTTACTATATATTTTGAGTTTAGTTCATTTATTTACATTTCTCCGAAAAATGCAAGTTTGAACTGCAGGTGCATACAATAGTGAAACTTAGCGATTCAAAAAATGATATTGATGATATTGATTGTATTTTGAGACCAAATCCAGGAGCACTTATAAAATTTCAAACATCTCGCGCACGGAACATGGCGACAAACTTTGCGATGAAGTGTATTTTAATTATATAAAATGCAAACAACTTCCGAAAATCATGAAACTTGACGGCACGTCTTGAAATCACATGTGGAGGCTAGGATAAAAATTTAAAAATGTTTCACGTACGTTGCCTCGTACGAGGGTTAGAAACCTAGACATCTCCTTTGTTGATTACTGTTATTGTATGTGAGATATCTAGGTTTATAACCAACTTAGTTTGCAACATGCGCGAAACGTTTTCAATTTTTTATCCTAGCCTCTACATGTGATTTCAAGACGTGCCGTCAAGTTTCTTGATTTTCGGAAGTTGTTTGCATTTTATATAATTAAAATACACTTCATCGCAAAGTTTGTCGCCATGTTCCGTGCGCGACATGTTTGAAATTTCATGAGTGCTCCTAGATTTGGTCTCAAAATACAATGAATATCATCAATATCATTTTTTGAATCGCTAAGTTTCACTATTGTATGCACCTGCAGTTCAAACTTGCATTTTTCGGAGAAATGTAAATAAATGAACTAAACTCAAAATATATAGTAAAAAGCATTAAAAAAAGTGTCAAATTTTAAAATTAAAATATTAGTATTGTAACATGCTATCAAAAAAAAATGGATGCGAAAACAAAAAAAAAATTAAATTTCTTTGCCGAGAGCCCAAAAATAGCCCTCGGCAAAGAAATTTCTTTGCCGAGAGCCGGCGAAGACCTCTCGGCAAAGAGATCTTTGCCGAGAGCCTAACTGAGGACCCTCGGCAAAGATTGACGGCGGTTAGCCTCGTCGGTCCTTTGCCGAGGGCCTTATTTGCCGAGAGCTGGGCCCTCGGCAAAGGACGCCTTTGCCGAGAGCTGACCTTTGCCGAGGGCCTGACTCTCGGCAAAGAACAAATTTGTCGACGGCCGTTCTTTGCCGAGAGCCCGGCTCTCGGTAAAGAGATCTTTGCCAAGAGCGCCTCTTTGCCGAGAGCTCGGCTCTCGGCAAAAAGCTCTTTGCCGAGTGCCCGTGTTTTTGCTCTCGGCAAAGATAATCACTCTCGGTAAAGGCTCTGTTTCCCGTAGTGAATATAATCAATAGAAAAATACAAGTCTAGAGCTATATATCACATGGGTATTAGAGTAGGAAAAAGTCTAATTGACTCCCCCCAACTATTGGGGGTGGTCTAGTTTACCCCTCAACTATGAAACGATCTAATTTACCCCCTGAACTTTGCAAAACCGGCCAAATCACCCCTCGAGCGGTTTTGGCTGTGCTACAGTAACAACGGTTTTGCTACAGTAACAGTGGTTTTGTCCTTTTCTTTTTATTTATTTCGTCTGAATCTTTGAAAAATCACAGTAAATCACAAAAAAATCACAAAATGAAAAATTCAATTTTGTTGGACTCCACATGAGTAGATCTACACAGTGAACATATAATATAGTATGCTTTAGTACAAAGTTTTTGCTGTAAATTTTGATCTTTTTTTCTGTAATTAATTTGAATAATTCATACAACAAAAACTTTGTACTAAAGCATAATATATTATATATTTACTGTGTAGATATACTAATGTGGAGTCCAACAAAATTAGATTTTTCATTTTATGATTTTTTTTATGATTTACTATGATTTTTCAAAGTTTCAGACGAAATAAATAAAAAATAAAAGGACAAAACCACTGTTACTGTAACAAAACCGTTGTTACTGTAGTAAAGCCACCGTCCAAAACCGCTCGAGGGGGTGATTTGGCCGGTTTTGCAAAGTTCAGGAGGTAAATTAGACCGTTTCATAGTTGAGGGGATAAACTAGACCACCCCGATAGTTGAGGATCAATTAGATTTTTTTTCTTTTCGTTTTCATCCCTACCGTCTGCTCTTCCTCCGCTGCCTCCCCATTCTGCCTGCTGCTCCCGCCAAGTCACGGCCGTGAAGGAGTAGGAGGTTGTGCTGAGGCCTGAGGCCGCAGGCCGGAGGGATGCTGACCTCACCGATCGAACGGCATCCATGAGGGAGTGAGGGACCAAGCCCAAAAGCGAGGGACTGTTGAGATGGTTTCTGCAGAGGTCGAGCGCGCCTTCATGGTGGCAGGGTTCGAAATTTCGGCCGAATTTCGTGAAATTCAGTAATTTCGGTGGTGGCCGAAAGAAAACTCTGAAATTTTGTAATACTCTAATAGGAAAAAGTCTAATTGACCCCCAACTATTGGGGTGGTCTAGTTTATCCCCTCAACTATGAAACGGTCTAATTTACCTCCTGAACTTTGTAAAACCGGCCAAATCACCCCCTCGAGCGGTTTTGGACGGTGGTTTTACTACAGTAACAACGGTTTTGCTACAGTAACAGTGGTTTTGCCCTTTTCTTTTTATTTATTTCGTCTGAAACTTTGAAAAATCATAGTAAATCATAAAATAGAAAATCTAATTTTGTTGGACTCCACATTAGTATATCTATACAGTAAATATATAATATAGTATGCTTTAGTACAAAGTTTTTGTTGTATGAATTATTCAAATTAATTACAGAAAAAAATAAATCAAAATTTACAGCAAAAACTTTGTACTAAAGCATACTATATTATATGTTCACTGTGTATTATATGTTCACTGTGTAGATCTACTCATGTGGAGTCCAACAAAATTGAATTTTTCATTTTGTGATTTTTTTGTGATTTACTGTGATTTTTCAAAGATTCAGACGAAATAAATAAAAAGAAAAGGGCAAAACCACTGTTACTGTAGCAAAACCGTTGTTACTGTAGCAAACCAAAACCGCTCGAGGGTGATTTGGCCGGTTTTGCAAAGTTCAGGGGTAAATTAGACCGTTTCATAGTTGAGGGGTAAACTAGACCACCCCCAATAGTTGGGGGGTCAATTAGACTTTTTCCAATAATTTTTGAAAATGAACTATCTAACGGAATTATTTCATGTGTATAACAAGAAGGCAATCAACACTCGAGGTTCTTTTTTGTAGCATTTACCTTGTATATGATGTGTTGGCTGCTACCTGCGACACATACATATATTATGTTCGCTTCTTATTAGCTATGTGTTTCTCAGATTTTTATTTCTTATTAGCACTATTTCGCTAATACATCTATTGCTACGAGCCTTACATATCTCCGTACATTAATATGATGCTCGTTACAAACTCATCTACAGTTGCCTTGTATGAGAATTAACATATGTATGTATCCATCACAAACTATGTAGGATGAATACTCAGAATATGGATAGGAAGATGTGGCCGGGGACGACGATGACATGCCTGATGTTCATCTTTAAGAAACCTACAGGCTACAACCTCCACTGAAAAATGAACTCTAATAATTCATGTTTTAATCACTATTTATGTCGAGTCAACTTAGAACATGATCGTTTATTTGTATCTTTATCAAGAATTGTCATACTCTTGTGTGGTTTGCTACTATTTGAGACCTAAGATTGTGTGAATTGTGTGGTTTCAGCTTATGATCTTGTCAATTGTGAATTTATTTACTATTGTCATGTGAGATAGGTCGAGTTATATGGATCTTCTCATGTTCTACAGTTTGGCATGTTTATCATTTTTTAGATACCGTTCTCATGGATTCCGATCGTTATCGATGTATTTTCCGATCGACTACTATCGTTTTCGAAATTACCAGAATATCTGCGCCGTATTCGTTTCCGACAATATCGTATCGATTTCATTTTCGAGAAAAAGATATGAAAACAAAAGTGATTTGGCCTCCTATCGATCGTTTCCGATCGTTTTCATCCGTAGCAGACGACGACAAGTGCGAGCAGATCAGCGCGTTCACGCGGGGTGTGTGTGTGGGGGCCCATGGTACCACGCCGAGGGTCGAGAGGTGGGGCCATCCACGAGACGACGGCGAGCGCGAGAGGCAGCCGGCAGCTCCGGCGGCAGTGTACATGGGGCGGCATCTTGGCTAAATCCACCCAGCATAATGTGACCCAACCAGGCTGGCAGGTGGGCCTAGACGCCATGTCGTCGAATCAAGCCAGCATGGAGTGCAACATAAGCAAAACCACCTTGCAAAACCACTCAGGGGGTTATTTGTCCGGTTTTACAAAGTTTAATGTGTATAATAGCTGATTTTATAGTTCAGAGGGTCACGTAGACCATCCTCGATACGTCAGAGGGTTACGTAGACTTTTTCCTAGAGGAACAGATGCATATGGGCCATGAAGTCATTTTCTTTCCAGCCTAGCACGGACGAGCTCGGGTGCTAAGGGTGTGTTTGGTTTGAGAAATGAGGTGATCTATCATCTTCCTCACTTTTTGTATTTGATTTGTAGAATGGAATGAGTTGATCCATCACCACCTCATTGCTCACAAGCTATTAATTAGTGTATGTGCATGACGAATGGGTTGATTCCACCAAAATCCATAAGATGGACTCACGATGCATCACCTCATGAAGCATGAGGTGATTCCACAAACCAAACACACCATAACAGATGCACTCCACGCTTCGGCCTGGACCGGCTCTCTCGCGTGATCCCGTACATGGAGGTACCGTGGGCGCTTTGTTGTCATGTGAAACCTCCATGTCTAGAGCGTCTTTGTTTATGTTGGCCAATGTAGCCTAAACGATTACAGCGAGCTATTAAGTTAATAATTAAGTCATGTTATAAGCACCTTTGGATTATTTTTTCTATTGTATATTGAGTTCCTCTAGAGGTGTTTTAATGACGTGATACATTTTTTTTCTCTATCATTAAGCATCTCTATAAGAGCCTATATATGCATTGTACGTACATACCCTAACACATAAACCACAGGTGAAGATTATTACCTTGGGTACAATTTGCCTGTCAGAATGACAACCAAACAAGAGCGATCATCATATGGTAGCAAAATTAATAGAAAAAAATTCAATTAGGCGTAACTTAATTTATTAGTTATTAACAACATGATCAGCCAAAACCATAATCTTGGAGTAGCTTATAAGAGGGACAAAATCAGTTTCACTGATTATTGTGATTGTATTTTGACTCTCCAAGTGATCATGACTTTCCTATCTGGCTGGCCTAAGAATTTGTGCCACGACAACCAACTGCATAGACAACTGAGCAACGGCCTCACAACAGAAAATCTACGATCCTTGAGCTATAAATTATAGGAGGTCTATCATTTGTGCTCGATACCCAGTTGAATGAGTTTCCATCTTCTCACTCTCATTAGTTGAGCTAAGTTAAGGTAGTTAGGATCGGAGTTCAGAGCTAGGTTAATCTAGTTAGAGGATTGGAAGTTTGAGTTGAGCCGAACCGAGTGTACTGCCCTAAGGTTCCAGAGTTGTCTTTAGGAAGTTCCAGTATAATCTCTTCTCTTATATCCTTTCCTTTTGAAAGAGTTGGAGCATTTCAGTTCAAGTGTTGTAACCCTTTATTTTGGGTCAAGCTTTTATTTTGCATTTGCTTTATTCTACTTGCGAGATAGTCTAGCAGTTCCAAATTATATAGTTCACTTTAGGTTTGTTCTAAGTCAAACTCATTCAGCTTTCATCAAGTTTATAGAAAAAATGCATTGACGTCTACAACATTAAATTAGTTTCATTTGTTTAAAATTTCAAAAAGTTTAATTTTTTAGTGACTAATAGACCTAAGAAAACTTGGCCTAGCCCTGAGCCTAACGGGATTGGCCCGACCCGTTCACCTTATTGAACAAGCTATCGCTGTCCAGAAACATTTTTCTAGGACCGAAAAATTATTTTCATTTATTTTTACACTAAAAACTCACGTGCAGCTTACCTAGGCACGGGTCAGGCTCGAACCTTCTAGACCCAACATCAGTAGGGCTTTTTGCAAGCCCGCGGCTCGGCCTGACTTTTGCTCAGGTCTAGTGACTAATCACACGAGCTAGAAATTAGGGTGCTACAGACCGGCCTGAAAGGATCAAGATACCCAAGAGGGAGGTGAATTGGGCTTTTCTAAAAATTAATTGCAAGAATTAAATCCTACAAGCCAAACTTCACCCCTAGTGCCTACTAGTGTTCCTTGTGATTCTACCGATAAAAGTTTTGCACCCTAAGTTCCAATCCTACTCTAGCATGGCAATTCTAGGAAAATAAACAAGCAATAAAAGTAAAGCACAAAAGTAAATGCTTGAAAGTAAGGGTTAGAAACATGGCGATGTTTTCCCGAGGTATCGGAGAGTCGTCACTCCCCACTAGTCCTCGTTGGAGCACCCGCACAAGGGTGTAGGTCCCCCTTGATCCGTGCAAGGATCAAGTGCTCTCTACGGGCTGATTCTTCGACACTCCGTCGCGGTGAATCGCCCAAAACCGCTCACAACATGAGTTGTGTCATCCACAAGCTCACCGGATGATCACCAAACTCTCAATCACCACCAAACCGTCTAGGTGATGGCGATCACCAAGAGTAACAAGCTAGAACTCTCACTTGACCACAACAAGCCTAATGAGAAGATGGATGCACACTTGCTACTCCCTAGTCACTAATGAGGAATCTCAAACTTTGATTCTCAAATCACTATCCTCACTAGGGCTTTTGCACTCCCTTGCACTTCAAAGGTGTTTCTCAGCTGAACAAATGAGTAAGGGACCTCTAAAAGAGGTGGAGGGGATGTATTTAGACACCCCTCAGACAAATCCAACCGTTACCTGCCAAATCAGAAAAACACGTACTGACCGGACGCGCTGGTCGTCATGACCGGACGCGCCGGTTGAGTGTAACGGTCGAAAACCGAAAGTCAGCGCTGAGTGACCGGACGCGCCGGTCAGGGGTGACCGGACGCGTCCGATCGTGCAAGAACTTTACTGGACTTTGACCTGACGCTCGACCGCATCCGATTATAGATGACCGGACGCGTCCGGTCAGCTAAGGACCTTACTGGAACGTGACCGGACGCGTCCGATCACTTTACAGTCGCGTCCGATTAGACTGTTACCCTCTGAAACTCGTGTCAGACTGATCACCGCGTCCGGTCCTCTCAGCGACCGCGTCCGGTCAACCAGTTAATGACGCAGTGACTTGTTAGTACTGACCGGACACGTCCGGTCGTGACAGAAACCACGTCCGGTCAAGGGTAAACTACTCAAACGACTTAGAAACGTGACGCAACTTGAACCAAGTTGCTTTCAACTGAACTTTGAGCTTTAGCAGAGCTACCTAGTGCTAAGTTTGACAAGTGTGCATCACACCTAAACACAAGACTCACCTAGGTCAAGCTACTCGCTCATGCCTCCATTATAGTACGGTCAAAGGAAGAAACAAAGATCCTAACGACTATTCCGGATATAACCCAACACCTTGACATCCGGAACTAACCGTCCTTAATTTTGTCGTTGATCCTTTGAAAACCGAAACGATTTCCATCAAGGGACATGAATACTATAGTGCCCAAAGCAGTTATCAACTCCATGACCTAACTTATCAAAGTTTCTACAAAACACACGTTAGTCATGGTAATAATGCGTTGTCATCAATTGCCGAAACCAACACCGGAGCCTAGATGCTTTCACAGCCACTTATTGGAAACTCGTAGTTGAGATTCACTAGTCTTGGGGTGAATGAGAGTTCTAAAATCTTCATCAATTTGTGCCTGACTTGACCGACTTACAAGTGTTGTTGATGTGTTACATTTCTTCTTTTGCCATGTAGTTTAACCATGTCATTCCGCAATACATGATGTCTATTCTTGGTCATGGCTCTGGGGATTCCATGTCATACTTAAAACTTCATATCCTTCTCAGATCCTTATACCTGCTAGGTTTATATTCGGTATTGAGTGGAGGGGAATATTAGAAGGCAGGAAACAGGAATATGGTTCGATTAGAGGGTTTTTCGCGTAGTGCTATTACAATGCAGCTAAGATATCAGAATATATTGGTTTTGTTTGCATTGTTGCATCTCTTTCCAACCAAAATAAACACCAGGTGCTCCATCTTGTTTGCATATTCATGTTAGGGTTTAGTATGTTTAGTAGCTAGAAAGGCGTTTTGCACTAATTTTCATGTGTAGCCCTAATTACATGAATTTTTTTCATGTTTCGTAAATATTTTTTATCAACAAAAAAAAGGAGAACTTCATATACATTTGATTTTCCAAAAGAATATAATTAATGAAAAAACTAATTGGATCAACCTATTAGATCCCTAAAAAAGGTGTGCATCGAACTCATTTTGCACAATTGCCAGGAGAATGTCTTGCACATTTAAGTATCACGAGGATGACACAATTTCATATTGCACTATCTCTATCAACTTCCTTAATTTGTAAGCATGAGGATGGTGGCAAGCCGCAAGTTTTATTATTTTAAACACATAAGTCATTTTGAACATTAATTATGTTTCATAATTTGCAATATTTTTTACCTAAGACCATCAGAATCAGGCAAATGATTTCAATCAAGAAAATAAGTCTTAATACCCACTCACTCATTATATTTGGTAACCAAACAACATTTACAATTGAAAAAAATGACCCACTCATTGTTAACCAAAAAACATTTGCAATCGACAAAAGGAGCAACATGTATCGACTAATTTTATTACCATACTATTCAAATCTTAACCTTGCAACCAATTTGCCACATCAACTGTCAGTTTCCTCTAAAATCTCATACCTCCATGCGCACAGTTTCTTTAGGGAAAAAATGAAATTCTAATTCAACATGAATGTCTAAGGCTGAGTTGCATCTCATAAGCTCACGATGTTGCCAAGAATTTGCCACATCAATTCTCAGTTTCCTCTAAAATCTCATACCCCCATGTGCACAAGTTTCTTTAGTAAAAAATGATATTCTAATTCAACATGAATGTCTAAGGCTAAGTTGCATCTCATAAGCTCACGATGTTGCCAAGATATCAGGATACATATTTGAGCCAATGACCAAAACTTTAGACTACCATTACAAGTTGCACTGATTCTTGAGTGATACAATCTCATGAGCAACGTGGTTGCATAGCATGACCATAAGTAAGAAGAACTACCATGTCATGCTATGAGCAACACAATAGCATGACTATAAGTAACATAAGCATGAAGGGAATGAAACATTATTGATACGTGCAACTATAATAACATCAGCTCTATCGATACAGTAAAGCTAAAACCTCAAATGTACTAGTTCTTGTTTGCATGTTTTTAAATGAAATAATAATAAAAATATTATCCCACAACTTCTAGTTCCCTGACCTTCGCATGCCCTGACCTTCGCATGTTTGGCTTAGAGCTTAGTAAAGGTTTGTAGCCCGTGAAATATTTGCATGTTGGATTAGTGCTTAGTTAGGTTTGTAGCCCAGGAAATGTTTCCACTGGTTTTTTTGTATGTAGCCACCACAACCGCACATCATTTTGTTATGGACAACTCAAAATAGTTTTGGTTTAACCAAACCACTTTTACAAAAAAAGAAAGAAGAATGAGGACTCATTAAACGCCTTGCATAGTTGCAGGTACAATATTCCAGCACTGCTGCTCAAACGAGCAGTTGAACTGAACCAAATTAAGGACCAAATTGCAAATCACATTGCAAAAAAGATTAAGGGTCAATTATTGGATCAAATATGTTAATGTCAATAAATTTTTGCGAGCATATATCATGGATATCTAAAAGATTTGGTCTAACACGTCTTCTGATGAAAATACAACAAAGCAAGCAAATCTTTCTCTAAGTGCCACTCATCCTTTATCCCTAGTCCCACGGAAATGCATGAGTCAATCACAGGGCGTTAATCATCCGCTTCATTTCCGAAGATCTCCTTGGATCAGGCTCGGCTATAGCCCTCTCGGTCAAGACATGCTTTATCCGGCACATTGATTTTTTTACCTGAAATTATTTAAAGAAAAAAAATTGTCAAGTATCAGATGTAGAAAAATAAATAGTATGGAAAAAACATATGCTGGACATACAATGATGAGAAATGCGGAGCGCATCAACAAGAACACTGTTTCAGGTTTTTTTTTTGGGGTGGGGGGCATTTTTCTTTGGTATATTTTAAAAATGCTAATAATTATTTTGCATGGTGAGGTCACCTTGCACATGTTGCTGTTGCTTCTGATATTTGTTTTTAATAATTCTCATGTTCCCCAAACAAAATTTAATTCTCTGTATATGCTGGGAACTAACAGGATACTATGGTTCAGTTGTCAGGCACCTGGATTCTAACATACAAAATATAAAGGGAACCCACTTAGTTTAGTCAAATGTATTGGATTGTGCTTTAGACAAGGCCAATAGGAAAATAAGTGTTTAGTATGCTATATTTACAACTATACAAGGACAATAAATCAGTAATAACTAGGAAGCTCATGAATATGAAATCCCAAATGTAAACAGTGAGCAAACAAAAACCAAGGCAGGGCCAGGAAAAGTGGAAAAAATATTTCTAACTAAGGCCTTGTTTAGTTCCCAAAAAGTTTCCCAAAAAGTGGTACAGTAGCCATCACATCAAATCTTGCGATACATGCATGGAGCATTAAATGTAGACGAAAAAAATAATTGCACGGTTTGGTTGGAAATCACGAGATGAACGTTTTGAGCCTAATTAGTCCATGATTGGACACTAATTGCCAAATAAAAACGAAGTGCTACAGTAGTTTTTCCTAAAAAAATTCACGAGCTAAACAAGGCCTAAGAAGGAAAAACTTTTGATACGCAGAAGAATTGTAATGGCATGGCTTCACACCAACATATCAAACAACCTATCATCTTACAAAGCATGCCATAGTTATTTGATGAAATCAAAGCTGCTTTAACTATTGTTAGACATGACATCAAAATGATTCTGCAGAAAGCAAATACTGTGCAGTTACTATTGTTGGCAGTCAGATACCTTGGAAATTCGCTCTGGATTTGGAAACCGCATGTTCTCTGAATGCAGCATCTGACGCTGTGTCATTAGCATGTTCTTTTCCTTTAGAAGAACATACCACAGCTTCTGAAGGTCATCCCAAGATTTTAGACGCAATTCAGAAGCCTTCCAACTGCGACCTAACAATCGATGCAACAAAGAAAAGGGGAACACTAAGCTTTCTAGAGAAGTAGCGTTCAAACAATAAAAATGTGTATAAACGATAGCGCAAAGTATCTAAAGCTATGAAATGGCCATAAGGAAAGACCAACTTGTCAACAGTTACATGAGTAGTACTAATATTTGCAGTATGAAGGCAGTTGCCAAGTGGGTACAAACATTTCAGTAGCACAACCAAAGAAACCCTCTTGATACATGTTCATATGCTAATTATTACTTGAACACAACAACAACGGTCCATAATTGATCCCAGAACAAACAAAACCGATGTGCCAACACATAAGCTTTGAAGTTCCTCACAAAACATAATCTTCAGGTATGTCTAGTGTTTATCAAAGGAATAAATAGAAGCACACGGACTGCCCTAATCAGAACTCGTATGTGGCTTACAACTACTGATTCAGATATAAATGTCAGCCAAGTAATACAGCAACCTACAATTAGTGATTCAGATATCGAAAGTTAGCCAGGACGCCAGGTACACAGCAATGTTAGAATCCCAAACTGGCATACTTTGTTATAGACTAGAGCAGATGCAAATGAGCGATGATTGACCAATTCGAACTCACATCAGGGGGTGCACTTAAATCAACAGCATACAAATCAAAATCCCCCGCAATTAACCGAACAAGGCCTCAATGGGTTGGCTTCGTAGACCATCTGCGCTAGCCACACCACACTGCTAATCAACGAACACTACAAACCGATCCACCACGCGAGGAGAGAGGCAGGGGAGGATGAATACCGTAGTGGGGAGGGGGCTTGTCCTCCTCGGTGCTCCGCTCGACCTCGAAGAACTCCTCGAGCGGGTTCTGCGCCTTCCTGACCGCCGACGTCGACGCAGCCGCGGCGGACTCCGACGCGGCGGCGGCAGATGAGAAGAGCCGCCTCCCGAGAGCCCTCGACAGGGACAGCATCACGGCGGCAGCGGTGGCGGCGTCCTGCAGCACGACGGATCGGATCAGGGAATCCCGGCACGGGAAGAGTCCGATTCGAGGACGGGAGGAGAGGGAGGAGGCGACTGAGATACCGGCGGCGGCGGCGGCGGCGGCGAGTGATCTGCGAGAGAGAGGTGGGGATGAGAAGGGGTTAGATGCGACATGCGAGAGGGTTTTCGCTTGGAAAATCAAAAAGTGTACTGGACCCACAACTATCGCTAGTGTTTAACTTATACTCCCATCTATAAAATCGTCTGTTTTACACCCTGAACTTTTCAAAACCGTTCAAATTACATCCTGTAGCGGTTTTGGACGGTGGTTTTACTACAGTAACTATGATTTTACTACAGTGACGGCGGTTTTGACTTTTTCTTTTTCTATTTATTTCTGCTGAATCTTTAAAAAATCATAGTAAATCACAGAAAAATCA
Organism: Saccharum hybrid cultivar R570; assembly: GCA_038087645.1. NCBI lineage: Eukaryota > Viridiplantae > Streptophyta > Magnoliopsida > Poales > Poaceae > Saccharum > Saccharum hybrid cultivar. The sequence continues at coordinate 2,576,030 of JAQSUU010000262.1, read as the reverse complement.
TAAAATAGAAAATCTAATTTTGTTGGACTCCACATGAGTAGATCTACACAATGAACATATAATATAGTATACTTTAGTACAAATTTTTTCTGTAGCTTTAAATTAGTTAGAAAATCAAATTTTGTCTGTAATTAATTGGAATAATTCATAACTACACCTTCTATGATCCAATTGTGGTGAAATTTTTATGATGAGGTTATTATTATATGCTTGAACTATAGTAAAAATTTCATACTCATTGGATCATATATAACTTAGTTATAGATTTATTTAGGTTTATGTTTAGGTTTATGCTTGTTAAATATAAATAAATCTATAACTAAATTATACATGATCCAATCTGTATGAAATTTTTACTAGAGTTCAAGCATAAGATAATTAGTTGATTATAAAAATTTCACCATAATTGGACCATAAAAGTTGTAGCTATGAATTATTCCAATTAATTACAGACAAAATTTGATTTCCTAACTAATTTAAAGCTACAGAAAAAATTTGTACTAAAACATACTATATTATATATTCATTGTATAGATCTACTCATGTGGAGTCCAACAAAATTAGATTTTCTATTTTATGATTTTTCTGTGATTTACTATGATTTTTCAAAGATTCAGCGGAAATAAATAGAAAAAGAAAATGCAAAAACGTAGTTACTGTAGCAAAATCAAAGTTACTGTAGTATCCGCCGTCCAAAACCACTTCGGGGTGTAATTTGAACGGTTTTGAAAAATTTAGGGTGTAAAACAAACGGTTTTATAGTTGGGGGTGTAAGTTAGACACTGACTGATAGTTCAGGGGGTTAAGTAGACTTTTTCCCTTGGAAAATCTAGCGCTTCTACTCGAGTAGGCACTGACAGTGTGGACCCACTCCTCTTTCCCTCTGCTTTTATGCAACTCCAGGTCAGCATTCTTTGCAGAGTTGCAGAGGAGGCTGAATGGGAATTATGGGATGAATGCATGTCGAATACAGATTACAAACCATAGTTAAATTGTTTTAATAAGTGAATAACGTTAACAAATAACAATAGCAACAACATTGAGCAACGATCCTAGCATTACTCCCTTCGACTCAAAAAGGGAAGAAATGTAATTCTTGTTTTCAAAGAGTCAAACAATTTTAAGTTTGATTAAATTCATATGGGGCCGTTTGGATCCCTAGAATTAAAACCCATTCTTGGAATTAGATTCTTGGTATTGGATTCAACAAGAAATGAATTACTCAGAAATTGATTCAATTCAATTTTCATGTTTGGATATACATGGAATCATTTTCTAAGAATCCACTTCAAGTGTCGTTTGGATGATTGGAAATGTAATCTCCAAAAGCAGTTGTTCTCCCTTTATACACAACATCCCTTTATACACAAGGATTGATATCACTATTGCTCACAGAAAACCCTCTCCCTCCCTCTCTCTATATATAAAAAACAAGCATATGTATTCTACACACAGAGAGCTTGTGCAATAAGATGTGGAACATCCAACAATCAGAGAGCATGGTGTGGCCATCTTCCCTCATGAGGACAGGCATGACATCACAAGGAGGTCCTCTGGCTTCAGGGCTATGTATACCATTCCAAGCATATGCATGTACTCCAGCACAAGGAAACTTCTGCAGCATAAACCTGCCCAAAAAACATACACAACAAAACCTTCCGAAAATGCATCTATGCCAATTTAGGCAACAAGTTCTACACCATGATACAAATAGCAGAGGGGAATATATGACAGTAACATGGTAGTACCATTATTTAAAAAAAACAAATGAAGTTTAACTATTAATCTAACACTAGCACTGGCAGAGGAATGGAGGAAGCCGCTAGACACAATGTTACAAACTCATGTGGCATGTCAGCGCATATGGCCATGCGAAGAATGGCAAAACCATTTTTTCCTACAAACACATTACTCTGAAATTCAAAGAACCATCAAGCAAAAATTAAACCAAGGCTTCCAAGAATGCAACCCAAAATTACAGCAGCTACGCACCTCATTTCCTCCACACTTGTGCTAATGTCTCGAGCTTTAATGGAAGGTGCACTTTGAGCTGATACTCTATCTTAAGATTTCATCAATCAAGCAAACAAAAGTTGGACTAGTTCCAATCCTTCGCTATTTAATTAATTTGCTTACCTTGCTACTATGGATGGAGTAGCCTCCTCTGGTGATGCTACAGAAGACCTAAAAAAGAGAGACATTATTACTTGCTACTTGCTAGGCATGCAAGTTGCAGTGTTGATTCTATCCCAAGTTTCTCTTTGTTCAATTGCTCTTTTGTACCTCCTCAGAAAGAAATAGTTTTTGAGTACAAAGGGCTTCCAAGAATTTTATCAAATACATGTTTTATGCATCTTCATAATCATGAAGGGGCGGGAACGAACCGTAGCTCGGTTGGTCTGCTCTCCCGGCAAGGAAGCAGGCGGTCACGCGTTCGAGCGCCGCTCGGCGCGTGATTCCCACCGGGGCGTTTTCCCCAAGATAAATTTCAGTTGTCTCACACGTGGTGCCACAATGGTCAGAACGACGTGCCCGTCGTCTACGGAGCCCTCGGTGACTCTGCTGATCTCACTAAGGACGTGATCTTCAAGCTGCGTATAGTTGAGGTCTTAATATGTGCGTAGGGGTGTGAGTGTGTGCGTGTGGGGGGGGTTTGCGTGTGTTCGCATGTGTTCAGATACTACAGCTGTACCCAGTTAAGAGGCGTTAAAAAAAATCATGAAGGGGCAGGGCCAGCTACTAGGAGCATTGGTACTTCATGACAGTAAATGAACTAATTCAGATGAAGTGCTAAAACTAATAAAGCTACTACTTAAGATAGTAAGCATATGAACAAATTTACATGTCAGGAATAAATGTACACATAATTGGGAACTCAGACAACCGATGAAATTCTATTTTGCTACCTAGCTGTGTGCCATGATTAGTATACAACAAGAAGTCCTTGGATATGAAATGTGCACATAATCAGGAACACCGGAAGAAACATGTTTCAAAGCAATGCCAAGCACTAACAAACTGAAACAAACAGTGCAGAGAGCTGTGAGGATTAACATCACCAGCTAGACACTTATTCATCCACTGACTGTTTGCCACTAGATTTTTCAAACTGCACATACTTCAGTATGGAATTTTCCACAGCGTAATGTTCTGATCTGCTGGCTCCTACTAATGTTCAACTTTGTGCATAATTCAGTACCGAGCTATCGACCTTCAAGGTGAAAGTGACGCTCGCCAATATGAATTCCACTGCCTCTGCCACCCCTCTCTGCATGCTCTGTAGCATCAGCGATGGCCTGTGCAATCTCTGCCTCAGTGTGTGTCCTCTTCCTATTCTTGACGGCTAACTTCTTGCGTTTGCCACGGGCTACCTCTGTCACTCTGGGAGGACTTTCGTCCCCGTCACTCGGTCCACCACCAACATTCTTGCAGCGAACCATACTGACAGAACTCTGTAGCTGAGAAGACCCTAAAAGGCAAGATGGTGTGCTGACACTCCTGAGGCTTGGCCTCAATCCGTATCCGCAGGCTTGGCCTCGGATTCACAGCTGATCACCTGACACACAAAGCACCGACAGGACGCACTGAAAGGATAGAATAGATAGAGCTACTATAAGCAACATATATTATCTAATAGATGGGTGAGATCCTAATGAAAGCAAGCATATTAGATAAGATGTGAATAGACCGCGATAGCTACCTCGGATGAGCGAAACTCCGAAGAAAGGAAAGTGATCTTAACACGCTAGGGTTCACCGGAAACGCCGAACAAAACCCTGGAGTACCGATGAGATCAAAGGTTGTATTAGAAATTCACCGGAAATCCATCGGCAAACCCTAATTCAAGGCAATGAAATCACCTTGCGAAGTCAAACTCGAGCGAAAGTCCTTTGTCGGAGAACGGCAAATTTAAGACGATACGATTGTTAGGGTTAGGTCGAGGCGCGATGGTCGGAGGCAAACTTGGTGGCGCGATTCGGTTGAGCAGCTGCCAGAGGCGAAGAACGGGGGGCGCAGGGCCGAGGAGCTAGGAGCGCGGGAGAGTAATGGCGGCGCGGCTGCGCGGAGGAACGGCGGCGCGCGGGAAGGCTGCGACGGCGGCGCGCGGAGCAGCTGCGGCGGCGCGCAGGGCGGCTGCGGTGGCGCACGGCTGTGGTGGCGCGCGGCTACGGCGGCGCTGGAGATCACAGCGAGGAGGCAGCTAGGGCAAGGAGCGGCGACGGATTGAGAAGGAAGAAGGAAAAAAACGAGATCTGAATGAACGGTTAAAAAGGCTTAGATCCGCTTTTCACGCGATGACCGGACGCGGTGGGGCAGCGTCCGGTCAGAGTCCAGTAAGCTCCTAGAGCGACCGAACACGTCCGGTTAGGGATGATCGGACGCTGACAGAGTCCGGTCAGAGATTGCCCGGGAAACTTAAGCGCATGACCGGACGCGGTGGTGGTGGCCGGGACCGGACGCGGTGGTCGCAACGTCGCGTCCGGTGCAGCATCCGGTCACAGATCCTAGAGAAGTTCTTCGGGATGACCAGACGCGCTGGTGGTCACCGGGACCGGACGCAGTGGTGAAGCAGCACCGCGTTCGATTCAGCGTCCGGTCCAACGTCCGGTTGCTGTTTAACGCCTTTCTTCAATCCGATCTTCGACGTGACTTCTCTCAATCAAGTTCCAATTCAAAGAGACTCAAATAAACACCAATTGGAACCTGATATGAGTGACCTCACTCAGACCCTCAAGTTTTTCAAAGTATTTTGCCTTAGGCTAGTATTATTTTTAAGAAAATACACAATAAGCACCCGAGGAGCAACGTATGGATATGTAATAGAGTTTATGAACCCTTGGGAGCTTCAAATGCTCTCTCTATTCATGGACGAACACAGAGGTTACTCAAAGCTAAACCAAAAAGAAAACGACAAAGCAACAACCATGCATATGCAATGCAAAGCGAGAAAGGAAGATTAGGTTGCTTGTCAAGTTTGATCCACGGTTATGCTTCTTCACTCCTCCAAAGGAGGGTTATCGTAACCGTGTTAGACAAGTTCTAGATGCATTGCGGGGAATTAAACATGACATATAATACAATGCAATGCAAGGGACAACACAAGCTCATTTTTTAAAGTTACTAGAATCAAGCACATTTAGTTCACTTCTCAACCTACAAAAGGTAGCCTCATCTAAAGGTTTAGTGAAGATATCCGCTAATTGATTTTCACTTCTTACACCTTCTAGTGATATATCATTTTTAGCAACATGATCTCTTAGAAAGTGGTGGCGGATATCAATGTGCTTGGTGCGTGAGTGTTGTACCGGATTATTAGCAATTTTAACGGCACTTTCATTGTCACATAAAAGCGGCACCTTTTCAAGAACAACTCCATAGTCTATGAGGGTTTGTTTCATGTATAAGATTTGTGCACAACAAGCCCCCGCGGCAATGTATTCTGCCTCGGCGGTGGACAAAGCCACACTATTTTGCTTCTTAGATGACTAAGATGCTAAGGACCTCCCAAGCAAATGGCACCCTCCGGATGTGCTTTTTCTATCAATTTTGCAACCGGCATAATCTGAATCGGAATAGCCAACTAGTTGGAATCTAGCTCCTTTGGGGTACCAAAGACCGATGCTTGGGGTGTACTTAAGATATCTTAAAATTCTTTTTACGGCACTTAGGTGAGGTTCTTTAGGGCACGCTTGAAAGCGAGCACACATGCACACACTAAACATGATATCGGGCCTAGATGCGGTAAGGTACAGTAAGCTACCAATCATAGAACGGTAGAGAGTTTGATCAATTGGTTTACCTCCCTCGTCTAGGTCGAGATGTCCATTAGATGGCATTCGGGTCTTGATTGGCTTACACTCTTCCATCTTGAATCTTTTGAGAAGATCCTTGGTATAGTTTTCTTGAGAGATAAAAATTCCTTCTCTCATTTGCTTAACTTGAAAACTAAGGAAGAATGTTAGCTCACCAATTATTGACATCTCGAACTCCTTTGACATCAATTCACCAAATTCTTTGCAATAATCTTCATTTGTTGACCTGAAGATGATATCATCAACATAGACTTGACAAATGAAGATCTCTCCATTAAGCTTCTTGGTGAATAGTGTGGTGTCAACCTTCCCAATAGTGAAGCCCTTCTCAATGAGGAAGTCCTGGAGGCGCTCATACCACGCTCTAGGGGCTTGCTTGAGCCCATATAGCGCCTTGGACAACCTATAAATATGATTAGGATATCTAGGGTCTTCAAACCCGGGAGGTTGTTCAACATAGACTAGTTCATTTATGAAACCATTTAAAAATGCACTTTTTACATCCATTTGATATAGTTTCATTTCATGATGCGATGCATATGCAAGAAGGATACAAATGGCTTCAAGTCTTGCAACGGGTGCAAAGGTCTCTCCAAAATCAAGACCTTCAACTTGAGAGAACCCCTTTGCAACTAGTCTTACCTTGTTCCTCACTACTATGCCTTGATCATCTTGCTTGTTGCGGAACACCCACTTGGTTCCAATGACTCTTGCACCTTTTGGATGCTCTTCAAGTGTCTAAACTTGTTGCGGGCGAAGTTGTTCAATTCTTCGTGCCTAGCATTCACCCAATCTGGATCTTGAAGAGCTTCTTCTCCATTCTTAGGTTCAAGACAAGAGACAAAAGAGTGATGTTCAACAAAAGAAGCAAGCTTTTGAGATCGAGTCGTTACACCCTTTGTAGGACTCCCTATGATGAGATCTTATGGATGTGCTTGAAGTAGAGGTGAGTTTCTTCTATCAACCACTTGAAGAGAGGGTTGGATAGCATCAACATCTTGAGCTTGTGCCTCGGCTTGTTCATGAGAGACATGAGTATCTTTATTTTCAACTCTCTCATTCTTATCATCATCTTGAGGCACATGTGATGAAGATGGTGGATTGATAATTTGTACATCGTCTTTATCATCTTTAGGCTTGATGTCTCCCACCGGCATGTTCTTCATTGCCTCTCTCAATGGTTCATCACCTATATCATCATAATTCTCAATTGCTCCTTGGGAGCCGTTAGATTCATCAAATTCCACATCATATGTTTCTTCAACTAAACCGGTGGCATGGTTAAATACTCTATATGCTTTGGACTTTGATGAGTAACCAACAAGAAAACAAATATCACAACGTCTTTGAAACTTCCCTAGGTGTTGACGCTTCTTGTAGATGTAGCATTTACAACCAAACACCCGAAAGAATGAGACGTCCGACTTCTTCCCATTTTGCAACTCATAGGGGGTCTTGTCAAGAAACTTTTATAGGAAGAGACGATTTAAAGCATAGCATGCGGTGTTATTGCCTCGGCCCATAATTTCTCTGGTGTGTTGTACTCATCTAGCATTGTTCTTACAAGGGTGATCAAAGTCCGGTTCTTTCTCTCAACTACACCATTTTGTTAAGGAGTGTAGGTTGATGAAACTTCATGCTTGATTCCAATCTTATCACAATAAGCTTCAATGTTTGTGTTGTCAAATTCTTTGCCATTGTCACTTTTAATTTTCTTTATCTTGACTTCAAATTCATTTTGAGCTCTTTTTGCAAGCTTTTTGAAGCAATTTGCCACTTCGGATTTGTCATGAAGAAAGAAGGTCCAAGTGTTTCTTGAGAAATCATCCACAATCACAAGACAATAGAGATTTTCACCCAAACTCTTGTAAGTTGTAGGACCAAACAAATCCATGTGTAGAAGTTCTAACACTCTTGATGTTGACATGTAAGCTTTGGTTGGATGAGTATTTGCAACTTGTTTGCCGGTTTGACATGCACTACAAGGTTTGTCCTTCTCAAACTTGACATCCTTCAAGCCCCTTACTAGTTCTTTCTTCAATAGCTTGTTGAGAGTGCTCATTCCAACATGAGCAAGTCTCCTATGCCAAAGCCATCCAAGTGTAGTTTTGGTGAACAAACATGTCATCAAGCTTGCATCTTCGGAGGTGAAGTCAACAAGATAGAGATTGTTGTATCTAAAGCTTTTGAAAATTATTTGCTTGTCATCTATCTTTGTAACTACCACTTCATTAGGAAGTGAATAAGCATTGGTAGCCAAGGTCACAAAGTTGCCCAGCGGATAGTAAGTTGAAACTCAATGAAGCAATATAGAGCACATTTGAAAGAGAGTGATCATTTGATATTGCAATCTTGCCTATACCCTTGACTTTGCTCTTTGAATTGTACCCAAATGTGATCTTCTCTTGACATACTCCATTTTCTTCAAGTGAGGTGAACATACGAGGATCACCGGTCATATATTAAGTGCAACCACTATCAATAACCCAATGAGATCCACCGGTCTTGTAGTTCACCTACACACAAGAGATCAAGCTTTTTGTTTAGGGACCCAAACTTAAGAGGGACCCTTAACTTTCTCAACTAGTGACTTGGCAACCTATATTTTCTTAGGCCTATTCTTGTTAGGGGACCCAAGAACATGACTTTTATCTTTCCACTTGAATCTTTTCTAAGCATGTAATGAGCATTAAAAGTAAAGGGTCTAGCATGCTTGGGAAAGGGTTGTGGTGGTGGAGTTTTGCACTTATGAGCAAAATAGCCTTCTTGTCCACACTCAACACATCTCTTTGGCTTGGGTTTTGACTTGCTTTGTTGTTGTTGAGCTTTAGCCTTCTTTTTTTGATTTGCCAAGTAACCAATGCCACTTCTATCCATCTTCATTACGGTGTTCATGAGTAGCTCACTTTGCAAATGTTAGCATCTTGTGAACTTGCTTAGGCCGGTCTTGAGATGCTCTTTTTCTTGCTTGAGTTTTTTGTTCTCTTCAATAAGTGACTCATTTGATGTTTGCTTTTTAAGAGCCATCAACTTCTTGTTCTCATTCTTAAGCATCTCATTTTCACTCTTGAGCTTGACATAGTCATCATAGTTGTCGGACTCAACCACATTCTTGCCTTTGCCGCTAGAGCCTTGCTCAATGTTCTCAATAATCAAGTCATCACATGATGTAGCTATATCAATCTTAACAACTTGGTTAGTAGCATCACGTGTCTCAAGAGAAAGCTCATTTGCAACAATAAGACTATCATAATCGATTTTCAATGTAGTATATTTGTCTTTTAACAAGTTGTGCCTAGTGTTGAGCTCATCATGCTTCTTCTCAAGTTTATCATGTTCATCTCTAAGCTCTTTGTTAGAAATTTTAAGTTCCTTGAGAGTAGAAGACATAATTGCATTTTGATCTTTGAGCTCTTCACTAGTCTTTTGTGCATTTTCAAGCTTAGATGAGAGTGAGTCATTTTCATTTTGGAGCTCATCATTTTCATTTCTAGTTCTTCTTAAGACTTTAGAGTATTTGTTCAATAATTTTACAAGTTCATCATAAGAAGGTGCATCATATTCATCATCACTATCACTATCATTATCATCACTATCATTGTTTTATACCTTTCGTTCACCCTTGGCCATAAGGCATAGGTGAGTAGTGGAAGATGATGGTGAAGGTGGCGGTGAAGGTGGTGATGAAGATGTCGGTGAAGATGATGATGGCCCAATTACAAATACGATAACCTTCTCTTTCTCATCGTCGCTCTCATCGCCAGAGGACTCACATGATGACTCAATGTCGGTGATCCAATCACCAACAATGTAAGCTTTGCCTCCCTTCTTATTCTTGTAAAACTCTTTTCTCTTGCCATCTTTCTTTTTGTATGGCTTGTTCTTCTTCTTCTCATCTTCTTCATCACTTGAATTATTTCTCTTGCCCTTGTTCTTGTTCTTGTACTTGTCTTTTGGAGGCTTTGGGCATTGATGAGCTAAGTGGCCAAGTTCACCACAATTGTAGCAATCCATCTCGAATATTGGCTTCCTTTTGCTACTTGTGAAGAACTTCCTCTTCTTCCCATCAAACTTGATGCCACTCTTGTTGAGCTTCTTTAGCATCTTGGTGGTCTTTCTCACCATGACTGCAAGTGATGCATCATCAATATCACTTTCACTTGAGCTTTCTTGCACCATCATGGCTTGACTCTTCTTCTTTTTCTTGTCATGGCTAGCTTTGAAGGCCAAGTCCTTCTTCTTGGAAGATGATGAGCCCTCTTCCGGAGTGATGTGCATATACATCTCATGTGCATTGATCTTTCCCAATACTTGTGTCGGTGTTGCGGTGAAGAGATCACTTTGGTGAAGCACGGTGACAATGTGCCCATACTTCTCAACGGGAAGAACACTCAAGATCCTCCTTGCAACATCCGATTGACTCATTTGAGTGAGTCCAAGAGCATTGAGATCCTCTACAAGAACATTCAATCGAGTGTACATTTCATTAGCACTTTCTTTGGGAAGCATCTCAAAAGAATTAATTTTTTTAGAGCAATATGATAGCGTTCCTCACGCTCACTCTTAGTTCCCTCATGAAAGCCCAAGTTTGGTTTTGATAATTAATGACACCAAGTTGCTAATGCCATGTGTTAAGTGTTTTGAGTTAGGCATAAGCAACACATGTGATGAAGGTGTATGTGGCAAGGAGTGGTGGCCACAAGATCACAAAGAGATGGTGCATGGACATGAAATGATGATTATGGTAGAGATGCACATAATATGAAGGACATGATGATCAAGTGTAGGAGAAGGATCTAAGAGCGCAAGGCAAAGGTATAACCATAGGGGGTTTCCTTTTGCTGGTCTAAGATGAGTAGAGAAGTGATTGACCGGGTTTAGGATACATAGCCGACTATCAAGAGGGGCAATCACGGTTAGCTCAGGAATCAAGTGTCACTAGATCATTGTCTTAAGCATATGCATTAGGATTTAGTAAAGAGCTAACATAACATCTTGAAAAATGATTGTGAAATGTTAAAACACATGCACATGATGGTGTACACTCGGTGGTGTTAGCACATTTGCGAAGGCGGTGGAGTTTAAGCGGTAGAGAGGGGTTTGGGTTCCTCTCTCCCTCTCGCCGAGCTTGCGAGGCGGGATTTGGCGTTTTTTGGGGAAGTGAAATGCCTATTTTCTATTGCGCCAGAAGTCGGACAAGAAACGGAGGTGACCGGACGCTAGACCGGATGCGGTCTCTGTATGACCGGACGCGTCCGGTCAGCGTTCAGTGTCTGCGCGTGTTTTAGGTTGATGATCGGACGCGCAGCGCGTCCGGTCACTGTCGACCGGACGCGTCCGGTCATTCAGGGAGCTTACTGGACTCTAACCGGACGCTGGTACTATGGCGTCCAGTTAGTTCTACAGCGCGTCCGGTCGCTGTTTCGTTGTGCGCTACTCAGGCTTGACCAGCGCGTCCGGTCAGTTGCGGGACCAGCGCGTTCGGTCGCTGTTTCACCGGTAGAATGTATTTTTTGCCTTTGTATTTCACCGGTCGTACTTCTCCTCGTCACCACTTGGGTTGGCGGGATCCCTGATAGCGGGAAGCCCTTCGGTTGCGGCTCTAAGGCACCCAACATCTTTGGCTTTGAGGTACGCCTCCATACGAATTTTCCAATATGGAAAATTGTCTCCCTCAAAGGTGGGAGGTGGTCCTTCCCCATTAGACATCTTGCTCTAGGCGGTGAAGCCTAAATAAGGAGCAACTCGGCTCCGATACCAATTGAAAGGATCAAGATGCCCAAGAGGGGGGTGAATTAGGCTTTTCTAAAAAATAATTGTAAGAATTAAATTCTACAAGCCAAACTTCACCCCTAGTGCCTACTAGTGTTCCTTGTGATTCTACCGATAAAAGTTTTGCACCCTAAGTTCCAATCCTAGTCTAGCATGGCAATTCTAGGAAAGTAAACAAGCAATGAAAGTAATGCACGAAAGTAAATGCTTGAAAGTAAGGGTTAGGAACACGACGATGTTTTCCTGAGGTATCGGAGAGTCGCCACTCCCCACTAGTCCTCGTTGGAGCACCCGCGCAAGGGTGTAGCTCCCCCTTGATCTGCGCAAGGATCAAGTGCTCTCTATGGACTGATTCTTCGACACTCCGTCGCGGTGAATCGCCCAAAACCGCTCACAAGATGAGTTGGGTCATCCACAAGCTCGTCGGATGATCACCAAAACTCCCAATCACCACCAAGCCGTCTAAGAGATGACGATCACCAAGAGTAACAAGCTAGAACTCTCACTTGACCACAACAAGCCTAATGAGAAGATGGATGCACACTTGCTACTCTCTAGTCACTAATGAGGGATCTCAAACTTTGATTCTCAAATCACTATCCTCACTAGGGCTCTTGCACTCCCTTGCACTTGAAAGGTGTTTCTCAGCTGAATAAATGAGCAAGAGTGCTCTAAAAGAGGTGGAGGGGATGTATTTATACACCCCTCAGACAAATCCAACCGTTACCTGCCAAATCAGCAAAACACGCACTGATCGGACACGCTGGTCGTCGTGACCGGACGCGCCGGTCGAGTGTAACGGTCAAAAAGCCGAAAGTCAGCGCTGAGTGACCGGACGCGCCGGTCAGGGGTGACCGGACGCATCTGATCGTGCAAGAACCTTACTGTACTTTGACCTGACGCTCGACCACGTTCGATCAGAGATGACCGGACGCGTCCGGTCAGGTAAGTACCTTACTGGAACATGACCGGACGCGTTTGATCACTTCACAGTCGCGTCTGATTAGACTTTTACCCTCTGAAACTCGTGTCAGGCTAATCACCGCGTCCGGTCCTCGCAGGGACCGCGTCCGGTCAACCAGTTAACGACGTAGTGACTGTTAGTACTGACCGGACGCGTCCGGTCATGACAGAAACCGCGTTCGGTCAAGGGTAATCTGCTCAAACGACTTAGAAACGCGACGCAATTTGAACCAAGTTGCTTCCAACTGAACTTTGAGCTTTACCAGAGCTACCTAGTGCTAAGTTTGACAAGTGTGCACCACACCTAAACAAAAGACTCACCTAGGTCAAGCTACTCGCTCATGCCCCCCTTTATAGTACGGCCAAAGGAAGAAACAAAGATCCTAATGACTATTCCGGATGTAACCCAACACCTTGACATCCGGAACTAACCGTCCTTAATCTTGTCGTTGATCCTTTGAAAACCGAAACGATTTCCATCAAGGGACATGAATACCATAGTGCCCAAAGCAGTTATCAACTCCATGACCTAACTTATCAAAGTTTCTGCAAAACACACGTTAGTCATGGTAATAGTGCGTTGTCATCAATTGCCGAAACTAACATCGGGGCCTAGATGCTTTCAAAATTAACAATAGAGCAGCAAAACAGAAATATATCCAGGTCAAGCTAGTTGAAATAGATCAGATGCCTCATTGGTTCATTCCAGCAAACTGGTGGAGTGGAGTGAGGATGAGGATTAGGGTTTGAGGGAGTTTAGGAATATATATACTCGTATGCTTATATGGGACCAAATATGGGCTATATGCTTATATGGGCTAAAATTGCAGAGGTTGGATATTATTTATGCGGGTATGGGTAGTATACACCCACACCGGTACTTGCATACCCGATGGGTACAAGAATTCGTCCAATAACGTACCCGCGGGTGCAAAATGTCTTCCATACCCGCCTCCTTATCGGGTAAAACCCATCGGGTACTCGAGTTTCGAGTACCCGTTGCCATTTTGAGTCATGTTCCTATGCCTGTTCAGCGAAGATTACAGCAAGCAAGTGTGTGGTTCGACAATAGTGGCTATGAAGTTGCTCTTGGTACGTGGCATATGACCATGAACACGCCAAGTACAACTCGGGGTGACACTTAACATCCCACGTCGTGGGGTTAGAAATGACATCCATAAACTGCCTCTTTTCAGAAAAAGCCCATCGCCGCGAGCAACGTGTTGCAGATGAACCTTGTCATCAAACATCTGCCCTTGTCTGACATCAATCCTTGAGTACTCCCACGAAGAATGATGACCATCATCGACAGTCATGGCATCAGGTGCGATGTGAACCCAATCCTCAGGGATGTCGGTCTCGTCGTCAAACCTCCTGCCAACAAATTCATCTACGAAGGCGACGTGCTCCACATCGTCAGCCTCCATCTGTTCGATGATTCTTTCATCCTTCTCACCCAGGTCAGCTTCCATGGACGGACCATACTCTTCCACTTGTCCACCCTCTGTCGTGTTCTGAACCGCTTGAGGATCGCAAACATAGGTCTGCTCAGCAATTGCCGACTCTAAGTTATCCTCTGATGCACCTGTGTTGCTACTCTCACCCTATATGGCACCATCCAAGAACTCAACAAGAATGATGTTGGCATAATGATGCTCCAGAGCCTTGGACACAAGAAAATGACACTTCTTGTTACTGGCCTCGTACAGCTCCCACCTCCATCATTCTCCCGCTTTTAGGCACCAACATACTAATCCTGAAAATGGTGCTGGGTGGGCGGAACACCTAAGTGCTCGTGTAGCCAGGCTAAAACTTGTTTCCGGCTGTAATCTAGTGGTGAATTAAGTTATATGTCAAACAACTGGAAATCAGTAAGGTCTACCTTGCTCTCTTTGTATCTGATTTCACCGTTGCCATAGTAAATTCTGAAAGGGTGTTTGCATCGTGCAAAATATCGTGTAAGTTAATTGAGGTACCCTTAAAATTTATACCATAAAACTAACCCTAATCTACAGCTACAACAAAAACTAATAACTAATCTAAAACTAACCCTAAAACTAGAAAAAAACAGAAAAACTAATAACTAAACTAACTAACTAACCCTAAGCAGAAAAAAAAACTAATAACTAACCCTAAAAGTTAACCTAACCCTAAAACTAAAAGTACTCCTAAAACTAAATCTAGCTAATAAACTAAACAAAATCGAACTAAACTAATAAACTAAACTAACTAAAAAATGTACCTGAGTTCTTGCCTCTAGGGGGCCGGCGGTGGCGCTGTGTGGGGGCGGCGGCCCGTGCGAGCCACGGGGTGGCGGTGGCAAGCCCTCCGTCGGATCTGGCGGCCGGCGGCGAGCCCAAGCCGTCCGCACGACGAAGAAGCGGTGGGCGACGGCGCGCCGGTGAGCGAGAGAGAGAACGCGATGGAGAAGATGACCGGTAGATATTTTAGGGCCTATCGGCTATCCGAAGGCCGATAGGGTCCTATCGGCTAAGCGGGTGTCGACATGCCTATCGGACCGATATGGATCCACTGGGTTATCATGTCTGGCAAGGTCGGGTACCTAGTCGGCTACTGGGCCGCCAACAGGGTCCTGTCGGCCCACCAGTTGCCGATAGGGCCCTATCGGCTAGCCTGAGGCCGACAACATACTATATTTACAATTCTTACAATCCAAATGCTAGATTTGCAATTAATCAATAAAAAAATATTATTTAAAAAATCGTCAAGAGGAGTCGGGACTCAGGAGGAGATGGGTTGTCGAGATTTCAAGACATTCTGTTTTTTTAGCCTCCGAATTTGATGCGGCCTTCGATCGGGGCTAGGAAGGTGGTGGAATCGTATTTTCCAATTCACGGGGCAGCCAAACAGGCCAGTCCCAGAAAACATTTCCAATTCAGTTCGTTTCCCAGATCCAAACAGACCCTGTTATTCGCATTGATGACACCCAATACGTATCATTAACAAAATACTCCCTCCTGTCCCAGAGGACGTCGTTCTGGACAGCGGCACAGTTTCCAAAAAGCAACTTTGACTATTACTTTTTCTATAAAATATTTATAAAATGTAGTCAATATATATACTTTTATAAAACTACATTTCGAAATGAATCTACTTACATCACTTTCATATTTTCAAACTCAACCCAAAAGAATTTATTTATAGTTAAATTTTAAAATATTTGACTTAAGACAACCTCAAAACGATATCCTTTAAAAAACCGGAGGGAGTAAGATCTATTTAGAGACATAAATGTTGATGCTATTTTTAAGGAAAGATGAGGTAGGTCATGTACTGATCATGGCTTTGGAGAGCTTTTCCAGTACTCAAAAAATGAAAATGTCAGGGTTGTTCCCTCCTACAAAAATGTTGCATCGTACCCAGAGACATGCAGCACACTTTTGCCCAAGCAATAATTTAGAATACACAGCAAGGTCGCCACAGCGTCTCTGTTCCTTGAGGCAACAATCCGTTACAAGATAGAACATACGAGATCTAATATTATCTAACAAATTTCTCTTCCCAAAATTTTTGGAGCAACCATCCTCGCTACTCTAGCTCTTGCCTATGTTGTGAAGGAACACACTTTCTGCTCACCGCATGTTCAGGATCCATCCCATTGGCATCACTCTGCAATGGATTACAACATCCTGGGCTTTTGGCCAGTTAGATGTATTCCCAGGGAAGTGTCCCCATTTTTGAAGTTTGCCAAAACCCTGCAAAGGCAGGAACGGGGTCAATGTGATAGCCATTCATCCTCGGCCCCTGCCCCTACCCCTCCCTCCACCTCTTCCACGACCGCCTCTCCCTCTGCCACCACCGCCTCTACCTCTGCCACGATTTCCACCAAACATATAGAACTCGGCTTTTCCCTGCTTCAAACCCAGGGGCTGTACACCTCTCTTTTTGACACCCTTGGGTTCATCGTCGCTAGACAATTCTTCCTTGTGCCTTCTTCGGCTCTTAGAGATAAATGAAATCTCCCGTGAGCCACCAGGCCCATACTTGACCGCATCAAGTGCTTTCGAGTTCTGTTTCCTTTCCAGGGCAGCTATCCTATCCCCAAGGGGAACAGCATCCTCGTTTGATAAAGACACACTATTCACAAATGCTTCAGCATGGTGCTCATCCTTGACCTCGTATAACCTGAAACATATAAAGTAGCAAGGACATCTTCGATGTACCAGTAGAACAGAATGTACATCAAATGAGACACAATAGACTAGCTACTCAAATTTAGAAATGCAATAGGTCAGAACGAGACTGAACTAAGAACTCTGTAAATGAGAATTGCAGTTTTTTTTCTGGAAGTTAATAATTTTTCATGTAAGTTCACTTTCCTTATGAATTGGAAATATGCACCGAATATACAAGAAATGATTCAATTTTGAATAAGAATCGTACCTTCTAGTACCATAGGCAACAAGGGAAAATTCCAAAAGGGAAAATGTGCAGTTCAAGTTATAACCAAAATAAAGCAAGATCTCACCTTATACGCTTTGAATTATGCATGCCATCATCACTGTCAGATTCCGCTGAAGCATCAGATGCATTACCATCAGATTGTTGATCATCCTCACTAACACTATCAAAATGTTCTTCAATTAGGCGCGGCTCCTTTGTAGCTGCTTGAGGATGAAGTGCAAGATATTCCTTTGATTCTACATCAATTTCAAAATCCTGCTCATAAGATCAATGGGATTAGAAATCAAGTATCATGAAAAAAATTAGTACTGATTAGCTTACAATATGATACAAGATTAAATAGCACAAGTAGGACAAGATTCAAGCTGGAGTGGTGGCCACAGTAAGAGGTTAGATGCAGAAAATGGTTAAATTACAGCTGAAATTCTCCACATTCAGTTTCTCATACACAAGAGTGGATCATGAACAAAAGCTGTACAGCACACATCAGTGACGTTAGCAAGAATGTGCACACAAAGTTTTACATGCTAAAATAAACAACAGCAGCATTGCACAAGCATAAGATCAGATAAAAATGATGATAAATTGATTGAGATATGCTGTAATTTCTTTTTATATACCACTACCAACATGGACAGTACAAATCCATCTGCAAGACTGCAATCTAATAGCAGTACTGAAAAACAACCAGTAAAATTCCACACCTTATTCTCAAACATTGGTTTGAACCGTTCATCATGCAAAATCGCCTTATTGAGTTCTAGCTTTCTTTTCTTCTTCTTAATACTTGATTTATCAACATTCTCTGTATCAAGATCTATTTCATCTTCCATTATACTGTCCATAATATGCCTGTTAACCTTCGGTATTTTGACGACTTGCTGCACGAGAAAAAAAAAAGAAACTTCATCAGGTTTGTAATATAGAGCCTGTACCACAGATAAGCAGGTGAAAAACATACCGTTATACGAGATTTTCTCTGAGCTTCTATTTTCTTTTTCTTTATCTCTTCTTTAATTGTCTCGTACTCAACAGGAGCAACTTCTGCCCGTTGCTGCAAAGAAATAGAAATCCTGGTAAATACTGTTTCGTGTCTTTTCTTTAACCCATCCGACCATACAGAAAAATAATATAACCAGTCCATAATAGAGATCATTTATACAGTAGATGCTTAACAAAGATCTAATTTACAAAGAATAATCTAGTATGTCAACAAAGGGAAGTGTCTTAATTTCAGGAAATCAAACATCCAATCGTAACTAAATGAATTGCTAAGTATAATAGAGGAAACAAAATATCCAGCACAAGATAAATGGATAAACATTCTAAAGAAACTCTAATGAACTGTAAATGTGTAAAAGAAGCCAATTTTACCTTCTTGTATAGTTCATAACGTACGACAAATCCATGTAAATATGCTCTTACAGCACTGCTGCCAATGTATTGAGTAAGGTTCAGTCGCTCCATCTCTTCTTTAGTCAAGAACTTGTACTCATCAAACAGTGTTGTATCTGGTTTCTCTTCCATCTCCTCCTATAAATGGAGGAAGGCAAATGATGAAATGTTCACTTAAGGATTACTAGATCAACTACTAGAAAGCAACTGAAGCAGTCTCACGCACAGTTAGGTTATCAAGATGTGAGCACCACTTTGGAGCAGGGCCAAGTGCAGGAATGAAGTGGGCAGGTATCTGGCTATTGTCCAGGGCTAATAGCATTAAACCACTATTCCGGAAGATGCAGACATCGTTTATAGCACCACCATCTGGTTCAATGCTAGTCATGGTGTTTCCCTGCAGAAAAGATTGAGGGCATCATGGCATCATCTAACAAAGAGCTTCAAATAATGAAAATGCATATTGAAATTGGAAATATATTAAGGAATGAGTTTCACCAAAGAAATAAAAAGTTAAGAAATTATACAGGTTTATAATGGAATATGGCAGCCCATGAGAGTATTGTTATGTTCTTTAAAATAGAATTGCAAATTGCAGTTCAAAAAACACCTTTTCAAGCATCGCTTGGCTAATTTCTAATAAATCACATTATTTGGTTTGCCTACTAAATGCATAAGAGCTCCCAAGTCCTTGAACTGGGTTCAGAGCAAGAGTCAAGCAGGTATGAAGACCTAAAAATGTCATTTCAGTTTTCCTATCGCTGTGTTGTAAAAGAGGGTCATGTTAGTTCATGTGTAAAATAAATGTTCCATACTATCAAATTTATTGTTATAAAAAATGGAATAAATTTTAGTGCCATGAGAAACATATTCCTCATAGACATACATGTAGCCTGGAACCACAGATAATTTGGTGAAACTGATAACTCCCATATTCCCTAAGAATTTGCTGATATGTTGGGAGGTACCTGGGTTAAAAGTGCCATGCAAATATGCAACTACATGCTTCCCAAATAAACCCAAAGTGAAACAAGGGCAAATAAGCAATAAAGGTGTCAGCAGTCAGCACAACCTAATTTGGGTTCTGTTCTAATAACTTCCCTAATCTGCTTCAGATATTGAGGCTAGGGCATGCATTACCAGTACAGATTCAAATGTTACAGGAATAATTCATGATACATTCAGACTGCACCATAATAAAAACTAGGTTTTGCCTTTTAAGGTGTAACCACAGCCATGTTTGACTTCAAGAATGGCAAGCGAGCAAACATCCAATGGATCATAAAATATCAGTATGTCTTAAATTAGAGTTTGCTTTAAATCCATATCAAACCCAATATGGACGTGTCAAATCACACCATGAATAATAATGAAGAAAACATTTGAACAAAATGGAAAGGAAAGAACTCACTGTATTAGGATCCCAGACTCTCACTATGTGCTTATCAGCAGTGATCAGTTTAGGTTCAGTAGAATTAAGTGTCTGGTGCCACTTGATATTTAATATTGGGCTACCATACCTGAAACAGATGATAACAGCAACTACATGCTCAGCGAAAGGTACAATATGTAACTCAAGATGCATTTAATAACTATTGATTGCATTTCAAACGTAATAGAGATATGGCCCCAATGTTTGCAGCTTATTCTTTCAAGACTCGTTAATAAAAACATACAGATTTAAAAATCTTATTGCAGCAGTTGTATCTGTTAATTTATTTGAAGAAAACACGTGGAATGTGTGTGAAATGATATGATATTAGGATGGGGAAATTAGAAAAGGTAAGGCCCCGTTTGCAGGTGGAAATAGAGTAAGAAAAAACCATCTACTTATCTAGTGAGAGAATTCCTTCAGAAGGTTCATATAGAAATGGTCGAATGGCTGGAACTAACTTTTGATAATAATGATTAACAAGTGAAAACCCTTTCTTCATAAGAAGAAACATAGGACTTACATGTGATCCTTAACTCGCAGAGGAGAAGACATGCGTAAATCATATATTGATATCTGCAGAAAACCCCAAAATTGTTGAAGCATACTGAGACTAAAACAATTCATGAAACTAATATAGCAATTTTTAAAGGGATAGCTGACATGTTTCTATAGAAGAAAAAAATCTATAAACACCACTAGATTAGCATACAGCACACCGCTGTTAACTACAACTAGATAATACCCCGCGCGTTGCCGCGGGGACTTTCGAGTCAAACAAACACAAAATCGATTACAAATTAAATGTTTTGCACCTCTAAAAGGAATGAACTATGTGTTACACCTAAAATCGTACAAATCAACGATCAGGGCATGCCTCCTTTGATCCATCTTGTAGGACCAAATGGATATGATGGTTAATCAGAGAGGTCTGGGGACAAAAACATTTTCATGCAGTATTTTTTTGCTAGCAAGCCGAGGATATGGATTAGTAGAAGATGCAAAGAAATTGGGTTGCCTAGGCGATAGCGCCGGTGATGGAAGATAGATTACATGCTAATTAGGAGAATAACAATGGCCATGACAGCTCACCCTTTGACTATAGTGCTATGCTATCTCAACCTGCACCTTCATGTACCCACCTCTTGCCAACCCCGTCATACCAGCGACTGCCCCAGCAACATGGATGGCAGCATCACCTTCGTCATCATCAGATGCTTGCAGTATAGGCATGCAACCTTCCGCTTCTGGACATATGCTCCATGCATGTTTCCAGCCGAGATGGGCATCGCTATGGCGTTGATCTTGTTTCATCGATATCTTGCCTTCTCAGGAGCTATGAATGTATCAATCGACGGGCTGATGTGAATGGTTGGGTCAGATGCGCTGTTGAACCATGCTTGCTTGTGGTTTTATAGGAGCAAAACTGGGTGGAGATGATGGTGACGTTATTCATCGGTGCCAAAGGTAAAGTTAAATGCAGTCTCCTTGGCTTCTGTGGCTCCTAGTAAAGTTAACTGTGTGGAGTAGTAATGAATGAGTGGAGGCTTAGTGGGAACCCATTTCATGATAAAGAACTGATATGGTAATTGAATGCACGTTTGCATGTGCACGCCAGAAGGGTGAAACGGCAAAAGGTTGGGCAAATGCAAAATTTTCCATTGACAATTAACCATGCATGCATGAATATGGCTTTGGGCCTGCATGAATTAGAGGTTAGTGAGTTGTGGGACCCTCCGGATGACGTGGCTTCACGAAATCGCAGAGAAATCTGCTAGTGGGTTCCTCCTATTTAGGTATAGTAGATAGCCAAACTGAAGAAATGGGAAGTGATAGAGCACAGAACTAACGTATAGAGTTTAGCTTAATGTAAAAATAGTTTCCTCAAACCCCGTTGGGATCTGAATCCCTTCACGGTTTGTGGCTGGTTTTTGTCATTTGTTGCCTTGCATCATGTTGGTTGCATAAGGCTGTTTAAGACATCTTTTAGTGGTTGCTTTGGTCACGTAAGGTTGTTGTTTTAGTTGTAAGGTCACATAAGGTTGTTCTGGTCGTGCACGGTCATGCAAGGTCGTTGTTCTGATCGTTGTGGTCATGTAAGGCCGTCGTACTTTGCTATTTTGGCCTTACTTCTCTCTTAATGCACTGCATGTTCGAGAAAAAAAAAAGTAAGCTATATGATGCTGAGTAAATAAGGTCAATTATTTGAGTGTCCAAAAAACCTGTTGTTAAGACAAAACTTCCTAGTTCTATGTTGAGTATTGAGCACAAATAGGATGGCCCGGGGAGATATCACATAAGGTTCACCCAAGACCCCACTGTCTGAACAACCAGTAACAACAAGAGGTGAATAGAACAAAGGAGGAATGCATGATGCCATTTTCCCCATTTTGCTCCTTAAGCAAAAGCTATTAATACAATACAGATGAAGTTATATTATCCAACTTTGTAGGTGACAACACCAAGGAGCACACTTCAGAAAGAACATAAAGGTCAAACATGCAATAGCCTTTAATGGCACAGTTATCATGGCATAATTTTATCTGAAGTTACAAAAGTCAAACAAAGTAGGCAAGTAGTTATCACAATGTTAATTTACATAGAATTAAAGCAGAAAACAGAGGCATAAATGGAGCAACAACAACAACAACAACAACAACAACATAGCCTTTTGTCCCAAGCAAGTTGGGGTAGGCTAGAGATGAAACCCAAAAGAGACGAGAAACAGGGAGACACAAAATGGATTAAATTGTTGTAAGGATAGAAAAGGCGCAAAATATACTATGCATAATGCAAAACACTGACACATGGTTCCTAGTTTCTGTCATGGTAGTAGGGGAAATAAAAAAATAACTAGGCACATTGAGAGAGAGAGAGAGAGAGCAGTGGAAATCAAGCAGGAAAACAGCTAATAACAACATCTACCTTTCCTGTACTGGTCCCCACTGCCATAAGGTATCCCTGATCTTCATCAAATTGCAAAGACGTGACCTCCTGCAGTTTCAAACATGAGAGGCAGTTACAAACTTAAGCATCAGCATACTAATTTGCTGTCAAAGTAAAACATGAACCTGATAATAATCTTCAGAAGAAACAACTGGAATATTAATTCTGCCAACAGAAGTTTTTTTCCTCATATCAAAGCACTCAACTGCACCATCCTCACCACCACAAGCAACAAGTCCATGGATCTTACTGGGAGCACAGCAATTAATCTTGGGGGTTAACAATACTTGATAATCTAGTCACTAAGCAAGCCATGTAATAAGTTAATAAAATTATTACCTTCGTGTAACCGCATTTATTGCTGGTGATTGGGAGGAAAGAGAAGCAAGGAATCGTCCCTGCACAAGTGATTGGGAGGAAGTGGATTCAATAAACCAACAGAAGGAATATGTGCATATAATGCAGTCACAACCAGAATTGATACCACCAAAATCAAATCAAGCATGTGTAATATAGCTAAGTGGAACACCATTCAAAATAATATGCTTATGTGCTTATGTTACATGTGGATCTTTGATTCTGTACTAGGTGTCAAATAAAAGCGTAAAATATGATGCTTTGCTGATGACTAATAAAAGATAAACAAACTATTGATATCTGCACGACTAATTAAGCACTGAAATTAGACCTGCTCTAAGTTGATCCTGTACAGATCTGGTGATGAAGCAGCACATAGCAAGTCGCAGGACCAACAATCGTAGGCCATGTCCCTTCCCATTCTGTCAATGAATCATTATGGGGATTAACAATATGCAAGATAGATATTTGGACAAGCACTGTTTTTACAACCTTTGAAATGATTCCCTACTACTAGTTGTTATCATTAAAGAATGGACTTCTCTGTTTAAACTCAGAATCTGAGAAGAAATACACTATGTGTTAAATTAGTACAGCATATTTTATAATGCGAAAAAAACCTTATATTTTCCTAATCCTAAAGAGGAAGACAACTAAATCCACAGAGGTGAGAAGTTAATATTACTACCTCACAGGCACACCACACATCTTAAATTAGAAATACATATCTATGATCGGTCATCAAGATCAAGACATAAAAGTATGCTATGGTAGAGATGCTAACCTTGGAATTCTCAAGCTATAATGGCTTCCATACTTAGCGTGCAAATTTACAGAACGATCAGCACACAAAAATGCAAGTTTTGAATAGTCGTCACCAAGGATCTGAAGAAACAAACAATCAAAGCTTGTTAGATAGGAAATACAAGAGCAGCTCTAGTTGGTAACGAAAGGGAAGGTACAAAATGTTGACATTTTCATAAGCATATTATTAGGAAATTTTGAGCAGTTATCTCCTATGGATGCATCAACCGGTAATAAGACCCATATTGCTTGAGGAAATGTAAACAGCAACAATTTTAACTAATAATAAAATACTAACTCGCCTAGCACTAGATAAACAACCCACGTGTGTTCTCCACCATCCCACAGTTACTTCTACTGCATATGGGGAAAGCTAAAACCACCCTCTATGTATAGAAGTCCAGGGTAGTGATCAGGTGCATAAGAATGCGCCTCGAACTTTATCGACAATTACTTAAAAGTTAAAACTCATGTGCCTGGAAATGAGGTTCAATAGGAGTATACCTGGAAAGTTACAATTTCTGAGATCAGGTGCCGCTCGAACTTCATGGACAATTCCTTCAACTCGTAGACTTTAACTTGCGGGGGGTAAATACCTAGCACATAGAACAGATATAAACATGCCGCACAGCCACTCAACAGCACGCAAATTAAGCTAAACATAGCCATGTCAAGCTTAATAGTTAACACACCTGAGGCGATCACGTACTGGTCATCGGGCGTCAGCTTGATATTAGTGGTGGCAGTCTCGAACCTCAGGTCGTGGATCAAATCCAATCTCCGCTGATACTCTACAACCAAAGAAAGCGTAGTTTCCCCTCATTGCTACCCCTGACTAAAATCTCCACACACAAAAAAAAAGGGAACGCCGGCGGGTGGGTTCCGGAGGTACCTTTGTCCTTGCGGAGGGCGCGCTTCTTCTTGGCGACGACCCAGGGGGCGACGTAGCGACTGCCGGTGAGCGAGTAGAGCTTGACCCCGTTGATGGAGGTGGACTTGAGCGTCCCCGCGCCGTGGCTCGCCGCCATCTCCAACGCGGTCGCCGGAGCCCCTTCACTCCGCGCTCCTCCTCCTCGTCGATGGCGCCGTCGCGGTGTCGGTGGCGGGCGCTGCTGCTGCTAGGGTTTAAGGAATTTGGAGGGAGTCGGAGTCGGAGTCGGCGGCTGCCCCGGCGCGGGTGGTGCGCGCGCAGGAGAGGAGACTGCCCTTGCAACGGACAGGACTCAGGAGGCGGCGGCGGCGCGACGAAAGCTCTCGCAGCCGTTGGATGATCATCTCATCATCCATCTATTCATTCATCTGTAGTGGCTGGGCCTCATAGTGTCGGTCGTGGGCCATTCGATATCGGCCCATGAGTCCGGAACGATGGGCTTCCGGAGCGTTGGTTCTTTCTCTTGTCCAACCTTACGTCGACCTGAATGAACAGCTTGTGAGCTCGTGACCATCTTCAATGAATGCATGGATAGGCCCGTGAGCAGCCACTATGCCCACACTGTGGTGTGCTCACAGCCTTCACAGTCACGTACTCAACCTCACCAGGAGCCAGGAGGTGTGGAAAATATTGCTTGCAAACCACGTTTCCAGCATACTTAGAAGTTTTAAAATTATATAAAACGATGCACATTCTTAGTGCATTATAGATGTATATTGTCACAAAATTTGAGATTCAAACTTATTTTATAAAAATTCATACGAAAATGGCAAATTTTGGGTGCATATGTGCACTGCAAGACAAAGTCACATAAATTTTGTCTTCCAGTGCATATGCTGCTGAAATTTATTCTTTTTTTATGATTTTTCTAGATGGAGTTTTGAATCTCAAATTTTGTGACAGTAAACATCTGTAAATACACTATGGGTATGCACGGTTTTAGATTTTTTGAAAATGTATGACTATAGTTTTTTGGAGAGTTTTACGGTTCCACCGTTTGAACCGATATTTTTTTAATCCACAGAGTGCACAAGAAAGATGCTTTGAGTCCTGTTGCCGAGTGTATATGCAACGGTTTTAGATTTGGCAGAGATGCCGCTGAACGCCGCCGATTCCGGGGGCTTGGTCGCCGGTGAGTTTGGATGGATGAAAGATGGTGACCGGCCGGAAAATTGGCACGACGTGACTGCAGTTTGCTCGATCTGCGTCGAGATCACGAGCTTGGTGTTGTCAGTCTGGCGTACAGCTCTGCTGGCTCAGCGGAAGCATCGCCGCTCTCGTGCACTGCCTGCAGATCGCGTCACGGTCGACCAGCAGCAGTGGTCGTGCAACAAAATGTCAGCTTTTTTCCCACACTGTTTGTGTTCTTCGTTCCGGTACTGACCCGGGCTCAGTTCAGATCCAGAAAATTTTGTAAAAGAAAGTAGATTTCCCGTCACATCGAATCTTTGGACGCATGCATGAAGCATTAAATATAGATAAAAAATAAAACTAATTACACAGTTTAGGCGAAATGGACGAGACGAATCTTTTAAGCCTAATTAGACCATGATTGGACAATATTTGCCAAATAACAACGAAAAAGCTACAGTGCACATTTTGCAAAAAAAAATTGCATCTAAACCAGCCCCGGGGGAAAATACAACAGTGAACGAAAAAGAAAAGATTTGTGCTTAACTTGGCAGAGAGGACGTGGTGCGCAGGAGGTAAAGAATCCAGGGAATAAATGAGTGGGAGTCAAAGTATTCCTTGAGTTTTTCGACTGATCCGGCGGGTCGATCCTTTTTTTACCTGAATCCTCACGCAGATGCGACAGCTTTGCCCTTGTTTAGTTCTCAAAAACTTTCCCAAAAAGTGCTACAGTAACCGTCCCATCAAATCTTTAAACGCATGCATGGAGCATTAAATGTATGTAAAAAAATAACTAATTATACAGTTTGTTTGTAAATGTCGAGACGAATTTTTTGAGCCTAGTTAGTTTATGGTTGGACAAATTTTGTCAAATAACAACGAAAGTGCTACAGAAATTTTTCCAAAAACTTTTTACAGCTTTGCCCTCGACATTCAGCGTTGTGGGGGGCCCACCAATGACATCCCAAACAACGCCACCTAGGCAGGTCATGGATGTGAGATTTACAAAGGGTGGACAGCTGTTGGCAGTTTCTTTGATAAACTATTTCTCTGTTAACAACAGCCACCGCATGGAACCCGTTACTTTTTCGCTCGGACTAATCTAGCTGGCTGAAAGTACTGTTTGCTAGTTTTTTGTGAGAGAAAAATACTGCTGGCTGATTTGGCTGATAATCTCAAGCGAACAGGCTGTTAGATGTTAATGCAGGGTATATTCAGTATGCAGCCACGTCCGCAGCCAAAAAAAAATCATGAACGGAATATGCTGGCAATTCCTAATGCGATGCATGAACTCTTCCAAGTAAAAGGCCCAGTTCGTGTCATTTTGTTTCAGTAAAGTTTCTAACGCAATACTTGCAATCTAACTCAAGCAAAGGAACGCCGTGCTTAGAAATCACGGAAACAAAACACACACACAACGTTTTTTTTTGAACGTACACACACACAAAAAGATCAGTATGAGAGCACGGGATTTCCTAACCTAACACACGGTTGGCTTTATTGTCTATATTATTATTTACTAGGAAAAATGCTCATACAATGCTACGGATGACCATATATTAAGAAAAGAGATTTGTTACTGTGCTTCGAGGGACCACCGGTTCCTCTCCGAAGGAATATTGCCAATCGTTGATCATCAAATTAGTTAATTAATTATAATATAAGGATATTCTAGTACTTTTGCTCGATGCAGCGCGGAGGCCGGCAGCGTTAATCTGCCGTCGCAAAAATTTGCACCCCATCAGGCAGAGTGCTCCGAGACGGCAAAGGAGCAGCTGGACGATTGGCCCCTCGAGTGCGTGCTCAGCAGCGACACCGGCGCGGCTGCCGCGGGTGTGGCATCGGCACCCGTGAGCGACGGTTGCTTCGCGTCGTCCACCGCCGCGGTGCGGCAGATCTCCTTGAGCATCGTCCGCGCGGCGCGACACGCATGGCATGGCCACGGACAACACCTGCCACATCTCGGGCACGTCCGCCTCGGCCGCCCTGGCCTGCAGCCGCGCGTCCTGGAGCTCGGCCGCGTCACGCTTCACCTGCACGTGCTCGCGCACCCACTGCACCAGGTGTGCGCCGCCCGACAGCGTCGGGTCCAGCGGCTAGAACACGGATAGGGGAGTGCCGGCGGGGAGGGAGATGGCCAGATGGGGCAAGTGCCGCTGCCGCCGAACTGAAATTAATCCATGTACAATTACACCCCTTGCAATTTAATTAGGCTCTTAATTAGTAACCGGTTCTTGGCCCACCAATTTTAGGTTCTGGCCCACAACTTAAGTTCCTACTAATTGGTTCTTCCTAATTTCTAACCATTAGATCTCTCCAAATAAAGGGCTCCCATTATTTCCAAGCACTATAAAATTTCTCTTAAGAAAATATATGTCAAGTCACACCTTTTTTCAACTAACATAACAAAACATAAGCGTGCGTGGTGACAAGAGAAAAAAAATCAGACGTTCGATATATTCACTTCGCTTCAGTTTGCTACACAGCCACAACGGCAATGACAGTTTTATTTGTATAGGTGCCACTTTTGATATTTGTGGGTGATTATTGCAACAATTACAAACGAACGTGCGAAGGTGTCGGGTACCTAAACAAGGGGTACCCACACTCAATGACAAAAAAGACAAACCCCTGAGAAAACCACGCCAAAGGCTCCGCCCACGAAGGCAGAACGAGCCAAAACCACGCGCGGAACGCCTCGACTACGTTCCGACTCGCACGAGGCTTGCTCGACGGAACGCCTTGACCACAGGGAAATCTCCGACTCGTACGACCCTGGGTCGAGCCGGTCGACCCGCCTCACTCACCAACTCTCAGACAAAAAGTCAAAACATTTAATGCAACCGCCAACCACTTCCTACCCTCATGGCCACAGCGATACCAGCATGGAGGCAATACCAATGTCAAATCCCACTTTCTACTGCCCGTCCCGGAATGGGCGGTGAAAATCTGTCATTGTATACGCGCATGCCGGGTACTGTTCCGCCACTGATCCCCCTCGAGGCAGAATACGACAAGTGTCGTACCCCGAAAATCCCGGGGCTCAGCCTTATCCATCCCCGTTGACCCACCTTGATCCGGCCTCGACCAATTTGTAAGGTCCAAATAGGCTAGAGGGGGGTGAATAGCATAATTAAAACTTCTACAAGAATTACTTAACCACAAGTTAGTACGAAAGGTGGCGAAGCAAATGCACTAGCTCTAACTAATTAAGCAAGCCACCTACACAAGTCTAGTACAAGGTTATTCACTAAACACAACAACAACTACAAGCTAGAAACAAGAAGTAATACAAGAGAAGAGCTTCGAGTGATTATACCGCCGTGAAGAGAAGAGAAATACCAATCAATCAATCATACAAGAGAAATACTCGGGAAGAGAATGACACAAGAATTTATCCCGAGGTTCACTTGCTTCCCGGCAAGCTACTCCCCGTTGTGGCGATACACCCACTTGTCGGTTCACGAGCTAATCGACTATCAAGAGTCGAGCCCTCGGTGGGCGCCGCACAACCGCACACAAGATGGGGATCCTCCAAGCCACGAGCTTCACTAGAGTATCCAATTCGTGAACTCCCGCGGGGAAGGATCAAGAACCCCTTACAACACTTGGTGAAGGCTCCAACAATCTCCAATTGGGAGCTCGATCACCTCCGCTGCTCCAAGCCGTCTACCGTGTCGGGAAACACGGAAGAGTAACAAGAAATCCGCAGCAACTCAAAGATCAAGTGCCTCTAGAATGCAACTCTCAAGCAATGCACTTGAATCTCACTCAATCTCACTTAAGATGTGCAACTATGCAAAGAGATGAGTGGAGGGGTTGTTCTCTAGCTCAAAGTATGTCTCTAGTTCTCAAAATGTGCAAGAGTTACCCTCAAACCCCGGCCAACCTCTATTTATAGCGTACCCCTTCGAATATAGCCGTTAGGAACTTTAACCAGCCGAAGTCGTGCTGACCGGACGCGCTGGTCAAACTGACCGGACGCGCCGGTCGCGCAACGGCTAAAATCTGAAACACCGATCGGACGCACTGGTCGTACTGACCGGACGCGCCGGGTGTGACCGGACGCGCTGGTCCCGCAACTGACCGGACGCGCTGGTCAACTTGAGTAGCGCACAACTGAACAACGACCGGACGCGCCTCTCGTAATGACCGGACGCGACAGTGCCCGCGTCCGGTTAGAGTCCAGTAAGCTCCCTGGATGACCGGACGCGTCCGGTCGTCAGTGACCGGACGCGCTGCGCGTCCGATCATCGAACTAAAACCCGCGCAGACGCTGAACACTGACCGGACACGTCCGGTCATACCGAGACCGCGTCCGGTGCAGCGTCCGGTCACCACAGTGACCTCCGTTCGCCTCCGTTTTTTTTTCCGACTTCCGGCGTAATAGAAAGTAGGCATTTCACTTCTCCAAAAAGCGCCGAATCCCGCCTCGCAAGCTCGGCGGGAGGGAGAGAGGAGCCCAAACCCCTCTCTACCGCCTGAACTCCACCGTCTTTGCAAATGTGCTAACACCACCAAGTGTACACCACCATGTGCATGTGTGTTAGCATTTCACAATCATTTTCCAAGGCGTTATGTTAGCTCTTTACTAGATCCTAATGCATATGCTCAAGACATTGATCTAGTGGCACTTGATTTACGAGCTAACCGTGATTGCCCCTCTTCATAGTCGGCTATATATCATAAACCCGGTCAATCACTTCTCTACTCATCTTAGACCGGCAAAAGGAAAACCCCTATGGTTATACCTTTGCCTTGCGCTCTTAGATCCTTCTCTTTTCACTTGATCATCATGTCTTTCCTTTTATGTGCATCTCCACCATGATCATCATTTCATGTCCATGCACCATCTCTTTGTGATCTTGTGGCCACCACTCCTTGCCACATACACCTTCATCACATGTGTTGCTTATGCCTAACTCAAAACACTTAACACATGGCATTAGCAACTTGGTGTCATTAATTACCAAAACCAAACTTGGGCTTTCACAACTGTCGGTCAACAGAGAAGCAAGGCCTGCACGCCACAGGATCCGGGGTCTTTTCACCGTCTCATCCTTTACGTCACCATGGTGTCCAGGGATGGCCGGCCATTCCCGGGGCACGTCGCTACAGCAACTTCCATAGCGCTCGACAAAACTTTACTTCTAAGACATCCCTCGGCGTCTCTGTCTCCTCTTGACCCTATAAAAGGGAAGGCAGGGGACTCTATGAGGGGAGGAGAAAAAAACCAAGTCATCATCCCACCGTAGAAGATCAACATCTCAAGCAATCTCCTTTGTATTCTCACTTTCTCTCCGAGATCTGGGATCGGCTCCCTCTCTCACAGCTTGTAACCCCTACACAAGCACTTAGGTGCAAGGAAATACAATACTCCCCCCGCTGGACGTAGGGCCTTCTTTCGCCCGAACCAGGATAAACCCACCGCGTATTTTCTTTGCATCACCATCCAGATTAGGGACACACAGCACAAATTCATTCGTTGGTTTAGGACCCCCAAGAGCCCGAACACCGATAGAAGGGCTTGTAGCCTAGTGTTTGTAAGAGCCTCAGTAACACCTACGATCCTGAGTTTGACTCCTCGTGTTCCAGGATTTAACGGCATTGTGCTTTCCATGGTAGGCAACGTTCCCGTTGACAGCGAGCGCTGGTGACTTCGTCAATCTCGTCTCGATGATTTGTTGGCCCCAATTTTGAAGATGCTCATAGAGGTAGGATTACATAAGGACAACTTAGAGATTTGCACTTATATACGTGGATAGCTTGAAGAAACATTTATTTTTATTGGTTTGGGTGAGAAAATGTTCAAGATTTAAGTTTATACGGTTTGATTAGTTTCTTTAGAGCTCGTCGGCTAATTCATCATGTTATAATAATAATTTATTTCTTATTAAACAACTTAGTAATAATAGAAATATTGATTTATTTTAAGTAAGGGTCAACACTTTTAAAAGATCTGTAATACTTCATTTATTATTTATCTTATTTTTATAATAGAAAAGCAAAATAAATTCATTAGAAAATAAAAAAATAAAAAACAAATAAAAGAGAAGGAAAGTCACGGACATCATCCTGGAGCTAGTGCGGCACCTTCCTAGCTAAGACCCGAAAGCACGGAACATCTACCTGCCAAAAAAGGAGAAAAAAAAAGATAAAGCAGCCCAACAAGAAATAGAGATAGAAACGGAAACAAAACCTAGCTAGATGCGGATAAAGTACCGGTGATTAGGCCCTTGTTTAGATTGAAGAAAATTTCAACCCGATGAATAGTACCACTTTCGTCTTATTTGGCAAATATTGTCCAATCATGGACCAACTAGGCTCAAAAGATTCATCTCGTGATTTCCAACTAAACTGTGTAATTAGTTATTTTTTTACCTACATTTAATACTCCATGCAAGCGGTTAAAAATTGATGTGATGGAGAGAGAGTGAAAAAAACTTGGAACTTTAAGGCAAACTAAACAAGGCGTAGGTTGGACGAAAAATTACCTCTTCAGTATTAAGGATAGATTTTTCTAACAAGACTAGATCTATCGATGGATAGATTCTCCCTGGCCTCTCCGTGTGTGCGTCCCTGCGTGGGGATTCATTGACAAAATCCCCCGAAACTTGAACTGAAAGCAATGTGCGTGTACTGACCTGCCATCGCCCATCGCCAACACCAACCTCCTGACGTCCAGGTCAAGTCCCAATCAGAGAGCTTCTCAACTCCGACCCTGCCTGCACCGCTGTCCGCTGTACAGTACTAGACATTAGGCAGGCAGTACGCGTCCCAGGTCCATCGGTGTCGCCTGCGATTTTCTTTTCTTCAATCGTACGCTTAATACTCAGAGAAATTACATCAGGGCTTAAATTAGGACGAGCAAATTCCATCGCAAGAAATTACATGACAGCTTAAATCATGTGAGCACGCTTAGTTCGAACCGGATAAACATATATAATCCCATTATTAAAGAAGAATAACTTTGTTTTACATTTTTTAAACACGTAAAACATAAGTAAATTCATCCTCCGAAAAATCGATTTTGCTCATGCTATTGTAAAGCGTAGACTGACTTTGAATTTTTGTTTACCCATGGAGTCCCCTTAACAATTTATCATTTTATCTCGTGTCGAAGGATGGATACAAAAAGTATAAGCTGGTAGTAGAGCTCAAGTCCCCGATTTACGATGGAAACCCACAGAAAAACAATAGAAAAAACCAAGATAAGTACTGCCTAGTTACTCCCTCTGTTTTTTTATTAGATGTCGTATTAGCTATAAGAAACTCAACCAATTGATCTGCCTTAATTTAGGACAAAGCTAATGTGGCGCGTAAAAAAATAGATGGAGTATATTGGGCTCTTCTCCAAAGTACTTGCCATTTTTATTTGCGAAAACTAATGTTGTTTTTCCCCATAAGGTCCGTTTGGATCATTGGAATTGAATTTATTTTAATAATCATAATTTGTAGACACATATTAATTAAGCTAATATGGTTATATATATATGACATATATTTATATATTACTGTGGGCCATATGAGAGAGATGCTTATGTGTTGCAATTTCTATTGTAGGGGAGCGAATTAAAAAGCGTGTTATAAGTTGTAAAGTAGAAATATAGCATGATGATTTATAGAATCAATTTCCATCTTTCACCATTTGAATTTTAGATAGAGGCTTATATATGAACTTTGGAAAGTCGTGAAATGTCAAATTTCAAACGAAAATAGTCTAGCTTATATTAAGTATATTCCAATTCTCTCAACACGAAGGGATCCAAACGGCCTTAAAAAAGAATTAGTTAAAATCATACTATAGGCATACGACTTAAGCATTTTCGTACTACCGTCAAATGATTTTCAAAAGTCATTCACGGGAGTACGATGGTGAGCTATTTTTCGAAAATTTCAGGTATCTGATGTGTATTTGTAATTTCCATGGTTATCAAGTGTATTTTATTATGTATACTCCTATAAATAAATAAATTAAAAGAAAAGGAGTACAAAAAAAATTTGTGGCATGCGCCGGAAAACCAAGCCCTGCCCGCCGGAAAAACGAAACCCAAAACGGCGTGCGCTAGCCCCAACTCCGTCCGCTGCCCCACAGGTCACAGGCGAGGGAAACCCAACCAAACCCACGGCCCCACCCCCACCCCGACCAAACCGCCCGAGCCGGCGCCAGCCTAGCCCACGCTGTTGGCCTCCTCTCCCAGTCGCCTCGCCTCGCCTCGCCCCCGTCCCTTTCCCCCTCGGCGTCGTCAACCCACCGCACCGCACCCCTACCCGCTGCTGCTAGCCCGCAGCTCCCTCGCTTCCTGCACCCACCCCCCGCGGCGCGGCCCAGATCCCGCTCGCCGGTGGTGGCCCCTCACCCCCCCGCCGCTGGCGCCGCCGGAGCAAGGGGGACGGCCCAAACCCTAGTGGGAGTAGGAGACTAGGAGGGAGGGGCGCGAGATCCGCCGGCGGCCGCCCCGATGGGGGACTTCAACGTGGCGCTGGTGATCGTGGCGGCGGTGGTGAGCGTGCTGGTGCTGCTCGTCAGCGTCTACCTGCTCGTCAACTACCAGCACCCTGACGACGCCAACCAGGCCTACTTCCCCAAGCTCGTCGTCGTGCTCGGCCTCACCGTCGCCGTCCTCTCCATCCTCATGCTCCCCGCCGACGTCGCCAACCGCCAGGCCTGCCGCAAGGCCGTCTACAACGGGGCTTGCAACCTCACGCTCCCCATGAAGACGCTCTGGATCGTCGTCTACATCGTCGACGCTGTCCTCGTCTTCCTCGTCATCCCTTTCGCCATGTTCTACTACGAGGGCGACCAGGACAAGTAACCTGCTCCCCCCTCGCCGCTTCCCTCCTCCTTATTAGCTGCATCTCTGTCTCTTCTTCTTCATTACCGCTGATGATTTGGATCCGCGTTCCCTGCAGGTCCGTCGGGAAGAGACTCAGGACCGCGCTCATGTGGGTCGTCGCGTCCGCAGTGGTGTGCGGCCTTGTACTCGGCATCCTATACGGTGCGCGTGGATCAATCCATGCTTCCCCCATTCCTATCTTACCCTCGCACCTCAGAATGCTCTTCTGATACTCCAGGATTGGAGTGAGATTCTGAATACTACTAGCATTTTAATGTAGTTCAGTTAAAAAAAAATGTGGCATCTTTTGCCCGAATCTTTTGGTCAATTCCAGCGTGTCCCTGCATTTGGGTTCGAATTGAAGCGACAGCTTTGAGCTCTGAACCTTTTTTTTTTCTTGAGTTAGATCCGGAATTCAGTTCCCCGTGTTGCCGCCCCTCCGCGGATGGTTCTTCCTGTGCTTCATGAGCTTAGTTTAGATTCCTTTCTACTGTGTATATGTGTTGTCGATTGCATATGCATTCCTTTACACGGGGATTTTATTTGGTTTACACAACAAAAGATTAGTTTTGTCTCCTTTGGTTTTACAGTCATATGACTATGGGAGAAAACTGTACTGCTTTTTTGATAGTTACATTGCATAGAATGGGTATGCCTTGATACAAACCTTATTTACCCTCTATTCTATACAGATTCTATTGCACAAATTACTGATCATTAACAACATGAGATGTTTACGGCTAAAATTTTATGTCATCTAGTGATCACCAGATATCATCAAGTTCCTAAGTTTCTGCAATGTCGAACCTTTTCAGTCTCGTGATGGTGTGTGTTTACCTAAGTAGGCTGATCCTATCTCCATTTTGTCGCTTCAGGACTTGTTGGTAAAGTGGACTTCACTGTCAGGCACCTATCTTCAACGGTCCAGACATTTCCAAACTCATTTTCTGGATTCTCAAGTGGCCAGCCTTGCTTTAGTCAATTGCCTCGTGTGGTTAGTCATTGATGGAAATATGGAATTATCCTTTTCGTTGTTGATGACTTTTATTCTGTTTCTGCTCTGTCTTTATGTTTCACTGAACGAGTACTAGTCTCTGACTCCCATCTATTTTTCAGTGTGCGGCTTCTACTGCACCGGCTAACTCGCAAACAACTTGGACAATGCGTGCTACCTTCCCTGAATATGTGGTTGCTCTTACTACAATCGTTGGATCTGTGCTTTTCACGGTGAGTTTAGTTTAAACTTAATGGATTGTGTTATGGACATTTTTGGTATATGTATTGCTTTGTTCAAATTTGCCATATTTTTTTAGATATGGTAAGTTGAATCTGAAATATGAACACTGTGCTCTCCCCACCATTTAGTACTGCTGTAACCTGTAATCATGCTGTCATCTTTCTGCATTTTTTTTCTTCCATTTTGCTGACTATACTTTTGTTTGGTAGATATTTGGTGGTGTCGGAATTGCCTGCCTTCCATTGGGACTTATATTCTCATTTATCCGGCGTCCAAAAGCTGTAATTACACGCTCACAATATATAAAGGTGGGCCTACATTCTCAAGTACACCATTTTGATCATAAAGGATGCTTGCCTCACTTGTGATCAATCTTTCTGTTGCTAGTAATTGTTTGGATATCAATGCTTCCTTGAGGTTAAACATGTGCCCTGCAGGAAGCAACTGAATTGGGAAAGAAGGCCAGGGAGTTGAAAAAAGCGGCTGAAGCCCTTCACCAAGAAGAAAGAAGTGGGAACAAGGGCCGGAAATGGCGCAAAAATGTGAAGGCTTTAGAAAAGGTACACAATTTTTTTTATTGAAGTTGCTCTTTCCAGGCATTGATAATGTTTAGCTATTACTTCCACATAAACAACAAACCACCATATTTATCCTTTTACGTGTGGTGTTATAAAGTAACCCCAAGAGATTAGTTAATGGCATGTCCTTTACAGATGTAGGCATGCTACTTCAAATACGTAAAAGCTATGTACTTAGCTATATATTTAGTGTAATGGTAGCAACTTAGGTTCTTGAGGGTCTCTGCCTCCCTTTTAGCTACTGGGAACTCTGCAGTTTGCAATACTTAGTCTCATGTCTGTCAATGATCAGAATAAAGAAGATATAAATTTCAAATATTTGGTTTAAAGAAAAGTTGAAAGTATTTTTAACATGTATTTATAGAAGTCTTCTCATTTTGGAGTTTTGGTGATTAGCAAGTTCTCTCGTTGAGTTGGTGTCCATGTGCATGCCACATGATGTTGTTCATATGGTACTTGGTCTCTGATTATTGTAGTGTAGACCATTTTCCCAACGTTCCTGTCATACCTTCTTGTGTATTGTAGTGACTCTTAACTGCTAAGTTCAATCTTTCAAATATCAGGAGTTATTACTGCTGGAAGATGACATGAAGGCTCTAGAAGAGATGTATCCTCAAGGAGAACAGGTAATCCGACATAAATTATCATATCATACATTTTTTTATGTTTAAGATTCTCTCCTTGACACCTGTTATGGTACAGGCTGAGGCTACTTGGGCATTCACAGTCCTTGGGTACATTGGAAAACTTATATTTGGTGTTGTTGGGTGAGTGCAAAACTTTTGACCTGTACTTGTCCTGTATCTTAATCAAGTGCACTTTCCAAAGTGATCTCTTCAAAACGTTGTTGTGCTTGCAGGTTAATTGTTTCAATAGCTTGGGTTGCACATATCGTCATATACTTGTTGATTGATCCTCCTCTATCTTCTTTCCTGAATGAAGTCTTCATAAAGTTGGATGGTGTTTGGGGTATCTTCTGATCTTCCATTCTTTGTCAACTTATGCTGCTGATGACAACAATCCAATTAATCAATTAATCTTCTGATTTATGTACCAGGTCTCCTTGGGACTGCTGCTTTCGCGTTCTTCTGCTTCTATCTCCTTATTGCAGTGATTGCTGGGGAGATGATGCTTGGTTTGAAACTTGTTTTCATCACAATTCACCCGATGAAGTAACCAGCTCATACCTTGGCATACTATTTTTTTCTGCAGTTTTACTTCTTATAAATCTCATTAACAAACAAATCAATTTGTTTCAGATGGGGAGGCACTTTAATGAACTCCTTCCTGTTTAATGTTGGGCTCATACTACTTTGCTCCATCAGGTATGCCATCAATGCCTTCCTTACATAACATGTTATGAATTGTCAAAGGGTTTAATTTTCATTTTCACTGAACATTACAGGGTAATGGATATTTATTACATTTCTGCAGCATGATTTGTATCTTTTCCACAACAGTCGAAACCCAATTTCATTACCAAACATGCATGATTTGTATCTGAAATTGTTTTTAAGCTTTCATTTGGAAAGACAATCGTAGTCAGTTAGAATGATTATATTGGAATGTTCCTCAATCTACCATGGTGAATGGAACTATAATTGTTTGTCTTATGTCGCATGCACTAAAGATGAAAATGACTTCTGTATGAGCATGAGTTTTGTTGATTACTTGGTTTAAAGAAATGTCATAACCCTTCCATGAGTACTGACTGCCTATTTTTGTTTACTTTGTATTTCGTGATTTAAAACCCCAAATCTAATTATCATAATTTCTTGCTATTCTATGTGCAGTGTGATTCAGTTCTGTGCCACGGCTTTTGCCTACTATGCACAAGCAACTGCTGCTCAAGAGATCTTTGGCCACACATTGCAATCCCTTCGTGGAATTAAGTATCTTTACAAGTGAGTCTCTCAAATGAAGAGTGAAGTTAGTTGCTTTGTTTACAGGTGTTGCAGACATTTAAAACTTGAATGTATTTTGATACTTGAACCACAAAATATGCAGGTACAATGTTTTCCAGTATGGCTTTGTTGCTCTTGCCATCCTTACACTCTTCTACTATGCTATATTTGTAAGTCTTCTTCATCAAGTGCTTAGTCATTTACATTAATAACTATAAAAGAAATCAAGTTTGACAGTATGTTATTCCCAATACTTGTTAGGGATGGAGAAAGAGGAAACCAACAGGAAGGTTCCAGCTCTCAAATTGATTTGCTCTGTAAGTGAAGCTTGATGGATTCATCATATTTGCCCCCTGAGTGATAGTTCAGTTAGCGTCTTAGGGATGTATATGATCAACCAAACGAAACCAAATCATCTTCTCAAAGAGTTGAGGAACTGCAAATGGTGTAAATTATCAACTATGAATGAGACTTCAAAGGCGAGAATGGGGGAACTGTTGGTTACCACGGACATGGATGTTAAAGTAGAACCCAGTTGACTTTGCAGTGTACACATTTCTCATATCGGCTCTTCATTTACGTCTGTATTATTGCTTTATGATTGGCTGGTGATGTTATTCATGAGAGATGTTTGGTGTGTCTGGGGGCGCTTTGCCCCCCTTTGATATTCATTTCTTGGCTGTGTCTGGAGTTAGGTCAGTTCATTGCTTTCATCTGTATTATATACTGTGATTACAACACAAGGTTCTAGGTTGTATTAATGATGCCTTGATAATCCTTGTGTCTGTCTGTGATCCCTGCTTGCGTGTCAACTATAAGCTTATCCATTGTTGGCTGTTGCCACTGCCAAACAAGGCTGTTTATCAGTTCTATTGTGAAGCCTGCTATCATGAAGAATTGCCCGCGTTTGTCTCTTCCTAGCGCCACTCATTGATATGGATGTCTCATCTATAATGCCTTGAATGCGTAAAGTTTTTTTTTCGTTTTATAGTAACTTGTTATGTGTTATTATATGGGGGGAGAGTGTTATTATATGTTGGAACATAGTTCTTAAGGCGTAAAGGCAAGGCATGACAATGTGCCACCGCCCAGATGCCTAGGCGCCTGTCTTAGACGCCTAGGTGGGCCTTGGCGAGCATTTTGCAAGGTGCTGGGGGGTCGTCTGGACGCCTAGGCGACGCCTTAAGAACGATGTGTTGGAAGCAGCGTTACAAAATCATCTGCAAAGGAGATGGTTAAGAAAAATCTTTGCCAATTTCTACTTTTAGGGAAGAGCCAAATATACCACCTCTACAGACAAAATGCACAACCATATTTCTATCAAATTTCTACTGATAGGGAAGGGTCAAACATACACTATCAAATTTTCTATACGGAAGGGCTAAATATACACAAATTTTACTGATAGGGTATAGGGTATACAACTCCTAGCAAACTTGTACTGATAGTTAAGGACCAAATATACAACCACTAGGTACAATGGTACAAAGTGTACAGATGTAGCAAACTTGATTGTAGAAAAAATGGTACAAAGTGTACTGATGTAGCAAACTTGATTGTAGAAAAAAGAGCACAGATGTAGCATACTTGATTGTAGGAAAAAAAAATCAAACAAGTAAGGTCTTACTAAACATATTTCAAACAAACATATAGCATGATGCATTAGCTCCTGATCAATGTGAGTAATTTGTGACCATGATGTAAGGAAAGAATGACTCTTTTCTCAATGCATGAATAGCGTGAAGAATTATGGACCAAAACTTCAATTGAACCAACTGCCTGGCACTGGCAAGGACCATGCAGAATGTTATAGTTTCCGAGCAAGCTGTTAACAATGCAACTAGCATGAACAAAATGTCGGGCGTGAGGCAGTAGTATGTACTAACAACGGAAGGAATATGCATGGGCTTCTACTATCTTGACTCATCAGGAAGTAGTGATGAAGTTCAGGTGCACATAACAAATCATAAATCACGAGACAAGCAATTAAGTTCATATGAGTAACTACTGCCTTGAAAAAAAAATACTCCCAAAGCATCTTGCTCCTACTCTAATAGCCCACCCACATGGAGGCAGCCCTTTCAAGCGAGTAAGAGAATGTCAAGAACAGGCTATACACAAACAATTTTTTACCACCACATCCTATTTTTTTCTTCTTGGGGCAGTGGCGGAGCTGGTGAAAATGCACGCCTAGGGCCACTAAGCGCCTAAGCAAATCATAATGGGCTCTACTGATAGTTCACATAAGCAATGGATAAAATAATAATTTAGAATATATATATCAGTTTGCATGAGCAACGGATAAAACAATAATTTAGAATAAATGTTAATTGCACGCACAATTGTACAATAAACATGATAAAATGAATTTCAATGTCTTGGTCCTCTTCATTGTGTAATTCTAGTAAAACACTACAAATTGATGGGAAATATTAATAAATTAGCTGTGGCAGAATCGCCTAATCTAATGCCCTTCTAAGAGTACTTGTCTTCCATTAGACACTAAGTACCCCGGGGAGATCACTAAACTACGCGATTCCGTCGAGCACACCACAAGGGAGAACTCGAAGATCCACATTTTTTTACATCAGGATCACAAATGAGAGAGTAAAGCTTACAACATCCTTACCATTTCTTACATCACTTTTAGCACAACATCAGAGTAATTCGTTATGTAATTATAATAGCGGACTATAAAATATTATCAGAGTTCAGCGGAAATGAAACCCTTTAATGACTAGTTAAACATTTACATGAAGAACGTTTAATTGTATGAAATGATAACAGATTAATGGTATTTTCCTAGTAAAACTTTTAGTAAGAGTTTTAATAAATGAACTCTACTCCGCATCGTATAGGAAATCCTCGCTGAGCCCACCAGGAGGTTTCCACACACAAGAGTCAGCTCATCAGCACCTGCTACCTGCAACAGGGTAGAACAAACCCTGAGTACTCAATTGTACTCCGCAAGACTTACTCGTCAGGAGGAAGTAAAAAGACTCCAAGGATTATGCAAGACTTTCTGGCTTGTGGGTTCTTATTTGCGAGAAGCAGCGCTAAGAGTGTGTCCTTAATTTCTTACTTTTAATAGCCGTATTTCGATTCTTATCCAACCTTCTATGTAAGCACCTAGGCTATAATCAAGCAAGGGTTAAGCAAAAGGAACCATTTCTTCATCTTTCAACTGCCAGTTCTTACTACGATGCCAGAGCGTAGTCAAGCCGTACCGTCACGCAGAAACGGCGATTCGCGAATCAATGTGCCCAGCTGGGTACCCCAAAAAACACACGCCTCGCTTGTACCCCAGGCACAAGCAAGACCAACCCGTTCCCCTCCTATCACGGGTTTCCAGGTCCCCGTCCAAACTTAGACTCCTAGCTCCCATACTTGAGGCCCGACCTCAATACGGTGCTAAGACCTCCACCTATCCCCGCCTCCAATCAGTCGGTCCGGAAAGAGCCGGAGCCCATGACAAGAGAGTAACAAGTCTTCCTAGCCCCCATCCGCTAGTATATGCTCGGGATAAGAAGATCTGTGACTTGACCAGGGTCCATGCAACGAACGGTCCTTAATTGACACAGGCGGAACAAATGCAACCAGAGCCCCGCTCTGTTGCCCAACCGGGTCTAAGTCCATCCAATCCGTTCCGCCCGGTCTCCAATTATCCATGTACATTTATATTCTATGTGATAGTGACATGATAACAGTAATAATATTATAAATCCTATCTCTCGCGAGTGACAGGCAATCACTCGGCTTCTATCGGAGTCCTGTAGCATAGCAATCTATACGGGCCTGACATACTAGTAAAACTCATGGGATCATGATATATATATATGCAAGTGGGTTTCATTCAACTCCTTGAAACTTAATGCACAAGCATAAAATAAAGTGCAGAATAATAGGGGTTATGCACCGGGGCTTGCCTGGGTAAGATTTAACCAAGTTAGCATTTCGTCAAGGCGGCAAGATCCTCCGGACACCATCCTTTCGACTACTCCAGATGACTTCCCGATCCACCAACGCTCCTATTATGACATTCGTGGATGCAATGCAGAGACGTAAATAATCAACGGTGACTGAAATACTTAAGATACGAGTACGCCTCTTGGGCTAACGAACCAGCTCATCGACTAACACACCAGGCCACGTATCTACGTTACCAAGTAACACGCCATTTTCCAAAGGGTATTTTTGTTATACAACCCCAAGGTTTCACTTTACTTATTTTTATCGGTTTAATCTATATTAGAACTAGGGCTCATTAGCGATCTTAGCAACCTAATCATTCTGGAGCTACAAATTTACAGTGAACACCCAATAATATGGTTAAATTACTATAAATTTATCGGAGTTAACCCTATCACCGATTTATCGCACAAATTCCTACAAGTTCACATTTAAAAAAAATTAAGCGAATAATTAGAGCAAGCCTAAAAAAATAATATCATAACACTACAAGAACCAACTGCACCTTTAGATAGATCATGGTTTTATGAACCTAACAAAACTTGCTTCACAATTTTTGGATCCCTGCAAAATTTTATCTTGAATTTACAATTTGCTGCGGAAAACAAATTAGAAAACCGTTAGAAAGGGAAAAGACTGGCGGCCTCCAAACCGGCCCAGCAGCCCAACGCGTGACGCGGCCACGCGCGCGCCAAGGCGGCCCACCACGGCCCAAGGCCGGGAAGCCCGCACGCGCCCGAAATTTTGCGAAGAGGTACTCACGCTTTAGGTTAATCAAGTGACACAGTAACCACTATTCCAACCGACACAAGCTTTGCACTAAGATCCCTGGATATTTCATCTTTACAACCGGCCGTCCCCGATGTGCCAGTGCACGGCGGCGCGGCTCGCCCGGCCACGCTGGCCCACCGAGAGCCACAACGATGCACCCACCGGGCCGACGAGCTTCGCGGGGCAACTACGAAGCTCAGAGCGGCGACCCGGAGCTAAACGGTGGCTCCTAACGCGCGGTCCATGCTGGAGGACTAACCTCCCAGGCGGCGTGCCCGTTCCGAGGAAACTAGGAGCTAGCGCGACGATAGAGGTTACGTGGGAGCACATGGAGCTTACCATGAAACTATCCACGCAGCCGGTTGAGACGGGAAATGCCCGGAGGATCCTGGCCACGAGCGGCCGCAGCGTGCGGTGGCGCTCCGAGCATGGCACCCCCGCGTCAGCGCGCCTCCGGCCATGCCTCCGGTGAGTCTGATGCAAGCAGGGGAACGAGACGGTCAAGGCAAGTCAGCAGAACCCACTAATCGAGACACTACTGGAGCAAATCAACTCACCCCAATGTTGCTCTGCTTCAAGGGCGCGACGACCGGCGGCTCGGAAAAACCGAAATTGGTCGGTAACACAGCTCGCCTGCGGCAAGGAGCGAGTCAGCTGCAAGCTAGCTTCCTATGCTACGAGCTGGCGCGAGGAATCGGACGAAGATGCCCTAAGCTGGCGATTATGATGGGAGGGAGCGGCGCAAGGCCGCTGGCACGCCAAGGAAAGCGGCCCAGGCAGTAGCGCTCTGCCCTGCACGAGGCGAGAAGGAGCGACAGAGGGAGAGAGCAGAGGGAGGGGCCGAGCGTCTCGGGATAAGAACGGAGCGAGGGAGCCGAGCAGAGGGGACACGCGAATGCTGCGCTGCGACCGCCACAAGAGCACGACCGCGGGAGCAGGGCGGCACGGGCAGCGCGTGGCTCAGCGTCACTCCGACGGGACGCGGCTGCCCACTGGCGGGGAACAAGCATGGCAGGGGCGGCACGCACCGGCTTACGACCGGTTGCAGTCACA
Organism: Saccharum hybrid cultivar R570; assembly: GCA_038087645.1. Lineage (NCBI taxonomy): Eukaryota > Viridiplantae > Streptophyta > Magnoliopsida > Poales > Poaceae > Saccharum > Saccharum hybrid cultivar. Next base: position 2,531,712 of record JAQSUU010000262.1, on the reverse strand, counting down.
TCGGAGGCCCGATTCGACGGTCAGCGGCAACAGCGCGGCCGGATAGTGGGGTAGGCAAGCGGCCTCTGCCAGCCGGGCACGACCAAAACGCTGAAGGCGTGGTGACCACAGCCAACGGCTAAACCGGTGGTTTGCCAAATGCTTTGGTGAATTTATGTGACGGCCAAAACGAATTCCAACACCCCAACCCTCACACCAACGCAAGGTCCTCACCTTGAAGCAACCAATCACGCAAAAACAAGAAGTCAGTGATAAAACATTTTGGTTAGAAATCGAATGCCAAAATGGCGACGTCTAACGCCGGTTCCAACTAGACGAGGTCCTGAGTCAAGGTCGGAATGAATTCCGAGTTCGATGTTTGAGCTCACGACATACTATTTAACAATACTCGTTTTTCCAAAACCAAAGTTGTATTTTCATCTACCCTTGCTCGTCAATCATTACTTAAGCGCGACCCACCAGTCATATATTTATTTATGTTCATAAAAATTGTTTTTCACCTCAATTACTTCAACAACTTAGACCGCACTCACATGATCTTACGGGAAACAACTAACTTACCTTATTCGTTTATCATTTCCGAAGAGGTAAAATTGTAAAACTTGAGAACTTGTTTATTTAATTTCTTTTAGGTTTTAAAGTGAGGCGCTAAGCGGCTCGTAACACCAGGGTGTTACATTAGCTAAGTATCCTTGCAATTGGAATTGTGCCTGAAGTCCTGAATAGGTAATCTTAGTTCAAGAACCCTCAAAACCTCGTGTGTGTGTGTGTATATATATCACATTAAATCCAATCTTTCCACTTTATATCAACATATCTAATAATGAGTAATAATATAAGAAACACGACTAAGCAAAGTCGCATTCAGGCAATCCTATTGTGCCGGATCAAATAACTTAAGCAAATTGCAAAAAAAAAAAATCTCCTGTTCTAGCATACAGAAAGATGAACTTATTCAGATACTGTATTTCAGTACCATCTTAAACAAGCGTAGATCAATGAATAACAATAGGAACATTTTAGAAAAAAATATCACCCGTTACTAACGAGTAATCAAGAAAATCAGAATGGGTCATGCCTTAAAAGGACACTGCTGGGAAAACAGAAACGCTTGGCCATGGGCGTCTGTCCCGTCGAACGCGGCTCCCAGTCCTTCCTTCCTCCTGCGCAGCGGATCAACATCTATATATAAAAAAGAAGAATTCCGTACTCAGGCTGTGGTGTCCTCCTCAGCTGCTCCAAAGCCCCTCACCACACCGCACCTCCGGTCGACCCCACCGCCGCAAGGTCCCGCAGCAGGGCGCTCTCTTCCCTCGCTCCCTCCCCAGCATGAAGTGCCTGCTCCGGTGTCTCTCGCGTGGCCGGCCCTTCCAACGCTGCTCCTTCCTGCGAGCACCCGGCCCCTTCCCTCGCTGCTCTGCACGCCCGCCGCACCACTATCCAGCGCCACGCCCCGATCTACCTTGCCTGTCGCGAAAGGGGAGGCAGAGGAGGCCTGCGCCTATGCCTCCATCCACCTCGCGTTGTCGGTAGGAAGGGGGAGGCCTGCGCCACCGAGTTCCCCACTAGGTAGGCTGTGGCGGCCGACAATGCTGTGTTTTCAAGTATTTTTAGGCGTTTTCAGACATGTTGTAAGCCTATATTTCAAGTGTTTCAGTTGTTTTCCAAATGTTTCATCTGTTTCAGATGAATGTTGTAAGTGTTTTATCAGGATGTTGCAAAAGTAGATCTAGATGTTGCATATAGAGTGAAATCCACTGGGGGGTCCTTGAACTTGTCCTGCGTTCTCAAATAGGTCCATGTATTTATAAAACCAGATTTTCGGGTCCCTAAACTTGCTAAATGTATCATCTAGGTCCAAATTGGTTTTAGAACCCTGATTTTGCACATGTGTCTCCTCAGTTCAATTGCGCAAGGCCTGACTGACCACGCATAGCACCCGGACACCGCCGTCGCACGCTGCCAGAGCCGCCGTGCACCGCCATCGCCGCGCAGAGGGGAGTTCACGTCCGTGGTGTCCACGGCGAGCACCGCGTGTAGGAGGCCCAGGAGCACGTACGCAACCACTTCATCCCGGCCACTAAAAAACGCCACCGAGTAGGCCGCGTTGCAGCGTTGGCGTCAATGTCGCTGTACCGCTGCATCCCCACGAGCGACAGGGGCATGGCGCAGTAGACGAGGGTGATAACCAACATGGACGAGATGAGGGCCCAGCGGCACGTCGCGTCCGGGGTTCTTGGTCTCGGTCATGGTGGCCACCATGTCGAACCCCGTGTAGGACCAGTACACGATGGCCGCGGCGTGGAAGGCGCCAGCGGAGCCGAAGGGGAAGAAGGACGGCGCGAGGTTGGCGGGCTTAAAGTGCGAGAAACCCTGCGGCCAGCAAGAACGCGATGATAGCGATGCCGACCACGAACGCTATCGAGTTGATGGTGCGTGCGCCAGACACGGCCAGCGCGGAGGTGGTGCACAGGATGACGATGACGATTGGGTCCAGCAGATTGAAGTCATCGGTGAGCGCAGGCACGTGGATGTAGAGCGCGGTATGTGCTCGTGCAAAGGGCTAATGCTATTATGCATGCATGCCTACGTGCATCAGTGCATGTCCCATGTATAGTACGTGCTCGTTTGATGCTTGTCGACGAAACCTGGTCGGCAGTCTACCAAGGGGTATGTCCAAGGTAGTGATTTGTCGATAGACGGGTGCGCAAGCTATGAACTAGATGGTGACGCAAGACACAACAAGGTTTTATCCAGGTTCGGCCGTCGTGAGGGCGTAATACCTACGTCCTGCGTCTGATTTGTATTGTTGTGTATAATGAGATGTGTTTTGAGGGGGTCCCCTGCCCGCCTTATATAGTCCGGAGGGCAGGGTTACAAATCTGGAAACTAATCCTGCCCGGTTACAATTGCTATAACTGACCGGATAAGGATTCCTATTCTAACCGACCAAGATCTTGCTTGATCTCCAAGTTTGCTTTCCTTCCTTGTGTGGGACGCTGAGTAGAACGACTAGGCCACGTGTCCTCTTCTGATGGGTCGGGCCCACTGGTCTGGGCCAGCCCAAGTCTAGCCATAGGGGTATAGGGGTTAATACCCCCGTAGCTAGTCCCCGAGCACTATGCATTATGATGCGACACGCCGTCTTGATCTTCTCCGAACAGTGATGCTTGAGTTCTTGACATCTCCAACCAGTCAAAACACCAGCCGAGCAGCTGTTACAGGTGTCTGACCAGCCTATAATACAGCCGACCACCGTTGTTGCTAGAGAAAGTAGGTTATCCAAAGAATGTATGGTGCTCTTACCAAAAAGAAAAAGATTTTCTTCCTGGTGAAGTGTGCCCACTTGTATTTCTGAAAAGAAATGTAAGCAGGGTAAACAAAGCGTAGGGTAGAAAAATAAACACATTCACCGCTAGGTGAAGTGTGCCCACTTAGTCCCTGAGCCTAGTAGTAGGTGACGTAGACACGTGGTGCTAGGGTCTAAAATGAAATTCCATGGAAACTTGATACTGAGATGCACCGACAGGTGCGTCGTACCGATGTTGATGAGGACATGACACCATCGGATACAATCATTGTTTATAAGGTGAGCTCGTTCCTACATTTGCATAGTAATTTTTGGTACAATTCACTTGGTTTCACATGTACATATTGTTATTTGAATGTAGGTACAAATGTGTCTCAACGTGCAAGTTCATCAAAGTTGAACTTTTGGTTCGTCGGCAGCCCGACAGTGCTTCATTGGAAAGGCCATAACTCATCCATCTGGAGTGCGATCGAGGTCAATGAGCACTTGATGAAAAGCTTGTTTGATAAGCTTTCAAATATATCTAGTCTCATCTCAATATCACATCAGCAAGACCTCCAAACCATCAAGATATTCTGTCGCTGTTTCTGTTGGGATCTACACTGTCGTCATCGGCTTGTTATTCATCCTTGGGACCCTGGCCCAAGTGAGACCACACCCCCAAGGACTTGGAGAACCCACCAAGGAAGCCCTTGGACGTCCTCCTCCTTGGCCACCCCCTTATAGGCCAGCAAGGACGTCCAAGCCAAGCCGGAGGCCCAGTCCAATTTGAGTTCGAGTCTTCCTCGGCCTTCAGGATCAGTCTGTAATAAAATGGACGCCTAGGACACATCCGGACTCTGTTTTCAATGATCCACATATGGATGGAAAGATAGTTTCATAAGCTAACTATTGGATTTGGTTTGAGGCCCAAATTCTATTGGAGTCAACAGGAATCATCGAAACAAGTTGACGTTCAGAATTTATCAGGGCGCTGCGTCGCCGTCTTTTGGCCCGTTTGGGCCTTGTAACGTGTCGAGACTTCTTAGCGACGTGAGTAGGGGTCCTTGGACGCCTCTTAGGATTTATAATCAGTAGTCGCCACCTACATTAGGGTTTGGGTTTTGCTTTAGATCAATCTGTCTTTGAACAGTCGCCGTTATTGGTTTGCGAGACCCCAACTTCGACTGCTTAATCATATATCCGCAATTGTCACTTCAATTGAGTTGCGCTTTATCTTGTTCTTGCTTGTGTTCTTCGATTCGCAATAGAGATTAGCCTTCATGGTGAGGTCAACCGGGTTGTGACACGATTCATAACCATAGAAGACGTGGTGCTAAGGTTGTAGGGTTCGGGTCTTTGTGATCTGAAGCCGGATCGGTGTGTCGCTCTTCGACCAAATCGATAGTTATTTTGAACCTGACGGAAGATTGGGAATCACGTCCCCATCAAGTGGTATCAGAGCCTTAGGTAAACCATCGAGTTCATATTTATCCTAGTTTAGTTGATTTTCACCTTCGTCCCATAGTCCACCGCCATATTTGTTTCCTGTCCTACAACCATCCGCGCCATAGCCTTTGCATATTTCAGTTTCAGAGCCCGCCGTGTTGAGTTTGTATCCTAGGTCAAGGTCTTGTTACTGGTTTAGATTATGTTCCTTTCTAGTCTGTGTTGATCCCTTCACCCGTCGCCATCCCGTATCACCATCAATTTGCATCTTGTGTCCACCGAAACCCTGATTCGAGCAGCTTCCTTAAAACAATCACAACTTTTGCATCCGAACTCGAAACAGGGCGAATTTTATATCTACGGAGAATGCCAGAAAATTTTAGATCCATTTCATCCCAGAAAAGATGGGTTCGTAAAAATTAGATTTACGAAATTTGTTCAGAAAAATCGAGTTCCCAAGCCCACAAGTTTTGATATGCCTTTTGGAGCACGATTCTGATTTTCTATAGGCCACATCTTTTATCCAATTGAGCTCAAATTTTTTGGGGGTTTATTGTTGTGTGCTCCTTGCTGAGAAAAAAAATATCAAAAGAGCAAAAGCAAGGAAAAAAATTTGGATAAAAAAGAAAAAAATAGCAAAAGAGAAGAGAATAGATAAAAAGGAGCACATAAGGAACACTCGATAGCTCTATTGTTTGTGGTGCCTTTTGCCTTGTTCGTATTTCCATTGCTACCTTTCATACTTGTTTCACTCCCTTGTGTGTCACAACTGGTGCTAGGAACACGTATAGGCCAGCAACTAGGACAAGTGCTCTGGACATTTATTCAATATTGCTATCTGTTACTGAATTGTGTGCCACACACACACGCGCGCGCACACACACACACACACACACACACACACACACACACACACACACACACACACACACACACACATATATATATATATATATATATATATATATATATATATATATATATATATATATATATATATATATATATATATATATATATATATATATATATACTCCAGATCAGTACTGAAAAAGATCCTTGCAATCTTGGTGCCACGCCCTCACAGATATCACAAACCAGCCACCGGTTATACCGTCCACTTCTTTGCTTTGGTAAGAACACTCGTAAGAGTTTGGTAAGACGTGTGAGAGTGTGATTCCACCAACCCATAAATAGTTGACAGGACATTTGTCTTGAATTCTAATCGAACAATGAGTTTATATTTAAGTGTGAATTGCAGGAAATCATGGACCAGATGTTTGCAAGGATGGATCAAATAAAGAAAAATCAACCATCACAAATATATCATAATCATCAAGGTATGAGAGGTAAATTAACCATACCATTCTATTCTGGATTTTATGACGGAGAAAAATATTTTGATTGGGAGATGGCTGTAGAAGAAGAGTTTAATTCACACCTAGTTCCTGAGAAACATAGAGTTAAATATGCCACTAGGGAATTCAAAGATTTTGCTCAATTCTGGTGGCGAGAACTAGGCAATTTGCATCAATAATCTCAATCATGGGATAGACTTAAAGAATCAATGCGTGATCATTTTATTCCTCCATCTTATAAACGTAAAATGCAACGCTTAGAGCAAGGTAATATGTCTGTCCAGGAATATTATGTAGAGTTTCAAAAGTGTGCAATATGTTATGGGATAGAGGAGGATCCGGAGGATAAAGTTTATCGTTTTTATGGTGGTCTGAGACATGAAATTCAGGATATTGTTTGTTATAAAGATTTTAACACTACAAACCAGTTGTTTCAGCTAGCTATGCTTGGAGAAAAAAAATTACAGGGACATCAACAAAAGAACCACACCAACATTGGCGACAACTTCAACCAGGTTTTAGCAAGGGTGGAGCAAGCATTCGCGAAGATCGAGACTGCGATAAGCAGACGAGTGGTCGTTTTCACCGCTACAACAGCATCTTCACCACCACCTCCCACACCCACTTTGGAGCATGGTAAAATTTTAAACTCGACTGAAATTGTACAACTTCATAAAGAGAGTGTTTCTACTAAGAACAAAGAGGTTGATATTAAAAATAAAAATCACCAAGTACCTAAACTGGAAGATCCTTTTATGCTTGCTACAAAATATGATAATATTCAAATTGGAGATGATGTGCTGAATTTGTCCACCACTCATGCTATAATAGAGCAATATTTAGTGGACACAAAGTCTGAATTTTCTTTATCACAAAATAATTGTTCTGACAGTGCTTGTGATAAAGAAGAGTTGTGTGACAATGCTTTTAATATACATATGCCACCACTAGTGAATGAGCATGACGCTTTTGTTTTGGAACCGAATACTTGTGCTGAAAATAAGAATTTGAATGAGCATGATGCTTTTGTTTTGGAATCAAATACTTATGCTAAAAATAAGAATTTACTTCCCATTGCTGCTAAAAAAGATGAACTAAAATTATTATATTCTTTAAATACTTTAGGTTATATTGAGTTTGATACTCTGTGTGCTCTTACTACTTTGGAAGAGAAATTTACGTTTGCTGATTTGTCACGGTTATCTAGATGTATATTTTACTTTATTGACAAATATAATACAAAAGGAGAATATATGGTACACAGAGTTTATATTTGTTTAAATCTGAAATCTCCTTTTGTTGTGCAACAATATGATAATTTCGAGGCCTACAATAGGTATAATCATATCATGTCAAGATCCCCAAGTTTTGTTATAAAGAAACAGGTTAAATTTTAAGAAGGGGAGCAATATTGGCTACTACCTACAACCTATCCTCCAATTAAGTTCAAACCGAGGACGGTTTGTTGTCAAGAAGGGGAGGATGATGAGGACATGACATCATCGGATACGACCATTGTTTATAAGGTGAGCTCATTCCTATATTTGCATAGTAATTTTTGGTACAATTCACTTGGTTCCACATGTACATATTGTTATTTGAATGTAGGTACAAATGTGTCTCAACGTGCAAGTTCATCAAAGTTGAACTTTCGGTTCGTCGGCAGCCTGACAGTGCTTCATTGAGAAGGCCATAACTCATCCATCCGGAGTGCGATCGAGGTCAATGAGCACTTGATGGAAAGCTTGTTTGATAAGCTTTCAAATAGATCTAGTCTCATCTCAATATCATGTCGGCAAGACCTCCAAACCATCAAGATATTCTGTCGCTGTTTTTGTCAGGATCTACATTGTCGTCATCGGCTTGTTATTCATCCTTGGGACCCTGGACTAAGTGGGAGCACACCCCAAGGACTTGGAGAACCCACCAAGGAAGCCCTTGGATGTCCTCCTCCTTGGCCACCACCTTAGAGGCCAACAAGGACATCCAATTTGTGTTCGAGTCTTCCTCGACCTTCAGGACCAGTCTGTAATAAAACGGATGCCCAGGACGCATCCAGACTCCGTTTTCGATGATCCACATATGGATGGAAAGATAATTTCATAAGCAAATTCTATTGGAGTCAACGGAAATCGTCGAAATAAATTGACATTCAGAATCTGTCAGGGCATTACATCGCCATCTTTTGGGCCGTTTAGGCCTTGTAACGTGTCGAGACTTCTTAGCGACATGAGTAGGGGTCCTTGGATGCCTCTTAGGCTTTATAATCAGTAGCCTCCACCTACATTAGTGTTTGAGTTTTGCTTTAGATCAATTTGTCTTTGAACAATCACCGTTATCGGTTTGCGAGACCCCAACAATGAGTGCTTAATCATATATCCGCAATTGTCACTTCAATTGAGTTGCGCTTTATCTTGTTCTTGCCTATGTTCTTCAATTCGCAGCAGGGATTAGCCTTCGTGGTGAGGTCAACCAGATTGTGACATGGTTAATAACCAGAGGAGATGTGGTGCTAAGGTTGCAGGGTTCGAGTCTTTGTGATCTAAAGCCGGATCGGTGTGTCGCTCTCCGACCAAATCGATAGTTATCTTGAACCTGACGGAAGATCGGGAATCATGTCCCCATCAGATGTAGTCCCTGAGCTTGCTGGAAGGTGAGCCATGAACCTTGTAGCAAGGTTTAAAAAGTAATGATCTCACAACTGTATGTGAGCCCAATTTCACATGTAGCCGAGGAAATCAGGCGTCGAGCTATGGTCAGAGAGTGGTCAAAACAGTCCCCGAGCACAGCATGAGGTATGGTTGATGAGTCCTCGAGCAGAATGAGACGTGGTCGACGAGTCCCCAAGCAATGTGAGATGTGGTCGACAAGTCCCCGAGCCTGGTCGAGGAATATAACGTGCTCGGTGGTCTATGACAATCTGTGGCCAGGCCAGTCCCCGAGTATCTTTTACTGTCTTCCCGTCTGACTCAGAATATTTAATTTGTATTTTTCTTTCTTCCTTGCTCTGACAAGATGTCACAAAAAGTTGACTGATGTGATGTTATTGTCACGATCGTCTGCCTTGTTAGTGTCAGAATGAACCGTCCGTCAGACGTAGCATGCCTGTGTGGGCCCTCCTACAGAGGAAACGAGGGGCGCATTTACTAGCGCAGTAACCAGGAAAAAAGTGGAAACCGAAAGGATCGTGCCACGTTTCTTGCACACGTATCCTGAGAATCTCAGGGAGATGGAACGGGACAGTCAATGAGCAAAATAGCCGCAGTGCGACCATTCCTCATGTACACCCAACAGTCGCATTTGCAAACCAACCGCCTTCTTCCTCCAGCCCGTGTGCCCTAGTCCGATTTCGCCGCTGCCATTAGCACACCGCACCGCCGTTAGGAGTGACGCGCTCTCTGTACACCAACGGAGCCAAGGCAAAGAGGCGAGAGAGGTAGAAGATGGCCAAGACAGAGGCGACGAAAAGGGCCAAAATGATGAGGAAGGAGTGGTGGAAGTCGAAGTCCACCAAATCAACCATCAATGACCTCATCGGCCTGGGCGTGCTTCACAACTGGGAGCTTGCTGGATGGCAGTCAGCGGGCAGCGACAGCTACCCCAATCCCCAGCCTAGTAAGATAGTTGTCTTTGAAGATTTCTTCAAGCGGGGTTTTGGGGTTCCCGTCCATCCATTCCTCCAAGGTCTATGTTTGTATTATGAGATTGGGATTTGCAATTTGCATCCCAACTCGATTTTCCTTGTTTCTGTTTTTATCCACCTACGTGAGGCATATGCGGGAATCCAACACCATTTCGACCTCTTTTGATATCTGTTTTACTTGAGGAAGAAGGGGTCCCAAGGTGGCTCCAAAATTGCCGGTGGAGTGTACCTGACCCTCTGGGATGGGATGAAGCAAGAGTACCTGAGCTATCCCTGGAACACCTCGCTCGGAGACTGGTACAAGAAGTGGTTTTGCATTCGTGAAGAGCCTGATAGCACTACGTTGTGCGACATCGGGTATATTCCAGACAAGAGAGTAGCCTGGAATGAGCGACCATAACTGACTGGGAAGGTGGAGGAGTTGATGGCGCTGCTCCCGTGGAACCGCCTGGACGGACCGGCTGTGGTCGAAAACTTTATTAGCCGGCGTGTGCAACCTTGCCAGAGGAGGGTGCACGCTGGGTACGAGTACCAAGGCTCGGCCGACTAGACGAGGATGCGTTCGGAGGACCTAGACCATGATGAAGTCGTACGTCGGATTGGAGAATTGTTCAATCTTGCTGACTAAAGCTACTCTCCCCTGAGCAGGATCCAGCATGCGTACAAACTCATCCGACCAACTCAGAAGGTAAACAACCAAGCTCTTTAGCTCCGAGAATTGTTGCCGACCACTGAAGAGTAAAAATTCCTGATTTGTCTTGTCTTTGCATATATATAGGTGCACGGCGTGGAGAGACACAACCTGTTTGTGTCGTTGGCACCTAGAGTCGAGCACCCGCAGAGCGTGGAGCCACCACCACAGAATGTAGAGCAGTGCTACGTGCACATCGAGGATGACCATGACTCTAGGACCCGGGCAGGAACTGGGAAAAGTCCAGTCACCCCCGAGCAGTCGAAGAAGAGGGCCAGGAGCTCATAGGCAAACGAGGGCCCAGAAGACTCGACCAGGAAACGCCATTAGACCATGCTAGATTGGTCAGAGGATGAAGATGAGGAGGACACAAGTGCCTACATGCTCAATCCTCTAAGAAAGTGGAGCGAGTAGACAACGCAGGGGGGATTGTCCCCACCAGTAAACGGGCCACAAGAAAAACAGACGCCTCCGGTGGGGTCGACAACAAGCGTGAGGACAACTGAAGAGGAAACTAGGCCACCACCACAAGATGGAGGCCAGGGTTCCTCTACTCAGCGCTCAAGCCAGGGGCAACCATGGCATCACGCCTTCACCACCGTACATCAGAGCTCAGATCTGTAAGTTCCTTAAAACTCATTTAAATAATGTGTCAATCGTATTAGCGAGCGCATAATTGGTAAAGGTAACTATTCTGTTGTCATGTGTTAGCTCGGCATCAATAGAGAGACCAGAGCAACTGGCCACCGCTAGGTCAACCGAGTCGACCACCACGACGACATCCGCCAAGCAACTGATGGGTCAGACCACCATGGTGGAAGAGGCAACAATGAGCAAGGATACAGGCAACATGGCGAACACAGGAGTGCTCGAGCAGGTGCCCAAGCAGGTGCCCGGGTAGGAGGCCCTAGAGCAGGTGACGCCCGAGCAAGGTCTTCCAGATTTGCTAACTGAAAAGCAAGTCCCCGAGACCAATCAGGGCATGCCCAAGCAGACCACAGCCACCACAAGCTCGACGCAAGGTGGTCTGCCTGATGCCATAGCCCGGGGTAAATCAGCAGCGACATCATTGATCATTGGGCTAAACCAAGAGCAAAGGCAAGCTGGTGCTGAGCAGGCGACAGAGTCTGATGACGACGTCGTCGAGGAAATCCAAGGGCACCCACAAGACGGGCGTCAACATGTATACTTCTGCCATGGACGTGGAGACCATTACATCTACCACGAGGAGATCTCCATCGACGAGGTGACGTAGAGAGTGGAGCGGGCAGCACAATGACTCATCGGAGAAGTACATGTAAGAGGACTCCTTGAGAACTGTCGTAGACCAGCCTTAGTATTTGGACACACAAAAATGATATTATATGTGATTTACAGGGCCTCGTGAAGACTACAAAGTATCGAAAACGGTTCTTTGACCAGATTCAAGGCATCTCCGAAGACAACAAGCTGCTGATGGCTGAAGCAGAGCGTCTGCGCAAGCGGCTCGATACTGCTAAAAAGGACCAGATGGAGCTCGAGTCGCAAAGGCTTAATGCTATCCTTCAGCTTGGTTAGAAAGAGCGGGAAAGGGTAGATAACTTATCTTAGCCGTGCATGTCCAAACACTGAAAAATAATGTTGATATGCACTAATGTGTCTCTCGGAGCATGTTGTAGACTTGGCGGAGGAAGCCACCAGGCTTCAAGCAGAAAACACGCGCATGGCCGCGGAGTGTGCCCGATTATCAGCGGAGAATACTCACCTAGTAGAGGACCACACATGACTCCGAGACTAGGCAATAAAGATAACCGAGGAGGTGAAGGCCAGAAACCAAGAGATAACCAGTAAGTGGCCACTTTCCTGATCGTGGTTTCACGACTCAATATATATCCTTTGGCATTTGTGTTGACCAGAATGCCGTGCTGCAACCTTAAAGACCAATGCCAAGAAGCATATTTTGGAGATCTAGAAGGACCGCGACCTCTGGAAGGGTCGATGCGTGCAGATGGTGCGGGGGATCGGACCGGTGCTCGACTTGCTCGATCTAAGACTGCCACCAACCGAACAACAAGCCCATCAGCTAGGAGTGATAGACAAATGTCAGCTCGCCTGGGGTTGGCTTCAGCAGTTCGTGAAGGAGGACGGAGAGTTTGCGGGTGCCCATGTGCTAAGCATGGTGCGCATGCATTATCCCCTGATCGACTTCATGTGCTTCACGAAGGGCTACCCCAAGGAAGTTGGCGTGCAAGAAGCGGGAGAGCTGCAGGGCCAGTTATCCGAGCTGGCGGCGACGATAATCGGTGATATAAACCTGTGCGGAACACCAACGCCACCATTGCAAGGAACGCCGATGACGTCTGCTCCGGGGTCTTCAAGCCGACCACCTAGGACTGCAATCTCGACCAACCAATCCCAGGCCGTGCAATCTTCAAGCAAGGAGCAGCCGAAGCCTGCGGTCACGACCAGCCAGACTCCTGCGGCTCAAGCTCGATCAGTGGAGGCAACACCATAGCCGTAGATAGGTGGTAATCATGAGCCAATCCTAGCTCAAGCACCGACCTTTGAGTAGCTGGTTACCTGTAGCTGTAGAGCAGACAATAGTTTAGTTTATTGTAAACTTGTACCTCGTTAGGCAAGCTTGTAATAAAGTGCTATTGCAACAATGTAAGCTTGTGTTGTTTTTTTGTGTAAAAAACGTGTTAAGCTTGTATATTGTGTTTGATCGATAACTAAGTTAGAACGTACAAGTGTTCTAGTTTAGTTGTAACAATTGGTAGACACGTCATCTTGTGAATCCGTACGGCCCTGGTCGGACATGTGGTTTGAGAGTGAAGCACGGACCTTGTGCAGTCATAAGAGCACACAGATCCGATCAGAGAGCACCTGCTGACCACCCGGAGCGTAGAGAGCAGGTCCCACGCACGCATAGGGAGAGGCCGGAGACAGGGCTGGCTCTGAGAACTCGAGAAGAAATGGTGGTCTATCAACTAGATTATTTGTAAAATATTAGTTGGAGAGTAGTTTCCAAACAAACATATTAAAGTGATCGGGAAAAAACATAACTACGTTATTGAAATAATCAAAGTACAAGAATGGTACATATCTTTATTTATGCGCTCTACGGGTAGAAATGCCTAAGCTTGTTAATATGCTAGGAATTGGGTACTTTAGTACCATCAAGGTGAGCCAACCTGTATGAAGTAGGCCGGGTGACTTCGATGACCTCAAACGGTCCTTCCCAAGGAGATGAGAGCTTGTGCATGCCTTCTTGGTTTGTTTTCCACTTCAAGACTAGGTCCCCGACTACGAAGAGATGTTCTTTGACATTCCTGTTGTAGTATCTGTGTAGTACAGCTAGGTACTTGGATGTACGTACACATGAGTCAAGCTATTGTTCTTCGGAGCAGTTGACCTCGAGTTCACGTGCTTCATCACACCGGTCTTCATCAAAGCTATCAACACGCGGTGATCTAAAAGTGATATCTGCAGGGAGTACTGCTTTTGTGCCATAGACCATGAAGTATGGGGAGGCGTCAGTGTTGTGTCTAGGCTAGGTTCGCAGTCCCCAGACCACAGCCGACAATTCTTTAAGCCATCTTCTAGGAGCTTTGTCATTTTCCCTGTACAACCACTTCTTCAACGCATCAAGGATCATGCCATTGGCCCTTTCGACCTGCCCATTAGCTCTGGGATGCGCTACTGACATGTATTTCACAACTATGCTCCTTTCATCACAGAAGTCCTAGAATGCACTGCCAGTGAACTGAGTCCCTAGGTCTGTAATTATGCTATTGGGGAGGCCAAAACGGTGTATAATCTGATCAAGGAATTCAACCGCCTTCTCTGATGATGCCTTGTTTAAAGGCATGTACTCTATCCATTTGGAAAACTTATCAATCAACACGAAGACACATTTGAAGTTGTCAGGGGCCGGCTTGAAGGGACCAATCATATCTAGTCCCCAACATGCAAAGGGCCAGGAGGCTGGTATGGTCTGGATCTCATGTACTGGTACATATATACGTTTGGTGAAAAACTGACATCCGTCGTAGCGGTGGACCAGCTTCTCTACATCGGCCATGGTAGACGGCCAGTAGAAACCTGCTCGGAAAGCTTTGCCGACCAAGGTCTGAGAGGCGACGTGATTGTCGCAAGTACCACTGTGAATTTCATGGAGCAGTTGAATACCTGCTTCTCGAGTGATACACTTCATCAGAACTCCCTCCTTTGCATTTTTGCGCATCAGGACACCGTTGACCAGTAGGTACTGCTTACTGCGGCGCATGAGTCGCTCGTTCTCTGTTCGATCGGCATAACCGGTCCCATCCTGCAAAAACTTGATAAAAGATACTCTCCAATCATCATTGTTAGTGGTCGGAGTTACTATAGGTGTTGTCGGAGAGGATTCCGTAGTGCTCGGAAGGGGAACCGTAGCCACCAGAGGCTGGTCTGGAGGCTTCTCGACCACCTGATCTGCTTCTTCCTTGATGGACGGTTTAACAAGGTCTTGGACGAACATGCCATGTGAGACTTGAGCTTGGGATGACCCTAACTTAGACAGCTCATCGGCTGCTTGATTTTTGTCCTGGACCACATGTGTGTACTCGATGCCATAGAATTTGCCTTCTAACTTTCTAATTTCTTTGCAATAAGCATCCATCTTCTCGCTAGTCATGTCCCAATCTTTGTTACGCTGGTTAATGACTAGGGCCGAATCATCATAGATGTGGAGACGTTTTACGCCAAGCTCAACCGCAATCCGCGTGCCGTGGAGGCAGGCCTCGTATTCTGCAGCGTTGTTAGATGCAGGGAAGTAAATTATAAGGATGTAGCGGAGCTGTTCGTTGGTTGGTGAGATAAAGAGCGCGCCTGCTCCTGCGCCATCGATGTTCAGGGAGCCATCGAAATACATCTTCCAGTATTTAATTGGCCCCTGATCGGGAGGTGCGCTAAGGTATGTCCATTCGATGATAAAGTCCACCAGAGCCTGAGACTTGATGGATGTGCGACCCTAGAACTCAATTGAATAAGGGCATAATTCCATTGCCCACTTGACGATGCCTTCATTAGCGTCCTTATTTCGAACGATGTCTCCCAATGGAAAATTAGTCTTGACAACCACCCGATATTCATCGAAGTAATGTTTCAACTTTCAGGATGTAATTAGGATGGCGTAGATTAGATTTTGAACTTGTGGGTACCTGGCTTTGGACTCATTGAGCACCTCACTGATGAAGTAAACAGGGCACTAGACTTTGTACACGTGGCTGGGTTCCTCACGCTTGACCACGATGACTGTGGAGACCACGCGATCGGTGACCGTAATATAGAGAAGAAAAACATCATCTTTCTGAGGGGCTGTAAGGACTGGAGGAGAGGTTAAGAATTATTTGAGCTGCGTGAAGGCAGTGTCAGCTTCTTCGGACCAGACGAACTTCTCCGAAGCCTTGAGTAACTTGAAGAAAGGCAGGCCCTTTTCGCCTAGTCGTGAAATGAAACGGCTTAAGGCGGCCATACATCCAGTGAGCTTCTGGATACCCTTGATGTTTTTGGGTGGCTACATTTCCAAAATGGTCTTTACCTTTGTCGGGTTGGGGCGTATGCCATCGTAGCTGACGACGTTGCCCAATAATATACCAGATGGGACTCCGAAGATGCACTTCTTTGGATTAAGCTTCCATTGGTACTTGTTGAGAGCTGTGAAGGTACGCTGGAGATTGTCTAGCACGGTGTGAGCCTCCCTGGTTTTCATGACCACATCATCGACGTAGGCTTCGACCAGATCATCCTTGATCTCATCAGCAAGGCAATGCTAGATAGCACACTGGTACGTGGCCCTCGCGTTCTTAAGCCCGAACGACATAGTCGTGTAGCAGTAGGTGCTGCATGGTATAATGAAGGACGTCTTGATCTGATCATCCTTGTTGAGAGCGATCTAGTGATAACTAGAGTAGCAATCGAGAAAAGACAGCAGCTCACAGCCGGCTGTGGAATCAACGACTTTGTCTATGCGAGGTAAGCCGAAGGAGTCTTTAGGGCAGTGCTTGTTGATATCAGTATAATCAACGCACATTCTCCATTCATTATTCTTTTTGTGTACAAGGACCAGGTTGGCTAACCAGTCCGGATGATACACTTCTTTAATAAATCCAGCTGCTAAAAGCCGGGTAACTTCTGCCCTAATAGCCTCCTTTTTGTCGTGAGCGAACCGTCGTAACTTTTGCTTGATAGGTCTTGCGGTCTTTGAGACGTTCAAGGAGTGCTCGATCAGGTGCCGAGGAACACCAGGCATGTCAGTGGGTTTCCACAAGAACATGCTTATGTTGTCCCTTAGAAACTTGATGAGCGCATCTTCCTATTTAGGATCCAGGTTGGCCCCGATAAGGGCCGTCTTGCTGGGATCGTCGTCGACGAGCTGAATCTCCTTGTGCTCGTTAGACTTGATGTGCTTCCGTGGTGCTTGGCGCTCTGGGATCTCCAGTTGGCCGGTGGGAATCTTGGAGGCGTCGACTAGGGTTTGCTCCATGCGAATTGAGAGGTCGGTGGCCTCTGCCACCTTAAAGCTTTCCTCTTCACAGTTGTAGGCAGTGTAAACATTGTCTCTGAGAGTAAGGACGCCCTACTCGGTAGGCATTTTGAGCACCAAGTAAGAGTAGTGCGGTACAACCATGAACTTGGTGAGCACTAGTCGACCAAGGATGGTGTGATAAGTACCCTCGAAGTCTGTGACCACGAAGTTAACATAGTCAGTGCAGAAGTTGTTTGGATTGCCGAATTGCACAGGGAGCGTGATCTGCCCGAGAGGGATGAAGCTATATCCGGGAAGGATGCCCTAGAACTGTGCATCGTAAGGCTTGAGATCGGCCTGAGTTAGTTTAAGAGCAGGCAAACTGCTGTGAAACAAGATGTCGATGGAACTGCCACCATCCACGAGCACCCTCTCAAACCAGACGCTGTTGATGCATGGGTCAAGGACGAGGGGAAAATGACCAGGTTCTAGAATTGCTTCCCACCGGTCTGCTCGGCTGAAGGAGATTTCATGGTGGGACCAAGCCAGGAGCCTGGGATCGGAGATGAGGTCGTCGGTGTTGACGACGCTCAAGTAGGCCCGCTTCGGCAGCTTGTGTTTGCGCTTGGACTCTAAAGACACCTTTTCACCAAAGATGGAGTGGACCATTTTGGTGGGATTGACATATTGGTGACGAGGATTTCTATCCTGTTCATCATCATTGTCATCATCACCGTCACGCCGCGGTCCATCTTCAATGGCCTTTGGAGCATCATCATTGGCAAGTTGCTTGGCGTAGATGTTCTTGAGGAAGCGGCAGTTCTCCATGGTGTGATTGGACTTGGGATGGATCTGGCAAGGACCCTTCAAAGCTTTGTTGTAATCCTCTTGATAGTCACGGTGACCAGCAGGTTTCTTGACCGCGTGGACCTCATGGTCGCCTTTGCGGGCACGCTTGCCTCTGAAATCACTGCGATTATCGGGCCATCGATCATGATTATCTCGGCGGTCGCGATTGTTGTTGTTGTTGCGCCGGTCGCGATGTTCGCGGTTGTCATTCTGACCACGGTCATTGGGTTTATCGTCCCGGTGCGGTGGGTGCTCGGGGCGTGATGACCCACCCATGTCTTCCTTAATGATCTTCTCGGCATCATCGGCATCCGTGTAGTTCTTGGCAGTAGCGAGGAGCTCAGAAATCGTAGACGGCCGTTTTCGGAGCAGCTTGCTTTTGAGGGTGTCGTGGTGGCAAAGGCCTTTGATGAAAGCTGAGACTGCTTTGTCCTGAGTGATTCTTGGGATCATGAGATGCATATCCGAGAAGCGTCAGATGTAGTCACGCAGCGGCTCGCCTGCTCGGTCATGTATGCGCTCAAGGTCATACTTGTTGCCTAGCTGGTCACATGTGGCGATGAAATTATCGATGAAGGCTTGCCGAATATCCGACCAGGTATCGAACTGGTTATCCGGGAGGTTGAGAAGCCATTGATGACCTGCCTGATCAAGAACAACCGGAAGATAGTTAGCCATTACGTGCTCATCACCTGCGGCAGATCAGACGGTGATCTCATAGAGCGTGACCCAGCTTTCAGGGTTCTCCTTGCCGTCATGTTTCCTAAGCTTCTCAAGCTTGAAATTCCTTGGCCAGATGACTTGTCAGAGATGAGGAGTAAACTATTTGAGACCCGAAGGGCCATGTTCGGTGTCATACTGGATGCGGCGCACGTTCTCGTGGGCCTGGCGGTCATTAGCACGACTAGTGATGTAACTGCGGACATCGCGAGGAGGAAGACGGTGACGGAGATCATGAGGAGGGTTCTGGTCGACCTCTTGATCTCGATTGCCGTGATGATTGCGGTTGTTGTCGCCGCAACCTTGACCACCTTCTTGTCTGCCCTCGTCACCGCCGCCACCACCGCCGTCGCTGCCGCCGCCACTGCCGCCATCACGGGGCGAATTGTCACGATGTTGGTGACTTGGATGCTCTGAAGCACGAGAATGACGGCTCCAACTAGATGCGATGGAGGTGGTTGTAGCAGCTCGGGCTCGCTGGGCGAGCTCGACGGTTTGGCCCATAGCGGCGGTTAGATATGCTTTGATTTCTTCGTGAACCACGTGGTTTTCTAGCGTGTCTGGTAATCGGTCCAGGTTGGCCATGACGATGGCCACGTTGGCACTTGAGGTCCTGAAAACTTGCCTATCGCCTACTCTATCGAAGGCGTTAGCCAGATCCCGAGGTCGGGGTCCCCTGCGATGTGCTTCTTCTTCTTCAGCCTCATGCTGACGGCATTCGGCGCGATCGGCATTACGCTGTTCGTGAAGTTGCCGTTGCTCGTTAGTTTATCCCACGACTGCGGGCTCGTCATTGCTGACGTTGAGCACCATATCGCCACGTCTTGGTGGGAACCTCAGAATCAGAGAGAAACTCAAAGGGTATGGTAGTGGATCTAGACCATATTCGTCGTCTTCGAGGTGTTGAGCCTCGATGTGAACAGATTGTGTAGATCCAGTGCTGGAGTCACCATCCTCGGGTAGTGTATGAACTGAACCTTCATGATACTCCCGAATACCGACCATGCTGATGGCGTCGCCAGGTGGTGGTCGAAGTATATCCAGGAAGTACAAATCTGAAACATGGTCTCGCTCCGTGGGACCCATGAACAGATGAGGTGTATGGTACGCATGCTCGGAAGTAGCGTTTTCCAGGCCGTTTGGGAAGCCCTTGCAATCCTCCGTTGGGACTTGGTACTCAGAGAGCCTGAGGCCAGGTGTAGGAACCAGGCGAAGGCGTATCGTACGCCCTTTAGGAGTTACGGTGACCACTAGATCTGTATCTAGCCGTGTTGGACAGCGAGCCCAAACTGGTCGGGTAGATCTGTTGTGGTTAAGAAGTACCTGCTTGGTAGATTGATTTTGGATCGAATCCACCAAAGTCAGGGTTTGCGAGAGCTTGTGGCTGACTTGGTCGATAGCTTCGATCAGGTCGGTGTTGTCGATCACCCTTCCTTTGTAGCGGGGAAGTGGTCGACGAGTTGGCGGCGTGGTCGGAGCCGTTGCCGGGGGTGGTTGGAGTCGTAGCCAGCGTGGTCAGAGCCGTAGCCGATAAAGACGTGGTTGACACAAATCGGATCTGCGCCTCTTCCGTGGTAGTGGCGGTGAAGCTGTTGACACCGGTGGTCCAGGTGATCTGGCCGACAGTGAACGAGAGACCGTCCGCCACGGCCGCGGAGTCGGGAATGATGACCATCTTGCTTGCCTGGAAAGCTGTACGCACACCCCCTACCTTGCGCGCCACTGTCGACGAAACATGTTCGGCAGTCTACCAAGGGGTATGCCCAAGACAGCGATTTGTCGGTAGATAGGTGCACAAGCTACGAACTAGATGGTGACGCAAGACACAACAAGGTTTTATCCAGGTTCGGCCGTCGTGAGGGCGTAATACCTACGTCCTGCGTCTAATTTGTATTGCTGTGTATAATGAGATGTGTTTTGAGGGGTGCTCTGCCCGCCTTATATAGTCCGGGGGCAGGGTTACAAATCTGGAAACTAATCTTGTCCGGTTACAATTGTCATAACTGGCCGGATAAGGATTCCTATTCTAACCGACCAGGATCTTGCTTGATCTCTAAGTTTGCTTTTCTTCCTTGCGTGGGACGCCGAGTAGATCGACTGGGCCACGCGTCGTCTTCTGATGAGCCGGGCCCACTGATCTGGGCCAGCCTAAGTCTAGCCATAGGGGTATAGGGGTTAATACCCCCACAATGCTCGTGTGCTTTCCGCTGCCGTCCGGCGTGACAACGATGTCGTTGGTGGTCGCCGGGGACAGCGACTCCAGGAGCTTCCTGTCGTGCTCATAGCCAGGACGGGAACGTGGTGCCTTCACGTGACGGCGCAGCCGCCGTGGACGGCGGGCCGCCGCCGCTGCTCCGGACCTTGACCTTCCTGACTGCAGCGCAAGCGCGGTGCTGATGAACCGTGCGAGCGCGCACAGGCTGTCGCGGCAGGTGCCCTGGTTCGTCAGCGCGGCGCTGAGCCATGTCGTGGCCCCGTCCGACTCGGCTGCGGATCCCATGAGCACGTCGCGGAGCTGCACGAGGTTGATGCCGAGCAGCTCGTCGTAGTCGTGCATGCCCACCGGCGCTGGCGCCGCTGGGGACGCGGAGAGGCTCCACGCCGTTGCGCGCGGCGTCGTCACCCGAACCATCGCGAACTGGACGGACGCCGTGAAGGGGAAAGTTCGTGCTGGACGCCACGTGTGCAAAAACCAGGGTTCCAAAACCGATTTGGACCCAGAGTGATACATTTAGCAATTTTAGGGTCCCGAGAATCTGGTTTTATAAATATATGGACCTATTTGAGAACACGGGACAAGTTCAATGACCCCTAGTGGATTTCACTCTTGCATATACATGCATGTTGTAAGCATATGTTTCAAGTGTTTTCGAGTGTTTTGTATGTATATTTACAAATGTTTCATCTGGATGTTACATATGTTTGTAATGGTTTTCAAATGTTTTTAAGACGTTTTCACAAGTATTTTAGACGCTTGTTTCAAGTGTTTTATCTGCCTTCTTTTGTATGTTGCAACTGTTGCATCTGGATGTTTCAGAAGTAGATCAGGTGTTGCAATATAATGAAATGTGCGTGGAAAGCGGCCGGCGGTATGGACGATGTTCGGGGCGGCGTGGGCGACGTCCGGGGTTGCACGGGCGATGTCCATGGCGGCGTGGACCCATTGTTGATGTGCTCGCTCCTTGTGCGGGTGGCGTCCGGACGCCAGTGCCCAGATCAGACGTTCGGGCGTAGGAAAAATCAGGAGGACGGAGTACGAGGCCTAAACACTGACATGCTTGCTTGCTTCTCCTGTCCGGCCACACGAACGAGCCAATGCCCATTGCCGGCCACCAAGACACCCAACTACACGGCGCGGTGTTCCCTGCCAAGTCGCACCCTTTTCGTGTCGTTACCTCGGCGCTCTCCAAAGACTCAGGCGATCAGAAGAGCAGCGGGTGGTCGATGCGGTCGCAGCTAGGATACCCACATGGAAGGCAGGCCTGATCAACACCGACGCCGAGTCGCTGACCAAGACAACCCTTTCGGCGATTCTAGTGCACGTTTCCATGGTCTGCTGCTTGTCGGCCTGGGCCATCCAGCAGATTGATCAGCGACGGATCGGAGACCGATTCGTCGGTCACTCATCGCGCCGAACCTATTCAGAGCGATTAGCCGGAGAAGGCTGAACTCTACTGTCACAGACGCGCTCTTCCAGAGACGATGGTCCGACACATCACAGGTGCGCTGACGGCGCCGGTCCTCTGTGACTACGTACGTCCGGCTGTGGGAGATTTTGGAAACAGTCGAGCTACACCCAATGGTCTCAGACAGATTTGTGTGGCGTTGGTCGCCATCAGGAAGTTACACTGCATCCTTGGCTTATAGATCCTTTTTCGTTGGGACGTCGTCGCTGCAGGTGGCCAAGGAGCTCTGGAGCGCCACAGTGCCGCCGAAGACCAAGTTCTTGCTCTGGTTAGCAATCAAGGCAAGATTATGGACTGCAGAACGTCGCAATCGGCACGGGTTGCATTGCAGCAACAAGACAACTGCGCTCTGTGTGATCAGGGTTCAGAAAAAACCAGATCACCTGTTCACGTCATAAGTTTTCACCGGGGAGACTTGGTCTCGCGTCCTTACCACAATTGGTTTGCCGACGGCTGCACCCGGCGTGGAAGACGATCTGGTGACCTGGTGGATGGCTGGATGCGAACAAGGGCGCGACTGCCGCAATGCCAAAGGAAGGCCTGCGACTCAATGGTGCTTCTTATATGAATGGAATATATATATCAGCGGGTCTCTCATATTGGAGGAGGCCGGGACTTACAGTTGGATTGCGGCGGGTTTCAGTTCGTTGTTGTTCCTCTTCGCTCGCCTACCTGGGTGAACGAATCGGTGGAACATGATTTTTTTTTTTTGCATATTGGACATCCAAGCAATTTTTTCAGACAAGTCAAAAACTTACTACTGGGTTTTTTTTGGCATACTATCCATGCAATTTTTTCAGGCCAAGTCAGGAAATCACTAGAGCCTGTCAACCTGCACGAAGTTGCAGAGGCGGTGTCGAGGTAGAGCGCACATCTCCTTGTTTGTGAGGAATTGTTGTTCAAGGTCGTGTGGAACATGATGTACCATGGTGAAAAGTGTGGTATTTCTTAGATATTTCATGACACTAATCAGATTTTCACAATTCTGTAGTAGTTGGTTAACTGCAGACTTATGGGTTTTCAATTTTTTCGAGCAGTTTGGATCTTTGTAATATTTTTTTGTAGTTTCTCTTCAATGCAGCGTACTTGTTCATAGTGGCCGAGTTCATGGAGGACACTATTTGTCTTTATGGTCGAAGCTGTTTGCAAATTAAAAATTAGGTACAAGTTTGAAGATGAATTGGTGACAAGTGATTATATGAAGATGGCACAGGAGGAGCAATATGGTGTATGCAGACACTAAGACTTCTTCAATTAACTCCGGTACATGATCCTTCTATGATAATTCTTTGTTGCAGAGCTCCCTCATACCAACCCTGGACTCAATACTACCCCCACTAAGCATTCAAATGCTTACATGCTTGTTTACATTCAAGAAAGTAACAAAGAGAAATTTATTTGTCAATAAAAACATATAACAACATCCACTTTCAGCTTCCTCTAATACATCAATTCATAATGTCCCTCTCACATGGACATAAATTGGTTTCTGACTGAATGAATTCTTGTGCAAGGTGGTTGAATAGATGCTAAGTTCCATTTCATCACATGTGCTGATGCAAAAGACATGAAACAAGAAAGAGACATGTACAAATCCCTCAAGGCTATGTGGATCTATATAAGGAGCTAGAGGCCAAAAGTGAAACAAAGTTTTTTCAAACATTATGAATTGCATAACTCATGAACAATTTGGCCGATTAGGCTGATTATTAGTAAGATGGGTGCATGCCATTTTCATGAAACATAGTCATGCTCTTAATGAAATATTTGCCGCAAGTCATGTTCTTGAAGATGAACGTTTCAATAAATTGAGGACCACAATTCTGCTCAGGGAAAATTTGATGCCAAATTGCACTATTCATCATGAGCATTCTATGATCAATGCATCAAAATGTTACCCTCAAATGATACATGCTAAGGCAAGAATTTTACACCATATTACGACCTGTTATTCGGATCTAATCTGATATCCGAAACTGGAAGTTCTAACTCCACATCTTACTTTTTGGCTGTCATTTGAAATTTATTTTCCATTTTTGTAGGAACCATACCAGAGTTCAAATGAAAATCTTTTAGTTATTAGTTCATCACATCTTCAAAGCAAAAGAAAAAAATAGTGCTTTACTACATCACATTCCACACGACAGCAATAGAAGTGATCTGAATTAAACAGGACAGAGTTAAGCACAAGTAGCAAATACAAAGGTAGCTACTGATTCGCTTCACAAAAGCATGGCCACAAATTAAATGCAGGTTAATGGAAGATTGGAAGAAGCTTCCCTACAAAGCCAATGCGAATCTATCGTCCATCAATCATCGTTAGTTGTCGTTCTAGAATCATGCATGTTTTTAGTCGTCGTTGAGGTCGATCTTCACCGTGTCCAAGGCTCGTTCCCCTCTGCTGAACCTCTCGAACAACACCGCCAGATAATCCTTGGTCGTGGTCTTCCTGTACCGCCTCGGCCTCTTGTCGTCCACCAGCTCCGGCAGCGGCTCGATCTCCTTCTCCGTGTCCAACGTGTAGAACATCGCCAGCGACACCCGGTCGCTCTCGGCGTTTGTCACCGCGCGGTGCACGGGGCTCCTGAACAAGCCGTTGCTCATGATCTGCAACAATTTTTACAGAGTGCCCAGTCCGGCCGTCAGACCAAGAACACGATTGCACATTTGCACTTGCAGAAGATACCTACCTCTGTTACGTCCCCAACGTTGACAACCAACGCGTTCGGGACGATGGGCATGTTCGCCGTCATCGTCATTGGCTTCTGCACCTGAAGCCCGCTGACGACGTTGTCGATGAGAACGACGGTGATCACGGAGGCGTCGGAGTGGGGTTTCAGGCTGAAGACGATGACGCCGGCCACACGGATCAATGCTTTCGTTAGCAGAGATGAAGGCAAGGATTTAGGTCGCAAGTGAGGATGTTTGTGTAGATCGATGCCGCCGCTGAGGATGGCTAAATGGCTCGAGGCTGCTACCATTGCATGAGAGTGCCATTGCATTGAGGCTCCGTCACCAACTAAGGCGCCATATGCTAACGTTGCATTGGTTACGACGATACTGGTGTATATTGAGGACAGAGGAGACAAAGAAAAGGCAGCGATAATTATTAGAAATATTTTTGTTTTCTGGCATGGAGAGATCTTTTCGGGATGAGCCAAACTGACAGAGATTTTTTTTGGCATATTGGACATCCAAGCAATTTTTTCAGGACAAGTCAAAAACTTACTACTGGTTTTTTTTGGCATACTATCCATGCAATTTTTTCAGGCCAAGTCAGGAAATCACTAGAGCCTGTCAACCTGCACGAAGTTGCAGAGGCGGCGTCGAGGTAGAGCGCACATCTCCTTGTTTGTGAGGAATTGTTGTTCAAGGTCGTGTGGAACATGATGTACCATGGTGAAAAGTGTGGTATTTCTTAGATATTTCATGACACTAATCTGATTTTCACAATTCTGTAGTAGTTGGTTAACTGCAGACTTATGGGTTTTCAATTTTTTCGAGCAGTTTGGATCTTTGTAATAATTTTTTGTAGCTTCTCTTCAATGCAGCGTACTGGCTCATAGTGGCCGAGTTCATGGAGGACACTATTTGTCTTTATGGTCGAAGCTGTTTGCAAATTAAAAATTAGGTACAAGTTTGAAGATGAATTGGTGACAAGTGATTATATGAAGATGGCACAGGAGGAGCAATATGGTGTATGCAGACACTAAGACTTCTTCAATTAACTCCGGTACATGATCCTTCTATGATAATTCTTTGTTGCAGAGCTCCCTCATACCAACCCTGGACTCAATACTACCCCCACTAAGCATTCAAATGCTTACATGCTTGTTTACATTCAAGAAAGTAACAAAGAGAAATTTATTTGTCAATGAAAACATATAACAACATCCACTTTCAGCTTCCTCTAATACATCAATTCATAATGTCCCTCTCACATGGACATAAATTGGTTTCTGACTGAATGAATTCTTGTGCAAGGTGGTTGAATAGATGCTAAGTTCCATTTCATCACATGTGCTGATGCAAAAGACATGAAACAAGAAAGAGACATGTACAAATCCCTCAAGGCTATGTGGGTCTATATAAGGAGCTAGAGGCCAAAAGTGAAACAGAGTTTTTTCAAACATTATGAATTGCATAACTCATGAACTATTTGGCCGATTAGGCTGATTATTAGTAAGATGGGTGCATGCCATTTTCATGAAACATAGTCATGCTCTTAATGAAATATTTGCCGCAAGTCATGTTCTTGAAGATGAACGTTTCAGTAAATTGAGGACCACAATTCTGCTCAGGGAAAATTTGATGCCAAATTGCACTATTC
This sequence comes from Saccharum hybrid cultivar R570, assembly GCA_038087645.1. Lineage (NCBI taxonomy): Eukaryota > Viridiplantae > Streptophyta > Magnoliopsida > Poales > Poaceae > Saccharum > Saccharum hybrid cultivar. Next base: position 2,505,207 of record JAQSUU010000262.1, on the reverse strand, counting down.
ATCATGAGCATTCTATGATCAATGCATCAAAATGTTACCCTCAAATGATACATGCTAAGGCAAGAATTTTACACCATATTACGACCTGTTATTCGGATCTAATCTGATATCCGAAACTGGAAGTTCTAACTCCACATCTTACTGTTTGGCTGTCATTTGAAATTTATTTTCCATTTTTGTAGGAACCATACCAGAGTTCAAATGAAAATCTTTTAGTTATTAGTTCATCACATCTTCAAAGCAAAAGAAAAAAATAGTGCTTTACTACATCACATTCCACACGACAGCAATAGAAGTGATCTGAATTAAACAGGACAGAGTTAAGCACAAGTAGCAAATACAAAGGTAGCTACTGATTCGCTTCACAAAAGCATGGCCACAAATTAAATGCAGGTTAATGGAAGATTGGAAGAAGCTTCCCTACAAAGCCAATGCGAATCTATCGTCCATCAATCATCGTTAGTTGTCGTTCTAGAATCATGCATGTTTTTAGTCGTCGTTGAGGTCGATCTTCACCGTGTCCAAGGCTCGTTCCCCTCTGCTGAACCTCTCGAACAACACCGCCAGATAATCCTTGGTCGTGGTCTTCCTGTACCGCCTCGGCCTCTTGTCGTCCACCAGCTCCGGCAGCGGCTCGATCTCCTTCTCCGTGTCCAACGTGTAGAACATCGCCAGCGACACCCGGTCGCTCTCGGCGTTTGTCACCGCGCGGTGCACGGGGCTCCTGAACAAGCCGTTGCTCATGATCTGCAACAATTTTTACAGAGTGCCCAGTCCGGCCGTCAGACCAAGAACACGATTGCACATTTGCACTTGCAGAAGATACCTACCTCTGTTACGTCCCCAACGTTGACAACCAACGCGTTCGGGACGATGGGCATGTTCGCCGTCATCGTCATTGGCTTCTGCACCTGAAGCCCGCTGACGACGTTGTCGATGAGAACGACGGTGATCACGGAGGCGTCGGAGTGGGGTTTCAGGCTGAAGACGATGACGCCGGCCACACGGATCAATGCTTTCGTTAGCAGAGATGAAGGCAAGGATTTAGGTCGCAAGTGAGGATGTTTGTGTAGATCGATGCCGCCGCTGAGGATGGCTAAATGGCTCGAGGCTGCTACCATTGCATGAGAGTGCCATTGCATTGAGGCTCCGTCACCAACTAAGGCGCCATATGCTAACGTTGCATTGGTTACGACGATACTGGTGTATATTGAGGACAGAGGAGACAAAGAAAAGGCAGCGATAATTATTAGAAATATTTTTGTTTTCTGGCATGGAGAGATCTTTTCGGGATGAGCCAAACTGACAGAGATTTTTTTTGGCATATTGGACATCCAAGCAATTTTTTCAGGACAAGTCAAAAACTTACTACTGGTTTTTTTTGGCATACTATCCATGCAATTTTTTCAGGCCAAGTCAGGAAATCACTAGAGCCTGTCAACCTGCACGAAGTTGCAGAGGCGGCGTCGAGGTAGAGCGCACATCTCCTTGTTTGTGAGGAATTGTTGTTCAAGGTCGTGTGGAACATGATGTACCATGGTGAAAAGTGTGGTATTTCTTAGATATTTCATGACACTAATCTGATTTTCACAATTCTGTAGTAGTTGGTTAACTGCAGACTTATGGGTTTTCAATTTTTTCGAGCAGTTTGGATCTTTGTAATAATTTTTTGTAGCTTCTCTTCAATGCAGCGTACTGGCTCATAGTGGCCGAGTTCATGGAGGACACTATTTGTCTTTATGGTCGAAGCTGTTTGCAAATTAAAAATTAGGTACAAGTTTGAAGATGAATTGGTGACAAGTGATTATATGAAGATGGCACAGGAGGAGCAATATGGTGTATGCAGACACTAAGACTTCTTCAATTAACTCCGGTACATGATCCTTCTATGATAATTCTTTGTTGCAGAGCTCCCTCATACCAACCCTGGACTCAATACTACCCCCACTAAGCATTCAAATGCTTACATGCTTGTTTACATTCAAGAAAGTAACAAAGAGAAATTTATTTGTCAATGAAAACATATAACAACATCCACTTTCAGCTTCCTCTAATACATCAATTCATAATGTCCCTCTCACATGGACATAAATTGGTTTCTGACTGAATGAATTCTTGTGCAAGGTGGTTGAATAGATGCTAAGTTCCATTTCATCACATGTGCTGATGCAAAAGACATGAAACAAGAAAGAGACATGTACAAATCCCTCAAGGCTATGTGGGTCTATATAAGGAGCTAGAGGCCAAAAGTGAAACAGAGTTTTTTCAAACATTATGAATTGCATAACTCATGAACTATTTGGCCGATTAGGCTGATTATTAGTAAGATGGGTGCATGCCATTTTCATGAAACATAGTCATGCTCTTAATGAAATATTTGCCGCAAGTCATGTTCTTGAAGATGAACGTTTCAGTAAATTGAGGACCACAATTCTGCTCAGGGAAAATTTGATGCCAAATTGCACTATTCATCATGAGCATTCTATGATCAATGCATCAAAATGTTACCCTCAAATGATACATGCTAAGGCAAGAATTTTACACCATATTACGACCTGTTATTCGGATCTAATCTGATATCCGAAACTGGAAGTTCTAACTCCACATCTTACTGTTTGGCTGTCATTTGAAATTTATTTTCCATTTTTGTAGGAACCATACCAGAGTTCAAATGAAAATCTTTTAGTTATTAGTTCATCACATCTTCAAAGCAAAAGAAAAAAATAGTGCTTTACTACATCACATTCCACACGACAGCAATAGAAGTGATCTGAATTAAACAGGACAGAGTTAAGCACAAGTAGCAAATACAAAGGTAGCTACTGATTCGCTTCACAAAAGCATGGCCACAAATTAAATGCAGGTTAATGGAAGATTGGAAGAAGCTTCCCTACAAAGCCAATGCGAATCTATCGTCCATCAATCATCGTTAGTTGTCGTTCTAGAATCATGCATGTTTTTAGTCGTCGTTGAGGTCGATCTTCACCGTGTCCAAGGCTCGTTCCCCTCTGCTGAACCTCTCGAACAACACCGCCAGATAATCCTTGGTCGTGGTCTTCCTGTACCACCTCGGCCTCTTGTCGTCCACCAGCTCCGGCAGCGGCTCGATCTCCTTCTCCGTGTCCAACGTGTAGAACATCGCCAGCGACACCCGGTCGCTCTCGGCGTTTGTCACCGCGCGGTGCACGGGGCTCCTGAACAAGCCGTTGCTCATGATCTGCAACAATTTTTACAGAGTGCCCAGTCCGGCCGTCAGACCAAGAACACGATTGCACATTTGCACTTGCAGAAGATACCTACCTCTGTTACGTCCCCAACGTTGACAACCAACGCGTTCGGGACGATGGGCATGTTCGCCGTCATCGTCATTGGCTTCTGCACCTGAAGCCCGCTGACGACGTTGTCGATGAGAACGACGGTGATCACGGAGGCGTCGGAGTGGGGTTTCAGGCTGAAGACGATGACGCCGGCCACATGGATCAATGCTTTCGTTAGCAGAGATGAAGGCAAGGATTTAGGTCGCAAGTGAGGATGTTTGTGTAGATCGATGCCGCCGCTGAGGATGGCTAAATGGCTCGAGGCTGCTACCATTGCATGAGAGTGCCATTGCATTGAGGCTCCGTCACCAACTAAGGCGCCATATGCTAACGTTGCATTGGTTACGACGATACTGGTGTATATTGAGGACAGAGGAGACAAAGAAAAGGCAGCGATAATTATTAGAAATATTTTTGTTTTCTGGCATGGAGAGATCTTTTCGGGATGAGCCAAACTGACAGAGATTTTTTTGGCATATTGGACATCCAAGCAATTTTTTCAGGACAAGTCAAAAACTTACTACTGGGTTTTTTTTGGCATACTATCCATGCAATTTTTTCAGGCCAAGTCAGGAAATCACTAGAGCCTGTCAACCTGCACGAAGTTGCAGAGGCGGCGTCGAGGTAGAGCGCACATCTCCTTGTTTGTGAGGAATTGTTGTTCAAGGTCGTGTGGAACATGATGTACCATGGTGAAAAGTGTGGTATTTCTTAGATATTTCATGACACTAATCTGATTTTCACAATTCTGTAGTAGTTGGTTAACTGCAGACTTATGGGTTTTCAATTTTTTCGAGCAGTTTGGATCTTTGTAATAATTTTTTGTAGCTTCTCTTCAATGCAGCGTACTGGCTCATAGTGGCCGAGTTCATGGAGGACACTATTTGTCTTTATGGTCGAAGCTGTTTGCAAATTAAAAATTAGGTACAAGTTTGAAGATGAATTGGTGACAAGTGATTATATGAAGATGGCACAGGAGGAGCAATATGGTGTATGCAGACACTAAGACTTCTTCAATTAACTCCGGTACATGATCCTTCTATGATAATTCTTTGTTGCAGAGCTCCCTCATACCAACCCTGGACTCAATACTACCCCCACTAAGCATTCAAATGCTTACATGCTTGTTTACATTCAAGAAAGTAACAAAGAGAAATTTATTTGTCAATGAAAACATATAACAACATCCACTTTCAGCTTCCTCTAATACATCAATTCATAATGTCCCTCTCACATGGACATAAATTGGTTTCTGACTGAATGAATTCTTGTGCAAGGTGGTTGAATAGATGCTAAGTTCCATTTCATCACATGTGCTGAAGCAAAAGACATGAAACAAGAAAGAGACATGTACAAATCCCTCAAGGCTATGTGGGTCTATATAAGGAGCTAGAGGCCAAAAGTGAAACAGAGTTTTTTCAAACATTATGAATTGCATAACTCATGAACTATTTGGCCGATTAGGCTGATTATTAGTAAGATGGGTGCATGCCATTTTCATGAAACATAGTCATGCTCTTAATGAAATATTTGCCGCAAGTCATGTTCTTGAAGATGAACGTTTCAGTAAATTGAGGACCACAATTCTGCTCAGGGAAAATTTGATGCCAAATTGCACTATTCATCATGAGCATTCTATGATCAATGCATCAAAATGTTACCCTCAAATGATACATGCTAAGGCAAGAATTTTACACCATATTACGACCTGTTATTCGGATCTAATCTGATATCCGAAACTGGAAGTTCTAACTCCACATCTTACTGTTTGGCTGTCATTTGAAATTTATTTTCCATTTTTGTAGGAACCATACCAGAGTTCAAATGAAAATCTTTTAGTTATTAGTTCATCACATCTTCAAAGCAAAAGAAAAAAATAGTGCTTTACTACATCACATTCCACACGACAGCAATAGAAGTGATCTGAATTAAACAGGATAGAGTTAAGCACAAGTAGCAAATACAAAGGTAGCTACTGATTCGCTTCACAAAAGCATGGCCACAAATTAAATGCAGGTTAATGGAAGATTGGAAGAAGCTTCCCTACAAAGCCAATGCGAATCTATCGTCCATCAATCATCGTTAGTTGTCGTTCTAGAATCATGCATGTTTTTAGTCGTCGTTGAGGTCGATCTTCACCGTGTCCAAGCCTCGTTCCCCTCTGCTGAACCTCTCGAACAGCACCGCCAGATAATCCTTGGTCGTGGTCTTCCTGTACCGCCTCGGCCTCTTGTCGTCCACCAGCTCCGGCAGCGGCTCGATCTCCTTCTCCGTGTCCAACGTGTAGAACATCGCCAGCGACACCCGGTCGCTCTCGGCGTTTGTCACCGCGCGGTGCACGGGGCTCCTGAACAAGCCGTTGCTCATGATCTGCAACAATTTTTACAGAGTGCCCAGTCCGGCCGTCAGACCAAGAACACGATTGCACATTTGCACTTGCAGAAGATACCTACCTCTGTTACGTCCCCAACGTTGACAACCAACGCGTTCGGGACGATGGGCATGTTCGCCGTCATCGTCATTGGCTTCTGCACCTGAAGCCCGCTGACGACGTTGTCGATGAGAACGACGGTGATCACGGAGGCGTCGGAGTGGGGTTTCAGGCTGAAGACGATGACGCCGGCCACATGGATCAATGCTTTCGTTAGCAGAGATGAAGGCAAGGATTTAGGTCGCAAGTGAGGATGTTTGTGTAGATCGATGCCGCCGCTGAGGATGGCTAAATGGCTCGAGGCCGCTACCATTGCATGAGAGTGCCATTGCATTGAGGCTCCGTCACCAACTAAGGCGCCATATGCTAACGTTGCATTGGTTACGACGATACTGGTGTATATTGAGGACAGAGGAGACAAAGAAAATGCAGCGATAATTATTAGAAATATTTTTGTTTTCTGGCATGGAGAGATCTTTTCGGGATGAGCCAAACTGACAGAGATTTTTTTGGCATATTGGACATCCAAGCAATTTTTTCAGGACAAGTCAAAAACTTACTACTGGGTTTTTTTTTGGCATACTATCCATGCAATTTTTTCAGGCCAAGTCAGGAAATCACTAGAGCCTGTCAACCTGCACGAAGTTGCAGAGGCGGCGTCGAGGTAGAGCGCACATCTCCTTGTTTGTGAGGAATTGTTGTTCAAGGTCGTGTGGAACATGATGTACCATGGTGAAAAGTGTGGTATTTCTTAGATATTTCATGACACTAATCTGATTTTCACAATTCTGTAGTAGTTGGTTAACTGCAGACTTATGGGTTTTCAATTTTTTCGAGCAGTTTGGATCTTTGTAATAATTTTTTGTAGCTTCTCTTCAATGCAGCGTACTGGCTCATAGTGGCCGAGTTCATGGAGGACACTATTTGTCTTTATGGTCGAAGCTGTTTGCAAATTAAAAATTAGGTACAAGTTTGAAGATGAATTGGTGACAAGTGATTATATGAAGATGGCACAGGAGGAGCAATATGGTGTATGCAGACACTAAGACTTCTTCAATTAACTCCGGTACATGATCCTTCTATGATAATTCTTTGTTGCAGAGCTCCCTCATACCAACCCTGGACTCAATACTACCCCCACTAAGCATTCAAATGCTTACATGCTTGTTTACATTCAAGAAAGTAACAAAGAGAAATTTATTTGTCAATGAAAACATATAACAACATCCACTTTCAGCTTCCTCTAATACATCAATTCATAATGTCCCTCTCACATGGACATAAATTGGTTTCTGACTGAATGAATTCTTGTGCAAGGTGGTTGAATAGATGCTAAGTTCCATTTCATCACATGTGCTGATGCAAAAGACATGAAACAAGAAAGAGACATGTACAAATCCCTCAAGGCTATGTGGGTCTATATAAGGAGCTAGAGGCCAAAAGTGAAACAGAGTTTTTTCAAACATTATGAATTGCATAACTCATGAACTATTTGGCCGATTAGGCTGATTATTAGTAAGATGGGTGCATGCCATTTTCATGAAACATAGTCATGCTCTTAATGAAATATTTGCCGCAAGTCATGTTCTTGAAGATGAACGTTTCAGTAAATTGAGGACCACAATTCTGCTCAGGGAAAATTTGATGCCAAATTGCACTATTCATCATGAGCATTCTATGATCAATGCATCAAAATGTTACCCTCAAATGATACATGCTAAGGCAAGAATTTTACACCATATTACGACCTGTTATTCGGATCTAATCTGATATCCGAAACTGGAAGTTCTAACTCCACATCTTACTGTTTGGCTGTCATTTGAAATTTATTTTCCATTTTTGTAGGAACCATACCAGAGTTCAAATGAAAATCTTTTAGTTATTAGTTCATCACATCTTCAAAGCAAAAGAAAAAAATAGTGCTTTACTACATCACATTCCACACGACAGCAATAGAAGTGATCTGAATTAAACAGGACAGAGTTAAGCACAAGTAGCAAATACAAAGGTAGCTACTGATTCGCTTCACAAAAGCATGGCCACAAATTAAATGCAGGTTAATGGAAGATTGGAAGAAGCTTCCCTACAAAGCCAATGCGAATCTATCGTCCATCAATCATCGTTAGTTGTCGTTCCAGAATCATGCATGTTTTTAGTCGTCGTTGAGGTCGATCTTCACCGTGTCCAAGGCTCGTTCCCCTCTGCTGAACCTCTCGAACAACACCGCCAGATAATCCTTGGTCGTGGTCTTCCTGTACCGCCTCGGCCTCTTGTCGTCCACCAGCTCCGGCAGCGGCTCGATCTCCTTCTCCGTGTCCAACGTGTAGAACATCGCCAGCGACACCCGGTCGCTCTCGGCGTTTGTCACCGCGCGGTGCACGGGGCTCCTGAACAAGCCGTTGCTCATGATCTGCAACAATTTTTACAGAGTGCCCAGTCCGGCCGTCAGACCAAGAACACGATTGCACATTTGCACTTGCAGAAGATACCTACCTCTGTTACGTCCCCAACGTTGACAACCAACGCGTTCGGGACGATGGACATGTTCGCCGTCATCGTCATTGGCTTCTGCACCTGAAGCCCGCTGACGACGTTGTCGATGAGAACGACGGTGATCACGGAGGCGTCGGAGTGGGGTTTCAGGCTGAAGACGATGACGCCGGCCACATGGATCAATGCTTTCGTTAGCAGAGATGAAGGCAAGGATTTAGGTCGCAAGTGAGGATGTTTGTGTAGATCGATGCCGCCGCTGAGGATGGCTAAATGGCTCGAGGCCGCTACCATTGCATGAGAGTGCCATTGCATTGAGGCTCCGTCACCAACTAAGGCGCCATATGCTAACGTTGCATTGGTTACGACGATACTGGTGTATATTGAGGACAGAGGAGACAAAGAAAAGGCAGCGATAATTATTAGAAATATTTTTGTTTTCTGGCATGGAGAGATCTTTTCGGGATGAGCCAAACTGACAGAGATTTTTTTTGGCATATTGGACATCCAAGCAATTTTTTCAGGACAAGTCAAAAACTTACTACTGGGTTTTTTTTGGCATACTATCCATGCAATTTTTTCAGGCCAAGTCAGGAAATCACTAGAGCCTGTCAACCTGCACGAAGTTGCAGAGGCGGCGTCGAGGTAGAGCGCACATCTCCTTGTTTGTGAGGAATTGTTGTTCAAGGTCGTGTGGAACATGATGTACCATGGTGAAAAGTGTGGTATTTCTTAGATATTTCATGACACTAATCTGATTTTCACAATTCTGTAGTAGTTGGTTAACTGCAGACTTATGGGTTTTCAATTTTTTCGAGCAGTTTGGATCTTTGTAATAATTTTTTGTAGCTTCTCTTCAATGCAGCGTACTGGCTCATAGTGGCCGAGTTCATGGAGGACACTATTTGTCTTTATGGTCGAAGCTGTTTGCAAATTAAAAATTAGGTACAAGTTTGAAGATGAATTGGTGACAAGTGATTATATGAAGATGGCACAGGAGGAGCAATATGGTGTATGCAGACACTAAGACTTCTTCAATTAACTCCGGTACATGATCCTTCTATGATAATTCTTTGTTGCAGAGCTCCCTCATACCAACCCTGGACTCAATACTACCCCCACTAAGCATTCAAATGCTTACATGCTTGTTTACATTCAAGAAAGTAACAAAGAGAAATTTATTTGTCAATGAAAACATATAACAACATCCACTTTCAGCTTCCTCTAATACATCAATTCATAATGTCCCTCTCACATGGACATAAATTGGTTTCTGACTGAATGAATTCTTGTGCAAGGTGGTTGAATAGATGCTAAGTTCCATTTCATCACATGTGCTGATGCAAAAGACATGAAACAAGAAAGAGACATGTACAAATCCCTCAAGGCTATGTGGGTCTATATAAGGAGCTAGAGGCCAAAAGTGAAACAGAGTTTTTTCAAACATTATGAATTGCATAACTCATGAACTATTTGGCCGATTAGGCTGATTATTAGTAAGATGGGTGCATGCCATTTTCATGAAACATAGTCATGCTCTTAATGAAATATTTGCCGCAAGTCATGTTCTTGAAGATGAACGTTTCAGTAAATTGAGGACCACAATTCTGCTCAGGGAAAATTTGATGCCAAATTGCACTATTCATCATGAGCATTCTATGATCAATGCATCAAAATGTTACCCTCAAATGATACATGCTAAGGCAAGAATTTTACACCATATTACGACCTGTTATTCGGATCTAATCTGATATCCGAAACTGGAAGTTCTAACTCCACATCTTACTGTTTGGCTGTCATTTGAAATTTATTTTCCATTTTTGTAGGAACCATACCAGAGTTCAAATGAAAATCTTTTAGTTATTAGTTCATCACATCTTCAAAGCAAAAGAAAAAAATAGTGCTTTACTACATCACATTCCACACGACAGCAATAGAAGTGATCTGAATTAAACAGGACAGAGTTAAGCACAAGTAGCAAATACAAAGGTAGCTACTGATTCGCTTCACAAAAGCATGGCCACAAATTAAATGCAGGTTAATGGAAGATTGGAAGAAGCTTCCATACAAAGCCAATGCGAATCTATCGTCCATCAATCATCGTTAGTTGTCGTTCCAGAATCATGCATGTTTTTAGTCGTCGTTGAGGTCGATCTTCACCGTGTCCAAGGCTCGTTCCCCTCTGCTGAACCTCTCGAACAACACCGCCAGATAATCCTTGGTCGTGGTCTTCCTGTACCGCCTCGGCCTCTTGTCGTCCACCAGCTCCGGCAGCGGCTCGATCTCCTTCTCCGTGTCCAACGTGTAGAACATCGCCAGCGACACCCGGTCGCTCTCGGCGTTTGTCACCGCGCGGTGCACGGGGCTCCTGAACAAGCCGTTGCTCATGATCTGCAACAATTTTTACAGAGTGCCCAGTCCGGCCGTCAGACCAAGAACACGATTGCACATTTGCACTTGCAGAAGATACCTACCTCTGTTACGTCCCCAACGTTGACAACCAACGCGTTCGGGACGATGGGCATGTTCGCCGTCATCGTCATTGGCTTCTGCACCTGAAGCCCGCTGACGACGTTGTCGATGAGAACGACGGTGATCACGGAGGCGTCGGAGTGGGGTTTCAGGCTGAAGACGATGACGCCGGCCACATGGATCAATGCTTTCGTTAGCAGAGATGAAGGCAAGGATTTAGGTCGCAAGTGAGGATGTTTGTGTAGATCGATGCCGCCGCTGAGGATGGCTAAATGGCTCGAGGCTGCTACCATTGCATGAGAGTGCCATTGCATTGAGGCTCCGTCACCAACTAAGGCGCCATATGCTAACGTTGCATTGGTTACGACGATACTGGTGTATATTGAGGACAGAGGAGACAAAGAAAAGGCAGCGATAATTATTAGAAATATTTTTGTTTTCTGGCATGGAGAGATCTTTTCGGGATGAGCCAAACTGACAGAGATTTTTTTTGGCATATTGGACATCCAAGCAATTTTTTCAGGACAAGTCAAAAACTTACTACTGGGTTTTTTTTTGGCATACTATCCATGCAATTTTTTCAGGCCAAGTCAGGAAATCACTAGAGCCTGTCAACCTGCACGAAGTTGCAGAGGCGGCGTCGAGGTAGAGCGCACATCTCCTTGTTTGTGAGGAATTGTTGTTCAAGGTCGTGTGGAACATGATGTACCATGGTGAAAAGTGTGGTATTTCTTAGATATTTCATGACACTAATCTGATTTTCACAATTCTGTAGTAGTTGGTTAACTGCAGACTTATGGGTTTTCAATTTTTTCGAGCAGTTTGGATCTTTGTAATAATTTTTTGTAGCTTCTCTTCAATGCAGCGTACTGGCTCATAGTGGCCGAGTTCATGGAGGACACTATTTGTCTTTATGGTCGAAGCTGTTTGCAAATTAAAAATTAGGTACAAGTTTGAAGATGAATTGGTGACAAGTGATTATATGAAGATGGCACAGGAGGAGCAATATGGTGTATGCAGACACTAAGACTTCTTCAATTAACTCCGGTACATGATCCTTCTATGATAATTCTTTGTTGCAGAGCTCCCTCATACCAACCCTGGACTCAATACTACCCCCACTAAGCATTCAAATGCTTACATGCTTGTTTACATTCAAGAAAGTAACAAAGAGAAATTTATTTGTCAATGAAAACATATAACAACATCCACTTTCAGCTTCCTCTAATACATCAATTCATAATGTCCCTCTCACATGGACATAAATTGGTTTCTGACTGAATGAATTCTTGTGCAAGGTGGTTGAATAGATGCTAAGTTCCATTTCATCACATGTGCTGATGCAAAAGACATGAAACAAGAAAGAGACATGTACAAATCCCTCAAGGCTATGTGGGTCTATATAAGGAGCTAGAGGCCAAAAGTGAAACAGAGTTTTTTCAAACATTATGAATTGCATAACTCATGAACTATTTGGCCGATTAGGCTGATTATTAGTAAGATGGGTGCATGCCATTTTCATGAAACATAGTCATGCTCTTAATGAAATATTTGCCGCAAGTCATGTTCTTGAAGATGAACGTTTCAGTAAATTGAGGACCACAATTCTGCTCAGGGAAAATTTGATGCCAAATTGCACTATTCATCATGAGCATTCTATGATCAATGCATCAAAATGTTACCCTCAAATGATACATGCTAAGGCAAGAATTTTACACCATATTACGACCTGTTATTCGGATCTAATCTGATATCCGAAACTGGAAGTTCTAACTCCACATCTTACTGTTTGGCTGTCATTTGAAATTTATTTTCCATTTTTGTAGGAACCATACCAGAGTTCAAATGAAAATCTTTTAGTTATTAGTTCATCACATCTTCAAAGCAAAAGAAAAAAATAGTGCTTTACTACATCACATTCCACACGACAGCAATAGAAGTGATCTGAATTAAACAGGACAGAGTTAAGCACAAGTAGCAAATACAAAGGTAGCTACTGATTCGCTTCACAAAAGCATGGCCACAAATTAAATGCAGGTTAATGGAAGATTGGAAGAAGCTTCCCTACAAAGCCAATGCGAATCTATCGTCCATCAATCATCGTTAGTTGTCGTTCCAGAATCATGCATGTTTTTAGTCGTCGTTGAGGTCGATCTTCACCGTGTCCAAGGCTCGTTCCCCTCTGCTGAACCTCTCGAACAACACCGCCAGATAATCCTTGGTCGTGGTCTTCCTGTACCGCCTCGGCCTCTTGTCGTCCACCAGCTCCGGCAGCGGCTCGATCTCCTTCTCCGTGTCCAACGTGTAGAACATCGCCAGCGACACCCGGTCGCTCTCGGCGTTTGTCACCGCGCGGTGCACGGGGCTCCTGAACAAGCCGTTGCTCATGATCTGCAACAATTTTTACAGAGTGCCCAGTCCGGCCGTCAGACCAAGAACACGATTGCACATTTGCACTTGCAGAAGATACCTACCTCTGTTACGTCCCCAACGTTGACAACCAACGCGTTCGGGACGATGGGCATGTTCGCCGTCATCGTCATTGGCTTCTGCACCTGAAGCCCGCTGACGACGTTGTCGATGAGAACGACGGTGATCACGGAGGCGTCGGAGTGGGGTTTCAGGCTGAAGACGATGACGCCGGCCACATGGATCAATGCTTTCGTTAGCAGAGATGAAGGCAAGGATTTAGGTCGCAAGTGAGGATGTTTGTGTAGATCGATGCCGCCGCTGAGGATGGCTAAATGGCTCGAGGCTGCTACCATTGCATGAGAGTGCCATTGCATTGAGGCTCCGTCACCAACTAAGGCGCCATATGCTAACGTTGCATTGGTTACGACGATACTGGTGTATATTGAGGACAGAGGAGACAAAGAAAAGGCAGCGATAATTATTAGAAATATTTTTGTTTTCTGGCATGGAGAGATCTTTTCGGGATGAGCCAAACTGACAGAGATTTTTTTTGGCATATTGGACATCCAAGCAATTTTTTCAGGACAAGTCAAAAACTTACTACTGGGTTTTTTTTTGGCATACTATCCATGCAATTTTTTCAGGCCAAGTCAGGAAATCACTAGAGCCTGTCAACCTGCACGAAGTTGCAGAGGCGGCGTCGAGGTAGAGCGCACATCTCCTTGTTTGTGAGGAATTGTTGTTCAAGGTCGTGTGGAACATGATGTACCATGGTGAAAAGTGTGGTATTTCTTAGATATTTCATGACACTAATCTGATTTTCACAATTCTGTAGTAGTTGGTTAACTGCAGACTTATGGGTTTTCAATTTTTTCGAGCAGTTTGGATCTTTGTAATAATTTTTTGTAGCTTCTCTTCAATGCAGCGTACTGGCTCATAGTGGCCGAGTTCATGGAGGACACTATTTGTCTTTATGGTCGAAGCTGTTTGCAAATTAAAAATTAGGTACAAGTTTGAAGATGAATTGGTGACAAGTGATTATATGAAGATGGCACAGGAGGAGCAATATGGTGTATGCAGACACTAAGACTTCTTCAATTAACTCCGGTACATGATCCTTCTATGATAATTCTTTGTTGCAGAGCTCCCTCATACCAACCCTGGACTCAATACTACCCCCACTAAGCATTCAAATGCTTACATGCTTGTTTACATTCAAGAAAGTAACAAAGAGAAATTTATTTGTCAATGAAAACATATAACAACATCCACTTTCAGCTTCCTCTAATACATCAATTCATAATGTCCCTCTCACATGGACATAAATTGGTTTCTGACTGAATGAATTCTTGTGCAAGGTGGTTGAATAGATGCTAAGTTCCATTTCATCACATGTGCTGATGCAAAAGACATGAAACAAGAAAGAGACATGTACAAATCCCTCAAGGCTATGTGGGTCTATATAAGGAGCTAGAGGCCAAAAGTGAAACAGAGTTTTTTCAAACATTATGAATTGCATAACTCATGAACTATTTGGCCGATTAGGCTGATTATTAGTAAGATGGGTGCATGCCATTTTCATGAAACATAGTCATGCTCTTAATGAAATATTTGCCGCAAGTCATGTTCTTGAAGATGAACGTTTCAGTAAATTGAGGACCACAATTCTGCTCAGGGAAAATTTGATGCCAAATTGCACTATTCATCATGAGCATTCTATGATCAATGCATCAAAATGTTACCCTCAAATGATACATGCTAAGGCAAGAATTTTACACCATATTACGACCTGTTATTCGGATCTAATCTGATATCCGAAACTGGAAGTTCTAACTCCACATCTTACTGTTTGGCTGTCATTTGAAATTTATTTTCCATTTTTGTAGGAACCATACCAGAGTTCAAATGAAAATCTTTTAGTTATTAGTTCATCACATCTTCAAAGCAAAAGAAAAAAATAGTGCTTTACTACATCACATTCCACACGACAGCAATAGAAGTGATCTGAATTAAACAGGACAGAGTTAAGCACAAGTAGCAAATACAAAGGTAGCTACTGATTCGCTTCACAAAAGCATGGCCACAAATTAAATGCAGGTTAATGGAAGATTGGAAGAAGCTTCCCTACAAAGCCAATGCGAATCTATCGTCCATCAATCATCGTTAGTTGTCGTTCCAGAATCATGCATGTTTTTAGTCGTCGTTGAGGTCGATCTTCACCGTGTCCAAGGCTCGTTCCCCTCTGCTGAACCTCTCGAACAACACCGCCAGATAATCCTTGGTCGTGGTCTTCCTGTACCGCCTCGGCCTCTTGTCGTCCACCAGCTCCGGCAGCGGCTCGATCTCCTTCTCCGTGTCCAACGTGTAGAACATCGCCAGCGACACCCGGTCGCTCTCGGCGTTTGTCACCGCGCGGTGCACGGGGCTCCTGAACAAGCCGTTGCTCATGATCTGCAACAATTTTTACAGAGTGCCCAGTCCGGCCGTCAGACCAAGAACACGATTGCACATTTGCACTTGCAGAAGATACCTACCTCTGTTACGTCCCCAACGTTGACAACCAACGCGTTCGGGACGATGGGCATGTTCGCCGTCATCGTCATTGGCTTCTGCACCTGAAGCCCGCTGACGACGTTGTCGATGAGAACGACGGTGATCACGGAGGCGTCGGAGTGGGGTTTCAGGCTGAAGACGATGACGCCGGCCACATGGATCAATGCTTTCGTTAGCAGAGATGAAGGCAAGGATTTAGGTCGCAAGTGAGGATGTTTGTGTAGATCGATGCCGCCGCTGAGGATGGCTAAATGGCTCGAGGCTGCTACCATTGCATGAGAGTGCCATTGCATTGAGGCTCCGTCACCAACTAAGGCGCCATATGCTAACGTTGCATTGGTTACGACGATACTGGTGTATATTGAGGACAGAGGAGACAAAGAAAAGGCAGCGATAATTATTAGAAATATTTTTGTTTTCTGGCATGGAGAGATCTTTTCGGGATGAGCCAAACTGACAGAGATTTTTTTTGGCATATTGGACATCCAAGCAATTTTTTCAGGACAAGTCAAAAACTTACTACTGGGTTTTTTTTTGGCATACTATCCATGCAATTTTTTCAGGCCAAGTCAGGAAATCACTAGAGCCTGTCAACCTGCACGAAGTTGCAGAGGCGGCGTCGAGGTAGAGCGCACATCTCCTTGTTTGTGAGGAATTGTTGTTCAAGGTCGTGTGGAACATGATGTACCATGGTGAAAAGTGTGGTATTTCTTAGATATTTCATGACACTAATCTGATTTTCACAATTCTGTAGTAGTTGGTTAACTGCAGACTTATGGGTTTTCAATTTTTTCGAGCAGTTTGGATCTTTGTAATAATTTTTTGTAGCTTCTCTTCAATGCAGCGTACTGGCTCATAGTGGCCGAGTTCATGGAGGACACTATTTGTCTTTATGGTCGAAGCTGTTTGCAAATTAAAAATTAGGTACAAGTTTGAAGATGAATTGGTGACAAGTGATTATATGAAGATGGCACAGGAGGAGCAATATGGTGTATGCAGACACTAAGACTTCTTCAATTAACTCCGGTACATGATCCTTCTATGATAATTCTTTGTTGCAGAGCTCCCTCATACCAACCCTGGACTCAATACTACCCCCACTAAGCATTCAAATGCTTACATGCTTGTTTACATTCAAGAAAGTAACAAAGAGAAATTTATTTGTCAATGAAAACATATAACAACATCCACTTTCAGCTTCCTCTAATACATCAATTCATAATGTCCCTCTCACATGGACATAAATTGGTTTCTGACTGAATGAATTCTTGTGCAAGGTGGTTGAATAGATGCTAAGTTCCATTTCATCACATGTGCTGATGCAAAAGACATGAAACAAGAAAGAGACATGTACAAATCCCTCAAGGCTATGTGGGTCTATATAAGGAGCTAGAGGCCAAAAGTGAAACAGAGTTTTTTCAAACATTATGAATTGCATAACTCATGAACTATTTGGCCGATTAGGCTGATTATTAGTAAGATGGGTGCATGCCATTTTCATGAAACATAGTCATGCTCTTAATGAAATATTTGCCGCAAGTCATGTTCTTGAAGATGAACGTTTCAGTAAATTGAGGACCACAATTCTGCTCAGGGAAAATTTGATGCCAAATTGCACTATTCATCATGAGCATTCTATGATCAATGCATCAAAATGTTACCCTCAAATGATACATGCTAAGGCAAGAATTTTACACCATATTACGACCTGTTATTCGGATCTAATCTGATATCCGAAACTGGAAGTTCTAACTCCACATCTTACTGTTTGGCTGTCATTTGAAATTTATTTTCCATTTTTGTAGGAACCATACCAGAGTTCAAATGAAAATCTTTTAGTTATTAGTTCATCACATCTTCAAAGCAAAAGAAAAAAATAGTGCTTTACTACATCACATTCCACACGACAGCAATAGAAGTGATCTGAATTAAACAGGACAGAGTTAAGCACAAGTAGCAAATACAAAGGTAGCTACTGATTCGCTTCACAAAAGCATGGCCACAAATTAAATGCAGGTTAATGGAAGATTGGAAGAAGCTTCCCTACAAAGCCAATGCGAATCTATCGTCCATCAATCATCGTTAGTTGTCGTTCCAGAATCATGCATGTTTTTAGTCGTCGTTGAGGTCGATCTTCACCGTGTCCAAGGCTCGTTCCCCTCTGCTGAACCTCTCGAACAACACCGCCAGATAATCCTTGGTCGTGGTCTTCCTGTACCGCCTCGGCCTCTTGTCGTCCACCAGCTCCGGCAGCGGCTCGATCTCCTTCTCCGTGTCCAACGTGTAGAACATCGCCAGCGACACCCGGTCGCTCTCGGCGTTTGTCACCGCGCGGTGCACGGGGCTCCTGAACAAGCCGTTGCTCATGATCTGCAACAATTTTTACAGAGTGCCCAGTCCGGCCGTCAGACCAAGAACACGATTGCACATTTGCACTTGCAGAAGATACCTACCTCTGTTACGTCCCCAACGTTGACAACCAACGCGTTCGGGACGATGGGCATGTTCGCCGTCATCGTCATTGGCTTCTGCACCTGAAGCCCGCTGACGACGTTGTCGATGAGAACGACGGTGATCACGGAGGCGTCGGAGTGGGGTTTCAGGCTGAAGACGATGACGCCGGCCACATGGATCAATGCTTTCGTTAGCAGAGATGAAGGCAAGGATTTAGGTCGCAAGTGAGGATGTTTGTGTAGATCGATGCCGCCGCTGAGGATGGCTAAATGGCTCGAGGCTGCTACCATTGCATGAGAGTGCCATTGCATTGAGGCTCCGTCACCAACTAAGGCGCCATATGCTAACGTTGCATTGGTTACGACGATACTGGTGTATATTGAGGACAGAGGAGACAAAGAAAAGGCAGCGATAATTATTAGAAATATTTTTGTTTTCTGGCATGGAGAGATCTTTTCGGGATGAGCCAAACTGACAGAGATTTTTTTTGGCATATTGGACATCCAAGCAATTTTTTCAGGACAAGTCAAAAACTTACTACTGGGTTTTTTTTTGGCATACTATCCATGCAATTTTTTCAGGCCAAGTCAGGAAATCACTAGAGCCTGTCAACCTGCACGAAGTTGCAGAGGCGGCGTCGAGGTAGAGCGCACATCTCCTTGTTTGTGAGGAATTGTTGTTCAAGGTCGTGTGGAACATGATGTACCATGGTGAAAAGTGTGGTATTTCTTAGATATTTCATGACACTAATCTGATTTTCACAATTCTGTAGTAGTTGGTTAACTGCAGACTTATGGGTTTTCAATTTTTTCGAGCAGTTTGGATCTTTGTAATAATTTTTTGTAGCTTCTCTTCAATGCAGCGTACTGGCTCATAGTGGCCGAGTTCATGGAGGACACTATTTGTCTTTATGGTCGAAGCTGTTTGCAAATTAAAAATTAGGTACAAGTTTGAAGATGAATTGGTGACAAGTGATTATATGAAGATGGCACAGGAGGAGCAATATGGTGTATGCAGACACTAAGACTTCTTCAATTAACTCCGGTACATGATCCTTCTATGATAATTCTTTGTTGCAGAGCTCCCTCATACCAACCCTGGACTCAATACTACCCCCACTAAGCATTCAAATGCTTACATGCTTGTTTACATTCAAGAAAGTAACAAAGAGAAATTTATTTGTCAATGAAAACATATAACAACATCCACTTTCAGCTTCCTCTAATACATCAATTCATAATGTCCCTCTCACATGGACATAAATTGGTTTCTGACTGAATGAATTCTTGTGCAAGGTGGTTGAATAGATGCTAAGTTCCATTTCATCACATGTGCTGATGCAAAAGACATGAAACAAGAAAGAGACATGTACAAATCCCTCAAGGCTATGTGGGTCTATATAAGGAGCTAGAGGCCAAAAGTGAAACAGAGTTTTTTCAAACATTATGAATTGCATAACTCATGAACTATTTGGCCGATTAGGCTGATTATTAGTAAGATGGGTGCATGCCATTTTCATGAAACATAGTCATGCTCTTAATGAAATATTTGCCGCAAGTCATGTTCTTGAAGATGAACGTTTCAGTAAATTGAGGACCACAATTCTGCTCAGGGAAAATTTGATGCCAAATTGCACTATTCATCATGAGCATTCTATGATCAATGCATCAAAATGTTACCCTCAAATGATACATGCTAAGGCAAGAATTTTACACCATATTACGACCTGTTATTCGGATCTAATCTGATATCCGAAACTGGAAGTTCTAACTCCACATCTTACTGTTTGGCTGTCATTTGAAATTTATTTTCCATTTTTGTAGGAACCATACCAGAGTTCAAATGAAAATCTTTTAGTTATTAGTTCATCACATCTTCAAAGCAAAAGAAAAAAATAGTGCTTTACTACATCACATTCCACACGACAGCAATAGAAGTGATCTGAATTAAACAGGACAGAGTTAAGCACAAGTAGCAAATACAAAGGTAGCTACTGATTCGCTTCACAAAAGCATGGCCACAAATTAAATGCAGGTTAATGGAAGATTGGAAGAAGCTTCCCTACAAAGCCAATGCGAATCTATCGTCCATCAATCATCGTTAGTTGTCGTTCCAGAATCATGCATGTTTTTAGTCGTCGTTGAGGTCGATCTTCACCGT
Source organism: Saccharum hybrid cultivar R570 (assembly GCA_038087645.1). Classification (NCBI taxonomy): domain Eukaryota; kingdom Viridiplantae; phylum Streptophyta; class Magnoliopsida; order Poales; family Poaceae; genus Saccharum; species Saccharum hybrid cultivar. The sequence goes on along the minus strand of JAQSUU010000262.1, from coordinate 2,484,918 downwards.
GTCCAAGGCTCGTTCCCCTCTGCTGAACCTCTCGAACAACACCGCCAGATAATCCTTGGTCGTGGTCTTCCTGTACCGCCTCGGCCTCTTGTCGTCCACCAGCTCCGGCAGCGGCTCGATCTCCTTCTCCGTGTCCAACGTGTAGAACATCGCCAGCGACACCCGGTCGCTCTCGGCGTTTGTCACCGCGCGGTGCACGGGGCTCCTGAACAAGCCGTTGCTCATGATCTGCAACAATTTTTACAGAGTGCCCAGTCCGGCCGTCAGACCAAGAACACGATTGCACATTTGCACTTGCAGAAGATACCTACCTCTGTTACGTCCCCAACGTTGACAACCAACGCGTTCGGGACGATGGGCATGTTCGCCGTCATCGTCATTGGCTTCTGCACCTGAAGCCCGCTGACGACGTTGTCGATGAGAACGACGGTGATCACGGAGGCGTCGGAGTGGGGTTTCAGGCTGAAGACGATGACGCCGGCCACATGGATCAATGCTTTCGTTAGCAGAGATGAAGGCAAGGATTTAGGTCGCAAGTGAGGATGTTTGTGTAGATCGATGCCGCCGCTGAGGATGGCTAAATGGCTCGAGGCTGCTACCATTGCATGAGAGTGCCATTGCATTGAGGCTCCGTCACCAACTAAGGCGCCATATGCTAACGTTGCATTGGTTACGACGATACTGGTGTATATTGAGGACAGAGGAGACAAAGAAAAGGCAGCGATAATTATTAGAAATATTTTTGTTTTCTGGCATGGAGAGATCTTTTCGGGATGAGCCAAACTGACAGAGATTTTTTTTGGCATATTGGACATCCAAGCAATTTTTTCAGGACAAGTCAAAAACTTACTACTGGGTTTTTTTTTGGCATACTATCCATGCAATTTTTTCAGGCCAAGTCAGGAAATCACTAGAGCCTGTCAACCTGCACGAAGTTGCAGAGGCGGCGTCGAGGTAGAGCGCACATCTCCTTGTTTGTGAGGAATTGTTGTTCAAGGTTGTGTGGAACATGATGTACCATGGTGAAAAGTGTGGTATTTCTTAGATATTTCATGACACTAATCTGATTTTCACAATTCTGTAGTAGTTGGTTAACTGCAGACTTATGGGTTTTCAATTTTTTCGAGCAGTTTGGATCTTTGTAATAATTTTTTGTAGCTTCTCTTCAATGCAGCGTACTGGCTCATAGTGGCCGAGTTCATGGAGGACACTATTTGTCTTTATGGTCGAAGCTGTTTGCAAATTAAAAATTAGGTACAAGTTTGAAGATGAATTGGTGACAAGTGATTATATGAAGATGGCACAGGAGGAGCAATATGGTGTATGCAGACACTAAGACTTCTTCAATTAACTCCGGTACATGATCCTTCTATGATAATTCTTTGTTGCAGAGCTCCCTCATACCAACCCTGGACTCAATACTACCCCCACTAAGCATTCAAATGCTTACATGCTTGTTTACATTCAAGAAAGTAACAAAGAGAAATTTATTTGTCAATGAAAACATATAACAACATCCACTTTCAGCTTCCTCTAATACATCAATTCATAATGTCCCTCTCACATGGACATAAATTGGTTTCTGACTGAATGAATTCTTGTGCAAGGTGGTTGAATAGATGCTAAGTTCCATTTCATCACATGTGCTGATGCAAAAGACATGAAACAAGAAAGAGACATGTACAAATCCCTCAAGGCTATGTGGGTCTATATAAGGAGCTAGAGGCCAAAAGTGAAACAGAGTTTTTTCAAACATTATGAATTGCATAACTCATGAACTATTTGGCCGATTAGGCTGATTATTAGTAAGATGGGTGCATGCCATTTTCATGAAACATAGTCATGCTCTTAATGAAATATTTGCCGCAAGTCATGTTCTTGAAGATGAACGTTTCAGTAAATTGAGGACCACAATTCTGCTCAGGGAAAATTTGATGCCAAATTGCACTATTCATCATGAGCATTCTATGATCAATGCATCAAAATGTTACCCTCAAATGATACATGCTAAGGCAAGAATTTTACACCATATTACGACCTGTTATTCGGATCTAATCTGATATCCGAAACTGGAAGTTCTAACTCCACATCTTACTGTTTGGCTGTCATTTGAAATTTATTTTCCATTTTTGTAGGAACCATACCAGAGTTCAAATGAAAATCTTTTAGTTATTAGTTCATCACATCTTCAAAGCAAAAGAAAAAAATAGTGCTTTACTACATCACATTCCACACGACAGCAATAGAAGTGATCTGAATTAAACAGGACAGAGTTAAGCACAAGTAGCAAATACAAAGGTAGCTACTGATTCGCTTCACAAAAGCATGGCCACAAATTAAATGCAGGTTAATGGAAGATTGGAAGAAGCTTCCCTACAAAGCCAATGCGAATCTATCGTCCATCAATCATCGTTAGTTGTCGTTCCAGAATCATGCATGTTTTTAGTCGTCGTTGAGGTCGATCTTCACCGTGTCCAAGGCTCGTTCCCCTCTGCTGAACCTCTCGAACAACACCGCCAGATAATCCTTGGTCGTGGTCTTCCTGTACCACCTCGGCCTCTTGTCGTCCACCAGCTCCGGCAGCGGCTCGATCTCCTTCTCCGTGTCCAACGTGTAGAACATCGCCAGCGACACCCGGTCGCTCTCGGCGTTTGTCACCGCGCGGTGCACGGGGCTCCTGAACAAGCCGTTGCTCATGATCTGCAACAATTTTTACAGAGTGCCCAGTCCGGCCGTCAGACCAAGAACACGATTGCACATTTGCACTTGCAGAAGATACCTACCTCTGTTACGTCCCCAACGTTGACAACCAACGCGTTCGGGACGATGGGCATGTTCGCCGTCATCGTCATTGGCTTCTGCACCTGAAGCCCGCTGACGACGTTGTCGATGAGAACGACGGTGATCACGGAGGCGTCGGAGTGGGGTTTCAGGCTGAAGACGATGACGCCGGCCACATGGATCAATGCTTTCGTTAGCAGAGATGAAGGCAAGGATTTAGGTCGCAAGTGAGGATGTTTGTGTAGATCGATGCCGCCGCTGAGGATGGCTAAATGGCTCGAGGCTGCTACCATTGCATGAGAGTGCCATTGCATTGAGGCTCCGTCACCAACTAAGGCGCCATATGCTAACGTTGCATTGGTTACGACGATACTGGTGTATATTGAGGACAGAGGAGACAAAGAAAAGGCAGCGATAATTATTAGAAATATTTTTGTTTTCTGGCATGGAGAGATCTTTTCGGGATGAGCCAAACTGACAGAGATTTTTTTTGGCATATTGGACATCCAAGCAATTTTTTCAGGACAAGTCAAAAACTTACTACTGGGTTTTTTTTTGGCATACTATCCATGCAATTTTTTCAGGCCAAGTCAGGAAATCACTAGAGCCTGTCAACCTGCACAAAGTTGCAGAGGCGGCGTCGAGGTAGAGCGCACATCTCCTTGTTTGTGAGGAATTGTTGTTCAAGGTCGTGTGGAACATGATGTACCATGGTGAAAAGTGTGGTATTTCTTAGATATTTCATGACACTAATCTGATTTTCACAATTCTGTAGTAGTTGGTTAACTGCAGACTTATGGGTTTTCAATTTTTTCGAGCAGTTTGGATCTTTGTAATAATTTTTTGTAGCTTCTCTTCAATGCAGCGTACTGGCTCATAGTGGCCGAGTTCATGGAGGACACTATTTGTCTTTATGGTCGAAGCTGTTTGCAAATTAAAAATTAGGTACAAGTTTGAAGATGAATTGGTGACAAGTGATTATATGAAGATGGCACAGGAGGAGCAATATGGTGTATGCAGACACTAAGACTTCTTCAATTAACTCCGGTACATGATCCTTCTATGATAATTCTTTGTTGCAGAGCTCCCTCATACCAACCCTGGACTCAATACTACCCCCACTAAGCATTCAAATGCTTACATGCTTGTTTACATTCAAGAAAGTAACAAAGAGAAATTTATTTGTCAATGAAAACATATAACAACATCCACTTTCAGCTTCCTCTAATACATCAATTCATAATGTCCCTCTCACATGGACATAAATTGGTTTCTGACTGAATGAATTCTTGTGCAAGGTGGTTGAATAGATGCTAAGTTCCATTTCATCACATGTGCTGATGCAAAAGACATGAAACAAGAAAGAGACATGTACAAATCCCTCAAGGCTATGTGGGTCTATATAAGGAGCTAGAGGCCAAAAGTGAAACAGAGTTTTTTCAAACATTATGAATTGCATAACTCATGAACTATTTGGCCGATTAGGCTGATTATTAGTAAGATGGGTGCATGCCATTTTCATGAAACATAGTCATGCTCTTAATGAAATATTTGCCGCAAGTCATGTTCCTGAAGATGAACGTTTCAGTAAATTGAGGACCACAATTCTGCTCAGGGAAAATTTGATGCCAAATTGCACTATTCATCATGAGCATTCTATGATCAATGCATCAAAATGTTACCCTCAAATGATACATGCTAAGGCAAGAATTTTACACCATATTACGACCTGTTATTCGGATCTAATCTGATATCCGAAACTGGAAGTTCTAACTCCACATCTTACTGTTTGGCTGTCATTTGAAATTTATTTTCCATTTTTGTAGGAACCATACCAGAGTTCAAATGAAAATCTTTTAGTTATTAGTTCATCACATCTTCAAAGCAAAAGAAAAAAATAGTGCTTTACTACATCACATTCCACACGACAGCAATAGAAGTGATCTGAATTAAACAGGACAGAGTTAAGCACAAGTAGCAAATACAAAGGTAGCTACTGATTCGCTTCACAAAAGCATGGCCACAAATTAAATGCAGGTTAATGGAAGATTGGAAGAAGCTTCCCTACAAAGCCAATGCGAATCTATCGTCCATCAATCATCGTTAGTTGTCGTTCCAGAATCATGCATGTTTTTAGTCGTCGTTGAGGTCGATCTTCACCGTGTCCAAGGCTCGTTCCCCTCTGCTGAACCTCTCGAACAACACCGCCAGATAATCCTTGGTCGTGGTCTTCCTGTACCACCTCGGCCTCTTGTCGTCCACCAGCTCCGGCAGCGGCTCGATCTCCTTCTCCGTGTCCAACGTGTAGAACATCGCCAGCGACACCCGGTCGCTCTCGGCGTTTGTCACCGCGCGGTGCACGGGGCTCCTGAACAAGCCGTTGCTCATGATCTGCAACAATTTTTACAGAGTGCCCAGTCCGGCCGTCAGACCAAGAACACGATTGCACATTTGCACTTGCAGAAGATACCTACCTCTGTTACGTCCCCAACGTTGACAACCAACGCGTTCGGGACGATGGGCATGTTCGCCGTCATCGTCATTGGCTTCTGCACCTGAAGCCCGCTGACGACGTTGTCGATGAGAACGACGGTGATCACGGAGGCGTCGGAGTGGGGTTTCAGGCTGAAGACGATGACGCCGGCCACATGGATCAATGCTTTCGTTAGCAGAGATGAAGGCAAGGATTTAGGTCGCAAGTGAGGATGTTTGTGTAGATCGATGCCGCCGCTGAGGATGGCTAAATGGCTCGAGGCTGCTACCATTGCATGAGAGTGCCATTGCATTGAGGCTCCGTCACCAACTAAGGCGCCATATGCTAACGTTGCATTGGTTACGACGATACTGGTGTATATTGAGGACAGAGGAGACAAAGAAAAGGCAGCGATAATTATTAGAAATATTTTTGTTTTCTGGCATGGAGAGATCTTTTCGGGATGAGCCAAACTGACAGAGATTTTTTTTGGCATATTGGACATCCAAGCAATTTTTTCAGGACAAGTCAAAAACTTACTACTGGGTTTTTTTTTGGCATACTATCCATGCAATTTTTTCAGGCCAAGTCAGGAAATCACTAGAGCCTGTCAACCTGCACGAAGTTGCAGAGGCGGCGTCGAGGTAGAGCGCACATCTCCTTGTTTGTGAGGAATTGTTGTTCAAGGTCGTGTGGAACATGATGTACCATGGTGAAAAGTGTGGTATTTCTTAGATATTTCATGACACTAATCTGATTTTCACAATTCTGTAGTAGTTGGTTAACTGCAGACTTATGGGTTTTCAATTTTTTCGAGCAGTTTGGATCTTTGTAATAATTTTTTGTAGCTTCTCTTCAATGCAGCGTACTGGCTCATAGTGGCCGAGTTCATGGAGGACACTATTTGTCTTTATGGTCGAAGCTGTTTGCAAATTAAAAATTAGGTACAAGTTTGAAGATGAATTGGTGACAAGTGATTATATGAAGATGGCACAGGAGGAGCAATATGGTGTATGCAGACACTAAGACTTCTTCAATTAACTCCGGTACATGATCCTTCTATGATAATTCTTTGTTGCAGAGCTCCCTCATACCAACCCTGGACTCAATACTACCCCCACTAAGCATTCAAATGCTTACATGCTTGTTTACATTCAAGAAAGTAACAAAGAGAAATTTATTTGTCAATGAAAACATATAACAACATCCACTTTCAGCTTCCTCTAATACATCAATTCATAATGTCCCTCTCACATGGACATAAATTGGTTTCTGACTGAATGAATTCTTGTGCAAGGTGGTTGAATAGATGCTAAGTTCCATTTCATCACATGTGCTGATGCAAAAGACATGAAACAAGAAAGAGACATGTACAAATCCCTCAAGGCTATGTGGGTCTATATAAGGAGCTAGAGGCCAAAAGTGAAACAGAGTTTTTTCAAACATTATGAATTGCATAACTCATGAACTATTTGGCCGATTAGGCTGATTATTAGTAAGATGGGTGCATGCCATTTTCATGAAACATAGTCATGCTCTTAATGAAATATTTGCCACAAGTCATGTTCTTGAAGATGAACGTTTCAGTAAATTGAGGACCACAATTCTGCTCAGGGAAAATTTGATGCCAAATTGCACTATTCATCATGAGCATTCTATGATCAATGCATCAAAATGTTACCCTCAAATGATACATGCTAAGGCAAGAATTTTACACCATATTACGACCTGTTATTCGGATCTAATCTGATATCCGAAACTGGAAGTTCTAACTCCACATCTTACTGTTTGGCTGTCATTTGAAATTTATTTTCCATTTTTGTAGGAACCATACCAGAGTTCAAATGAAAATCTTTTAGTTATTAGTTCATCACATCTTCAAAGCAAAAGAAAAAAATAGTGCTTTACTACATCACATTCCACACGACAGCAATAGAAGTGATCTGAATTAAACAGGACAGAGTTAAGCACAAGTAGCAAATACAAAGGTAGCTACTGATTCGCTTCACAAAAGCATGGCCACAAATTAAATGCAGGTTAATGGAAGATTGGAAGAAGCTTCCCTACAAAGCCAATGCGAATCTATCGTCCATCAATCATCGTTAGTTGTCGTTCCAGAATCATGCATGTTTTTAGTCGTCGTTGAGGTCGATCTTCACCGTGTCCAAGGCTCGTTCCCCTCTGCTGAACCTCTCGAACAACACCGCCAGATAATCCTTGGTCGTGGTCTTCCTGTACCGCCTCGGCCTCTTGTCGTCCACCAGCTCCGACAGCAGCTCGATCTCCTTCTCCGTGTCCAACGTGTAGAACATCGCCAGCGACACCCGGTCGCTCTCGGCGTTTGTCACCGCGCGGTGCACGGGGCTCCTGAACAAGCCGTTGCTCATGATCTGCAACAATTTTTACAGAGTGCCCAGTCCGGCCGTCAGACCAAGAACACGATTGCACATTTGCACATGCAGAAGATACCTACCTCTGTTATGTCCCCAACGTTGACAAGCAACGCGTTCGGGACGATGGGCACGTTGTACCAGACGCCGTCATCGTCGTTGGGCTTCTGCACCTGGAGCCCGCCGACGACGTCGTCGATGAGAACGACGGTGATCACGGAGGCGTCGGAGTGGGGTTTCAGGCCGAAGACGCGGTCCGGCTCGGGGCATCGCGGGTAGTAGTTGAACCTGGCGTGCGTCATGGCGACACCCTCGTCCATCATGCCGACAAAGCGGCCCTCGTGCAGGCCCAGCAGCCTGGCGACGCTGGCGAGAACGACGCCGGTGACCTCCCGGCACCTGGCAGTGTACTCGCGCAGGACGTCGCTGAAGGCAGGAGGCTGCGCCGGCCAGAGGCTCCGGACGATCCGGGACTCGGGCTCCACGATGAGGTAGAGCCTGTCGCACCAGTCTAGGACCTGGTCCTCCGACAGCACCATGTCGTTGCCATACCCTTCGTTCCTGAACTCCTTGCCGTTGGCCAGGTTGGAGTACTTCTGCTTCTCGTCGAGCGGGAGGTTGAAGAATCCCCTCGTCACTCCCATCATCTCGGCGAGAAATCCTGGATCCATTCCATGCCCGACTGCCTGGACAGAGCTAGTCTCATCAGCTTGGCCGCCGTGATACGAGGAACGGAGGAAACAAGAAGAAAAGAGAGCTTTAATTTATTACCATGAAGAGGCCCCAATTCTGCAGGGCGGAGAGGAGCTCGTCGTCGGCGCCGTCGCTTGCGGACAGCCGGCTGAGGTCAACGATGGGAATGGGCTCAGGCATGGCGGCGGCGGCCACGGCGGGGCGATCTTGCTCGCCAACCACGTACCGGCTCGGTGGCTCCTGCACGCCGTCGGCCAGCTCCTGAACGATCGGCGGTATCTTCCATGCTGGTTGGTCGTCGGCCATGGTTGCTTGCTTGCCAGTGGTCACTAGAGTCGTTGGTCGTCACCAACCGTGTCCATTGCCTCGTTTTGGCTGTTTTTAACTCGCAGTGGACGGCATTACTTTTAAGGAAGACGACCAATCGATTAGATGCGGACAACGGACGGCAATGAATTATAGAAATATATATACGAAGATCATCATCTATCGCACATACAAAGTCAGACTTAATCATATCTTTTAATAGGGTATTACTTTGTTCAAATAATGACGTATTGCAAGAAAACATTGCCTGCCTAAGGTCTAGATTTTGCATTATAAAAATTGAGATAAAAATGCAAGCAGGTAGAGATACAGACTATTTAGAAAGGTTAGCAGTATCTACCTTGCTGCTGGTTGACTAATAATTTTCCCTGTTAGTCAAACCAAATTTGCACGGAAAGGTGGCTACCTCGCAGGAACCATATGAGGTGTGCATCGGTTATACTTATGTAGCACTTGTATGTGTTAGGAGAATATATGTTGACGAAGAAACATTTGTGCTTACCGTTTCTCTATAAACCCGTCGTGTGCTATAGTGCCCATATATATTTTCATAAAATCTGTGTCGGGTCTCCATCTCCGATCCACAAAGTGTAAACCAGTGAAAGAGTAGAGCAAGAGCAGGGGAAGGCTAGCGAGACTACAGCAAGACTTACATGGGCCGACTCCACCGCGAGCCCGAGATAACCACACTATATCCTTTTCTGGGCCAACAAGTCCTTCAAGGCTCATCTTCAGTCTCCCGCGCTTCTTCACAAGTACTAGCAGTTATGGCATTTTACGTTACTACTACTAGAGGGCATACATCCAGTGGAATACAACAAGTCTGCTGAGCAGATTATTACACACAAAGAGTAATTAAGCAAGCACAAGGTACAATTATACAAACTGATAACAAAGCAGTTCTCACGGCAGGAGACACATGCAATTCAACAGAGTGACGATTGAGAAGGGAGGATGCCAATGAAGATGTGCAGGAACAGGGGCTGTCCTGTCATGGATTGTCGACGATGACGAGGCTTGTGGCGACACGAAGGCAGATTAAGACTGCAAGTTCTCTCCTGGCTCAGAAACCTCCAACATTTGCAGCACAGGGTGATTTGTGTGATTCTCCACTTCCTCCCGTAGCGTGTCTTGCTTCCCCAAACAACAGCGCCTAATATAAATCTCCTTGAGTTTTGGAAGGTGCTTGATACCAATAATCCCTGTTGTTAAATTGCAATTCACGATGTCTATTGTTTCCATGTTAGGCGAAGTGCTCTGCTCAAAGGTCACCTCCATCAGGGCCATTCCATAATGAGCCATCATGAGTAAGATCCTGAGCTTTGGGAATCCATCCTTGTGGAACACTAATTTCTCTGCATTGAATGCACTATTTCGCAGATGAAGTTGCACCAAGTTGGGCAGTTCAGCCAAGGCCTCCAATTCCTTGAGCTCACAATATTTTAATTCAACCTTCACCAATTTCTCACATTCACCAACCCAAGCAGGTATCTTCTGAAGACGCCCCTTCAATTTGAGACGCTCAAGATAGGGGAGAGGGGATGTAAAAGAAACTACCTTATCCAGCACCTCATCTTCTTCTCCCCGCTCCTTAGTACTGACATTGAGGGAACGGAGGGAGGACAGTTTTGGCACAGCCTTACAAAATGCCTTGCAGTTTTTCTTGGAGGCCCCTCTCGCTCTCACAACTATCTTCCTCAGCTGAGTTAGCTCCCCTAGCTCCTTGATTGCCTTCCGACTTGTTCGCTTGATATCCACTTTCTCTAGTATTTGTAGCTCTTTTAAATTTCCCACTCCTCTAGGCAACTTAATGCCAGATGAATAAGACCAGCAGCTAGACAAGGCCATGTGCAGGTTAGCAGTTGCAAAAGCATTACACTTTAAATAATCTATGGCATCCTTGAACCATTCCATGGGGTTAGCTGTATTGAAATAAACATAACCAGTTTTCTTACTACATCGAAGGCTGCGAAGGTTATGGAGCATAGTGATTTCTGTTGGTACGGTCGAAACTTTTGATCTTCTTATGTCTAGAGTCTGTAAGCCAAGCAGATTGCCTGTAGATTTAGGAAGTGCATAAATAACTGAACCCCGTGGAAAATGCAAGTACTTCAAATGTAGCAACAACCCTATGTATTTTATATCGCGTTGGCTTGCCTCAAATCGAGCATCTTTTAAATCCAGAATTCTCAACATCTTGAATTTCGATGAGCAAAGTAAGGATATTAGCTCCAGAGGCTCACTGAACGCAGTTAAAGACCGGATACAACTTAAATCCATGGTAGTGTTCAGTTTCCTTCTAGCAACACATGATAGATGTCGGATGCCTACTCTTGTTGATATGTTGGAGGTGTGCTCTCCATGTATGAATGCATAACTCTCCTGCCTAGAGATTGACACCGCAATATCATGCACAACCACCACCGACAACTGCTGCTACCGCTGCTACGGTCCAGGAGGAGTTGGAGGCCTTGGTTTGCCTGCCGCTGCAGTCACCACTCATCGGTGAGATACCGCGACTGCGCCGCTCTAGGACACCGGTCTCCATCCATTCGCTGCGACGCAATGGCCACATTGCTGCCCAGCCGCGAGCGGCGAACTCCACCAGGCAGGCTCAGAACGTGTTGTTGAAGAAGCTTGGCATAGCCGTCGACGAGGATGCTGTTGACTCGGCGATCGAAAGCCAGTTCAAGGCCGCCTTCTGTCACATGACGGAAAGGAAGCAACGGGCCTTACAGATCCTTTTCAACGGTGATTTCGATCCAGTAACCTTGGATCTTGACATGGCTGAGTCGGACATTGTCGAGTGTTGGACTCTGATGCTCTAGGCCCTTACGTCGTACCGAATATTCAGTGTAAATACAATCACGTGCGAGTTGTGGTGGCAAGGGATTCGGTAACCTCACGTTAACCGTAGCTCCTTAATTGTGTAACAAACTCCATTCCTGCTTAATGAAAAACGTGCCTAGGTACGATCGCCAAAAAAAATCTGCATGTTTTCACGTTCCCCAGTTTATCTAACTTAGATGGTTGAATCATGCTCCGGCTGATGAGCGCATAGAAGTAATTTCAGCAACTTCTTCAAGAGTTCTTCTTGTTGTGTCATCTGCTACCAACCCTTCAGCCACCCATCTATGCACTAGGCGTTTTTTTTTCAATCTCAAAATCTTCAGGAAATATACTGAGATGCAAAAAGCAAGGCTTCAGATGTGAAGGCAAGTGGGAAGGCTAACCACTCGCCTTAGTGCATCAAGGCTTGGATCGGTTGCAAGATCCCAGGGGAGTTGATTGTATATACTCTCCCACTCCTCTGTGTCCTTATTGGCAAGTACAGCTCCAATTGTCAGGATGGCAAGTGGTAATCCACCACATTTGTTCAGTATTTTTTCAACTATTCCTTTGGTTTTGTCATCTTTCTCTAGGTCATCTAGACTTCTCTTTGTCTTTTTCTGAAACAAGGTTGTAGCTTCTTTTTTCCCTAGGAAATCAGGTTGGTGGATGTGTGATGGGTGACTACAATATTCAGCTAATTTACGATCCCGTGTAGTCACTACTACACAACTATCATCCTTACCACTATCTTGAAAAGTAACCTTAATGCGATTCCATGCATCAATGGTCCAAACATCATCCAAAACAATAAGGTACCTTGTTTCCTTAAGTCTTTTGGATATGTAGTCGGCAAGATGTACTTCCAGTATCTGCTGCCCTTGATGATCTTCTAAGAGTTTGTTCAATGACTCAGCTCCAAAAGGCTGCCTCACCATCTCCTTGAGAATCTCCTTTTGGTCAAATGACTGTGACACTGTGATCCAAGCACGAGTGCCAAACATGGCACTAAGATCCTTGCTATCAAACACCTTCTTCGTGAGAGCTGTGTTGCCAATTCCACCCATCCCAACAAGGGATACCACTCTTGGACCAGTATTGGAGGATTCATGTTCCTTTTTTTTTTTGCGACAAGGATTCATGTTCCTTGGGTCCCTCGAATATGCCTATTAACTCCATTAGTTTCTTCTTTGGCTTATCCAAACCAACAAGCTGAGCTTCCTCAACATTTAGAGCCGTGAAATTCCAGGTGAACTCCGTGTCACCTATCACATTACTGGAGGTGGATGGTGTGAGCTTGATGGCATTGTACCTCTTATTCCTTTGGCTCACCTCCTGGACTCTTAGTTTGAGAGTCCGTATCTAGATAGCAATGCGATGGCGCTCTCGCAAGCTGAGAAGTTGCTGCCGGAGGCTCTTGTGCTTGACGAAGACCATGAATTCCTCTAGGCCATCTTCAATGTCATAGGCCAAGTCACGGATCAGCTCCGAATATGCCTTTAGCACCCCAATGTTCTCGCGTGCTCCGTCAGCTGCCCTGAGGAAGGCTTGCATCATCTTTAGCTCATCGCTGATGAACCTACAACAAAAAAGGATAAATAAGTATGCACCCCATTTATTTTGTGTCGGGTATCAAAATACTAGGGTACTCAATACATGGCAAAATACGGCATCCTGCGCGTTCGCTAAAGCCCCATCGTAGGGACCCCAGTAAAACCGACCCGCCAAAGACGTTGACAGCATGTCAGTTGCTCGAGGCACGAAATCCAATATCCATCTCGCTCGATCCTTGCGGAGAGGTCTCGGGCAAGATAGGCACCTCGGGTGGCAATTTCTGCCTCGTCCGAGCCCCCATGACGCCATCAAAACACCCGACCCTCTCAGCGTACTCCCGCCTCGCCCGAGGGACACGTGGAACCCTCTGGCAAGACGAGGAGCCACAGGGCCCCCAACCACGGCACTCACTCCCTCCGATGAGACGGACGTAACCGTGCACAATAAACAGGGGCACGAGAACCACGCCCTGACCCAACATGACCCCAGTCATTCCACCACCACGACATCCATACCTCTACAGCGACGGGGTAACGGCAACTATACCATCTACTCCCCTCTCTACGCAAATCCGGGCGTCTGTGTCGCCAGTCCTCGACGACGTAGAGGCATACAGGACGAAGCATGGCCACAACGTGTTGCACCAGCAGATGGAGAGGCCAAAAGATCAAACGCCTGTTGTATCTCTGCACTACAGGGGAAACTGTTCCCACCAGATAAAGAGGAAGACGGCCACGCCTGAGGCCATATTTTTTGTTTTTCTCTTTCACCTTTTACCCATTTTATCATTTTACTACGAATGTAACCCGAGCCCTCTCCTTAACAACTATAAAAGGGAGGCAGAGGCTACACGACAAGGGGACGAAAAAAGACATGTTCGAGCACACACACATCGCTAAGACAAACACACACATCACCCCTCAAAAGAGACCTAGGATCCGCTCCCTTTCTCGAAAGCTTGTAATCCCTACTACGAGCACTCTGGTGCCAGGCAACACGAGCAGCAGCAGAATCCACTGGACGTAGGGCTGTTCTTGCCTAAACCAGTATACACCCTTGTGTCCGCTTTGTACACCATCTGGGCCTAGACGCGCAGATACAAATTCACTCGTCGCTCTGTTTAGACCCCCTGATTCTCTAGACACTGATATTTTGAATATAATTTTTTTCTCTAATAATATATTCCACCAGATATTAGGTCAATATGCTCCTAGGAATTTGAATAATATGCTGGCAATTCCAAAAACAAATTATTATGTCGGGACATAAAAATGAACTGGTCAGAATATATATACGATGTGATGACCACGTCCAGCAACGGGACACACTGACTACTAATATTACACTACACAAAAACTTGTAAAATGGTTCTAGCTCCACCAGCTCCACGTTGGATGTACTCCACCAAAATGGTGGATCTGCTCCCGATTCACCAAATTGGTGGATGGGTGCTCCATCAAGTTGGAGAAAATTACCCACCACATCGCGGATTACATAGAAAAAACAGTTTGTTCTATTCCTTCCCGTCTTCTTCCCCGTCGTTCTATTCTTTTCCGTCTTCTTCCCCATCACTCCACACCATTGCCCGCAATCTCTCCCTCATCCAGCCACGTGCCTGCCCTCGGCCAGCAGCCACACCACCCCCAGCTGGCCGCACCCATCCCCAAGCCGCCCCTGGCCATGCATGGTCGTGCCCACCGGGGCCGCACCCGGCCACAAGCTCCGCCCCTGATCGAGGACGTGCGAGGTCGGAGGAAGAATAAAACACCATGTTTTTTTTGTATTTTTCATTATGTCCCTAACGCATGGGTCTAGATGGAAGTGCAATAGAGATAGAGGTGGAGCTGTATCAAACACTTTGGCAATCCCTGCTCCACAAGTGGATCCAACTGAATCTCATATCCATATTTACTTTTTCCAGTGGTGAAGCTCTGCCAAGGGGCCCTAACTCCTAGAGGCAACCACATACGCAACAGATGACGACTTTGGGCTTGTTTAGATACCCAATTCGGGAGCCAAAGTTGGTACTTGAAACACTGTGCAACACTGTAGTAATTTTGTTTTTATGTTGTAATAATTGTCCAAACATTGATTAATTAGACTCTAAATGTTCGTCTCGCAAAGTACAACAAAATTGTGCAATTAGTTTTTTATTTCATCTATATTTAGTACTCTATATATATGCCGACATTTTGATGTGATGAGGAATCTTCTTTTTGTATAATGAAATTTGGGGTTGAATTCTGGAATCTAAACAAGGCCTTTAGCAGGATCGGCTTGAAGGATTAAAAAAAAAGTTCACCTCACGCGCAGACAGAACGAGGCGAAGACGGCGACTCCCGCGCAGAGGCGCAGTCGGTGCCCACTGGCTGCGGAGGACGCCGGTATGCGATTGGGCAATGCCGCTGCAGCAACCGTGAAGGACACCAGGATGTGTCGGACGCCGGGGTGATGCCACGGTGCTTGGCGCTATCCGCGCTTGTGTCTGCTCAGCCCACCCCCACCAGAATCTGAATCACACGCGCCTCCGCCAGTCCGCCCCCTGGCACGTCTTCTTCTCGCTGTCGTCGCCGGCGGATGTGGATAGGAGCCACAGGGAAAGGACACGTGAGGGGTTGGGATGGAAACTGGATTGGGAATCGGATTCGGATATCATCTTTTACCACATGTGCGTCACAACATGAATGAACTTGGGTGGCGAGGTCATGACATGAGTGGTGTGGTGTTGACGAAAGTTTGCAGCTCTAAAAATGAAAGCAAGAAGAGTGTGAGAGAGAGAGAGGGAACGGGAGGGGAGAAAGTGAGAAACGCAAGTGAGAAATTTTCACTCTTTACTATTAAAATAGATAGATAGATAGACATATCCGTGTGTTGTAATAGGACGCACAATTTATTATGCGGGTTCTAGCTAATTTTTGTTGGTTTTAATTGAGCTTGACCCTACCTTGAATGAAATAAATTTTAAGGTCTATAAAATGCTAGTGGAATAAAGTATTAATACTTTATGCAAAATTGGCAAGAGATTGACTCTATTTAAATATGGCTATTGTGCCCGTCAATTATCAGTTTTTTTTAAAAAAAAGAAAAGATAAAATGCGAGCCCACATGCGTGCAGCGACGTGAACGAGCTTGAGCGTCAAAATGCATGAGTAGTGTGGAGCCATGTCATTGGCCCTAAGGTCTACTATACATTTCGGTTGCGCTAAGCTAAGGGCCTAAGGCTACAGTCACACTTATACCATATTTTGGATTTTGGATTAATAAAATAAAATAGTTGTGTCAAACTAGTGCATATGAAAGGTTTCTTTCAAAATCAATGCCCCTATGTGAATATCATACTATTACTGGAGACTCCTTTTTCAGCTTCAAAGTTAATCCTCACGTGAGGTGCCAAGGGGAAAAAAGACATGGATCCCAAAAAGTGTAAAAGGAGAGAAACACACATTTAGACTCTAATCAATATTAGAAATAATAGACATTGGATCTAGTATGCTTCTAAATTATCTGCATCTCTCATTATGAAACTAAACCTAAAATAACCTTTTAAGTCTAGATCCAAATTACGTACCACTTGCATCTAAATTGGTATCTAAATTATTCATCTATATCATTATTAAAATAATATAAAAGATTCTATAAAATTGCATCTAAACTGCCTACTTCCTCCGCAATTATTAAATAACTTCAAATAACCCTCTAAAGTTCTCCATCTAAATTATCTACCTCCATTATTATTAAAAATAACATAGATCACTCCATATATGATTCTACTTACTTCTACTATTACAAGTAAATAAAAAACTAACTCAAAGCATACATGATTCTTGGCACCACAAATTCCACATATGCATGCATGCAGAGAGCGATAAGCATATATTAATTTTCTTATTTTGTTAGAAAAAAGATTTTTTTAATCCATCCTCTGTAAAAAGATTTGTACACATTAGCAATCATTCATAACAACTGAAAATTAAAATCTGACCGAGTGGTCAGTGCAGGCTCTGTATCTCCCCTTGGGGTGGTCAGAGTTCGAGTCCTAAGGGACTCACTCTCGTGGCTTCGGCCACATTGACCGGAGGGGGAAAACAACTCCCTTGTTTGCCCCACATCCAAAACATAGGTCTATGGCCAGCTCATCTCACGGAGCTGCGGTGCCTCTGTGTAAGGGTGGGGACAGAGGTTCGGGGGTTTTCTTGATCCGTGTGAGAAGATCTTCTTCTTAAGCTGGAATACCCGGGGGCTATCTAGTCACTGCGGATCGAGTTTTTTTTAACAAGACAAGATGAATCCTTAATATCTATAAGCATAGATGTTAAGTTTGAATGTAAACAGATGATAGGGAGCAAAGCCAGCTAATTCTTAATAGTTGTAGGCTCAAACTTTTAACACTCATGTCTCCTCAAATTGTTTGATTGTCCAAAGCATATGTTGATGTTGCTACTACTTGCTAAAATATGTAAAACTATCATCTTCATATATCTTAATACTTTGAATTCTTTGTTTTATTTTAATCTTGTTGATACCATAGACAGGAATTTACAAATATAAAGGTGACATTATATTTCACTCACGTAGGACCTCTTTACTACATGGGAAAATGTAAAAAATAAAAAGAAAGGACTTCAAGATTACATAGAAATATCATCATGAAAAATGAAGAACTTAAAACGAGTAAATAAAACACATACTCACTCCCTCCCATAAAAAATGACGCTACGGAGTTCATGCGGATCAATTTTTTAAGTTCGACTAGATTTATAAAAAATAGTAGCAACATTTGTATCTTTAAATAAGTTTATTATAAAAATATATTCAACGAATCATCTAATGATACTATTTATACACCATAAATATTATTGTTTTTTTTGAGAAATTATACAATGGTTGGAAAAAAAATGGGCCATCCATTGAACGAGATCGGACAATAAAAAAATAGAAGGTACTCAACTGAAAGTATCTGGAGGTACCAAATAGGTGAGGATAGTACTAAATTTGATGGGACCGGTACCAAAAATATGTGGGACAAGATCTATTTTATATTTTATTTTTGAATAAGGGTAAATCAGTCATTTTACTACCGTCACTCAAGGGCAAAAATAGGATTAGGCCCTGTTTGGTTGGGCTGTAGCTTTTGGAAAAGCTGCTATGAGCTGTGGGCTGTGAAAAAGCAGCCGTGAGAAAGCAGGTGTGGGAAAAGCAGAAGACCGTTTGATTAGAGCAGCTGTGAAACTGTCGGCTGTGTAAGAAATACCTATAATGCCCCTGAAGGCCGGGTGTCTGTTTATTTGCAAATTGCTCGTAACAAAATAATTTGTTCACTAATTCACATGTAAATGACTATCTTATAAAAGAAAAAAATAAATTTTGTAAGTTTTAGGATTTTTCTACGATTTTCTTCATATTTTAGAAGTTTTCAGCATGTAAATGCATATATAAAAGAAAAAGATACTAGGAAAAGGAAAACACACTTGCACTCAGAACCCTAGAGATTTCACAAATCAACCCATAGCCTAGAGTTATTGTGCGGCACTGTTTATTTGGGTCATGGATTCACATCTGGAACCCTGCAACAATTTCCAATCTTTTTTCGACCTTCTTCAATCTACGAATGGAGCAAATGAGCGCAGCAGGTCCGGATGTTGGAGTTGCGCTCGCCGGAGTAGGGAGCACCTGCCGCCGCTGTAGGGGTCGCACTCGTCCACCGCTGTAGGCTTCTCCCGTCGAGTACGGCAGCCAGCCGCGCTCGCCTCGTGCTCCCTGCGCGCAGAGGTTTGGGGTCGCGCCTACGCGCCGCGGCCGGGGTGGAGGCTCGCCGTTTCCGAAGACTTGGCCCAACACGTCGCCGGAGACCAGGGCTTGCCCGCCGGAGGGGAGCTCGCGTTTACGGCCAGCCATGGGAGGGAAGGACCGGCGAGATCTGGCGAAGCTAGAGAAGGGGCGCTCGCCAGAGGAGAGCTCACGCCGCGCGTCCACCCAGCAGAGGAACGCCGTGCCGGCAATGGAGCGCCACGACGGCCGAAGTGGAGCGCCGTCTGGAGATGCACCGCTGCGCCCTGGCTTCCTCGCGACGCGGATGGGAAAAGAAGCTCGCGACTAAGGCTGGACGAAAAACTCGAAGCTCGTTAGCTCGCTCGGCTCGTGGCTGGCTCGGCTCAGCTCGGCTCGGCTCGTTAGGATAACGAGCCGAGCCGAGCCAGGATTTTAGCTCGTTAGCTATAACGAGTCAACTCGAGCTGGCTCGTGAGCCGCTCGCGAGCCAAATGAGCCGTAGTTTTAGAGAAAAAATCATCATAACTTATATTAGTTTTGTATTACTTCATGTTTTGCACTTCACAAATAGATAATATGTTAGCTCATATGAATATTTTGTTCGATTTAAAGCTATTGAATATATTATTTTTATATTATTAATATTTTTATGCTTTAGATAAATACAAATATTATATTTTGTATTTTTTTTTCTGGCTCGCGAGCCTAACGAGCCAGCTCGAGCTCGTAACGAGCCGAGCCGAGCTGGCTTTCTGGCTCGTTAAGATAACGAGCCGAGCCGAGCTGGCTCGTTATCCTAACGAGCCAGAACGAGCCGAGCCGAGCCAGCTCGTTTACCAGCCTTACTCGCGACGTGGATGGGAAAAGAAGAAAAAACGAACTCGTACCTGGCAGGTGGATAAATATTTAACCCAAAAGCAACTGAAAGCAGGGGGAGGAGACCTACTTTCAATTTTGTACTAGAACCAGTGTTTTAAATCTCCGGCTAAGACATTTTAGCGGATGACCTCAAAAACAGCTATAGCGAAGCTAAATGGGGATATAGCGGGCTATAGCGGCTAAGTTATACATAGACACAAATAGCTTGATCTTTCTTAAACAGCTATAGCGGGCTATAGCGGTAGCTATAGCCGGAGATTTAAAACCTTGACTAGAACAAAAGCTGCTTTTGGATAAAAACAGCTGTGACTTTTGGGTCCTTTAGTTGGCTTTTGGCTTTTGCAAGCCAAAACCAGGTTCAAAAGTCCAACCAGACAAAGCCTTAGACAAATATCTTGCAATTTTTTAATGTGACTTTTTTATGTGACTGATACGATGGTGCTAATGTGCATAGTTAGAGTAACATTTTTTAATGTGACATATAAGAATGTGCTAATGTGCATAGTTAGTGTGTAACATTTTTTAAAGCGACATATATGGTACATGAGAGATTAATTTCATGAAGGGCTGCTTAGACACGAAACGCAAGCGGAGACACATTGACAAAAAACCGTGAATCCGTGACGCACATACGGGAACATACGTGACACAAGTATTAGTGATCGCTGGGTCTCTTATAGCAAACAAATATGGCAACCTCCAATTCATGCTTGCACGCCGAGCTAGCTGATTTCGGATGACTTGGCGGCTTATAATGCATACTGCATGCACGCGGAGAAGGTTTAAGCAGGCTGGCATGTGATACCTTCAATTACTAAAATACTCTCTATAATATATTTCTCAATTAATTACTTAGAAAATTAAAAAAGATAAAAGAACCTGGAGGTATCAAGATACTTTCCCAATTACATTGCCTAATATATAGGAAAACAATTTCAAATTAAATAATCCAGTTGTGCAGCTTCAGTTTTATCTCCCAAATCTACAAATTTCTTGATATTAATTGTCTGCCAAAATTATGAATTTTGAATCTTATACGTACTCTAATGCTAAGGAAAACAAAAGGAGATATATATATATATTAGCAGGGGAAGTACCAGATATCGTCCTGCACCCCGAGCAGCAGGCCTATCTCCTCCCTCGCTGCTGACGAGGCGACGCCGAGTGCCCTGCCAACCAGTGTGGTGGCCATACCCAGCGCCGTCTCCGCCATGGCGCCGCTCTCCCTGCAGCAGCTGCTGCTTCGTCTTCACCACTCTCTCGATCTCCTCCTGATCAGTCTGTGACATACACCTATGAGGTGACGACAGATGCAAGAAGTCTGCAGCAGTGCACCTGCGTGTATGCGTACGTGGTTTACCTATAGGTGGCCTATCTAGCTGCAAAGATGAGAGATGCTCGCCTCCTAAGCTCTCCTTTAGCCTTTGGTCGCCCTTGAAGTAAAGCGAGCACCAGCTTATTCGCTCTTTGCATGCCGTCGTCGCTGAACATTCTGTTTCGTGCACCGCCTTTGGCATGTCTTAATGACTGAAAGATGAAAAGGCTGGCCATTGCTACGCCAGAAGCAAGCTCAAGCTAAGCATCAATTCTTGCTCGCCGGTCTCAAGGCACCTTGGTCCCTCAGAGGTCAGAGCAACAACGTTCAGGCAGCATCTTGCAATGTGGGCATAGAAACATTTTTTGTAACGCCGTGCGAAAGCTAGCTGGAAGTAGTTTTATGACTGATCGAACATAGAACAAGTTCTGTTAAACTTAGAGACAAAATGTGAACCGAGGGTAGCTCGGTCGGTTAGATTACTCATTGTAGAATTTGTATACCCGAGTTCAAGTTCTTAACTTACAACGGTTTTTTTCTGGAATTATTCTAAAAGAAATATGACGCTATTTTTTAATGCTTGGCGCTAGCGATGTGGCTATCAATAATAGCAACTAATTGCTGAACGTGTGGAACACAAAGTAAGCTGCAAAACCCATGATGAGCTTTGAAATGTGGAACCAGGTAAGCTGCAAATGTGCACAAAGTAACTCGTAAACAAGCTGCAATCAATCAATCTATTTCAAAAATGTTAGGTTATGAAGGTGGTCAGAGTCTACCAAACACTGATAAAAGCTTTGGGCCCAACCATCGGGCAACTATGCTTTGTGCCCAACTATTAGGCAACTATCGGGCTGAAAAGCGAAGCCCAGCTTGGGCAATGGTGGGCTTTGATCAAGCGCAGAGTGCCAGACTGCCTGTTAATTAAAAACAGAACCCCTCAAAAAAATTAAAAACAGAAAATTCCACTAAAAAAAAGCAAAATCGAGGTAATGGACTTATGGACACGGACCAATGTTTTAAATAGCGGGCTAAGGTGTTTAGCGGTATATCTCTAAAACAGCTAATAGCGGAGCTATATCGGGCTATAGCGGGATATAGCGGCTAAATTGTACATGAACACAAATAGCGGCACCCTGCCTCAAAAGGCTATAGCGGGCTATAGCGGCAGCTATAGCGGGAGATTTAAAACTATGACACGGACACAGTAGGTAACGACTGACGACCAATGACTCTAGTAGTCTAGTGTCCACTAGCTAGCAAGCAAAGCAACCATGGCCGACGACCAACCATGGAAGATACCGCCGATCGTTCAGGAGCTGGCCGCCGGCGTGCAGGAGCCACCGAGCCGGTACGTGGTCGGCGAGCAAGATCGTCCCGCCGTAGCCGCTGCCGCCATGCCCGAGCCCATTCCCATATCGTTGACCTCAGTCGGCTGTCCTCTAGTGACGACGGCGCCGACGGCCGCGAAGCTCCTGTCCGCCCTGCAGAACTGGGGCCTCTTCCTGGTAATAATAAATTAAAGCGCTCTCTTTTCTTCTTGTTTCCTCAGTCGAACCAAGCTCAGACTCTGTGTCTCTGTCCAGGCAGTCGGGCATGGAATGGATCCAGGATTTCTCGCCGAGATGATCGAGGTGACGAGGGGATTCTTCAACCTCCCGCTCGACGAGAAGCAGAAGTACTCCAACCTGACGAACGGCAAGGAGTTCAGGTTCGAAGGGTACGGCAACGACATGGTGCTGTCGGAGGACCAGGTCCTGGGCTGGTGCGACAGGCTCTACCTGACGGTGGAGCCGGAGTCCCGGATCATCCGGAGCCTCTGGCCGGCGCAGCCTCCTGCCTTCTGCGACGTCCTGCGCGAGTACACAGCCAGGTGCCGGGAGGTCGCCGGCGTCGGCTCACCAGCCTGGCCAGGCTGATGGGCCTGCACGAGGGCCGCTTCGTCGTCATGATGGACGAGGGCGTCGCCATGACGCACGCCAGGTTCAACTACTACCCGCGATGCCCCGAGCCGGACCGCGTCTTCGGCCTGAAACCCCACTCGATTCGACGCCTCCGTGATCACCGTCGTCCTCATCGACGTCGCCGTCAGCGGGCTCCAGGTGCAGAAACCCAACGACGGCAGCGGCGTCTGGTACGACGTGCCCATCGTTCCCAAAGCTTTGCTCGTCAACATCGGCGACGTAATAGAGGTAGGTACCTGCAATTACAGCTTACAGGTTGCAATCGTGTTCTTGATCTGACGACCGAACCGGGCGGGCACTCTGTCGTAAAAATCGTTGCAGATTATGAGCAGTGCACAGGGCGGTGACGAACGCGGAGAGCGACCGGGTGTCGCTGGCGATGTTCTACTCGTTGGACCTGAAGAAGGAGATCGAGCCGCTGCCGGAGCTGGTGGACGACAAGAGGCCGAGGCGGTACAGGAAGACGACGATCAAGGAGTATCGGGCGGCGCTGTTCGAGAGGTTCAGCAGAGGGGAACGAGCCTTGGACACGGTGAAGATCGACCTCAACGACTGAAAACATGCATGGTGTTTCTGGAACGACAGTCAACAACGATGATGATTGATGGATGAGAGATTTGCATTCGCTTTGTAGGGAAGCTTCTCCCAGATCTTCCATCGACGCGCATTTAATTTGTCGCCATGACGCCATGCTTGTGTGAAGTAAATCAGTTGCTGCCTTCCATTTGGTCTTTGAACTCTGTCATGGTTAATTCAGATCCAGAAACGCATTCTCGCAATCCAGCACCGTCCATCAAGTCAGACTGACAATACAGTCCGTTGCTGGTTTCCCGACCGAAAAATACCGATAAAACAAAACAAAAGCTGGCAGGATAGATACAAATACTACTCGTGAGCAACAATGTCCCATTAACTCGTATGGCCGTCGTTAACTTGCTAAGCAGGGCAGAGGCCTGAGATCAGTATTGAGTATTGACAGCATAGGCAAGGCCAAACAGAGCAGATATATACACTTCCCTCTGCTGGAGATGCCCACGGATTAGCTACTCCTCGCCGTCGCCTGCTGCCCTGCCTCTCTCGGAGACCCAACAGCCTGCTGCAACGACGCTCATGTGCAGTGATGGAAAGAATAGGACGACGTGCTTCCGTCATTGAACGACGTTGTCCATGCAGTTTCGAATGGCAGTGCTAGCGCCCGGACGTCTGTTCGTGTTGCACTTCGTTTTTCGTGCTCAGTCCAGCACATTCCCGTCCGAGCCTGCATTTTGTGCGCCCACGCAGGCCCCGCTACTTTTGCAACATTCAGATGAAACATTTACAACATACATCCGAAATAGGTGAAACACTTATAACATACGTTTAAAATACTTGCAAAACACCAACAAAAACTTAAAAACATGTGTGAAAACAACTGCAACATACGTATGAAAACACCCGAAACATTTGCATGTATATGCAACATCTCGATCTAGTTTTGTAACATTCAAATGAAACACTTGCAACATATGTCTGAAACAGATGAAACATTTGGAACATATACTTAAAATATACGTGTATAGGTCATTGCAACATGTGTAACATCCCGATCTACTTTTGCAACATCAATATAAAACACTTGCAACATACCGCTAAAACATTTGAAACACTTGAAACATATGCTTGCAAAATACGCGTTCGGTGCAATGTCACCTTGCTACTTAGAAGAATAGAGACTCGTCGTTGTGAAGCTCAACGCCAGCGCAGAGGTTGGCTGCGGCGCATGGAGCTCACCGGTGTGACAACGGCACGGGAAACTCGCCGGCGGGGTGGCATCACACAAAGCTCCTCCCCTCGCCTCATTGCTGGAGCATCCAGGAAGGCAGCGTGGGCGCAACACCAGAGACGAGGAGCCACACGGTGCCATACCCGAGAAGGCACGCGCCAGCGCCGATTAAGAGGAGCAGCGCGAGCAACGGGGTGAAGCCTGTTGCAGAGCACCCTTAGAAGTAGGCCTAGGTTCTCACCGATGTCACAGGCGACCCCTAAGAGCTCCAGGGGGCTTTGGTCGGCGCCGAGTGAGACCTTGAGCACGAGCGAGTAGAGCTCGAACGTGGAGCTAGTGCCGCTCGCGACCTGCACCCACGCTGCCGCCCCCAGCCCCAACCACAGCGGCCGACTCCCCGTCTTCACGGATGTCGGTCCTCGCATCTCGCTCGCTAAGGGGAGCTCCAGAGCAATGTGCGCGATGCACAGATCAGACATACTGCGAGGCTATGAGGGAGGAAAGACACACTGCGAGGCTACGAGGGAGGAGTAGTGCATGGTGGAGACAGGGCCACGTGAGTGTGCATTTGCCACAGGCAGGTTATTTGGGCCGGTCTGCAGGCCCAGCAAGCAAGCGCAGGGACGCCCTGACTAAAGTATTACCGAGTTCCAAAACATGGCCAAGAGGTAAAACGATGCCCCTCTCTATCTCTCGTCGTGTGGATGTAGATCCATTCTATTCTAATTAAAGCGCAGAGAGTAGCATTCATTAGTTGTTAGTGACACAATTCATGAGCATGCAGCTGACTAGCATGATCAGGAGCATCGAAAACACTTAACTGAATTGTTCATCTTCAAGAACATATGACATACAAATATTTCATTAAGAGCGTGACTATGTTTCATGAAAATGGCATGCGCCCATATTTTACTAATATAATAATTAACCTAATCGGCCAAATTGTTCATGAGTTATGCAATTCATAATGTTTCTAAAAAAACTTTGTTTCACTTCTGGCCTCTAGCTCCTTATATAGATCCAGAGCCCTAAGGGATTTGTACATGTCTTTCTTGTTTCATGCCTTTTGAACAGCACACATGTGATGAATTTTTTTCTCGAATACGCAAAAGATTTGCGTATCATTGTAATTAAGAAGAAGAGTTTAACCATACAAACGACGCACTCTGACGAGCGCCCTAGGAGGTCTACTGGTTGACCTTCCTAGTATACATATTCAAATTTCGATATTACATAAATGGCATACAACCGAGCTGCGGACTGTGCACTCCTACTCCGTCATCCGAGAAGAGCACGCCGAGGTATGAGCGGTTCTTCTACCAGCCCTATTGTTGGTCGCTGAAAACAACTCGTCCAGAACTGCAATTTGGCTCGACGTCAAGTTCCCTGTGAAGATGGCGTCGTATGCTCGCTTGGATGCGGATGAAGTTGGTGTCGCTTGTGACAAGGAGTCCGTCCTTTTCATGAGGAGTACCCCGCTCTGCTTGGAGGTCAGTATGTGCGCCAGTGGTTGAGTGGCAATCCGTCTACTCCTAGTTGGCAGGGGCCTTTTGGTTGCCGCGCTTCTGCCTTGGTGGAGTGGCGATTAAGGGTGACCTTCGCTTGAACCTCCTCGGTAAACTGTGCGAGGCGCCGAGCGGCCTCGTGCAGTGTGGGTGTCGCGTCGCTGCTCGGTTGGCCGTCGTTTATCGGCATAGAAGGGTTGGGTGTGGCCTGGCCGTCCGGATGGCTATCCTGCGTCGGCGTGGAAGTACCTGCCATGTGCTTGGCCGGCTCAAACCCAGGTGGCCAAACCTCACCATCCTCCCTTGGCGCCTCAGCACCCGCGACAAGGTGGGTTGTCCCATCTGTGGAGGCGTGCCCTGCACAGGTGACAACGGCGGCAAGTCTGTCGTGCACTAGGGAGCCATCGCCGGAGGATGGGTGTCCACCAATGAAGCCTGAACCTCCTGAGAGGCGGTTGTCGCAGCCTGGAGGCACCCAGGCGCTGGTGTGATCGCTTGTCGGCTCGCGACGAGTGAGGCAGCAAGCTCGTCCAGCATCGGGTCGATGGAGACGACCCAAGCGAGAGGCCCTGCGCCCTCGCACAGCGCCTCTGCCAGTGGATCTGGCTCGAGGAAGTAGCGTGCGGCTGTCGAAGCAGTGGCGTCGTCGGCGTAGTCGGCAGGCGCGCCCATGTTGATGTCTGGCGCCGGCGTCGTCACCGCATGTGATGAAATGGAACTTTGCATCTATTCAACCACCTTGAACAAGAATTCATTCGGTTGGAAACCAATTTATGTCCATGTGAGAGGGAGATTATGAATTGATGTATTAGAGGAAACTGAAAGTGGATGTTGTTATATGTCTTCATCATCCAAATCAAAGATAAATTTTCTCTTTGTTAGTTTCTTGAGTGTAAACAAGCATATAAGCATTTGAATGCTTGGTATAAATCAAATTGGGGTAGTATTGAGTCTAGGGTTCATATGAGGGAGCTGCAACAAAAATTATCAGAGAAAGTTCATGTACTGGAGTTACTAGTCAGGAGCATGGAAATACTTTGGGGGAAATATTCGGTGAACTAAGGACCAGATTTTTAGTTCAGGCTGATACAGCAAATGTTTGATGCCTGGTGGTACTGTGTTTCACCATTGCGTCCGTTTACCACGGTAGCAACTAGGACAAGTAGCAAAACAACATTGGCCACGGCTGGTTACAAAAAGTGCTTCTTCAATAAGTTGCACAAATGAATCAAAAGTGGTGCCAAAAATAAGCTGGTCAGCTTTTGTGTTTTAGTACAACTTGGTGCTGTTAGGAGAAGCGTCATGAGAATACTATTTGGCTTTTCGTTTTAGCTTATTTTGGCCGTAAACAGCTTATAAGATGTACCAAACAGGTCCATTTTCACCTATACTAAAGCTATAAATAGAAGGTACCGACTCAATCACTCATATAGAAACAAATATATCCAATCTGTCACGTGAAACAAAGCAAGTCTAAGGTTCCATTTGAACTTAAATATTTTGCATGTCCACCATGAATTTCAAAGTGGTGTATGGTTACCAAGATGCAGGCCGTCACAGCAAGTTTCCTCATTCTTGGTACCTCAAAGTAAGGTGGTGATGATCGCCGCCCCACACTTCTCATGGGCTCATGCAGCAAAGTGCCCAACATTTTTTAGATGATCTTGACAAGAACGGTGTGGACCTTGTGCCTAACGCCACTACCCACATCAATATCATCTGACGCCCTCTCAATCTAATAGGCAACACCAATTTTCAGTTTCCTCTAAATCCGGTTTTATTGGTTTGGTTTCCTATTTGGGCTCATAAGGTTTGGGTGGGAATAGGCTGAAACGTGTACTGGGCAGGTTCAGTTTGGGGTAATAGCTAGGGATGAAAACGGATCGGATACGGACGGATATCACTGATATCGTATTTGTTTTCATATTTATGTCCGGATTCGGATTCGAATACGGATAGTATAAAAAATACCGGATATAATATGATTGGATATTGACATCATAAATATGTGATTTAAATATTCGGATACGAATACGGTATCGGATGTTAAATATTCGGACTCGGATATGGACGGATTAAAACTCCTCTAAACGGATTCGGTCTCGAATACGGTCGGAAAATATCCGTACCGTTTTCATCATAGTAATAGCCATACCGGGCTGGTTCGGCTTGAAATTGGTTTTAGATTTTTGGGCTGAGAGTAGTTGCAGACCGGGGTTCACTAATGAGTTTTGATCCAGTAGAAACCCTCGCCAGCCTCGACTCCACGCCGCCGCCCTCCGCGACTACTCTCGTCACCCGCACCGGCGGCGAGGCTATCTGGCAGCTCGAAGCGGAGAGCTAACGCCAGCCCCACTGCATTCCACCCTCAAGAAATTGGCGACGAGTTTGTCCTGTGGCTCTAGCCGAGAAGTTGTTGCAGCCAAGAAGAAGATCCAGCATCCTCCTCCTCCCGTAGATCCAGCTGCAGCCAAGGAGATCCATCGGCTCCAGCTGCGCGTGGCTCGGAGAAGGAGGAGGACAAGGGCCCAGCATGCTACATCCCCGTCAAGGTCTGTCCACCAGGTAAGTACGCAGCGCTGCTCCCGCGCTTGCTCGATAGGTGTTTGATGATTTATCAGCGAGGAAGCGGAGCACGGCAATGATCCAAACTTTTCTTGCTGGTCATAGTATTGTTCCCATTAAATATATTTGGAGAGCATGTCGTGTCTTAAAGAAAACCTGAACAAAATTATTTGCTTGGAATAATATCACTTGGACCTAATAATGGATGATGAGTCATGAGTGTAGAAGTTGTTACCATGATTGTTTTTCCTCAAGATTTTTTTTGCTCTGTGGGGGATAAATGGACCAACTGAGGCATGTGAATATACTGCTTTGTGGAATATAGCACAAAACATTATTGCAGCATACATTCGAAAATAGATAGCCCATCAGGAACTTTGTTTTGCTTTGTAAATTGATGTCATTCTGGATTTACATGGTAACCTTTTTTTACAACAAATAATGCTAACTTCAATGGATCAATATTTTAAAAGTAATTTAAATATCTCGATGGAAGTGGGTTGTCTGTTACCTTTGATTTGTTCATGATCATAACTAATTGTGCTTTAATTTTGTTCATGATTGATGGGCCATTGTTTTTAGCTGAGCAGGATCTTAGGAAGGTCTCAGGTCCTAAAATATTTTGCATTTACTGGTCCTGTTTAAAGGCCTCAGATCTTGCCTGTAGTGGTGTGAAAGATCTGTTGCTCTTATTTGCTCAGCTCCCTTGTTTGAAAGTATGGCAATGTGTCTTAAAGTGATAGAGAAAATCTTTCCTATTGCACTTTCAGGACTGACATCCTTCTCATTTTCTTTTTTTGGTAGATTTTAGTTACTTTCAGGTCCACTCATCTATTGATGCACTGAAAGCCTGTGCCTTCTGTCGGGTGTTGGAGGCACTCGATCTGCTATCTGTCGGTCGCGATGGAGCAGGATCTTCTTGGTACGTACTATCAGGTCTTTGGATTAAAAATTGCATCCTTAAGCTTTGTACCAATCACTACTGGAGCTGGCGGCTTTCCGAGGGCTCCAGGCTCTCGGCAAAGGCTCTTAGACCCTCGGCAAAGGCTTTGCCGAGAGCTGTTCTCAGCAAAGCTGTCTCGGCAAAAACCCGATCGGCAAAGCCTTCTTTGCCGAGAGCCGTTTATCGGGCTCTCGGCAAAGGCTTTGCCGAGAGCCAACGCGGCTCTCGGCAAAGAAAAGGCGCCGTTAACGGGCCTTTTTCTTTGCCGAGAGTCCATTTGGCTGGCTCTCGGCAAAGATTTTTCTTTTTTTTAAAAAAAACTTTGCCGAGAGCCTGACCAGACTGGCCCTCGGCAAAGAGTTTTTTTTTTTTGGAAACCTCTTTGCCGAGAGCCAGTCTGGCCAGGCTCTCGGCAAAAAATTTTTTTTTAAAAAAAATGTTTGCCGAGAGCCTGACCAGTCTGGCTCTCGGCAAAGAGTTTTCCAAAAAAAAAAGAAAACTCTTTGCCGAGTGCAACGGTCATTGCGCTCGGCAAAGCTGGGAAATGGGTATTTTTGCAGTTTTGTTGCCCAGCTTTGCCGAGTGCAATGACCATTGCTCTCGGCAAAGGCAGCCTTTGCCGAGAGCAACCCTCGGCAAAGTGGGAAATTTTGTTTTTTTCTTTTGATTTTCCACTTCATTACACATACAAATCACATTCATTACATATGAATCACATTCATCACGTATAAACACATATATCACATGTACATATTACATTCATCACATATATATCACGTTCACATACACCACGCATATAGCACATTCATCATAATATTTGAACTAAACGAAAGTTAACCATTACAAGTTATCATCAAAATATAATAAGTTTTCATTCTAAAGTTCACAATCTACTAGAGACGACACTTTAAACACACTCATGGCCAACCTTGCCCTGGCCACCCCGGAGAAGCAGTCCCGCCTTGACCCCCGGGCGTGTTCCATCCAGGCGCTTGCGGGTTGTTCGAACCCGCCGACGGAGGCTGTAAAAATTAGATGTCTATGTCAGACAAGCAAATGCAGAAACAAAACATTGAGGAATCGAAAATGTGACAGGGAGAAGAAATGCAAAAGCAAATGGCAGCTGGATGGGAAGCAAATGGCGCTCCGGTCTGCCACGCGGCCGGGCAAGAAAAAACCACGAGCTCGGCGACCCAAGAAAAAAAATGATCTAGATGACCCTAGATGTATCCATGACACATGTACCAGCCAATTGGCCACTGCCTGTCAAATTTGATGGCAGCATTGGTTAGCAATTTATCTATCTAAACCTTTGAACATTGTTTAAGCCATAATCAAGCATGACATCGTGACATCTATCTATCCAAACCTTTGAACATTGTTTATCCTGCAAGCAAATCAACCGTATATCAAGACACACCACCACCAGATGCATGATCGAGTCACAAGATGCACATGTACGGATGTACCCAGCAGTCAGCACACAGAATGGGCAGCCGGTGCAGCCCAGCTGCACATCGTTTGCTGCCTCGCGTTGTCACTGCACCAGCACTAAACATATGTATGCATTTACTTGGACCTGTCCACATATGTATAATGTTCCAGTGCAGGTTAACACGGATGACTGACCCAGTTGAGGCAAGTCTTCACCGACTACAAGTGGAAGACTGAGGCTCAATCATATATTTTGTGCACATCGCATTGATGAAATACAGAGGGGCTAGATTATATGCTAAGACATGAATTCTAGGATACACCATGCAATATATTTCCATAAGCCCCTTTTTGACAGCAATAATATTGAACAATATCAATAACCAAACAGATAGACACTGAGAACCAGCCTTCTGTAGTGAGTAAAAACAGTAACGTTCAGATTTTCTTTTTTCTGAATGTGTTTTACATACAGAAAGCCAAGGACTGCAGCACAGAAAAGTAGTGAACATGAAAAATTTAACTTTACAAAGATATGGACGAGATGCAATTCAGACTTCAAAGAAAAACAAAACAAAGCTAGATGTTTGATCCGCGTAATCCATACTTTTTATCTTATTTTTTCGACCAGAACAGTATTTTTCTCTCACATAAATCAACCGGAAGAATGTTTTAGCTTGTTTTTTCAGCCTAAGCGAACGGGCCAATAACACAAAAAAAGAAAAGAGATTCTATTTGCGTTTGGAGATGCCTACCCTATACACCAGCAGGGTCCTACACAACAAGGGGATGGCGGTGGTCACATCGAAAAGATGCATGCAATTTGCAAGGGATCTTCCTCCTCCCGTCAGCAAATCGGATTATTTACAATCAATATTGTGTGCTACAAGAAATCTCTATAATAATGTAATATATCCAGCAAAGCCAGCAGCTGCCCTCTCCACCATCAGTATATATAAATAAAATAAAAGGTATTCTTGTCGCTGCATCATTGGATGGATGGATGGATGCAGACCACACGTAAATCCCAGACCAGCTTCTTGTTCTGTTCCATTATTAATTATTGATTCCGTAGCTCCTTTTACAAAAAAAAAATAATTTATAAATAAATAGCAGATAGGAGTAGTAAATTGGAGGAGGGGTCCTTGGTACTGATTCTTTAATTTGAAAATGTGAAAGAATCTTGTCGTCCATCCAACCGATCCCAAACATTTTGCTGGACATTCAATTCATTCATTCAGACGGTGACCTCATGTTCACATTATTGTACATGTGCCCAAGTATTTGAAGGGTCAATCCTCTTTACGAATTTCAGGAATCCTATGGATTATTGTTAATGACGTCTTCCTCCCATACTTTTAGAGCAAATATAATAATAGAATGTAAGCAGACTAAATGATGAGATTAAAAAATGATAAAAATGGAGAAGCTTAGACCACCAGAAGAGAAGCAAGAGAGGGAAAGCTAGCCATAGCCATGTACTACTCATTTCATTTTAAAAAAGGATGTAATATTAGCTATAGCGCTAAGGCAAACTATCTTCAATTTAACTCATTCTTTTATAAGATAAGGAAAAAAAATTATTGATATTAATATCATCTAGTACCATAATCTTATTGCCTGATCTGAGCTGCGCTGTGACAACAGTTGACAGGAGAGGAGTCCTACAGTAGGGGACAGACACGAGAGACAACGACACCAATTTGATCTGTGCCATATGCGCACATGAGTCTGCTCGTGATCGAATTTAATGCTGATTGAGAACAACGCACTCCAATAATCCTTTGCCATTTACTGAAGGAAGGGTATACCTTTGCCGGTGAGCGGACGGTGACGGCTGTGGGGACGACGCGAGGTCCGCGGCGAGCTCCTCCTCCCTCCTCCACCGGATCTTGGACGGCCGGGGCGAGCTCCTCCTCCCCCTCTTCTTCCACCTCCTATTGTCCTTCTCCTCCACCTACTCCCCCTCTCGGCCTCCTCTCCAACCGGTCGGACGGGCGGGGGACGGCCAGGGGCGGGGCGCGCGCTCGGGCGGGGGCGGGGGAGCGGACGTGCGGGGGTGTGGCCGGGCGGGGGAGCGGACGTGCGGGGGGCGCGGTGGCGCCGGCGCGGGGGCAGGGGCGGGGGCGCGGCCGGGCCAGGGCGGGGCGCGCGCTCGGGCGGGGCGGGGAAGCGGACGTGCGGGGGCGTGGCCGGGCGGGGGAGCGGACGTGCGGGGGCGCGGTGGCGCCGGCGCGGGGGCAGGGGCGGGGGCGTGGCCGGGCGGCGGCGGGTCGGGTGAGGGGCAGAGGGGCGCGTGTGTGAGGGGTGAGAGGGGCGGGTTTTTTTTTAAATGTACGAACCCCTTTGCCGAGAGCTAGATCAGACGGCTCTCGGCAAAGAGTTTTTCTTTTTTTTTTATTTTCTTTGCCGAGAGCGGGGCTCTCGGCAAAGAGGTTCTTTTTTTATTTCATTTGCCGGCGTTCTTTGCCGAGAGCTAGGTCAGGCGGCTCTCGGCAAAGAGTTTTTATTTTTTTGATTTTCTTTGCCGAGAGCCCCTAAGCCCAGGCTCTCAGCAAAGAGGATCTTTGCCGAGAGCTTTAGGAGGCTCTCGGCAAAATATATATATATTTTTTTATTTTTGCTCCTAATTTTTTTCCTGCAGCCTTGATATAGTACTAGGTGGTCATATTTGAAATTTGGTGTATTTTCCATGCATCTTGCTATATTTCGCGTATTTTCTTTATTTTCTTTATTTTTCCCGCAAGACGCACATTTGAACTGCAAGTGCATGAAATAATGAATCTTAGCGATTTAAAAAATGATATTCATGCTTCCGAGGCTATTTCGACGTCGTATCTCGGGACAAACGCGGAAACTCGACCATCTCGTGCACGCGACATGGCGACCAAGTTGCGTGAGATTTGATTTAAAAATATATAAAATGTGAATGGAGTCGGAAAATCATGAAAATAGACGGGAGGCCTTGACATCGCATGTAGAAGCTATAAAAAAATTTTGAATATGTTTGAAGCAATTTGTGACACAAGATGGTTGAAACCCTGAGATCTCCGCATGCGATATCTTGTTATCACATGTGGAGATCTAAGGGTTTCAACCATCTTACGGCACAACTTGCTTCAAACATTTTCAAAATTTTTTTATAGCTTCTACATGCGATGTCAAGGTCTGCCGTCCATTTTCATGATTTTCTGACTCCATTCACATTTTATATATTTTTAAATCAAATCTCACGCAACTTGGTCGCCATGTCGCGTGCACGAGATGCTCGAGTTTCCGCATCTGTCCCTAGATACGGCGTCGAAATACCCTCAGAAGAATGAATATAATTTTTTGAATCGCTGAGATTCATTATTTCATGCACCTGCAGTACAAATGTGCGTCTTGCGGAAAAAATCAAGAAAATGAAAAAATACATAAAATATAGCAAGAGGGATGGAAAATACACCAAATTTCAAATCTTGGCTTCTAGTACTGTAGCAAGGCTGCACAAAAAATTTGGGACCAAAAATCCAAAAAAAAAATTGCCGAGAGCCTAACAGCAGGCTCTCGGCAAAGATGACGGCGTAAGGGTGACGTTTGTGGGGTTGGGGCTTTGCCGAGATTTTTTGTTTACCGAGAGTCGAGCTCTCGGCAAATTTTGGCTTTGCCGAGAGCCAATATTTGCCGAGAGTCGAGCTCTCGGCAAAGCTTGTATTTGGCGAGAGCCAATGTTTGACGAGCGCAGGCTCTCGGCAAAGGATTCTTTGCCGAGAGCCCGATATTTGGCACTCGGCAAAGCATATGACACTCGGCAAAGATACTGTTTCCGGTAGTGAATCCTGTAGATCTAGATATTTCAACCAAAATCCTTGTTTTGAGATGCGTGTCCTTTCTTGGGAAAAGTTGAATGCCTTGCAGATTGCCATCTCTGAAACAATAGGTAAACAATTGTTGACCGTGGCATGATATTGTTCTAAATATTTTTCTAATTAATTTACACGTTAGTAGTAATGCCAGCAGTTAGCTTTATGATGCTTATCACCAGACAGCAGCAGCAGCATTTGTGATGGTGTCGCTTATGCAGTGTTTGCCTGCTGCTGTACCAGATGTCCAGATGCATGCATGTGACACTCCAAGTCTATGTATATTTTATGACTCACTGTTTCTTCAGGTCAAAACATGTCATCCAACACATCAGAGGCTTCAGGAACTCATGACAGCGAGGAAGGTGCATCTTTGACACCACGTCGTACACGGTCAAATGTTTGGTAGCACTTCCAGAAGAATTTGGTTAATGTGGATGGTGAGTTGAAAGCTATTTGCAAGTACTGCCACCTGAAATTGGCTACCAAGTCTGGCACTAGTAGTCTTAGAGGCCATGTTGCCAATGCTTGTCCAGCAATTGACAGTGCTATCAGAAAGAGATTTCAAGCAAGCATGAGCAAGCAACCAGTCGATACAAATTTTGTCTTTGATGAGCAACTCTGTCGTAAAGCGATGATCAAGTATATCATTCATGCTGAGGTCCCGTTTCTGCAGTTTGAAGACCCTTACCTACAGCCCTGGATTGACTTAATGCAACCATCTTTCAAAGTCAAGCGTCGACAAACAATCCGCAGTGATTGCTTCAAACAATTTGAGGACCTGAAGACAGAGCTTCATACTGAACTTCAGAATTTGGATTCCCGTGTTTGCCTGACATCAGATATTTGGACGGCATCGCAGAACTTAGGATACATGGCCGTAACAGCCTACTACGTTGATGCAGAATTTAAGATCAAGAAAAAGATCATTTGGTTTAAAGTATTAGAGTATCCTCACTTAGGTTTTGCAATTAAAGAAGAAATAGTGAGGTGCTTGACAGAATGGGGCATAAGGGATAAATTGTTTACTTTGACATTAGATAATGCAAGCAATAACACTATGGCATGTGAAGAGTTGGTCACAAACCATGAAGATGAGTTATTGTTTGAAGGTGAGCATCTACATGTTAGATGTTCGGCTCATATTCTTAACATCTTGGTTCAGGATGGCATGTCAGTGATCCATACAGCAATTAAAAAGCTTCATGAGCTGTTGAAGCATATTGATTCATCTCCCTCAAGACTTCAAGTGTTCAATTCACTAGCAAATGGGATGGGTTTGGCCTCAAAATCCGGCATCTATCTTGACATCCCAACCAGATGGAACTCAACCTTCAAAATGCTTAGGGAAGCATTGAAATACAAAGCTGTCCTTAATTCTTATGCTCCTAAATATCTTGAAGCTCCCCTACTGAGGAAGAATGGAAGAAGGCAGCAGCAGTTTGTGAGTTTCTCAAAGCATTTGAAGAACTTAATCTTGCTGTCTCAGCTCACAGGAAGCCTACATCACATCGGTTTTTGCCATTGGTGCTTTGCATCCTTCATGCCTTGAAGGACCCAGCCTGGCAAAGTACAGATCTACTCAAGGAGTTGGCTATGTCCATGCACTGGAAGTTTGAGAAATATTGGCCTGCTGAAGATGATCTTCATAATGTAGCTAACCGCAAGAAAAAGAAGAAAGAAATTGCATTTAGCGTTGTCTTAGTCATAGCCATTGTCTTGGATCCAAGAAGGAAGGCTGACTTCTTGAGTTTCTTCTTTGAGAGGGTGTTCAGTAATACAAGTAAGGTTGATAGGTATGTGAGGTATGCCATGGAATGGATGAGAAAGTACTTCACATTGTATGAGCAGCGATATGCAAGAACAAGTAGTGTGGACATGATATTTAGGAGAAAGTACTTCACATTGTATGATAAAGTACTTCACATTGTATGAGCAGCGATATGCAAGATTACCACCTCATCCCCAGCGTCCTCGTCATCATTCTCTACTTTCATTTTCATCGCTTCGGTTAAGTCTATCGTGAACGTCCCTTTTAGCCCAGCTTCTTGAAAGAACTCCACATCATACGTGTTTGTGCTGAAGTTATAATCCTCATCGTTGGGGAGAGGTAGTTTAGCATGTGGAGATATCTTGTGCATAATATACCAACCCAAGAGATGCTCTTTGCTTTTGCATGCATATGGCGTGTAATAAACCTGCGTGGCCTGATGAGCCACAATATACACATCGGCTACTGGATAGACAAAATCCTGTCGAATTTCAACTAGCCCAAGATTAGGTGTGAGCCTTGTTACTCCAGGGTCGAACCAATGACATTTGAACATTACAGGATTTAGAGGCTTGTCACCGTGAAATGAAAGTTCATATATTTCTTCAATTCTTCCATAGTAGTCACGGTTGTCATTGCCTGGAGTACAGACTCCGCTGTTTGTGGTTTTTCGATTGGGCCGACTCTACTCGTATCTCGCTGTGTGGAAGCGATATCCATTCACGTCGTAACTGTTAAATGACTTGACCCTACGGTCAAAGCCGTTTGCAACCTGTCTCAGCTCTTGACTCATAGACGCATCGATCTGAGCCTGCAAGGTGAAGCAAGGTATAACGTTATACGGTCAGAACGTAGGAGCAAGTTGGAACGTCGGACTAAGTATGACCTCGGTTGGACAGGACCTTCTGTCGGAACCAAGAAATGAAATCGGGCCTCCCTTGCCCCGCACCGTTTGCAATTAGGGTTTTGGCTACCGGGTCAGAAGGAGGCCTTGGAAGCACCTTCTTGAAGACCAAGCATGGTGATTCCTTTGTTCCTCAAGATTAGATGTCGTGCCGTAGCGGGCTGTGAAGCTCTGGTTCTCGCATAACAGGAGGCGGCCAACCCATTGCCGTCACCACCTCTGCCCTCACCGCTGCCATCCTCGAAGGCAGGAGGAGCTTCGTCGAGAGGGAGGACGACAGAGAGGCAAGTGTATTCAGACGGGCAGGTCTGGTTGCCTCCACCCCACAGCCCTAAGCATGTTGAGAGAATAGAGGCCTATGGAGAGAGAGAGATGCAGGAATTGTGGGAAGAGAGATGGTGCGAGTACCAAGGATCGAAACCATTGTGTTGGTCAGCGTTGGTCTAGCTGGGCTTTAAGCTTATTTGTTTAGGCACCCTGCGTTTTTAGTGGTCCTCCTACAAAACATGAACTATTCTCATAGTGGCCATGGGCCTCTTTGTGAATACATTCACAAAAATGGGGTTTTTTGGACTATCTCTATAAAGGTACTAGTCAAATCTGAAGTTCACTAGATACTTTCGGAGGCAGAAATAATAATTTAATGCCTTTGTAAATAACAGGACAATCTCCTAAAATGAATTTTGTAATAGTGAGATCTTGTAATGGTTGTCTTTTCTTGTGCTACAAATATGTGCAGCGACGTCGATGGATTTTTGTAGGTGGGTAAGTGTTCACCCTATTATCTATTGTGTTACTTATTAATTGCTTGTTAGTCTATTTTCAAATCAACCACAGTATTAGTCTATTCATTGTGCTGATGACCTGATCTTTGGGGTCAAAGTAAAGCCTGCAGTTTCCAACTGCAATATTGATTAAAACTAAGGGGGAGAAAGGCAAGTACTGGCACTACGCAACCTGACTGCGTATATATATTACTATACATAGTGCATTCTATTCCACAAGTAACTTTACAAAACGCAACCTCTAGTTAGCAGAAGAGAGAGTAGGATGTTCAAATGAGTAGGAAAGATTGGTGCGCCTGTACATGTTCTAGGAACTGGAGGCAAGAGGGAAGCACATATTAGGTATTCTGTATCGGCGGGAGGTGGCAAGAGCAGAGGGATCAACCTGCCCCATTTCATGGGCTCAGTGCCAAGTTGTTTGGATGGTGAACGCATCATTGACTTCGGTGTGGTGGAGGCTGGAAACACGGTGCTATGGAGACGCCAAATGGTGGTCAGTGGACACAGGCCCACTGTCCTGTACCAGGAGACAAGGGCGCACGAGCAGCTGAGCACATGCATGGCTGGAAACACGGGCCTTTGCTGTAGTTTCCTACGGAGTAGTTTGCTAACTTGTTTGTACTTGGTAGGTTGTTCAGTTTAATTAAGACATACGAATGTTGGTTCCTGCACTAGAAACAATACAGCGCATTATCTCAACATGAGCAGGGTGCTACGATTGCTGGTCTAAACTCTAAACTTTACTGGGCCCAGAGCTGCTCAGCGCATTATCTTATCTGTTATATTTAATCAGCCAACCACGAAGCTCAGGAAACAAGTACCAGTATGAGCTCGGCTACAATATTCATCATGTGGGCCCCATAAGCTGTAAATAAAACGATCAACACGAGCATGCACCTGTATTTCTTCCAGCGGCCATGTAACAACTAACAATTGTTACCAGCAGAAGTGTATTAAAATCATGTGCTGTGTATTCTACACATATTTGAGCGGCAAAACAAATATCTCAAACAAATTACATAAAGAGGAAGAAAAATTTGCTTTGACACATATTCATGTAAAACTATATATTAAAAATTATAAATTTATTCATGACATCTAGATATTTGTTCCTGATTCAAAGGTAAAAGTTATAGATTGACAGCAATATTGCACCGATTCTGATAGAGAATGTATCAACATTATATTGGGATAAAAAATTGCCAGCTAAAAGAAA
Source organism: Saccharum hybrid cultivar R570 (assembly GCA_038087645.1). Taxonomy (NCBI): domain Eukaryota; kingdom Viridiplantae; phylum Streptophyta; class Magnoliopsida; order Poales; family Poaceae; genus Saccharum; species Saccharum hybrid cultivar. The sequence continues at coordinate 2,445,214 of JAQSUU010000262.1, read as the reverse complement.
CTTAATCTGTGTTTGCACTTCTAACTGTGCATAGACATGTAAAAAAGTTTTGCCTTGGTCCATAGTGTTAGATATGTGTCGAATATGTGTACAATTGGTTACGTTGGACTTGAGTTGTATTAGGGGCTAGGATAGAGTTGGAGTCGAACTCTGTGTCCTAGGGGGCCATAAATATGAGGCCACCCCTGTTGTAACCGCAAGAGACGACTTGGCGGCTGGTTTGGGTGGCGGCGTGGCCGCGGGATCGCCCGGATGCCGGTGTAGTTGCTGTTTTATGGGGAGGAGCGCCCGTAGTCATTGCCCCGAGGATTAGGCACGATGCTGAACCTCGTTAAAAAACATCGTGCCTCGGTGTTTCTCGTTTTCGTATTTTCTTCTATTGTGGTTATGCTTCCGCGTTTATCCGTTAGTAGATCCGTTTGGGTCTGGAACTAACCGTGCACTCTAACAAGTGCTATCGGAGCCAGATTGATAGAAGAAGATCGTGGGAGGTGCGATGGATATGTTCCACATCGCGCAAGGCTCGCACGGGTGTGTCCGGTGAAGGACATGGCGCAAGGTGGAGCAGCGGCGATCGACGACTCGATCGGTGGAGTTGGAAACTTCGAGCGGGTGGCTCGAACCGTCCAATGAGTTGCAATCAACAGGGATCTGTCCAGACGTGGTGATCAGGTTGATAGCGACTGATGGCTGTTGTTCGATAGGGGTCGGTCAGACGTGACGGCCAGGTTCGACGGTACGGCTGGAAGACGTCATGGATGAAGATGGCGGCTTTGACTCGCGGTCACAGATCGACGGTTGATTGATCTTGATCGGGGTGGTCGTTGCGGGATTAGCAACGATGGTGGTGAAAGCCACAGTGGACTCATCGTGTTTTGATGGAGGTGTCATACACCAGCGATGTTGTGGACGTCCAGTATGGCCAAGCAAAGGCATGCGGCAGGTGATCTCCTTGGAGGAAGATCTGGATATCTACATGGGTGTTCGGTCAAAGAAAAAAAGGAATTAATGAACATGTACCATGTGCATACAAGGAATCTGACCTGGTGTTTAGGAGAGGAGCTGTACGTGACGTGTTTGGCCTTGGGACTTGTGCTTGGCCTGGTTGAATTTGCCTCGGTGATCAAGAAAGCGAAGGCAGCTAGATGTGTGTGGCCTGGACGCAGCGGATATCCATAGAGATTGAGTCGAGGAGGCGTACAGGAATAGATGCATGTGTGTAACGTGCATGGCAAGGAAAACATGCAGATGATGGCAGGAGAGTCTGGGCAAATTGCATGCGTGCGTGCGGGAGGATGCTCGGGATTCTGGCCAGAATTGGAACATGCGGAGTCCGACCAGAGTACGTGTTAACACATGCACGATATCTGTTTGTTCCTTGGTTCGGTAAAATAAAAGAAAAAAAAAGGAAATTATGCGCAGAGAAGATTCAGGATTCCGAATATGGGAAGCTGCGTATGAGTCAAGGAAAATCTACGTAAAGGAGAGGCGGCGGGTGGAGTCTGATTCTAACCGGACTCGTGCGGCTCTCGTTTATGTCTTCCATATAACAAGAGTCTACGGAAGGGAGATTGCATCCAAAGCAATCTGGAGTTGTTCGTGACCGGTGCTTGTGACGATTGAAGACGAACGGCGAACGGCGCTCAAGCTGGTTGGCTTCGTCGTGTGCGAGCGACGGGATAGTTGACGGGGCTTGTGAGCGGCGTGGTTGTGCACAAGCGGTGTACGGCAGCGGCGACACACGGCGGATTTGTCACAGCACATGTGGGAAGCGTGTGCTGCGGTGACGTGTGTGCTGCAGCGAGGAACAAGTGCGTGGGTGACGTGCTTGGTGCGTGTGGAGCGAGCACACGGGCGTACATAAGGTACGTGATTTTTCAACGATCTGTGGCAACAGGCAGATGGCGTCGATGACATCCAAATTTGAGGTGGTGAAGTTTGATGGCACCGGGAACTTCGGGCTGTGGCAGACAAGAGTGAAGGATCTGTTGGCTCAACAGAGTATCTCGAAGGTGCTCAGCGGGATTAAGCCGGAGAAGGTAGATGATGACAAGTGGGAGGAGATGCAGGCACAGGGGTGTTCTACTATCAGATTGTGCCTCTCTGATCAGATCATGTACCATGTCATGGAGGAAACTTCGCCTAAGAAAATTTGGGACAAGTTGGCCAGTCAGTTCATGTCCAAGACGGTGACTCAGAAGCTGTATCTGAAGCAGAAGTTGTTTGGCTTGAAGATGCAGGAGGGGTCAGATCTTACGGAGCACATAAATGTCTTTAATCAATTGGTTGCTGATCTTGTGAAGGTTGAAGTGAAGATTGATGATGAAGACAGGGCTATTATTCTTCTGTGTTCGTTGCCGAGGTCTTATGAGCACTTGGTTACTACATTGACGTATGGGAAGGAGGACATCAAGATGGAGGACATTGTTGCTGCGTTGCTTGCTCATGATCAAAGGAGGAAGAATAATGCAATGGAAGAGTCTTCTGGTGATGCTTTGCTAGTCAAGGGTGACCGTGGTGTGGATAATAAGAGGGGCAACAAGAAGAAGGGGCCGCGGTGCTATAAGTGCAAAGATTATGGACATGTAAAGAGAGACTGTCCAGAACTGAAGAAGGATGGAGGATCCGTTAGTGTTGTGATTGCCAACAAGAAGAAACATGACTCAGATAGCGAAGGTGACCTCCTCACAGTGTCAAGTGAAAAGTCTTGTGAAGCGTGGTTGTTGGATTCGGCTAGCTCGTTCCATGCAACACCGAAGAAGGAGTTATTCTTGTCATACACTGAGAAGGAAAATGGTTTTGCTTACTTGGGAGATGGTTCAGGCTATCTTGCAGAAGGAGTGACTGTCCAGAACTGAAGAAGGATGGAGGATCCGTTAGTGTTGTGATTGCCAACAAGAAGAAACATGACTCAGATAGCGAAGGTGACCTCCTCACAGTGTCAAGTGAAAAGTCTTGTGAAGCGTGGTTGTTGGATTCGGCTAGCTCGTTCCATGCAACACCGAAGAAGGAGTTATCTTGTCATACACTGAGAAGGAAAATGGTTTTGCTTACTTGGGAGATGGTTCAGGCTATCTTGCAGAAGGAGTGGGTGACATCAAGTTCAAGTTGTGTGATGGTAAAGAGTTGCTGCTTAAGGGTGTGAAGCATGTGCCGGGGCTAACAAAGAATCTGATCTCGCTTGGTTTATTGCATGAAGAAGGCTGGTTATTTCAGGCGGTTCCTGATAAGAAGACCTTGAGAGTCATGCAAGGAGGCAAGACGATGATGATTGGTGAGAAGTCAAGTGCGCACCAATACAAGCTGAAAGGAAGCATTGTTGAAGGTGGAGTCATGGATGGCAATGCAAATGTGGCGGTGTTCTATCCTGGTGGTGATGCGGCTGTGGGATCAGCCTCATCAGGCCGTTCTAAGTGAGCGACGGAAGAGACGACTCAAGTTCGGGTACACGGAGGTTCATGCATGGACGGCTTCATGATGGCGTGCATATTCGTCAAGGTGGAGTTTGTTAGATATGTGTCGAATATGTGTACAATTGGTTACGTTGGACTTGAGTTGTATTAGGGGCTAGGATAGAGTTGGAGTCGAACTCTGTGTCCTAGGGGGCCATAAATATGAGGCCACCCCTGTTGTAACCGCAAGAGACGACTTGGCGGCTGGTTTGGGTGGCGGCGTGGCCGCGGGATCGCCCGGATGCCGGTGTAGTTGCTGTTTTATGGGGAGGAGCGCCCGTAGTCATTGCCCCGAGGATTAGGCACGATGCTGAACCTCGTTAAAAAACATCGTGCCTCGGTGTTTCTCGTTTTCGTATTTTCTTCTATTGTGGTTATGCTTCCGCGTTTATCCGTTAGTAGATCCGTTTGGGTCTGGAACTAACCGTGCACTCTAACACATAGAAAGAAAGTTGTCCATAGCAGAGTAGTATTCAGCCGCCATTCTTTTGTTTCCGTTTGTTAACTCGTATAATAGTTAGAACACATATGAATACAAGTGTATGCCAAGAGATTTTTGAATGAATAAAAATCCATCAAACACACATGGTGGCAGTGACAGTGGGAGGGAGGGAGGGAGAGGGAGGAAGTACCTGAACACGCCGGGTCGCTCCTCCCGTCGGGCCCTCCCTGGATTCCCCTCCGTGGACGGCAGCGGCGGCGGCCGGCGGCGCCACGCGGTCGGGGGCGCGGCCGTGCGGGGGCGCGGTTGGGCCAGGACGAGGACGCGGCCGGGCGGCGGCGCCAGCGCGGGGGAGGGGGCACGACCTGGTGGGGCCGCGCGGGTGAAGGCGCGTCCGGTCGGCGGTCGGCGGCGGCGACAGTGTGGGTGCGTTGTGGGTGTGTTGTGAGGGGTGAAGGGCGCGGGGCCTCGTTTTGATTCAGATACTCTTTGCCGAGAGCTTGATCAGGCGGCTCTCGGCAAAGAGTTTTTCTTCTTTTTTTATTTTCTTTGTCGAGAGCCCCAGCCGAGGCTCTCGGCAAAGAGGCTCTTTGCCGAGAGCTTTACAAGGCTCTCGGCAATATATATATATTTTTAAAAAATTTCTTAACTAAGTCATCGTATATATTCTACCAAAAAAAGAGTTTTTCCTTTGCCGAGAGCTAGGTCAGATGGCTCTCGGCAAAGAGTTTTTTTTTATTTTCTTTGTCGAGAGCCTCAGCCCAGGCTCTAGGCAAAGAGGCACTTTGCCGAGAGCTTTAGGAGGCTCTCGGCATTTTTTTTTGGATTTTTGCTCCTAATTTTTTCCTACAGCCTTGATACAGTACTAGGAGGCCATGTTTGAAATTTGGTGTATTTTCCATTCCTCTTGCTATATTTCATGCATTTTCTTTATTTTTTCCGCAAGACGCACATTTGAACTGCAAGTGCATGAAACAATAAATCTCAGCGATTCAAAAAAATGATATTAATGCTTCCGAGGGTATTTCAACACCGTATCCAGGGACAAACGCGGGAACTCGATCATCTCGTGCACGAGACATGGCGACCAAGTTGTGTAAGATTTGATTTAAAATTATATAAAATACGAACAGAGTCGGAAAATCATGAAAGTAGACGGGAGGCCTTGACAGGATACGTAGAGTCTATGAAAAAAAATTTAGGAATGTTTGGAGCAAGTTGTGGCACAACATGGTTGAACCCTGAGATCTCCACATGTGATAACGAGATATCACATGCGGAGATCTCAGGTTTCAACCATCTTACGGCACAACTTGCTTCAAACATTTCCAAAAAAAATTTATAGCCTCTACATGCGATGTCAAGGCCTCCCGTCATTTTCATGTTTTTCAGACTCCGTTCGTATTTTATATATTTTTAAATCAAAATCTCACGCAATATAGTCGTCATGTCGCGTGCACGAGATGGTGGAGTTTTCGCGTCTGTCCCTGGATATGACGTCGAAATACCCTCGGAAGAATGAATATCATTTATTAAATCACTGAGATTCATTATTTCATGCACCTGCAGTTCAAATGTGCGTCTTGTGGAAAAAATCAAGAAAATAAAAAATACACGAAATATAGCAAGAGGGATGGAAAATACACCAAATTTCAAATCTTGGCTTCTAGTACTGTAGCAATGCTGCACAAAAAATTTGGGAGCAAAAATTCGTTTTTTTTTTTTTTTTTGCCGAGAGCCTAACAGCTGGCTCTCGGCAAAGATGACGACGTAAGTGGACCGTTTGCGGGGCTGAGGCTTTACCGAGGTTCTGTTTGTACCGAGAGTCGAGCTCTCCGCGAAGCTGGCTTGCCGAGAGCCAGTCTTTACCGAGCGCCCGATATTTGACTCTCGATAAAGAAGTAGGCCCTCGACAAAGCTCCTCTGTCCGGTAATGTCACGAAGAATTGGAAGCACATCGTGCTTCTCCTTGACGGGCGCCCCATGCGCCTCGCTGGAATCCAGCAGCTGGCCAGCTGCATCTCCGGTACCATCGGATCGGGCGAGGCAGATGACAAGCTAATGCATCTTTGGCACTGTCGAACTGGGCGAGGCGGACGGCGAGGGGGACTAGGTTGCAAACTCGAGACAGGAAGACGCAACTTTAGAGGAGAGCGAGGAGCAGTTGCAGGTGGGGACGGATGACGGCGCAGCAACTGCGGAGGAGAGACCGGCGGCTGACCGGCGTTGAGGACGAGGAGACGGATGAGATTAGGCCGAGGCGCCGAGCCATCAGCCGCGGGTGCCGCATGGAGCCGAGTCCGATCGCAAGCCAGCGCTGGGACGCGGAGTCAGTTGTATCATACTCGTCCACGCGTCGTGATTTTACTGGAAGTCCGCACAGCACCGGGTGAGGATGATCCGCACCCAATTTTTTTCCAAAAAGAATAGGACCGGCCGCGCGCTTACGGCTGCCAGATGAGTAGATGACCACGGGACGTCGTTGTTCATGCAGTGCTGAAACGCGGCGAGGAGAAAGCGGAGAAACTAGCATTCATTAGTCGTGAGTGACATATTCTACAAATTCATGAGCATGCAGCTGACTAGCATGGTCATCGAATATGAAGAGCATGGAAGAACCCTTCAGGGAAAATGATTCGGTAAACCAAGGACCAGATTTTCAGTTGTAAGTCCAATACAACAAGTGTGATGCTCACTTGCTCAGTTGTATCGTTTTACCATTGTGCTCATTTAGCACAGTAGCAACTAGAATAAGCGGTGCTACCATTCTCCCACAATAGCTATAATTTAGATTTAGTATATTAGCAAAAACATTTTGCCACCTAAACTTAAGGTGTAAATAGAAGGTACTGACTCAATGACTCAAAATCTATAGAAACAAAGATATCAAATTTGTCACGTGAAACAGAACATGTCTAAGGTTCAATTCAAATGTTTTGTGGGGTACCTACGAGTTATATCTCTCTTAACTTCTTAATGAAACACGTGTTAAGCACGTTCTCGAAATAAATTTAAATGTTTTGTAAGTCCACATGAATTAGAAAGTGGCATGACAAAAGCAAATTGAATATTATCACAGAACCTTCTAAATTATAATGGCTCATATATATCTGTCATTGTCATAATGACCTCTACCAGTCATACTTATGTTCCTCATAACTTCAGAGACCTGGTATCCTCCGAACAGGATCCAATTATAGGAGTATTGCAATATTACAACAGTTTATTCAAAATACCATCAGAGTAAAAGAGCGCAAGTCTTACGTAACTTAAGTTTACAGATCACAGTTTCAAACCTCAAACCATAAGTAGCATTATTACAAACCAATACTAGTGGAGTATCAGTAGTAACTTTATTACAATACCCAAACGAGGTGCCTTGCCCAGAGGCCACACAGCCTACTCGTCGTCATTTTCTTCAACAACAACGGTCATGCAGTAAGGCTCAAAGCAGACTTACTCATGAACCACACCTACAACAAAGGTTTAACAAACCTTAAGTACTAAGAGTACTTAACAAGACTTACCCTACTAAGAAAAAGACTCCAAGGGCATGCTAGTTTTAGGAAATCAAGGTAAGGGTATTCAAGAAATCAAAATCATTTTGCAGAAAAGCTTACTAGAGTAAGTCCTTACTTTCAACTTTTTATTTTTATCATTGATGGTTCATTAACCAATTCTAAGTGATTCTAATCTAGATCAAAATAATTCTCATCAAGATCCTTCCTTATTCTTTCTTCTAATTCTAGTTCTTAACTACGATGCAGGACAGGTGATCGAGTCTCCATAACCAAGGAGCAACGACGATTCGAACCGATTATACCTAGCTGGAGATCTCTAACCTCACGACATATGTAGAACCAAATCTTGCATATGCCAACCCTCATTTAGATCTCCTAAAACCAGAACGTATCCATCGCCACCCGAGAGTACAGTACTCCTCGAACCCGTCCTAATTCTAGCCCCGAAGGTACACGCTAATCCTACCATCTCTCTACTCCTAGTGCGAGGTTAGACGTTCTCATAATGGAATCACTAATATCTTGGGCTTACCCAAGGCATGAGGCTAGTTGCAAAGTCTCGAAACACAAACAGGACTATATAGAACGGTCCTTAACTGACAAGGCGGAAACACTATATTGAGACTCCTTTCCCAATGCAAGTTAGCAGTGGCCAAACCACCCGCCCGATCTTCAAGTTCATTCTTATATTCTATTATTCCTCAAATATGCCATCATGGCCATATAAACATTTCATTTAAAAGCCTAACTCATTAAGCATAGCAAAGCATACTACGTATTTTTTAATAAAACAGGTACCAAGGGTGATATCACAATAATCAAGGATGATAATGCAGCAATTGATTTATCACTCAACTCCTAATTACTTAATGCAGTAAACCATACTACTAGTGATAACGATTTGTAAAACTTAAGGAAGGGTTTAAATGCACTGGGGCTTGCCTTGCTCCGACGTCTGGTCCAAAATCCACTGACAACAGCTCTTCTCCGGAAGCTTGCTCAACAAAGTTTACTTCCTCGAAAGCAGGAACTACACGAGCATATGACATGCTTTAACATAATGTGGTGATAAACATGATGTTTAATGACGATATGACATGATTAACAACTTAAGTATAACTTTTCTTTGCGGTAGAGTTGCAAAACAACAGAACCTACTAACTAACAGTACTTCATTATGCAACATTATTACTTCTTAAAGAACATGTCAATTATGAGCTCAACCAAGTAATTAAGGTGCCAAGGATTATTAAGGGTTAATGACCCAAGGTCATCACTTAATCAAAAAGGGCACACAACACTTAAAGTTATCAATTTAACATTTAGTTAATTACTTAAATAATTAAGCTAGAAATTAAGAATAAATTAAACTTCATCTAATTGAGCTCAAACTTTCTCTATAGATTGGTCATGGTCTAACATAGTGTCAAAACAAATTTCATGATTTTTCGATTAATATTTTAATTACTAAAATTTCTGAAAGTTGCATTTAAGATTTAATTGAGCTAATTAAATAACATACAAAGTAATCAAAATTGGCATTTTATATTTTTCCTAAATAGTTTACTCCTTGAAAAGCTTACACAAAAATTTTTACTATTTTTGGAGCTCTACAAAAATTCCATTAAAATAAACAAAAACTATTACTATTTATTATTTTTGAAAAAGGAAAAACAAAATCTCACCAACGCGGGCCTGCTGCCCCTCTTCTCTCCTAGCTCGGTCCAACCAGCCTACCCGCGCACGCGGCCCACTCGCGCTCGCTCGCTCTCGCCCGCGCTCGGCCCAGCAAGGCCAGACCGCTCGGCCTGCTTGCGTGCGCGCACTCTCCCTCTCTCGCTCTCTCGCTGACAAGGCGGCCCCGCCTATCATCCTTCTCATCCTGCCTGCTCTTCTCTTCCCGCGGCCCGGCCACAGCGGCACGGTGACCGGCCGGTGACCACAACGTCAGTGACACCACCCCGACCAATCAACCCGACCATCACGATCTACACGACACCGTGAACACTCCTAGACACTCTTCTCAGTCGCAGAGACCCTAGAGGTAGCTTCACCCCGGCCATGGCGGCCACGGTGGCGGTGGCTTCCGTTGACACGGTGAGACAAGCAGGTAACAGTCAAAACGAGAGGACAGAGAGCATCAGCGGCTCACCATGGTCACGACTGAGCAACCCATAGGCGCGGAGAGGCAGTGGAGATGGCTGGCCACGACGAGGCAGGATACGACGGCGCTCTGCCGGACTTGAGGAGGATGATGGCGGTTAGGGTTGTGTGGCTATACGAGCGGCTGCGAGCTAGCTCAGGATCGAGAAGCGCAAGAACATGGCGGTGCTCTGGGAGAGATGGAGATGGTGGTGATGGCTGGACGGCGGTGAATTTTGCCAACGGGTGAATGTCATACCCAGTTTCAAGGACAAAACTAGATATACACTATATGTGAAATAAAGAGGTCAAATCTCACATATAACTGCAGATAAGTGTAATATCAAAAGATAAATGCTTATTAAATATAACGCAATAGTATAAGATATAACCTTAGAGAACAACACAGCGGCAAGACAACTCCGAACACCGGGTGTAACCTTCACTCTAGGATCAAACTGTCTGGTTGATCATAAGCCTAACAATTCCAGAATTTAGCAATCTGGTACCCTTCCTGAGATATGGGAGAAATAGCAAGGGTGAGTCCATATCGAACTCAACAAGCATAACAAGGGGTTTATGAGGCTCAAGAGGCATGACACATGTTTAACTGCATGTAGCTTTTAGTTGGTCATATTTTAAGCAATTGAGTAGCAACAAATTGGTGATGTTCCCATAATAAACACATGATCATGTAAAGAGAATAATAAATAGTAAGAACAAGTAAATTATTAGTGATCTCTATTCCATAAGGGTCCAAGGCCGCTCATGACCGTGAGCACGGCTGATATACCAGTTTTACACTCTGCAGAGGTTGTACACTTTCACTATGAGTCGTGATCCCCAAAAGTCCAAGGTCATGACTCCCCATTGGACGGTTAAGTTTCACTATAAAGTCTTTCCAAGGTTCGTCTAACAAGTTAGGGCCGCTAGGTTTCGTGGCCTGCAAATGTAGAGCCCCCCTTCCATATGGCACAATAACACGCAACCTATACTCATAGGGACAGAAGCCGCACTACATCCGACCCGGAACACACCCCTCTTGCGCCATAAAGGTAACCACTAACAAGCTAGAAAAGGTCCTCTTATATGAATAAAGCCAGAGCCATGTAGCCCTCATAGCTGTACTGTAAGTCCCGGATGTTCGCTTACAGATAAGTCCTTATAGAGAGGAATCTAGAGTAAACTCTAGCCCTCTTGTTCCCTGTTGCTAAAAATCATCTTTTAGTGTTATTGCATATATCATTAGTCAAATTATAAGATCATTGTTTATGTGAGCACTAGCAAACTACCCAATGCTATAACCATAGGATTCAAGGTACAAGATCAATACTAAGGCATCCTTAACAAGGAGACACATGCATAATGAATTTAGTGAATTAAAGTGAATAGGTAACAAGGATAGTCCCATGCTATACTTGCCTTAACTTGCTTTTCCCCCAAAGCAATACGCTCAAAAGCCTTTAGTATTCAACTTTCAATCTTCTATTTCCAATTCTCAGCTTCTAGTCTTCATAGAATAACTTCTTAATCACCACGTAAACCTCAACGATTGACTAGACCATATAGCACCACACAAGCATCCATACAATCATACACAAAACAAACAATAGATCTATATTAGAATAGTACACCAATCATACAAAAATAAGTAAAAGAGTTTGAAACACGATTCTACGTATCGCTACGAACACAAAGTCGCGAAAAGCACGCTAATCGGAGTTACGGTTGAAAAGGTACAACTACCGATAGATTTACCCATAAAACTATTAGCTTCATGTATCTTAATGGTATAAAAACATATATAAGATATTTTATAGAGATTATAATTTAAGTCAAATTTAGATTCGAATTATAAAACTAAAGTAAAACAATTCATATTTTATTTACAAAACCCAGTTGCATAATTGTTATTTAAGATATGATTTAAACAAGCTTTTCTTCATTAAAGTAATAGATTAAATCTAATCTCAAAATTTAAGAGTGGAGAACCTACTAAACAGTACCACTATCATGTAGATTATGAAATTACGAACCTAACGCAACTTGAACGGGTCAAATTGGAGTTAAGACGGAGAAGTTAGGGCTAAAACAAAATCAGTGGCAATTCTGTAAATATCCAAAAACATAATTTATTCTTAACCAAAATAAAATACGCTTTCAAATGAAGAAAACGAAATCTAAAAACATGTTTTGGACTGCGGGTTAGATCATAGAAAACCGGAGGGCTCTTTTGCAAATCCGACAGCCGAACCGGTATCACGTGTTCTATGCCGTTGGATCTAAAACGTGCGACTCAGATCAGAAGGGGGAAATAGGAAGGTGGCCGGCGGCGAGCTGGGTGGCGGCGCCATGGCTGGAATCGGCTTACCCTCGTCGGAGTTCATCGCCAGGGCGATTCCGGGCACCATTGAGGACGGGACAAGCACGGGAAGCAAGAGCAGACAATGGCGAACTCACCTAGCTGGATTGGAGCGACGGAAATCGATCAAGGAGGGCGTGCGGCTTCCAAAGGCGGCGGCGGACGTCCTGTGCACGGCAGCAAGGCTAATTATCCAACTAGATTGAAAATTGAGAGAGGAATAAGTTTAACGAGTTCATGTGGATGACTCGAAACCCCACGACGGCTTACGGAGATGACCAATTTGATGATTTCGTCGGATTGCTCCCGAGCTTGAGCGACGGCTGCTAGATTGCGGCGGCTAGAGCTCAAATCGAGACGATGACTTGTGATTAGGGTTGTGGAGCAGGCGGCAGCACCCACGGCTACTTATGAGAGGGTTAGGCGTGCGGTACAAGGCAAGAGATAGACGTCGGGGCGGCATCGGACTCCTCCGACGGTGTCCGGCTCAGTAATGAGCTAGAGGAGGAAGAGGATACTGCTTACACGCGGGCCCGCGCGTGGCAGTGACTCAGAGGGTGGAGAGAAGGATGCGGAGGCCTGCGGCTTCGGCTGGGCCGGCCCGTTACGCGGCTCACGGCAGAGAGGGCAACTGGGCTGATGATGCCGAGCGGGCCAGTGGCTTGGGGAGCGCGGGCCAAAACGCAGAGGGGCAACAGCAGGCCTTCGGGCCTAAAACTGAGAAGAGAGAAAATTTCTATTTTCTTTTCTTTTTCTTTTCTAATATTTCAAATGCATTTTCAAATAGTTTTTAAAATCATTTCCTCTTGAAATAAAAACCAATCAATCATAAATAAAATATGCAGCAGCATGTATGCACAAGCATGTATCTAACCCTATAGTTGATTTTATTTATTGAAAATTATTATTTCTCTAGGTTAAAATGTTCACAAAATTGCGTAAATAAATCTAATTCTCCTATTTTTAAAATGATGTAAATTTTAGGGTGTTACAATTCTACCCCCTTAAAATGAATCTCGTCCTGAGATTAGGACAATGCTTACTCAAACAACTATGGGTACGCTTTTCTTAAATCTTCCTCTCTTTCCCATGTAGCCTCTGCTTCCGAATACCGACTCCACTGAACTTTACACATCTTTATAACTCGGCTCCTAGTAACTCTTTCTGCTGTCTCCAAGATTTTTACTAGGTACTCCTCGTAGGTGAGATTTTCCTTAACAGTGAGTTCCTCTAGTGGTATCTGCTCTTCTAGCACACGCAAACATTTCTTTAACTGAGACACATAGAACACATCATGCACACCTGCTAAGCTCTCAGTCAATTCCAATTGATATGCTACTTCACCACGTCTCTCTAAGATCTTAAAAGGACCGACATACCTCGGTGCTAACTTTCCTTTCCGGTTAAACCTTTTCACATCTCTCATAGGTGACACTTTTAGGTAGACATAATCTCCTACTTCAAAAGTCAATTCTCTCTGTCTAGTATCAGCATAACTTTTCTGTCGTGACTGAGCTGCTTTCAAATTATTTCTAATCATTCTTATTTGTTTCTCAGCATTCTTAAGCACATTGGGACCGAACACTTGACTTTCTCCTGTTTGATTCCAGAACAACGGAGTTCTACACTTCCTACCATACAAAGCTTCAAAAGGTGCCATCTGTAGACTTTTCTGATAACTATTATTGTAGGAAAACTCTGCATATGGCAAACTCTTATCCCAACTAGTATCATACTGCAAAGCACAAGCTCTCAACATATCTTCCAATATCTGATTAATCCTTTCAGTCTCCCCATCTGTCTGAGGATGATATGTTGTGCTAAAATTTAGCTTATTCCCTAATGACTCTTGTACTTTCTGCCAGTAATACGATGTGAATTGAGTGCCTCGATCTGACACTATCTTCTTTGGAACACCGTGCAAACTTACTATCCTTTCCAAATATAGTTCAGCCAACTTTGCACTAGAATATGTTGTCCTGACTGGTATAAAGTGAGCAACTTTAGTCAGACGATTCACTATGACCCATATTGAATCAAAATCTCTATGAGTGCGTGGTAACCCTACTATGATATCTATACCAACTTCTTTCCACTTCCACTCAGGTATCTGTATCGGTTGCAACAATCCTGCAGGTCTCTGATGTTCAGCTTTAACTCTCTGACACGTATCACATAGTGCAACATACTCTGCAACATCTCTTTCAAATCCATATACATCTTGGTACTTCTAGCATGAATAGAGTAAGTAGACTCATGAGCTTCACGTAGAATTACTTCTCTTATAGCTTTGTCCTCAGGCACACATAATCGTTTCCCAAACCATAAAGTTCCTTTATCATCCAAATGGAATCCAGGTGCCTTATTTTTTGGTATATTCCCAACTATCTCCTTTATTTTATCATCTATCAACTGACCCTTGCGTATTTCTTGCTCCAATATAGGCTCTATCACCAATTCCACTGCATTAATGGCAATACCCAAGTTCAAATGCTCAATCTCAGCACAAAACTCATTTGACATAGGCATTACCTGTTCCTCATTAGCATAGCTCTTGTGATCAATGTAAATATCACTCTTATGCCCAATCAAATAATGCCTCCATATTTTCAAAGCATGTACCACTGCTGCTAACTCCAAGTCATGAGTAGGGTAATTTAACTCATGCTTCCTCAACTGTCGAGATGCATAGGCCACTACTTTGCCTTCTTGCATAAGCACACAACCAAGATCCAAACGAGATGCATCACAATAGATAGAGAAGTTCTTACTCAAATCTAGCAAAACCAACACCGAGGCTGTAGTTAATCTCTTCTTCAGTTCCTCAAAATTAGCCTGACACTTATCAGATCACACAAACTTAGCATTCTTTACACTTCTCACAAAGACAACCTTGTGATCACTTTGTATGATAAACTCTTGTCCCTATTGATCCAAACTGCATTGCAATAACTCTTCATAATAATTGGCTATATCCCTTTTTAATCCCTACTATCAGACCTCCTACTTCATACATTCACCTTCCAACATAGTCTCCTTACTTTCTTTGCCCAAAGTAGGTTCTATCACCAATCTTGAAAACATATGTCCATTCATATCCAGGTTAAGTTGTTAAACACTTAAGAACAATGCTTAGTCCTTGGTGTCATCCAAATCTTCATAGCACACTCTCCCTTGCTAAGGGCATCAGCAAGACTTTTGCTTCTTCCAAATGATAGCACCTTCCATGTCTTAATCAACTCAAATCCAATGATAATGTCACTAACTCAACCCCAACTTAGTGTAAATGCCTTCTAGACTCTAATATTCAATGTAGATATCTCTCTTATGTCCAAGAAGAGAGCATATCATGTTCCACAATGGATATCTCCATATCATGTGTCAGGTGGTCCCACTCAGTTAGCTCACTTAATGCATATTTTTCTTGCGTAGGGCTCATCCCAAATCTTGACGAGATGTTTGTCCATCATTGTAATACCTACAATGATCTTCTAACAGATACTCACTATTCCAAAGTAACTTTAAGTCACACCTCATCCTTGGGGTTCTAACTCAACGCATCAATTCTTGTGTTCTTCTTCATAATTCCACCGTTAGAGATAACCTATCCAAAACTTACTAGCCATGCTTGGTATAGCAGTGAGGTTTCCTAAGTCTCTGTAGAACCAACTATAGATTTCCAACATCACCTCCTACGTTATCCATGCCAATTTAACTTGGGTATGTTGAAGGTTGAACTCCCAACTAACGACAGCTCAAAGTGAAGACCAATCCTAATAATTACCCAAGCTCTCCATAGATGATCCAAATTATCAACCTTGAGCAGAGGACACTTGTGTTTGAGAGTGACATCTCAATCATGGGGATTAACCAATACTTCCAAGTGAGGCACTAAAACACACTAAACCTTCTTTATTTTGGCTACCCCCCTTAAGAAAAT
Organism: Saccharum hybrid cultivar R570; assembly: GCA_038087645.1. Taxonomy (NCBI): domain Eukaryota; kingdom Viridiplantae; phylum Streptophyta; class Magnoliopsida; order Poales; family Poaceae; genus Saccharum; species Saccharum hybrid cultivar. Next base: position 2,429,355 of record JAQSUU010000262.1, on the reverse strand, counting down.
ATCAACTAGGGGAACAAATGAGTAGCCTAAACCTTCTTCTAAGTAAGTTTACTATCATGATGACCTTCTGATATCCAATAAAAACTCGTGTGCATAAACAAGAACAAGTAATCTGAAATTCCTTGCGAGAAGAAAAACAGCAGTACAGAAAAACAGCTATAACTCGAGTTCCGTTAATACAGTTAAGTTGCATCTTATACCGTTGGAAAGCTTATCAACTCCTCTACAACTTTCGTATAGAATGCTTTTCCAGATTCTGCGGTTATCTTGGTCATAAACAGTGCACAACAGAAACTGTTTGAGACTTCACACTGCACAGATGCATCACCTTGTGATTTGCATATCTTGCAAACCATAAAAGCTATGAAGGTGATTCTAGAGGCATTGGGAAGATGTTCAAGTTTGGTTGTTTCTATAAAAATTTCACAAACTTTCGCTAAGCAGATATTTTTGAGCACTGAAGAAAAGACAGACTGCTCTAGAAAAGGTAGAATCGAGAGAATAAGGTAAACCAACCCAACTATATACTGAACTAATCCTTATACCTTATATACCTATAGACTAAATGAAATTGTGGATAAACTCCACAAGATCATTGCAATCATACAAAGATCCAAAACAAGCACATACATAATGACATTCAACAAAGCATTATAGGTGCACAAAGCAAACATTGACTCAACTTGTGATACTACCATCCTCTTTATATTAAGGGCAAAGGATCCTAAATCTCCTTTTCTGATGATGAAAGAAGGTGGTAAGAGAAGATTCTAAAAGCATACCAAATCAAGGAGTGAAGATAAGAACAAAGACTTTTAAAATAAGCAACAAGGCGGGGATAATATCAAGGGCAAGGATACAATATGGAAGAAAATACCAAGGTTTATAGAACAAGGATTATTATAGCAGTTTCAAAACCTTAACACGACCAATTTCTAACTAGGCTTGCGTCCTACAGTCAGCATTGCTCTGATACCACTTTGTCACACCCAGTTTTAAGGACAAAACTAGATATACACTATATGTGAAATAAAGAGGTCAAATCTCACATATAGCTACAGATAAGTGTAATATCAAAAGACAAATGTTTATTTAACATAACGCAATAGTATAAGATATAACCTTAGAGAACAACACAGCGGCAAGACAACTTCGAACACCGGGTGTAACCTTCACTCTAGGATCAAACTGACTGGTTGATCACAAGCCTAACAATTCCAGAATCTAGCAATCTGGTACCCTTCCTGAGATGTGAGGGAAATAGTAAGGGTGAGTCCATGTCGAACTCAACAAGCATAACATGGGATTCATGAGGCTCAAGAGGCATGACACATGTTTAACTGCATGTAGCTTTTAGTTGGTCATATTTTAAGCAATTGAGTAGCAACAAATTGGTGATGTTCCCATAATAAACACATGATCATGTAAAGAGAATAATGAATAGCAAGAACAAGTAAATTATTAGTGATCTCTATTCCATAAGGGTCCAAGGCCGCTCATGACCGTGAGCATGGCTGATATACCAGTTTTACACTCTGCAGAGGTTGTACACTTTCACTATAAGTCATGATCCCCAAAAGTCTGAGGTCATGACTCCCCATTGGACGGTTAAGTTTCACTATAAAGTCTTTCCAAGGTTCGTCTAACAAGTTAGGGCCGCTAGGTTTCGTGGCCTGCAAATGTAGAGCCCCCTTTCCGTATGGCACAATAACACGCAGCCTATACTCATAGGGACAGAAGCCGCACTACATCCGACTCGGAACACACCCCTCTTACGCCATAAAGGTAACCACTAACAAGCTAGAAAAGGTCCTCTTATATGACTAAAGCTAGAGCCATGTAGCCCTCATAGCTGTACTGTAAGTCCCGGATGTTCGCTTACAGATAAGTCCTTATGGAGAGGAATCTAGAGTAAACTCTAGCCCTCTTGTTCCCTGTTGCTAAAAATCATCTTTTAGTGTTATTGAATATATCATTAGTCAAATTACAAGATCATTGTTTATGTGAGCACTATCAAACTACCCAATGCTATAACCATAGGATTCAAGGAACAAGATCAATACTAAGGCATCCTTAACAAGGAGACACATGCATAATGAATTTAGTGAATTAAAGTGAATAGGTAACAAGGATAGTCCCATTCTATACTTGCCTTAACTTGCTTTTCCCCCAAAGCAATACGCTCAAAAGCCTTTAGTATTCAACTTTCAATCTTCTACTTCCAATTCTCAGCTTCTAGTCTTCAGAGAATAACTTCTTAATCACCACGTAAACCTCAACGATTGACTGGACCATATAGCACCACACAAGCATCCATACAATCATACACAAAGCAAACAATAGATCTATATTAGAACAGTACGCCAATCATACAAAAATAAGTAAAAGAGTTTGAAACATGATTCTACGTATCGCTACGAACACAAAGTCGCGAAAAGCACGCTAATCGGAGCTACGGTTGAAAAGGTACAACTACCGATAGATTTACCCATAAAACTATTAGCTTCATGTATCTTAATGGTATAAAAACATATATAAGATATTTTATAGAGATTATAATTTAAGTCAAATTTAGATTCGAATTATAAAACTAAAGTAAAACAAATCATATTTTATTTACAAAACCTAGTTGCATAATTGTTATTTAAGATATGATTTAAACAAGCTTTTCTTCATTAAAGTAATAGATTAAATCTAATCTCAAAATTTAAGAGTGGAGAACCTACTAAACAGTAGCACTATCATGTAGATTATGAAATTACGAACCTAACGCAACTTGAACGGGTCAAATCGGAGTTAAGACGGAGAAGTTAGGGCTAAAACAAAATCAGTGGCAATTCTGTAAATATCCAAAAACATAATTTATTCTTAACCGAAATAAAATATGCTTTCAAATGAAGAAAATGAAATCTAAAAACATATTTTGGACTGCAGGTTAGATCATAGAAAACCGGAGGGCTCTTTTGCAAATCCGACAGCCAAACCGGTATCACGTGTTCTATGCCGTTGGATCTAAAACGTGCGACTCAAATCAGAAGGGGGAAATAGGAAGGTGGCCGACGGCGAGCTGGGTGGCGACGCCATGGCCGAAATCGGCTTACCCTCGCCGGAGTTCATCGCTAGGGTGATTCCGGGCACCATTGAGGACGGGACAAGCACGGGAAGCAAGAGCAGACAATGGCGAACTCACATAGCTGGATTGGAGCGGCGGAAATCGATCAAGGAGGGCGTGCGGCTTCCAAAGGCGGCAGCGGACCTCCTGTGCACGGCAGCAAGGCTAATTATCCAACTAGATTGAAAATTGAGAGAGTAATAAGCTTAACGAGTTCGTGTGGATGACTCGAAACCCCACGACGGCTTACGGAGATGACCAATTTGATGATTTCATCGGATTGCTCCCGAGCTTGAGCGGCGGCTGCTAGATTGCGGCGACTAGTGATACATCCGGCCCAGGTGGGGTTGGCCGAGGCCCAATAAATTAAGGTTGCTCGGACCCCAATAGTTCTTATGCACACCCACTTAGGGAAAGGCCCAATGTCCCTAAAAGACTAGTCCGATAGGGGAAGGGTGGCTCTCTCTTTTAAGGTGGCTTCCTCCTCCCAAGCTAAGCAAGGTGGGATTATTAAGAGGCTCACACGGTCGCCGCCCGACTACATTTAGGCCACTTGGCCTTTTTTGTTGCGTCTTTGCCAGCAGGTAATAGTGGAGGATGTCCTCATCATTCCCACCCCCTTAAACAAGGGCCCAGCTCTGATACCAAATGATACATCCGGCCCAGGTGGGGTTGGCCGAGGCCCAATAAATTAAGGTTACCCGGACCCCAACAGTTCTTATGCACACCCACTCAGGGAAAGGCCCAATGTCCCTAAAAGACTAGTCCGATAGGGGAAGGGTGGCTCTCTCTTTTAAGGTGGCTTCCTCCTCCCAAGCTAAGCAAGGTGGGATTATTAAGAGGCTCACACGGTCGCCGCCCGACTACAACTAGGCCACTTAGCCTTTTTTGTTGCGTCTTTGTCAGCGGGTAATAGTGGAGGATGTCCTCATCAGCTAGAGCTCAAATCGAGACGATGACTTGTGATTAGGGTTGTGGAGCAGGCGGCAGCACCCGCGGCTACTTATGAGAGGGTTAGGCGTGCAGTACAAGGCAAGAGATAGACGTCAGGACGGCATCGGACTCCTCCGACGGTGTCTGGCTCGGTAACGAGCTAGAGGAGGAAGAGGATACCGCTTACACGCGGGCCCGGCATGGCAGTGACTTGGAGGGTGGAGAGAAGGACGCGGCGGCCTGCGGCTTCGGCTGGGCTGGCCCGTTACGCAGCTCGCGGCAGAGAGGGCAACTGGGCTGATGATGCCGAGCGGGCCAGTGGCTTGGGGAGCGCGGGCCAAAACGCAGAGGGGCAGCAGCAGGCCTTCGGGCCTAAAACTGAGAAGAGAGAAAATTTCTATTTTCTTTTCTTTTTCTTTTCTAATATTTCAAATGCATTTTCAAATAGTTTTTGAAATCATTTCCTCTTGAAATAAAAACCAATCAATAACAAATAAAATATGCAGCAGCATGTATGTACAAGCATGTATCTAACCCTATAGTTGATTTTATTTATTGAAAATTATTATTTCTCTAGGTTAAAATGTTCACAAAATTGCGTAAATAAATCCAATTGTCCTATTTTTAAAATGATGTAAATTTTAGGGTGTTACAGTGAACGCGTCGGCAGTGATGGCGAAAAAGAAAAATGACGATGACGACGTCGGTCGTTTATATAGAAGTCGAGCAATAGCAGGGCAACACGAAGTAGAGAAGTGTGGCGATGTCTTGGAGCTACTGACGGCCATGGCGACGCCTTGAAGCACCCGGAAAGGCCACGACAGGTCTCGCCGGCACCCATGCCGCGCGCTGCCTTGTTTTCATTGGCTCGGTACTGTAGCACCCCCTCCTGATTTTCAAACCCTAAACTGAAATTTTGAAATTACTTTTGACTTTGCACAAGAACTTGAAATATTCCCAAGATATGAAATCTTTATAATTTCAAGCTCTACAACTTTTATGATGAAAACTTTTTTAAATTCAGCCTGGATTTTGAAATTTGAGTTTGAAATCAAAAGGGGATATTTTTTTAGAATTTGGTAATTTCAAAATTACTTTAAATTTTATATTAAAACTTCAAAAACTCAAAATACCAAAGTTGTACATCTAGCCAATACCTACAACTTTTCTATTCAAACCATTTTCAAATTTTGCCTCCATTTTGAAATTTGAGTTTGGGGATGAAAAGGGGTCAAATTTGAAATTTGATTCTTTTCAAAATTACTCAAAATTTTACACTGAAACTTTGAAAACTCAAAACACCAAACTTGTAGCCCTTGAAAAGATATACAAACTTGGTTTTAAACTTTTCCCAAATTTTTCTTAGATTTTGAATTATTCAAAAAGGGGTAAAACAAGGGATTTTGAATTTAGGGTTTTCAGAAGGATTTCAAATTGAAACTTGTTGCTATTTTAATTGGTGATTATTTAGTGATCACACCATCATCCAAGGGCATAATTTGGTCAAGCATCACATGTTTGACCAAATACCACTCTTGGTTGACTAAGTTGACTTTTGAAAATCTTTTAATAATTACCCAAATTTGAATTCAAATTCGTATCGGAAAACTCATGACAAGTTTTAGATTCCAAATTTAAACTCAAACTTGAAGCTTCACTTTTTGTGTTGGACTTGAGTTCATACCCTACACTTGACACTAGTGTATAACACAGTCATACACCTCAATTTATATAGGGCATAAACTAAGTATTTGCGGTGACATTCGAAATTAGGTTTTCGGCTCGAGTCATACATCTCAGAAGCACATCCAACCTAAGAATGTAAACTCATTTTAGTTGATGCACATCGTAGTTGACTTAATCATGTATGCTTTGTAATGCAATATGATGACATGGCAAATTTTTAGTCTCCATAACACCAGAGGTGTTACAGCCCTTCCCCCTTAAAGAAATCTCATCCCGAGATTTAAAGCCTTGAGTTAAGTAATGGAAAAGAAAATGTGTTAAGCAAACACGTCCAAGACTTGTTCATAAAATAGGTAGGGGGTTTTTCACATTACAAAATTTGAAATGGACAAGTTACAACTTAGAAAGGAAATTGTAACTTAGACAGAAGCAAAGAACTCGGGGAAGTTCTCCATCAGGTACTCCTTATATTCCCACATGGCTTCTTCTTCTGAATGTTGATCCCATTGTATCTTGTACCATTTGATTGTTCTACTTTGGGTAACACGATCTTTCCAATCTAGAACTCGGACAGGATATTCAGAATAAATTAAATCGGGCTCAAGTTCATCTCCTTCAACATCAACAACTTGATCAGGCACTTGAAGACATTTCTTCAATTGCGATATATGAAACACATTGTGCACGACTGATAATTACTCAGGAAACTTTAATCTATAAGCCACCTCTCCACATTTTTCAATGAATTGGAATGGGCCAATATAACGTGGTGCGAGTTTGCCCTTGACTCCAAATCGGGTAAGCCCTTTCATGGGTGACACTTTCAGATAAACATAATCTCCCACTTTAAATACCAAGGGTCTACATCTTTTGTCAGCATAACTCTTTTGTAGGGACTGAGCCACTTTCAAATTATTCTAAATCTGCCTGACTTTTTCTTTAGTTTCTTTCACCAGATCAACTCCATAAAACCATCTTTCTCCTGGTTCTGACCAATTCAGAGGAGTTCTGCATCTATGACTGTATAGTGCTTCGAAGGGTGCCATTTTGATACTTTCTTGATAACTATTATTATAGGAGAATTCTGCTAACGGCAAACATTCATCCCATTGATCTTGATAAGTGAGAGAACAAGATCTCAACATATCTTCAAGAATTTGATTCACTCTTTTAGTCTGTCCCGAAGTCTGAGGATGATAAGTTGAGCTATGTATAACTTTGGTACCCAATGACTTATGTAACTCCATCCAAAATTTGGAGACAAACTGTGGACCTCTAGCAGAAATAATAGTCTTTGGTACCCCATGTAGACTCAGAATTCGTTCAAAATATATCTTTGCAAGCCTCACTATAGAATGTTTTATTTTTACTAGAAGGAAATGTGCTAACTTGGTAAGTCGATCTATAATGACCCAGATTGAATCAAACCCTCTTGTTGTTTTGGGTAACCCAGTAATAAAATCCATGTTGATGTCATCCCACTTCCAAGTTGGGATGGGCAATGGTTGAAATATCCCTGCCAGCTTCAAACGTACAGCCTTCACTTTTTGGCAAGTGTCACATTGTAACACCCCAGGTGTTATAGTTGCTAATTAATATGCCATGTCATCATATTGCATCGCAAAGCATCCATGATTAGGTCAATCCTGTTATGCATTAACTAAAGTGAGTTTACATTTCTAGGTTGGATGTGCTTCTCAGTGGTGTGGTCCGAACCGAAAACCCTAATTTCGAATGTCACCGCAAATACTTAGTCCCTACCCTACGTAATTTGAGGTGTGTGACTGTGTTACACACTAGTGTCAAGTGTAGGGTATGAACTCAAGTACAACTCATAAAATGAAGCTCCAAGTTTGAGTTTTAGTTGGAATCCAAAAACTTGTCGCGAGTTTTCCGATTTGAATTTAAATTCAAATTTGGGAAAATATTAAAAGATTTTCAAAAGCTAAATTGGTCAACCATGTCCTGCTTGTCCAAATGATGCCCTTGGATGATGGTTTGATCATTAATTAATCACCAATTAAGGTAGCAACAAATTTCAATTGAAAATTCCTCTAAAAACCCTAAAATCCAAAACTCTGTTTTACCCCTTTTGAAATCATTCAAAATCTAAGCAAAATTTGGGAAAAAGTTTAAAACCAAGTTTGTATAACTTTTCAAGGGCTACAACTTTGGTGTTTTGAGTTTTCAAAGTTTTAGTGAAAAATGTGGAGCAATTTTGAAAAGAAGCAAATTTCAAATTTGACCCCTTTTTATCCCCAAACTCAAATTTCAAAATGGAGGCAGAATTTGAAAATATTCTGAATAGCAAAGTTGTAGGTCTTGGCTAGATGTACAACTTTGGTGTTTGGAGTTTTTGAAGTTTCAATATAAAATCCAAAGTAATTTCTAAATTAACAAATTTCCAAAAAGTGTCCCCTTTTGAATTTAAACTCAAATTTCAAAATCTAGTTTGAATTTGGAAAAATGTTCAATACAAAACTTGTATAGCTTAAAATTCTGAAGATTTCATATCTTGGTAATTTTTCAAGTTGCTACATAATTTTGGGAGTAATTTGCGAAAATAGTTTGTGTTTGCAAAAGTTGGGGGGAGAGCTACAGTGCCGTGACCAATCACCGCCGGGCACCGCGCGGCATGGGCGCCGGCGAGCCACCGGGCGGTGCCTGGGAGCTTCTCAAGGGCGCCAGGACCGCCAGCGCGATGACGCGCGCCTTCGAGTGACCATCACCTTGACCGTCGCCCTATATATAGTCCGAGGTCACCGTGGCGTTTTTCGTTTCTCTCTGTTTTTGATCGCCGCCACCGCTAGCTCCGCCGCTCGCTGCTACCGTCGTTGAGCCACCACCAGCCACGCAACTCGCACCAGCTAGTTCGCCTCGCCCTCGCGCACCTCGTGGTCCAACGGGTTTAGCCATTTTCTCACCCGAACCACCGCACCACCACTTCATGTGCCCAACTCCGGTCGGAGCACCGCCACCACCGCCCCCACGTGGCCAGGCCACTCCAGCTCGTCGCCGTCGTCACCAAGAGCACCACTGTAACCGCTGTGAGCCCCTGAACGTTTTCCTCGTGTTAATTTAGCTGCTACTCCGTTGGGGACACGTTTTCACGGCTCACCGTCGACCGTGGTCCGCCATCGTCGTCGGTGAGGGGTCACCGGAGCTCGAGCTTAGCTGTAGAAGGGTGTAGTGGAGTCGCAGGGTAGCGTAGATCATTTTGGTCAAGCTAATTGATTGACTGACGCCGTGATCACCGGCCGACCACCGTGCGGGCATGGCCGGGTCGCGGGACAGAGCGAGTGAGTGGAGGAAGGGGATGACAGGCGAGGCCAAGGTGTCAGCGAGAGAGAGAGGGAGAACGCGTGCGCGCGAGCAGGCCGCGCGGATGGGCCGCGATGCTGGGTTGCGCGGACGCGTGGCAGCTGGGCCGTTCGGTTGGGCCGAGCCAGTGAGAGAAAGGAGAAGGCGGCCCGAGCAGCAGTTTTGTTTTTCTTTTTCAAAAATGTGAATAGTAGTGGTATTTGTTTATTTCATTTAAAATTCTGTAGAGCTCCAAAAATAGTGAACATTTTTGTGTAAGGTTTTCAAGATGTAAACTACTTAGGAAAAATATTAAATGCTAAATTGGATTACTTTTTGCAAGATAATTAATTAGTTCAAGTAAATATTAAATGCAACTTCCATGAATTTTAATAATTAAATTATTAATCCAAAATTCATGAAATTTATTTTGACACTGTTTTAGGTCATGGTTAATCTATAGAAAAAGTTTAAGCTTGTTTAGATGAAGTTTGATCTAATATTAATTATGCCCTAATTAATTAAATGTTTAAATAAATGTTAATTTGATCACTTTAAGTATTGTGTGTCTTTTTGATTGAGTGATGACCTTGGGTCACTAATTCTTGGTGATCCTTGGCACCTTAATTACTTGTTTGAGCTCGTTAGTAACAAGTGTAGTAAGAAACGCTAGCGTTGCTTAAGTTATCGCTTTTAGTTAGTAGGTTTTACTGTTTTGCGACTGTACCGCGAAGGAAAGTTGTACTCAAGTCATAAACCATGGCATTTTGTCATCAAGCATCTTGTTTATCACCGCATCATGTTATATACTCGTGTAGTTCTCACTTTCGAGGAAGTTGAAGTTGGCGAGCAAGTCTTCGGAGAAGAGTTGTCGTCGGTGGGTTTCGGACCGGAAGTCAGAGTCCTCAAGTCCGAGTCAGTCGTTGCGTCAGAGCAAGGCAAGCCCCGGTGCATTTAAACCCTTCCTTGAGTTTACAAATTTTTATCACTGGTACTATAGTTTATTGCATTAAGTAATTAGGAGTTGAGTGATAACCCAATTGCTGCATTATCATCCTTGATTATTGCGATAACACCCTTGATACATGTTTTACTGAAAATGCGTAGTATGCTTTGCCATGCTTACTGAATTAAGCTTTTTAAATGAGTGTTTACATAGCCATGACGGCATACTTAATGAATATTGAAAGATAAGAATGAACTTGAAAGATCGGGCGGGTGGTTTGGCCACTGCTAATATGCATTGGGAAAGGAGTCTCAATGTAGTGTTTCCGCCTTGTCAGTTAAGGACCGTCCGTTGTAGGCCTGTTTGTGTTTCGAGACTTTGCAACTAGCCTCATGCCTTGGGTAAGCCCAAAATGTTGGTGATTCCATTTCGAGAACGTCTAACCTCGCACTGGGAGTGGAGAGATGGCGAGAGTAGTGTGTACCCTCGTGGCCAAGGGCTGGATTGGAGGAGTACTATGCTCTCGGGTGGCGATGGACACGTTCTGGTTTTGGGAGATCTAAATGAGGGTTGGCATATGCAAGATTTGGTTCTACATATGTCATGAGGTTAGAGATCCCCAACTAGGTATAATCAGTTCAAAACGTCGTTGCTCCTCGGTTATGGAGACTCGATCGCCTGACTTACATCGTAGTTAAGAACTGGAATTGAAAGAAAGAATAAGAAAGAATCTTGAGGAGAATTACTTTGATCTAGATTAGGATTACTTAGAATTGGTTAATGAATCATCAATAGTAAAAGTAAAATATTGAAGGTAAGGATTTACTTTAGTAAGCTTTTCTGCAAAAGAAATTTTGATTCTTGAATACCCGTACCTTGATTCCCTAAAGCTAGCATGCCCTTGGAGTCTTTTTCTTAGTCGGGTAAGTCTTGTTGAGTACTCTCGTACTCAGGGTTTGTTAAACCCCTTGTTGCAGGTGTGGTTCATGAACAAGTCTGCTTTGAGCCTTGTTGCATGACCGTTGTGGCTGAAGAAAGTGACGACGAGTAGACTGTGTGGCCTCTGGGCAAGGCACTTCGTTTGTGTGATTGTAATAAAGTTACTACAGATACTTCCCTACTACCGGTTTGTAATAATGTTGCATAAGGTTTGAAGTTTGGAAACTGTGGTTTGTAAACTTAAGTTATTGTAAGACTTCCGCTACTTTACTCTGATGGTATTTTGAATAAACTGTTGTAATATTGCAATACTCCTGTGATTAGATCCTGTTCGGAGGAAAGCAGGCCTTATAAGTTATGAGGAACATAAGTACGGCTGTCAGAGGTCATTATGACGATGACAGGTACATGTGGGCCATCATAATTAGGAGGTTCTATGACACACATCTAGCAACATATCTGGCAATCTCAATTTTCATCTTGGTCCACCAGAATCTCTGTTTTAGGTCCTAATACATCTTATTACTCCTCGGATGAATAGAGAATCTTGTTTTATGTGTTTCATCAAGAATAAGCTGTCGTAACTCAGGAACCTTTGGGACCACTAGTCGGTTCTTGAACCACAATACATCTGTATCATCAATACTGAAATCTGTCTGTTGACCAGATATAACATTTTCCTTGATGTAGGCTATACCAGGATTCTTTCTGAGCAGATATAATCTGATCTTTGATTGTTGGTTCAACAGTGGTTAATCGGCCTTGTTGAACTATTTCAATATTCAACTTTTCCAATTCATGACACAAACTAAATTCCATTGGCTTCACAGTCAAACAATTGCAATGACTCTTTCTACTGAGTGCATCGGTAACAACATTTGCTTTTACAGGATGATAATAAACCTCAAAATCATAATCTTTTATTAATTCTAGCCACCTTCTTTGCCTCATGTTCAGTTTTTACTGAGTGAAGATATACTTCAAACTTTTGTGATCGGTATAAATATGGCAAGTATTATCCAATAAATAATGACGTTAGATTTTTAATGCATGAACCACAGCTGCTAGTTCAAGATCATGTGTTGGATAATGCTCTTCGTGATGCTTCAACTGTCTCGAGGCATAAGCAATGACTCTGCCTTCTTGCATCAATACAAAACCAATGCCAATACCTGAGGTATCACAGTAAACATCAAATGACTTTTCTATATCAGGTTGTGCTAAGACTGGATAGTTGTCAGTGATTTCTTTAGAATTCGAAAAGCCATCTCACATTCTGGAGACCAGACAAACTTGGTTTAATTTTTCAACAATTCTGTGATTGGCTTGGCTACTTTTGAGAAGTCAGGTATGAATCGACGGTAGTAACCCACCATTCCTAGAAAACTTCAAACTTCATGAACCGAGATGGGTGGTTTCCAATTCAAAATGTCTTTCACCTTGGTAGGATCGACAGCTACACCTTCGGCTGACAACACATGTCCCAGCAATTGTACTTCCTTTAGCCAAAACTCACATTTACTAAACTTGGCATACAGTTGATGATCTCTCAGACGGGTTAGAACAATTCTAAGATGCTCAGCATGTTCTTCATCACTTTTGGATTATACCAGAATATCATCAATAAAGACAACTACAAACTTATCAAGCTCCGGCATGAAGACTGAGTTCATTAAATACATAAAATATGTCAGTGCATTGGTAAGGCCAAAAGACATAACTAGACACTCATACAGCCCATATCTGGTAGTGAAGGCAGTCTTTGGGATATCTTCCGATCAAATCTTAATTTGATGGTACCCAGATCAAAGATCGATCTTTGAAAACACTTTTGCTTCCGCAAGTTGATCAAAAAGTATATCAATGCGAGGCAAAGGGTACTTATTTTTAATGGTTACTTCATTTAATAGGCGATAGTCAACACGCATCCTTAGAGTCTGGTCCTTCTTCTTGACAAAGAGACCCGGACATCCCCATGGTGATGAATTGGGTCTGATGAAACCTTTATCAAGCAATTCTTGCAGTTGAGCCTTGAGTTCGGCCAATTCATTTGGTGGCATTCTATACGCTCTTCTGGATATTAGGGCAGTACCAGGTTTCAACTCAATTACAAATTCCACTTCTCTGTCTGGTGGCAAACCAGGTAGATTATCTGGAAATACATCTAAAAATTCACAGACTAGTGGAATATCACAGATTTCTTTCACTGAGGTTGCACATACTCTTTCAACTGTTCTCTTAGGAATAGGAAGTTAGATAAGAAGATGAGATTTACTATCAGACGAGTTCAACCTTATAGTTCTATGCAGTGCATCTATAATAGCTCCTCGCTGGTACATCCAATTCATACCCAGGATTACATCTATATCATGATTCTATAATATTATCATTGAGGTAGGAAATATATGCCCACCCAACTCTATAGGTACCTCACACACCATTTCCTTAGTATAGAGTCATCCCCTAGGCGATAGGATAAAGAAATCCTCTTGGGTTCCTATAATTGAAATGTCATGCTTCGTAACAAAGGTGTGATTTATGAATATATGCGATGCACCAGAATCAAATAACAGTACTGCTGGATGATTAGCAATAGGGAACATACCCATCATAACAGGTTCTTCCTCTGGAATTGCACTTGCTTGGGTGTAGAACACACGTCCCGTCTTCTTCTTCTCACCCTTACCCTTCTGGGCATTCAGATTATTGCTCTTACTTTTACTCTGCTGTTGTTACAGTGCGGGGCTCTTGGGTAATTGGGGTTGTACTGCCTTGGATACGGGCAATCCTATGAGAAGTGGCCTGGCTTTCCACAGTTATAGCAGGGAAAGTTATGGGTTTGCGGGCTCTGATTTCGAACACCCGGGGCATTCTGCTGTTGTGGATATTGCTGGGTTGCGGCAGGACGGACAAACGTCTGCTGCCGGGCTTGATATTGTGGCGGATGGTACGAAGGGTGGAAATGGTTCTGAGGGTGGTAGATAATCTTTTGGCGCTTCTTAATGCCGCCTGATGAGTTGGAAAACACCTGCTTCTTTTTCGTCAACTCTTTATGAATACGGAACTTCTCTTCTAAAGCAATAGCAACATCGACTACTTCATGATATGTGGCATTATAACAGGTGGTCATCATTGTCTGAATCTTTGTATTCAAACCCCTCATGAAACAACTTTTCTTCTTTGTATCGGAATTCACATATTATGTTGCATATTGTGACAAATGATTAAATTTGCCAACATACTAAAGAACCATCTGATCTCCCTGCTTTAAAGAGAGGAATTCTTCTAGCTTTATTGCCATGACACCATCTAGGATGTAATGTGCTCTGAAAGCATCATAAAATTCTTACCAAGTAATGCGATGGCCAGCGGGCTGTGCGGCGGCCAGGTTCACCCACCACGCCCCTGCAGTACCCTTGAGCTGTTGTGCTACAAACACGGGTTTCTGATATTCTGTACAATGGAGAAGATCGAACTTCTGCTCTATAGTTTGGAGCCAGTCATCTGCCTCTAATGGCTCATCAACTTTTGAGAACACCGGTGGACGGGTATCAGTAAAATCCACATAAGTGGTCTCTCCTCTGTTATTTCAACCCCGACGACCCTGATTGCATTCTGATTCTGGGCCAACAGAGTAGTAGCATTAACCAATGCTGCAATGGCCTCTGCCAAAGTAGGTGAAATTGGTAGGGGATTAGGAGCATTGTCCCTAGCCTGAGAAGTTCCAGTACCATCCATCTATTGTACATAAACCACGCTTATTTACATTGCTTTATTGAATTTAAAAGCAGATAGTACAATACCAGTGCACACAACTTACTTATCTTACATTATTTTTAATACAAGCTTGCTCACAGGCAAAGCAAACCACACCCACTAAAGTTTCTTAGAAAGCAGGAAAGACTACTATATTACATAACCTTCCATTCTGACACTTCATTCTTCATCATCGTCACTGATCACTATCGCCCCTTCATTCTCCTTAGCACTCGTACTAGTGACATGGCTTGCCTTCTCTCCACTTTCCAACATGGGTTCAACTTCTTTAGGGTCCTCCTCCTCATCCTCCTCCTCCTAGTCTTCCTCCCCACCAGGAACAACCATGACGCCAACATCATCTTCTATTGCTTGGGGCTGATGATTGGAATTCATCAGGTCATGTAGCCTATGGACTTCCTCGTGCAGAATTGCATTATAGTGCTCCAGGTGTGCCACATAGAGCTCCAAGTCTCGAACACAAGCCCTGTCTTCCATCTCCTTTTCCAAAGACTCATTCTTGCACTGCTTCCAATAATACGTATTATGCTTTAGTCACTCTATTTCTGCAATAAGCCTTGCGACCTCTGCTTGTGGATCTGGATTTGGATTTGGATTGTGACTACTGCTCGCTCCATCACCTCTTGGTGCCAACTGATGATGAGGCACTCCTTGCGGACCAGCTCTCTTGTGAGGAGTCGTCTTAGTACGTGCCATCCTGTAGTAAGACAGAATTAGAAAGATGGGGACAGATAGGAGGGATCTGAAGGTTAGCATGAACATGATTGAATCTTACTTAACCCAAACCACCTTAAAAGGGAAGGTAATTTAAGCAGGTTATTTAAACATGATGCATGCAATGTACTTACAAACTAACATAAAAGTTTAAGTAACACATGCATTAACATTTTAGGACATAAGGCAATATAACATGATACTTCACTACAAAGCTTTAAAACATGAACTAAAGAAACTACAAGGAATAGATTAAGATAAGCCAGAAGCAATTTGGGCCAAAATATCAATTTAAATTTATTCAATCCAAATCATTTTAAAGTTTTGTAAAGTAATACTACAATAACTCTAGTAATTATGCTCTGGTACCAGCTGTCAAAGAACCTCCTAAATTATAATGGCCCACATGTATCTGTCATTGTCATAATGACATCTGACAACTATACTTATGTTCCTCATAACTTCAGAGGCATGCTATCCTCCGAACAGGATCTAATTACAGGAGTATTGCAATATTACAACAATTTATTCGAAATACCATCAGAGTAAAAGAGTGGAAGTCTTACATAACTTAAGTTTACAAATCACAGTTTCAAACCTCAAACCATAAGTAGCATTATTACAAACCAGTAGTAGTGGAGTATCAGTAGTAACTTTATTACAACACCTAAACGAGGTGCCTTGCCTAGAGGCCACACAACCTACTCGTCGTCACTTTCTTTAACAACAACGGTCATGCAGCAAGGCTCAAAACAGACTTGCTCATGAATCACTCCTACAACAAGAGTTTGACAAACCCTGAGTACTGAGGGTACTCAACAAGACTTACCCGACTAAGAAAAAGACTTCAAGGACATGCTAGCTTTTAGGGAATTAAGGTAAGGGTATTCAAGAAATCAAAATCATTTTACAGAAAAACTTACTAGAGTAAGTCCTTACTTTCAACTTTTTATTTTTATCATTGATGGTTCATTAACCAATTCTAAGTGATCCTAATCTAGATCAAAATAATTCTCATCAAGATCCTTCCTTATTCTTTCTTCCAATTCCAGTTCTTAACTACGATGCAAGACAGGTGATCGAGTCTCCATAACCGAGGAGCAATGACAATTCGAACCGATTATACCTAGCTGGGGATCTCTAACCTCACGACATATGTAGAACTAAATCTTGCATATGCCAACCCTCATTTAGATCTCCCAAAACCAGAACGTGTCCATCGCCACCTAAGAGTACAGTACTCCTCGAACCCGGTCCAATTCTAGCCCTGAAGGTACACGCTACTCCCGCCATCTCTCCACTCCTAGTGCGAGGTTAGACATTCTCGTAATGGAATCACTAATATCTTGGGCTTACCCAAGGCATGAGGCTAGTTGCAAAGTCTCAAAACACAAACAGGACTACATAGAACGGTCCTTAACTGACAAGGCAGAAACACTATATTGAGACTCATTTCCCAATGCAAGTTACCAGTGGCCAAACCACCCGTCTGATCTTCAAGTTTATTCTTATATTCTATTATTCCTCAAATATGCCATCGTGGCCATATAAACATTTCATTTAAAAGCCTAACTCATTAAGCAAAGCGAATCATACTATGTATTTTTCAATAAAAAAGGTATCAAGGGTGATATCACAATAATCAAGGATGATAATGCAGCAATTGGGTTATCACTCAACTCCTAATTACTTAATGCAGTAAACCATAGTACCAGTGATAACGATTTCTAAAACTCAAGGAAGGGTTTAAATGCACCGGGGCTTGCCTTGCTCAGACGAGATGACTGGTTAGGGCTCAATAACTCCGACGTCTGGTCTAGAACCCACTAACGACAGCGCTTCTTTGAAAGCTTGCTCGACAAAGTTTACTTCCTCGAAAGCGGGAACTACACGAGCATATGACATGCTTTAAGATAATGTGGTGATAAACATGATGTTTAATGATGATATGACATGATTAACACCTTGAGTACAACTTTTCTTTACGGTACAGTTACAAAACAATAGAACCTACTAACTACCAGTACTTCATTAAGCAACATTATTACTTCTTAAAGAACATGTCAATCATGAGGTCAACCAAGTAATTAAGGTACCAAGGATCATTAAGGGTTAATGACCCAAGGTCATCACTCAATCAAAAAGGGCACACAACACTTTAAAGTTATCAATTTAACATTTAGTTAATTACTTAAATAATTAAGGTAGAAATTAAGAATAAATTAAACTTCATCTAATTGAGCTCAAACTTTTTCTATAGATTGGTCATGGTCTAACATAGTGTCAAAACAAATTTCATGATTTTTGGATTAATATTTTAATTACTAAAATTCCTGAAAGTTGCATTTAACATTTAATTGATCTAATTAAATAACTTATAAAAAATTAATCAAAATTAGCATTTTATATTTTTCTTAAATAGTTTACACCTTGAGAAGCTTACACAAAAATTTTCACTATTTTTGGAGCTCTACAAAAATTCCATTGAAATAAACAAAAACTATTACTATTTACTATTTTTGAAAAAGGAAAAACAAAATCTCACCAATGCGGGCCTGCTGCCCCTCTTCTCTCTTGGCTTGGTCCAACCAGCCTACCCGCGCACGCAGCCCACTTGCGCTCACCCGCGCTCGGCCCAGCAAGGCCAGGTCGCACGGCCCGCTTGCGCGCGCGCGCACTCTCCCTCTCTTGCTCTCTCGCTGACAAGGCGGCCCCGCCTGTCATCCTTCTCCTCCTGCCTGCTCTTCTCTTCCCGTGGCCTGGCCACAGCGGCACGGTGACCGGTCGGCGACCACAACGCCAGTGACACCACCCCCACCAATCAACTCGACCATCACGATCTACATGACACCATGAACACTCCTAGACACTCTTCTCGGTCGCAGACACTCTAGAGGTAGCTTCACCCCGGCCATGGCGGCCATGGTGGCGGCGACTTCTGTTGACACGGTGAGACAAGCAGGTAACAGTTAAAACGAGTGGATAGAGAGCATCATCAGCTCACCACGGTCGTAGTTGAGCAACCCGTAGGCGCGGAGAGGCAGTGGAGATGGCTGGCCACGACGAGGCAGGATGCGACGACGCTCTGCCGGACTTAAGGAGGATGATGGCGGTTAGGGCTGTGTGGCTATACGAGCGGCTGCGAGCTAGCTTAGCAGAAGTGAAAGAACATGGCGGTGCTCTAGGAGAGATGGAGAGGGCGATGATGGCTGGACGGTGGAGAATTTCGCCGGCGGGTGAACGCGTCGGCAGGGATGGCGAAAAAGAAAAACGACGACGACGTCGGTCGTTTATATAGAAGAAGTCGAGCAATAGCAGGGCAACACGAAGTAGAGAAATGTGGCGATGTCTAGGAGCTACTGACGGCCACGGCTATAAGGTCCAAATGGCTAGAGGGGGGTGAATAGCCTATTTAAAAATCTACAAGCTTCACTAAACAACCACGTTAGTATAAAAGATGGCTAAGCTAATTCTAGCACTAGCTCAACTACACTATGCAAGCCACCTATACAAATCTAGTGAAGCAAGGCTATGATCTCTAATACACACCAACAAGACTAAGTCACTAAGCTACTTACTCCTATGTGATAAAAGCTACACTAAGCAAGCTACACTAGGATTAGTACAAGAAAGTAAAGAGCAAGTGACTTGATTCTTATACCAACGATGTAGAGAAGTAATGCACTCGAAGAATCAATCACAATGATCAACCACAAGAGAAATCCACGGCAAAGAGATGACACAAGATTTTTACCGAGGTTCATTTGCTTCCTGGCAAGCGACTCCTCGTTGTGGCGATACACCCACTTGTCAGTTCGCGAGCTAATTGACTATCAAGAGTCGAGCCCTCGGCAGGCGCCACACAACCGCACACAAGATGGGGATCCTCCAAGCCACGAACTCCACTAGAGTATCCAATTTGCGAACTCCCACGGGGAAGGATCAAGAACCCCTTACAACACTTGGTGAGGGCTCCAACAATCTTCAATTGTGAGCTCAATCACCTCCGCTGCTCCAAGCCATCTACCGTGTCGGGAAACACGGAAGAGTAACAAGAAATCCGCAGCAACTCGAAGATCAAGTGCCTCTAGAATGCAACTCTCAAGCAATGCACTTGAATCTCACTCAATCTCACTCAAGATGTGCAACCAATCAAAGAGATGAGTGGAGGGGTTGTTCTCTAGCTCAAAGGATGTCTCTAGGTCTCAAAATGTGCAAGAGATACCCTCAAACCCTGGACAACTTCTATTTATAGTGAAGGGGTACGCAGCTAGCCGGTACCGAACAACGTAGTGAAAAACGAACTGAGCAGACACACCGGTCAGGGTGACCGGACGTGTCCGGTCACTACAGGACAAGCATGAAAAGTGCGCATCAGAAGTTACCGTTGCCATGACCGGACGTGCTTTAGCGTTTGACCGGACGCGCTGCACCTGGCGTCCGGTCAGAGTCTAGTAAGCTCCCACCGTGACCGGACACGTCCGATCGCACGTGACCGGACGCGCTGCGCGTCTGATCAGCACTCCGCTGTGCTCTGCCCCTCTAGACATCTGACTGGACGCTTCGGTTCTGTGAGGGACCGGACGTGCTAGTCGCGCGCTCTTCTTCTGTGCACAGGTGAACTGACCGGACACGCTGGTCAGGCCAGACCAGCGTCCGGTCAGAAACCCTAGCAGCACCGAGTTGAACTGACCGGACGCGTCTGGTCAAACCGTGACCGCGTCTGGTGCAGCGTCCGGTCACCATAGTGACCGTCGTTCGCCTCCATTTCTTTTCTGACTTCCGGCGCAGTAGAAAATAGGCATTTCACTTCTCCAAAAAGCGCCGAATCCCGCCTTGCAAGCTCGGCGGGAGGGAGAGAAGAACCCAAACCCTTCTCTACCGCTCAAACTCCACCGCCTTCACAAATGTGCTAACACCACCATGTGTAAATCACCATGTGCATGTGTGTTAGCATTTCACAATCATTTTCCAAGGCGTTATGTTAGCTCTTTACTAGATCCTAATGCATATGCTCAAGACAATGATCTAGTGGCACTTGATTCCCGAGCTAACCGTGATTGCCCCTCTTGATAGTCGACTATGTATCCTAAACCCGGTCAATCACTTCTCTACTCATCTTAGACCGGCAAAAGGAAAACCCTACGGTTATACCTTTGCCTTGTGCTCTTAGATCCTTCTTCTCCACATGATCATCATGTCCATGCACCATTTCTTTGTGATCTTGTGGCCACACTCCTTGCCACATACACCTTCATCACATGTGTTGCTTATGCCTAACTCAAAACACTTAACACATGACATTAGCAACTTGGTGTCATTAATTTCCAAAACTAAACTTGGGCTTTCAATCTCCCCCTTTTTGGTAATTGATGACAACCATCACAAAGATATGAAATGAAATCAATTTTCAATTTCGATAGTATTAGGTCCCCCTACATATGTGCTTTCAAGAGTTTGGTTCAATTATGCACATATGAATGGATTTGAATTTTGGGAGAGTTACTACTATCAAATTGATGCTAAGGCATATAGAATGGACCTTTAAAGTGTGATACCAATCAGAGTTGCCTTTATATACCATCCTTAGCATCGATGTAGCTAGACACCACTTGTAATACATCACTTGTAAAGATCACAAACACTAAAAATACCTCGTGAGATCAACATTATAAGCAAAGGTATCTAGATACCACTTGTAAAGCTACTCTCAACAATTCATCATTCAAGTTCTATTTCTAGCAAACACCATACAATCATGAATATAAATTTAAGCTTTGCAACGCAATAATTCATCATGTTAATGCACAAACAAATGCAACAAATAATTCATGAGCTTGCTGAGCTTGCTTCCCCTACTTGTGTGCTCACTTTTAATCCCTTTCCAATGTCATTTTCTCCCCCTTACAATATCTTTCTCCCCCTTTGCAACTTAACTTTTTATCTTTGTGACTTTTCTATCCTTGTGACTTTTCTCTCTTTGTGACTTTTCTATCCTTGTGACTTTTCTATCTTTGTGACTTTTCTCTCCCCCTTTGTCAACAATCACCAAAAAGGTGCCAATTTTAGTGAGAGTTAAGTCAATCAATATGAGGGAGTCCAAATTATGGTTCAATCTAGATCACTTGCCTAGAATATGTAATTTGGTTTGATCCAAGGACAAGCTTCTTCACACCTCATAAAGTATAAGGGTTATCTTGACTATGTTGAATTACACATCATGAGCTTATTTTCTAGATTCAACACTAGGTTTGCAAGCCCATAAACATGTCATATGCTACCACTAGATCAATCAAACATAGAGGCAATAGTGGTATCATATATACATCAAAATCATTTGATTTTCATGAATGAGCCTATTTGTCATGCAAATATGTCTATATGTTCTAAACATGTCCTTAGCAAAGTATGAATGATATGCCAAACAACTTTACCTTGCATTGTCGAATGGGAGGCATGTCATATAAGAATGTGGGGGTGCACTCATTTCAACTTAGAGAAGTCAAGTATGTTCAATTCATTCTTCAACTTGTAAAATCTTTTCTCATCAAGTGGCTTTGTGAATATGTCGGCTAATTGATCTTCGGTGCCAATGCTTTCAATGCTAATATCACCCTTTTGTTGATGGTCTCTTATGAAGTGATGCCTTATGTCAATGTGCTTGGTTCTTGAATGTTGAACCGGATTTTGAGTCATCTTGATAGCACTTTCATTGTCATAAAATAATGGCATATTCTTGAATTTAATTCCAAAGTCACTCAAAGTTGTCTTCATCCAAAGCAATTATGCACAACAACTACTGGCACTAATGTATTCGGCCTTGGTGGTAGATAGTGCAACACTATTTTGTTTCTTTGATGACCATGAAACAAGAGACCTTCCAAGCAATTGACAAGTGTCACTTGTGCTCATTCTATCAATCTTGCATCCACCATAGTCGGAGTCTGAATATCCAATCAACTCAAAATTAGACCCCTTAGGATACCATAATCCAATATCATGAGTGCCCTTAAGATATCTCAATATCCTCTTGGTTGCTTTCAAGTGGCTTTCTCTAGGTGAAGCTTGATATCTTGCACACTTGCACACACTAAATATCACATCCGGTCTAGAAGCGGTGACATAGAGCAAACTTCCAATCATAGACCGGTATAGCTTTTGATCTACCATGTTTCCACTATTATCAATACCCAATTGATCATTGGTGCCCATTGGTGTACTCATTAGCTTAGCATCTTGCAATCCAAACTTCTTGATCATGTCCTTGATGTACTTGCCTTGACTTACAAAAGTGTCATTCTTTATTTGCTTGATTTGAAGTCTAAGGAAGTAACTAAGCTCTCCAATCATAGATATCTCAAATTCATTAGCCATCATATTTCCAAACTCTTCACAAAAGTCTTGGTTAGTTGATCCAAAGATAATGTCATCCACATAGATTTGCAACACAAACAAGTTATTTCCAAGCTTCTTAGTGAAGAGAGTGGTGTCAACCTTTCTCATCTTGAACCCTTTAGAGAGAAGAAAGTCCCTCAATCTCTCATACCATGCTATAGGTGCTTGCTTCAAACCATACAATGCCTTCTTTAGCTTGAAAACATGGTCGGGCTTCTTGTCATCTTCAAAACCGGGAGATTGCTCAACATAAACTTCTTCATTGATGTAGCCATTGAGAAATGCACTCTTGACATCCATTTGATAGAGCTTGATGTTGTGTGCACAAGCATATGCTAATAAGATTCTAATTGCCTCTAATCTTGCAACTGGTGCATATGTCTCTCCAAAGTCAAGACCCTCAACTTGAGTGTATCCTTGTGCTACTAATCTTGCTTTGTTCCTCACAACCATGCCATCTTGATCTTGCTTGTTTCTAAAGACCCACTTAGTACCAATCACATTGTAGTTCTTTGACCTTTCAATAAGTTCCCAAACTTGATTTCTAATGAAGTTGTTTAGTTCTTCATGCATGGCATTTACCCAATCAGAATCCTTCAATGCATCTTCTATCTTCTTTGGTTCTTCTAATGAGACAAATGAGTAATGCTCACAAAATGATGCTAATCTTGATCTAGTTTTAACACCACTTTGAATTCCACCAATGATTTGGTCCAATGGATGATCTCTTGCAATGCTAGTAGGTTAGAGTATTAGGAGTTGATTGCTTCCACTTGTATGACCTTAAACTTGAGCTTCATCATGAGTACCACTTGAGCTTGCTTGATTTGTATCAATTTGCACATCTTGATTAATCATATGTATGTCACTATCATCATCAACTTGCATCGGCCTTATATCACCAATGTCCATGTTCTTCATTGCATTTGACAATTGATCTCCTCTCACATCATCAAGGTTTTGAGCTTCATTTTAAGACCCTTGGGTTTCATCAAACTCAACATCATGAACTTCTTCCAAGGTGCAATTTGTGAGATTCCAAATTCTATATGCTTTGCTTGTGGTAGAATAACCAAGTAAGAATCCTTCATCATATTTCTTTTCAAACTTGCTCAATCTAGTGCCTTTCTTGAGAATATAGCATTTGCAACCAAACACTCTAAAGTATGCAATGTTGGACTTTCTTCCATTCAATAGCTCATATGGTGTCTTCCCAAGCTTTCCATGGCAATAGAGACGGTTGCTACAATAGCAAGCCGTGTTGATAGCTTCACTCCAAAATGAATGACTCACATTGTATTCACTAAGCATTGATCTAGCCATGTCAATCAAAGTTCTATTCTTTTTTTCAACTAAACCATTGGATTGAGGAGTGTATGTTGGAGAGAATTGATGTCCAATACCGAGATCATCACACAACTCTTCAATTCTTGTATTCTTGAACTCACTACCATTGTCACTTCTAATCTTCTTGATGTTAGTCTCAAACTCATTTTGCACCCTTTTCATAAAAGATTTGAATAGATCATGTACATCACTCTTGTCATAGAGAAAGGACACCCAAGTGTATCTAGTGTAGTCATCCACTATCACAAAGCCATACTTGTTGCCACCAATGCTAGTATATGTTGTTGGCCCAAACAAGTCCATGTGCAATAGCTCAAATGCCTTTGATGTGCTCATTTCACTCTTACTCGGATGTGCATTTCTAACTTGTTTGCCGGCTTGACAAGCACTATATGGTTTATCCTTTTTAAAAGTCACATCTTTCAAGCCTCTAACTAAGTCATGCCTCAAAAGTTTGTTCAATTGTTTCATTCCAACATGATCATGCCTTCTATGCCATAACCAACCTATACTATATTTACTAAGCAAGCATGATGTCAATTGTGTCTCACTATCATTGAAGTCAACCAAGTATAAGCTACCATGTCTAAATCCTTTGAATATCAAATTTGATCCATCAACACTTATGACTTCAACATCATCACTACCAAATATGCACTTGAAGCCAAGGTCACAAAGTTGTGCCACCGATAAAAGATTGAAATCCAAGCTCTCAACTAGCAACACATTAGATATACTCATGTCATTTGAGATAGCAATTTTACCAAGCCCCTTGACCTTGCCCTTCTTGTTGTTGCCGAAAGTGATAGCATCAAAACCACCATTTTAACTTGTATCAATTGATTTGAACATACAAGAATCCCCGGTCATATGTTGAGTGCACCCACTATCAAACACCCAATGCCTTCCTCCGGCTTTGTAATTAACCTACAAGATAAGATCAATTCTTTTTAGGTACCCAAACTTGTTTGGGTCCTCCAAGGTTTGTGACCAAGCTCTTTGGTACCCAAATGGCTTTCTTCTTTGAGCCCATCCATGGTGCACCAATGAACTTAGCATGAACACCATTTGTACCCTTGGTAAGTATATAGAAGGAATCAAACTTAATTGAGGATACATTAGCTTTGGATTTCTTGTTCATGCAATGTTGCTCTATATGACCAACTTGCTTGCAACTTTTGCAATAGCTACTATTGTTCTTCACAAAACTAGTCTTATGAGGAGCAAAAGCGGCCTTGCCTTTCTTGGGGTTATAGCCCAATCCCTCTTTGTAGAGAGAAGCCCTTTGGCTACCCAAGCACATAAGCAAGCGGTCCTCGCCACCATAAGCCTTAGCTAAGGTATGATTGAGCTCTTTTATCTTCTTCTTGAGATTTTTATTCTCAACTATTAGTGTGGAGTCATAAGTGAAACCATCACTACTAGATGAGGATGATGTAGATGAGCTACATGAAGGGTTAGTGGGAGCAATAACAATAGGCTTATGAAAAGATTCATCAATTATATCACATGATATGCCTATGTTGTAAGTTTTAGCTTTTCTCAACATTAGTTGGCATGTTTTCATATTTTTCAACTAGAGAGGAATGAGCTTCTTCAAACTTAGTATGAGACTTTTGAAGCTTATTATGGTCTACCTTTAGACTCTCATAAGATGCCCTAAGCTCATCAAGTTCTTGCATAAGGTTTTTCTTATCCTTAAGCAAGCCCTTGCACTCCTTTCTAGATTCTTTAAAATATTAAGTACAATCTTCTAGCATAGTGATTAGTTCATCTTTAGTGTATTCTTCGTCATCACTATCACTATCACTATCACTAGCATTATCATGGTCACTCTTATTGTCGGATGATACCTTAGCGGCCTTAGCCATGAAGCACGATAGAGTGTCAAAGAGGAAGACCTTCTCTTGGATAGCAATGCTAGCATGTCCCTTCTTCTTGCTCTTGTTGTCATCCTCATCATCACTTAAGAAATCATCACTATCCCATGTAGCAACATGAGAAACATTCTTCTTCTTATGAGAACTCTCCTTCTTTTCTTGCTTCTTCTTTTACTTCTTCCTCTCCTTCTTGATAGCATCTTCATCATCACTATCATAAGGACACTTTGCATTGAGATAGTCCTTGCTATGGCATCTAAAGCATCTCATGTTATGCTCATTCTTCTTGGATGAGTTCTTCCTCCTCCTTGCACGATAGCCCTTCTTCATGAATTTGCCAAATTGCTTGACAAAAGAGCCATCTTCTCATCAATGTCATCACTATCACAAGAGCTTGAGTCTTCTTCACTTGATGATTCAATCTTGGACTTGCCCTTGGATGTGGTGGCTTTAAATACCACACTCTTCTTCTTTTCATCATCTTTCTTCTTATTTTCCTTCTTCTTCTTGACCAACTCTTCCTTCTCATCATCTTCTCTATATGAATCATCGGTCATCACTTCTTGAAATACTTGTTGAGGAGTTGAATCCTTCAATGTAGTCCTCACTAGCACGGTGATCAATGTATCAAACCTCTTGGGCAAGCTTCTCAAGAACTTCATAGAGAATTGCTTGTCCTTGACCTCCTCACCAAGTGCCTTGAGCTCATTGACAATGACTTGCAATCGATGAAACATTTCCGGTACACTCTCATCTTCTTGCATCTTGAAGCTAGAAAACTTTTCTTGCAAGATATATGCTTTAGCGGTCTTTGTGCCTTCGGTGCCCTCAAAAGTTTCTTCTAGCTTGGCCTAAGCATCATGTGCAACTTCTATGTTCTTCACTTGCTCAAATGTCTTGTCATCTAGTGCCTCATGAAGAGAACTAATGGCAATATCATTGTATTGGAGCTTCTTCTCTTCCACCGGTGTAGGTGCTTCCGGATTAGCAACCTTAAATTTTATTTCGGTGACCTTCCACACTTCTCTATTGATTGACTTTAGGTGTGTGGTCATCTTAACCTTTCAATATACATAATTTGTGCCATCAAAGTGATGTGCCTTCTTGGTGTTGTTGATGTACAAGCTTAATTGAGCCATTTCTTTTTCACTGTAGGTTGTTAAGCCTCAAATAAATGGTGCCTCGGCTCTGATACCACTTGTAAGGTCCAAATGGCTAGAGGGGGTGAATAGCCTATTTAAAAATCTACAAGCTTAACTAAACAACCACGTTAGTATAAAAGATGGCTAAGCTAATTCTAGCACTAGCTCAACTATACTATGCAAGCCACCTATACAAATCTAGTGAAGCAAGGCTATGATCTCTAATACACACCAACAAGACTAAGTCACTAAGCTACTTACTCCTATGTGATAAAAGCTACACTAAGCAAGCTACACTAGGATTAGTACAAGAAAGTAAAGAGCAAGTGACTTGATTCTTATACCAACGATGTAGAGAAGTAATGCACTCGAAGAATCAATCACAATGATTAACCACAAGAGAAATCCTCGGCAAAGAGATGACACAAGATTTTTACCGAGGTTCACTTGCTTCCCGGCAAGCTACTCCTTGTTGTGGCAATACACCCACTTGTCGGTTCGCGAGCTAATCGACTATCAAGTGTCGAGCCCTCGACGGGCGTCGCACAACCGCACACAAGATGGGGATCCTCCAAGCCACGAGCTCCACTAGAGTATCCAATTTGCGAACTCCCGCGGGGAAGGATCAAGAACCCCTTACAACACTTGGTGAGGGCTCCAACAATCTTTAATTGTGAGCTCAATCACCTCCGCTGCTCCAAGCCGTCTACCGTGTCGGGAAACATAGAAGAGTAACAAGAAATTTGTAGCAACTCGAAGATCAAGTGCCTCTAGAATGCAACTCTCAAGCAATGCACTTGAATCTCACTCAATCTCACTCAAGATGTGCAACCAATCAAAGAGATGAATGGAGGGGTTGTTCTCTAGCTCAAAGGATGTCTCTAGGTCTCAAAATGTGCAAGTGATACCCTCAAACCCCGGACAACTTCTATTTATAGCGAAGGGGTACGCAGCTAGCCGTTACCGGACGACGCAGTGAAAAATGAACTGACCAGACGCACCGGTCAGGGTGACCGGACGCGTCTGGTCACTACTAGCAAGCATGAACAGTGCGCGTCAGAAGTTACCGTTGCCATGACCGGACGCGCTTTAGCGTTTGACCGGACGCGCTGCACCTGGCGTCCGGTCGGAGTCCAGTAAGCTCCCACCGCGACCAGACGCGTCCGATCGCACGTGACCGGACGCGTCCGATCGCACGTGACCGGACGCGTCGCGCGTCCGATCAGCACTCCGCTGCGCTCTGCCCCTCTGGACGTCTGACCGGACACTCCGGTTCCGTGAGGGACCAGACGCGCCGATCGCGCGCTCTTGTTCTGCGCACAGGTGAACTGACCGGACGCGCTGGTCAGGCCAGACCAGTGTCCAGTTAGAAACCGTAGCAGCACCGAGTTGAACTGACCGGGCGCGTCTGGTCAAACCGTGACCGCGTCCGGTGCAGCGTCCGGTCACCACAGTGATCGCCGTTCGCCTCTGTTTCTTTTCTGACTTTCGGCACAGTAGAAAATAGGCATTTCAGTTCCCCAAAAAGCGTCGAATCCCGCCTCGCAAGCTCGGTGGGAGGGAGAGAGGAACCCAAACCCCTCTCTACCGCTTAAACTTCACTGCCTTCGCAAATGTGCTAACACCACCAAGTGTACACCACCATGTGCATGTGTGTTAGCATTTCATAAACATTTTTCAAGGCGTTATGTTAGCTCTTTACTAGATCCTAATGCATATGCTCAAGACAATGATCTAGTGGCACTTGATTCCTGAGCTAACCGTGATTGCCCCTCTTGATAGTCGGCTATGTATTCTAAACCCGGTCAATCACTTCTCTACTCATCTTAGACCGGCAAAAGAAAAACCATATGGTTATACCTTTGCCTTGCGCTCTTAGATCCTTCTTCTCCACTTGATCATCATGTCCATGCACCATTTCTTTGTGATCTTGTGGCCACACTCCTTGCCACATACATCTTCATCACATGTGTTGCTTATGCCTAACTCAAAACACTTAACACATGGCATTAGCAACTTGGTGTCATTAATTACCAAAATCAAACTTGGGCTTTCAACGGCGATGCCTGAAAGTGCCTAGAAAGGCCACGACAGGTCTCGCCAGCGACCATGCCGCGTGCTGCCCTGTTTTCATTGGCTCGGTACTATAGCCCCCCCCCCCCAATTTTCAAACCCTAAACTAAAATTTTGAAATTACTTTTGATTTTGCACAAGAACTTGAAAAATTCCCAAGATATGAAATCTTCATAATTTCAAGATCTACAACTTTCATGTTGAAAACTTTTTCAAATTCAGCTTGGATTTTGAAATGTAAATTTGAAATCAAAAGGAGACATTTTTCTAGAATTTGGTAATTTCAAAATTACTTTAAATTTTATATTGAAACTTCAAAAACTCAAAATACCAAAGTTGTACATCTAGCCAAGACCTACAACTTTTCTTTTCAAACCATTTTCAAATTTTGCCTCCATTTTGAAATTTGAGTTTGCGGATTAAAAGGGGTCAATTTTGAAATTTGATTCTTTTCAAAATTACTCAAAATTTACACTGAAACTTTGAAAACTAAAAACACCAAATTTGTATCCCTTGAAAAGATCTACAAACTTGGTTTTAAACTTTTTCCCAAGTTTTGCTTAGATTTTGAATTATTCAAAAAGGGGTAAAACAAGGGATTTTGAATTTAGGGTTTTTAGAAGGATTTCAAATTGAAACTTGTTGCTATTTTAATTGTTGATTATTTAGTGATCACACCATCATCCAAGGGCATCATTTGGTCAAGCATCACATGTTTGACCAAATGCCACTCTTGGTTGACCAAGTTGACTTTTGAAAATCTTTTAATAATTACCCAAATTTGAATTCAAATTCGAATCGAAAAACTCGCAAAAAGTTTTAGATTCCAAATTCAAACTCAAACTTGAAGCTTCATTTTACGTGTTGGACTTGAGTTCATACCCTACACTTGACACTAGTGTATAACACAATCATACACCTCAATTTACGTACGGCATAAACTAAGTATTTACGGTGACATTCGAAACTAAGTATTTTAGTTGATGCACATCGTAGTTGACTTAATCATGTATGCTTTGCAATGCAATATGATGACATGACAAATTTTTAGTCTCCATAACACCAGAGGTGTTACAAATATGATGTATGATCGAGGTAAAATAGTGTAGGGATACAAATATGCAGGCCATCATTGTGAGTTTCCACGTTCTTGCTACCTCAAACGGGCCTGATGATGGCAGTGTGACGCTTCTCATGGATCATTCAATAAAACACCCCACCATTCTAGGTAATCCTAACAAAAATAGTGTTGTCCTTGTGCTTTACACCACTACCCACATCATTTACTAATTCTCAATCTGATAGGCAGTACCAATTTTTAGTTTTCTCTAAAATCTCAGCTTATAATAACTTTCTTTTGAGAGCCTATGAAAATATTGAATTATAGCTAAGAGACGCGACTGTATGCAGAGTTTCATCTAATCCCAAATCATGATGGAAGGCAACAAAACATATCAAACACGCATAAAGGGCTACATGGTCGTGCAATCTCGAGAGAGCTAAATGTCTAGTTAAATATATAGTTTGTAGTGAGTGCCTTTTTCAGTGTAGTGAGTGTCATTTATGGAGTGACATGATGCATGAACAATTTGGTTGATCAGCACGACCATCGAGTAAGGAGAGCATGCCATTGTAATACCTTGGCCCACTAATGTTCTCGAGGGTTTCAGCCCATTGTAGCCCATGTGTAGTCATATGTAGAATTAGTCCCAATTTATTATTGTTTAAATAGGTTTGGACCAGCTTATAGTCTTTGTCAAACGTATAACCTTTTTGGTTAAGCCATTTACATGAAGAAAGAATAAAAGTGTAAGAGAGATGCTATACTATGTGTATACGGGCTCGTTCTACATGAGGAGCTAGGTTGTAAATAGATTTTGGATGGGGTGTTATAGCCATTTCCTATGATTGCTTGAATTTACTTCACCATGCTTCGCTTGCCTTGTTGTTAAGATCACATTTTTCATTCATGTATAAAATGCTTTTATGCAAAACCAAATACAAATCTTTGCTAACAAACCAAATGTATTATCCTTGTATTTATATTGGGGTAAGTCATGTTGAGTCCTCACCCTGTAATTGTTGAGCAGGTACCCCCCGCTCTAGCCTATGGCTTTTTCTACGTCCCTAAGTCCTCTAAGGAACCAGGATTGGTAGAACTGCCTTGTTGATGTAGAATGCATGGAGAATGGCATGCCCATATGAGTTTCTTTAGCTAAAAGACTTCCGCTCATACTCTGTGATGTTGGTGTAATGAACTAAGTGTGGAACAACTTGTTGTAAACTTAAGTACTCCTTTTAATGTGATGTGAACCTGTTGTGAGTTGTAATAATCCTTTCCGTCCATGTGATCCTGGAGGTTGGTGCACTATATGGGTAGTGTACTGGAATGACTAATTAGGTTCATTATCTAACTAATGATAGTCAAAGGAAGACTACCTAGTTAGCTAATCAACTTAAGATGGAGGAGATCCTGATGGACGTGCAATGAACAATTTAAGAAGATTAGAAACTCGTATATATTTATACTTTCAGAGTTGATGGACCTAGGTGACAACACCTCGTAAGAGTATCTCTAAGAGTTTGTAAAACCCACTCCCAATCTTGATTTTTTTGGCGATGATGAAAAAAACTGCTCTCCAACACAACTTGTAACCTTTCACATTTGGGAAAACCAATCCAATGGCATGGGAATATACGCGT
The DNA here is from genome assembly GCA_038087645.1 of Saccharum hybrid cultivar R570. Taxonomy (NCBI): domain Eukaryota; kingdom Viridiplantae; phylum Streptophyta; class Magnoliopsida; order Poales; family Poaceae; genus Saccharum; species Saccharum hybrid cultivar. Next base: position 2,397,408 of record JAQSUU010000262.1, on the reverse strand, counting down.
GCGTATCAATTGGCCAATCTAGAGATGGGAGGAATGTAGGAAAGAATAAGGAGTAAGGATATGATTCACAATGCAAATATACAAGAGAAAAAAGTATAAAAATAATTAGAGTGATTTAAAAATAGTCCAGTATTCCTGTTGTAAGATGTCTTCTATCTTTTAGTAGCGAGATTTTAAAAACTAATAGAGAAACCCAACAAATATGTTTTCAACTTTTTTGAGCCACTTAGAAAACTCATAAGTTTAACAATTGTTTTTTTGTTGAAACTATTGGAAATGCTCTAAGTTAATAGATGGCAAATGCATGTATTTTACTCTCTTTGAAATCTCAAAATCCAAATAAACATAGATAATAGATACTGCGTTCTACGAATCCCTGACCAATCAATCCAAAGGGGACAATAGTAAAGCAAAAAAAAGGTCGAGACTTGAGAGTAGTAGGTAATAGTAATATCATAGCACTAGCAGACCATGGAATTTGGAATGTAAAGCTCTATTGGAAATGCTCTAAGTTAATAGATGGCAAATGCATGTATTTTACTCTCTTCGAAATCTCAAAATCCAAATAAACATAGATAATATGAGATACTGCGTTCTACGAATCCCTGACCAATCAATCCAAAGGGGACAATAGTAAAGCAAAAAAAGGTCGAGACTTGAGAGTAGTAGGTAATAGTAATATCATAGCACTAGCAGACCATGGAATTTGGAATGTAAGGGGTTGTTTAGTTGGTGAAAAAGTTTAGGTTCGGCTACTGTAGCACTTTTCGTTTTATTTGGCAATTTGTGTCCAATCATGGACTAATTAGGCTCAAAAGATTTGTCTCGTGATTTACAACTAAACTGTGTAATTAGTTTTTTCTTTCGTCTACATTTAGTACTCCATGCATGTGCCGTAAGATTCGATGTGACAGGTACTGTACAAACTTTTTTGTGTTGCATGGGCAACTAAACAGGCCCTAAAGCCTACAGATGAAACAGTGTTGGGTTTTGGCGCTAGTTGTGATTAGCAAGGTAGAGTTGTACTAAGGTCTTGTTTAGATCGCCGATTCGGGGTGGCCGAATTTGCACAGTGCCACCCTAATACTGTAGCACTTTTGTTTTTTTAGTGCAAAAAATTATCCAAAAATTGATTAATTAGACTCAAAATGTTCGTCTCGCAAAGTACAACAAAACTGTGCAATTAGTTTATGATTTTATCTACATTTAGTACTTCATACATTTGCCGGCATTTTGATGTGATGAGGAATCTCCTTTTTGTATAGTAAAATTTAGGGGTAAATTCTAGAATCTAAACCAGGCCTAAACCGACCACGTAAATATTCCAACTGACTTCCCTAAATGCCAACTCAGTACTTAGTAGCGCATTTAAGCAATGGGAGCATTCATTCAAGACAACACAGGCACGGGACACGCGTGTGTCCCGCCGCGTCAGCATCCCACGTGGACAAAAAAGCGGTGCCGCAGCCCGCAGGAGGTGGCGACCCGGCCCATTCACTGCTGTCTCGTCGTTCTCCAAGACGACAACGGCCGCATCCCCACCCGCCCCGTCCGTGTGGCGTGGCCCGCACGCGGCCCACCTGACCCCACCGCCAGGCCCTGCCGGATCACATGGGCCCCGCGCGGCTGTCCACGTGGACGCTGTGTGGGGGTGGATGGAGCCCCAACGGTAACAAGGAACGGGGGCGGCGAGCCGGTCGTCACGTGCCGCGCACCTGACGGACTCACGCCTCTCCACGGGGCACGGGCACACGACGGCGTGAGAGGCAACGGTCACATTGACCACAGGCGGGGGCAGGCACCTCCCTCCCAACGGTCACATCCCGGACCACCCCCCACGCGGAGCCCAGCCGTCCGGTCCGGATCCGACGGCGAGTGCGTCTTCTCGTGATTCGCGCCTGCCAGAACGGCCGTTTCGCTCCCCCTGGCCCGGGCCCGGGGCTTTCTTCTCCTTCCCACGCTCCCCCTTCCACCAGAGAGAGCGATCGAGTGGGAGAGGAAGAGAGCCAGCCACCACAGAATAGTGAGAGTGAGTAGGAGAGGAGGAGAGCCACAGAGTACTGGGCAAGAGGATCAATAGCTGTAGGAGGAACAAGCATTGCATCCCCACCTCGATCTCCATCGCCATTGCATCCATGCTGCATTGTTAGATCATCATCTTCTTCATCCTCTGAATCCTGGTTTCTTGGGAAATATTTCTTCTTTTGTTTTTCCTGTTCTTTTCGTTTGGGCAATGGAGGCGCTGGGGTTCGCCGCTTGCAGCTGGCTGGGTTCCGCCGTCGCCGCCGCCGCGCGGGCTCTGCTGCAGAGGGTGAGCCGCCCCGGCATTGTCGCCCGGTTTTTCTAGATGTTTTAGGCAGTTTCTTCTTCCTATACTACATTCTTTGATTCTTTTGTACTACTGATCCCCATTCTTTCCTGCATATACAGCATTAACATACACATACCCATCTCTCATAGTCATAGACATTGATTTCTTCTTCTTCTTTTTTTACCCCAAAAACAAAGTAACTGACCAAACTCTTTCTTCCGAGAAACAAGATCGATCCTCTGGTTTTAGAACGAGCTCTCCTCTTTCTTTTGTACATCGATTCGTTCATTCATTTATTCATATACAGCAACTCACCTCACAAGAAACAGGGAAAGAAAGATCCTCTAGCCGTAGCCAGATAGCACAGAGAGACAGTGAGGGTAGTGAGGAGTGAATCCACAGAGAGGAGGAGATCCACGAAGAAGACGAAGACGAGGCCACAGAGCCAGAGGAAGCGAACAGAGGAGGAGAGTAGGTCTCTTCTTGCCACACCGCTTCCGGCCGCGTCTCCGGGATGTTGGCTGGTTGCTCCTTCTCGTCGTCGAGGCATCAGATGAGCACCGCGCAGCGATTCGACATCCTCCCCTACGGCTTCTCGAAGCGGGCGAGCAACCGCGGCGACGGGCCCGGCTCCGGCGCCGCGCCGCGCGTCGCGGCGGCCGACGCCAGGACCGGCGGCGGCGGCGGCGCCACCTGCTCCTTCCGCGGCCACCCGGCGCCACCGGTCACCCAGGCGGTGTCCTGGGGCGCCAAGCCGGAGCCCGGCGGCAATGGCGCTACAGCCTGGGAGAGGAGCAGGGCCGTTAAGCGGGCCCATGAGGAGGACGCGGGCGACGAGTACGGCGGCCCCGTCGTTCGCGCCAAGCGGACGAGGATGGGCGGGGACGGAGATGAGGTATGGTTCCATCGATCCATTGCAGGGACAGTGCAAGCGGCTGGTTCCGGCGATGGAGAGGAAGCCGAGGAAGAGAAGGTCTTCCTGGTGCCGAGCGCCGCGGCGTTCCCCCACAGCATGTCCGCCGCCGCGGGCCCGTCGCTGGCCGCGGCCAAGAAGGAGGAGTTCAGCAAGTCTCCGTCCAACTCGCCGGCCTCGTCGGGCGGCACGGACGGCGGCTCTTCGGCGGTCCCGAGGCCGGAGCAGCTCCACGCGTATAACGGCGCCCCGGCGCAGCGGGTGGAGGCCATGGAGCTCGTCGTCGCGCTCACCGCCTGCGCCGACTCCCTCGCTGCCTGCAACCACGACGCCGCCAACTACTACCTGGCGCGGCTGGCCGAGATGGCCTCCCCCGCGGGGCCCACGCCGATGCACCGCATGGCCGCCTACTTCGCCGAGGCGCTCGCGCTGCGCGTGGTGCGCATGTGGCCCCACGTGTTCGACGTCGCCCCGCCGCGCGAGCTCACCGACGGCGCCGTCGCCAACGACGACGACGCCACGGCGCTGCGGGTGCTCAACGCCATCACCCCGATCCCGCGCTTCCTGCACTTCACCCTCAACGAGCGGGTGCTCCGCGCGTTCGACGGCCACGACCGCGTCCACGTCATCGACTTCGACATCAAGCAGGGGCTGCAGTGGCCTGGCCTCCTGCAGAGCCTCGCCACGCGCGCGTCTGGGCCCCCCGCGCACGTGCGGATCACCGGCGTCGGCGAGTCGAGGCAGGAGCTGCAGGAGACCGGCGCGCGGCTGGGGCGCGTGGCCGCCGCGCTCGGGCTCGCGTTCGAGTTCCACGCCGTGGTGGACCGCCTCGAGGACGTCCGCCTGTGGATGCTCCACGTCAAGCGCGGCGAGTGCGTCGCCGTTAACTGCGTCCTCGCCGCGCACCGCCTGCTCCGCGACGAGACGGGGGCCGCGATCGCCGACTTCCTCGGGCTCGCGCGCAGCACGGGCGCCGCCATCCTCCTCCTGGGCGAGCACGAGGACGCCCTCAACTCCGGGCGCTGGGAGGCGCGGTTCGCGCGCGCGCTGCGGTACTACGCCGCGGCGTTCGACGCCGTGGACGCGGCGGGGCTGGCAGACACGAGCCCCGCGAGGGCCAAGGCGGAGGAGATGTTCGCGCGGGAGATCCGCAACGCGGTGGCGTTCGAGGCCGGGGACCGCTTCGAGCGGCACGAGACCTTCGCCGGGTGGCGGCGGCGCATGCAGGAAGGCGGGTTCCAGAACGCCGGCATCGGCGACCGGGAGGCGATGCAGGGGCGCATGATCGCGAGGATGTTCGCGCCGGGCAACTACAGCGTGCAGGCGCAGGGCGACGGCGAGGGGCTCACGCTCCGGTGGATGGACCAGGCCATGTACACCGTGTCCGCGTGGACGCCGGTCAGCGACGGCGGCGGCGGAGGCAGCACGGTGTCTGCGTCCGTGTCCACCACAGCATCCCATTCTCAGCAAAGCTGAACGGGGGGAAGACACACAAGGTTAAGTGAAAGAAGAAAAAGAACAGGGTTTTTCAGTGGTTCTTTTGCTGTTAGGTTCATTATACAGTCTGACAATTCTTTTATACATTCAGAAGAACAAAAAAAAAAGAAAGGAGAAAGAAAGATTTGTACCGTTGTTTTATAGGTGATAGGATGAAAGATTCAATTGTTAGTAGTTGTAATTCTTTATTCTTTTGGCTGCTGAGAGTCCTGCAAAAGTTAGCTCAATAATGTAGAAGCAAAGAAGTTGTAGATGTTGGCAGGGAAGCTCACAGCGTATATGGATGTCTCCAATTAAAATACATCATATTATCATTTTTTACTTGCCATTCTTTCACCATATCTGTTTAGATATTTGTGACCTGTAATCTCTATTCCGAGTTAGAAGGAAATGGAATCAAACAACTGTGGTTTTCATTCATCTGAACATTTGTCAGGTGGGAAAACGGTTGCTCCTACTCTATTGTTGCTCTTGATAAATGGCATTATGATGTCGGATATTTGAATTAATCGGAATGCATTATGATCTGGGTCTTGAATCGTGCTGTCATATCTATTAGTGATCTTACTGTGTTATAGTGAGATTGCAATCACCATTGTCCGGGTCTGAAAATGCAATGAAACTATGGAAATTTTTTAGCACAAGTGCATAACCAATTTCTTACCAAGTTCTCTGCCAAACTACATTGGCGGCCCGTCAACGGAACCGGCCGAAAGGTCAGCCCACCGGCATGCATAGTCACCGACGGCCGATCCCAGCAGGGCGGACCCCTGGCCACACGATGACACGAAGCCCAGGCCCAACCCCGCGGCCACAGCAAACACCATTGCGATTGCGATCAAACTTGGATACCAGAAACTGCGTGATGTTCTTCTTTTCTTGACATTGCAAGAGATGTGCTTACTTTAGCTAGAAATCTAGAAATCTAACCTTTAATTAAATGACTGTTGGGCCCAGACGGCCAGATCATCTAAGCAGCCAAGCAGGTTTAAGGAACCCAGGCACGAGTAAGCAGGAGTAAGCTGAATCATTATGCGTGGAATAAGCTAATGAATCATGCCATAAATCAAGGGGCTATTTCAACCAGTCTGCACACACACATTCAGCCAGCCTTAACTCTTAAATTTTAAGATATATGAACTAGCATAGTAAATCAAGGGCACAAATACAATTCAACAAGTTGCTTCCGATTGTTCACCTGGATTGGATACACAAAAATCAACTGTACAAAAGCTATCATAGATACAGACTCCTTCTTGTACTGCTACATGTACACGAAGTGCACATCTACCATACTAAAGCAATCTTATACAACACAGGGGCGAAATCTTGCCTTCGATATATCTTATGGCTGCTCTATGAACTGAAGCCGCTTGATCTCCTTCATTGTCACCGTCTTCCCACCGCCTTTGCTTCACAATTATATCCAACCTATCTACAGTCAAAATCTCCAATGCAGGAGCATTTTCCACCATGTAGAAAAGGAATTCAAGCTGGCCACTGTATCCTTCAAATCTAGTAATGAATAGGTCTGTCAGATAATTGTGTGGACGCTGCGGAAATCTCGTGACCGGTTCATCTCCCACATATAGAGGGGCAAATATGCTAAACTGCAAGTTGGAATAACAAAATTAAGACCTTTTGGAAGCTTAACAAGAGCTCTTTATGTACCCAAAAATCAAAGGCAGTAGTTTAAAGGGGAAAGCAATAAATAAGAGGACGTGATGGAGAGAAGTAAAACAAAATAGCAACACCAGAGGTACAATCCTACAAAAAATAAGTTAGTTGACAGTAGGAGAGAAGGCACCATTTCATCTTGATCTCTGAATCAACAAAGCAGATATGTTCAACAACAACAACAAAGTCTGTCAGTCCCAAGCAAGTTGGGGTAGGTTAGAGTTGAAACCCACCAAGAGCCCCTAGTCACAATTCAGGCACAACAAAGCAGATATGTTCACTCAATCAAATTTCACAATACAGTCTCTGAGCAACCAAGCCTATGAATGCTGATATAGACCTCATTAATGATTTTACTGGTTAGAGCAGTGTGCACGGAGGGTCTCCCCTTGCCGGTCTGTGTTCGAATCCTGGTAGTCTGCTACAGCTTCTTATTGCAATGCCCAGGAGGGGGCATCTTCCCCCCTGTGGTCGAGTTTTTTTATTAATGATTTTACTCAATTAAAATTTTAGTCACTGAAAAATTCTATTGAACAAACCAATAGAATAGTTTTCTGTCTCTCTCTCTCTTTCAAGACACAATAGTTAATTGCAAACAAGGATGGTGCACTTAAGCCCCAAGAAGAGTAAACAAATCTACAGTCTGCATCAATCAGCTTTCTCCTGCAAATACTTGGTATTAGCTGTAACCTTTCTGTTGATATTATTGACAGATTATATACCACTAGTAATTCATCCCCATCACACAAAAACATTGACTGATCACTATTTGGCGTTGGCATATCCAGATCCAGATCCAGAGAAGTGCTTCCTATCAAGCATAGATGGAGAGAATGCTCACTGAAGACATGTGTCTGCTATAGGAAAGTCTCTAAAATTGCCTGTCATTTTTTATTGACTATACAAATACATGATATGGCAGTGCCATGAAATAATAGTCACATCTATATTAGAGGAAACCATATAGTACTTACATGCATCTCAAGCTTTTCAATGAAAGGAGCAGACCTTAGGAAGGAGACCAAAGAACGGGTGTCAACATCTTCACGAAAGAACAACATCAATTTTAAGAACTTCAGGTGAGAAAACTTGCACCGGTGATCTATTAGACAGGGTAGCTGCAAGACAGCAAATCAAACATCATGGTGAAAAGGGGAAACAATAAATAATATGTGAAAGTGTAGAACAACAAACCTCTGGTGGTTTACAGGAAGTATCAAGGGTCAGATTCTCCACATTTATGAACACATTAGCAAGTTCGGTGAAAACTTGCTCAAGAGCTACTATATAGAAAGACAAGTCTGCAGTTCCAGTTTTGAAGATTTATTGAGCTCAATAGGCACAGGCCATCCATCGTATATACAAAATTTGTGAGTTTTGCAGCATGTATTGCTATGCTTGTTATCTCAGAACATGCAACGTTCAAGTATAGCAGGTGTGGAAGTGGACCATTAACATTTAGTTCATCCTTGAGATGGCATCTAACAATACTCAACCACTCTAGGTTATGACACTTTGACAAGAAGATTTCAAGATCTTTTCCACTGACACACACCAGGTGCAGATCAAGCTTTTTAAGTTTTGGGAAACCACTGAATTTCATTGGTGGCTGGATATATCCAAAGCTGAGCTGAATTTGCTGCAGACGGGACATACATCCAATGTCTAAAAGTTCAAATGGAAATCTGTACCGATCGACACGGCCTTGAAATTTTTCAGGTGTCAAATCAAAAGCTAGGAACTTTGTCCATGATGATACAGCAAAACTAATCCAGTTATTTAGATGTTCTACCAGCATGGAGTCAAAATCAATTTTTACCGCAAGATCTTCTACCACTGTGCCACAGCATTGTGCAAAGACTGCATTAGTATTACTGATGAACTTTTTGATATATTGATGTTTCGCACACATGCTCTTGCCACATACTGTAGTCCCATCAAATCTCAGCTTGGGACAGACTGTCCATGAGCATTTCCATTTCCTTGAAAGAGCACTAGTTCTTACAACCTCTTTCAGAGATAACTTTGATAAGATTGTACATTGGATGTCCTGCAGAAAAAAAATCATAGTAGCACACAGGCTTTTGCAAGATAAAGAGTAGCACACAGATTTAACAATGTAATATCCAAACCAGAGAAACCAAGAGAATTGAACTTTAGCATACCTGTGGAAGGTTTTCAAATGGATCACTTGCTATGTCCTTTTTGTTAATTTGTTCATGATGGACGTAATAAGATACAAGAACCGTGATCAGAACAACATGCAATTGATTGTTCGCTGCACCCTTTTCATAGGTTGATTTATGATGGGCGTGTTCTGAAATTGCACTGCAAAGGAGAATACTCCACAGTTGAAATTTGCAATCTGCTGGCCCATCTTTAAGGTTTAATTTACAACAGATGTGTTCTGATATAGCTCTCAGAATCAGAGGCCTACAACGTTGAAATCGATCATGCATTATTCTTTCTTGGCAGATTTGTTTTGCATGGCAGTGTTCCATTGCAGTTCTTCCATGCATGAGAGTCAGAATGCTCCTCATTCTGATGCTGCAATGATGAATAAGGAGAGGCTCCATGTTTACATGTAATCTAATATTACGATAACATGAGAAGTGGGAAGTCGTAAAAACAAAGCGAGTGACATGTATGTACACCTATACAGAAGTTTTGGTTACCTTTGGACATCTTGGGCAACCAGGTGATAATCTAGTATAATATAACGATAGGCCAACGACTGAAATAATTCAATGTTGCACTGTGCACTTATGTTTTCTCTTCAGGTGTAAGAGAACCAACAACCTATGGAGCTAATGTATGATTCCATAACCTATGCATCTGTTCAGATAGCATAACAATAGGCAATGATAGGAGCCCACACAATAATTCCCCAGTGAACTGGGAATAAAGTTGCTATTCACTGAAGCCAATGTACATGTTGAAGCATTCACTGACTCTATGAAGAAGGTCCAGAAAGTTAAAACGTACTAGGGGAGCGCTAGAGCATCAAACAGGGCAAGAGCAAGGCACTATGAAGAAATTAGCAGAGCAGAGCAAGAACAAGGAGGAGAGAGAGAGAGGGTGCACTCACCGTCGGAAGCAGGGGACGGGAATACGGGCGGAGGTAAGCCGACGCCAGCTTGAGTTAGGGACCCGCCCGGCTGTGGCGATTTGGCGGCGGCGGGGCAGGGATTGCGGACAGGCGACTGGCGACGGCGGCTATGTATGGCGCGTCTGGAGCGGCAAGGAAAAAAAATGCTACATTTCAGGTGCTGTTCAAGCGACAGTCAAGGACCATCAGATTCCCATCCAACGGTCCAAATCTATTAGTAGAAAAATAAGAACAAAACTATTCAGGTACTTGAACTATTGGAGAGGGAGATGTGAAAAAAAAAGGAGCCCTTTGGTTGGAGGCGAGTCCTGCCCGGATTCAGAGCCGCCACGGCGCGTCGGCGCCACGCATCCACAGATCCCAACACGAGAGGATCCGAGAAGTCTAAGGCCCCGTTCGTTTTTCAGCATTGCACCAGGAATTATTCCAAATTCTTCAAGTTGTTCTGATTCATTGCTGCGAAAGGTGTGGGACACTGAATCGAACAAGCTAGACTTGAACAAGGTGTCCGAGCAGCGCTCCGCCTACACTAAGCTTGACCAACGAGGATGTAGTTTACTTCATGACGAATCTTGTCTCAAATGAAGCATTGGTGATTGCTGTTGACGCGAGAAAGAAGAAGCTGGAAGCTGTTGAACAAACCTCTTTTGAGTTGCCCTGCTCCCCATGTTCTTTCTCCAGTTTACTTGATTGATGCGAGAAAATTGAATATTCATATCTGCATTATATGAGTACATACACTATTAAAATGTGTCATTGTGTACTAGTAATGAATTTAGTTTGATATTGTAAAATTTGTAAATTTTCCTATAAATAAATATGTTTAATTAAAGTTAGAGAAGTGTTAATGTAATATTAAAATAAATCTAAGACGAGTTTACAGTTTGGCTTCCAACTGGTACACGTCGCCACCGTCCAGGTTCGTCCCGGCTCCCGGCATCCTAAAGTGCTCCACGCTGCCCCGCTGCCCCGACCGCCGTCGCGTGGCCATGGCCGACCACCTGGACCGCCGTCTGCCCAATCACCCGCTCGTCCGGACACGCCCCGCATGCATATCACTTCGCCACCCGTGAGCACATCAGTCCATCACCCACCCGCCGCTGTCCGCCTGTCTCAACTCTCAAGTAGTCAAGTCTCGACGCCGGGTGCAGCGTGCTTGCCGCTGCATTCCGCTCCAGTGCTCGCTCCACGGAGATGCAAATTCCGCGTGGTCACCCCTGACCTCGCCTCCCGCGGCGCCTCGCTCGAGCCGGTGCTTGTGACTGTTGACCCCGGCGTGCTCGACGAAATGCCTGAACGCGGGGAACTGTCCCGGGTGCTGTAGTGTAGCCCCACGAGCAGTGGTCGCTCGGAACTAGGAGATGCAGGCATGGCCGCGCATCTGTGCTGTGCATGAGGTGGACTCATGGAAGTGCCTCGGGAGCGCCAGTGTTCAGCAGATGGTCAACGTGTGCCGGCAAAGATCAGCTAAGGGGTGTGTGTCAATCTGCGCGTGACATGCGGCAATTACCAATTGGTATGTACAACACGCTCGTGACCACAACTTCTCGTGATTCTATCGGACACGCTTACATTTTTTTTTTGCTACTACTCCTGTCAGACTTCAACCAGTTGTATTCACAGGGTCTTCGTGGTTTACTGACTGCTATTCTTGCAGTTTAGTTCTTGTCTGAAATACACTCACAGTTCTGACTGTGTCTTTATCATTATGTTGAAATTCTTTTTAAATTTGACAAAGACTACATTGATCTGTGATGGTCCTCAAGAGATAATCTAGTTTTATCCTCCACTACCGGCAATGATTAGAATACTCTCAATTATGCACTGGACATCTATCTGCAGTTATATGCCCTTTGCAGAGTGGCATGAAGCACGCTTTTGTCCTACCAGTTCAAACTTTTGTTCTCCATTCCTATGCATGGATATAGCAATAAGAGAACCTCTCAATTATCTATATGGTCCATTGATAGGTGCATGCCCCTTTAGAGATAAAATGTAATTTTACCCCCAGATACTGAATGATGGCTTCTCTCAATTATGCGCTGGGCATCCATCCACAGTTATACCCTTTGCAGTGGGGCATGAAGCAAGAGGACATCCATCCAAATCATTGCCCCACCAGTTCAAACTTTTGTTCTCCAGTCCCAGGCATAGATATAGCAATACAGCCATGAATGCCAAACCAGCGTCAAGGGCACCCGAGAGCAGGTAATTGTGTCGCTCCCACCAATTACGCCGGTACCTATAGACCACATAACCTGACAGAAATGCGATGAGTATCCATGTGGTATAGTTGACTGCAGTGCCAGGCGGCATCAAGCTGGTTGCACCAATCAATACAGGCACATTGACATGTCGGATCCATTTCTGAGCTGGGAATGCTTTCTGTGTACACCAGACAAGGAGGGGAGCAATGGCGCCACCCAGGAAGAACCAGTTCACAGCAGAGTAAGTGCCTAAATCACCAAATATTCTGCGTGGGCCAATAAGGCCCCATAATACTGATGCATCATAAAACAAATTATCATAAGGGCATGTCCAAGGGCTGTCTGCTGGGAGAAGCTCCCTGTTGCACACATTAGGTATTGTGTCCATGAGCCACCATGTCGTTCCAAGGTTTACAGAACCCGCAATCAACGTGCCCACGACCTGTTATTTTTCAATATGGTCATTTTAGATATAGCTGGAGCATGTGGTTATCGATCTTTTGTTAATGTAACGCCTATTATTCTTGTGGCTAGTTGAACTGACCTGAGCCATGAACATGGTCCTTGGGGAATCTTCATGTAGTGTCCCAACTTAAAATCTTGCAAAAATTCTAGTGCTTGACGTGGACCAATGTAGCCATATACTTTGAAGCACATGTTGGCAATGGGTCGTCCAGGATATAGGTACCCCATGATGTACTCTGTGATGACATTCAAGCCTGGAGCCTGTTACACTTGTATATGTTGTAATATGTTACCTTGTTTCTGCTCCTGGGCCGTATATGTTGTAATATGTATCATGCATCTGCATTCATGTTTGGATTCCATACCTGGTTAGTTGTTGCTTTGATAATTCCAATCGGAAGGGTGTAGAAAATGGCAAGGGCACATGCAAGCAGTACTCCCCACCAAGGTAACTGCAGTTGCTCAATGTAGTACTCACAGGTAAGCATGGTGACTGCAACACTGGCCACAAGGATGCATATGAACCACCACTCAGGGACCTGCCTGTATCTCCTCATAAGCTTTGTATGTATGTCCATCTTCTTATCCTTGAAAGCTGATTTGCTTAACTGATAGATTTCACTGTGAAAAAACCCTGCAATTTTAGCTTCATATGTACTTTTGCAGAGCGGACCAAGAGGGGCAATTGATAACAAAACCTACCTTCCATGGAAAAGGAGAACGTGGGAAACCGTTGCGGTAAGGCATGCAAAACCAAGGCCATAGCTGGAAACGAAGAATGTGCTGATGTATAATGGTCCATTCTTCTCATAGGCATCTGTATCAAAATAGAATTAGGGGTCCATAATGCTGGAGATGTTGTACTTTTGTCCAGTCTCTGTGTAGAGACCATCTGAGTAGATGGGGAAGTTGTGTGCCTTGTAAACATTAAACCAGTAGTTGATCGGTGTGATTATGTACATGACTATGAAGAAGCCAGCTGCAATGTTGGCTGTGGCAAACCAGGGGCTAGCAAGGGGGCTTCCAAGGTAGGAGGAGATGGATGACCAGTCGAGTCCAATTGCACCAATGCCAAGACCATGGAGGCCTGAGCCAAGCTGTTCGGCCATCACGGAGCTGGGAAATACCCAACAGATCCAGGAGAGGGAGGTAAGCATCTGGAACAGATAGCCTGGGAAGACGTAGTAGGCAAAACTGCAGATGAATGCCACCAGGAAGAACTGGTTGCGTGTCATTCTACCTTTTCTCCTTCGCTCCTTCTCATGAAGTGCCCTGGTGAGTATAATACATCAGGAAATCTGTTATTTCAACTTCTGAATCTGTTATTTCAACTTCTAAATCTGTTATTTCAACTTCTCATGAAGTGCCCTCTAGATGAATATGTGAATTGGCATGGCTGCACCAACTTTATAGTTGTATGACTTTTCACATAGTGTTAACTTATGAAGATAGGTTGCTTGCATGATTTCTCTTTTTTTTTTGGTTGACAAATTACTACATCTTCTGAGGCTGTACACTGGTTATCTTAAATACATATAAGATAGGATATGATTGCTGTTTTGATGGGCATGGTTTCTGGTTCAGGAATTCACTACTTTATCCCTGAAATAAACGGCTACACCTGCACACTGTGTACTTATCTTAGTCCACGACTATATATTGTACTTTTGTCCTTGTTTTGATGCTAAGAGAGAACCATGGAAGTGGTAAGAGACTGAGCATTTTTCTAGTTTTCTTCTTCTTGGGTATATGTGTAATGACTAGCAGTACTCAGGACTCAGCAGTCAGGATATTGCCGTTGTCATGAGCCTTCAGGTATTGGTTTTTGCAGCTTCTAATTGTTATTAATCATCCATTGTTGCTTGCAGAGACTGCACCTGGCGATGAATTAGTCGTTGTGCCTTGAAGCTTTGAATTGGTAGGCACTTTCTGTTCACGTTATATTTCAGTGCTGAAGTTCTTTACAAGACAATGTCTTGTCATCCATCAACACGTACTGCTGCTACTCTTTTGTCACTATTGATATATACTTACTACGCATCAAAGCAAGCACAAATCATGTGTCCACAATCTTTAATTATACCCTAAACAAACTTTGCTGTTGTCTATTGAGATGCGTCCTTGGCTGTTTGCGACTTGCACTGGCCAGCCGCTTCTTTCGCTATGATTCAGCACCTATATCCGTGCAATATAGTACTAATATTAATTTAAAATGCACCGCATCGTTTGATGCTTTGAGAATCTTTTGCTAAAAAATGGTCCAGCCAATGTCCCACACTTCGGCTTTACTTTTTACTTGTTTAAGACTAGTCTTAACTTACCGTAACACTGATCGTGGATACTACTATGTCCAGTGTAGATTTCTTTTCTTTTCTTTTCTTTTCTTTTGAGATGATTACTTCCTGAGAGGCTTTTAGATGATTACAGTGTGTAATAACTAATCGAAGGCGTACTATACCTGAAGAGGGAGACCTGCACGAGGTTGGAGGGCCACCACATCGCCGCCGGCTCCACCAGATACCGCCGGAATATTCCCGCCCAACCGAACCCCAGCACCTGATGCACGATGAGGTACCCAAACCAACCCAGTTCATCCAAGCTCCCGCTTGTTTGGAATGGCTCATGGCTGTCAAATACTACTAAAAACACTAACTCCTCGTTCACTTCACTTACCTGACTGGTGAGGATGATGATGAGGGCGACCAAGAAGGACATGTGCTGACCGTAGAAGACGCGGACAGAGGTCACGAGATTCATGCCGAACACCGTGCCAGCGCCGGCGTTGGCGAAGATGGTGATCAGGACGTGCTCCTTCATGTTGAATGGCCCCGGATTGAGGGTGAACTCCCACGGCCGGCCCTGGAAGAAGGCGCCCTCTGGCAGCGCTGCCGCCATGAGGCGGCCCAACGGAGCACGGCGATCTGCGCCGAGACGGCGGTGATGGTGAGCGGCTCCTTGCGGTACCCGAAGAAGGCGTTGAGGAAGGACAGCGCGGCGCAGGACGCCGTGCCCAGCACCCACATCCGGAACGTCAGCACCGGGGTCGCCGGGTCGTCCCCCACCGGCACCGTCAGCGCCACCTGCTCGATCGGCGAGGAGTCGTCGTCGTCGTCCCCCACCTCACGCTCCTCTTTCTCCGGCGAGCCACGCCTGCGCCGCGACGACGGTTGCACTGCATGACAAGGACACAAGACGGAAATGAAGCGAACGGAGCAGTAGCTGTCCCACTTGCCACTGCAAGGAAACAAAGAAGTGAGAATACGCAGCGGAGAGGTGATCTGGCTGCCATGGCGGTCGTCGTTCTCTCCCTCCTCGTCGCCGTGCTCCTCTAGTTGGTGGATGGACGAGGACGACGCCATGCTTGGGTTTGGGACTTGGGAGAGAATAGAGATGGCTGCCAGTGCCAGTGGCAACTGTGGTAGGTGTTGCCGTCCTGGGTTCCTTTTCAGCTGCCTTGTCTGCTCCGGCAAGGCATTTTGCCACTCCACTACACAGTTTGTGCTGGATGGGCCCCTTTTCCCCACTAGTTTATTATATCTTGGGAAAAGATGGTCTGTTTTATCCAAGAGCGCACAACACATTTCAGCAAGTTGTGTCCTATGATAATAGAAAATTTCTGCAGCTTACGTATCTGGAAAAGAAAATGTGTGATAATGACCTGGTGCTGGTGGTGTCAAAATCCGCATTGTTGTCTGTGTTGAGTAGGGGAGGGCACAAAATTGACCTGGTGGTGTAGACATAGGCCTCGTTCAGTTGTGCTGATAAGCCGGCTGAAAAACACTGTTGGCTGATTTGTTGTGAGAGAAAAACACTGCTCCGACTGAAAAAATAAGCTGAAAAGTACGGATTATAAGCCGGATGAACAGGACCATACACAGTTTGTACTTCTCAAAATTATTTTTTCACAAGAGCAAGTTGTTTTGCTATGGGAAAGCTAAGGATTTTTCAAACCAATACTCGAATTTTTCATCCTTTTAGATATTTGGGTATTTCAGTGGACCATAGAAAGCTCAACAAGGAGGAGTAACCATTGAAGAACATTTCTAGAAAAAGTTGAGCAGTTGGAAAAGAAGACACTTCTAAATTATGGTGGTCGGTTAGTTTTGATACTCTATTTTTTAGGAGTCTTGTAATGTACATGATGTCTTTTTTTAAGTACCAAAAGGTACACTTAAGAAGTTAGGCCTTTACATATTATTAAGTTTTTTTTCGCAAGGAGATAAAAAAATAGGGGAGTCTATGTTTACCAAAAGAATAAAGTAGATTAGAATTTTACTCGACATACATAATATATACTTGTTTGCTTAGTAATTGGTTATATAAGTTGATGGGATTTGAACTTCTTAGGAGAAAATAGTTGAAAAGCAAGACAATTGGTGAGGCCTATTGAAAGCCAGGAGTTCATAATTTTCATGTTTTTCATAAAAACAACTAATTAAAATATATATCTCTATTGCTTTTTATAGCTCAAAGAGGGGCTGCCGCTAAATGGCTTAGTCCTTTATTTTAAACCATGCGCCCTCCAAAATTTAGAGTGAGTCTGATGTCGATTAAACTTGGACCCAGGCGTGCATGCACGTTCTCAAAGAAATGCAACACTACCATTTGTCCATTTTCGAAAGGCATCACGCAAGTAAATTCTCCACAAGGGCCAATGAGAACATTTCATCAGGTTCGGCTGACCATGGAAGCCATTAAAAAACGGTCTCCAATTCCGTTTCAAGAAACTACTCAACGCTTTCCTGAACATCACTCGAAACTACTCAATACTTTCCAGAACATCACGGCAAGCCATACAATGGGCGGCGTGCTAGCCCAAAATATGCCAGCTTGCAACTTAGCACATACAGCAGTTCTAAGACTGCTGTGCGTGTGGAAAAATAAACGCATGGGCGTATAAATACACACGAAGTACATACATTACCAAACAACTTCGGCGATAAGCTCTCAAAATGTAACAGCAGCCAGGTCAATAATACTCATCAAGTCCATGGATTAAACGGCCAAACTGCCTCAAGATACAAATCAGCACATTACAAACAACTTAAAGCGATATTAGGCATTACACCTGCGGGATGGTACATAGACCTACCATGTTCAGCTAGTGCATTCTGCCTAGAAACATCTAGCGAGACCAGGGTCGCAACGCTGGAACCACAAGGTCCAAGCTACCAATCCTATTCCTATGGAAGTATGGAGTAATATCTCTGGAACGATGATCAAACTAACAACATCCCACATGGGTGTTCGCTGCGAACAGGCCTACAAAACAGTGACAGAAGCAATTGATTAATGTTATTGCCGCACGAAAACTTTGACTTCAGTCCTTTGAGAGAATATGTTGAATGAGAAAATTCGTGAATCACCTGGCAAAAGGAACGCCAAGAACTTATCGCCTACCACGACCGCCACCAGGTCCTGAATTCCCCCTTGGACCCGTAAAACGAGCAAACTGCAGCCGCAGATTGGGTGAATTGCGATCGTGCTCATCAAACTTATAGCCTGCAAAATCAACCATGGAGCCTTGTGATTAGCATCATGTCAATATTGCGCCTATAGTAGATTATGGATGCAAAGTGAATTAACAAACAGCCCACGGCAGATAGGAACAACACTCTATTCAACATATTCTTGGAAAGATGGCGCGGCAAACTCCGCATTACCAATCTTGCTACAAAGGTTGGAAACGAATGCCAGGAGAAATCTGGGCATTGGTCCCTTTTACATGGCCTAAGTGGCTCCAATCATCCACCCCTCCTTAGCAAACAACACAAAGTGGACTGCCCCCACCCCACCCTCACGGTAATATACCAGATACTAAAACCTGGTGGTCAGACAAAGGACAGATATGGGCTGTCCCAATGGATGGTTTCCATGGCATTAATTAAGGTGCTAAGTAGGCAAAACGCTGATGCGGCATTGGAGTTAAGGAGGAGAGATAAGGAAATGGTTTCTTATACAAGAAACCATGTCTATACGGAACCAAGATAGGAAGAACTGTGATAGGTAGATGATAGGAGAGATAAGATAGATGCAACAACAACAACAACATAGCCTTTTGTCCCAAGCAAGTTGGGGTAGGCTAGAGATGAAACCCAAAAGAGACGAGAAACAGGGAGACACATAAAGGGACATAAAGGGCACAAGACAAAAGATGTCACGGTTCAGGCACGTTGATTGCTAATCTCCAAGCGCTCCTGTCCATAGCTAAATCCTTGGGGATATTCCACTCCTTAAGATCTCTCTTAACGGACTCGTCCCAAGTTAGTTTAGGTCGACCTCTACCGCTCTTTACATTATCGGCCCGCTTTAGAACTCCACTACGCACCGGCGCCTCAGGAGGCCTCCGTTGGACATGTCCAAACCATCTCAACCGATGTTGAATCAATTTCTCCTCAATTGGTGCCACCCCAACCCTATCCCGAATATCGTCATTCCGTACTCTATCCCTCCTTGTGTGCCCACAACACCAACGCAACATACGCATCTCCGCTACACTCAATTGCTGGACATGTCGCCTTTTTGTAGGCCAACACTCAGCACCATATAACATCGCCGGACGAGATAGATGATTGGATTAAAATTTTATTTGTAGAAACTATCCATTGGGAGTACAGTTTCTATGGGTAGTGTCTATATTAATTGGTAGGTATGGAAACTATCCCATAGTTTCATGGTTGGGACTGCCCTAACTACTTAACTAGCAACGGCGCCAGTGAAGTGTCAGTGACGCCAAGGGTGTCCCCATTATTTCTGCTGTTGTCTTGTACTTCCTCCGTCTCAGAAAGGACATGATTCTAGAGTTTAAATGTTGTCCCACAAAAGATGTGATCCCAGAGTAAAAGTGAGTGAAGATCAGCTTGTTATGGGACCCACCAATAAAAAAATAACGGCATGCAACCGCACAATCCATCCATCCAACCGTGATTGTGACTCTCCCAGGCAGACTTCCGGCCTCCCGCTGTGTCTGGAAGTTTCAACGAACACTGTAGATAGGATGAGTGCTGGGCCCGGTGAAGGATAAAGGAGGGGTACATATGTAATTTCACACCACAACTAATTTGGCCTTGAAAAACGAGATTTGCATGTTTTGTGGGACGGAGGAAGTAGAAAGTCTAGTAGAAAAATGTGAAGCCCCTGGTGCACAATAAGCTTTATCAAATGAACATCACTCGTATCAGATGGCAAAAGCATCAATAACCAATTGAGTGATCATGTGGCAGAAATTTTTCCTGAACTTTAGAGTAGTACTACACTGACATGATTTACATATCTTGCTTTCGAATAGCTTTGGTTGGCTGGCCATTACTTGAAACTACTGCATCCCAATAAGAGGCTCTTGGCCTAAGGCACCAAACTACCACCCCAACATATGTCTATGTGGATGTGGATCCTGAAGGAAAAAAAAGTAGCACTCGGGATAAAAAATATAGATAGAACCAAAAAAATCAAGAAATAAATAGCTATTCCCTCCATTCTATGTTACTTGTCATTTGGACAATCATTGAGACATTGACAATTGGCAATACACACCTCTGAGAAATAGTTTTTCACATCATACAGTAAAAAAAGAATCAAATTTAATCCCATGAAAAAAAATGAGTTGATGAATGTAATAGTATCATTTCCATGTAAAAACTATAAATATTTATATGTACAGTGGTGTTCAAGGTTTTAAAGGTTCACTACGTGCTTTCTAGGAAAAGACAGAGAAGGTAGGTTTCAGCTCGAAATTATGCATGACAAAACTTGAGGCATTCATGGAAAATGGATTCTGATTAGACCAATACCTGAACATTGTATTCATGGTTTCAACATAGAAGAAAAAGGGTAATTGGAGTATGACTTAATGCAACCAAACTTTAGTACGTAAATCTGATCATAGTTTTTAAGGCGTCGCCTAGGCGACGCCAAGTCGTCCGAGCGGTTTTTGAAATGTGGCGTCGTGCTCGCCGTGGCCTGCTCGGGTATGGCGTCGCCTCACAGCAGAAGTCATCGCCTAGGCGTCGGATCCGCTGAGGCGGACGCCGCGGCAACGAAAGCGCGCGCGGGGAAGAGCGGTGCGATGCGCGCGCGGGGCGGGAAAAGAGAAGCTGCGCTCGCGCGGGGCGGGAAAAGAGGAGCTGCAAGCGCGCGGGAAAAGGAGCTGCGCGCGCGGGGAAAAGGAGGAGCTGCACGCGTATATCTGCCGCCAAGACTCCACATCCGCGCCAGGGAGGAAAGGGAGGCGAGAGGGAGAGAGAAGAGCACGGCGGGCCGGCGGCGCACCTGAAATCGGGCGGCGCCTACGACCGCGAGCTGTGACTCCCGCCCCATCCACGTCCGCGACTTCCGCCCCATCCACGACCGTGATTCCCGCCCCATCCACGACTGCGGGTATGTCCTCCCGTCTCAGCGTCTCCTTCCCCTGGTCTTGCTCGGTTGCTCCAATCCTCCCCTCCTCTTTCCTCTGCTGCTCTGCTTTTCCTTCCCCTTCTTCCTCTGCTCTGCTTCTTGTAGTCGTGCTCTGCTCCTTCTACTCTGCTCTGCTATGGGTGTATAAGTCCATCTTTGTTTTTACAGTTGATAGCACAATGGCAAGTTCATCTTGCATCACCAGTGATTATGATCCTAAGACTGATCCAGCTCGGAAGGGAAATGTTGAGGATCCAGGATGGAAGTATGCCTACTGGCCAAACCTTCAAAATAAAGATGTGGTAGCATGCTCCCTGTGTGGTGTCTCATTTTATGGAGGCATAAAAAGGGTGAAGAAACATCTGGCTGGTGGCTTTGGAGACACAAAAGCATGCATCAAAACTACCACTGCAATTAAAATGGAGATGAGAGACTGTTTGAATGGTCATGCTTAGATTATGTTATCTCACTAGTCTAATTTGTTGTTATTGGGAGAGGTGAGAGATTTCAGATTTGCTATTTTGCTATTTATGTTGTGAACTGCTGCTCTAGCAGAACTATTAATTATGGTATTATGTGGTATGATTTGCTTCTAAGCTGTTGTGGTATTGTATATTAAGATATGTGTATGGCGTCGCCTCGCCACGCGCCTTAAGCGCCTAGGCGTCTGGAAGGGGGTAGCTCGCCGCACCTCGCCTTACCGCCTTAAAAACTATGAATCTGATCAATGGCTTAATGTCAACTTAACATAGTTCAGAAAGTATCTATGCATGTCAAGTACTCAAGTTCATCAGTTTCACCTTGCAAAGCCTCCATGGCAATAGCAGATTGTGTAGGTTCCGCGAAATCAACAAAACACAGGACAATAGGGTCACCACCAGGCTGCCAATAGCGAAGTAGTCAGAAGAATGAATGACAATAAAAAAAGAGACAAAGGCTACAAAAAACAAGTAGTTCGCTTACATGTTTCGGTTCTTTGTTTACAAGCCTAACCTCACGAAAGCCAACAAATGGTCGGAAGATGTCTGGGAGGGAAGTGAAGGACTAGCTATGCTTGATCGCAGTTTATGCAAATATAGATGTTTAGAAAAAGAGAGTGGCGGAAAAGATGTATATATCTAAGGATACGTGAAACTTCTCGACGTGTACAACCAGTTGGAATGCCTTCAATATATAAGGTGTTTGAGGCATCAGGTGGAAGGGGTGGCTCTGGCATTCCACCACCGAAACCAATATTTCTGCTATCCATACCCCTAGCAGCCATCATCGAACGATCATCAACTGGGTAGCCAGCATTGCCACCCACAGCAGGCCTAATAGGTTCTCCAGCAGGTCCACCACCAAAGGATTGAATTTGCTGAAGTTCAACATAAGTATTAGCAGACTGTGTTTGAAAGACGATGATGCAACAATCCAACAGTTGATACCCCAGTACGCAGAAAACGTTCGTAGGACGCGTTAAGAGCCTCGGTATCTCTAGCAGGACGATACCCTGCCCTTTCTTCATCACGTGGATAATAGCCAGTCATGTCAGGTGCACCGGGTACATCTATGCAACGAAAAAAACATAGCAGTAAATACAGAGTTGAAGCCAAAATGCTGTCCAGATTTTTGTGGAACACCTATATACAGCTAAGTTATCAACGATAGTACGGTCTAGAGTTGTTCGTGTTGCAATCATGTTCCTCGATTACACTTTGTCTCACAGTCTCAGACATTAGCTCATGCTTTTTCTCGGTTACAAGATGACTCACAGTCTTAGGACTACATTAGCTCCAGACTCCAGAGGTAGTAAAGCCAGTGTGACAGAAAGAACTATTGTCACACGGTACTGCGGTTTTGGTCTGCACATGCCTTCACGTTGCATTATGATTTGACCTACTTAAGCATAAATAGACAATCTAACAGCTTGTTTGGTTTGGATACCCATCCCCAACCACTTGTGGGTCGGTGAGGCATGGAGTCATCTGACTTTTTTGAGGAATGCGTCTGTTCCTTGGGAATAGCCAATTGGAGCCTCTACGTGAAACAACTCCATGACGGACAAGTGATTCCACAGCGTAAACCAAACAGCAGCATATGCCATGGAAGGAATGGTTCAGTGATGCAAACCAAACACGCTGTAAGTGTCCACAGAGTTTGCTCACGCAACTTGCAGAACACAAATGGATCGAACATCCACACACTGCACCTTAAATCATTTAACACCTAAACTGCATAGTGAATCTAAGAGCGGGTTTTAGGTGCATCCTGAATCTACGAGTGGGTTTTACGTGCGTCCTAGATCTACGAGTGCATCCTAAATCTGACAAAACCCCAGGCGACCCATCAGTGGTACTGAAGCGATCGTGACAGATCGTGCAAGTAACCATTTTGGATCCGGTCCCGCAGCGCTGTGGCAACGAATTTCAAGACAGAAGCCTGACGTTTCCCTAGCCCCTACTTCCGGCAGAGAGTCAACACGGACGGCATCACCTCGACGCATCGTTGACAGAGGTAGGTCGAGCGGAAACAACAACGAGACCGCATCAGGCAGTACAGGGCGGGCGGGAACAAACAATTAAACGGAACCGGCGCATTGCAGTGAGGCGCGGCTTGCGAGCCGCTAAAACCCTAAGCGCCCGGCGGGAACGGGCAGATCGAGCGGGCAGGCAGGCCAGCAGCGCGCGGATCATCAGATCGAGGGCGGGGGAAGGAGAGGGGCGGGCGGACCTGAGAAGTCGGCAGGGCGGGGCCGCTTCATGGGCTGCTGCTGCTGCTGCTGCCCCACGGCGGGGGCCATCTGCGGTGCGCCGCCGCCCATGCCCGGGTGCGCGACGCCCCCGCCGGCGGAGGGCGGCGGCTGCTGCTGCTGCTGGCGCGGGTCGGCGGCCGCGTACCTCCAGTACGCGTCGGCCATCGCGGTCGGTGGGTGGCCCTCCCTCACTCCCCGGCAGGGTCCGCTCGGGATCGGGGGAGTGGAGGACTGGAGGTGAGGTGGTGGAGCCGCGGTGGACGGACGAGGAATGACGTGTGGGGGGAGCAAGCGCAAGCAGAAGCAGCCGAGAAGGAATCGCGTGCAACTGCCACTGCTTTTGCGACGACAACTTTGGAGTGGACGGACGAGTGGGTGGGTTGGTGGATCACCCAACGGGCCACGATTGGTGATTGTTTTTTTCCCCCGACGGCCTGCTGATGCCTCGCGGAATTCGGCCCTTTGCTACTGGGCCTCAACCCTCAGAAAGAAGGGGGGGGGGGGGGGGGGACTGGTGGTGGAGCGTGTCAGCATCCCCAAAGATTTTTTTTTACGAAAGAAGAATTATATTATATGATAGTTGGGTATATCAACACGTCACAGGCACTCTGGATTACAAAATAGTACCCACGTTGTGAATAGCACAGATAGGCTTATAAAACAGTATGCCAAGCACTTTCGATTGTAGGATGTGGTTGTATAGGAAGATAGCCAGATAGGCTTATAAAACAGTACTCAAACTTTGCTGGTGGCTGGTGCAGTCACAGTTGAAAGAAGCCAAAGCGTGTGGTCGTTGTTTTTCTTTATCCTTTTTAAAAATATATATATTTATGACACCGAGTGAACATATTTCATAAACTTTGGTGTTCTTTTCTAGTATAAATTTAAATTTGAAAAAATATCTTAAAGTGCCGCAAGAGATGAACCAGGCAGTTACTGGTACTAATGTCAGGGGGTAATAGTGGTGGGAAAAAAGACAAAGGCTGTATTTAGTTCTAAAAAAAAAGCACTATGCAAAAAAAAAGATTCTCTGTCACATCAAACTTGTGATACATGCATGGAGTACTAAATGTACATGAAATAAAAAAACTAATTATACAGCTTGGTTGTACTTTGCGAGACGAACGTTTTGAACCTAATTAGTCAATGGTTGGACACTATTTACCAAATAAAACCAAAACGTGCTACAGTACACTTTTCACCCTTTTTTAGGAACTAAACACACCCAAAGTACTAGGACTACTGTAGTAGAACGTCAACGGCTCGAATCCCGACGGAAGCTACTCAATTAACCCCACCCCCTGCCGGCTGCACAGGGTGTGTTTAGTTTACGAAAACTTTTGGTTTTGACTACCGTAGCATTTTCGTTTGTATTTGTCAATTAGTGTTCAATTATGGACTAATTAGACTCAAAAGATTTGTCTCGTGGTTTTCTATCAAATTGTGTAACTAGTTTTTTTTCATATACATTTAATGCTCCATGCATGTGTCCAAACATTCGATGTGATGAAGAAATCTTGAAAAATTTTAGGAACCAAGGGCGTGTTTAGACTGCAAATTTTTTTTGGAAAATTCCTGTAGCACTTTCGTTGTTATTTGGCAAAATTTGTCCAACCATAAACTAACTAGGCTCAAAAGATTCGTCTCGATATTTACAGACAAACTGTACAATTAGTTATTTTTTTACCTGCATTTAATGCTCTATGCATGCGTCTAAAGATTCGATGTGACAGCTACTGTAACATTTTTTTTAGAAAGTTTTTGAACTAAACAAGGCTAAACATGGCCACAGCTGAAAAGACAAAAAAAAAAAAAAAGAGGTCGATCACGTCCATCCACGGCCGACGGCCGTGATGAAAACTCAAAAGCCCCCCGTTGACATTCTCGCCCAGAGCCGAAGAAGCAGGGAGGGTGGGCCCATCGGCCGCTGCCGACCCCGGCCCCGCGCCACGTGCCCAGCGGAGGAGGCCCCCGTGGCATTGGCTCCGACCTGCCGTTAGACTACCCGCACTCATGGACATCTATATTCATCCTCTATACGTCTAGTCAGCAAGATTCTCTCCTCTATACTCAATTCTTCGGCACTCATCCATCCTCTATATCATCCTCTATCCACTCTATCCACTGTGGAACCCACTTGTCACTTTATCTAAATATATCCATGTGTGATCTAGTTTTGAATGATTTATTGAGACGAATTTAATGGTGCAATCGAAAATTAATTTGGATTTTTTGTTTATGAGTTATAGCATTTTTTCATTTGTTTAGCTAGTGGGATCCGTCACTGCCCACTATAGAGTAAGCACCGTACCACTCTAAATATAGAGTGAGAAAAAAGATAGAGTATCGTTTTAGAGTATCCAGTGCAGCAGTTTTTACTCTATATTTATATTCTAAAACTTTAGAGTATCGTTTCCCACTGCGGATAGTGTTAGCCAGCGCCGCGCATCGTGCCCGCCCACGGAACGGACGAACGGGAATGGTGAACTGCTTTGATTTTGTCCTATGTGGATGTGGTTGGGTGCGCCCGCCCTTGCAGTCGAAATCGAATAGGCAGCTGACAAAAAGAATAAAATTCTCGTTTCAAAAATGCAAATAGTTTTAAATTTAACTTCATCTATATAGAGAAACACAAATATTTATGATAACAAATACATATCATTTGATTAATACAAAATATATCTTCATAGTAAATATATCTAGCGATATAAATGTTGATACTATTTCTATAGATTTAGATAAACTTAAAAATGACTTGTTTTAATTTAGAATTGCATTTTTTGGAACGAAGAAAATACTACGTACCCCCTTGTTCTAAATTATAAATTGTTTTGTCTTTCCTCTGTTATTATGCACCTAGATATTACGCTGTGACAATCTTGAAGGAGATAAAGGAGCTGAGCTCTAGTCTTTAGGGTTTTAAATTTTCTTTTGTTGCTCGATCTTGTAATGAGATAGCACACATACTAGCTAAACAAGTCACGGGCGATACACGGGCTGGATGGTGGTCGAGCACACCGGCTTGTGTCTCGAACCTGCTGACTGCAGATTGTAATTTTGCTCCCTCCTAATGAATGAAGCTCCTTGATCCAAAAAAAAGACGGTATGACTAGATATGTAAAAAATGTTATATACCTAGAAAAAACACTTGTAACTTAGAACAGAAGGAGCAGATTCAAAGAAAAATACTAAGTTAACAGCACATGTGACTCCAGCTATGTTGCATTGGAGGAAATTAAAAAAAACATTGTCGATAGATAGACATGCACACAAACCAGTTCCTTTTGTTTTTTTTAAATAGAAAGGTGTGCTAGCCAGGGTTAAAAAAACCGCTCGGTAAACCGCGGTTTACCGCGGTTACCGGCCTAACCGGGCCGGACCGGTTTCGGTCCGGTCCGGTTAGGTATTCCCCAAATTCAAATTTAAAATTTGAAAAAAAAGTGCTGAAAAAAATCCTAAAAATAGTTCATGATTTATAGAAGCCAATGGTGTAAAAAATTTTCAAATTCGAGTTCGTTTAGTATTTATTTATACGTATAGAAGTTTGAAAAAAAAAAAAATCCCGGTCCTGCCCCGTTAAGGCCCCCAAATTCAAATTTAAAATTTGAAAAAAAACAAAAAATGCTGAAAAAATTCCTAAAAATAGTTCATGATTTATAGAAGCCAATGGTGTAAAAATTTTTCAAATTCGAGTTCGTTTAGTATTTATTTATACGTATAGAAGTTTGAAAAAAAAAAGAAAAAAGAAAATTCCAAACTCAAACCGAGCGGTAAACCGCTCAAACCGAGCGGTTACCGCTCCAAACCGCCCGGTAAACCGGTGACAAACCGAACCAAAGGCGCGTTTGAATTCAAATTCAAATTTGACCGGTTACCGACCGGTTACCGGTAAACCGGACCGGTAAACCGGAACCGGAGACCGGCGGTTTGGGGTGACCGGTCGGTAAAAAAAAACCCTGGTGCTAGCGCCCCAGTTTGGTGCAATGCTATGCACCAACCCGTCCCGGCATCCAGAGCATCTAGATTCCCTACTAGTACCACATATTCCAAAAAAGATGGCTTAATAAAACAAGAATATATAGTGCTTTACCGTCAAAAAAAGGAATATATAGTGCTGTGTTGCTCCACTTTGAACTCCAACCAACACGCCCAGGATCTCAAAGACACCATCATCGCAATCACCCGAATTATTCTCCGTGCAGGCCACTTACAACAAATCAAAGTACCAGTAGTGCTCATTGCACTTAGAGCTTCTTTTTTTAGGGGAATGCACTTAGAGCTTCTTATTCTTTCTTCGTTTTTTTCCAAAAAGTAATCAAGGACGCATTTATAGATATTAGCTTATAGTATCTACAAACCCCACTATCATATCTATCTCTTCATGTAAATTATGCAAACTAGGAGCTCAGTAGCACATATAAGTATGATAGTTATCTCTTCATACGAGCTATATTTTCACGTCGATGAGCCATGTTATATATCTATTAACATGTGTTTAGTTGTTTACATCAACTTGCCACACTATATTTATGGCACTTTATCCCTTTATGTAAGTATAAATGTTAGGGTCATTTTAGCAGAACTCCGGGTTCTCTTTTGGAGCAACTTCTCTAGTGGAGCTAAAGCTGCTTTGGAAAAACATTCGGCAAAAATAAGCTCCAGTGGTAGTTTTGTAATAACTTGTGTCAAGTTCCTGAGCAAGAGCCCAGAGAAACCATTTTTAGATGATTGTTTAGTACAACTCTAGTCCACAATACAAAAATGGTGTTAGCTCCTGTGCTCCTTGCAAGGAGCCATTTTTAGATGCTCGTTCGACACGGCTCCTATGTCCTTGGTAAGAAACGGCTTAGGCTTCTCTAGGCTCCTTGTAAGGAGCCATTTTTTCGATGATCGTTCGACACTGCTCCATGTGGTAAAGAGCCGTAAGAAGCTAGAGTCGTGCCAAAGGACCCTAAGTAGTCTAATTTCATTTTTAAATTATCTGTATTCCTGAAGCAACTGCTTGTCAGTATCCTTCAAATTGAGTAAGAAGACATGTCATATCACCACTTATCGGTATACTATAATCACTTGAGCTCAGACGTTTTCCAAAAATATATATCCCTCTGTCAAGGCTTCTAAAACCGTGCCAACTTTAGCACCTCATAAAGTCATATAGAACAGGGGTGCCAAGAAAACAACTTTACTCATGAAAACCACCAAGGAACCATAGCTCTTTCTAAATCAGGAGCCGAAACAAAAAAATAGCTAATATAAGCTTTTGCTCTTTATAAACAATCTATAAAACCATTTGGCTAATAACGTTTTCACAAAGTGCTTTAAGTCCACCAAAATAATCAAGAGCCGAAGCCAAGCTCTGCAAAAAAAACCCTATATACAAAATGTTTGCCGTTTTGTACGCACTCATGGCGAGCAACTACCCAAAATGGCCGAGCATGAGAAGCAACACATATAGGGCGTGTTTGGTTACCCTGACCAAAGTCGGCCAGGCTCTACAGATGCAGGCGCGTGTTGTTTGGATGCCTGTGCCTGGTCACAGGCCTGGCTCAGCGCGTGCAGCAAGCCCCCCGAAGCCTGGCTCCCAAAAAACGGACTTAGATTCCCGTTTTGTCGGGCCAGGCTGGCGCGAGTGCAACGCGCATACGCGTATGAGTAAGCGCATGCACAAGGTAGGCTCGCGGGGGCCTGGTTGCCAGATACAGGCGTGGTTGCCCAAAGATGAGAACCGCCCATAGGATCACCACACCCACATGTGTACACAAAAGGCCCGTCTTAGAGGGGAGGGCAGGCAGTGCGACGGTCGGGGGGCCATCAAGCTGGGAGCCCATGAGTATATGCATCTATATACTACAGGTATTTGGTCCATACGGTTCAGTTCCAGTTCAGTCTACGCGGCGACCCTTCCTATTCCCAAATCGCGACTTCGCGGCATCCCATGACGACGTGCTGCTGCGCCGCTGCGGCTGTTCCACGGTTCCGGAGTTCCCAATTCCCGTAAGCTAATCCGGTGATCCCATAGGGCGACCGCTAGGCGCTAATGCAGTGGCACTGCAGACTTCAGTCCCTCGATCCTTGACTCGTGACTCCCTGCGGCTGCAGTAAGTGATTTCAGTAGTACAAACAATCTCGTTGTTTCAGTGTCTGCAATTTTCTTTTCAACCTTACAATTCAATCCATACAGGCATAGATTGGAGCGAATAGTTGATCCATTAATTTAATTATTTAATTCATCAAGCTATATAGGGACGGAACAACCGAGAGGCTGCAGGTAATTTCTAATTTGTTTTTAAGTCATTCCATATAACCGTGATAGGGTTCTAATTTTCTAAATTCTAATTCAATATATTTTTTTAACAAGTTAGATGTTATCTAAGAAACATTTATCCGGTGCTCAGAAAAAGAAGAAGATCAATTCATAGAATCGCAAAGAGGTGCTATACATTATGTTACAAGTTAACTCTTATTAAAAAGTTACTTTAATTATCGTACTAAAATATTACATTGCCAGGTCCTTAATGTCTTTTCTGTATAAGGGCCCTAAAAATTATTGAGACGGCCCTGTGTACACAGTCTGCTGGCGTCCTCCCAGCTGATGCCAACAAGCAGAAGCAACGGACGTCGCCAAAGCTGGAAGCAACATTAACGCCAGTGGCCTGCTGCTGGCTGGGCTGCAGCGAGTGATCGAGCAATATGGAATTTTTTTTCCCGACGGCCTGCTGATGCCTCGCGGCATTCGGGCCTTTGCTACTGGGCCTCAAATGTTGCACATCCCTCA
Source organism: Saccharum hybrid cultivar R570 (assembly GCA_038087645.1). Classification (NCBI taxonomy): domain Eukaryota; kingdom Viridiplantae; phylum Streptophyta; class Magnoliopsida; order Poales; family Poaceae; genus Saccharum; species Saccharum hybrid cultivar. The sequence continues at coordinate 2,367,326 of JAQSUU010000262.1, read as the reverse complement.
GAAGGAGAAGGAAAAAAAAAACTAGCGGTGGAGCATGTCACTGAGATCATAGACACAGCATCCCGCGACCACAACTGCTCCGCCAGCCCGCTCGCTGCCGCCTGCGCCGCGCCGTGCTTTGAGCCTGCTAGCGCCCTAGGACAGAAGCGCGCGCCCGCGCCTAGCTCGCTGCGGCCCCGCCTGCGCGTGCTCCCTCCCTCCCTCTTTCCTCCGCGACCTCCATTGCCACCCACGCTCCTCAGCGACCCGGCTCCCGCTCCCACCGGAGACGAAGACGACGACGGCGGCACCGACGAGGTAGGTCGTTCCTCATCTGGATCTGAGCCCTCCTTTTCCTCCTCCTCATCTGGATCTGAGGGGCGGCGATGGCTAGGATTTCGGCAACCTCTGCGGTCCTATATTCCCTCCTTCCTTCGGCAAGCTCGAAGGTGATAGGTCAGGAGCTAGAGTAGCCTGCAGCTCGAACTGACCCCTTGCTGTTTGTACGCCTTTTTATTGTTTCTTTGTGTTGCAAGGCGGATTTTTAGATGTTGTAATAGATGATTTTAGTATGTTGCAACAGGTGATTTCATGTGTTGTAAAAAGGAAGTTCTAATGTTAGGATTGTTGCAATAGGGGATCTTAATTGTTGAAATTACTTTTTTCAAATGTTGCAGCACTAAAAGGTGATTTTGAAATATTTCCATTTCCATGTTTTATGGTTGATTTTGCAACGTTGCAGTACTACTATTTCACATGTTGCAGTACAAATTTTTCAATGTTGCACTACAAAATTTCTTACGTTGCAGTACAAATTTTTTTGATGTTGCACTACATAGTTTTTGCGAGGTTACAGTATTTATATCCCGATGTTGCACTACAAGTTACGTATTTTTTGCGATGTTGCACTTGAAAGTGTTTCGTACTCTTGGGATAGGAGATGCGGTGAGGAACGTGGCACGGTGGGGTAATAAGGTGTGGTGGGGAACGGGGGACAAGGGGCGCGCGCGGATGGCGGCATGGCGGGGGAACGGGCCGCCACGATGGGCGTGGCCGGATGCTCCTCTGGATTGGTTTGCTTGTATTGAATCGTTACATTGCGCGTCTTTTTTGCTTTTTAGTCCTTTTTCGAAAGATTTTCTCAAATATGCCCCTGACGGAAAGATTTCAGAAAATGGACCCAGGGCTTGGCGCCATCCACGCTGGTGCCAAGGTAACACAGCTTGGCGCCGTTAACATTAGCGTCAAGCCCCCATGCCACTTGGCCGACGACGCCGAGCTGGCGCTGACGTGGCAGCACCTTGGCGCCGTCACCATTGGCGCCAAGCTTGGCGCCATCGTCATTGGCGCCAAGCCTGGCGCCACAGACCTGATACCATGTATATCATTGTTTATACTAAGTATTTCTAGGTTGTTCTAAGTGATCAAACAGAAAGTCACTGCAAAAACTCTAGAGTTAGTCACATTTCTCAATATCCAAGTCATGGTAAAATTTTAAATTTGTAAATGTCCAAGTCATGGTAAAAAAACCATTTTTCCATATGTCTACCACATGGTAGTTGGTATTCTAACATATCCAAGTCGTAACAAAAATCCAGATTTATTTGGCTAAGTCTTTAAATTTACTATGGGATGGAGATAAAAATATGGCTAAGTCTAGATTTTTACTGTGATTTGAACATTGACAAATTTAAATTTTTACCATGACTTGGATATTGAAAAACGATTTCATGTTTTGGACTTGCATATTTAAAATTTTACCATGACTTGGACCCTAATTTTACTATAAGATGAAATTTTAAGTCATAGTAAAAAGGGCTTCACGTTAAGTCATGGAATTAGGGTCCAAGTCATGGTAAAATTTTAAATATCCAAATCCAAAACATGAATCCTTTTTCAATATCCAAGTCATGGTAAAATTTTAAATTTGTCAATGTCCAAATCATAGCAAAAATTCTAGCATAGTGAAGTGATAGTAAAATTTAAGACTTAGCCAATTTCTAAGTTGCCCGTCATATGGTAAATATTAAGACTTTGCCAAAATTTTGTATGTCCATCTCATAGAAAAAATAGGGTTCAAGTCACGTTAATTTAGAGCTTTGTATGTCCATCTCACGGTAAAATTAGGTAGTCATGATTTTTGCTACGGCCTGGATATGTTAGAATATCAACTACCATGGAATAACATCAAATTTGTCAATGTCATGGTAAAATTCCAACATGTCTCATCTCATAGTAAATTTATAGACTTAACAAATTTTCATATATCCATCTCATGGTAAAATTCCAGACTGAAAAATTCCAACAGCTCGACGCCAAGATCCATGGTGCTAGACTTGGCGCCGTTAACGTTGGCGCCAATGGTGACGGCGTCAAGGTGCTGCCACGTCAGCGCCAGCTCGGCGTCGTCGGCCAAGTGACATGGGGGCTTGGCGTCAGTCCATTTTCTGAAATCTTTCCGTCAGGGACATATTTGAGAAAATCTTTCGAAAAAAGAGTTAAAAAATAAAAAGACGATTACATTGCTTGGTCGGGATCAGACGGTTCCTGGCAGGTTAATCAAACGACTCCGAGGGACTTCCGAACACGCGCTCGCGCCGAGCGTCCAAGCGCTAGGAGCGTCGATTGGATAGACGCTGGTGTTCTTTTCTACTCGCTTCGTAAAAAACACTATTCTACAATAATTTAAAAAATGATTTATTTCGATTCCCTTGAAAGAAGCGCCGCAAGAGATGAACCAGGCAGTTACTGGTACTAATGTCAAGGGGTAATAATGGTGGAAAAAAAAAGACAAAGGTATTGTTAAGTTCCACGCTATAAAGTTTTAGGGTGTCACATAGGATATCATATGGTCGTGTCGCATGGGGTGTTCGGATACTAATAAAAAACAAATTACAGAATCCGTCAATAAACTGTGAGACGAATTTATTAAGCCTAATTAATCCGTCATTAGCACATGTGTACTGTAGCACTTTATTGTCAAAGCATGGACTATTTAGACTTAAAAGATTCGTCTCGCAAATCTCTACCACTAAAAAGCCCCACTTGTTATCGTCTTAGTTAGCAAAATCACCCCGCCCCTCTCGTAATCGCCCCGCTCCTAATCCCCCTGCACTAAACGCCCGCGCACACGAGACGCCCGCACACGGCGGTTTCCCTTCCCACGCCGCCTAGCTCCGCGACGGTTTCCTTCCTCCCGCCGCCCAGCTCCCCACCCCGCCCAGCTCCGCAACTCGATCGCCGCCCAACTCCACGCACATAGGTCGCCGCACCCGCCATCGCTCCCCGCGCTGTCGCCCTCAATGTCGCCCTCTCCGACCTAGGGTTTGGGGTCATCGTGAGGCGGCACCGGTGCTGGCTACCCAGAAATTGACAACGCACTGCCGGCGCAGGAGGTGGTGCTGCTGGCCGGCGAGGCGGTGGTGGCGGCCGCGGCGGCCCTGGCGCGACTGCTCGCGGAGGACGTCCCGAAGGACGCAGCGCGGGGCCGCTGCTCGGGAAGAAGGCGACTGCGGAGGACACGGCCGGAGCTGTGGTAGAAGCTCGACGCTGAGTGGAACTCCACGGAGACGGTAGCAGCATCCAGAGCCTCGTCTTTGTTGGCCTTCTCTACCGAGTGCTAGGCTGCTAGCGAGGTATATATTTCATCTCTTCTCCCTTCCTGATGTGTGAAACTGAATCTTCTCTTCAAAGTGGATCCGTGCTCTCCTTGGGTGTTAGGTTGTCTCATGTAGATTCAGATCAGGTTGCAATGATTAAATCAATGGTTTAATCTATCAGCTAGAACTGGAATAGCTAGCAGCAGGAGGAGGATATTGCAGGCCACAACATTGATTTAGGACGATGCCTTGCTATCCGCTAAGCAGGTTGGTTTCACCAAGTATTTTTTGACTGAAATTTCACTTGATGCAAAACCAGGATCACAAAGTGTCAGCTATATAGTTTTATTTTCTACCAATCCTAAAAGTTTAATTTTTGAATCTAATTGGAAAACATACATAATTGTCTTTTTTACCATAGCAGCCCCTCTGTCTATATTCCAGACAAATAGGAAGCAAACTTGATTTCTAGAGCAGAGAGTTGTCCGATTCATGTGAGTAAAACCTTTATAATAAGCTCATGTGATTTGCCTTCGAGGAGGACGTCCAGGACGCCATCCTCATTCACGGCCGCAGCGACAAGCAACTACGAGGAGTTGTCAATCTCCAACATATTCTTCTTAGCTGTGACAAATTAGGCGGCAGATGCTATCGTCTAAGTTCGTGCTTCAGGCTGTCAGTGTGCTTCACATCATTCATTCTAAGTAAGTTTCGCCGCCATCCCCCTTTTGTTGGAAGCCAATTCAGCCCTGTGTTGTCATACTTCGATCGGTCAACAATAACGATGCAAAGAGATATGCAATCTTAAGAAGAGATGCCCAGACTGAGTCTTATATTCAATAGATGTTTAAATAGCTACAAAGATATGTCTCGTCATATTCATAGTAGTACAGATTAACTATGAGTATATTGTTAACTGAATTGAAGAGTTTCTGCCTTTTCATTCAAAAAAAAGTAAAAAGAATATTTCTGAATTTTAATCTCTAAATCTACAGAACAACCCTACTCTTCGGTTGTGATTTTCTTAGGTAAATAGTTCAAGGTCGACGTTCACAGCGTGCTTGACATCGTTAATCTCTTTAAGTGTAGCTGCCACTGCCCTTTTGTTTCAATCCCAAATACAAATAGATGCTGAAGTGTGTTTTTTTCAGACTGATTGGTTGTCTGTTGCAGTTCAGAAAATTAAGTTGTGCAAAAGATTTAGTTTTTCACCATCAGTCATCAGAGATTCATAATTCACATCTAAATAAATAGGATTCAGAATAACTTTTTGAGAAACAAATAGATTTGGAAATGTTGGCTTCACACGAAGTGCCTGAGAAAATGCCTTGATAGAATTTGGAAATGTTGGCTTCACCCAAGTGCCAGAGAAAATGCCTTGATGGAACATATGATTTATAAGACTGAATTGATTCATAGAACTGAGAAGTATACTTTCTTAAACTAAAATAACTAAATTTATTAAACTAATACTTTTATTGGGCAGCAAACAAACTAATTTTCATATTCTTAAAACTAAAAATATTTTAGGCCGGTAGATAAAGCAGCTAACCTGTGCCAGTCTTGCTTAGCTGAATTGAGCTTTTTAGGAACTTCACAACAGGAGCCTCATCATTACCATCTGCATGATTCCAAGCAGAACCATCAAAAGAGAACTAAAGATATTGTTTTCTTGGTGATCGGCCAGTTTGGCTCTTTTGATGCCATGCTGATGGATAGTTTGTGATGACAGGTTCCGAAGGCCCCCCTGTTGCTTTGTCATCATCTCTGCTTGGATATGAGGCAGTGACAGGTTATTTGGACACTTTTGGATTTGAAGATATCAAGAGTATCTTAATAGTAAGATATTCTGTCATTTATTTTCAAAAAGTTATTTCCCTTCTCTACCACATGTATAAGCAATTTTGCAATAGTCTCTTTATATACTCTGTAGTTACTGTTAGCCTGCAACAGCTACTACCTCGAATTTCATGTGCTGCTTTCAGTTCTTAGGTGTGGATTCGTTAGGCTTTGTCAATGTATTATGACAATAGGGATACACAGCTAACCATCTACCTATTTCAGAGTTCAGACAAAAATTGCTATTACCTCAAATTTCATGATGCTGGTTTCAGTTCTTAGGTGTGGATTCGTCAGGCTTTGTCACTGTATTATGACAATAGGGATACACAGCTAACCATCTACCTATTTCAGAGTTTAGACAAAAATTCAGAGTTCAAGCTTTATTCATCTGTTATCAGGTATTTTAAGAACACAACGGAAAACTAGATGGCATAAAAACCTGTGTGAAAAAAATCATTGGCGGGGGGATGGATTGTGAGGGCTTTGGCTTTGCATGAATACTTGGTGGTGAAGTTGGCCCCTGAATTACATAGTTAAGAAATTGTAATACTACACTGGACCAGACATGTTTAACTGAATAAGAAAAGTTAGAGAAAGTAAATAGAGAAGTTTACACAAAGAAAAGTTAGAGAAAGTAAATAGAGCACGTGTTTGTCTAATATGGCTGCAGCAGCCTAATGGTTAAGGTGATTCTCCTTTCCTATCAGAGTCTCCCTGAAAACCTACACAAGCAAACTCAGAATCAGTTTCATTTCTTTGCAGAGAAGCAATAAGAAGTTAAGAACGAGAAGAAACAAAGAAGCTGATTCATACATCAGGTATCTCGAGTATCTCCAAATCTATTTTTCTCTAGAATCAATTTCATATGTGTTATCTGTCACACTTGCTTGTGTTGATTATTTTGTGCTCGATGGCATTGAAATGGTCAGACTTTTGATTTGTTCAATGGTTCGATATATCACCACTACTACATCTACCTCTCATAGCTGCTTTTGATTTATTTGTTGCTTCCTGAAGCTTTGGTATATCAGGTCCATCCATATTGCTGGTATGCCCTCCGGCTCAGTACAAATTCTTTGTGGAAGCATATCTCCTTGAGTTTGTTCATTTGAGAATTTTCCCTCAACATGCATTACCATATCATAATTTTAGACTATGCATAGCAGGTCCTGCCATATTGCTGGTATACCCCATGGCAAATAACAAATTCTTTAGTCAACCATTAGATGACTGAGATATTTATTCAAGGTTCTGTGTGTGCTTGGATGTTTGTAATTGTATTTCTTTTTCACTTCCTTCAAATTATTGCTTGGGCATTAGAATTTGAGAATAAGTAATCTGGATAAAAATAGTACTTGAATGCGTCAGTAACTCTGGAGTGATTATTTGATGGCAGAGATAGAATAGAACACATGTGTTGGTCCTGAATTGTAGCTCATATGGGCGTGGTCTGATCTAAGGAACAGGTAGATTAGAAGCAATTGGGGTTATTTCAACGGAAAATAGGGGCTCTCCTGCACCATTGGGCGACAATACTAACACTACTAATGGAGGTAACCAAAATAGAAGGGCAATTATTATATTCACTTTGTAGTATTGTTTATATTATATAAATGATAATCGATAGTATATGGATGTAACACTGCAGGAAACGATGCTGGCGAACGAAAGAGAGAAAGAGATAAGGCTCGATGGCTCACAATGTCTCAAGAGAAAAAAGACAAAAGAAATAAAAACGATGAGAAACATATAAAAGAAAAAAAACGAGCAACAACTACGTAGCGAAACAACCAATGGTTGTATAGTAGAACCATCGGTGAATAATGATATAGATATTTACTATTGATGTTTCTCATATGTGCTGTGTCAATTGGTAGATGGTCATCATGCATCAAATAAGGAAAATATGAATCCTAATGAAACAGATGATTTGGTTGCATAGGAATGATTTGCTCTATGGAAACAATACTGATGATGTATCCAATCAGTTATCAGGTAATTAAATTATTGTTAATATGCATCAACAATACCGATGATGAACTGTTTCTTTTTCATATGTGTTAACCAGCAAATACTTGTTAGGTTGTTATGGATTTTTGAACCCGTAGCAACGCACGGGCATCGACCTAGTTACACATAACATGTGTAATTAGTTTTCTTATCTATATTTAATACTCTATGCATATATCAAACATCTGATGTGGATGTAAAGTTTTGGTTGGAAACAGTAGGAGTACCGTGGAACATCAACGGCTCGAAGCCCGAAGGAAGTCAATCCCCAAAAAGAGGTCGATCACGTCCATCCACCGCCGACACGGCCGTGATCAAAACTCAAAAGACCCCGTTGACATTCTCGACAAGAGACGAAGAAGCAGTAAGTGTGGGGCCCACCGACCGCTGCCGTCCCTGGGCCCGCCCACGTGCCCAGCGGAGGAGGCCCACGTGGCATTGGCGCCGTCTTGCCGTTACCTAGCGCCGCGCATCGTGTCCCGTGCCCGCCCACGGAACGGACGAACGGCACGGCGAATTGCTTTGATTTTGTCCTATGTCTATGTGGACATGGGTGCGCCCTTACTTGCAGTCGAAATCGAATATTATTAGATACTCCAAGCTGGCGGCAAACAAATAAAATATAATTCTCGTTTTAGATTTAACCTCGTCTATATGAAGAAATACAAATATTTATGATAACAAATACATACAGAGTATCATTTAATTAACATAATCTTTATAGTAAATATATCTAGCAATATAAATGTTGATATTATTTCTATAAATTCAGTCAACACAAAAAAAATGACTTGATTTATTCGCAAAAAATGACTTCATTTAAATTAGAATATTATTTTTTTGGAATGAAGAAAATACTATGTACTTCTTCTGTTTTAAATTATAAGTCATGTTGATTTTCTAGATACATAGTTTTTTTTATACACCAAGATACTACGCAATGTCTACATATATAGCAAAAGTCATGTACCAAGAAAACCCACTTATAACTTTGAACGGAGAGAATAGTTTCTAAAAAAGGTACTAAGTATGAGATTAAACAACACCTGTGACTCATGCTAAGTTGCATTGGAGGAAATTAAAAGCATTGTCGATATATAGATGTGCACACAAACCACGTACTTTTGCTTTTTGTAAATTAAATACAAAGATGTGTGCTAGTGCCGCAGCTAGGTGCATGCGATACACCAACCACCAAACCGTCCCGGCATCCCAGTATCTAGATTCCCTACTACCACATATTCCAAAAAAAGGCTTAATAATAAAATAAGAATATGAAATGCTGTGTTGCTCCACTTTGAACTCCAAGCAACACGCCCAGGATCTCAAAGACACCATCATCGCAATCACCCGAATTATTCTCCGTGCTGGCCACTTACAACAAATCAAAGTACCAGTAGTGCTCATTGCACTCAGAGCATCTTATTCTTTCTTCCTTTTTTTTTTCCAAAAAGTAATCAAGGACACATTTATGTATAGCTTATAGTATTTACAAACCCACTATCATGCAGACTAGCAGCTCAGTAGCACATGTAATTTTGATAGATATCTCTTCATATGAGTTGTATTTTCACGTCGGTGAGCCACATCATTTATTAACATGTTTTTAGTTGTTCACGTTAACTTGCTACACCATACACTAAAATTCATTTGTGACACATTATCCCTTTATGTAAGTAAATATCAGGGTCATTTTGGCGGGACTCGGGTTCTCTATTATTGGAGCAACTTCTCCGGTGGAGATAAAGCCGTTTGGAAAAAAAAACATTCGGCAAAAAAATAGCTCAAGTGGTAGTTTTGTTATACTATGTGTCAAGTTCTCGAGGAGGAGCCCAGAGAAGCTATTTTTTAGATTATCGTTTAGTACACCTCTGATCCTTGGTACAGAAATGGTTCTAGCTCCACCGCACTCGTTGCAAGGAGCCATTTTTCCTTGGCGAAGAACAGATCGGGCTCCTCTAGGCTCCTTGTAAGGAGTCATTTTTTTACGATGGTTTGACACGGCTCTATGGTAAAGAGCCTTAAGATGCTAGAGTCGTGTTAAAGGACCCTAACTAGTCTAATTGAGTAAGAAGACGTGTTACATCACCACTGGTCGGTATACTATAATCACTCGAGCCCAGATGTTTCCCAAAAATATATACTATAATCACTTGAATTAGGAGCCGAAACCAAAAAAGTTAGTTTGTATAAGCTTTTGCTCTTTAAAATACTCTGCAAAACCATTTGGCTAATAACATTTTTCACAAAAAAAAAGCTTTGAGCTCTGCCAAAAAAAACCCTATATACAGAATGTTTGTTGTTGGCTGTCTTGTATGCACTCATAGCGAGCAACTACCCAAAATAGCCGAGCATGAGAAGCAACACATATAGGATTGGATTACACCGCACCGCACCCACTTGTGTACAGCAGTCTGCTGGCGTCGTCGCAGCTGATGCCAAGCAGAAGCAACGGACGTCGCCGAAGGTGGACAGCAACGTTGCAGCGAGTGATCGAGCAGCGGCCAGTGCACCTCACCTCCGCCCGGCTGCCTGCATCTGCACGCCGCCTCTCGCTTTTGGGCGGCGCCAACCGAAGCACGGATCGGCAGGGGTTCACCACCTGCTTTCCGAGAGCGAGACAGAGACAGCATGACGACTACTACGGCGATTGGCAATCCGAGCGAGGCCGTGACGACGTTTTTCTTTCTTTGGCTACCAACGACACGGCTTGGTTTGGTATGGACTTAAATTGGACCAGCTTGTGAAATGCTCTCACTTGAACCAAATCCAGCGAACCAAAAGGCGATGGATGCCAGCCACCAATCGGCGACAACACGCTCGCATCACCGGTTACATCATGGGTGTGTTTAGTTGAGAAAAATTGGGTGAAAAGTTACGGTAGCATTTTTCGTTGTTATTTGGTAAAATTTGTCCAACCATGGATTAATTAGACTCAAAAGATTCGTCTCGAACTTTACAGACAAACTATGCAATTAGTTATTTTTTTACCTACATTTAATGCTCCATGCATGTGTTCAAAGATTCGATGTGATGAGTGGAAGAGTAAATATTTTGAGTTTGCATGCCAAGTGAACACAGCCCATATCGGTCGGGCCCGGTTTTCTTGGTCCCGCACTCTAGCCCTCAAATTTTCACTTTGCATTTGCATCAGTAAAGATCAGTTCACGAGTGTTTTGGCCTCCAACTCGTTACCGTGCGTGATGCGTTAATAATCGTGCTGGACAACAGCCTGTAAAAGAAGCCTATTAATTTTCCTAAAAAAGGCAAGTACCACGTTGTCCACTACAAATGGCAACCGTATATTAAAAAGACTGTACGTCAACCGGGGCCTAAACATAACTCCTGCTATAAAAAATATAGCGCTAAGTAATAAATACTTCCTCCGCCCATAATTATAAGTCATTTCAAGAACGTTAAGAGTTAAAACATCTCAATTACCGCGCTAAGGACTTAAGGAGGAGCAACCTTTTAATGCTGGGTCTTTAAACCAATCCATCCAGAAAATCACCACCTAGGCTATATAATTTGAGAGATTGGGCCCTGCCATTTTTTTTGTTCCGCTAGGCCTATTGTGTTTGCATTCTCGTGTGGGGCCAAGAACTTGATGCAATAATAAATTTGTTTGAAAGCTTGGGCCCTGTTTGTTTACTGTACACTGTACTATTTTAGTTCAACTTTGCACTTAGCTCCATTATTGCGTGAACTCTTTTCTTGTCGCAACGGTCCCAACAACAGCGCGGTAACTGTCATTTTTATGGATTACAAATCAACCATTATTTAAAAAGGTAGCATACACATGCCTCCTAACGGAGCCTAACTAGCGTAAATGCCAACTTTACACATAACCCTATTTTAGGACTCTCTCCCTTGTCCAAAACAAACATTTATAAAAGAACCATACTTAAAAATCGGTGGAATAAAAAAATCACTAGAGATAGGTTTTTTTTATAACTATGGACACCTGTGACGTTTTATGACACAGCATAATCATTCAAACATGGATCTGCTCCCTAAATTCCAGAGCACAGTGCACGCAACGACATAGCTCATGAGTCGTCAAAGATACATCCTCTGTAAAAAAAAATGCAATTCTTACTTTTCAAGAAGTCAAACAAATTCATGTTTTATTAACTTTTGATAAATACTATTGTCTATGACGCTAAATAAGTACCACTAGATTGGTTATAAATATAACAATTATATTTTATAAACTCGATTGAATTAAAAGTTTGACTTGTCTTAGATCTACAATTACATTTATTTGGGGGGTGACAGAGAGGAGAAATCAAGCCACTTGCTAGGCGAGGGCACGCTTGTTTCATGCATCCACTCTCCCAGCCGCAGGAAACAGTGTACTACTCAGCAGCAACAAAACTGAAAGCGACATAAAACCTGGAAATTTACTCGATCAAGCACGTACTACCCCAGACGTGCATGTGCCGTCGTTAGCCGACGCCGATCTGCGTCACGCACACGATACATTTCACAAATCACAGTCACAGCACCAGGATGGCAGGGGCACCAAATCCCACAACGTACTTAGGCCGTGTTTAGTTGCCCCAAATTGGCAGGGGCAAAATTTGCATAGTGTTAGATTACGTACTGTAGCATTTCGTTTGTATTTGTGAATTTTTGTCCAAACATTGACTAATTAGGCTCAAAAGATTCGTCTCGCAAAGTACAACTAAACTGTGCAATTAGTTTTTTATTTCATCTACATTTAGTACTCCATACATGTGTCGACATTTTGATGTGATGGAGAATCTTCTTTTTGCATAGTGAAATTTGGGGGAAAATTTGGCATCTAAACAGGGCCTTACAGTTTACTTCGAGTGAAGAGAAGAGAAGAGAACGGATAGCAAAAGCAGCACAAATTTTAAAAACCACCAAGTATGCACGCCCCTCCTGTCCCTCCAAAGTCCAACCACTACACCTAATTCGAAATCAAACCCGACCAACCTCGTTGGAACAATTCAATTCAACCCCCTCCTCCCCACGTACCAATCCTACTACAAATTTCTACCAAAAGGAAATCGAGGTTTTATATTATAGCAAGACCAAACAAGAGCAAACCTCCAAGCTTAGCCCAAGATATAAATATTTTTTTTTAAAAAAAAGGCGAAATAAGCCATGGATAAACAAAGCTTAACCACATGATTAGCGGGGGCTCCTTGTGCTTCTACTACTACTTGCTGCCCTATCAAAGAGTGGGGGCGCGGGCCTCCCCATCACCAGTCACCACCACCTCCCCTCGCCCTCTCTGCGCTGGCGCCTGGCGGCCGAGTGCCGCGAGCTCGGCCTCGGAGGAGCTGACCCCGCGGCCGGCGGCGGCTGAGTGAGTGCGTTTCCTAGTTCCTAGCGTGTGCTGCCTGTTTCTCCGAGGCCGGGGCGCGGCGGTTCCGAGGCCGTCCCGAGCGAGACGCGGCTCGATCTACTCTGCGCTCGGCCCCGGGGACTCCGCTGCGGTGCGAATTTTGAATTCCGCCGCGGGTGTTCCGGGTCCCGAGCTCGCGGGGCGGCGTTGCTGGATTTTTTTCGTTTTTCCTTTTTTTTTTCTGCGGGGCAAAGCCGCGATTTTGGGGTTTCCAGAGCTAAAGGCCTTGCTGTTTTGCTTTTCCTCGCCGCAGATTCGGCAGCCGTGCGCGGAATGCCCGTGGAGGGAGCGAGGGAGGGAGGGCGCAGCTGACCTGAGCTGAGGCCGCGAGATTCGGGAGCCTCGCTTGGGGGCGGGCGTGCGGGCGCGGGAGATTCGCGGCCTGCGTAGGCCGGAACGCGGTCTGCGAGCGGCGGCGGCGGCAGAGGTCTCGGTCTCGCCGGGTTCGCCAGCGTGTGGGACCTCAGCGCGATGGCCGCCGCGGCCGGGTGCGGCGGCGGCGACGCCAGGTACAACTCGTACAAGGCGCCGGGGCTGCGGGGCGCGTTCCTGGAGGCGGCGCACGTCTCCTGCCTCGAGGACCGCTACGCGCTGGGCCCGCAGCTCGGGTGGGGCCAGTTCGGCGTGATCCGCTCCTGCTCCGACCTCGTCACCGGCGAGGCGCTGGCCTGCAAGTCCATCGCCAAGGGCCGCCTCCTGTCCCCCGACGACGTGCGCGGCGTGAAGCTCGAGATCGAGGTCATGGCGCGCCTCGCGGGCCACCCCAACGTCGTCGACCTCAAGGCCGTGTACGAGGACCGCGACTCCGTGCACCTCGTCATGGAGCTCTGCGCGGGCGGGGAGCTCTTCCACCGACTCGAGGAGCGCGGATGCTTCTCCGAGCACGAGGCCGCCGTGCTGTTCCGGTACCTCATGGAGGTCGTCGCGCATTGCCACAGCAAAGGGATCGTGCACCGGGACCTCAAGCCCGAGAACATCCTCCTCGTCAGCAAGTCGCCCTCGTCGCCGATCAAGCTCGCTGACTTTGGACTCGCTACCTACTTCCAGCCTGGTACGGTTCGTGTCTGGTCAATGATTCAATTCTATGGAAGACACACTTAGTCAATGGCTCAATGTTACTCTGTCCTTGGGGATTCAAATCAGAATCTGATGATGTTGGGTTTGGTCAGGTCGAAGCTTGAGCGGCATGGTAGGCAGCCCGTTCTACATTGCGCCAGAGGTGCTCTCCGGTGGATACAATGAGGCCGCCGATGTCTGGAGCGCGGGGGTGATACTCTACATCCTCCTGAGTGGCATCCCGCCATTTTGGGGGAAAACCAAGTCCAAGATTTTCGAGTGCATCAGATCGATGGAGCTGCGGTTCCCTTCTGATCCATGGGACAGGGTCTCTGATTCGGCGAAGGAGCTAGTCACCGGGATGCTGAGGCGCGACCCTAGACAACGACTCACGGCCAAGCAGGTTCTAGGTGAGCCGTGGATTCATCTGTTTGTTTCTGAAGCCACCAATTTGAAATTTCCAGTCCTTTCCTTCATATATCTTCATCTTGATTCATGATTCCTGCATATAAATTCAGGCAATTGAGCTGTCCACCATATGTAGAGATCAACGAAAACATGTCCAGCCTTGTCTAGTTCCTCGCAACTTTTTTTTTTTTGCTTGTTTACGTTACAAATCAAACAAAGCATTGTAGAGTAGCTTTGCTGCTAAGCTCTGAGCTAGCACCAGCTCAAGCCGCTGGTGTTTCGTAATATAATAATCTTGCAAGGCTGGGAATAGGACAGGTGTCATTGCAGCCATCGCCATTTTGTTGTAGGGTCATGTTCTGGTAGATCTGCGGCTACCATACAGAGATTTTAAATTCCCCTTTCTCTGGTTCATGTTGCTTTTAAGCTTGCCGATTCATTCTTCCACCCTTCATGGAGTCTGGTTTGGTTGGCTGTCATGGCATCATTTCCCGACCTTACAAAGCTGTTGTTTGTTAATGATGGCTTCTCCCCCATTCCGTAGCAGCCATTGCCCATGTGGATTCTATTTTCTTCTAATCTAAACAAATGTTTCCTATGCAGAGCATCCGTGGATGCAAGAACACGCGGACCAATCACAAGACTCCTGCAGCCATTGCCACGAGATCGGCCTCCGGCGGGAGGACCCTGGCTCGTGCTCCTCCGCGCCACTAGCGTCGCGGAGCAGGGATGTGAGCTTCAACACGGGCGGCCCGATCACCTGCCAGGGCATGCAGGAGGACGAGGCGTGCTGTTCGCCCACGTTTGCCGCTGCCTGCAGGTCGTCCTTCTCAGCGTTCGTCACCGACCTGGCCCCGTCGTCCTGCCCGGCTTCCACCTCCGGTGGTTCCGGGTTCTCGTTCGGTGGGGCCTGTGAACTGCCTGGCGGAGGGTTCCCGTTGCCCGTGTCTTCCATGCCGAGCTTCTCGTTCTTCTGCGCGCAAGATTGCAGTGAGCCTGAGTCGCCGCCGTCGTCGTTGGCCGAGAAAGCTCCCTGCGACGCGACGGTGGCTGCCTCGTCTCTGAGGACGGCGAGGGGGACCACGTCGCGGGGTGTCGTCGGTGTCAATGGCAGGCGGAACCACACGATCGGCGCTGGTGAGCGGGAGCACCTGGACGTGGCGGTGTCGGAGTCCGTCATACGCTGGGCGTCGTGCACCAACTTCTCCACGACGCACTCGCTCCGGGCCTCCCTCGTGTGCTAGCAATAGCATTGTGGTGTTCCACGCGGCGCCAGCGCGAGCTGGGAGCCTGGGATAGTGCTTTGGCCGTTCTTTGCCTGTAAAACGGGATGCAATGCAAAGCTGCTGAGGGTGAGGTGAATTGAGTGTATGAGATGAGAGGTAGAGAGTGTAGCCTGGACTTGTATGTATAATATATATTTATACACACAATGCTGTTATAGTGGTAATAGATTATAGAGTGCTGATGTGATTGCATGTTGTCATGATGGATGGTGTGGTGTGCACCAATCAGGCACGGTGCTGCTAGAGTGCTAGTGCCTTTTGCCGTTGTTGCACTTGTCAGGGTCAAGGTGTGTGCACCAATCAGGCAATCGCTCAGTCGAGTTCTCTTCGACTTCAATATATTGGTGCATGTTTTCCCTTTTTAGCTGTAGGGTGTGTTTAGTTCCACGAAAAGGTGTAAAAAAAGTACTATAGCACGTTTTGGCTTTATTTGGTAAATAGTGTTCAACCGTTGACTAATTAGGTTCAAAACGTTCGTCTCGCAAAGTACAACCAACCTGTACAATTAGTTTTTCATTTCATCTACATTTAGTACTCCATGCATGTATCGCAAGTTTGATGTGACGAGAAATCTTTGTTTGCACAGTATTTTTTTTTTTTTGAGGAACTGAACACAGCCGTAGTGCGTTTTTTTTCCCAAAATGCTTTGACAATGACGTCCGTCCGGGTGAGTAGTCCGGACCTGTTCTTGGGCCTGCACATGGATTGGGAGCAACGCGCTTGTACTTCCACTCCCGAACGTTTTCCTCGCTCGTGACCGCGACCGTTGTCCGTCCGCTCGCCTACTCTGCCTTACCGCCGCGCCGTGCCATGCCGCACCCCATCCCGCGTCCGCGAGGCGTCCACCGTCACGGCCCATCCACCTCGCTCGTCGCGGCCATGGCGTGCAAAGCGCCACCACCACCACCCAGCACCACTAGGAGGTTGCTCCCCGTTGCTCTCGACGTCCCTTTAAACCCGAGTTCGCTGGCTACCGTAGTCCTCCATCAGGTAGGTCATGGCTGCCGGCGACACCGTGTTTTAAGTGTTTCAGACGTTTCAGACTTATGTTTCAAGTGTTTTGATCTGGATGTTGTAAAGATAGATCTGAGATGTTTTATATGTTACAATGACAATATATGCATGTTTCAAGCCTATACTCAAAGTGTTTCAGTTGTTTCAGACTCATGTTTTAAATGTTTTCATCTGGATGTTGCATATGTTGCTATGACTATACACACATGTTTCAAGTATTTGTTTTCATGTCTTTCAGATGTTTCAGACTTATGTTGCAAAAGTGGATCTGGATGTTGTGTATGTTGCTATGGCTATACACGCATGTTTCATCAGATTTAGTTTGTCTGTTGCAAATGTTTCATCTTTATGTTTTAAAAGTAGATGGGGTGTTGCACATGTTACAATACGCGTTAATGGCTGGCGGACAACAGCCTGCCGCAGCCGCCTGTTGCTGCTGCGGGGGCACTGTCGTGGTACACGTGCGGGTGCGGGATGGGGGCGGCAGGCCTGGTGCTGCTGCGGGGGCACCGCCGTGGTTCATGTGCGGGCACAGGGGCGCGGTTCCAGACGCTAGCGCGGGATGCGGGTGGGCGTGGGGTGCGAGATACGATGCGTGCAGGCGTCGGGTGTAGGCGAGGAGCTCTGTCCGGGACAGACGTTGCCTCCAGAGCAGGATTTGGCGCGGGGCGAAGGGAGTTGCGTGCGTCGAGCGCGGGTGTGGGAGCTGTGTGCGGACGAACGTTGTTTTCCGTACGTGAGCAAAGCAGAGCAGGCTTTCCCTTGTTAGGTTTTGATTCCAAATTTCTAATTTCCAAGTTCCCAATTTCAACCCTAATTTCTAATCACAGTGCAGACTATGGACTGTCTTTTGGTTTTTGGCCGCTACAATCTGGTCCTAGTCATAGCCAAATCCTGGGTCCGCCACTGATAAGAGGTGATGTGATTAGCTAGGCGTACACCATGACAGGAGAAGCAAATAGCAGTTAGTATATTGTTGATAAAGAAAGTGACCAGCCCTCCCCAGGCGCTGCTCTGAACCGCTGAAAACTGATGCAGGACACGAAGGGGGCAAAAGGAAAAGGTCCAACTCCAAGTCTCCAACTCCAACAGATAGATGCTGGCTGCTGCTTCACTACGCCTGTAACTGTAGGCCTCGAGCTCGACGGAGCAAAAGAAGCAAATAGGAGTTGCAGCACCTGAATGGACAAGTGCACTGAACCATCCAAATTTGTATAGCTCCCATCGGCCTATTTGTGTTGGCCATTTTGTCGTCGTAGTGAAGGCTTGCACTAATACAACTAGAATGCACGCCTCTTATATGGAACGAAATATATTTTTTTCTTGTTTCCTCTTGGTACTTTCGTTTCCCATATATTTTTTTAAGGAGCTTCTTTTGCATCAAGGGCACCACTTGGGCACAAAACTTTTGGGCATGCAAGTCTAGAATCAACAATTCAACATTCCAAGTCCAAAAAAAAGGCTGAAACCTGTGGGAGAATGCTCCTTAGACGGGCCCAGTAAGCTGGCTTATCAGTCATGTTTTGCGTTTGGAATGGGCTTCGCCAAAAGAGGCCCTAAATATGGCAAATATGTGCTGTTGGGCCTTATATAATCTGGAGCCCCATTTTCCTTCACCTAACGTTCGATTTGTCATCAAATTATTTGCCACGCTTTTAAGTTCTATTTTGCCAAAAGAGACCCTAAATATGGCAAATATGTGTATTTTAAATTATTTTTTCACACAATAAAACTAAATGCAAAGGCATGAATGCAAGCAAGCAAATTAAATTAGATTATAAGAATTTGAGTAAATGACAATTTTCCAGTGATTGAATTATCAACAACTGATTTAAATCTTGCATAATTTTAAAAGTATTATAAAATTATTTATTTTGTTTAGTATTTTCTATTCACAACCCAAAATAGAAAATTTAGGGTGTGACAATCAATCCACCTGTATGAATCAACAACATCACCCCAATTTTGGCTACCACCCTTATTGGCTCCATTTGCTGGGTCCGTGGAATTTTTCTATCCAAGAGCTCATTTAAACTAACATTCTATATCTTGTGTCCATAGGATTCGCTTATCATCAGTCCTAATATTTTCATTGTTGCTGTCAACTAGATCACGCTGCTGGTCAGATAAGATTTACACATCTGGCGGTGAACTTCCTTCCTCGTCTTTAGGCTATTCATTGTTGCTCCAACCAAATGAAAATTATGCGGCTGGTTACCGAGTACTACCTCATGAATTCACCAGCACTAGTACAGAGACATTGTAACACCCCAGTGTTAAGCATGTATTTTTACACTTGCATTTCATGGGCATAAGCATAATTTATTCATACATGAGCATTAACACAAGAAACACTTGAAACATGCATTCGAAACATCTGAAACGTGTGACATGTGTTAATGAAACAATGCTTGTTATCTTATGTTGCATGATGTGTATGTTTTATAATTATGCTTGGTTAATATAAGTGGATGCCTTGTTGGTCACTAAATTCACCTAGACATGTTTAGGGTGCAAAATGAGATAAGTGAAATATTGCACTTATAACCTTTGCAACACAATGTTTCAAGTTTAGAGTTGAAATGTTTTCATTAGTACAATGTGATGTTTCATATGCTATAATTGGACTTTTGTAGTTTTAATAATGCAGTTGTGCACCTATGATTATAACAATACTTGATTCATGTTTAGGACATTAAATGACACCATATTCATGTTAATAACTTTGGCTAATAAAGTTTTTAATTAATGACATGCTAATGATTGACCTAGAGGTGGCTTTGTTCGGTTTAAATTATAATTAAAAATATAAAAGGAATTTGGCTTGGAGTGTTATATATGAAATGTCCAGATTAAATATCTCTACAACTTTCATGTTTAGTCCAACTTTTGAAACTGCTTGGAATGACTCAAATTAGTGTTGTATGTGGTTGTTTCATTTCAAAAGAATTTAAAAGAGGCAGAAAGTGGAACGGGCCGGCATCCAGCCATTTCGGCCCAAGCTACCCAGGCGGCCTGCTCCACCCAACGCGCCTGCGTGCGCTGTGCCCCGGCCCGCGTCGCGCTCGCAGCCCAGCATCACCCCGCGCCGAGGCCCAGCTCGCCTTCGCCCCGCTCCCGCTCCACGCGCCTCGGCCTAGCCCGCTTCACTCGCACGCGCGCGGACGCGCCCCGCCTCCGTGTCCTGGCCGACCGTGGCAGGAGCCGTGCGCCGCGTGGCCGTTCGCCGTCGGCACGCATCTGCCCAGACCCGCGACCCTCGCCTCTATGACCTGCCCGAGCGCGCCCCGCTCCCCCATCCACTCACCCTTTTGCTCCACCCGCTCTCGCCTCCGTCTCTCCCTTTGGAAAGCCGCAGCGGGAGCACCTCGCCGCCGCTCCCCGTCGCAGCCCCACCGGCGCCTTGAGCCGCTGGTGGACCACCTCCATCCGATTCCGCGCTCTCCTTGGCATTGCGAAGCCATCGCGCCGTTTCCCGTGCTCTGCGGTGACCGGAGGAGGCCTAGCCACCGTCACCCGCGCCACCGCTCGCCGCCGGCCATCACCGTTGCTGCTCGAGCTCGCCCTGGCCGCTGCATCCTAGCTGGGTGCGTTCACCTCAACGAGAGGAAGCCAGGGATGGGGTCAGCGCCGCCGGAGACCTTATTTTTTGGAAAATAATTTTTAGAAAAAGAAGAAATGCTTGTATAATTTATGTCTTGAGTTGTGGGTCTCCAAATCTGGTGAAACAAGTTTTGTTGTGTTTCTAGTGAATAGATCTATCTGTTAAAAATGTGAAATATCATTTTTGTGATACTTTTATCTAGAGTTGTATTTAATGTGTTAAATACTTGTGATCTTTGGAAATGTGCAGTAAATAGAGTAGGGGTCAGAAAAATGTGAGACTTGATTTTCTTGATAGATCTTGAGGTGTAGAATCTATGGTAAAATTTTGAGGTGCTATTATTATGGAATAATTTGTAGTTATTATTTAAATTGCTTTAATGCTGATTCTTGTGGTATTTTAGTAAATAAAAATATGCATAGATAAATCTTGAGAAAAATTGTGAGCTGCTCCTGTACTATGAAGTAGCTAAGAAAAATAGTAAATCTATGGTTTGACACTTTTCATAGTACAAAGTATTTTCATGTGCATTTATGCCCTGTTGTTTGTTTTTTTTTGTGTAGGCCAATATGCTTATTATTTTGGCATGGTATTTTTATAGTAGGGTCCAGAGAGCATGTTTAAACTGCTGTAATTTTTATAGCATTTTAGGAGCTCTGGAAATATGTGGCCTAGTTCCATACATTTCAATAACTATAATTAAAATGGATTGTTACATGTGATGTAAATGCTTCATGGCACTTTTATGTACTTTTGTGTCATGAGTAACCTGCTGGTGTGTTTGGCCTGGTTCAACTTGAAATGCCATGTGGTCATTCCTGTGTGCATGTATATATGGGTACACACTTGAATGGTGTAGTTATGTATACCTTGTTAGTGAGCATGCATGTTTTGCTTGTGAGTGCATGTAGCTCTGTGATGCTTGCTACAAAATGTTTAGTCCAAGTAAAACGTGATGTTAGTACAAGTAATAAGTTGCTTTACCATATGTGGGTATAATTGCCTTGCTTAGCGAATGCATGTTGCTTTGGTGTATCCCTAAAGCACTAATAACCTGCTGGCATGTCTTAGCGTATTAGTCGTACGTGTGGTATGTGTTTAGGTGTATGTTATATGCATAGGGTAGACTGTCCTTGTGTCGCTAGGTATACCCTGTTAGTATGTATGCATGCATACTTGCTTATGAATGAACGCATGTAGCTCTTTGATGCATGTATACAAATGTTTAGAGAAACATGATGTTAGCTACATGTGATAAGTTGCTTGTCTTAGGTTACTTATTCATGATGAATATGTGTTGTAAGTGCTAGGGAAGAAATATGCAACTACTCGGTCAAATAGAGTTAATTTGCTTATCACCTGAATGTAGCTATGTTTGTATGTATGCTCGCATTCACATCATCATGTCATGTGCAAGTCATTCCAAGTACACTCCTTATCATCATGTACGCTTATCGCACTTTCATGCATTCTTACATCTGCATTGTCGCATCTCATTTAGGTACGCTAGGTGCATGAGAAGCACGTGGTGTGGAACCAAACCCGAAGACGGTGTTGGCGGACCATCCCGAAGATGGAAGTACTGGACACGTGCTAGGATTAGAGGTGTCGGCAAGGCGGTGCAACTAACTGACTTGACTAGGTGTCAGATCCCAGGCAAGCCCCGGAGCATTCTAAGCCTCCTACTTTATAAAAGCAATTGAGTATATATATGTTATATATGTATTGTTGCATTAAGTTGTAGGAGTTGAGTAAAACCGTTGATGCATTTATTACTATCCTTGCCTACCTTATTACATTCTTATCCTGCTAGGTTTAGAGTCGAATAAATGCTTAGCCCTGCTTAGACCGGTAGCGATCGGTGATTTCCTGTCATCGGCAATTATAGGTGGTTACTGGGAAACTTTAGCTATGGAATGGATGATATCCTGGAAATAACCAAGTGTTGATGAATAATTGGAGACCGGACGGAATAAGTATTGGGCAACCAGATAGGGTTCTGGGGTGCTTGTAGTTTCCGTCTGTGTCGATTAAGGACCGTCCGTTGTTGTCCCTCGGGTCATGTTGAACGCATGCCTCACGTTTAGCTGGCCGGATAAAGTACCTTTCGACCGCGAAGCTGGGAGATTATTCGGGCCGAGTGGATTGCCCGCAACGCACTCTACCGGAGCAGTAGTGGCAGGAAACGGGGGTGCGATGATAAGGCCAAAGAGCAGTCGGACGGCCCCCGGGTACAAGTGGTTCCTGGCAAGCTCGCGACTTTACCTGAATGGTTGACTCGGTGACCAACACCTCACTTTAGCAGGTGAGTGAGGTTTGTGTGAGGAATAAATCTCCAGCTGGATAGGAATTTGATTCGAATCACCGTCGCTCCTGGTTAGTGAGCACTTGACTCGAGTTACTGCATCATAGTAATAATGATGGAACATGGATAGTTATGTGGATAATGTTGGAAATGCTAAACCTGAGATGGTAACCTTTGATGTTAATGGTTAATCAAGTGATTGCTTTAGCATAGGTGCTTACATAGATTGAATAGGTCATAATAAAGATGATGCAAAAGGACTTAAATTAGTTATTCATGATAACTTATGCTTTTCTGCAAAGCAAGTCAAGCCAGTCCACTTATAAAGCCTTGCATACTCCTTGGTGTCATATTATTTCTGGTTTATGACGGGTAAGTCTAGCTGAGTACATTCCAGTACTCAGGGTTTGTTCCCACCTGTTGCAGGTAGTAAGGCGTACTACTGTGGCGACAAGTTGGATCTCTCTCCCACATTAGGTGGTAAGTGGACCATGGGCAATGGTCCCTTCTTACATCGTACCTATTTGCTGTTGTTGGACATGACTATGCGCTGGCACTGTAATTTAACTAAGTGTGTGTAAAAGGTGGTTTCAAGCTATTTCGCTTCCGCTACTTCTATTTTGAAGTGGGTTTTGCACTAAGTTTATGTTGCACTCCAATGTATTTGTGAACTTGTTGTAACATGTGGATTGTGGTTACTAAATCATGTACGGTCTTGGTTGTAAGCTTGACAAAGTTTGAAATCCCTCGTGATTTCACGGACTACCGGGTTTATATGAGTTCAAGTATGTAAATTGAGCGGGAAATCGCTGATTTTGTACTTGAGCTCTTATAAATTGGGCGGTTCTGTTACAGACATACTATACAGGCGGGTCTATACTCATTCATTGGCGTTTTCTAGTACCGCCTGTGCTGGAGGCCAGTGAAAATGAGACAACATCACATACGGTTGCTTTTGAATCGCCTATGAAAATCCATTTCCACAGGCGGCTCACTCAGTGAACGGTTCAAAAGCAACCGCCTGTGATGTTGGATATTTTTATATTATTAAATATATACATATACATTGATATTGGAACTACTAAACTTTATTGGATGGTGTTTAAATATAGCAACATGCAATTTAAATATTTCATACATACATTTATATACATCAAAGTTTTGTGCTCACAGACATAAAGTTACAAGAGTATCTATACATCATACATTATATACATTAAAGTTTTCACCCGTTGTCTAATAACTGTCTCAACTAAGTTGAAGCCTACTAATATATGTGAGCATTCTATACTCTAGGCGTGCTAAGACGTAGGTAGCATCGTGATATTTCCCTTCGCATGGAATGACTTCTTTCAAGATGAATGAGCACATGTCCTCAACTATGTTGTATAAAGCACGTTTGGTCATGTGCTTAGCCTTTTTTACATCAAATTTCTAGAAAGGAGGTTTATAAACATCATATATTTACACTTGATAATACATTTACAAATTTAATGTCAGAAATACATACATGACTGTTACTTATATTATCTTAGAAGGATTCTTGATGTATCGTCCGTTCTCTCTCATGAAATCGCACACGTAGAATCCATAGTGCACCGATCCGGGTGGTTGCTTGTGGCACTATATAATGGAAAAGTGGTTATTTACTTGCAACATTGTCCTATGTATTGTACATGTATGATATGTATTTATAAATTTTCATACGTACCGGCCAGTTATAATGTATTTTCAATGGATGCCCTTGTGTTGATGACTCGCACCTTCCACCTTTAATCTTGTAATACCTATATGCCCTATAATCTCGAATAGAATCACCTTGTTATTCTCAACATCTCATCGATTAAAGTATGCATGCAAAATCTTGACTTACAGCTCTAAGTGCCTCACGAATGTTCGATAGCTTGTAGTCGGGTAATCTGCGGAGTCACATACCAACACCTGTCTAGGCCTAGGAAAAATCATGAATCAGATCCAGTGGTCCCTGCATGAATGAAATTTGTGATACATGTGTGTATTAAAATAATTAATTTGATATATGCAAACTCACACTAACCTAAAGTTGTAGGAGGCCACTATGGATTCCCAGTGTTAAAACTGAAGCATTGCATGTCCTAGGTACAAGGCATATCTGGCTTCAAACTTCTTAAGTTCCGCTGTTTTCTTCTCTCGTTCTTCACCTTATAAACCCTATAAGTCTTCATGACCATCCCTGATTTTGAATGTGTGCTGCTCCTCACATATTTTCATTGGGTTCAAATACCCAACCCTTTGACTGGCATTAGAATTAGATTTTGGACCGTAACGCATCTCCTGCTGATCATATTGCATTCTGCAAGGCGCACGTACATGTAAGATATTGAAAATTGATACAACTCACTAATAATAACACATGCATGTGTTAGTATGAGTGACACTTACAATGCAAACACCGTTACGAGCTGTACATCAAGTCTCTGGAGGTTCATCATCAACCACATGTCCTCGAAGGTAATAACAGCCGTTTGTCTGCCACTAACAAATGCAGCTGGTTGTATAGACATATTGATGGTGTCGATGCCAACAGAGGATGATCTCATGTACCAGTCATGCAGCCTTTTAACACCAGCTGGGATCTTCTTGAGTGTATCCCACTTGAGTAGAGGCCTTCTAGTTATATATTTATCAGGGATATTTTTGTAATCATCCATTGTTGGCTTCCTGATACTTACGGTAATTACCTTAGGCTTTTTTTGCTAACTTCTCATGCTCAGCCAAGTCAAGGGTACGTGTAGTGCGGCTTTGTGCAATTTCTGACAAAAATTTGGTCGTGCTGGCAGTCTTTTTCTTTTGCTCGAAGGGGAAAACCAATTTGGGTACTGAAAATTTCTTCCTCGGCCGCTCTGGTGCCTCCTGTGTTTGTTCAGGATCTATGGGTGGTGGAGAAGGTGGAGAATTGAATGGTGGCAGAGATATTGGGGGGTCAATAGGAGCCACGATCGGCGACGATGGTGGGTTAGGAGGAGGATCGGCAGGTGCTGACGAGGCCTGAGTGAGTGGCAGGGCTTGAGAGGATGGTGGTGGCTCACTCAACTAGACATCTTGTCGAGGCCAAAGGATGAAGTTCTTGATAGCCTATCCGAGTTTCTCAATGCCCTCAGGACCGGGGATGTCTAGCATGTCGTCCTTGTATCCTTGGATGACCGTCGACACTTCTACCTTGCAGTAGTCTTCTGGAATGTCGCTCTTATGGTACTTGCGTCCTGGGATCGCAAGGCCTACAACTACTTCCCTTGTACGATGATTGTTAATACCATATCTTATGACTAGGGAGCAAGCCACCGGCCTATCAATGTCGTCAACTGGATAGTGAACCTTGTTTGCCATTGACGCGACACTACTTGGAATGGTTGTGGTACACTGTGTCACCAACGGTTGTGTTGTTGGGACTAGCTACATCGGGGGAGCATGAGTGCTCATCTATTGAGCAGACATCGCACTCGCCAAACGCTGCATCAACTCTAGAGGAGGATCGGATAGAATTTTGGACATCATCTCTTGGAAGTCTTTCTTTGCCTCCTCTTTAAAATAACTTTTCATTTCTTCCTTGTATCGATCATGTTTCTTGTACTCACCCTCCCACTCCGATCCGAATCCTTCTTTCCATCCTTCTTTCGATGAGATGCCTCGAACACGACCAAGGTGCTTGGGGTTACCTAGGCCAGCAGTAAGGATGTCCCTCTCTCTTCATGGCTTAAATAATCCTTCGTGCTACTTAGCTGCCACCGCAAATATGCTCTTTGCTGCTTCATCGAGAATTGGGTCATCAAAGGACACACCGGTCTTGGTTTTCCTCGATTTCCGAGCACGAATCCAATTTACGGTCCTTTCTCCAAGTTGCTCAGACAGCGTCGGCAACCCTACCGCTTTCTTAGCAGCCTCTTCTTGCCTCTACTTGGGAACCTAGCGTTGGTAACCACCTGCGCCTTGGTGGTGGTGGTACTTGTTCTTCTTTGCCAGCTCGGTATTGGCTTCACTCCGAGCTATGAACTCTGGCTCTGTCCTTTGCTCTAGAAAAATCTCCCACTGCCCAGCCGTAATCTTGTACCTTTTTGTTGGGTCCAACCCTTTCTTTGCCCACTTGGTATTCATCTCGGACCTCTAGTTTTGGAACATGATCGCCCACTGCTTCATGGTATATTCCTTTACAAGTTTGTCTGAGCCTCGAGAAAAAACGAACCTGGTCACCAACTTATCCTAAATTTTTTTCTTGTCAGCATCTGACACATCTTTCCACTATCGACATGTGATGTCAAGATTGTCCCTAACTAAGAAACCAAGGGCGTTCCGAAACTTAGGTAGGGCTTCCTCAGGAGCTAGGGGCTGTCCTTTCGGGCTCACTTTTGAGATTCTATATGTATCATCTGGCCACCTATTCAGTCCTCTGTCACCTCGCTTTCGGTCACTCCGCTTTCTTTTCCTTGAACTCTCAGTGGTCGTCTCGGTCAGGCTCGGTGCATCTTCATGTGCCACTTCTTCTTGAGCTACAATATCTTTGAACTGAGAGGTACATATAGATACAAACATAAAAATCATGGATGTGTAATTTATCTCATCATCGTGTGGATTGTAATCAGGATCATGTGCCAATTCATGATGAGCCTTCCTTACGTCGGGAGGCTCCATATCGTCGCTAACGCTTTCGTATGAAGGCATGGCGGCCCCTGATGCTTGGCCCGTTTCGTGGGTCCCTTCTACTTGCTCCGTGGGGTGAGACGACCCCAAAGCTTGGCGCGTTTGGTGGGTCCCTTGTGCTTGCTCCGTGGGGTTGGATCCTAGGGCTTGTTTTGTGTGTTCGGACCCTGGGACTTGTTTCGTGTGTTCAGACCCTTGTGCTTGGTCCTTGCGCAAAAAACTCATCGCGAAAATCTGACATACAAATATATAATGATATCATAAGGACCCTAAACTCTACTTGGTAGAGTTTGTATTTATAAATAAATAATAATTACATCATACATATATATTTATAAAGAAATAATAATTACATCATATATATATATTTATAAATAAATAATAATTACATCACACATATATATTTATAAAGAAATAATAATTACATCAAACATATATATTTATAAAGAAATAATAATTACATCATACATATATATTTATAAAGAAATAATAATTACATCACACATATATATTTATAAAGAAATAATAATTATATCATACATATATATTTATAAAGAAATAATAATTACATCACAGATATATATTTATAAAGAAATAATAATTACATCAAACATATATATTTATAAAGAAATAATAATTACATCATACATATTTATCAAACAAAGCAAAATAAAAAGGCCGCCAAGCAATTGGGCCAGCCCACTAGCTCGCAGGCCGGCCCAACTGCTCGGCCTGCCCCCACCACCGCACCACCTCCACCGCCTCCCACGCTCGCCACCGCACCTCCACCACCGCACCACCTCCGCCGCCCCCTGCGCCCGCCACCGCACCTCCGCCACCGCACCACCTCCGCCACCGCACCTCTGCCGCGGCTCCGCCACTGGCACTGACCGCATTCGCTACCCCTGCGCCAATGCGTAGAGAGAGAGAGAGGAGGAGAGAGGAGGCGCAAAGAACTCACTGATGCGACGACGGTGGCAAGGCAGCGCGACGCGGCGGAGGCGGCGACCGGTGGCGGATTTCGGCAGCCTGATGGCGTCGATTTAAAAAACTGGCCCGCCAAGACACTTAGAAAATTTTAGGGCTCCTGTGCTTTCTTATATAGGGTGCACATTTCTACAGGCAGTTGGTATTGACCACCGCCTGTAGAAATGATTTCTACAGGCGGTTTGTATTGACCACCGCCTGTAGAAACATATTTCTACAGGTGGGTGACATTGACCACCGCCTGTAGTAATGTATTTTCAAATTTTTTTCTATTTTTTATATGAATTTGCAGAAATTGTTTAAAAGCTTCAAAAATTCATATCTTGAGAAATATTGGTCCCAAATTAGTAAAAAATGGTGGTGTTTCTCTTAAGATGATCTTCATGTTAAAAATATGAAATGCCATGTTTGAGAAACTTTTATATGTAGCTTTATTTAAAATGATTTAAATTGAATATATGCCTCATATCTTGTTTATTTGTGTTTGGTTTTATCTAGGGTATAGGGTTAATTAAGCTAGAGTTTAGCTAAGGGTAGATTAGGGATTACAGATAAAGATGATACAAGATAGATTATAAAAATAGATTGCATGAAGGTGAAATAAGCATAGGGTCTCACATGTAGAAACAGAGAAGGGTACGTAGCATCATGTACACATTGTAACATAAATGGATTACATGACAAATGACAAATATAATCTAAGCATTTACTTTTCTTCCTTGTCCATCGTGGCGCACCCAGGGAAACAAATTCTGTGGGATGCTTCGCTCAATATTCTTTATATTTACTAGATGGTCATCTACAAAGAGAGACATGTCGCTAAACTCGTTAAATTCATCCAGGTCAGATACACCATCAACTCCTATAGCTTGTTGTTTTCTAAAAAAATTACATGCTTCAGCTTATCAGTACTTTTCTTCTCATTGGGAGAAAGGATATGTTCAACATAGAAGACCTGTGCAGCACAGTTAGCCATTATCCACGGATCATCTTTGTGACATGCTCTTTTTGTCCTTGGACTTGGTATAGTATGTGAAGCCACTAATATCATAGGTTTGCCATGTCGTTACCTGGTGTGATGGTCCAGAAGCTAACACCTTGATGGTGCGTTCCTCAATTGTTTCCCCATCTGGAATGTCATGCTCCCTTAGCCATGAGGTGAACCGATTCTTATGTTCCTTCATTAACCATTCATCCATGTGCCCATGATTATGTTCGCGAAGCTCATCAATATGTTTCTTGATCAAAGGCTCCATTATCGAGACCTGATGTAGGATGCTGTGATGTGCCTCGAGAACTGTATTATAATCTTGCGGGATGAATGATTTCTTTCCCATCCTCCCTCTTCCATTCAGCCTACCCTCATGTCGTGATGGAGGCAAACCTATTGCAACCTGGTCTTTTAGGACCCTGTTGCAGGATAGACCTCCGGACTCAATTGCCTCTTTAGTTAAGTACCCCTCTAGCATGGATGCCTCAGGACGAGCACTAGTTGATACATAGCCATTTAGTATTGACATGAAACGCTCATACGTCCACATCTCATGCAAGTACATGGGACCCAGTGCCTCTATTTGTGGAACCAAGTGGACCATAAGGTGAACCATAATATCAAAGAATGTTGGGGGAAAACACATCTCAAACTATGACACTGCCTCCACTGTGAATTCCTTAAGAGACGCCAACTCATCACGGTCAATCACCTTCTGTGAGATCCTGTTGAAGAAGTAGCACAACCGTGTGACTGCAACCTTTATCCACACTGGATTTATAGCATACCACACAACCAACCTCTCCCTTGAACTGCCCTAATAAAGTGAAAAGAGCAGGGTAATCGTTGATCGTAACAAAGATAATTGCTCTCAGCGTGAATGATTCTTTGCGGTACTCGTCCAATATTTGAACACCTATTTTCCATAATATTTTCATGTCCTCCATTAAGGGCTCCAAGAAAACATCCATATCAACTCCAGGCTATGTAGGTCTAGAGTTAAGGATGGTTAGCAAAAGGTACTTTCGCTTCTGCATCAACCATGGAGGAAGGTTGTAGATGGTGAGGATGACCGGCCATGTGCTGTGCTTGCTACTCCTCTCAGCAAATGGATTCATTCCGTCAGTACTCAGTGCGAACCTAACATTTCTTGGTTCATTTGCAAAGTCCTTGTGGTTTTCATTGAAATCTTTCCATTGCTGGCCATCGGCTGGGTGCCAAAGCTTCCCATC
The DNA here is from genome assembly GCA_038087645.1 of Saccharum hybrid cultivar R570. Lineage (NCBI taxonomy): Eukaryota > Viridiplantae > Streptophyta > Magnoliopsida > Poales > Poaceae > Saccharum > Saccharum hybrid cultivar. The sequence goes on along the minus strand of JAQSUU010000262.1, from coordinate 2,336,962 downwards.
GTCTTTGTGCTCATCAGAAGCATGCCAGCTCATAAGTTTGGCATGCTCTGGGTTAGCGAATAAACACCTCAATCGATCGACCACAGACTGGTACCATATCACCAAAGTAGGAATCTTTTTCTGCGCATAATAGTCTACTTCTTGTTTTTCTTTACTGGTGGGTTTTGAACTACTCTTCTAGGTCTTCTGTTGGGTCCTCTTTCGCTTCTTTCCTTTGCACAAGGAGGCAGCACACTCTTACTCTCTGTAGTCTTTATTCGTCTTGTACCTACTTGCACCACAATTTAGACAGCTATCCAAGTCTTTATAATTAGCACCTCGATATAGGATATAATGATTTCTACACGCGTGGATCTTCTCAACACCATTGTTAGTGGACTGATTAGCTTCTTTGCATAGTACGCGTTAGCAGGCACTTTGTTCTTCTTTGGAAGCATGTCTGCGATAATACTCAAGAACGCATCGAAGCCAACATCAGAAAGACCATACCTAGCTTTGCACACCAACAACTTTAGCATAGACTGCAACGTCGTGAACTCTTTGGTGCAATCCTTAGACTCATCGTACGGAGGCTCTTCTGCTACCTTCATTAGGGCCTCCATACCTTTCATGAAGAACTTTGATGGATCTTCTGTATGACGACGCAACATTGCCTCTAGGAATTCTACATTTTCCGCAGCCATATTATTTGGCAGGAGATTAGTTCTGACACCTTCATTTCCTCCAGCGAAACCATGATCAAGAACATTTGGCACAACATGTTCGGCGTCTAGACCATCGGCGTCAGGTTGTTGTGTCTTGTGTACGAACTGAAACCCGCCAACAAGCATATCTAGACCATCGACGTCGATGTTCACAGAGTTTTCAGTTGTATAAGGCGCAGAGCTACCCTCTTCATACTTTGTCCAAATCAAGTAATCCTTCATAAATCCTCGGCGAACCAGATGAGAAAGGATTTGTTGAGTGTCATCAAATACAACAACATTTCTGCAGTCCATGCATAGACAATGTATGTGCGTCTTCTTTGTTCTCCTTGCATAATTCTTAGCGGCATCAATAAACATATGGACCTCGGGTATGTATTATGGATCTAGTCTTGATAACTTATACATTCAAAAGGACCTCTCCATCATTACCTGTAAAATCATGACACTGTGGACCTCGGGTATTGTAATCAATGCAAAACAAGTAACCATATATATATATATATATATTTAGAGATATTTATTAGCATCTTTTGATGTGAGGTAGGATATAGCTATGGTTTATTAGCTAGGGTTTATGATTTATGTGAGGTTTTAGCTAGGGTTTAGGTAGGGTAGCTAGGGATTAAAATAAAAAACCTAATAAGTAGCATAATTAAAAAAACCCAAGTTGCATAATTACAAAACCTAAGTAGCATAATTAAAATAGATACATGTGGATAAAATAAATTATGAAATAAAGAGAGAGAGAGATTAAAGTAAAAAACCTAATGAGCATAATTAAAAAAATAACAAAAAAACCTACATTTCTCTCTCTACATAAATACACAAGAACACACCATTGATGGAATATATATCTTGCATAAACTAGCTAAATTGAGAAGGAAACATGAAAAGGGAGAGAGGAGAGACATTATGTAACCATCTTAAACAACCTCATTAGAAGAAATAAAGACAAGAAGCTAGATTTTTTTCTCTCTAACTCATTGTAAAACCCTAGATCCAAAAAGTAGCTCAAATTAAGCAAGAATGAACAAAATGATGGTACAAGGACATAAACTAACATTTCTTATCAACCTCCTTCTAAAAAATCAAGATCAAAACATCTCCCCTTATATTTTGAGAGATCTGGACCTCCAAAATGCCCTCCAATGGAAAGTGGCTGCGATGAACAGTTCTGTTCGGGGAGGAAGGAGGGGTATATATATTAGAAATATCACTGGCGGTTGCCTTTTGTAACCGCCTATGGAAATATAACATTTGCACTGGCAGTTGGCTTATGACAACCGCCTTCCACAGGCGGTTACAAAGTCGTGGCCCACTCATTTTCTTTACACAGCCGGCCCTAAAGTGAAACCATCAGTAAAAAAAAGTGGACCGCCGGCTTAAAGCTCTTTTCTACTGGTGCAGGTGGATGTGTCTCTTTATCCATGCAGCAAAAATAAATAATATTAGAGTCAATACAGAGAAGGAAAAGCAACAATTCAGCAAGAGGCATCTGTTTTTTAAGAAAATAGAAGAAGTGACTTCCCACTTCTACGTCTCCACACACAACATTTACGTTAGGAAAAAGTCTAATTGACCTCCCCAACTATTGGGGGTGGTCTAGTTTACCCCTTCAACTATAAAACGGTCTAATTTACCCTCTGAACTTTGCAAAACCGGACAAATCACCCCCTCGAGCGGTTTTGGACGGTGGTTTTGCTACAGTAACAACAGTTTTGCTACAAAGTTTTTGCTGTAAATTTTGATCTATTTTTTTTTCTGTAATTAATTTGAATAATTCATACAACAAAAACTTTGTACTAAAGCATACTATATTATATATTTACTGTGTAGATATACTAATGTGGAGTCCAACAAAATTTGATTTTCTGTTTAATGATTTTTTTATGATTTACTATGATTTTTCAAAGATTCAGACGAAATAAATTAAAAAGAAAAGGATAAAAACCATTGTTACTGTAGCAAAATGTTGTTACTGTAGCAACCACCGTCCAAAACCGCTCGAGGAGGTGATTTGGCCGGTTTTACAAAGTTCAGGGGGTAAATTAGACCGTTTCATAGTTGAGGGGGTAAACTAGACCACCCCCAATAGGTGGAGAGGGTCGATTAGACTTTTTCCTTTACGTTATTTACGCAAGAGGCGTATGATAATTTGGTATGAGCAAGAGCAACTAATCAACAATGGCTAATGTTCAGGATGGCTACACATAGTCAGCGGCGGATCTACAGGGGGGCTGGGTGGGCTCCAGCCCCCCTAATGACTGGATTTACCACTAAAAATACTGTAGCAAAAACCTCAAATCACCGTTAAGTCTTCATGCAAATCAACATCTCCATTGTTTTAACCCCCTTAATTCTCATCCTGCATCCGCCACTGCACATAGTGACGACTATATATTTCAGTTCGTGTGTCTCGGAACTGAACACGCATATGGGGACCAATGCAAGAACGGTGCCATCCATGCATATATTCCACTGGTTGGTGGTGCCATTTCCTGTTGGGCGTTGGAAACAAAGCACACACTGAAACACTGCACTGCTTTATTATTATTATTATTATTATTATTATTATTATTATTATTATTATTATTATTATTATTATTATTATTACTATTATTATTATTATTATTATTATTATTATTATTATTATTATTATTATTATTATTATTATTATCAAAACACACTAGCTGCCGGTAGCATCCAGCGCGCAGGAACGTAGCCTCCGTCCGATCCGTGACACACACACGCAACACTTACGGACATGATTTTATTATCATATGGGCCATATGGCAGTGTGTGTGTGTATATATATATATATATATATATATATATATATATATATATATATATATATGTGTGTGTGTGTGTGTGTGTGTGTGATTTACTACAGCTGGCTACAAAATAACTTATTCTGTAGCCACTTTGAGTTACGATAATTGCTATGCTAATTTACGAGATTATAGTAACTTCTTACTATGTGATTTACTATAACATTATGGTAAATATCCCCATGTGTTATATTAATTCAACTATCGTAAATATATACTGACATTGTCGTAAATTAGTATATAAAATTATCGTAAATAGAGGTGGCTACAAATTACTTATTTTGTAGCTAGCTATATAATATATATACACACACACAAAATAAGTTATTATATATATATATATATACTGACATTGTCGTAAATTAGTACATAAATTTATCGTAAATAAAGGTGGCTACAGAATAACTTATTTTATAGCTAGCCATAGAGTATACTCTCATATATATATATATATATACTAATTTACGACAATGTCAGTATATATTTACGATAGTTGAATTACTATAACACATGGGGATATTTACCGTAATGTTATAGTAAATCACATAGTAAGGAGTTACTATAATCTCGTAAATTAGCATAACAATTATCGTAACTCAAAGTGGCTACATAATAAGTTATTTTGTAGCCAGCTGTAGGGTATATAGGGAGAGTATACTCTATAGCTAGCTACAAAATAAGTCATTCTGTAGCTACATCTATTTACGATAATTTTATGTACTAATTTACGATAATGTCAATACATATTTACGATAGCTGGGTTACTATAACATATGTGGATATTTACTATAATGTTATAGTAAATCACATAGTAAGGAGTTACTATAATCTCATAAATTAGCATAACAATTATCGTAACTCAAAGTGACTACAGAATAAATTATTTTGTAGCCAGCTGTAAGGTAATATATATATATATATATATATATATATATATATATATATATATATATATATATATATATAGAGAGAGAGAGAGAGAGAGAGAGAGAGATAGGGAGAGAGATAGTAACCCGGCGTCACCACACACTACTTCTCACAGGCGTAATAGACACAAAGAGGGTAATCAGGGCAACAGTCTTCATCATAGATACAAGAATTTCCTCCGCATGAGTTGATCTGGAGTAGCTTTCTTCTCGCCCCCAGCCCCAGCTGCTGGTTGGAGTCGGAGGGCGTGGCAGGGGCTGTTGGTGCCGCTGCCGCCGCCGCCGACTCCACAGTTGCCAGCAGTAGCAGCAGCAGCAGCACGGCAGCCATGAACACCGTCACCACAGCCATCTTCTTGCCGGTCGTCATTCTATTCCGAACCCTTTAATTTCCACGCACACGACAACTTTGCGCTTGCTTCGCTAGCTCTGGCCGGCAAGCTTCCACAGATAGCTAGACAGGGAGGGTCCTTTTAAACTATCCCTTCAATGCCCTGTTCGCTTGAGCTTATCAGCCAAATCAGCTAGCTATTCAGCAGTGTTTTTCTCTCATAATAAATCAGCAAACAGTATTTTCAGCCACTGCATTTCAGCATATTGCGAGTAGCTGCATCGATCAACTTGACCACCAGTTATTTCTTGTTTCCATGGTCTATATGGAGCATATATATTTCAGCGTGTTGTAAGGGGTGTTTAGTTCCCAAAATTTTTCAAGATTCTCCGTCACATCGAATGTTTGGACACATGTATGGAGTATTAAATGTAGATGAAAATAAAAACTAATTACATAGTTTGGTAGAAACCACGAGACGAATCTTTTGAACCTAATTAGTATATTATTGGATACTACTTGACAAATACAAACGAAAATGCTACCGTAGCCAAAACCAAAATTTTTCACGAACTAAACACACCCTAAGTAAGTGCCCTAAGTACGTGCATCAACAGATGAGATGATGCATGCATGCCTCCATTTATAAGGCTTGGTGTGACCCGTCAGTCTAGGATTTAAAGGCTTGTTTGGTTCGTTGTCACACTTTGGTCCAAACTTTAAAATTCTAAAAGTGTCACATCGAATGGTTACGACATTTGTATGAAGAATTAAATATAGATAAATAAAAAACTAATTGTACAATTTGCTTGTAAATTACGAGACAAATGTAATCAGCCTAGTTAGGCTGTGATTAGACACTAAACTGCCACAGTAACCCATACTCTAATGACGGATTAATTAGACTTAATAAATTCGTCTTACAGTTTACAGGTGAGTTCCGTAATTAGTTTTTTTTGTTGGTGTCCGAAAACCTCCTCTAACATCCCACGAAACATCCGACGTGACACCTAAAAATTTTACACCCCAAAACTAAACACTCCCTTTGCCGCAACTGGCGCGCCATAAATTTGACGAACTCGAGCTGGCGTTTGGTTGGTGACAGAGTTAAGGCATGCCACAACAAAACCATAGAAATGCACGAGAAAGCAGTATCCGCGCAACCGCTACTACGCGCAAAGTTACACGCGACGGAGGAGGATTTTCCAAGTGCGTAAATTTTAAGAGCATGGATTAAGAGTTATTGAAGAAGAGTTTTTTTTTCTCATCTTGTTAAAAAATAAGGATTGAGAAGAGAAATAGGGTACACTTGAGAGGCTAATCTATCCGCTAACTAGCAACACGTGACCGCAGAAGCAAGACAATGCTTACGTACAAGTAATTGGTTTACTTATAATGTAATAAACAATAAAATATTCCGGCCACGATGCTAATACCATATCCCTAGGAGTTGTTTTATTGCCTTCGTGCTTGCATAATCTTTCCTTCCATAATTACTGATTTGGAGCGTTAGCTCGAGTGGCTCGTCTCCGTCGTGGGATGGCACCGGCCGGGGTTCGAACCCTGGCTGCCGCACCTGCCTCCGTGAGGCTGCGCCATGGTGACGTCTTTCTAAAAAAAAACCATGCAAAGCTTTGCACATTTGGCCTGAGGAGATAACTTGCTGCGCCTGATGACCTGACACTGATGCGTCCTTCGTTACACACCGCCAAGCCTGCTCTTCATAAATTCTGCTGCTTGAGTAGCTAGTAGATTAATCAAAATACTGGTTAATGATCGATTTATCTTGTTCACAAATTAACCTGGCCATTTGATGATATATTTCAGGCTTTCATCGGCTGACAAACAAATAGGCTATAAAACCGAATTTAGCAACAAATCTGGCCAACCAAATTATGCCATCAACAACTGCATTGCTTTATTACTCATTCAACAGACGAGTACAAACGCGCGGGTACAGTAACTGGTGAAAGTAAAATAAGACACGTACGGTAACTGTTGAACATCACACCGATATCAGAGCACGCTAGCTGCTGCCGGTAGCATGCATCCAGCAGGAACGTACGTAGCCTCACAACAGACAACACTTATTAGGGACATGATTATTGTGGCATCATGCAATGCGTGATGGACATAATAACCCGGCCGGCCGTGAAAGCTACTGGAGAATGGTCGAGCATATGTTATCAGTACAAAGAGGGCTACCAAAGCAACAATCTAGAGGCGAGTTACAATCCTGTCCTCCGCATGTGTCTTTGAAGACCTGGAGTAGCTTTCTTGTTGCCCCCAGCCCCAGCCCCAGACCCAGCTGCTGGTTGGAGTCGGAGGGCGTGGCAGTGGCCGCCGCCGACGACTCCACAGTTGCTAGCAGCAGCATGGCAGCCATGAACACCATCACCACAGCCATCTTCTTGCTGGTCGCCATTCTATTCCTCCGAACCCTTTAATTTCCAGGCACGACTACTTTGCTTGCTTCGCTAGCTAGCTCCGGCAAGCTTCCACAGATGACATAGCTTCCGAACCCCTACAATGCTTCTTATATATATAGCTAGACAGCTGCATTTCAGCATATTGCGAACAGCTGCATCGATCAACTTGACCGCCAGTTATTTCTTGCATCGATATAATGCAACTTGTTTCCATCGTCTATATGAAGCATACAATATTTCAGCGTGTTGCGAGTAAGGTCTTGGTGTGACCCGTCAGTCTAGGATTACACGGGCTTGTTTGGTTTGTTGCCACACTCTGCCGCAACTGGCGCGCCATAAATTTGACGAACTCGAGCTGGCGTTTGGCTGGTGACAGAGTTAAGGCGCGCCACAATAAAACCATAGCAACGTAGTTTAAGTTTGCTGCCACATCTTGCCAAATGTATGGTGAGCGTTCTCAACGCCAGACATTTGGTGCAGCCGCAGCTGCGGCACGGCAGTGTCGTAGGCACCGTCCAAACAGGCCCGGCTTATTATACTAGGACGATAATTGATCTATGTGCTGATGCTTCGTGTTGTGCTTCGTTCAGTTCGTTGATTGGCAAGCCTTTTTTTGTGTCACTGCATCAAAATTGATTTCTCGTAGCGCTTTCCCTTTTTCTTTAAGGGCGGCTGGGGCTGGAGCTGCCCCTACAGTGGCATGCTCGGACCCCAGCAGGCCAGCCGCTCCTACAAATACACAGTACGGGCGGCTGGTGTTTGAGCCGCCCCTACAAATGGCCACTGTAGGGGTACAGTGGCCATTTGTAGGGGCGGCTCAAACACCAGCCGCCCCTATAGTGGCCATTTATAGGGGCGGCTTAAACACCAGCCGCCTCTACAAATGCCCAACCATATTGTTTTAAAACTTTTTTCACATAATGCAATTTGACTATAACTTACTATAATTCGAATTTGTGGCTTGCAAAGACTTTTATAATGTTAGTGGAACAATTTGACCTAGGTTCTACGTTTATATTTTCACCAAATTCAAATTTGATCAAGTTTGACTATCCTAAAACTTATCTTGTTTGACTGTTTTAAAAGTGCTATTTAGAAGTCTTGCATAAAATAGTCACATACATAAAACTTGTATAAAAATTTCATACTCTTCAAACTTTATTCTTGGGTCAAGCATTGATTGCCATGCTATCTTGCCCAAATTCTAAGTTTTAAGCAGTTTTGGAACCCTATGTTTCAATGTTGCAATATGGATGTTTCGTTAGTTCATTTCTCAATGTTTCATTGTACACTTGTTTGAAAACTTTGTTCACATGTGATGCTACTATGCACTTTGTGGCTTGCAAACCTATGAGAGATGTAACACCCCAGGTGGCCTACATTTTATGCACTGTCATGGCATCACATGAGTGCATCATACATGAGCTTTAAGATTGCAACATGTGCAACATCTCAAATTCCCAATGAAACATGTGGAACATCTTAAATTCCCGATGAAACATGTGCAACATGACATTGAAACATGTGCAACATCTTAAATTTCCAAATGAAACATGTGCAACATCTCAAATTCCCAATGAAACATGTGCAACATCACAATGAAACATGTGCAACATCTTGGGTTAAGCCTTGATTCCCATGTTATCTTGCCCAAATTCCAAGTTCTAGGAAGATTTGGAACCCTATGTTTCAATGCTGCAACATAGATATTTTGTTAGTTCTTTTCTCAATGTTAGTGGAATAGTTTGAAACCCCAAATGATTTCAGCTGAAAAAGTGATGAATACCGAAGCTGAACAACTCATCAAGATCTACAACTTTTATATTGGTCATTTCTTCATCCAATAAAGTGGTAATAACATTGTTCACAAATGTTACACATCTATCATTAGGTTTCATAAACTATATGAGACATGTGTAAGTTTTGTGAACAATGTGTACTAAAAATTTGTCAAATAAAGAAATGACCTACATAAAAGTTGTAGATATTCGTGAGTTATACAACTTTGGTATTCATCACTTTTTAAGTTGAAATAATTTGGGTGTTCAAATTCTGGTTTGAACTTGTCGTTTTTCAAATTTCAAAATTTGAACTGATAAAATTTAGTCAAATAACAAGATGATCAAACTAAAAGTGGCATGCTTTGATAGGTAGATCATGTAGTAGTTCATATGGTCACACATGGCATTGTGTCATCAGATTGAGGTTGTTGATTTAGGGGTTACGTAGTATCATTTTGATCTGTTTAGTTTGTGGCTGTGGTGCTCATGGGAAGCTCACTGATTTTTTTTTCTCAAAAATCTAACATAGCTTTCGATTGGTTGTATGCCCACCCTTTAGGCTTTCTAAACATGAGATAGCAGTTTTCCCATTGCCATTATTAGTCACCTCGTGTTGTCAGTCAATTAACTATTGCATTGTTAAAGGATGGAATCCAGAGGTGAAGGATATGGATTTTGCTTTTACATTATGCAGTACCTCTTTGCATGGTAAAACTGTAGCAGTCCGACAATTGCAAAAATTGAAAGCAGATGCTACTTGTTCTCAAGCAAAACTGAAAACAGATGCTATTCCTATCTCTATTTTTTCTACAGTACAATTTTATTGCCAATCTGGATCAATTCTCTAAGTAGACAAAAATACTGCTTAGTAGTCAAATATTGACATGCTAGGACCCTACTTATTTGCCTTTCTTGTTAGTCATATATTGACATGTTGTTGGACTCATAATATGATGCTTAGTGATTCCTTTAGTTCCCTTACCTTGTGTTCCTTACTAATCATACACATAGTGAAGTTCAGTAACTCTTAGTTTTTTATGTAGAAAGTTGCAAAGATTTTTGGTCAGGATAAGAAGAAAGAACTAGCCACAACAGATAGCTTCACCTGTGAGAATTGAACATCGGCGTAGATAAACAGAAGAACATCGACTACTTAAAAGCATATCAGAGAACACGTATTGCATGCCATGCAGTTTTAATTGCAATTTGATATTTTATTTTGAGATTAGATTCTTAATTGTAGAATATATTGTAAAACATGTATTGTGAAACACGAACTTGTTATGATTAAGGCGTCGTTCGGTTATGCCATTCCCGCCGTTCCTGGCCAGGAATGGTTTTGACCCTACAGAAAATATCGAAAGAAATGCCACGTCAGGAATCGTTTTGGCCCAGATTTGCGGTAACCGAACGAGGCCTAAGGTGAATGCTCATGTGTTGCAATGGGAAAAAATACCGGATAACATGTATTGTAAAACACAAACTTGTAAAAAAAATTATTGCTCATCTTTCTAAAATCTCTATCTCTATCTCTACAACTAAAACATATCGTCCACCCAGCATTCGCCCCACGCTTATCTTTCGCGTAGGCATGAAGTGATGCAATAGGTTCTTACATTATGGACAATTGAAGTTGATGTTTTAGTTTCGCATTCAAATTTATAGTTATATTTTAATTGTCTACCTTTCTTGAAGACTTATGTAATATTGGTTGGAACATCACGATTGCAGTATCTATTTTAGGTAACAGTATAACACACACTCATATATATGTTATCGTGACATGTACCTAGTTACTACTACTACTAGTACTACTACTACTACCACTAGTACTGGCACTACCACTGCCAATACCACTACCACTACCACTAATCTTGAGCCTTTTTTATTTCTTATATTTCCTCGTGTATCTAAAGCACACTTTATTCCTTGTATCTGTTAGAACAAAGCACGAGATGACGTGGACAATAGGCAGTGCAGCCCGATCCCACCAGGATAATGAGTAACCAAGCCACGGTGGGCAAGTATAGGATTAGCTTTCTCAGGAGCAGTTCAATAACGAGTTAGATAAGGATGTAGCAATGATGCTTACTCAAGGGGATTTTGACGAGGAGCAAGGGGGAGAAGAGGGAAGAGAAGGAGAGGCTAATGAAGGCGAAGAAGGAGAGGCTGCTAAAGGCGAAGAGGATGATGATGATGATGACTCAGAGGGATATGAAAGTCCTAGGGATCCTTTCCCACGTGAACCCAGACGGAGGCCAACGGAGGACGAGTTGGACAAGGATTTTGACCTGCAAGAGGAGGTAGGGATAAAGCCTTAGTAGATTGTAAATTTTGCTAACCCTTTGACTATGTTACCGCTGCTAACACTTTGACTTGTCATTCATACAGGTCCCTTCTAAAGCTCCAAAAAGACGGCCAAACAAGGAGCAGGGGAAAGGAGGCCAGAGGCAGCAGCCACAAATACTAACATTTCGGCCTCCGCTCCCAACCTCAAGGCACAACCACGGCCTCGACTACCAAAACAAAGAGGAGCCGAGGAGATAGAAAGGCAAACCAATATCAAAGGCGGGGGTATGTTATGTGATAACAGAAGTCAGGCCACAAGGGCAGATCCTAGAGCCAAAGAAGTACATTGCGAAATTTCGTTATGCGATCGGGGCTCATGTAAGAGACAAATTGAACCCAACAATCCCCAACTAGAAAGATTATCCAGAGGAGAAGAAGACAGAACTATGGGATGAACATTTGGTGAAGAATTTCAGGTTTCTAGAGGGAACACATGAACTGGTAAAACATCATGCTTTTCAGATGATGGGACAGTCCTTCTAACGTTGGAGGACGGAACTGAACACAAAGTTTATCCAAAAGGGGTTAACTCCCTTCCACTTGTATGGCAACATAACTCCTGCTCAATGGGCATTGCTCATGATTGAGAAGACTTCACCGGCAACATTAGCCAAAAGTGCCCAAAACAAAGAGCAGGCGAAGAAGAACCAACACCACCCTCGTCTAGTCCCCGGTGGCTACGAGGCCAAGGAAGAGCAGTTCAGGAAGATGGATGTAGAGGCTGAAGCTTTTGGGAATATGACAGTGATGAAGTTGAAGCCATGCATCTGGCGTTGGATATATGCGAGGAGTGTGGATGAATCCGGCAGTAGTCTCAAATTTGCTAAGTCGGAGACCACAGAGGCCGTATCAAGGATACTAAAATATGCTGAAGACAAGGAGAAGGGCACATTCACTCCTTCTAGAGAGAGGGACGAGCTTAGCCTTGGCTTGGGAAACCCCGAGCACACAGGCCACGTAAGGGGGCTAGGGAAGCTGATGACCTAGAAGCACAGATTCCAAGAGGACCGGCACATGTACAAGAAATATGGCAGAGACCAGGAATCTAATCTTGAGCTCCAAGTGGCGGCTCTAGTTGCAAAGGTGCTAGAGGAGAAAGGACTGTCTATCGAGCCACGGACACTACTGGGGCCACCGGGAGAACTGGCTTTAGTTGGTAGCCCTCCGGATGTTCCCAACAGCCAAGGTTCCACTGCAACCACAACCGTCGTCGATCGCATACGGGAGCCAACTAGTTGCATCTTAGGGGTTCTCATTGGTAGGCAAAACGAGATGATTGAGGTGGCAAAGGGTGTGGCACATCCTTCGGGTGGCTGGCACAATAATGCCATCCCACAGGACTACACTAGGGTCGAGGTGCACACCGTGAAGCCTGAATTCATGAAGTGGAAGATAGAACACCCAACTCCCTAGGGGCTGTATTTACTTGGAGATGTCATGAACCAGTTCATCCTCTGACACAAAAAGGATATTGTATTGACTGTTTGTTCGCCAACTCCGAGTGATGTACATTTGGAGAGAGTTATTGAGGACGGGGAGGTATATTCACCAGCTTGTGATGACCATACTCCAGAGATGCTACATTCTTCCCCAAATCCTCACCACCACACGCCATAGCCTTCTCCGGCTTGCACCGATCAAGGGCATGACGAGACACCACACGTGCCTCACAACCCATAGCCTTCTCCACCTCGTACCGAGCAAGGGCATGACGAGACGCCGCATGTGCCTCACAAGCCACAGCCTTCTCTAGCTCGTGCCGAGCGAGGGCATGATGAGATACCACAGTCCTCAACAAGCGTAGCCGACACATGAACAATGAGTGCCTTCTCAAGAAGGTCATGCATGAGAAGCTGAGGACGTGCCTGAATGGGAAGTTCAAAACAAGATTCCCAAGAAGATAAGGCTAGTTTTTGTGGGGGATGCCGGACGCCGCGAGTGTTCACAAGTGGTATGCCCATGACCAGTTCAAGCCTGAGAACCAAGTTAAGGAAGTACTAGCACAAGGTTCTAAGGAGGCCGGTGATAGCAAACTGCACCAAGCGGTAAAGAAGTATCCAGATGTTGAATCCATCAAATGGTCAAAACATTGCCCAAAAAATATGAAAGAGGCAAGCATTTTCTACCAAACCGGGTCATTTGGCAACTTCCCCATCACATGAGAAGGTTCCATGATTGGTACTTGCATGTAATCCCAACAAAGCTAACGATCATACAAGCAATCGTACCTGCCAGCACATTTGGAGCCCCAGAGGGGACAATTGCCTTTGACTTCAATGACATCCAGACATGCTTTCACCTTAGATCAATGGAAATGAATCTAATTCACACGTGGTGCCTGTAAGTCCATGCCCTCTCGATATGATATGAATGTAAATTACTTGAAGTTTGTTGTAACTAACCCACACTATGATTTGTAGAATGCAATCGCACATTGTGAAACAAATGCCAATCCTGAAAGCCGGGTATGTCGACCCTCAACCTATAGCACAAGCAAATTTTAATTACCCTAGAGAGTGGAAACTTGGTTGCAAAGAGCTAGCTGCTGGAAAGACTATTGCGGAGAAAGAGGCTATCTAGAATGGGGTAATAAGGAAAGAGTTCCTCAGGGTTGCGGCATACCTTCCCATATCTTTTACGAATCTCCAACATAATGATGTCATATGGGTACCATACAACTTCAAGTAAGCTCGACTCTATACTTAAAGCTTATTCAATATATCTTTGTTCGATGCAAAACAGCTAATGTGTTTAGTTCTATGATTGAATTCATGCAACAACCACTGTATTGTTATAGGCATCGTTGTCGAGAAGAGCATGGCATGGGTTCTCTGATTCTACAGACTTTGAACTACACACATACAAAGACTTCATAGCGATTCTCAAGACGTATATATATCAACAATCCTCATTAGCTTATATGCTTGTATACTTTAACGTTCACTTTTGTATACTAACAAGTTTCATTTGCTAAAATCATTCGAACAAGCCATTCAAGTTCTATGTCACTAAACATCACGGAAGGCATTGTCCAGAAAGGAAGCACACCTTTGGCTATCAAAACTCTATGTTCGGTAAGTGTAACTTACTTTGGCACTACATTATGAGGCTGTCAATAGCATTAGTTAACATTTCTATATGCGAAACACACACAATACCCCAAGCAGAGGCCGGGAGTCTAAATTATGGATATTACATATGTGCTTTCATGAGTTGTACCAGTGCCTATAGGAGACACCCTGGTTTGGTAAGTTTGAATCTCTTCACTTGTAGTATAAAAACCTACCTTATGTTATGAAATAATAAAAAAGGAGATACATGAGAGAAGGGACATGTACAATGATGATGAACTCTTAGAGCTCATCGGCGACCTTTGCGGCTTCATATTGGACGAGATTGTGCATGTCAAAGGCGACTACCATAACCCACAATCCGACTTAGGTAGTAATCCTAGGTACCAATACCTCCGTGAGCTTGAAAGGCTAGCTCTAGGCCGTTGATAACAATTTGAACAATTTGATGGTCTTGTGATTTGGACTTGTATAATTTAAACTTGATCTTGAACTTGTGATGTGATTTGGACTTGGACTTGTAGTTTGTGGACTTGAATAATTTAGACTTGTGATGTGGTGACTTATATACCTATATGTGCTGCTGTGGATGCTATTGGATTCATATATGTGGACTTATATATATATATATATATATATATATATATATATATGTGTGTGTGTGTGTGTGTGTGTGTGTGTGTGCTGCTGTGGTCAAATTTCATATGCATATATTTATTTTTTTATTTAAAAATGCACTGTAGGGGCGGCTCAATCACTAGCCGCCCTTACAAATGCTATTTGTTGGGGGTGGTTCTATCACTAGCCGCCCTTACAATGCATTTGTACGGGCGGCTGAAAACACCTGCCACCCTTATAAATGTATTTGTAAGGGCGGCCAGGGAACCATCCTTACAAATCAACGATTTATAAGAGCGCCTGGGCAAGGGTAGCTAGCCTAGCCGCCCCTGTAGTGGCTTATGAGCCGCCCCTGTAGTGCTCTTTGGCAGTAGTGTGTTCTTCCCATATGGGAACAACAGTATGAATGGCATGGCGTGAGCCCAACATATTACAAACTTTTGTTACACTAATATGATTCAGGCGAAATATCTATCACTATTTTAGTGAATGTGAGCCACAATTAATGCTTTCAATTTGGTCTTTGCATCAACAATGCATTTTTTTGACTTGCCTCTCAACTGGGTACAGCTGTAGCATCTGTTCATACACATGCACACACACACACACACCCACTCAACACACGCACCCTACACACACCACTTTGTGTACAAACAAACCTACAACTATACTTAGATCAGAAGATCGCATCCTTCTTGAGATCACCAAAATCCTCTGATTTCATAGGCGACGAGCACGTCATGATACCTTTGTGGCTTCACGCGTGAGAGGCAGACGCTTGGAACTAGTCCAAGCGGAGACTGTTTCTTTAGGGAACCTACTGTTCCCAGTGAGACACCCGTGTCGAAGTTGGGCTTCGAACACCGGTGGGCAAGCAGCCACCACCGGCTCTTGCCACCCGCACTACGTGCGGTCCTCATCAACAATGCATTTGTATGGAACGTAGGAGTAATTTGTTACACCGTATATATGTCAGCAACCAGTCCCCACCGGCTGCAACTTATCCAAGTGCTGCGACAGGATCAGCCTGTACTTCGCCCGCACCCCGGCACAAGAGGCATAGACGGCCCAACGACCGCTACATTGGCCCATCCTGGAGGACTTAGCTTCTAGGGATATATGTAGGAAGAAGAGTGGAGCGCGTGAACATGAACAAATTGTATCAAACACTTCTATTAATCTAAGAACTCATCGAACTATATTCCTTGTTCTTCCCTTGCTCCTCCTCTCCCCTTCCACAAGTTGCTTTGCCTCTCACAATTGGTATCAGAGACTCCTCATCCTGGCCTCAAATCCACCACACCCACACTACACCTGCTTCCAGAGATCCCTAGGCGCCATGGATCCCCAACTCAAGTTGATTCTGGATGAGATCCAACAGTTGAAGGTGGAGTTCGGTCGCCGCTTTGAGCGTAGGTTCACCGACTTCGACGCCACTTGAATGCTCTCACACATAAGTCCAAGTTCCTGGTACCTGTTTTTGATGAACTCATGGATGAGCTTCAGGGCGCCCATTGGTTCTCGACACTTGATCTTCGATCGGGGTTCCATCAAATACTACTCCGCTCTAGCGAAGAGTACAAGACGACATTCTAGACGCACTTCGGACAATATGAGTTCAATGTCATGGCCTTTGGCCTCACAGGTGCGCCTGTCATAATCAAATATTACAAAACTTTGCACTCTAAGTTCTAAAAGGACATTTCAAAACTTTGTACTTCTAGATCCAGAACTTACAACCACATATAAAAAACTTTATGCTCTAATTTCTAAAGCACATTTCGAAACTTTGTACTTCTAAATTCGGAACTTATAATCACATATTAAAAAATTTTACACTCTAAGTTCTAAAAAAGCACATTTCGAAAACTTTGTACTTCTAGATCTAGTACTTATAAGCAAATATTAAAAACTTTGTGCTCTAACTTCTAAAGAATATTTTAAAACTTTGTACTTCTAGATCCGGAACTTATAATCACACATTAAAAAACTTTTGCACTCTAAGTTCTAGCACATTTCAGAAGCACTCTAAGTTGTACTTGTAAAACTTTGTACTTCTAAATTTAGAACTTACAATCAAGAGACACACCTCTTCATCCATGCCAACCCATATCCTTCTTTTCTGACTGTAAAAGTAAAGAGTTGTAAAAAATAGGGAAGATAAATTAGAAAATTAATCAAATATAGCAAGAAAAATCAAACAGCTAGGTGGCGGAATATCAAGCATACAAAGTGGTAATGTAAAAGAAAAGGACTAGGAAATGGGAACTACTTAGCAACCTGCCATTGCAGATAAGATGCAGGCTGCTACAAACTATTAATGTGGAGTTTTTGCTGTTGCTTATGAATCGGAACTTAGTTAAACATAAATATGGAGGGAAGAGAGCGAGGGAGGGAGGCAGAGAGCGAGGGAGAGAGAACAAATATATACCCACACACAGACAAACTTGCTCATTCAACCAGGAAATATAACGGCAATAGCAAACTAGAACTACTAAAAAGTTAACAACGCTTTACTTTGTGATTCACTAAATAAACAACATAGCATAAATACAGTTAATGTCAGTCACTCCCAAACATAGATCCGTGCTAATAACACCATAGCTGTCTTTTAATGAGCTACTAGGATTGCATTCCATCAGGACATAGGAGTAGTTTGCAGTGCACAGAGTCTTTTGACATGCTTCTATTGGCTACATACTATTTCATCCTACTATGACTAAACCAGTGACGGATCGAGAGTATGTCTAGCCGAAAATCTAATATACAACACGATATAATCCAATACAAATTTTGGTAAAAAGGTTTGGTTGTAACCAAATTTTCTAAACGGTTCCATATATAAGCAGAACAAAACTTCTTCACGTCTCGGCTTCCTAACACACTAAGGACCAAAAAAGGACTACTACAAAAGCACACATGTATCAGTCCCTTTCAGCAATTACTCTAGTGATGTAGTTTCTTTTGGCTAAATCTCCTTTTCTGTTACACTTCTAAACAAGCAGATCCATCTCTACTCATTGAGCTAGAGAACTGAATCAAACATACATTCTCAGCCAGAGAATTGAATCCGAGTATGGTCATCATTGGCTAAGCCAAATATTGCCAAATTAAAATGAAAAAACATAAAGACGGAGAACAAAGCTAAACAACAGTCAACATAACAATGTGACAATCTAGTGTTTTAGACACCAGGCAATAAGGAAATGATAGGTATACCTAATCTGGCTGTGCAACATCAGAGAAGATAACATTAATCATGCCAACCAACATCCGGTACCTTGCCGGGTGTCTGGCATCCTCAATAATGCCATCCAACAATATCAGACATATAAGACCCAGTTGTGCCAGAAGCAGCATCAAGATACAACACACGAGTACCAGGAGCCTACATATTGTTAACAAATTGTCAGTTGTAACAACGCCACAGTTTCTACTTGCAAGAAAACATATAGTACAAAAACGCATTTGAGTTTAGCAAATCAACTTACATCCAAATGTTTGTCAAACGCCACCAAGCACAGCAGCAGCCAGCTTGGAACGGAAAAGGGGTTCCACACCCTATATTCAACCTTTGTTCCATCCTCATTCTAAAATGCCCAAACAATCAAATAATAGAAATAAATCCGTCCTACAACAGATTGTCAATTGACGAGTTTTAGAAACTACGACATTATGAATATTTAGAGCAATACTTTATCCCAGAAATGGAATGGGAAACAAATAAAACTATATATCATTCGGCATTAGTGCATCTTAAACTCAAATTTGCATCATCCATTTACATGTCCTGAAGGGGAATATGAGTAACTGAGTAAGATCATCCTTTACAGAGCTGCAAGCCCAGAATGTTGACACAAGATAATAGTCCAATACTTAGTTAGAATAAATCTAATGAGTTGGCAGAAACCGTAAGTCTACTTTTTATATGTACATTATTGCCCTTGCTAATGCTATGGTTCTCCCATTACTTGGACCAAAAGAAAAACTAAAAAAATAGATCCAAATATGATCATCTAGTTATGATTTTTATCTTAACATGGGCGGAAGAAGAAAAATCTAACACAAAATCGAAGAAAAATTAGAACAAACTCTTGATCTGCAATTTCAGATTGAAAACCATAAAAGCTATGATAATATAGCTTTCCATCACTAGAATCAGTGGAATAAAAGCGCTTGGGGTAATTGTTTCATCATCAATCAGCCAGCTCAAGAGTTGACAAATAGTACTCCAGAACCGTCCAATCAGTATTTTAGTACCATATAGGTATCGAAAATCAACAGATCTAACACTACAAACAACAGACCAGCAACATGTAATCAGCCTAGCAGGCTACACATGCAACTCTAGGATCTCATTGCCATTTCCTCTATGGACTCGAATCACAAATACATCCAACGTACCATTAAATCCTAGAATAATCAATCAAACAACTACATAATTAGATCTATTGAACCAATGACCCCAAACAACTGAGCTTAGATCAAGGGACAGCGCGTGTTGTACGAAAGTACCTACAGACCTCTAGCAATGGCGGCCTGCGCCCTCGGCGTTGGAGATGGCCATTGCCCGCGCTGCTCGGGAGAGCTCGCCCAGGCGACCTATGCCGCCGCTCGAGGACCTCGTCCGGGCGCGACCCGCGCCGTCGCTCGAGGGACCTTGCACGGGCCCTCGTCGGCCGCGGCCATGGAGGACTGCCCCGCCGCGCCTTCGATAGGTGGGCTTTGTGCCCGGAAATGTGCGCCGCTACGTCTGGGCGAGAAGAGGATAGACGAAGGGGAAAGGTTGCAGCCGGTCTCACCCACCAGAGAAGTTTGAGTCGATGGGTCGAAGAGTCTGACCGGTTCGTTCGCTGCTAGCGGGTGCGCTCTCCAGTGCCGGATCCGAATAACGAACAATAGACCCAATAACACCCAATAGATAGCACGGATCTCAAAAGCAAATCGATGCTCCAAAATTCAACAGATAAAAGAAATCTGTTGACAGAAATATAGCAAATTCTAGATTTATAGAGTGCTGATGTGATTGCATGTTGTCATGATGGATGGGTACTAGTGCCTTTTTGCCCTTGTTACAATTGTCAGTGTCAAGGTGTGGTCGTGCACCAATCACTCAGTTGAGTTCTCTTCGACCTCAATTTCGGTGCATGTTTTTTAGCTGAAATGCGGGATTCTTTTTCTGTTTTCTATATGTTTTCCATATGAAAATGAACAGATTTATGTGGAGTTCCTATATGATTTCCGTGAAATTCTTACATTCTAAAAATAAAAAACTGTTGATACGTGCAGAGTCATTGTCTCATTGGGGAAGGCCGCTGACTTTTTTTTTTTGGTCCTACTGATGAAGTGAAGGCACTGAGCTACTCGTAGGCAAAAAGTGAATCAGCAATGAGGTATGGCGGTGCAAAAGTTCACAATGGCCATAAATGGCAGGAAGTTGATATAAGGCCTTCCCCAACGTACTAGGGTGGATATATGCCCCAACGTCCACATAAGTACCTGTAGCTGTAGGCCTCGAGCTCCACGGATCAAAAGAAGCAAATGCAGTTGCAGCATCTGAATGAACCATCCAAATCTGTATAGGTTCTATCAGCCTATTTGTGTTGCCATTTTGTCGTCGTAGCGAAGGCTTTGCACTAAAACAGCTGGAATGCACGCCTCTCATGTAACGAAATACAATTTATGTTGTTTCCTCTCTGTACTTTTGTTTACTATTAAAGGAGCTTGTTTTGCATCCGGGGCACTTCTTCTCTTGGGCATAAACAATTCAACATTCAACTCCAATTTGTAAAAAAAACGGCCTTGCTAGCGCCCGGACGACCGGCGCGAGGAGCGCGTCCGGACGCCGAGCCGCGAGCGTCAGTTCCCACACCTGCCCACTACGGAGAAAAGAAAAAAAAGAAAAGCAAAGCCCGCCCGCCCGCCCCGCCCTACCCGCTCCGCACGGAGGAGGAAGAAGAGCAGCCCTTCGTCCGCTCCCAGCGCAAAGGAGCCTGTCCCCACCCCCACGAGCACGGGTCCTCCCTGCCCCCCGCCTTCCAGGCTCCAGCACATCCGACCGCCACCCAGCACGACCCCCACAGCCTGCCCCCACACGCTGGCCGCTGCAACACAAATGCACATGATAGTGCAACAACACTGAACATGCTACTACAACGATAGGATCAAAAAGCTGAAACACCATGACCATAGTATTACAACAAACACCGAATAGATGCTGCAACAACAAGAAATCACTACTACAACATGCAGATTGAAGCATTGGTTGCAGCTACTAAAACACAATGAACATAGTATTACAACAAACAACGAACAACTGCTGCAACTGCATGCAACAACTATTACAACATGCAGATTGAAGCAATTGGATGGAGCAGTTGAAACACCATGGACATAGTATTACAACAACACCCGAATAGTTGCTGCAACAACATGCATCAATCTACTGCAACATGCAGATTGAAGAACTAAAACACTATCTTAAAAACAGTACTGCAACAACGACTGAAACATGTTGTAACATCTAGAGAGAACCATTGCAACAACCGGAGAACACCATTGCAACACGCGCGAGAGCTGAAAACCAGAGAGCTTGCCGGAACACTAGCCCCCCACCACATCCCTTAGATCCAGAGGGGGAGGAGGATGAGGATGAGGAGGAGGAGGAGGAGGAGGGCTCAGATCCAGATCTAGAGAGGAGAGAGGAGAGCAGGCCTTAGATCCAGTTTCCTTCGCCACCTACCTCGTTGAAGCCGTCACGTCGACCTCTTCTCTGCTGAGGGGAGCAGGAGCCGGGTCGCTATGGGACGCAGGGAAACAATGGAGGTCGCGGAGGGAGAGGAGAGGGACGGAGGGAGGGAGGGCCAGCAGGCGGCACGCGGCGGCGAGTGGCGCATGGCGCACGGCATGCATCCCCGGAGAAGCGGCATGGGCGGCGCATGGCATGCGTCCCCGGAGAAGCGGCACGGGCAGAGTGGAGAGGGGCGAGCGAGCCAGCGGAGAGAAGCGAGCGGGCGAGCGGATAAGTACACGGGTGCGGACGAGTGGACGAGGCGCGCTGAATGAGGCGTCCGGAAGGATCGGACGCTCGTCATGTATCATTACCGAAAAAAGCATTCAAGTCCAAAAAAGGCTGAAACTGATTTTTTTAGGCTCCTTGGAAGGGCCTAGTAAGCTGGATTATCAGCCGTGTTTTAACTTTGGATTGGGCTTCACCAAAAGAGGCCCTAACTAAATATGGCAACTATGTGCTGTTGGGCCTTATATAGTCTGGAGTCCCACTTTCCTTGACCTAATGTTCAATTTGTCATTATTTGCCACGTTGCTTATTTGAGCTTTTTTGGCACATTTTAAGTGCTCTTTTGCCGAATGCCTTCTGGCTTATAGAGACAACCTTACACTAATTGTGTATTATAAATTATTTTTTAACCCAATAAAACTAAATGCAAAGGCATGAACGCAAGCAAGAAAATTAAATTAAATTATAAAAATGTGAGTATATCACATTTTGCACTGATGAAATTAACAACAACCAATTTAAGTCTTGCAAAAATTTTGTAAAATCATTTATTTTATTTAGTGTTTTCTATTCACAACCATATATATATATATATATATATATATATATATATATATATATATATATACATATATATATATATATATATATATATATATATATATATATATATATAAAGATTAACCCGGCGTCACCGCACACTACTGCTCGCAGGCATCATAGACACAAAGAGGGTAAGCAGGGCAACAGTCTTCATCATAGACACAAGAACTTCCTCTGCACGAGTTGATCTGGAGTAGCTTTCTTCTTGCCCCCAGCCCCAGCTGCTGGTTGGAGTCCGAGGGCGTGGCAGTGGCTGTTGGTGCCGCCGCCGCCGCCGACTCCACAGTTGCCAGCAGCAGCAGCACCACGGCAGCCATGAACACCATCACCACAGCCATCTTCTTGCTGATCGCCATTCTATTCCGAACCCTTTAATTTCCATGCACACGACTACTTTGCTTGCTTCGCTAGCTCTGGCCGACAAGCTTCCTCAGATAGCGAGACATGGAGGCTCCTATATATATATATATATATATATATATATATATATATATATATATATATATATATATATATATATATATATATATATATATATATATATATATATATATATATATATATATATATATATATATATATATATATATATATATATATATATATGCATTTCAGCATATTGCGAGTAGCTGCATCGATCAACTTGACCACCAGTTATTTCTTGTTTCCATGGTCAATATGGAGCATATATATTTCAGCGTGTTGCGAGTAAGCGCTAACGAGTGACGAGTAGGCTGTTAGATGTTTAAGCAATTTTCAAATCAATTTAATCCAGAAAAATAACACCATAAAGATGATGACATATATAAAAATTAGCATAGTAATTATAACATCATATATACTTATATGAACCATAAAAACCATGATTCAAAACATGTAAGCATGGTATATTTGTCATATAAAGCATATCATCAAGATCATGTAGCATATGAACAACAACGACATGACCCAAAGCATCAAAACATGGCATACCAGAGAACATATACAAATATAAAAACAAGAGTGAGTTTGTGGATATACCCAGAGTAGGGTCTCATGCCGAAGGCATCGGAGGCTCCACTCGCACTAGCACCTCCAGTCATAGTGTGCAGATTAGTGCATTGCTTGAAATAGTGGACTACAGTCGTTGCAGGAAGGCGTTCGCAGTGCCGACTCCCACGCACCAAAGGAAGAAGACAAGAGTGAGTTTGCGGATATACCCAAAGGAGGGTCCCATGTCGAAGGCATCGGAGGATCCACTCGCACTAGCACCTCCAGTCATGGTGTGCATATTAGTGCGTTGTTCAAAGTAGTGGACCACAGTTGTTGCAGGAAGGCGTTCGCAGTGCCGACTCCCACGCACCAGAGGAAGAAGACGATGGCGTGCGCAGATCAGGGAAGAAGACGTCAACCGATGACATGGAGAGGACCAGTCGCGTAGTCGCTCCCCAAAAACCAAATCGCCTGCACACCCCCGAGCAAGGTTCTGAGGCGATCGATGGTTCCAGAGGCACCTGCTCTCCCGCAACCTCGTGCATGCGAAGTCACGGGACGGAGATCGCCATCTAGCAGCGGAGCGGTGGTGTCTGTTCTCTCAAAAGAAGAAGGATAGGAGCGAGGACTCTCATTCCCGCAGCGGGAAGGGGAAGGGGCCAGTCGGGGAGATCAAGAGATGGTAACTCATGGGATTAATGCCAACCCACATTCACCATAATACAAAAGAGTTGAAAATCCCACAATTATGAGAGGTGAGTGGCAAAACCGAGCCACGCCCGCTCGCCTCCTACCTGCCTCGCCACGCCACACCCCCGGCCTAGCCCGGCCGCCGGCGGCGCGCGTGCGCGCGTGTGGCACGCCTTTATTCTTTCCTCATCCTCTCAATATAGATGGATAAAATCCAACCATATAAGTTGAGTCAACGTTTAGTCAAACTCCTATACGGTACAAATCATACACCATATAATGTTACGAACCATATATTTTATTGATTTATTAACTGTATTATGAGCCAAGCCCACAATAAATCCAATAATCCCCACCAAACTCTAGGGTTTGTAACAAAATGATTTCAGAACCACAACTCTTTTAAGGTGAACATCCATTTAGAACAATAGTTTCGCTCAGTCACAACTAAACAATGGACTATGTCTTAAATTGATAGTTTTGCGTAAGGTGAGATTCACTAAAGTCCATTACTGATACTAAGCCGCAATTGGTATCCCCTCTGTTTTGAAGCATATAAGTCATACTTCAGTGCCTTTCATAAGTATTTAGAGGTTACCCAAACCTCATAGACTATGACTAGTAGTCTTACTTATATAGGTGCGTTCCTCAAATGATGTTCTGTAGGACAACATCTTTTCTTAATCAAGACACTTGGAACACATTAAGGTAAACACCAACCTGCCTTACAGAAGGAAAAATATGCATCAGAAATGAGCCTTTATATGGGATCTTTCCTCGCAATCTACTACTAGCTTGTTTTACCATCCTATTTCATGGGATCTCCGATCACATAAGACATGTTACCACCATAGTAGATTTTAAGTGGGTCTCATACCCATCTCTCTCGATGCACTCTCTATCACATTTCGTGACAGGCCCTTTGTAAACTGATCTGCCAGATTATTGGACGTGTGAACATAGTCCAACGCAATAACTCCGGAGTTTCTCAATTTTCTGATAGATTTTAACCGTCTCTTAACGTGCCTCGTGGACTTTATGTTATCCTTAGAACTGTTAACCTTGGTAATCATAGTCTGGTTATCACAGTTCATAGAAATAGCCGGTATCAGTTTTTCAACAACCGGTAAATTCATAAGAAGATCACGCAACCACTCGACCTCAGACCCAGCAGTATCTAATGTTGTGAGTTCTACTTCCATTATAGACTTTGTTAAGACGGTCTGCTTGTAAGACTTCTAGGAAACAACGCCACCTCCAAGCAGAAACACATATTCGCTCATAGTATAAAGCTCATCAGCATCAGAAATCCAGTTGGCATCACTATAGCCTTCTAGCACCTTTGGGTTCCCAGTATAATGTATACCATAGCTCATAGTACCCTTTAGATAGCGCATTACTCTCTCAAGAGCTTGCCAATGATTATCTCCCGGGTTTGACACAAACCGGCTTAGCTTGCACACAACATAAGAGATGTCAGGTCTTGTTGCACTAATAAGATACATGAGTGAACCAATGATCTGGGAATATCTCAATTGATCCCTTACTATTCTCTTATTTTTTCTCAGTCGCACGCTAGGGTCATAAGGTGTAGGAGCAGGCTGACAGTCACTAAACCCAAAGTGACTCAGCACCTTTTCCACATAGTGAGATTGTAACAAAGTTACCCCACCATCACCTTCTCTTAAAAGCTTGATATTAAGAATAACATCAGCTTCTTCCAAATCTTTCATCTCAAAATTACTCGATAAAAATTTCTTCACTTCCTTAATCACTTTGAGGCTTGATCCAACGATTAATATGTCATCAACATACAGGCACAAAATAACTCCTTCACCCCCACCATATCGATAATACACACATGAGTCATCTTCATTCACAATAAAGCCGCCAGATGTCAAAGTTTTGTCAAACTTCTCGTGTCTTTGCTTAGAGGCTTGTTTTGGGCCATACAATGACTTTAATAGCTTACACACCTTGCCCTCTTGACCATTTGCTATAAACCCATCTGGCTGATCTATGTAGATCTCCTCCTCCAACTCTCTATTTAGGAAAGCTGTCTTAACATCCATTTGATGAATAG
This sequence comes from Saccharum hybrid cultivar R570, assembly GCA_038087645.1. Taxonomy (NCBI): domain Eukaryota; kingdom Viridiplantae; phylum Streptophyta; class Magnoliopsida; order Poales; family Poaceae; genus Saccharum; species Saccharum hybrid cultivar. Next base: position 2,310,553 of record JAQSUU010000262.1, on the reverse strand, counting down.
TAAGACCAAAGGAAGCTGCCAGAGAAAGCAACACTCGAATTCTATTCAATCAAGCAACTGGTGAATAAGTATCAAAGAAGTCTTCACCCTATTTTTGAGTATAACCTTTGGCTACAAGCCTTGCCTTGTACCTCTCAATAGTACCATCAGATCTAAGTTTTTTCTTCAACACCCATTTGCAGCCAATAGGCTTGCATCCATATGAATGATCAACTACCTCCCAAGTTCCATTAGACATGATAGAATCCATCTCACTCTGTACTGCTTCCTTCCACAAGTCAGCATCAGGAGAGAAATATACCTGTTCAATGGTCGTTGGTGTGTTATCCACAAGGTACTTAATATAGTCCCCAAAAGATTTTGCAACTCTCTGTCGCTTGCTCTTTCTGGTGACTGCAATGTCATCATCCTCAGGATTTTACGTAAGGGGCTCCTCAATTTGTTCTATCAGAATAAAATTTTCATGCTCATGGGGAATTACAGATTCATAACTAGTCGTGATAGGTGCAATTTTCTTAAAAATTCATTCTAAAAAATGTAGCGTCTCTAGACTCTATTATTGTACCAACATGCATGTCAGGTACCTCAGAATTTATAATTAAGAACCTATATCCAACACTGTGAATAGCATAACCAAGGAACACATAGTCAACAATTTTAAGTCTAAGTTTGCGCTTCTTGTTGATCGGCACATTCACTTTAGCCAAGCAACCCCAAGTACGCATATATGAGAGATTTAATCTTTTCTTTTCTCATTCCTCAAATGGTGTGATTTCTTTATTCTTTGTAGGAACTCTATTTAGGACATGACACGCAGTCAAAATTGCCACACCCCACCATTCCTTAGATAGTCCTACAGTGTCTAACATGGCATTTACCAACTCAGTTAGAGTACAGTTCTTTCTTTTGGCAATTCCATTAGATTGTGGTAAGTATGGCGGTGTCCTCTCATGAATAATACCATGTTTCACGCAGAATTCAGAAAATTCACTAGAGAAATATTCTCCACCTCGATCAGACATTAACCGTTTAATTTTTTCTCTCAAGTTGATTTTCTGCTTCAGCTTTATAGGCCTTAAAATAATTCAACATTTCATATTTTGTTTTAAGTAGATACATGTAGCAAAATCTAGTGCAATCATCTATAAAAGTCATGAAGTATCATTTATCACCCTTAGTCAAATCGCCATTCATTTCACATAAATCAGAACGAACGAGTTCTAGCAGTGTCAAATTCCTTGCCTCAGTAGCCTTGTGAGGCTTACGCGGTTGTTGGATTGTACACACATGGCACATAGAACCTTTGACCACGTTAAATTTTGGGATTAAATTCATATTCGCTAACCGCATGATACAGTCAAAATTAACATGACAAAGACGTGAATGCCATAAATCCGACTCATTCGAGATATCAACGGTGTTCACAAACTTATTACACACATCAAGCAACGATAAGAGGAACAGACCTCCGCAGTCATAACCTTTACCAACTAATATACCATGTCTCGACACGACACACTTATTAGACTCGAGCACAATCTTGTAGCCATCATGACACAACATAGAACCACTAATGAGATTCTTCCTAATGGAGGGGACATGCTGCACGTGCTTCAATAGCACCGTCTTTCCCAAAGTAAACTTCAGAATGACCGTACCAACACCAAGAACACATGCACGCGAATCATTTTCCATCAGCAAGGCTCCAGTCCCGCCAACCTGGTATGAGGTAAACAAAGAAACATCAGCACATACATGAATATTAGCACTGCTATCCATCCACCACTCAGGTGAATGACAAACTGAAAGAACAAAAGGTAAATGATTACCACACCCAGATGTTCCTCTTTCAGTCTCGCTAACTATCATGTTGGCTGCTTTCTTCTCTTGCTTAAATTTGTGGTCTGGGTACGCACTTGCCCAATAATCATCCTTATCGCAAACAAAGTAACCTCCACCTTTCTTGTTGTTTTTCTTCTTGAACTCAGTTGTTTGCTTGGGCTTGTTCTGATTGTTTTGTTCTTCTTCTTGTTGTTATTACGAAATGCAAATGAGTTTTTCTACACCATGTTTGCAGCAGAGGTCTCAACCCCTTTTCCATGCCCGTCCTTTGCTCTCGCCCTCTCCTCAATATCAAGAGTACTAATAAGTTCAGACACACTGAATTCTTGTATCTTATGTTTTAGAGAAGTAGCAAAATCCCTCCAAGAAGGTGGCAGCATAGTGATTATACCGCCGGCCACAAACTTGTAAGGTAACGGACATAGGAAAAGCTCAAGTTTCTTAGCCAGTGCCTGAATCTCATGAGTCTGTTCCACCACAGAACGGTTTTCAACCATCTTATAGTCATACAACTGCTCTATGAGACACAGCTCACTCCCAGCATCAGAAACTCTAAACTTTGCCTCAAGAGCATCTCATAACTCTTTGCCTGATGCACAGGATATGTAGCTTTTCTCATACTTGCTGTGAAGAGCACTAATCACAGCGCCTCAGAACGGGTTATCGGTAGCCCGAAACTTAGGCTCAGCCTTAGGAGCTAAGTTCTCAGGCTTCCCCTGTGCGACGTGATAGCAACTCATAGCAGTTAGCCACAACTTCATCCTGGCACGCCATATCATGAAATTTTCCCATCAAAAGCATTTGGCTTTAAAGCGACAGCAAAACCACCGAGAGAAAATTGCCTAATATTAGGTTTTTGGAATGTTAGATGTTTAAGCAATTTCCATGTCAATTTAATCCAGAAAGATAACTACATAAAGATGATGACATATATAAAAATTAGCATAGTAATTATAACATCATATATACTTATATGAATCATAAAACTATGATTCAAAACATGTAAGCATGGTATATTTGTCATATAAAGCTTACCAGCAAGATCATGTAGCATATGAATAACAACGACATAACCCAAAGCATTAAAACATGGCATACCAGAGAGAACTTATATAAATATAAAAATAAGAGTGAGAAGCATCAAACACATGGCATACCAGACAGAACATATATAAATATAAAAACAAGAGTGAGTTTGTGAATATACCTAGAGGAGGGTCCCATGCCGAAGGCTTTGGAGGCTCCACTCGCACTAGCACCTCCAGTCATGGTGTGCAGATTAGTGCGTTGCTCGAAGTAGTGGACCACAATCATTGCAGGAAGGCATTCGCAATGCTGACTCCCACACACCAGAGGAAGAAGACGATGGCATGCGCGGATCAGGGAAGAAGACGTCGACCGATGACGTGGAGAGGAGAAGTCACGTAGTCGCTCCCTAAAAACCTAATCGCCCGCACACCCTGAGCAGACTTCTCAAGCGAGCGGTGGTTCCGAAGGCACCTGCTCTCCCGCAACCTCGTGCATGCGAAGTCACGGGATGGAGATCACCATCTAGCAGTGGAGCGGTGGTGTCTGTTGTCTAAGAAGAAGAAGGATAGGAGCGATGACTCTTATTCCCGCAGCGGGGAGGAGAAGGGGCCAGTCGGGGAGATCAGGAGATGGCAACTCACGGGATTAATACCAACCCACATTCACCATAATGCAAAAGAGTTGAAACTCCTGCAATTATAAGAGGTGAGTGGCAAAATCGAGCCACGCCACGCCCGCTCGCCGCCTGCCTGCCTCGCCACACCCATGGCCTGGCCGTCGGTGGCGGCTGCGGCGCGCGCGGTGTGGCACGCCTTTATCCTTTCCTCAACCTTTCAATATAGAAGGATAAAATCCAACCATATAAGTTGAGTCAACGTTTAGTCAAACTCTCATACGGTACAAATCATACACTACATAATGTTATAGACCATAGAGTTTATTGATTTATTAAATGCATTATGGGCCAAGCCCACAATAAATCCAACATACGCGCATCAAGAGATGAGATGATGCATTTTTTTATGAAGGAAGTTTTTATTAAAGCCTCAGAAGCAATACATCGAGTTGATACAAAGCCAAATAGGGTAACTTTCGGCCTCTGCCTAACATGAGGCACCCAGCCAAAGAAAGAGAAGAAACTTGACACAATCTAGTGACTATCAATTCGTAAACTAGACCGCCACCCATGTGCCTGGGAGAAAAAAATCCTTGGCCACCTGCGTCAACTGTTGTGATACCGCTACAACTGTATCCTGCAAATTCGGCTTCTGCAAAATAGTCTAAGTATGTAGCCAATGGGTAACCAAATAGATAATCTGCACAGGAGAAAACAGATTTAAAAAAAAACAATTTCCTCCTGAGCCAAATAGACCAACAAGTCGCAGCTCCTCCTAGTAGGAGTAAAAGCTTGACATCTTTGTTGACACCTCTTAGTCAGCCATTGAACATATGACCTATATTGTGAGGTTTTAAAAGACCTGTCGCAACATGAATAAAAGACCAAATTGAACAAGCAAGCCGGTAGTCAAAGAACAAGTGCTTAATTGTCTCTTCTTTGTGACAAAAGCAACAAGTTTTACTACCTTGCCAATTGCGCTTTGCTAGGTTATCCTTTGTCAATATAACTCCTCATCGTAGGTACCACATGAAGATTTTTATTTTTAGTGGGGCTTTCACTTTCCAAATGAGTTTGTTAATATTTGGGATGTCAGTATGTAATAATGCTTGATAGTGTGACTTCACCGAGAATTTTCCATTTGGATGTAAATTCTAGTGAAACTTATCTGGTTCATGGGCCAATTCTATATTAGCAATACGGGGCAACAAATTGTTCCACGCTACTAATTTGGGACCAATGAGGTCTCTTCGCCAAGATAGGTTTGGTGATGGACCAGAAAGAATCTCCGCAATGGTAACATGTTTAGGTCTGACAATGTTGTAAAGACAAGGGTATTGTTCCTGTAAAGACGAATTTCCTAGCCATTTGTCTTCCAAAAAACGTACTTGTGTCCCGTCCTTTACAATGAAGGATCCAAAGCGGAAAAAGTCTCGCTTCACCTTCATAAGACTAGACCAGAAATGTGAGTCCCCATTTTTCCATTCAACTTGTATTAATGGTTTCGAGCCTAAATATTTATTGCGGAGTAATTGCTGCCAAGTTCTCTCTGTGGTAAGTAACTTGAACAACCATTTATTAAGTAGAGAAATATTTTTAATATGCAGATCATGAATTCCAAGACCTCCTTGGTTTTTGGGATGACATAATATGCTCCATTTAGCTCAACGATATTTCTTTTTTTTGCTCATCACCTTGCCAGTAAAATCTAGACCATAAATAATCCAATTTCTTTTGGACTCCTCTTAGCAGGGCAAAGAAGGACATCATGTACATTGGTAGGCTGCTAAGCATTGAATTTATCAATGTTAAGTGTCCCCCAATTGAAAGATGTTTCCCTTTCCAACTACCCAGTCGCCTCTCAAAACGTTCCTCAACCTTCCTCCACTCAACATTCCTAAGCTTCCTAAAAATATATAGGAATTCCCAAATACCGAATTGGAAAATCACCAGACTTAGAGCATCTCCAACAGTTTGGTAAAAATTGCTTGCTAAATTTTATGATTTGGCAACTCCCTAAAATATATGCCAAGTGAAATAATAGACCATCTCCAATAGTTTGCCATTTTGACTTGCCAAATTTTCAAATGACTTCGGATATAGAAATAGCCAAAATGAGAGTTGTAGATCACAGTAAGTTATGAAACTTTGTAGTTGACAATTTTTTTATTTGAAATCATCTTGTCAACGAAAACTAAGTTTGAATTTGCAAAAATTTGAAATTTGTTTTTTTAAAGTACCTTGGATGGGGAAACAACTGAAATGAAAGTTGTAGATCTCGAAAAGTTATGAAACTTTGTAGTTGACAACTTTTTTATTTTGAAATCATCTTGTCAACAAAAACTACGTTTGAATTTCTTAAATTTGAAATTCAAATTCTGTAAATGACCTTGGATGAAGAAACTACTAAAATGAAAGTTGTAGATCTCGAAATGTTATGAAACTTTGTAGTTGATAACTTTTTGATTTGAATTCGTTTAGGGCCTCAAACAAGCAATTTACACTTAATTTAGTATAATATGTAGGGAACTAAAATGAAATCTAGACACAAATGATTATGTGGTGTAGTGGTAGAGGAGGGTACGCTCAAGGGGAGGTTGTGGGTTTGAATCCGGCTGGCCGCTTACCGCGTGAAAAATGCCATGACTTGCTATTTTTTTCAGGTTTTTTTGGTTCAAATTTTACCGAGTGTTTTTTTTTTGCCGAAGGTCGACTCAACGCTTGGCAAAGCTTTTGCCGAACTAGCTGTGTCCGGTAGTGTGGGTGGGAGAACCTGGACGTGGCGGTGTCCGAGTCCGTCGTATGCTGGGCGTCCCGCACCAACTTCTCCACGACGCACTCGCTCTGGGCCTCCCTCGTGTGCTAGCAATAGCATTGTGGTGTTCCACCACTGGCGTAACCAGAGGGGGCTAGCAGGGGCCTAATTTTTTTTATATACTCTTCAGCCATAATAATAGTAGGAATTTCAAAGGAAATGAGTTCTTGAAGGTATTATATCCATGCATTTCCTTCATCCTAGCCCCCGTTACGTTTTTCTCTGATTCCGCCTGTGTTCCACGCGGCGCCAGCGTGAGCTGGGATAGTGCTTTGGCCGTTCTTTGCCTGTAAAAGAAATGCAATGCAAAGGTGCTGAGGGTGAGGTAATTAGATATAAATTTAGGGGTTTATTTTGAATTGTTTTTATTATGACAGATGTGGGTAATTTATATATAAATATAGGGAGTTATTTTGAATTATCTTTTGTAATGGTAGATGTGGTTAATTTAGATGCAAAATTAGGGGGTTACCTTATAAATTTTTTATAATGGATGTGGTGGGTAATTTTTTTTAATAAACTACAATAGATACAATGGCTATTATCGATGAAAACAATTAGAGTCTACCAAACCAAAGGTTAGATGTTTCTGATTATTGTGAGAATTTTTAGGATTTATCTTTCCTAGCGCATCTGGAGAGAATTAACGTGGTGCCTCTGTTGGGGCCACTAATTAGTAAAAGTTTGAGCATCTCCAAGAGTATCATATATTTTTTCTCCTAAAAACATGTAGTTTTGCAACTCCTAAAAATGTATTAGTAGAAAAAAAGAAGGTCATCTCTAAGAGTTTCCAATAATCCACTTCTAAAATATAGAAAACAATTTTACATCAGGAATCCTATACTATTTCTAAATTATCGTAACCATTTTTATATTTGATTCTCCCATGTATATTTGCATCAGGAACCCTTTCCAACTTCTTATTCTTTCCCACACCCTTCCACCTTTAGATTGAGCGACCGATACGCACAGGAAAGCAGTATGCGCGCGGCCGCTAGTACACGCAAAGTTACGCGCGACGGGGAAGGATTTTCCAAGTGCGTAAATTTTAAGAACATGGATTAGAAGTTGTTGAAGAGGAGTTTTTTCTCATCTTACTAAAAACTCAGAATTGGGAAGAGAAATAAGGTACACTTGAGATGCTCATCCATCCGCTAACTAGCAACACGTGACCGCAGAAGCAAGACAATGCTCACGTACAAGTAATTGGTTTACTTACCATGTAATAAACAATAAAATATTCCGGCCACGATGCTAATACCATATCCCTACGAGTTGTTTTATTGCCTCCGTGCTTGCATAATCTTTCCTTCCATAATTACTGATTTGGCTCATCAAAACCATGCAAAGCTTTGCACATTTGGCCTGAGGAGATAACTTGCTGCGCCTGATGACCTGACACTGATGCGTCCTTCGTTACACACCGCCAAGCCTGCTCTTCATAAATCCTGCTGCTTGAGTAGCTAGTAGATTAATCAAAATACTGGTTAATGATCGATTTATCTTGTTCACAAATTAACCTGGCCATTTGATATATTTCAGGCTTTCATCGGCTGACAAACAAATAGGCTATAAAACCGAATTTAGCAACAAATCCGGCCAACCAAATTATGCCATCAACAACTGCATTGCTTTATTACTCATTCAACAGACGAGTACAAACGCGCGGGTACAGTAACTGGTGAAAGTAAAATAAGACACGTACGGTAACTGTTGAACATCACACCGATATCAGAGCACGCTAGCTGCTGCCGGTAGCATGCATCCAGCAGGAACGTACGTAGCCTCACAACAGACAACACTTATTAGGGACATGATTATTGTGGCATCATGCAATGCGTGATGGACATAATAACCCGGCCGGCCGTGAAAGCTACTGGAGAATGGTCGAGCATATGTTATCAGTACAAAGAGGGCTACCAAAGCAACAATCTAGAGGCGAGTTACAATCCTGTCCTCCGCATGTGTCTTTGAAGACCTGGAGTAGCTTTCTTGTTGCCCCCAGCCCCAGCCCCAGACCCAGCTGCTGGTTGGAGTCGGAGGGCGTGGCAGTGGCCGCCGCCGACGACTCCACAGTTGCTAGCAGCAGCATGGCAGCCATGAACACCATCACCACAGCCATCTTCTTGCTGGTCGCCATTCTATTCCTCCGAACCCTTTAATTTCCAGGCACGACTACTTTGCTTGCTTCGCTAGCTAGCTCCGGCAAGCTTCCACAGATGACATAGCTTCCGAACCCCTACAATGCTTCTTATATATATAGCTAGACAGCTGCATTTCAGCATATTGCGAACAGCTGCATCGATCAACTTGACCGCCAGTTATTTCTTGCATCGATATAATGCAACTTGTTTCCATCGTCTATATGAAGCATACAATATTTCAGCGTGTTGCGAGTAAGGTCTTGGTGTGACCCGTCAGTCTAGGATTACACGGGCTTGTTTGGTTTGTTGCCACACTCTGCCGCAACTGGCGCGCCATAAATTTGACGAACTCGAGCTGGCGTTTGGCTGGTGACAGAGTTAAGGCGCGCCACAATAAAACCATAGCAACGTAGTTTAAGTTTGCTGCCACATCTTGCCAAATGTATGGTGAGCGTTCTCAACGCCAGACATTTGGTGCAGCCGCAGCTGCGGCACGGCAGTGTCGTAGGCACCGTCCAAACAGGCCCGGCTTATTATACTAGGACGATAATTGATCTATGTGCTGATGCTTCGTGTTGTGCTTCGTTCAGTTCGTTGATTGGCAAGCCTTTTTTTGTGTCACTGCATCAAAATTGATTTCTCGTAGCGCTTTCCCTTTTTCTTTAAGGGCGGCTGGGGCTGGAGCTGCCCCTACAGTGGCATGCTCGGACCCCAGCAGGCCAGCCGCTCCTACAAATACACAGTACGGGCGGCTGGTGTTTGAGCCGCCCCTACAAATGGCCACTGTAGGGGTACAGTGGCCATTTGTAGGGGCGGCTCAAACACCAGCCGCCCCTATAGTGGCCATTTATAGGGGCGGCTTAAACACCAGCCGCCTCTACAAATGCCCAACCATATTGTTTTAAAACTTTTTTCACATAATGCAATTTGACTATAACTTACTATAATTCGAATTTGTGGCTTGCAAAGACTTTTATAATGTTAGTGGAACAATTTGACCTAGGTTCTACGTTTATATTTTCACCAAATTCAAATTTGATCAAGTTTGACTATCCTAAAACTTATCTTGTTTGACTGTTTTAAAAGTGCTATTTAGAAGTCTTGCATAAAATAGTCACATACATGAAACTTGTATAAAAATTTCATACTCTTCAAACTTTATTCTTGGGTCAAGCATTGATTGCCATGCTATCTTGCCCAAATTCTAAGTTTTAAGCAGTTTTGGAACCCTATGTTTCAATGTTGCAATATGGATGTTTCGTTAGTTCATTTCTCAATGTTTCATTGTACACTTGTTTGAAAACTTTGTTCACATGTGATGCTACTATGCACTTTGTGGCTTGCAAACCTATGAGAGATGTAACACCCCAGGTGGCCTACATTTTATGCACTGTCATGGCATCACATGAGTGCATCATACATGAGCTTTAAGATTGCAACATGAGAATGCAACATGTGCAACATCTCAAATTCCCAATGAAACATGTGGAACATCTTAAATTCCCGATGAAACATGTGCAACATGACGTTGAAACATGTGCAACATCTTAAATTTCCAAATGAAACATGTGCAACATCTCAAATTCCCAATGAAACATGTGCAACATCACAATGAAACATGTGCAACATCTTGGGTTAAGCCTTGATTCCCATGTTATCTTGCCCAAATTCCAAGTTCTAGGAAGATTTGGAACCCTATGTTTCAATGCTGCAACATAGATATTTTGTTAGTTCTTTTCTCAATGTTAGTGGAATAGTTTGAAACCCCAAATGATTTCAGCTGAAAAAGTGATGAATACCGAAGCTGAACAACTCATCAAGATCTACAACTTTTATATTGGTCATTTCTTCATCCAATAAAGTGGTAATAACATTGTTCACAAATGTTACACATCTATCATTAGGTTTCATAAACTATATGAGACATGTGTAAGTTTTGTGAACAATGTGTACTAAAAATTTGTCAAATAAAGAAATGACCTACATAAAAGTTGTAGATATTCGTGAGTTATACAACTTTGGTATTCATCACTTTTTAAGTTGAAATAATTTGGGTGTTCAAATTCTGGTTTGAACTTGTCGTTTTTCAAATTTCAAAATTTGAACTGATAAAATTTAGTCAAATAACAAGATGATCAAACTAAAAGTGGCATGCTTTGATAGGTAGATCATGTAGTAGTTCATATGGTCACACATGGCATTGTGTCATCAGATTGAGGTTGTTGATTTAGGGGTTACGTAGTATCATTTTGATCTGTTTAGTTTGTGGCTGTGGTGCTCATGGGAAGCTCACTGATTTTTTTTTCTCAAAAATCTAACATAGCTTTCGATTGGTTGTATGCCCACCCTTTAGGCTTTCTAAACATGAGATAGCAGTTTTCCCATTGCCATTATTAGTCACCTCGTGTTGTCAGTCAATTAACTATTGCATTGTTAAAGGATGGAATCCAGAGGTGAAGGATATGGATTTTGCTTTTACATTATGCAGTACCTCTTTGCATGGTAAAACTGTAGCAGTCCGACAATTGCAAAAATTGAAAGCAGATGCTACTTGTTCTCAAGCAAAACTGAAAACAGATGCTATTCCTATCTCTATTTTTTCTACAGTACAATTTTATTGCCAATCTGGATCAATTCTCTAAGTAGACAAAAATACTGCTTAGTAGTCAAATATTGACATGCTAGGACCCTCCTTATTTGCCTTTCTTGTTAGTCATATATTGACATGTTGTTGGACTCATAATATGATGCTTAGTGATTCCTTTAGTTCCCTTACCTTGTGTTCCTTACTAATCATACACATAGTGAAGTTCAGTAACTCTTAGTTTTTTATGTAGAAAGTTGCAAAGATTTTTGGTCAGGATAAGAAGAAAGAACTAGCCACAACAGATAGCTTCACCTGTGAGAATTGAACATCGGCGTAGATAAACAGAAGAACATCGACTACTTAAAAGCATATCAGAGAACACGTATTGCATGCCATGCAGTTTTAATTGCAATTTGATATTTTATTTTGAGATTAGATTCTTAATTGTAGAATATATTGTAAAACATGTATTGTGAAACACGAACTTGTTATGATTAAGGCGTCGTTCGGTTATGCCATTCCCGCCGTTCCTGGCCAGGAATGGTTTTGACCCTACAGAAAATATCGAAAGAAATGCCACGTCAGGAATCGTTTTGGCCCAGATTTGCGGTAACCGAACGAGGCCTAAGGTGAATGCTCATGTGTTGCAATGGGAAAAAATACCGGATAACATGTATTGTAAAACACAAACTTGTAAAAAAAATTATTGCTCATCTTTCTAAAATCTCTATCTCTATCTCTACAACTAAAACATATCGTCCACCCAGCATTCGCCCCACGCTTATCTTTCGCGTAGGCATGAAGTGATGCAATAGGTTCTTACATTATGGACAATTGAAGTTGATGTTTTAGTTTCGCATTCAAATTTATAGTTATATTTTAATTGTCTACCTTTCTTGAAGACTTATGTAATATTGGTTGGAACATCACGATTGCAGTATCTATTTTAGGTAACAGTATAACACACACTCATATATATGTTATCGTGACATGTACCTAGTTACTACTACTACTAGTACTACTACTACTACCACTAGTACTGGCACTACCACTGCCAATACCACTACCACTACCACTAATCTTGAGCCTTTTTTATTTCTTATATTTCCTCGTGTATCTAAAGCACACTTTATTCCTTGTATCTGTTAGAACAAAGCACGAGATGACGTGGACAATAGGCAGTGCAGCCCGATCCCACCAGGATAATGAGTAACCAAGCCACGGTGGGCAAGTATAGGATTAGCTTTCTCAGGAGCAGTTCAATAACGAGTTAGATAAGGATGTAGCAATGATGCTTACTCAAGGGGATTTTGACGAGGAGCAAGGGGGAGAAGAGGGAAGAGAAGGAGAGGCTAATGAAGGCGAAGAAGGAGAGGCTGCTAAAGGCGAAGAGGATGATGATGATGATGACTCAGAGGGATATGAAAGTCCTAGGGATCCTTTCCCACGTGAACCCAGACGGAGGCCAACGGAGGACGAGTTGGACAAGGATTTTGACCTGCAAGAGGAGGTAGGGATAAAGCCTTAGTAGATTGTAAATTTTGCTAACCCTTTGACTATGTTACCGCTGCTAACACTTTGACTTGTCATTCATACAGGTCCCTTCTAAAGCTCCAAAAAGACGGCCAAACAAGGAGCAGGGGAAAGGAGGCCAGAGGCAGCAGCCACAAATACTAACATTTCGGCCTCCGCTCCCAACCTCAAGGCACAACCACGGCCTCGACTACCAAAACAAAGAGGAGCCGAGGAGATAGAAAGGCAAACCAATATCAAAGGCGGGGGTATGTTATGTGATAACAGAAGTCAGGCCACAAGGGCAGATCCTAGAGCCAAAGAAGTACATTGCGAAATTTCGTTATGCGATCGGGGCTCATGTAAGAGACAAATTGAACCCAACAATCCCCAACTAGAAAGATTATCCAGAGGAGAAGAAGACAGAACTATGGGATGAACATTTGGTGAAGAATTTCAGGTTTCTAGAGGGAACACATGAACTGGTAAAACATCATGCTTTTTAGATGATGGGACAGTCCTTCTAACGTTGGAGGACGGAACTGAACACAAAGTTTATCCAAAAGGGGTTAACTCCCTTCCACTTGTATGGCAACATAACTCCTGCTCAATGGGCATTGCTCATGATTGAGAAGACTTCACCGGCAACATTAGCCAAAAGTGCCCAAAACAAAGAGCAGGCGAAGAAGAACCAACACCACCCTCGTCTAGTCCCCGGTGGCTACGAGGCCAAGGAAGAGCAGTTCAGGAAGATGGATGTAGAGGCTGAAGCTTTTGGGAATATGACAGTGATGAAGTTGAAGCCATGCATCTGGCGTTGGATATATGCGAGGAGTGTGGATGAATCCGGCAGTAGTCTCAAATTTGCTAAGTCGGAGACCACAGAGGCCGTATCAAGGATACTAAAATATGCTGAAGACAAGGAGAAGGGCACATTCACTCCTTCTAGAGAGAGGGACGAGCTTAGCCTTGGCTTGGGAAACCCCGAGCACACAGGCCACGTAAGGGGGCTAGGGAAGCTGATGACCTAGAAGCACAGATTCCAAGAGGACCGGCACATGTACAAGAAATATGGCAGAGACCAGGAATCTAATCTTGAGCTCCAAGTGGCGGCTCTAGTTGCAAAGGTGCTAGAGGAGAAAGGACTGTCTATCGAGCCACGAACACTACTGGGGCCACCGGGAGAACTGGCTTTAGTTGGTAGCCCTCCGGATGTTCCCAACAGCCAAGGTTCCACTGCAACGACAACCGTCGTCGATCGCATACGGGAGCCAACTAGTTGCATCTTAGGGGTTCTCATTGGTAGGCAAAACGAGATGATTGAGGTGGCAAAGGGTGTGGCACATCCTTCGGGTGGCTGGCACAATAATGCCATCCCACAGGACTACACTAGGGTCGAGGTGCACACCGTGAAGCCCGAATTCATGAAGTGGAAGATAGAACACCCAACTCCCTAGGGGCTGTATTTACTTGGAGATGTCATGAACCAGTTCATCCTCTGACACAAAAAGGATATTGTATTGACTGTTTGTTCGCCAACTCCGAGTGATGTACATTTGGAGAGAGTTATTGAGGACGGGGAGGTATATTCACCAGCTTGTGATGACCATACTCCAGAGATGCTACATTCTTCCCCAAATCCTCACCACCACACGCCATAGCCTTCTCCGGCTTGCACCGATCAAGGGCATGACGAGACACCACACGTGCCTCACAACCCATAGCCTTCTCCACCTCGTACCGAGCAAGGGCATGACGAGACGCCGCATGTGCCTCACAAGCCACAGCCTTCTCTAGCTCGTGCCGAGCGAGGGCATGATGAGATACCACAGTCCTCAACAAGCGTAGCCGACACATGAACAATGAGTGCCTTCTCAAGAAGGTCATGCATGAGAAGCTGAGGACGTGCCTGAATGGGAAGTTCAAAATAAGATTCCCAAGAAGATAAGGCTAGTTTTTGTGGGGGATGCCGGACGCCGCGAGTGTTCACAAGTGGTATGCCCATGACCAGTTCAAGCCTGAGAACCAAGTTAAGGAAGTACTAGCACAAGGTTCTAAGGAGGCCGGTGATAGCAAACTGCACCAAGCGGTAAAGAAGTATCCAGATGTTGAATCCATCAAATGGTCAAAACATTGCCCAAAAAAATATGAAAGAGGCAAGCATTTTCTACCAAACCGGGTCATTTGGCAACTTCCCCATCACATGAGAAGGTTTCATGATTGGTACTTGCATGTAATCCCAACAAAGCTAACGATCATACAAGCAATCGTACCTGCCAGCACATTTGGAGCCCCAGAGGGGACAATTGCCTTTGACTTCAATGACATCCAGACATGCTTTCACCTTAGATCAATGGAAATGAATCTAATTCACACGTGGTGCCTGTAAGTCCATGCCCTCTCGATATGATATGAATGTAAATTACTTGAAGTTTGTTGTAACTAACCCACACTATGATTTGTAGAATGCAATCGCACATTGTGAAACAAATGCCAATCCTGAAAGCCGGGTATGTCGACCCTCAACCTATAGCACAAGCAAATTTTAAATACCCTAGAGAGTGGAAACTTGGTTGCAAAGAGCTAGCTGCTGGAAAGACTATTGCGGAGAAAGAGGCTATCTAGAATGGGGTAATAAGGAAAGAGTTCCTCAGGGTTGCGGCATACCTTCCCATATCTTTTACGAATATCCAACATAATGATGTCATATGGGTACCATACAACTTCAAGTAAGCTCGACTCTATACTTAAAGCTTATTTAATATATCTTTGTTCGATGCAAAACAGCTAATGTGTTTAGTTCTATGATTGAATTCATGCAACAACCACTGTATTGTTATAGGCATCATTGTCGAGAAGAGCATGGCATGGGTTCTCTGATTCTACAGACTTTGAACTACACACATACAAAGACTTCATAGCGATTCTCAAGACGTATATATATCAACAATCCTCATTAGCTTATATGCTTGTATACTTTAACGTTCACTTTTGTATACTAACAAGTTTCATTTGCTAAAATCATTCGAACAAGCCATTCAAGTTCTATGTCACTAAACATCACGGAAGGCATTGTCCAGAAAGGAAGCACACCTTTGGCTATCAAAACTCTATGTTCGGTAAGTGTAACTTACTTTGGCACTACATTATGAGGCTGTCAATAGCATTAGTTAACATTTCTATATGCGAAACACACACAATACCCCAAGCAGAGGCCGGGAGTCTAAATTATGGATATTACATATGTGCTTTCATGAGTTGTACCAGTGCCTATAGGAGACACCCTGGTTTGGTAAGTTTGAATCTCTTCACTTGTAGTATAAAAACCTACCTTATGTTATGAAATAATAAAAAAGGAGATACATGAGAGAAGGGACATGTACAATGATGATGAACTCTTAGAGCTCATCGGCGACCTTTGCGGCTTCATATTGGACGAGATTGTGCATGTCAAAGGCGACTACCATAACCCACAATCCGACTTAGGTAGTAATCCTAGGTACCAATACCTCCGTGAGCTTGAAAGGCTAGCTCTAGGCCGTTGATAACAATTTGAACAATTTGATGGTCTTGTGATTTGGACTTGTATAATTTAAACTTGATCTTGAACTTGTGATGTGATTTGGACTTGGACTTGTAGTTTGTGGACTTGAATAATTTAGACTTGTGATGTGGTGACTTATATACCTATATGTGCTGCTGTGGATGCTATTGGATTCATATATGTGGACTTATATATATATATATATATATATATATATATATATATATATATATATCTGTGTGTGTGTGTGTGCTGCTGTGGTCAAATTTCATATGCATATATTTATTTTTTTATTTAAAAATGCACTGTAGGGGCGGCTCAATCACTAGCCGCCCTTACAAATGCTATTTGTTGGGGGTGGTTCTATCACTAGCCGCCCTTATAATGCATTTGTACGGGCGGCTGAAAACACCTGCCACCCTTATAAATGTATTTGTAAGGGCGGCCAGGGAACCATCCTTACAAATCAACGATTTATAAGAGCGCCTGGGCAAGGGTAGCTAGCCTAGCCGCCCCTGTAGTGGCTTATGAGCCGCCCCTGTAGTGCTCTTTGGCAGTAGTGTGTTCTTCCCATATGGGAACAACAGTATGAATGGCATGGCATGAGCCCAACATATTACAAAATTTTGTTACACTAATATGATTCAGGCGAAATATCTATCACTATTTTAGTGAATGTGAGCCACAATTAATGCTTTCAATTTGGTCTTTGCATCAACAATGCATTTTTTTGACTTGCCTCTCAACTGGGTACAGCTGTAGCATCTGTTTATACACATGCACACACACACACACCCACTCAACACACGCACCCTACACACACCACTTTGTGTACAAACAAACCTACAACTATACTTAGATCAGAAGATCGCATCCTTCTTGAGATCACCAAAATCCTCTGATTTCATAGGCGACGAGCACGTCATGATAGCTTTGTGGCTTCACGCGTGAGAGGCAGACGCTTGGAACTAGTCCAAGCGGAGACTGTTTATTTAGGGAACCTACTGTTCCCAGTGAGACACCCGTGTCGAAGTTGGGCTTCGAACACCGGTGGGCAAGCAGCCACCACCGGCTCTTGCCACCCGCACTACGTGCGGTCCTCATCAACAATGCATTTGTATGGAACGTAGGAGTAATTTGTTACACCGTATATATGTCAGCAACCAGTCCCCACCGGCTGCAACTTATCCAAGTGCTGCGACAGGATCAGCCTGTACTTCGCCCGCACCCCGGCACAAGAGGCATAGACGGCCCAACGACCGCTACATTGGCCCATCCTGGAGGACTTAGCTTCTAGGGATATATGTAGGAAGAAGAGTGGAGCGCGTGAACATGAACAAATTGTATCAAACACTTCTATTAATCTAAGAACTCATCGAACTATATTCCTTGTTCTTCCCTTGCTCCTCCTCTCCCCTTCCACAAGTTGCTTTGCCTCTCACAATTGGTATCAGAGACTCCTCATCCTGGCCTCAAATCCACCACACCCACACTACACCTGCTTCCAGAGATCCCTAGGCGCCATGGATCCCCAACTCAAGTTGATTCTGGATGAGATCCAACAGTTGAAGGTGGAGTTCGGTCGCCGCTTTGAGCGTAGGTTCACCGACTTCGACGCCACTTGAATGCTCTCACACATAAGTCCAAGTTCCTGGTACCTGTTTTTGATGAACTCATGGATGAGCTTCAGGGCGCCCATTGGTTCTCGACACTTGATCTTCGATCGGGGTTCCATCAAATACTACTCCGCTCTAGCGAAGAGTACAAGACGACATTCTAGACGCACTTCGGACAATATGAGTTCAATGTCATGGCCTTTGGCCTCACAGGTGCGCCTGTCATAATCAAATATTACAAAACTTTGCACTCTAAGTTCTAAAAGGACATTTCAAAACTTTGTACTTCTAGATCCAGAACTTACAACCACATATAAAAAACTTTATGCTCTAATTTCTAAAGCACATTTCGAAACTTTGTACTTCTAAATTCGGAACTTATAATCACATATTAAAAAATTTTACACTCTAAGTTCTAAAAAAGCACATTTCGAAAACTTTGTACTTCTAGATCTAGTACTTATAAGCAAATATTAAAAACTTTGTGCTCTAACTTCTAAAGAATATTTTAAAACTTTGTACTTCTAGATCCGGAACTTATAATCACACATTAAAAAACTTTTGCACTCTAAGTTCTAGCACATTTCAGAAGCACTCTAAGTTGTACTTGTAAAACTTTGTACTTCTAAATTTAGAACTTACAATCAAGAGACACACCTCTTCATCCATGCCAACCCATATCCTTCTTTTCTGACTGTAAAAGTAAAGAGTTGTAAAAAATAGGGAAGATAAATTAGAAAATTAATCAAATATAGCAAGAAAAATCAAACAGCTAGGTGGCGGAATATCAAGCATACAAAGTGGTAATGTAAAAGAAAAGGACTAGGAAATGGGAACTACTTAGCAACCTGCCATTGCAGATAAGATGCAGGCTGCTACAAACTATTAATGTGGAGTTTTTGCTGTTGCTTATGAATCGGAACTTAGTTAAACATAAATATGGAGGGAAGAGAGCGAGGGAGGGAGGCAGAGAGCGAGGGAGAGAGAACAAATATATACCCACACACAGACAAACTTGCTCATTCAACCAGGAAATATAACGGCAATAGCAAACTAGAACTACTAAAAAGTTAACAACGCTTTACTTTGTGATTCACTAAATAAACAACATAGCATAAATACAGTTAATGTCAGTCACTCCCAAACATAGATCCGTGCTAATAACACCATAGCTGTCTTTTAATGAGCTACTAGGATTGCATTCCATCAGGACATAGGAGTAGTTTGCAGTGCACAGAGTCTTTTGACATGCTTCTATTGGCTACATACTATTTCATCCTACTATGACTAAACCAGTGACGGATCGAGAGTATGTCTAGCCGAAAATCTAATATACAACACGATATAATCCAATACAAATTTTGGTAAAAAGGTTTGGTTGTAACCAAATTTTCTAAACGGTTCCATATATAAGCAGAACAAAACTTCTTCACGTCTCGGCTTCCTAACACACTAAGGACCAAAAAAGGACTACTACAAAAGCACACATGTATCAGTCCCTTTCAGCAATTACTCTAGTGATGTAGTTTCTTTTGGCTAAATCTCCTTTTCTGTTACACTTCTAAACAAGCAGATCCATCTCTACTCATTGAGCTAGAGAACTGAATCAAACATACATTCTCAGCCAGAGAATTGAATCCGAGTATGGTCATCATTGGCTAAGCCAAATATTGCCAAATTAAAATGAAAAAACATAAAGACGGAGAACAAAGCTAAACAACAGTCAACATAACAATGTGACAATCTAGTGTTTTAGACACCAGGCAATAAGGAAATGATAGGTATACCTAATCTGGCTGTGCAACATCAGAGAAGATAACATTAATCATGCCAACCAACATCCGGTACCTTGCCGGGTGCCTGGCATCCTCAATAATGCCATCCAACAATATCAGACATATAAGACCCAGTTGTGCCAGAAGCAGCATCAAGATACAACACACGAGTACCAGGAGCCTACATATTGTTAACAAATTGTCAGTTGTAACAACGCCACAGTTTCTACTTGCAAGAAAACATATAGTACAAAAACACATTTGAGTTTAGCAAATCAACTTACATCCAAATGTTTGTCAAACGCCACCAAGCACAGCAGCAGCCAGCTTGGAACGGAAAAGGGGTTCCACACCCTATATTCAACCTTTGTTCCATCCTCATTCTAAAATGCCCAAACAATCAAATAATAGAAATAAATCCGTCCTACAACAGATTGTCAATTGACGAGTTTTAGAAACTACGACATTATGAATATTTAGAGCAATACTTTATCCCAGAAATGGAAAGGGAAACAAATAAAACTATATATCATTCGGCATTAGTGCATCTTAAACTCAAATTTGCATCATCCATTTACATGTCCTGAAGGGGAATATGAGTAACTGAGTAAGATCATCCTTTACAGAGCTGCAAGCCCAGAATGTTGACACAAGATAATAGTCCAATACTTAGTTAGAATAAATCTAATGAGTTGGCAGAAACCGTAAGTCTACTTTTTATATGTACATTATTGCCCTTGCTAGTGCTATGGTTCTCCCATTACTTGGACCAAAAGAAAAACTAAAAAAATAGATCCAAATATGATCATCTAGTTATGATTTTTATCTTAACATGGGCGGAAGAAGAAAAATCTAACACAAAATCGAAGAAAAATTAGAACAAACTCTTGATCTGCAATTTCAGATTGAAAACCATAAAAGCTATGATAATATAGCTTTCCATCACTAGAATCAGTGGAATAAAAGCGCTTGGGGTAATTGTTTCATCATCAATCAGCCAGCTCAAGAGTTGACAAATAGTACTCCAGAACCGTCCAATCAGTATTTTAGTACCATATAGGTATCGAAAATCAACAGATCTAACACTACAAACAACAGACCAGCAACATGTAATCAGCCTAGCAGGCTACACATGCAACTCTAGGATCTCATTGCCATTTCCTCTATGGACTCGAATCACAAATACATCCAACGTACCATTAAATCCTAGAATAATCAATCAAACAACTACATAATTAGATCTATTGAACCAATGACCCCAAACAACTGAGCTTAGATCAAGGGACAGCGCGTGTTGTACGAAAGTACCTACAGACCTCTAGCAATGGCGGCCTGCGCCCTCGGCGTTGGAGATGGCCATTGCCCGCGCTGCTCGGGAGAGCTCGCCCAGGCGACCTATGCCGCCGCTCGAGGACCTCGTCCGGGCGCGACCCGCGCCGTCGCTCGAGGGACCTTGCACGGGCCCTCGTCGGCCGCGGCCATGGAGGACTGCCCCGCCGCGCCTTCGATAGGTGGGCTTTGTGCCCGGAAATGTGCGCCGCTACGTCTGGGCGAGAAGAGGATAGACGAAGGGGAAAGGTTGCAGCCGGTCTCACCCACCAGAGAAGTTTGAGTCGATGGGTCGAAGAGTCTGACCGGTTCGTTCGCTGCTAGCGGGTGCGCTCTCCAGTGCCGGATCCGAATAACGAACAATAGACCCAATAACACCCAATAGATAGCATGGATCTCAAAAGCAAATCGATGCTCCAAAATTCAACAGATAAAAGAAATCTGTTGACAGAAATATAGCAAATTCTAGATTTATAGAGTGCTGATGTGATTGCATGTTGTCATGATGGATGGGTACTAGTGCCTTTTTGCCCTTGTTACAATTGTCAGTGTCAAGGTGTGGTCGTGCACCAATCACTCAGTTGAGTTCTCTTCGACCTCAATTTCGGTGCATGTTTTTTAGCTGAAATGCGGGATTCTTTTTCTGTTTTCTATATGTTTTCCATATGAAAATGAACAGATTTATGTGGAGTTCCTATATGATTTCCGTGAAATTCTTACATTCTAAAAATAAAAAACTGTTGATACGTGCAGAGTCATTGTCTCATTGGGGAAGGCCGCTGACTTTTTTTTTTGGTCCTACTGATGAAGTGAAGGCACTGAGCTACTCGTAGGCAAAAAGTGAATCAGCAATGAGGTATGGCGGTGCAAAAGTTCACAATGGCCATAAATGGCAGGAAGTTGATATAAGGCCTTCCCCAACGTACTAGGGTGGATATATGCCCCAACGTCCACATAAGTACCTGTAGCTGTAGGCCTCGAGCTCCACGGATCAAAAGAAGCAAATGCAGTTGCAGCATCTGAATGAACCATCCAAATCTGTATAGGTTCTATCAGCCTATTTGTGTTGCCATTTTGTCGTCGTAGCGAAGGCTTTGCACTAAAACAGCTGGAATGCACGCCTCTCATGTAACGAAATACAATTTATGTTGTTTCCTCTCTGTACTTTTGTTTACTATTAAAGGAGCTTGTTTTGCATCCGGGGCACTTCTTCTCTTGGGCATAAACAATTCAACATTCAACTCCAATTTGTAAAAAAAACGGCCTTGCTAGCGCCCGGACGACCGGCGCGAGGAGCGCGTCCGGACGCCGAGCCGCGAGCGTCAGTTCCCACACCTGCCCACTACGGAGAAAAGAAAAAAAAGAAAAGCAAAGCCCGCCCGCCCGCCCGCCCCGCCCTACCCGCTCCGCACGGAGGAGGAAGAAGAGCAGCCCTTCGTCCGCTCCCAGCGCAAAGGAGCCTGTCCCCACCCCCACGAGCACGGGTCCTCCCTGCCCCCCGCCTTCCAGGCTCCAGCACATCCGACCGCCACCCAGCACGACCCCCACAGCCTGCCCCCACACGCTGGCCGCTGCAACACAAATGCACATGATAGTGCAACAACACTGAACATGCTACTACAACGATAGGATCAAAAAGCTGAAACACCATGACCATAGTATTACAACAAACACCGAATAGATGCTGCAACAACAAGAAATCACTACTACAACATGCAGATTGAAGCATTGGTTGCAGCTACTGAAACACAATGAACATAGTATTACAACAAACAACGAACAACTGCTGCAACTGCATGCAACAACTATTACAACATGCAGATTGAAGCAATTGGATGGAGCAGTTGAAACACCATGGACATAGTATTACAACAACACCCGAATAGTTGCTGCAACAACATGCATCAATCTACTGCAACATGCAGATTGAAGAACTAAAACACTATCTTAAAAACAGTACTGCAACAACGACTGAAACATGTTGTAACATCTAGAGAGAACCATTGCAACAACCGGAGAACACCATTGCAACACGCGCGAGAGCTGAAAACCAGAGAGCTTGCCGGAACACTAGCCCCCCACCACATCCCTTAGATCCAGAGGGGGAGGAGGATGAGGATGAGGAGGAGGAGGAGGAGGAGGGCTCAGATCCAGATCCAGAGAGGAGAGAGGAGAGCAGGCCTTAGATCCAGTTTCCTTCGCCACCTACCTCGTTGAAGCCGTCACGTCGACCTCTTCTCTGCTGAGGGGAGCAGGAGCCGGGTCGCTATGGGACGCAGGGAAACAATGGAGGTCGCGGAGGGAGAGGAGAGGGACGGAGGGCCAGCAGGCGGCACGCGGCGGCGAGTGGCGCATGGCGCACGGCATGCATCCCCGGAGAAGCGGCATGGGCGGCGCATGGCATGCGTCCCCGGAGAAGCGGCACGAGCAGAGTGGAGAGGGGCGAGCGAGCCAGCGGAGAGAAGCGAGCGGGCGAGCGGATAAGTACACGGGTGCGGACGAGTGGACGAGGCGCGCTGAATGAGGCGTCCGGAAGGATCGGACGCTCGTCATGTATCATTACCGAAAAAAAAGCATTCAAGTCCAAAAAAGGCTGAAACTGATTTTTTTAGGCTCCTTGGAAGGGCCTAGTAAGCTGGCTTATCAGCCGTGTTTTAACTTTGGATTGGGCTTCACCAAAAGAGGCCCTAACTAAATATGGCAACTATGTGCTGTTGGGCCTTATATAGTCTGGAGTCCCACTTTCCTTGACCTAATGTTCAATTTGTCATTATTTGCCACGTTGCTTATTTGAGCTTTTTTGGCACATTTTAAGTGCTCTTTTGCCGAATGCCTTCTGGCTTATAGAGACAACCTTACACTAATTGTGTATTATAAATTATTTTTTAACCCAATAAAACTAAATGCAAAGGCATGAACGCAAGCAAGAAAATTAAATTAAATTATAAAAATGTGAGTATATCACATTTTGCACTGATGAAATTAACAACAACCAATTTAAGTCTTGCAAAAATTTTGTAAAATCATTTATTTTATTTAGTGTTTTCTATTCACAACCATATATATATATATATATATATATATATATATATATATATATATATATATATATATATATATATATATATATATATATATATATATATATATATATATAAAGATTAACCCGGCGTCACCGCACACTACTGCTCGCAGGCATCATAGACACAAAGAGGGTAAGCAGGGCAACAGTCTTCATCATAGACACAAGAACTTCCTCTGCACGAGTTGATCTGGAGTAGCTTTCTTCTTGCCCCCAGCCCCAGCTGCTGGTTGGAGTCCGAGGGCGTGGCAGTGGCTGTTGGTGCCGCCGCCGCCGCCGACTCCACAGTTGCCAGCAGCAGCAGCACCACGGCAGCCATGAACACCATCACCACAGCCATCTTCTTGCTGATCGCCATTCTATTCCGAACCCTTTAATTTCCATGCACACGACTACTTTGCTTGCTTCGCTAGCTCTGGCCGACAAGCTTCCTCAGATAGCGAGACATGGAGGCTCCTATATATATATATATATATATATATATATATATATATATATATATATATATATATATATATATGCATTTCAGCATATTGCGAGTAGCTGCATCGATCAACTTGACCACCAGTTATTTCTTGTTTCCATGGTCAATATGGAGCATATATATTTCAGCGTGTTGCGAGTAAGCGCTAACGAGTGACGAGTAGGCTGTTAGATGTTTAAGCAATTTTCAAATCAATTTAATCCAGAAAAATAACACCATAAAGATGATGACATATATAAAAATTAGCATAGTAATTATAACATCATATATACTTATATGAACCATAAAACCATGATTCAAAACATGTAAGCATGGTATATTTGTCATATAAAGCATATCATCAAGATCATGTAGCATATGAACAACAACGACATGACCCAAAGCATCAAAACATGGCATACCAGAGAACATATACAAATATAAAAACAAGAGTGAGTTTGCGGATATACCCAGAGTAGGGTCTCATGCCGAAGGCATCGGAGGCTCCACTCGCACTAGCACCTCCAGTCATAGTGTGCAGATTAGTGCATTGCTTGAAATAGTGGACTACAGTCGTTGCAGGAAGGCGTTCGCAGTGCCGACTCCCACGCACCAAAGGAAGAAGACAAGAGTGAGTTTGCGGATATACCCAAAGGAGGGTCCCATGTCGAAGGCATCGGAGGATCCACTCGCACTAGCACCTCCAGTCTTGGTGTGCATATTAGTGCGTTGTTCAAAGTAGTGGACCACAGTTGTTGCAGGAAGGCGTTCGCAGTGCCGACTCCCACGCACCAGAGGAAGAAGACGATGGCGTGCGCAGATCAGGGAAGAAGACGTCAACCGATGACATGGAGAGGACCAATCGCGTAGTCGCTCCCCAAAAACCAAATCGCCTGCACACCCCCGAGAAAGGTTCTGAGGCGATCGGTGGTTCCAGAGGCACCTGCTCTCCCGCAACCTCGTGCATGCGAAGTCACGGGACGGAGATCGCCATCTAGCAGCGGAGCGGTGGTGTCTGTTCTCTCAAAAGAAGAAGGATAGGAGCGAGGACTCTCATTCCCGCAGCGGGAAGGAGAAGGGGCCAGTCGGGGAGATCAAGAGATGGTAACTCATGGGATTAATGCCGACCCACATTCACCATAATACAAAAGACTTGAAAATCCCGCAATTATGAGAGGTGAGTGGCAAAACCGAGCCACGCCCGCTCGCCTCCTACCTGCCTCGCCACGCCACACCCCCGGCCTAGCCCGGCCGCCGGCGGCGCACGTGCGCGCGTGTGGCACGCCTTTATTCTTTCCTCATCCTCTCAATATAGATGGATAAAATCCAACCATATAAGTTGAGTCAACGTTTAGTCAAACTCCTATACGGTACAAATCATACACCATATAATGTTACGAACCATATATTTTATTGATTTATTAACTGTATTATGAGCCAAGCCCACAATAAATCCAATAATCCCCACCAAACTCTAGGGTTTGTAACAAAATGATTTCAGAACCACAACTCTTTTAAGGTGAACATCCATTTAGAACAATAGTTTCGCTCAGTCACAACTAAACAATGGACTATGTCTTAAATTGATAGTTTTGCGTAAGGTGAGATTCACTAAAGTCCATTACTGATACTAAGCCGCAATTGGTATCCCCTCTGTTTTGAAGCATATAAGTCATACTTCAGTGCCTTTCATAAGTATTTAGAGGTTACCCAAACCTCATAGACTATGACTAGTAGTCTTACTTATATAGGTGCGTTCCTCAAAAGATGTTCTGTAGGACAACATCTTTTCTTAATCAAGACACTTGGAACACATTAAGGTAAACACCAACCTGCCTTACAGAAGGAAAAATATGCATCAGAAATGAGCCTTTATATGGGATCTTTCCTCGCAATCTACTACTAGCTTGTTTTACCATCCTATTTCATGGGATCTCCGATCACATAAGACATGTTACCACCATAGTAGATTTTAAGTGGGTCTCATACCCATCTCTCTCGATGCACTCTCTATCACATTTCGTGACAGGCCCTTTGTAAACTGATCTGCCAGATTATTGGACGTGTGAACATAGTCCAACGCAATAACTCTGGAGTTTCTCAATTTTCTGATAGATTTTAACCGTCTCTTAACATGCCTCGTGGACTTTATGTTATCCTTAGAACTGTTAACCTTGGTAATCATAGTCTGGTTATCACAGTTCATAGAAATAGCCGGTATCAGTTTTTCAACAACCGATAAATTCATAAGAAGATCACGCAACCACTCGACCTCAGACCCAGCAGTATCTAATGTTGTGAGTTTTACTTCCATTATAGACTTTGTTAAGACGGTCTGCTTGTAAGACTTCTAGGAAACAACGCCACCTCCAAGCAGAAACACATATTCGCTCATAGTATAAAGCTCATCAGCATCAGAAATCCAGTTGGCATCACTATAGCCTTCTAGCACCTTTGGGTTCCCAGTATAATGTATACCATAGCTCATAGTACCCTTTAGATAGCGCATTACTCTCTCAAGAGCTTGCCAATGATTATCTCCCGGGTTTGACACAAACCGGCTTAGCTTGCACACAACATAAGAGATGTCAGGTCTTGTTGCACTAATAAGATACATGAGTGAACCAATGATCTGGGAATATCTCAATTGATCCCTTACTATTCTCTTATTTTTTCTCAGTAGCACGTTAGGGTCATAAGGTGTAGGAGCAGGCTGACAGTCACTAAACCCAAAGTGACTCAGCACCTTTTCCACATAGTGAGATTGTAACAAAGTTACCCCACCATCACCTTCTCTTAAAAGCTTGATATTAAGAATAACATCAGCTTCTTCCAAATCTTTCATCTCAAAATTACTCGATAAAAATTTCTTCACTTCCTTAATCACTTTGAGGCTTGATCCAACGATTAATATGTCATCAACATACAGGCACAAAATAACTCCTTCACCCCCACCATATCGATAATACACACATGAGTCATCTTCATTCACAATAAAGCCAGCAGATGTCAAAGTTTTGTCAAACTTCTCGTGTCTTTGCTTAGAGACTTGTTTTGGGCCATACAATGACTTTAATAGCTTACACACCTTGCCCTCTTGACCATTTGCTATAAACCCATCTGGCTGATCTATGTAGATCTCCTCCTCCAACTCTCTATTTAGGAAAGCTGTCTTAACATCCATTTGATGAATAGTAAGACCAAAGGAAGCTGCCAGAGAAAGCAACACTCGAATTCTATTCAATCAAGCAACTGGTGAATAAGTATCAAAGAAGTCTTCACCCTATTTTTGAGTATAACCTTTGGCTACAAGCCTTGCCTTGTACCTCTCAATAGTACCATCAGATCTAAGTTTTTTCTTGAACACCCATTTGCAGCCAATAGGCTTGCATCCATATGAATGATCAACTACCTCCCAAGTTCCATTAGACATGATAGAATCCATCTCACTCTGTACTGCTTCCTTCCACAAGTCAGCATCAGGAGAGAAATATACCTGTTCAATGGTCGTTGGTGTGTCATCCACAAGGTACTTAATATAGTCATCCCCAAAAGATTTTGCAACTCTCTGTCGCTTGCTCTTTCTGGTGACTGCAATGTCATCATCCTCAGGATTTTACGTAAGGGGCTCCTCAATTTGTTCTATCAGAACAAAATTTTCATGCTCATGGGGAATTACAGATTCATAACTAGTCGTGATAGGTGCAATTTTCTTAAAAATTCATTCTCAAAAAATGTAGCGTCTCTAACCTCTATTATTGTACCAACATGCATGTCAGGTACCTCAGAATTTATAATTAAGAACCTATATCCAACACTGTGAATAGCATAACCAAGGAACACATAGTCAACAATTTTAAGTCTAAGTTTGCGCTTCTTGTTGATCGGCACATTCACTTTAGCCAAGCAACCCCAAGTACGCATATATGAGAGATTTAATCTTTTCTTTTCTCATTCCTCAAATGGTGTGATTTCTTTATTCTTTGAAGGAACTCTATTTAGGACATGACACGCAGTCAAAATTGCCACACCCCACCATTCCTTAGATAGTCCTACAGTGTCTAACATGGCATTTACCAACTCAGTTAGAGTACAGTTCTTTCTTTTGGCAATTCCATTAGATTGTGGTAAGTATGGCGGTGTCCTCTCATGAATAATACCATGTTTCACGCAGAATTCAGAAAATTCACTAGAGAAATATTCTCCACCTCGATCAGACATTAACCGTTTAATTTTTTCTCTCAAGTTGATTTTCTGCTTCAGCTTTATAGGCCTTAAAATAATTCAACATTTCATATTTTGTTTTAAGTAGATACATGTAGCAAAATCTAGTGCAATCATCTATAAAAGTCATGAAGTATCATTTATCACCCT
This sequence comes from Saccharum hybrid cultivar R570, assembly GCA_038087645.1. NCBI lineage: Eukaryota > Viridiplantae > Streptophyta > Magnoliopsida > Poales > Poaceae > Saccharum > Saccharum hybrid cultivar. Next base: position 2,281,825 of record JAQSUU010000262.1, on the reverse strand, counting down.
TAGTCAAATCGCCATTCATTTCACATAAATCAGAACGAACGAGTTCTAGCAGTGTCAAATTCCTTGCCTCAGTAGCCTTGTGAGGCTTACGCGGTTGTTGGATTGTACACACATGGCACATAGAACCTTTGACCACGTTAAATTTTGGGATTAAATTCATATTCGCTAACCGCATGATACAGTCAAAATTAACATGACAAAGACGTGAATGCCATAAATCCGACTCATTCGAGATATCAACGGTGTTCACAAACTTATTACACACATCAAGCAACGATAAGAGGAACAGACCTCCGCAGTCATAACCTTTACCAACTAATATACCATGTCTCGACACGACACACTTATTAGACTCGAGCACAATCTTGTAGCCATCATGACACAACATAGAACCACTAATGAGATTCTTCCTAATGGAGGGGACATGCTGCACGTGCTTCAATAGCACCGTCTTTCCCAAAGTAAACTTCAGAACGACCGTACCAACACCAAGAACACATGCACGCGAATCATTTTCCATCAGCAAGGCTCCAGTCCCGCCAACCTGGTATGAGGTAAACAAAGAAACATCAGCACATACATGAATATTAGTACTGCTATCCATCCACCACTCAGGTGAATGACAAACTGAAAGAACAAAAGGTAAATGATTACCACACCCAGATGTTCCTCTTTCAGTCTCGCTAACTATCATGTTGGCTGCTTTCTTCTCTTGCTTAAATTCGTGGTCTGGGTACGCACTTGCCCAATAATCATCCTTATCGCAAACAAAGTAACCTCCACCTTTCTTGTTGTTTTTCTTCTTGAACTCAGTTGTTTGCTTGGGCTTGTTCTGATTGTTTTGTTCTTCTTCTTGTTGTTATTACGAAATGCAAATGAGTTTTTCTACACCATGTTTGCAGCAGAGGTCTCAACCCCTTTTCCATGCCCGTCCTTTGCTCTCGCCCTCTCCTCAATATCAAGAGTACTAATAAGTTCAGACACACTGAATTCTTGTATCTTATGTTTTAGAGAAGTAGCAAAATCCCTCCAAGAAGGTGGCAGCATAGTGATTATACCGCCGGCCACAAACTTGTAAGGTAACGGACATAGGAAAAGCTCAAGTTTCTTAGCCAGTGCCTGAATCTCATGAGTCTGTTCCACCACAGAACGGTTTTCAACCATCTTATAGTCATACAACTGCTCTATGAGACACAGCTCACTCCCAGCATCAGAAACTCTAAACTTTGCCTCAAGAGCATCTCATAACTCTTTGCCTGATGCACAGGATATGTAGCTTTTCTCATACTTGCTGTGAAGAGCACTAATCACAGCGCCTCAGAACGGGTTATCGGTAGCCCGAAACTTAGGCTCAGCCTTAGGAGCTAAGTTCTCAGGCTTCCCCTGTGCGACGTGATAGCAACTCATAGCAGTTAGCCACAACTTCATCCTGGCACGCCATATCATGAAATTTTCCCATCAAAAGCATTTGGCTTTAAAGCGACAGCAAAACCACCGAGAGAAAATTGCCTAATATTAGGTTTTTGGAATGTTAGATGTTTAAGCAATTTCCATGTCAATTTAATCTAGAAAGATAACTACATAAAGATGATGACATATATAAAAATTAGCATAGTAATTATAACATCATATATACTTATATGAATCATAAAACTATGATTCAAAACATGTAAGCATGGTATATTTGTCATATAAAGCTTACCAGCAAGATCATGTAGCATATGAATAACAACGACATAACCCAAAGCATTAAAACATGGCATACCAGAGAGAACATATATAAATATAAAAATAAGAGTGAGAAGCATCAAACACATGGCATACCAGACAGAACATATATAAATATAAAAACAAGAGTGAGTTTGTGAATATACCTAGAGGAGGGTCCCATGCCGAAGGCTTTGGAGGCTCCACTCGCACTAGCACCTCCAGTCATGGTGTGCAGATTAGTGCGTTGCTCGAAGTAGTGGACCACAATCATTGCAGGAAGGCATTCACAATGCTGACTCCCACACACCAGAGGAAGAAGACGATGGCATGCACGGATCAGGGAAGAAGACGTCGACCGATGACGTGGAGAGGAGAAGTCACGTAGTCGCTCCCTAAAAACCTAATCGCCCGCACACCCTGAGCAGAGTTCTCAAGCGAGCGGTGGTTCCGAAGGCACCTGCTCTCCCGCAACCTCGTGCATGCGAAGTCACGGGATGGAGATCACCATCTAGCAGTGGAGCGGTGGTGTCTGTTGTCTAAGAAGAAGAAGGATAGGAGCGATGACTCTTATTCCCGCAGCGGGGAGGAGAAGGGGCCAGTCGGGGAGATCAGGAGATGGCAACTCACGGGATTAATACCAACCCACATTCACCATAATGCAAAAGAGTTGAAACTCCTGCAATTATAAGAGGTGAGTGGCAAAATCGAGCCACGCCACGCCCGCTCGCCGCCTGCCTGCCTCGCCACACCCATGGCCTGGCCGTCGGTGGCGGCTGCGGCGCGCGCGGTGTGGCACGCCTTTATCCTTTCCTCAACCTTTCAATATAGAAGGATAAAATCCAACCATATAAGTTGAGTCAACGTTTAGTCAAACTCTCATATGGTACAAATCATACACTACATAATGTTATAGACCATAGAGTTTATTGATTTATTAAATGCATTATGGGCCAAGCCCACAATAAATCCAACATACGCGCATCAAGAGATGAGATGATGCATTTTTTTATGAAGGAAGTTTTTATTAAAGCCTCAGAAGCAATACATCGAGTTGATACAAAGCCAAATAGGGTAACTTTCGGCCTCTGCCTAACATGAGGCACCCAGCCAAAGAAAGAGAAGAAACTTGACACAATCTAGTGACTATCAATTCGTAAACTAGACCGCCACCCATGTGCCTGGGAGAAAAAAATCCTTGGCCACCTGCGTCAACTGTTGTGATACCGCTACAACTGTATCCTGCAAATTCGGCTTCTGCAAAATAGTCTAAGTATGTAGCCAATGGGTAACCAAATAGATAATCTGCACAGGAGAAAACAGATTTAAAAAAAAAACAATTTCCTCCTGAGCCAAATAGACCAACAAGTCGCAGCTCCTCCTAGTAGGAGTAAAAGCTTGACATCTTTGTTGACACCTCTTAGTCAGCCATTGAACATATGACCTATATTGTGAGGTTTTAAAAGACCTGTCGCAACATGAATAAAAGACCAAATTGAACAAGCAAGCCGGTAGTCAAAGAACAAGTGCTTAATTGTCTCTTCTTTGTGACAAAAGCAACAAGTTTTACTACCTTGCCAATTGCGCTTTGCTAGGTTATCCTTTGTCAATATAACTCCTCATCGTAGGTACCACATGAAGATTTTTATTTTTAGTGGGGCTTTCACTTTCCAAATGAGTTTGTTAATATTTGGGATGTCAGTATGTAATAATGCTTGATAGTGTGACTTCACCGAGAATTTTCCATTTGGATGTAAATTCTAGTGAAACTTATCTGGTTCATGGGCCAATTCTATATTAGCAATACGGGGCAACAAATTGTTCCACGCTACTAATTTGGGACCAATGAGGTCTCTTCGCCAAGATAGGTTTGGTGATGGACCAGAAAGAATCTCCGCAATGGTAACATGTTTAGGTCTGACAATGTTGTAAAGACAAGGGTATTGTTCCTGTAAAGACGAATTTCCTAGCCATTTGTCTTCCAAAAAACGTACTTGTGTCCCGTCCTTTACAATGAAGGATCCAAAGCGGAAAAAGTCTCGCTTCACCTTCATAAGACTAGACCAGAAATGTGAGTCCCCATTTTTCCATTCAACTTGTATTAATGGTTTCGAGCCTAAATATTTATTGCGGAGTAATTGCTGCCAAGTTCTCTCTGTGGTAAGTAACTTGAACAACCATTTATTAAGTAGAGAAATATTTTTAATATGCAGATCATGAATTCCAAGACCTCCTTGGTTTTTGGGATGACATAATATGCTCCATTTAGCTCAACGATATTTCTTTTTTTCTCATCACCTTGCCAGTAAAATCTAGACCATAAATAATCCAATTTCTTTTGGACTCCTCTTAGCAGGGCAAAGAAGGACATCATGTACATTGGTAGGCTGCTAAGCATTGAATTTATCAATGTTAAGTGTCCCCCAATTGAAAGATGTTTCCCTTTCCAACTACCCAGTCGCCTCTCAAAACGTTCCTCAACCTTCCTCCACTCAACATTCCTAAGCTTCCTAAAAATATATAGGAATTCCCAAATACCGAATTGGAAAATCACCAGACTTAGAGCATCTCCAACAGTTTGGTAAAAATTGCTTGCTAAATTTTATGATTTGGCAACTCCCTAAAATATATGCCAAGTGAAATAATAGACCATCTCCAATAGTTTGCCATTTTGACTTGCCAAATTTTCAAATGACTTCGGATATAGAAATAGCCAAAATGAGAGTTGTAGATCACAATAAGTTATGAAACTTTGTAGTTGACAATTTTTTTATTTGAAATCATCTTGTCAACGAAAACTAAGTTTGAATTTGCAAAAATTTGAAATTTGTTTTTTTAAAGTACCTTGGATGGGGAAACAACCGAAATGAAAGTTGTAGATCTCGAAAAGTTATGAAACTTTGTAGTTGACAACTTTTTTATTTTGAAATCATCTTGTCAACAAAAACTACGTTTGAATTTCTTAAATTTGAAATTCAAATTCTGTAAATGACCTTGGATGAAGAAACTACTAAAATGAAAGTTGTAGATCTCGAAATGTTATGAAACTTTGTAGTTGATAACTTTTTGATTTGAATTCGTTTAGGGCCTCAAACAAGCAATTTACACTCAATTTAGTATAATATGTAGGGAACTAAAATGAAATCTAGACACAAATGATTATGTGGTGTAGTGGTAGAGGAGGGTACGCTCAAGGGGAGGTTGTGGGTTTGAATCCGGCTGGCCGCTTACCGCGTGAAAAATGCCATGACTTGCTATTTTTTTCAGGTTTTTTTGGTTCAAATTTTACCGAGTGTTTTTTTTTTTTGCCGAAGGTCGACTCAACGCTTGGCAAAGCTTTTGCCGAACTAGCTGTGTCCGGTAGTGTGGGTGGGAGAACCTGGACGTGGCGGTGTCCGAGTCCGTCGTATGCTGGGCGTCCCGCACCAACTTCTCCACGACGCACTCGCTCTGGGCCTCCCTCGTGTGCTAGCAATAGCATTGTGGTGTTCCACCACTGGCGTAACCAGAGGGGGCTAGCAGGGGCCTAATTTTTTTTTATATACTCTTCAGCCATAATAATAGTAGGAATTTCAAAGGAAATGAGTTCTTGAAGGTATTATATCCATGCATTTCCTTCATCCTAGCCCCCGTTACGTTTTTCTCTGATTCCGCCTGTGTTCCACGCGGCGCCAGCGTGAGCTGGGATAGTGCTTTGGCCGTTCTTTGCCTGTAAAAGAAATGCAATGCAAAGGTGCTGAGGGTGAGGTAATTAGATATAAATTTAGGGGTTTATTTTGAATTGTTTTTATTATGACAGATGTGGGTAATTTATATATAAATATAGGGAGTTATTTTGAATTATCTTTTGTAATGGTAGATGTGGTTAATTTAGATGCAAAATTAGGGGGTTACCTTATAAATTTTTTATAATGGATGTGGTGGGTAATTTTTTTTAATAAACTACAATAGATACAATGGCTATTATCGATGAAAACAATTAGAGTCTACCAAACCAAAGGTTAGATGTTTCTGATTATTGTGAGAATTTTTAGGATTTATCTTTCCTAGCGCATCTGGAGAGAATTAACGTGGTGCCTCTGTTGGGGCCACTAATTAGTAAAAGTTTGAGCATCTCCAAGAGTATCATATATTTTTTCTCCTAAAAACATGTAGTTTTGCAACTCCTAAAAATGTATTAGTAGAAAAAAAGAAGGTCATCTCTAAGAGTTTCCAATAATCCACTTCTAAAATATAGAAAACAATTTTACATCAGGAATCCTATACTATTTCTAAATTATCGTAACCATTTTTATATTTGATTCTCCCATGTATATTTGCATCAGGAACCCTTTCCAACTTCTTATTCTTTCCCACACCCTTCCACCTTTAGATTGAGCGACCGATACGCACAGGAAAGCAGTATCCGCGCGGCCGCTAGTACACGCAAAGTTACGCGCGACGGGGAAGGATTTTCCAAGTGCGTAAATTTTAAGAACATGGATTAGAAGTTGTTGAAGAGGAGTTTTTTCTCATCTTACTAAAAACTCAGAATTGGGAAGAGAAATAAGGTACACTTGAGATGCTCATCCATCCGCTAACTAGCAACACGTGACCGCAGAAGCAAGACAATGCTCACGTACAAGTAATTGGTTTACTTACCATGTAATAAACAATAAAATATTCCGGCCACGATGCTAATACCATATCCCTACGAGTTGTTTTATTGCCTCCGTGCTTGCATAATCTTTCCTTCCATAATTACTGATTTGGCTCATCAAAACCATGCAAAGCTTTGCACATTTGGCCTGAGGAGATAACTTGCTGCGCCTGATGACCTGACACTGATGCGTCCTTCGTTACACACCGCCAAGCCTGCTCTTCATAAATCCTGCTGCTTGAGTAGCTAGTAGATTAATCAAAATACTGGTTAATGATCGATTTATCTTGTTCACAAATTAACCTGGCCATTTGATATATTTCAGGCTTTCATCGGCTGACAAACAAATAGGCTATAAAACCGAATTTAGCAACAAATCCGGCCAACCAAATTATGCCATCAACAACTGCATTGCTTTATTACTCATTCAACAGACGAGTACAAACGCGCGGGTACAGTAACTGGTGAAAGTAAAATAAGACACGTACGGTAACTGTTGAACATCACACCGATATCAGAGCACGCTAGCTGCTGCCGGTAGCATGCATCCAGCAGGAACGTACGTAGCCTCACAACAGACAACACTTATTAGGGACATGATTATTGTGGCATCATGCAATGCGTGATGGACATAATAACCCGGCCGGCCGTGACAGCTACTGGAGAATGGTCGAGCATATGTTATCAGTACAAAGAGGGCTACCAAAGCAACAATCTAGAGGCGAGTTACAATCCTGTCCTCCGCATGTGTCTTTGAAGACCTGGAGTAGCTTTCTTGTTGCCCCCAGCCCCAGCCCCAGACCCAGCTGCTGGTTGGAGTCGGAGGGCGTGGCAGTGGCCGCCGCCGACGACTCCACAGTTGCTAGCAGCAGCATGGCAGCCATGAACACCATCACCACAGCCATCTTCTTGCTGGTCGCCATTCTATTCCTCCGAACCCTTTAATTTCCAGGCACGACTACTTTGCTTGCTTCGCTAGCTAGCTCCGGCAAGCTTCCACAGATGACATAGCTTCCGAACCCCTACAATGCTTCTTATATATATAGCTAGACAGCTGCATTTCAGCATATTGCGAACAGCTGCATCGATCAACTTGACCGCCAGTTATTTCTTGCATCGATATAATGCAACTTGTTTCCATCGTCTATATGAAGCATACAATATTTCAGCGTGTTGCGAGTAAGGTCTTGGTGTGACCCGTCAGTCTAGGATTACACGGGCTTGTTTGGTTTGTTGCCACACTCTGCCGCAACTGGCGCACCATAAATTTGACGAACTCGAGCTGGCGTTTGGCTGGTGACAGAGTTAAGGCGTGCCACAATAAAACCATAGCAACGTAGTTTAAGTTTGCTGCCACATCTTGCCAAATGTATGGTGAGCGTTCTCAACGCCAGACATTTGGTGCAGCCGCAGCTGCGGCACGGCAGTGTCGTAGGCACCGTCCAAACAGGCCCGGCTTATTATACTAGGACGATAATTGATCTATGTGCTGATGCTTCGTGTTGTGCTTCGTTCAGTTCGTTGATTGGCAAGCCTTTTTTTGTGTCACTGCATCAAAATTGATTTCTCGTAGCGCTTTCCCTTTTTCTTTAAGGGCGGCTGGGGCTGGAGCTGCCCCTACAGTGGCATGCTCGGACCCCAGCAGGCCAGCCGCTCCTACAAATACACAGTAGGGGCGGCTGGTGTTTGAGCCGCCCCTACAAATGGCCACTGTAGGGGTACAGTGGCCATTTGTAGGGGCGGCTCAAACACCAGCCGCCCCTATAGTGGCCATTTATAGGGGCGGCTTAAACACCAGCCGCCTCTACAAATGCCCAACCATATTGTTTTAAAACTTTTTTCACATAATGCAATTTGACTATAACTTACTATAATTCGAATTTGTGGCTTGCAAAGACTTTTATAATGTTAGTGGAACAATTTGACCTAGGTTCTACGTTTATATTTTCACCAAATTCAAATTTGATCAAGTTTGACTATCCTAAAACTTATCTTGTTTGACTGTTTTAAAAGTGCTATTTAGAAGTCTTGCATAAAATAGTCACATACATGAAACTTGTATAAAAATTTCATACTCTTCAAACTTTATTCTTGGGTCAAGCATTGATTGCCATGCTATCTTGCCCAAATTCTAAGTTTTAAGCAGTTTTGGAACCCTATGTTTCAATGTTGCAATATGGATGTTTCGTTAGTTCATTTCTCAATGTTTCATTGTACACTTGTTTGAAAACTTTGTTCACATGTGATGCTACTATGCACTTTGTGGCTTGCAAACCTATGAGAGATGTAACACCCCAGGTGGCCTACATTTTATGCACTGTCATGGCATCACATGAGTGCATCATACATGAGCTTTAAGATTGCAACATGAGAATGCAACATGTGCAACATCTCAAATTCCCAATGAAACATGTGGAACATCTTAAATTCCCGATGAAACATGTGCAACATGACATTGAAACATGTGCAACATCTTAAATTTCCAAATGAAACATGTGCAACATCTCAAATTCCCAATGAAACATGTGCAACATCACAATGAAACATGTGCAACATCTTGGGTTAAGCCTTGATTCCCATGTTATCTTGCCCAAATTCCAAGTTCTAGGAAGATTTGGAACCCTATGTTTCAATGCTGCAACATAGATATTTTGTTAGTTCTTTTCTCAATGTTAGTGGAATAGTTTGAAACCCCAAATGATTTCAGCTGAAAAAGTGATGAATACCGAAGCTGAACAACTCATCAAGATCTACAACTTTTATATTGGTCATTTCTTCATCCAATAAAGTGGTAATAACATTGTTCACAAATGTTACACATCTATCATTAGGTTTCATAAACTATATGAGACATGTGTAAGTTTTGTGAACAATGTGTACTAAAAATTTGTCAAATAAAGAAATGACCTACATAAAAGTTGTAGATATTCGTGAGTTATACAACTTTGGTATTCATCACTTTTTAAGTTGAAATAATTTGGGTGTTCAAATTCTGGTTTGAACTTGTCGTTTTTCAAATTTCAAAATTTGAACTGATAAAATTTAGTCAAATAACAAGATGATCAAACTAAAAGTGGCATGCTTTGATAGGTAGATCATGTAGTAGTTCATATGGTCACACATGGCATTGTGTCATCAGATTGAGGTTGTTGATTTAGGGGTTACGTAGTATCATTTTGATCTGTTTAGTTTGTGGCTGTGGTGCTCATGGGAAGCTCACTGATTTTTTTTCTCAAAAATCTAACATAGCTTTCGATTGGTTGTATGCCCACCCTTTAGGCTTTCTAAACATGAGATAGCAGTTTTCCCATTGCCATTATTAGTCACCTCGTGTTGTCAGTCAATTAACTATTGCATTGTTAAAGGATGGAATCCAGAGGTGAAGGATATGGATTTTGCTTTTACATTATGCAGTACCTCTTTGCATGGTAAAACTGTAGCAGTCCGACAATTGCAAAAATTGAAAGCAGATGCTACTTGTTCTCAAGCAAAACTGAAAACAGATGCTATTCCTATCTCTATTTTTTCTACAGTACAATTTTATTGCCAATCTGGATCAATTCTCTAAGTAGACAAAAATACTGCTTAGTAGTCAAATATTGACATGCTAGGACCCTCCTTATTTGCCTTTCTTGTTAGTCATATATTGACATGTTGTTGGACTCATAATATGATGCTTAGTGATTCCTTTAGTTCCCTTACCTTGTGTTCCTTACTAATCATACACATAGTGAAGTTCAGTAACTCTTAGTTTTTTATGTAGAAAGTTGCAAAGATTTTTGGTCAGGATAAGAAGAAAGAACTAGCCACAACAGATAGCTTCACCTGTGAGAATTGAACATCGGCGTAGATAAACAGAAGAACATCGACTACTTAAAAGCATATCAGAGAACACGTATTGCATGCCATGCAGTTTTAATTGCAATTTGATATTTTATTTTGAGATTAGATTCTTAATTGTAGAATATATTGTAAAACATGTATTGTGAAACACGAACTTGTTATGATTAAGGCGTCGTTCGGTTATGCCATTCCCGCCGTTCCTGGCCAGGAATGGTTTTGGCCCTATAGAAAATATCGAAAGAAATGCCACGTCAGGAATCGTTTTGGCCCAGATTTGCGGTAACCGAACGAGGCCTAAGGTGAATGCTCATGTGTTGCAATGGGAAAAAATACCGGATAACATGTATTGTAAAACACAAACTTGTAAAAAAAATTATTGCTCATCTTTCTAAAATCTCTATCTCTATCTCTACAACTAAAACATATCGTCCACCCAGCATTCGCCCCACGCTTATCTTTCGCGTAGGCATGAAGTGATGCAATAGGTTCTTACATTATGGACAATTGAAGTTGATGTTTTAGTTTCGCATTCAAATTTATAGTTATATTTTAATTGTCTACCTTTCTTGAAGACTTATGTAATATTGGTTGGAACATCACGATTGCAGTATCTATTTTAGGTAACAGTATAACACACACTCATATATATGTTATCGTGACATGTACCTAGTTACTACTACTAGTACTACTACTACTACCACTAGTACTGGCACTACCACTGCCAATACCACTACCACTACCACTAATCTTGAGCCTTTTTTATTTCTTATATTTCCTCGTGTATCTAAAGCACACTTTATTCCTTGTATCTGTTAGAACAAAGCACGAGATGACGTGGACAATAGGCAGTGCAGCCTGATCCCACCAGGATAATGAGTAACCAAGCCACGGTGGGCAAGTATAGGATTAGCTTTCTCAGGAGCAGTTCAATAACGAGTTAGATAAGGATGTAGCAATGATGCTTACTCAAGGGGATTTTGACGAGGAGCAAGGGGGAGAAGAGGGAAGAGAAGGAGAGGCTAATGAAGGCGAAGAAGGAGAGGCTGCTAAAGGCGAAGAGGATGATGATGATGATGACTCAGAGGGATATGAAAGTCCTAGGGATCCTTTCCCACGTGAACCCAGACGGAGGCCAACGGAGGACGAGTTGGACAAGGATTTTGACCTGCAAGAGGAGGTAGGGATAAAGCCTTAGTAGATTGTAAATTTTGCTAACCCTTTGACTATGTTACCGCTGCTAACACTTTGACTTGTCATTCATACAGGTCCCTTCTAAAGCTCCAAAAAGACGGCCAAACAAGGAGCAGGGGAAAGGAGGCCAGAGGCAGCAGCCACAAATACTAACATTTCGGCCTCCGCTCCCAACCTCAAGGCACAACCACGGCCTCGACTACCAAAACAAAGAGGAGCCGAGGAGATAGAAAGGCAAACCAATATCAAAGGCGGGGGTATGTTATGTGATAACAGAAGTCAGGCCACAAGGGCAGATCCTAGAGCCAAAGAAGTACATTGCGAAATTTCGTTATGCGATCGGGGCTCATGTAAGAGACAAATTGAACCCAACAATCCCCAACTAGAAAGATTATCCAGAGGAGAAGAAGACAGAACTATGGGATGAACATTTGGTGAAGAATTTCAGGTTTCTAGAGGGAACACATGAACTGGTAAAACATCATGCTTTTCAGATGATGGGACAGTCCTTCTAACGTTGGAGGACGGAACTGAACACAAAGTTTATCCAAAAGGGGTTAACTCCCTTCCACTTGTATGGCAACATAACTCCTGCTCAATGGGCATTGCTCATGATTGAGAAGACTTCACCGGCAACATTAGCCAAAAGTGCCCAAAACAAAGAGCAGGCGAAGAAGAACCAACACCACCCTCGTCTAGTCCCCGGTGGCTACGAGGCCAAGGAAGAGCAGTTCAGGAAGATGGATGTAGAGGCTGAAGCTTTTGGGAATATGACAGTGATGAAGTTGAAGCCATGCATCTGGCGTTGGATATATGCGAGGAGTGTGGATGAATCCGGCAGTAGTCTCAAATTTGCTAAGTCGGAGACCACAGAGGCCGTATCAAGGATACTAAAATATGCTGAAGACAAGGAGAAGGGCACATTCACTCCTTCTAGAGAGAGGGACGAGCCTTAGCCTTGGCTTGGGAAACCCCGAGCACACAGGCCACGTAAGGGGGCTAGGGAAGCTGATGACCTAGAAGCACAGATTCCAAGAGGACCGGGCACATGTACAAGAAATATGGCAGAGACCAGGAATCTAATCTTGAGCTCCAAGTGGCGGCTCTAGTTGCAAAGGTGCTAGAGGAGAAAGGACTATCTATCGAGCCACGGACACTACTGGGGCCACCGGGAGAACTGGCTTTAGTTGGTAGCCCTCCGGATGTTCCCAACAGCCAAGGTTCCACTGCAACCACAACCGTCGTCGATCGCATACGGGAGCCAACTAGTTGCATCTTAGGGGTTCTCATTGGTAGGCAAAACGAGATGATTGAGGTGGCAAAGGGTGTGGTACATCCTTCGGGTGGCTGGCACAATAATGCCATCCCACAGGACTACACTAGGGTCGAGGTGCACACCGTGAAGCCCGAATTCATGAAGTGGAAGATAGAACACCCAACTCCCTAGGGGCTGTATTTACTTGGAGATGTCATGAACCAGTTCATCCTCTGACACAAAAAGGATATTGTATTGACTGTTTGTTCGCCAACTCCGAGTGATGTACATTTGGAGAGAGTTATTGAGGACGGGGAGGTATATTCACCAGCTTGTGATGACCATACTCCAGAGATGCTACATTCTTCCCCAAATCCTCACCACCACACGCCATAGCCTTCTCCGGCTTGCACCGATCAAGGGCATGACGAGACACCACACGTGCCTCACAACCCATAGCCTTCTCCACCTCGTACCGAGCAAGGGCATGACGAGACGCCGCATGTGCCTCACAAGCCACAGCCTTCTCTAGCTCGTGCCGAGCGAGGGCATGATGAGATACCACAGTCCTCAACAAGCGTAGCCGACACATGAACAATGAGTGCCTTCTCAAGAAGGTCATGCATGAGAAGCTGAGGACGTGCCTGAATGGGAAGTTCAAAACAAGATTCCCAAGAAGATAAGGCTAGTTTTTGTGGGGGATGCCGGACGCCGCGAGTGTTCACAAGTGGTATGCCCATGACCAGTTCAAGCCTGAGAACCAAGTTAAGGAAGTACTAGCACAAGGTTCTAAGGAGGCCGATGATAGCAAACTGCACCAAGCGGTAAAGAAGTATCCAGATGTTGAATCCATCAAATGGTCAAAACATTGCCCAAAAAATATGAAAGAGGCAAGCATTTTCTACCAAACCGGGTCATTTGGCAACTTCCCCATCACATGAGAAGGTTCCATGATTGGTACTTGCATGTAATCCCAACAAAGCTAACGATCATACAAGCAATCGTACCTGCCAGCACATTTGGAGCCCCAGAGGGGACAATTGCCTTTGACTTCAATGACATCCAGACATGCTTTCACCTTAGATCAATGGAAATGAATCTAATTCACACGTGGTGCCTGTAAGTCCATGCCCTCTCGATATGATATGAATGTAAATTACTTGAAGTTTGTTGTAACTAACCCACACTATGATTTGTAGAATGCAATCGCACATTGTGAAACAAATGCCAATACTGAAAGCCGGGTATGTCGACCCTCAACCTATAGCACAAGCAAATTTTAATTACCCTAGAGAGTGGAAACTTGGTTGCAAAGAGCTAGCTGCTGGAAAGACTATTGCGGAGAAAGAGGCTATCTAGAATGGGGTAATAAGGAAAGAGTTCCTCAGGGTTGCGGCATACCTTCCCATATCTTTTACGAATCTCCAACATAATGATGTCATATGGGTACCATACAACTTCAAGTAAGCTCGACTCTATACTTAAAGCTTATTCAATATATCTTTGTTCGATGCAAAACAGCTAATGTGTTTAGTTCTATGATTGAATTCATGCAACAACCACTGTATTGTTATAGGCATCGTTGTCGAGAAGAGCATGGCATGGGTTCTCTGATTCTACAGACTTTGAACTACACACATACAAAGACTTCATAGCGATTCTCAAGACGTATATATATCAACAATCCTCATTAGCTTATATGCTTGTATACTTTAACGTTCACTTTTGTATACTAACAAGTTTCATTTGCTAAAATCATTCGAACAAGCCATTCAAGTTCTATGTCACTAAACATCACGGAAGGCATTGTCCAGAAAGGAAGCACACCTTTGGCTATCAAAACTCTATGTTCGGTAAGTGTAACTTACTTTGGCACTACATTATGAGGCTGTCAATAGCATTAGTTAACATTTCTATATGCGAAACACACACAATACCCCAAGCAGAGGCCGGGAGTCTAAATTATGGATATTACATATGTGCTTTCATGAGTTGTACCAGTGCCTATAGGAGACACCCTGGTTTGGTAAGTTTGAATCTCTTCACTTGTAGTATAAAAACCTACCTTATGTTATGAAATAATAAAAAAGGAGATACATGAGAGAAGGGACATGTACAATGATGATGAACTCTTAGAGCTCATCGGCGACCTTTGCGGCTTCATATTGGACGAGATTGTGCATGTCAAAGGCGACTACCATAACCCACAATCCGACTTAGGTAGTAATCCTAGGTACCAATACCTCCGTGAGCTTGAAAGGCTAGCTCTAGGCCGTTGATAACAATTTGAACAATTTGATGGTCTTGTGATTTGGACTTGTATAATTTAAACTTGATCTTGAACTTGTGATGTGATTTGGACTTGGACTTGTAGTTTGTGGACTTGAATAATTTAGACTTGTGATGTGGTGACTTATATACCTATATGTGCTGCTGTGGATGCTATTGGATTCATATATGTGGACTTATATATATATATATATATATATATATATATATATATATATATATATATATATATATATATATATATATATATATATATATATATATATATATATATATATATATATATATATATATATATATGTGTGTGTGTGTGTGTGTGTGTGTGTGTGTGTGTGTGTGCTGCTGCTGTGGTCAAATTTCATATGCATATATTTATTTTTTTATTTAAAAATGCACTGTAGGGGCGGCTCAATCACTAGCCGCCCTTACAAATGCTATTTGTTGGGGGTGGTTCTATCACTAGCCGCCCTTACAATGCATTTGTACGGGCGGCTGAAAACACCTGCCACCCTTATAAATGTATTTGTAAGGGCGGCCAGGGAACCATCCTTACAAATCAACGATTTATAAGAGCGCCTGGGCAAGGGTAGCTAGCCTAGCCGCCCCTGTAGTGGCTTATGAGCCGCCCCTGTAGTGCTCTTTGGCAGTAGTGTGTTCTTCCCATATGGGAACAACAGTATGAATGGCATGGCATGAGCCCAACATATTACAAACTTTTGTTACACTAATATGATTCAGGCGAAATATCTATCACTATTTTAGTGAATGTGAGCCACAATTAATGCTTTCAATTTGGTCTTTGCATCAACAATGCATTTTTTTGACTTGCCTCTCAACTGGGTACAGCTGTAGCATCTGTTCATACACATGCACACACACACACACCCACTCAACACACGCACCCTACACACACCACTTTGTGTACAAACAAACCTACAACTATACTTAGATCAGAAGATCGCATCCTTCTTGAGATCATCAAAATCCTCTGATTTCATAGGCGACGAGCACGTCATGATACCTTTGTGGCTTCACGCGTGAGAGGCAGACGCTTGGAACTAGTCCAAGCGGAGACTGTTTATTTAGGGAACCTACTGTTCCCAGTGAGACACCCGTGTCGAAGTTGGGCTTCGAACACCGGTGGGCAAGCAGCCACCACCGGCTCTTGCCACCCGCACTACGTGCGGTCCTCATCAACAATGCATTTGTATGGAACGTAGGAGTAATTTGTTACACCGTATATATGTCAGCAACCAGTCCCCACCGGCTGCAACTTATCCAAGTGCTGCGACAGGATCAGCCTGTACTTCGCCCGCACCCCGGCACAAGAGGCATAGACGGCCCAACGACCGCTACATTGGCCCATCCTGGAGGACTTAGCTTCTAGGGATATATGTAGGAAGAAGAGTGGAGCGCGTGAACATGAACAAATTGTATCAAACACTTCTATTAATCTAAGAACTCATCGAACTATATTCCTTGTTCTTCCCTTGCTCCTCCTCTCCCCTTCCACAAGTTGCTTTGCCTCTCACAATTGGTATCAGAGACTCCTCATCCTGGCCTCAAATCCACCACACCCACACTACACCTGCTTCCAGAGATCCCTAGGCGCCATGGATCCCCAACTCAAGTTGATTCTGGATGAGATCCAACAGTTGAAGGTGGAGTTCGGTCGCCGCTTTGAGCGTAGGTTCACCGACTTCGACGCCACTTGAATGCTCTCACACATAAGTCCAAGTTCCTGGTACCTGTTTTTGATGAACTCATGGATGAGCTTCAGGGCGCCCATTGGTTCTCGACACTTGATCTTCGATCGGGGTTCCATCAAATACTACTCCGCTCTAGCGAAGAGTACAAGACGACATTCTAGACGCACTTCGGACAATATGAGTTCAATGTCATGGCCTTTGGCCTCACAGGTGCGCCTGTCATAATCAAATATTACAAAACTTTGCACTCTAAGTTCTAAAAGGACATTTCAAAACTTTGTACTTCTAGATCCAGAACTTACAACCACATATAAAAAACTTTATGCTCTAATTTCTAAAGCACATTTCGAAACTTTGTACTTCTAAATTCGGAACTTATAATCACATATTAAAAAATTTTACACTCTAAGTTCTAAAAAAGCACATTTCGAAAACTTTGTACTTCTAGATCTAGTACTTATAAGCAAATATTAAAAACTTTGTGCTCTAACTTCTAAAGAATATTTTAAAACTTTGTACTTCTAGATCCGGAACTTATAATCACACATTAAAAAACTTTTGCACTCTAAGTTCTAGCACATTTCAGAAGCACTCTAAGTTGTACTTGTAAAACTTTGTACTTCTAAATTTAGCACTTACAATCAAGAGACACACCTCTTCATCCATGCCAACCCATATCCTTCTTTTCTGACTGTAAAAGTAAAGAGTTGTAAAAAATAGGGAAGATAAATTAGAAAATTAATCAAATATAGCAAGAAAAATCAAACAGCTAGGTGGCGGAATATCAAGCATACAAAGTGGTAATGTAAAAGAAAAGGACTAGGAAATGGGAACTACTTAGCAACCTGCCATTGCAGATAAGATGCAGGCTGCTACAAACTATTAATGTGGAGTTTTTGCTGTTGCTTATGAATCGGAACTTAGTTAAACATAAATATGGAGGGAAGAGAGCGAGGGAGGGAGGCAGAGAGCGAGGGAGAGAGAACAAATATATACCCACACACAGACAAACTTGCTCATTCAACCAGGAAATATAACGGCAATAGCAAACTAGAACTACTAAAAAGTTAACAACGCTTTACTTTGTGATTCACTAAATAAACAACATAGCATAAATACAGTTAATGTCAGTCACTCCCAAACATAGATCCGTGCTAATAACACCATAGCTGTCTTTTAATGAGC
This sequence comes from Saccharum hybrid cultivar R570, assembly GCA_038087645.1. Taxonomy (NCBI): domain Eukaryota; kingdom Viridiplantae; phylum Streptophyta; class Magnoliopsida; order Poales; family Poaceae; genus Saccharum; species Saccharum hybrid cultivar. The sequence goes on along the minus strand of JAQSUU010000262.1, from coordinate 2,264,007 downwards.
TACTAGGATTGCATTCCATCAGGACATAGGAGTAGTTTGCAGTGCACAGAGTCTTTTGACATGCTTCTATTGGCTACATACTATTTCATCCTACTATGACTAAACCAGTGACGGATCGAGAGTATGTCTAGCCGAAAATCTAATATACAACACGATATAATCCAATACAAATTTTGGTAAAAAGGTTTGGTTGTAACCAAATTTTCTAAACGGTTCCATATATAAGCAGAACAAAACTTCTTCACGTCTCGGCTTCCTAACACACTAAGGACCAAAAAAGGACTACTACAAAAGCACACATGTATCAGTCCCTTTCAGCAATTACTCTAGTGATGTAGTTTCTTTTGGCTAAATCTCCTTTTCTGTTACACTTCTAAACAAGCAGATCCATCTCTACTCATTGAGCTAGAGAACTGAATCAAACATACATTCTCAGCCAGAGAATTGAATCCGAGTATGGTCATCATTGGCTAAGCCAAATATTGCCAAATTAAAATGAAAAAACATAAAGACGGAGAACAAAGCTAAACAACAGTCAACATAACAATGTGACAATCTAGTGTTTTAGACACCAGGCAATAAGGAAATGATAGGTATACCTAATCTGGCTGTGCAACATCAGAGAAGATAACATTAATCATGCCAACCAACATCCGGTACCTTGCCGGGTGCCTGGCATCCTCAATAATGCCATCCAACAATATCAGACATATAAGACCCAGTTGTGCCAGAAGCAGCATCAAGATACAACACACGAGTACCAGGAGCCTACATATTGTTAACAAATTGTCAGTTGTAACAACGCCACAGTTTCTACTTGCAAGAAAACATATAGTACAAAAACACATTTGAGTTTAGCAAATCAACTTACATCCAAATGTTTGTCAAACGCCACCAAGCACAGCAGCAGCCAGCTTGGAACGGAAAAGGGGTTCCACACCCTATATTCAACCTTTGTTCCATCCTCATTCTAAAATGCCCAAACAATCAAATAATAGAAATAAATCCGTCCTACAACAGATTGTCAATTGACGAGTTTTAGAAACTACGACATTATGAATATTTAGAGCAATACTTTATCCCAGAAATGGAAAGGGAAACAAATAAAACTATATATCATTCGGCATTAGTGCATCTTAAACTCAAATTTGCATCATCCATTTACATGTCCTGAAGGGGAATATGAGTAACTGAGTAAGATCATCCTTTACAGAGCTGCAAGCCCAGAATGTTGACACAAGATAATAGTCCAATACTTAGTTAGAATAAATCTAATGAGTTGGCAGAAACCGTAAGTCTACTTTTTATATGTACATTATTGCCCTTGCTAGTGCTATGGTTCTCCCATTACTTGGACCAAAAGAAAAACTAAAAAAATAGATCCAAATATGATCATCTAGTTATGATTTTTATCTTAACATGGGCGGAAGAAGAAAAATCTAACACAAAATCGAAGAAAAATTAGAACAAACTCTTGATCTGCAATTTCAGATTGAAAACCATAAAAGCTATGATAATATAGCTTTCCATCACTAGAATCAGTGGAATAAAAGCGCTTGGGGTAATTGTTTCATCATCAATCAGCCAGCTCAAGAGTTGACAAATAGTACTCCAGAACCGTCCAATCAGTATTTTAGTACCATATAGGTATCGAAAATCAACAGATCTAACACTACAAACAACAGACCAGCAACATGTAATCAGCCTAGCAGGCTACACATGCAACTCTAGGATCTCATTGCCATTTCCTCTATGGACTCGAATCACAAATACATCCAACGTACCATTAAATCCTAGAATAATCAATCAAACAACTACATAATTAGATCTATTGAACCAATGACCCCAAACAACTGAGCTTAGATCAAGGGACAGCGCGTGTTGTACGAAAGTACCTACAGACCTCTAGCAATGGCGGCCTGCGCCCTCGGCGTTGGAGATGGCCATTGCCCGCGCTGCTCGGGAGAGCTCGCCCAGGCGACCTATGCCGCCGCTCGAGGACCTCGTCCGGGCGCGACCCGCGCCGTCGCTCGAGGGACCTTGCACGGGCCCTCGTCGGCCGCGGCCATGGAGGACTGCCCCGCCGCGCCTTCGATAGGTGGGCTTTGTGCCCGGAAATGTGCGCCGCTACGTCTGGGCGAGAAGAGGATAGACGAAGGGGAAAGGTTGCAGCCGGTCTCACCCACCAGAGAAGTTTGAGTCGATGGGTCGAAGAGTCTGACCGGTTCGTTCGCTGCTAGCGGGTGCGCTCTCCAGTGCCGGATCCGAATAACGAACAATAGACCCAATAACACCCAATAGATAGCACGGATCTCAAAAGCAAATCGATGCTCCAAAATTCAACAGATAAAAGAAATCTGTCGACAGAAATATAGCAAATTCTAGATTTATAGAGTGCTGATGTGATTGCATGTTGTCATGATGGATGGGTACTAGTGCCTTTTTGCCGTTGTTACAATTGTCAGTGTCAAGGTGTGGTCGTGCACCAATCACTCAGTTGAGTTCTCTTCGACCTCAATTTCGGTGCATGTTTTTTAGCTGAAATGCGGGATTCTTTTTCTGTTTTCTATATGTTTTCCATATGAAAATGAACAGATTTATGTGGAGTTCCTATATGATTTCCGTGAAATTCTTACATTCTAAAAATAAAAAACTGTTGATACGTGCAGAGTCATTGTCTCATTGGGGAAGGCCGCTGACTTTTTTTTTTTGGTCCTACTGATGAAGTGAAGGCACTGAGCTACTCGTAGGCAAAAAGTGAATCAGCAATGAGGTATGGCGGTGCAAAAGTTCACAATGGCCATAAATGGCAGGAAGTTGATATAAGGCCTTCCCCAACGTACTAGGGTGGATATATGCCCCAACGTCCACATAAGTACCTGTAGCTGTAGGCCTCGAGCTCCACGGATCAAAAGAAGCAAATGCAGTTGCAGCATCTGAATGAACCATCCAAATCTGTATAGGTTCTATCAGCCTATTTGTGTTGCCATTTTGTCGTCGTAGCGAAGGCTTTGCACTAAAACAGCTGGAATGCACGCCTCTCATGTAACGAAATACAATTTATGTTGTTTCCTCTCTGTACTTTTGTTTACTATTAAAGGAGCTTGTTTTGCATCCGGGGCACTTCTTCTCTTGGGCATAAACAATTCAACATTCAACTCCAATTTGTAAAAAAAACGGCCTTGCTAGCGCCCGGACGACCGGCGCGAGGAGCGCGTCCGGACGCCGAGCCGCGAGCGTCAGTTCCCACACCTGCCCACTACGGAGAAAAGAAAAAAAAGAAAAGCAAAGCCCGCCCGCCCGCCCGCCCCGCCCTACCCGCTCCGCACGGAGGAGGAAGAAGAGCAGCCCTTCGTCCGCTCCCAGCGCAAAGGAGCCTGTCCCCACCCCCACGAGCACGGGTCCTCCCTGCCCCCCGCCTTCCAGGCTCCAGCACATCCGACCGCCACCCAGCACGACCCCCACAGCCTGCCCCCACACGCTGGCCGCTGCAACACAAATGCACATGATAGTGCAACAACACTGAACATGCTACTACAACGATAGGATCAAAAAGCTGAAACACCATGACCATAGTATTACAACAAACACCGAATAGATGCTGCAACAACAAGAAATCACTACTACAACATGCAGATTGAAGCATTGGTTGCAGCTACTGAAACACAATGAACATAGTATTACAACAAACAACGAACAACTGCTGCAACTGCATGCAACAACTATTACAACATGCAGATTGAAGCAATTGGATGGAGCAGTTGAAACACCATGGACATAGTATTACAACAACACCCGAATAGTTGCTGCAACAACATGCATCAATCTACTGCAACATGCAGATTGAAGAACTAAAACACTATCTTAAAAACAGTACTGCAACAACGACTGAAACATGTTGTAACATCTAGAGAGAACCATTGCAACAACCGGAGAACACCATTGCAACACGCGCGAGAGCTGAAAACCAGAGAGCTTGCCGGAACACTAGCCCCCCACCACATCCCTTAGATCCAGAGGGGGAGGAGGATGAGGATGAGGAGGAGGAGGAGGAGGAGGGCTCAGATCCAGATCCAGAGAGGAGAGAGGAGAGCAGGCCTTAGATCCAGTTTCCTTCGCCACCTACCTCGTTGAAGCCGTCACGTCGACCTCTTCTCTGCTGAGGGGAGCAGGAGCCGGGTCGCTATGGGACGCAGGGAAACAATGGAGGTCGCGGAGGGAGAGGAGAGGGACGGAGGGAGGGAGGGCCAGCAGGCGGCACGCGGCGGCGAGTGGCGCATGGCGCACGGCATGCATCCCCGGAGAAGCGGCATGGGCGGCGCATGGCATGCGTCCCCGGAGAAGCGGCACGGGCAGAGTGGAGAGGGGCGAGCGAGCCAGCGGATAAGTACACGGGTGCGGACGAGTGGACGAGGCGCGCTGAATGAGGCGTCCGGAAGGATCGGACGCTCGTCATGTATCATTACCGAAAAAAAAGCATTCAAGTCCAAAAAAGGCTGAAACTGATTTTTTTAGGCTCCTTGGAAGGGCCTAGTAAGCTGGCTTATCAGCCGTGTTTTAACTTTGGATTGGGCTTCACCAAAAGAGGCCCTAACTAAATATGGCAACTATGTGCTGTTGGGCCTTATATAGTCTGGAGTCCCACTTTCCTTGACCTAATGTTCAATTTGTCATTATTTGCCACGTTGCTTATTTGAGCTTTTTTGGCACATTTTAAGTGCTCTTTTGCCGAATGCCTTCTGGTTTATAGAGACAACCTTACACTAATTGTGTATTATAAATTATTTTTTAACCCAATAAAACTAAATGCAAAGGCATGAACGCAAGCAAGAAAATTAAATTAAATTATAAAAATGTGAGTATATCACATTTTTCACTGATGAAATTAACAACAACCAATTTAAGTCTTGCAAAAATTTTGTAAAATCATTTATTTTATTTAGTGTTTTCTATTCACAACCATATATATATATATATATATATATATATATATATATATATATATATATATATATATATATATATATATATATATATATATATATATATATAAAGATTAACCCGGCGTCACCGCACACTACTGCTCGCAGGCATCATAGACACAAAGAGGGTAAGCAGGGCAACAGTCTTCATCATAGACACAAGAACTTCCTCTGCACGAGTTGATCTGGAGTAGCTTTCTTCTTGCCCCCAGCCCCAGCTGCTGGTTGGAGTCCGAGGGCGTGGCAGTGGCTGTTGGTGCCGCCGCCGCCGCCGACTCCACAGTTGCCAGCAGCAGCAGCACCACGGCAGCCATGAACACCATCACCACAGCCATCTTCTTGCTGATCGCCATTCTATTCCGAACCCTTTAATTTCCATGCACACGACTACTTTGCTTGCTTCGCTAGCTCTGGCCGACAAGCTTCCTCAGATAGCGAGACATGGAGGCTCCTATATATATATATATATATATATATATATATATATATATATATATATATATATATATATATATATATATATATATATATATATATTCAGCATATTGCGAGTAGCTGCATCGATCAACTTGACCACCAGTTATTTCTTGTTTCCATGGTCAATATGGAGCATATATATTTCAGCGTGTTGCGAGTAAGCGCTAACGAGTGACGAGTAGGCTGTTAGATGTTTAAGCAATTTTCAAATCAATTTAATCCAGAAAAATAACACCATAAAGATGATGACATATATAAAAATTAGCATAGTAATTATAACATCATATATACTTATATGAACCATAAAACCATGATTCAAAACATGTAAGCATGGTATATTTGTCATATAAAGCATATCATCAAGATCATGTAGCATATGAACAACAACGACATGACCCAAAGCATCAAAACATGGCATACCAGAGAACATATACAAATATAAAAACAAGAGTGTGTTTGCGGATATACCCAGAGTAGGGTCTCATGCCGAAGGCATCGGAGGCTCCACTCGCACTAGCACCTCCAGTCATAGTGTGCAGATTAGTGCATTGCTTGAAATAGTGGACTACAGTCGTTGCAGGAAGGCGTTCGCAGTGCCGACTCCCACGCACCAAAGGAAGAAGACAAGAGTGAGTTTGCGGATATACCCAAAGGAGGGTCCCATGTCGAAGGCATCGGAGGATCCACTCGCACTAGCACCTCCAGTCATGGTGTGCATATTAGTGCGTTGTTCAAAGTAGTGGACCACAGTTGTTGCAGGAAGGCGTTCGCAGTGCCGACTCCCACGCACCAGAGGAAGAAGACGATGGCGTGCGCAGATCAGGGAAGAAGACGTCAACCGATGACATGGAGAGGACCAATCGCGTAGTCGCTCCCCAAAAACCAAATCGCCTGCACACCCCCGAGAAAGGTTCTGAGGCGATCGGTGGTTCCAGAGGCACCTGCTCTCCCGCAACCTCGTGCATGCGAAGTCACGGGACGGAGATCGCCATCTAGCAGCGGAGCGGTGGTGTCTGTTCTCTCAAAAGAAGAAGGATAGGAGCGAGGACTCTCATTCCCGCAGCGGGAAGGAGAAGGGGCCAGTCGGGGAGATCAAGAGATGGTAACTCATGGGATTAATGCCGACCCACATTCACCATAATACAAAAGACTTGAAAATCCCGCAATTATGAGAGGTGAGTGGCAAAACCGAGCCACGCCCGCTCGCCTCCTACCTGCCTCGCCACGCCACACCCCCGGCCTAGCCCGGCCGCCGGCGGCGCACGTGCGCGTGTGTGGCACGCCTTTATTCTTTCCTCATCCTCTCAATATAGATGGATAAAATCCAACCATATAAGTTGAGTCAATGTTTAGTCAAACTCCTATACGGTACAAATCATACACCATATAATGTTACGAACCATATATTTTATTGATTTATTAACTGTATTATGAGCCAAGCCCACAATAAATCCAATAATCCCCACCAAACTCTAGGGTTTGTAACAAAATGATTTCAGAACCACAACTCTTTTAAGGTGAACATCCATTTAGAACAATAGTTTCGCTCAGTCACAACTAAACAATGGACTATGTCTTAAATTGATAGTTTTGCGTAAGGTGAGATTCACTAAAGTCCATTACTGATACTAAGCCGCAATTGGTATCCCCTCTGTTTTGAAGCATATAAGTCATACTTCAGTGCCTTTCATAAGTATTTAGAGGTTACCCAAACCTCATAGACTATGACTAGTAGTCTTACTTATATAGGTGCGTTCCTCAAAAGATGTTCTGTAGGACAACATCTTTTCTTAATCAAGACACTTGGAACACATTAAGGTAAACACCAACCTGCCTTACAGAAGGAAAAATATGCATCAGAAATGAGCCTTTATATGGGATCTTTCCTCGCAATCTACTACTAGCTTGTTTTACCATCCTATTTCATGGGATCTCCGATCACATAAGACATGTTACCACCATAGTAGATTTTAAGTGGGTCTCATACCCATCTCTCTCGATGCACTCTCTATCACATTTCGTGACAGGCCCTTTGTAAACTGATCTGCCAGATTATTGGACGTGTGAACATAGTCCAACGCAATAACTCCGGAGTTTCTCAATTTTCTGATAGATTTTAACCGTCTCTTAACATGCCTCGTGGACTTTATGTTATCCTTAGAACTGTTAACCTTGGTAATCATAGTCTGGTTATCACAGTTCATAGAAATAGCCGGTATCAGTTTTTCAACAACCGGTAAATTCATAAGAAGATCACGCAACCACTCGACCTCAGACCCAGCAGTATCTAATGTTGTGAGTTCTACTTCCATTATAGACTTTGTTAAGACGGTCTGCTTGTAAGACTTCTAGGAAACAACGCCACCTCCAAGCAGAAACACATATTCGCTCATAGTATAAAGCTCATCAGCATCAGAAATCCAGTTGGCATCACTATAGCCTTCTAGCACCTTTGGGTTCCCAGTATAATGTATACCATAGCTCATAGTACCCTTTAGATAGCGCATTACTCTCTCAAGAGCTTGCCAATGATTATCTCCCGGGTTTGACACAAACCGGCTTAGCTTGCACACAACATAAGAGATGTCAGGTCTTGTTGCACTAATAAGATACATGAGTGAACCAATGATCTGGGAATATCTCAATTGATCCCTTACTATTCTCTTATTTTTTCTCAGTAGCACGCTAGGGTCATAAGGTGTAGGAGCAGGCTGACAGTCACTAAACCCAAAGTGACTCAGCACCTTTTCCACATAGTGAGATTGTAACAAAGTTACCCCACCATCACCTTCTCTTAAAAGCTTGATATTAAGAATAACATCAGCTTCTTCCAAATCTTTCATCTCAAAATTACTCGATAAAAATTTCTTCACTTCCTTAATCACTTTGAGGCTTGATCCAACGATTAATATGTCATCAACATACAGGCACAAAATAACTCCTTCACCCCCACCATATCGATAATACACACATGAGTCATCTTCATTCACAATAAAGCCAGCAGATGTCAAAGTTTTGTCAAACTTCTCGTGTCTTTGCTTAGAGGCTTGTTTTGGGCCATACAATGACTTTAATAGCTTACACACCTTGCCCTCTTGACCATTTGCTATAAACCCATCTGGCTGATCTATGTAGATCTCCTCCTCCAACTCTCTATTTAGGAAAGCTGTCTTAACATCCATTTGATGAATAGTAAGACCAAAGGAAGCTGCCAGAGAAAGCAACACTCGAATTCTATTCAATCAAGCAACTGGTGAATAAGTATCAAAGAAGTATAACCTTTGGCTACAAGCCTTGCCTTGTACCTCTCAATAGTACCATCAGATCTAAGTTTTTTCTTGAACACCCATTTGCAGCCAATAGGCTTGCATCCATATGAATGATCAACTACCTCCCAAGTTCCATTAGACATGATAGAATCCATCTCACTCTGTACTGCTTCCTTCCACAAGTCAGCATCAGGAGAGAAATATACCTGTTCAATGGTCGTTGGTGTGTTATCCACAAGGTACTTAATATAGTCATCCCCAAAAGATTTTGCAACTCTCTGTCGCTTGCTCTTTCTGGTGACTGCAATGTCATCATCCTCAGGATTTTACGTAAGGGGCTCCTCAATTTGTTCTATCAGAATAAAATTTTCATGCTCATGGGGAATTACAGATTCATAACTAGTCGTGATAGGTGCAATTTTCTTAAAAATTCATTCTCAAAAAATGTAGCGTCTCTAGACTCTATTATTGTACCAACATGCATGTCAGGTACCTCAGAATTTATAATTAAGAACCTATATCCAACACTGTGAATAGCATAACCAAGGAACACATAGTCAACAATTTTAAGTCTAAGTTTGCGCTTCTTGTTGATCGGCACATTCACTTTAGCCAAGCAACCCCAAGTACGCATATATGAGAGATTTAATCTTTTCTTTTCTCATTCCTCAAATGGTGTGATTTCTTTATTCTTTGTAGGAACTCTATTTAGGACATGACACGCAGTCAAAATTGCCACACCCCACCATTCCTTAGATAGTCCTACAGTGTCTAACATGGCATTTACCAACTCAGTTAGAGTACAGTTCTTTCTTTTGGCAATTCCATTAGATTGTGGTAAGTATGGCGGTGTCCTCTTATGAATAATACCATGTTTCACGCAGAATTCAGAAAATTCACTAGAGAAATATTCTCCACCTCGATCAGACATTAACCGTTTAATTTTTCTCTCAAGTTGATTTTCTGCTTCAGCTTTATAGGCCTTAAAATAATTCAACATTTCATATTTTGTTTTAAGTAGATACATGTAGCAAAATCTAGTGCAATCATCTATAAAAGTCATGAAGTATCATTTATCACCCTTAGTCAAATCGCCATTCATTTCACATAAATCAGAACGAACGAGTTCTAGCAGTGTCAAATTCCTTGCCTCAGTAGCCTTGTGAGGCTTACGCGGTTGTTGGATTGTACACACATGGCACATAGAACCTTTGACCACGTTAAATTTTGGGATTAAATTCATATTCGCTAACCGCATGATACAGTCAAAATTAACATGACAAAGACGTGAATGCCATAAATCCGACTCATTTGAGATATCAACGGTGTTCACAAACTTATTACACACATCAAGCAACGATAAGAGGAACAGACCTCCGCAGTCATAACCTTTACCAACTAATATACCATGTCTCGACACGACACACTTATTAGACTCGAGCACAATCTTGTAGCCATCATGACACAACATAGAACCACTAATGAGATTCTTCCTAATGGAGGGGACATGCTGCACGTGCTTCAATAGCACCGTCTTTCCCAAAGTAAACTTCAGAATGACCGTACCAACACCAAGAACACATGCACGCGAATCATTTTCCATCAGCAAGGCTCCAGTCCCGCCAACCTGGTATGAGGTAAACAAAGAAACATCAGCACATACATGAATATTAGCACTGCTATCCATCCACCACTCAGGTGAATGACAAACTGAAAGAACAAAAGGTAAATGATTACCACACCCAGATGTTCCTCTTTCAGTCTCGCTAACTATCATGTTGGCTGCTTTCTTCTCTTGCTTAAATTTGTGGTCTGGGTACGCACTTGCCCAATAATCATCCTTATCGCAAACAAAGTAACCTCCACCTTTCTTGTTGTTTTTCTTCTTGAACTCAGTTGTTTGCTTGGGCTTGTTCTGATTGTTTTGTTCTTCTTCTTGTTGTTATTACGAAATGCAAATGAGTTTTTCTACACCATGTTTGCAGCAGAGGTCTCAACCCCTTTTCCATGCCCGTCCTTTGCTCTCGCCCTCTCCTCAATATCAAGAGTACTAATAAGTTCAGACACACTGAATTCTTGTATCTTATGTTTTAGAGAAGTAGCAAAATCCCTCCAAGAAGGTGGCAGCATAGTGATTATACCGCCGGCCATAAACTTGTAAGGTAACGGACATAGGAAAAGCTCAAGTTTCTTAGCCAGTGCCTGAATCTCATGAGTCTGTTCCACCACAGAACGGTTTTCAACCATCTTATAGTCATACAACTGCTCTATGAGACACAGCTCACTCCCAGCATCAGAAACTCTAAACTTTGCCTCAAGAGCATCTCATAACTCTTTGCCTGATGCACAGGATATGTAGCTTTTCTCATACTTGCTGTGAAGAGCACTAATCACAGCGCCTCAGAACGGGTTATCGGTAGCCCGAAACTTAGGCTCAGCCTTAGGAGCTAAGTTCTCAGGCTTCCCCTGTGCGACGTGATAGCAACTCATAGCAGTTAGCCACAACTTCATCCTGGCACGCCATATCATGAAATTTTCCCATCAAAAGCATTTGGCTTTAAAGCGACAGCAAAACCACCGAGAGAAAATTGCCTAATATTAGGTTTTTGGAATGTTAGATGTTTAAGCAATTTCCATGTCAATTTAATCCAGAAAGATAACTACATAAAGATGATGACATATATAAAAATTAGCATAGTAATTATAACATCATATATACTTATATGAATCATAAAACTATGATTCAAAACATGTAAGCATGGTATATTTGTCATATAAAGCTTACCAGCAAGATCATGTAGCATATGAATAACAACGACATAACCCAAAGCATTAAAACATGGCATACCAGAGAGAACATATATAAATATAAAAATAAGAGTGAGAAGCATCAAACACATGGCATACCAGACAGAACATATATAAATATAAAAACAAGAGTGAGTTTGTGAATATACCTAGAGGAGGGTCCCATGCCGAAGGCTTTGGAGGCTCCACTCGCACTAGCACCTCCAGTCATGGTGTGCAGATTAGTGCGTTGCTCGAAGTAGTGGACCACAATCATTGCAGGAAGGCATTCGCAATGCTGACTCCCACACACCAGAGGAAGAAGACGATGGCATGCGCGGATCAGGGAAGAAGACGTCGACCGATGACGTGGAGAGGAGAAGTCACGTAGTCGCTCCCTAAAAACCTAATCGCCCGCACACCCTGAGCAGAGTTCTCAAGCGAGCGGTGGTTCCGAAGGCACCTGCTCTCCCGCAACCTCGTGCATGCGAAGTCACGGGATGGAGATCACCATCTAGCAGTGGAGCGGTGGTGTCTGTTGTCTAAGAAGAAGAAGGATAGGAGCGATGACTCTTATTCCCGCAGCGGGGAGGAGAAGGGGCCAGTCGGGGAGATCAGGAGATGGCAACTCACGGGATTAATACCAACCCACATTCACCATAATGCAAAAGAGTTGAAACTCCTGCAATTATAAGAGGTGAGTGGCAAAATCGAGCCACGCCACGCCCGCTCGCCGCCTGCCTGCCTCGCCACACCCATGGCCTGGCCGTCGGTGGCGGCTGCGGCGCGCGCGGTGTGGCACGCCTTTATCCTTTCCTCAACCTTTCAATATAGAAGGATAAAATCCAACCATATAAGTTGAGTCAACGTTTAGTCAAACTCTCATACGGTACAAATCATACACTACATAATGTTATAGACCATAGAGTTTATTGATTTATTAAATGCATTATGGGCCAAGCCCACAATAAATCCAACATACGCGCATCAAGAGATGAGATGATGCATTTTTTTATGAAGGAAGTTTTTATTAAAGCCTCAGAAGCAATACATCGAGTTGATACAAAGCCAAATAGGGTAACTTTCGGCCTCTGCCTAACATGAGGCACCCAGCCAAAGAAAGAGAAGAAACTTGACACAATCTAGTGACTATCAATTCGTAAACTAGACCGCCACCCATGTGCCTGGGAGAAAAAAATCCTTGGCCACCTGCGTCAACTGTTGTGATACCGCTACAACTGTATCCTGCAAATTCGGCTTCTGCAAAATAGTCTAAGTATGTAGCCAATGGGTAACCAAATAGATAATCTGCACAGGAGAAAACAGATTTTAAAAAAAACAATTTCCTCCTGAGCCAAATAGACCAACAAGTCGCAGCTCCTCCTAGTAGGAGTAAAAGCTTGACATCTTTGTTGACACCTCTTAGTCAGCCATTGAACATATGACCTATATTGTGAGGTTTTAAAAGACCTGTCGCAACATGAATAAAAGACCAAATTGAACAAGCAAGCCGGTAGTCAAAGAACAAGTGCTTAATTGTCTCTTCTTTGTGACAAAAGCAACAAGTTTTACTACCTTGCCAATTGCGCTTTGCTAGGTTATCCTTTGTCAATATAACTCCTCATCGTAGGTACCACATGAAGATTTTTATTTTTAGTGGGGCTTTCACTTTCCAAATGAGTTTGTTAATATTTGGGATGTCAGTATGTAATAATGCTTGATAGTGTGACTTCACCGAGAATTTTCCATTTGGATGTAAATTCTAGTGAAACTTATCTGGTTCATGGGCCAATTCTATATTAGCAATACGGGGCAACAAATTGTTCCACGCTACTAATTTGGGACCAATGAGGTCTCTTCGCCAAGATAGGTTTGGTGATGGACCAGAAAGAATCTCCGCAATGGTAACATGTTTAGGTCTGACAATGTTGTAAAGACAAGGGTATTGTTCCTGTAAAGACGAATTTCCTAGCCATTTGTCTTCCAAAAAACGTACTTGTGTCCCGTCCTTTACAATGAAGGATCCAAAGCGGAAAAAGTCTCGCTTCACCTTCATAAGACTAGACCAGAAATGTGAGTCCCCATTTTTCCATTCAACTTGTATTAATGGTTTCGAGCCTAAATATTTATTGCGGAGTAATTGCTGCCAAGTTCTCTCTGTGGTAAGTAACTTGAACAACCATTTATTAAGTAGAGAAATATTTTTAATATGCAGATCATGAATTCCAAGACCTCCTTGGTTTTTGGGATGACATAATATGCTCCATTTAGCTCAACGATATTTCTTTTTTTCTCATCACCTTGCCAGTAAAATCTAGACCATAAATAATCCAATTTCTTTTGGACTCCTCTTAGCAGGGCAAAGAAGGACATCATGTACATTGGTAGGCTGCTAAGCATTGAATTTATCAATGTTAAGTGTCCCCCAATTGAAAGATGTTTCCCTTTCCAACTACCCAGTCGCCTCTCAAAACGTTCCTCAACCTTCCTCCACTCAACATTCCTAAGCTTCCTAAAAATATATAGGAATTCCCAAATACCGAATTGGAAAATCACCAGACTTAGAGCATCTCCAACAGTTTGGTAAAAATTGCTTGCTAAATTTTATGATTTGGCAACTCCCTAAAATATATGCCAAGTGAAATAATAGACCATCTCCAATAGTTTGCCATTTTGACTTGCCAAATTTTCAAATGACTTCGGATATAGAAATAGCCAAAATGAGAGTTGTAGATCACAATAAGTTATGAAACTTTGTAGTTGACAATTTTTTTATTTGAAATCATCTTGTCAACGAAAACTAAGTTTGAATTTGCAAAAATTTGAAATTTGTTTTTTTAAAGTACCTTGGATGGGGAAACAACCGAAATGAAAGTTGTAGATCTCGAAAAGTTATGAAACTTTGTAGTTGACAACTTTTTTATTTTGAAATCATCTTGTCAACAAAAACTACGTTTGAATTTCTTAAATTTGAAATTCAAATTCTGTAAATGACCTTGGATGAAGAAACTACTAAAATGAAAGTTGTAGATCTCGAAATGTTATGAAACTTTGTAGTTGATAACTTTTTGATTTGAATTCGTTTAGGGCCTCAAACAAGCAATTTACATTCAATTTAGTATAATATGTAGGGAACTAAAATGAAATCTAGACACAAATGATTATGTGGTGTAGTGGTAGAGGAGGGTACGCTCAAGGGGAGGTTGTGGGTTTGAATCCGGCTGGCCGCTTACCGCGTGAAAAATGCCATGACTTGCTATTTTTTTCAGGTTTTTTTGGTTCAAATTTTACCGAGTGTTTTTTTTTTTTGCCGAAGGTCGACTCAACGCTTGGCAAAGCTTTTGCCGAACTAGCTGTGTCCGGTAGTGTGGGTGGGAGAACCTGGACGTGGCGGTGTCCGAGTCCGTCGTATGCTGGGCGTCCCGCACCAACTTCTCCACGACGCACTCGCTCTGGGCCTCCCTCGTGTGCTAGCAATAGCATTGTGGTGTTCCACCACTGGCGTAACCAGAGGGGGCTAGCAGGGGCCTAATTTTTTTTTATATACTCTTCAGCCATAATAATAGTAGGAATTTCAAAGAAAATGAGTTCTTGAAGGTATTATATCCATGCATTTCCTTCATCCTGGCCCCCGTTACGTTTTTCTCTGATTCCGCCTCTGTGTTCCACGCGGCGCCAGCGTGAGCTGGGATAGTGCTTTGGCCGTTCTTTGCCTGTAAAAGAAATGCAATGCAAAGGTGCTGACGGTGAGGTAATTAGATATAAATTTAGGGGTTTATTTTGAATTGTTTTTATTATGACAGATGTGGGTAATTTATATATAAATATAGGGAGTTATTTTGAATTATCTTTTGTAATGGTAGATGTGGTTAATTTAGATGCAAAATTAGGGGTTACCTTATAAATTTTTTATAATGGATGTGGTGGGTAATTTTTTTAATAAACTACAATAGATCCAATGGCTATTATCGATGAAAACGATTAGAGTCTACCAAACCAAAGGTTAGATGTTTCTGATTATTATGAGGATTTTTAGGATTTATCTTTCCTAGCGCATCTGGAGAGAATTAACGTAGTGCCTCTGTTGGGGCCACTAATTAGTAAAAGTTTGAGCATCTCCAAGAGTATCATATATTTTTCTCCTAAAAACATGTAGTTTTGCAACTCCTAAAAAGGTATTAGTAGGAAAAAAGAAGGCCATCTCTGAGAGTTTCCAATAATCCACTTCTAAAATATAGAAAACAATTTTACATCAGAAATCCTATACTATTTCTAAATTATCGTAACCATTTTTATATTTGGTTCTCCCATGTATATTTGCATCAGGAACCCTTTCCAACTCCTTATTCTTTCCCACACCCTTCCACCTTTAGATTGAGCGACCGATACGCACAGGAAAGCAGTATCCGCGCGGCCGCTAGTACACGCAAAGTTACGCGCGACGGGGAAGGATTTTTCAAGTGCGTAAATTTTAAGAGCATGGATTAGAAGTTGTTGAAGAGGAGTTTTTTCTCATCTTACTAAAAACTAAGAATTGGGAAGAGAAATAGGGTACACTCGGAGATGCTCATCCATCCGCTAACTAGCAACACGTGACCGCAGAAGCAAGACAATGCTCACGTACAAGTAATTGGTTTACTTACCATGTAATAAACAATAAAATATTCCGGCCACGATGCTAATACCATATCCCTACGAGTTGTTTTATTGCCTCCGTGCTTGCATAATCTTTCCTTCCATAATTACTGATTTGGCTCATCAAAACCATGCAAAGCTTTGCACATTTGGCCTGAGGAGATAACTTGCTGCGCCTGATGACCTGACACTGATGCGTCCTTCGTTACACACCGCCAAGCCTGCTCTTCATAAATCCTGCTGCTTGAGTAGCTAGTAGATTAATCAAAATACTGGTTAATGATCGATTTATCTTGTTCACAAATTAACCTGGCCATTTGATATATTTCAGGCTTTCATCGGCTGACAAACAAATAGGCTATAAAACCGAATTTAGCAACAAATCCGGCCAACCAAATTATGCCATCAACAACTGCATTGCTTTATTACTCATTCAACAGACGAGTACAAACGCGCGGGTACAGTAACTGGTGAAAGTAAAATAAGACACGTACGGTAACTGTTGAACATCACACCGATATCAGAGCACGCTAGCTGCTGCCGGTAGCATGCATCCAGCAGGAACGTACGTAGCCTCACAACAGACAACACTTATTAGGGACATGAGTATTGTGGCATCATGCAATGCGTGATGGACATAATAACCCGGCCGGCCGTGAAAGCTACTGGAGAATGGTCGAGCATATGTTATCAGTACAAAGAGGGCTACCAAAGCAACAATCTAGAGGCGAGTTACAATCCTGTCCTCCGCATGTGTCTTTGAAGACCTGGAGTAGCTTTCTTGTTGCCCCCAGCCCCAGCCCCAGCCCCAGACCCAGCTGTTGGTTGGAGTCGGAGGGCGTGGCAGTGGCCGCCGCCGCCGACGTCTCCACAGTTGCTAGCAGCAGCATGGCTGCCATGAACACCATCACCACAGCCATCTTTTTGCTGGTCGCCATTCTATTCCTCCGAACCCTTTAATTTCCAGGCACGACTACTTTGCTTGCTTCGCTAGCTAGCTCTGGCAAGCTTCCACAGATGAGATAGCTTCCGAACCCCTACAATGCTTCTTATATATATAGCTAGACAGCTGCATTTCAGCATATTGCGAACAGCTGCATCGATCAACTTGACCGCCAGTTATTTCTTGCATCGATATAATGCAACTTGTTTCCATCGTCTATATGAAGCATACAATATTTCAGCGTGTTGCGAGTAAGGTCTTGGTGTGACCCGTCAATCTAGGATTACACGGGGTTGTTTGGTTTGTTGCCACACTTTGCCGCGACTGGCGCGCCATAAATTTGACGAACTCGAGCTAGCGTTTGGCTGGTGACATAGTTAAGGCGTGCCACAATAAAACCATAGCAACGTAGTTTACATTTGCTGCCACATCTTGCCAAATGTGTGGTGAGCGTTCTCAACGCCGGACATTTGGCGCAGCCGCAGCTGCGGCACGGCAGCGCCGTAGGCACCGTCCAAACAGGCCCGACTTATTATACTAGTATGATAATTGATCTATGTGCCGATGCTTCGTGTCGTGCTTCGTTCAGTTCGTTGATTGGCAAGCCTTTTTTGTGTCACTGCATCAAAATTGATTTCTTGTAGCGCTCTCCCTTTTTCTTTAAGGGCGGCTTGGGCTGGAGCCGCCCCTACAGTGGCGTGCTCGGACCCCAGCAGACCATCCGCCCCTACAAATGCACAGTAGGGGCGGCTGGTGTTTAAGCCGCCCCTACAAATGGCCACTGTAGGGGCGGTTGGTGATTGAGCCGCCCCTACAAATCATCCCATTTGTAAGGGCAGCTCAATCACTAGCCGCCCCTATAGTGGCCATTTGTAGGGGCGGCTCAAACACCAGCCACCCCTACAGTGGCCATTTATAGGGGCGGCTCAAACACCAGCCGCCTCTACAAATGCCCAGCCACATTGTTTTAAAACTTTTTTCATATGATGCAATTTGACTATAACTTGACTATAATTCGAATTTGTGGCTTGCAAAGACTTTTATAATGTTAGTGGAACAATTTGACCTAGGTTCTACGTTTATATTTTCACCAAATTCAAATTTGACCAAGTTTGACTACCCTAGGACTTATCTTGTTTGACTGTTTTAAGAGTGCTATTTAGAAGTCTTGCATAAAATAGTCACATACATGAAACTTGTATAAAATTTCATACCCTTCAAACTTTATTTTTGGGTCAAGCATTAATTGCCATGCTATCTTT
Source organism: Saccharum hybrid cultivar R570 (assembly GCA_038087645.1). Classification (NCBI taxonomy): domain Eukaryota; kingdom Viridiplantae; phylum Streptophyta; class Magnoliopsida; order Poales; family Poaceae; genus Saccharum; species Saccharum hybrid cultivar. Next base: position 2,245,652 of record JAQSUU010000262.1, on the reverse strand, counting down.
GCCCAAATTCTAAGTTTTAAGCAGATTTGGAACCTTATGTTTCATTGCTGCAATATGGATGTTTCGTTAGTTCATTTCTCAATGTTTCATTGTACACTTGTTTGAAAACTTTGTTCACATGTGATGCTACTATGCACTTTGTGGCTTGCAATCCTATGAGAGATGTAACACCCCAGGTGGCCTACATTTTATGCACTGGCATGGCATCACATGAGTGCATCATACATGAGCTTTAAGATTGCAACATGACAACGAAACATGTGCAACATCTTAAATTCCTAATGAAACATGTGCAACATCTCAAATTCCCGATGAAACATGTGCAACATGACATTGAAACATGTGCAACATCTTAAATTCCCAAATGAAACATGTGCAACATCTCAAATTTCCAATGAAATATGTGCAACATCACAATGAAATATGTGCAACATCTTGGGTCAAGCCTTGATTCCCATGTTATCTTGCCTAAATTCCAAGTTCTAGGAAGTTTTAGAACCCTATGTTTCAATGCTGCAACATGGATGTTTCGTTAGTTCATTTCTCAATGTTAGTGGAATAGTTTGAAACCCCAAATGATTTCAGCTGAAAAAGTGTTGAATATCAAAGCTGAACAACTCATCAAGATCTATAACTTTTATATTGGTCATTTCTTCATCCGACAAAGTGGTAATAACATTGTTCACAAATATTACACATCTCTCATTAGGTTTCATAAACTAGATGAGACATGTGTAAGTTTTGTGAACAATGTGTACTAAGAATTTGTCAAATAAAGAAATGACCCACATAAAAGTTGTAGATATTCGTGAGTTATACAACTTTGGTATTTATCACTTTTTAAGTTGAAATAATTTGGATGTTCAAATTCTGGTTTGAACTTGTCGTTTTTCAAATTTCAAAATTTGAACTGATAAAATTTAGTCAAATAACAAGATGATCAAACTAAAAGTTGTAGATCTTTATGAGTTATACAACTTTAGTATTCATCACTTTTTAAGTTCAAATAATTTGAGTGTTTAAATGTTGGTTTGCAGTTGTCGTTTTTTAAATTTTAAAATTTGAACTGATAAATTTAGCCAAATGACAAGTTTACCAAACTAAAAGTTGTAGATCTTCATGAGTTATACAACTTTGGTATTCGTCACTTTTTAAGTTGAAATAATTTGTGTGTTCAACTTCTGATTTGAACTTGTCATTTTTTAAATTTTAAAATTTAAAATATGTAAAACATTATCACATCCAAGTTTGACTAAACTTAAATGCTGGAGCATGATTTTATAAATTTTTAGGAAAAAATCATCGAATTTAGAGTTAGTATGAGGGAGAAAAACTAGTTATAAAGTTTACCCACAGATTAAAAAGAAAAATGACACTGTTCTAGATGATCATTACATGATCATAGTGAACAATATGATTTCTTTTTTAAATCTGTTGGTAAACTTTGTAACTAGTTTTTCTTCCTCGTACTAACTCCAAATGTGATGATTTTTTCCTAAATATTTTATAAAATCATTCTCTATCAAGTTGTTATGTTGGTTTTGTTAATATTTACATGTAAAAAGTTTGAGCAATGCAAATTTTGAAATTCAAAAAAGGGCAACTTCAAACTTGATTTTGAAACCCCAAATGATTTTAGCTGAAAAAGTGACGAATACCAAAGTTGAACAACTCATCAAGGTCTACAACTTTTATATTGGTTATTTCTTCATCCGACAAAGTGATAATAACATTATTCACAAATGTTACACATCTCTCGTAAGGTTTCATAAACTATGAGACATGTGTAAGTTTTATGAACAATATACATTAATAATTTATCAAATGAAGAAATGACCTTCATAAATGTTGTATATCTTCATGAGTTGAACAACTTTTGTATTCATCGCTTTTTATGTTGAAATCATTTTGACTTTCAAATTTTGGTTCGAACTTGTTGTTTTTCAAAATGTAAAATTTGAAATCTTCAAATTTAGTCAAATGACAAGATGATCAAAATAAAAGTTGTAGATATTCATGAGTTGAATAACTTCGGTATTCATCACATTTTATGTTGAAATCATTTTGGGTTTCAAATTTTGGTTTGAACATGTCGTTTTTGAAAATTTAAAAGGTTCAAATTTAGTCAAATGACAAGATAACTAAAATCAAAGTTGTAAATCTTCATGAGTTCTACAACTTTGGTGTTTATCAAATTTTCATTTGTTGTCATTTGGTGTCCCTAAATTGTTTTAGTTTTTTGAATTTAAATTTTGTAATTTTTAAAAATTATTTTCCATTTTGAAAGGTTAAATTTTCAAATTTTAGTTATTTTATATATAATCATATATCTATATAAAAAATAATTATAAATTTTTGCACTGTATATAGTAATTATAAAATTTTATTATTGTATATATAAAAACATATCTATATGAAAAAATAATTACATAATATAAAAAAGGAAAAATATTTTTAGGAGCGGCTTGATCCGGAACCGCCTCTATAAATGACCACTGTAGGGGCGGGTGGGGTTTCAAGCCACCCCTAGAAATGGGGCTGGTATATAACGGATCCTGAGACTGAGGACAAAAATATTCTAAGTCTTGGGCACCTTTTTCTCCCCTACGGCGCTGTCAGGCTGCCGAAATCGCCCACCGCCGCCGTCGCCGCCGAATGAGCTTCCTCCCCCCTCCGCCGCTTCCTCTAAGAACCACCCCACCCCCTGATGAGGACATCGCTACGCTGGACATACCAACGCCATGGTCTTCCCCAAGTTACAATTTGTCTCCAACTCAGCTACCACGTCATCCTCGGATTCAGCAGACACGTCGTCACTATTTCAGTCATAACTTTCTCATACGACATCGAAACGGGGCGTTTTTGGATGCGTTGGAAAGGGGGCAAAAACGCTGTCGTTTTAGATCTGGTCCCGACTCTAGAAGGTCCATGGATCATTCTGTGTGACCACGGTAAGGTGCTGCGTCACCTATTTGAGCCAACTTGGTCATGTATCGTGTCGTGCCTTAAGCCTAAGTTTTGGGCGCCCAACCCCTGGCCGTCCCCAACCCTAGGTCGAGTCTTAGACTATAAACACAGCCTCCACCACTGCTAGACAATTGGGTTTTGTTTAGAGTTTAGTTTTCCATCGAGAAACTGAATCGTTCATTGTAACTGTGGTGACAAATCCTTTTACAGTGATCTAGGGCCCCCTGTTCTTGATCTCCTCCACTGTGTTGATTAGTCCTTTAGAACCGAGTTCTCGAACCCTCTATTGATATTCACGTCATTCATATTTGCAATTTCAGATTGCGTGTTTCACCTTCTTGCTTGTGCTCTTCGATTCGCTTGCAGAAAAAGCCTTCTTGGCAAGGTCAATCAAGTTGTGCTTGGTTGATAACCAATGGAGCAGTGGTGTAAATGGAGCAGTGGTGTAACAGTTGCAGGGTTTAAATCGTGTCTGATTTGAAGCCAGACGAGATCTCCACAAATCAAACTTACCGGCTATCTCTCGGAAGATCGGGCCTGTTCTCATCACTCCCGCTCCTGTCATGCGCATGCTCACCTCACCCCGGCCCTAGCCGTGCGCGCGCTCGGCGGAACCCTAGCGATGTCCTCGCCATCCCCGCCATCTGCCACCACCGTCTGTGAGACCAGGATATGTGATCGACGTCCTCACCGTCCCCCGCTTGCCGTCCTTGCCGTCCACGAGCCTAGGCGCTCCTACCCGCCCACGAAGGAGCTCTGCCGGTAGTTCACGAGACCGGGTGCCGCCGCCTTCTCGGGAACCCTAGCCGCTGGTTTGCCGGGAGCTCCACTGCCCCCCGTCCGTGACCTCGTGGTCAACTTCCGCGAGCACTGCACTCTCCTTCCTCCTCCTCCAAAGGTACCTCCCTCTTCCTCCTTCCTCCTCCCTCTTCCTCCTTCGCCACACATGGAATCATCTGAAAATTTAGCTTCGTGTGAAATCTTGGTGGTGACAGAGGATGCATGACACTATCTCTTGTTGCAGCAGACCTATGATTCCTTTATTTCTCAGAAAATGTATCAGTGCCTATAGTGTGATTTTGTTATATTATCCAATTCACTGGGATGCAAGTTGTGAGATGGTTCATTGTTCGATTAGGGGCTACAAGTTGGAACTTCTCCATTATTTTATATCTTTGAGCCATTACAAGCAACTATTTATATACTGATGCCCTTGCTAATCACAGAAATTTTAACACCTCTTATCAATATAGTCTTTTATTACTGAAGAGACTTTGAAAAGTGAAACTGAAACCATCAGTTTTATTTGAGCTTTACCTCAAGTATATGAAATAGGGTGTTACTTGACCATTCTTATAAAAGGAAATATTTGGTCATTTTGCATCTCTTGTATTATGACATGACTTCTGTCTTCTTTACAGTAGTTTTTCTTGAGTTTACATAAGCCTGAAGGGGGTAGGCTATGCTTTTATAATAGTTTTATACCATTAGATGATGTCAATTTCAGGAATGGTTGTTTCTAGCATACTTCTCTCTTTTCTCAGTTGTTGTGAAATGCCTGGAGTCATCTTTTAACTTTTATACCATTAGATTTTTTTTGTTGTGTTTAACATTATCTATCCATCCATCTCTCATCCCTTCCCCGCGCCATAAGGTGATGTCAAGTAATTATTTTTATCATGCGCTCACTGAATTTACTGAGTTTGTTTTGCCTCTTTGATTAACATCGATAATAAGATGTAGAACTGATATGTCCATATTTTGTTTTTCGCCGCTATCCCATCTACCGTTCCCAAACAACAAGTCGAAGTCACTACATTACTTGACTTGCCTCGCTAGCCGGCTTGTGTAACTTCTCGCCGCCGCGCAAACCCTAGATAGGTTGCTAGCCGCTCTTATTTTGCCTGTATCGCAGCCCTCCTTACATCATCAGGCGAATACCTACTGCTGTTAGTCACAGGGACGATCTTGTGATCGATGTTGGAGTTTAGGGACGCTTTGCCCTAACTGTCGCTGCCGTGTTGTGCCTTCCGGAAAACATAACTTGAGATACCTTTAGTAAAACATGCATAACTTTTCGCTCGTTTATCAGAAAAATTTGAAATTTTTATAGCAGCTTCTTGACACCATTTGGAGTTGACCCAAACTCGGATTCGCCATGCTTGGTTTCATCAGAATTGCCAAAAAATTCAGGAAAATATAGAAAAAAAATTGTCAAAGTTTTTGCACGCTTTTCAGAGAACGTGCTGTGTTTCTGTAGACCACATCCCACCTCAGTTGTAGGTGCCAATTTTTATGGTTGCATCTTTTTTTATCCTTGTTTAGAGAAAAATATAAAAAAATAGTGAAAAAATAAAAAAAGTTTGATTCCTACTAGTTGCTTCTAGAAAATTCTGAAAAAAATTTAGAAAAAAGGAAAAATCCGTGCTATTTGCTTGTTCTGTGAGTTCTTTCCATCATCCTTTGTTTTCACCTTGTTGCGCTACGTCTCGACACGTCTTAGCCAGCACTTGTAATTTGTACTTTGGATCCGGATTGAACAATCGCTAATCTGCATTCGTTAATTGCTAATCCTTGATGTCATATTGTGTGCCTACCCATAGCTCCACATATTCTTCTGTCAGCAGAGGTCCATATTGCAACTGTTACCCACGCTCAACAACAGATTGCTTCGCCACTTTGGTTTTGCTCTTATTTGGCGTTGGTAACAATACAGGCAAGACGGTGGTAAGCCGCTTGTGATTTTGCATTCCACTTTCATCACCACCATCACCACCACCACTTGTTTCCTTTTAGTTGATAGGGATAATACTTTGGTGTTGTCATTTTCTATCTTCTAACCATGGCAGGAACTCCGACGGACTTCAATGAGTGTATGTCCAAGGGCGAGCTTACAACGTTCATGATTGAACAACACAATCTTATAACCGAGCTGACGCGCAACGTGAACAATCTGGTCACCTGCATTGAACAGCTTGAGCAACGCCCTCCACCTCATCGTGCTGATGATGAAGATGCGTATGCTCTTGGTGATGAAGATGCGGATGCTGACGGTGATGCCCGTCGACGCCTCAACTTTAATCGTCGCGGTATAGGATGTAATAATCATGGTAATAATGATCCTTTTGCTAAAATTAAATTTAGCCTACCTTCTTTTGCTGGTAATGTTGATCCAGAGGCATATTTAGATTGGGAGCTTGCTGTTTAACAAAAATTTGATTCTCATAATGTTCCTGCTGAGCATAGAGTTAGACTTGCTACTAGTGAGTTTACTAATTTTTCTTTGTTCTGGTGGAGTGATCTTTGCAATGCTAATAATGCTGCTGCAGTGCCTCAAACTTGGAATGCTTTAAAGCAACGTATGAAATCTCGTTTTGTTCCTCCTTATTACCAACGTGATTTATGTTTGAAATTGCAAACTTTAAAATAAGGTGATAAAGGAGTAGAAGCATACTATCAAGAATTGCTTATTGGTTTAGCCCGTTGTGGTATAAATGAAGATGATAATGATGCTAGTGCTAGATTTTTTGGTGGTTTAAACCATGATATACAGAACATACTTGATTACAAAGAATGGCGTAACTTTTCTCAATTGTACCATCTTGCTATTAAGGTAGAACGAGAAGTACAGGGACGCAAACAACACCAGTCTTTCAGGTCTAACAATGGGAGGAAGTTTTAGCAACGTTCTGAGCCAGAGACGCCCAAGCTTTCTGTTGCACCACAGCCATCTACACCTCCATTTTCTTCTAGGGTAAGTAAATTATTTAATGTGCAGTTTCCATAGCTGAAGAAAGGTGCCACTCCGGGTGCTTCTACTAGCTCCTCCTCGTCCAGCTCTAAAATCATTTGCCACCGATACAAAGGCATGGGACATGTCATGAAGGATTGCCCTAGTCGTCGCGCTTTCATTGCTACCAAGGATGCATATGTAAGTGCTAGTGATGTTGAAGATGATTTAGCCCTTGCTGCTAACATTGATGCAGATTCCACCGAGGGTGATCATGATAAGGAGGCCATCATCATTGACTCTGTGGCTGCTGCCGCGGACTACCATAGCCTTCTTGTGCAGCGTGTGTTGAGTACACGTGTGGGACATGAAGAAGAGATGACGATCCAACGCCACAATTTGTTCTACATGTATTTCATTGTGCAAGGTTGTCGTGTTCTCACTATCAATGATAGCGGGAGTTGCAACAACTTGGTGAGTTCAGATTTGGTTGAGAAGCTTGGCTTGACCACACGACAACATTCGTATCCATATAAACTTCAATGGTTCAATAATAGTGGTAAGACTAAGGTAACTAAATCAGCACGCATTAGCTTTTTCACAGGCTCTTATCATGATACTGCTGATTTTGATGTTGTCCCTATGCAAGCTTGTTCCATTTTGTTAGGTCGCCCATGGAAATTTGATAATGATGTTTCACACCATGGTAGAACTAATACATACACTATCATACATAAGGACAAGAAAATTACATTGCTACCTTTGTCTCCTATGGATATTATTAAACATGCTAATGAGATTAAAAATAAACCTCCAACAGACATTGCTAAAAATAATGGGATTAAGTTAAAAGGAGATGCTTTTCTTGCTACAACTTCTGCTACTACCGAGTTATGTGATAATCCTAATGCACCATGTTATACTATGTTTTGTCAACCTATTATGTCTGGTGCATTGCCTGCTGTCACTAACATTTTGCAGGAGTTCACTGATGATGGGATGAAGTCGAGGACGACTCCAATTCTAGAAGGAGGGGATGATGAGGATATCACCAAGATGGAGTCGAGGACGACTCCAATTCAAGAAGGCGAGGATGATGAGGACATCGCTAAGCTGGACACACCGACGCCATGGTCTTTCTCAAGTTGCAATTCGTCCCCAACTCAGCTGTCACGTCACCCTCGGATTCAGCAGACACGTCGTCACCATTTCGGTCATAACTTTCTCATACGACATCAAAATGGGGTGTTCTTGGATGAATTGGAAAGGGGACGACGACGCCATCATTTTGGATCTAGTCCCAGCTCTAGAAGATCCGTGGATCATTCTGTGTGACCACGGCAAGGTGCTGCATCACCTATTTGGGCCAACTTGGTCATGTATCGTGTCAGGCCTTAAGCCCAAGTTATGGGCGCCCAACCCCTGGCCATCCCCAACCCTAGGTTGAGTCTTAGATTATAAACACAGCCATCACCGCTGCTAGACAATTGGGTTTTGTTTAGAGTTTAGTTTTCCATCGAGAAACTGAATCGTTCATTGTAACTGTGGTGACAAATCCTTTTACAGTGATCCAGGGCCCCTGTTCTTATCTCCTCCACTGTGTCGATTAGTTCTTTGGAACCGAGTTCTCGAACCCTCTATTGATATTCGCGTAATTCATATTTGCAATTTTAGATTGCGTATTTTACCTTCTTGCTTGTGCTCTTCGATTCGTTTGTAGGAAAAGCCTTCTTGGCGAGGTCAATCAAGTTGTGCTTGGTTGATAACCAACGGAGTAGTGGTGTAACGGTTGCGGGGTTCGAATCGTGTCTGATTTGAAGCCGGCCGAGATCTCCACAAATTGAACTTACCGGCTACCTCTCGAAAGATCGGGCCTGTTCTCATCACCCCCGCTCCTGCCATGCGCATGCTCACCCCACCTCGGCCCCAGCAGTGTGCGCACTCGGCAAAACCCTAGTGATGTCCTCGCCGTCCCCGCCATCCGCCACCACCGTCCGCGAGACCGGGATATGTGATCGACGTCCTCACCGTCCCCCGCTTGTCGTCCTTGCCGTCCACGAGCCTAGATGCTCCTACCCGCCCGCGAAGGAGCTCTGCCGGCAGTTCGCGAGACCGGGTGCCGCCGCCTTCTAGGGAACCCTAGCCGTCGGTTTGCCGGGAGCTCCACTGCCCTCTGTCCGTGACCTCGTGGTCTCCTTCCGCGAGCACTGCACTCTCCTTCCTCCTCCTCCAAAGGTACCTCCCTCTTCCTCCTTCCTCCTCCCTCTTCCTCCTTTGCCACACATGGAATCATCTAAAAATTTAGCTTCGTGTGAAATCTTGGTGGTGACAGAGGATGCATGACACTATCTCTTGTTGCAGCAGACCCATGATTCCTTTATTTCTCAGGAAATGTATCTGTGCCTATAGTGTGATTTTGTTATATTATCCTATTCACTGGGATGCAAGTTGTGAGATGGTTCATTGTTCGATTAGGGGCTACAAGTTGGAACTTCTCCATTATTTTATATCTTTGAGCCATTACAAGCAACTGTTTATATACTGATGCCCTTGCTGATCACAGAAATTTTAACACCTCTTATCAATATAGTCTTTTATTACTGAACAGACTTTGAAAAGTGAAACTGAAACCATCAGTTTTATTTGAGCTTTACCTCAAGTATATGAAATAGGGTGTTACTTGACCATTCTTATAAAAGGAAATACTTGACCATTCTTATAAAAGGAAATATTTGGTCATTTTGCATCTCTTGTATTATGACATGACTTCTGTCTTCTTTACAGTAGTTTTTTCTTGAGTTTACATAAGCCTAGAGGGGGTAGGCTATGCTTTTATAATAGTTTTATACCATTAGATGATGTCAATTTCAGGAATGGTTGTTTCTAGCATACTTCTCTCTTTTCTCAGTTGTTGTGAAATGCCTGGAGTCATCTTTTAACTTTTATACCATTAGATATTTTTTATTGTGTTTAACATTATCTATCCATCCATCTCTCATCCCTTCCCCGCGCCATAAGGTGATGTCAAGTAATTATTTTTATCATGCGCTCACTGAATTTACTGAGTTTGTTTTGCCTCTTTGATTAACAGCGATAATAAGATGTAGAACTGATATGTCCATATTTTGTTTACAGTTGAGCAACTGACTCTGAAAGTCAAGCATCTTTTTTTTTTTAAAAAGCAAACATCCATCGGCTGTTGTACACAAGAAGGTATGCAAAATCTTAGTTTCTCTTATGATTTATTTGTGCTGGTTTACCACATCTGGGGGTGATGCTTTTTGATCTATTTTATCTTGATTCATTGTATGCAAATGCAGTCAAGATCCCTCAATTTATCCTTCACTGCAGAGTTGTATTATTTGCAGAAAACAAACACTATGTGTATTTAATATTTGGAAGTACTTATTATAATTATTTTCATGTGACTAATGCCGCAATCCATCGAAAATGTGTCACTGTAATGATTTGTGATGACAAATTTTGTTCATCTGGACTATATGCAATGGCGCCGTGATTGGCTAATTGTTCCTTTTGTGTTCAGAATCCGCTGGGTACACTCGTCAATATTCCTTTTTGTTTGTTTGAAAGTCGCTTGGCCAGTTGATCGTCGTCCGAACGTTTTATGTTCAGACATTTTGTTTTCTTATCCCTTTTTGGAGTCTAAGCCTCGTTGGAAAAGTGGATCCATGCTTTCAATTGATCTAATGATCAACATGTATGTTGGTTAAACTCTGTGAACCATTCTTTGCCTCATGAAACTGACATCCTGAACCTGACAAATACTTGCGTGCGGAGCATACAGCTTGAACTGAAATATTGAGCTAATGTTGTGATAACTGACAGTAATAGATGAAGTGCCTAGGCAGGAACGTTTCTGATGCTTTGATAGGTAGATCATGTAGTAGTTCATATGGTCACACATGGCATTGTGTCATCAGATTGAGGTTGTTGATTCAGGGGTTACATAGTATCATTTTGATCTGTTTAGTTTGTGGCTGTGGTGCTCATGGGAAGCTCACTGATTTTTTTTTTCTCAAAAATCTAACATAGCTTTCGTTTGGTTGTATGCCCACCCTTTAGGCTTTCTAAACATGAGATAGCAGTTTTCCCATTGCCATTATTAGTCACCTCGTGTTGTCAGTCATTTAACTATTGCATTGTTAAAGGATGGAATCCAGAGATGAAGGATATGGATTTTGCTTTTACATTATGCAGTCCGACAATTGCAAAAACTGAAAGTAGATGCTACTTGTTCTCAAGCAAAACTGAAAACAGATGCTATTCCTATCTCTATTTTTTCTATAGTACAATTTTCTTGCCAATCTGGATCAGTTCTCTAAGTAGACAAAAATACTGCTTAGTAGTCAAATATTGACATTCTAGGACCCTCCTTATTTGCCTTTCTTGTTAGTCATATATTGACATGCTGTTGGACTTATAATATGATGCTTAGTGATTCCTTTAGTTCCCTTACCTTGTGTTCCTTACTGATCATACACATAGTGAAGTTCAGTAACTCTCAGTTTTTTATGTAGAAAGTTGCAAAGATTTTTGGTCAGGAGAAGAAGAAAGAACTAGCCACAACAGATAGCTTCACCTGTGAGAACTGAACATCGACGTAGATAAACAGAAGAACATTGGCTACTTAAAAGCATATCAGAGAACACGTATTGCATGCCATGCAGTTTTAATTGCAATTTGATATTTTATATAGAGATTAGATTCTTAATTGTAGAATATATTGTAAAACATGTATTGTGAAACACGAACTTGTTATGATTAAGGCGTCGTTCGGTTACGCCATTCGTGGCCATTCCCGGCCAGGAATGGTTTTGGCCCTATAGAAAATATCGAAAGAAACGCCACGTCAGGAATCATTTTGGCCCAGATTTGCAGTAACCGAATGAGGCCTAAGGTGAATGCTCGTGTGTTGCAATGGAAAAAATACCGGATAACATGTATTGTAAAACACAAACTTGTAAAAAAAATTATTGCTCATCTTTCTAAAATCTCTATCTCTATCTCTACAACTAAAACATATCGTCCACCCAACATTCGCCCCACGCTTATCTTTCGCGTAGGCATGAAGTGATGCGATAGGTTCTTACATTATGGACAATTGAAGTTGATGTTTCAGTTTCGCATTCAAATTTAGAGTTATATTTTAATTGTCTACCTTTCTTGAAGACTTATGTAATATTGGTTGGAACATCATGATTGCAGTATCTATTTTAGGTAACAGTATAACACACGCTCATATATATGTTATCGTGGTATTATGTGTTCTCGTTGCAACGCACGGGCATGTACCTAGTTACTACTACTACTACCACCACTAGTACTCGCACTACCACTACCACTGCCACTACTCCCACCACCACCACCACTACCACTAATCTTGAGCCTTTTTTATTTCTTATACTTTCTCGTGTATCTAAAGCATACTTTATTTCTTGTACCTGTTAGAACAAAGCACGAGATGACGCGGACAACAGGAAGTGCAGCCCGATCCCGCTAGGATAATGAGTAGCCAAGCCACGGAGGGCAAGTACAGGATCAACTTTCTCAGGAGCAGTTCAATAACGAGTTAGATAAGGATGTAGCAATGATGCTTACTCAAGGGGAGTTTGACGAGGAGCAAGGGGGAGAAGAGGGAAGAGAAGGAGAGGCTAATGATGGTGAAGAAGGAGAGGTTGCTGAAGGCGAAGAGGAGGAGGATGATGATGATGACTCAGAGGGATATGAAAGTCCTGATGATCCTTTCCCATGTGAACCCGGACGGAGGCCAATGGAGGACGAGTTGGACAAGGATTTTGACCCGCAAGAGAAGGTAGGGATAAAGCCTTAGTAGCTTGTAAATTTTGCTAACCCTTTGACTGTGTTACCGCTTCTAACACTTTGACCTGTCATTCATACAGGTCCCTCCTAAAGCTCCAAAAAGACGGCGTCGGCCTCCAGCACGTTACGCCGAACAAGGAGCAGGGGAAAAAGAGGCCAGAGGCAGCAGCCACAGATACTAACATTTCGGCCTCTGCTCCCCAACCTCAAGGCACAATCACAGCCTCGACTACCGAAACAAAGAGGAGCCGAGGGGACAGAAAGGCAAACCAATATCCAAAGGCGGGGGTATGTTATGTGATAACGGAGGTCGGGCCACAAGGGCAGATCCTAGAGCCAAAGAAGTACATTGCGAAATTTCGTAATGCGATCGAGGCTCATGTAAGAGACAAATTGAACCTAGCAATCCCCAACTGGAAAGATTATCCAGAGGAGTAGAAGACAGAACTATGGGATGAGCATTTGGTGAAGAATTTTAGGTTTCCAGAGGGAACACACGAACTGGTAAAACATCGTGCTTTTCAGATGATGGGACAGTCCTTCCGACGTTGGAGGACGGAACTGAACACAAATTTTATCAAAAAGGGGTTTACTCCCTTCCACTTGTATGGCAACATAACTCCTGCTCAATGGGCATTGCTCGTGATTGAGAAGACTTCACTGGCAGCATTAGCCAAAAGTACCCAAAACAGAGAGCAGGCGAAGAAGAACCAACACCACCCTCGTCTAGTCCCCGGTGGCTATGAGGCCAAGGAAGCGCAGTTCAGGAAGATGGATGCAGAGACCGAAGCTTTTGGGAATATGACAGTGACGAAGTTGAAGCCATGCATCCGGCGTTGGATATATGCGAGGAGTGTGGATGAATCCGGCAGCAGTCTCAAATTTGCTAAGTCGGAGACTACAGAGGTCGTATCAAGGATACTAAAATATGTTGAAGACAAGGAGAATGACACATTCACTCCTTCCAAAGAGAGGGACGAGCTTAGCCTCAACAGATGAGATGATGCATGCATGCCTCAATTTATAAGGCTTGGTGTGACCTGTCGGTCTAGGATTTGAAGGCTTGTTTGGTTCGTTGCCACACTTTGGCAGTGTTTAGATCCAAACTTCAAAATTCTAAAAGTGTCACGTCAAATGGTTACGACATTTGCATGGAGGATTAAATATAGATGAAATAAAAAAACTAATTACACAGTTTGCTTGTAAATTGCGAGACGAATCTAATGAGCCTAGTTAGGCCGTGATTAGACACCAAACTGCTACAGTAACCCCATGCTCTAATGACGGATTAATTAGACTTAATAAATTCGTCTCACAGTTTACAGGTGAGTTCCGTGATTAGTTTTTTTATTGGTATCCGAAAACCCCTTCCGACATCCCACGAAACATCCGATGTGACACCTAATTTTTTACACCCGGGAACTAAACATCCCCTTTGCCGCAACTAGCGCGCCATAAATTTGACGAATTCGAGCTGGTGTTTGGCTTGTGACAGAGTTAAGGCATGCCACAACAAAGCCATAGAAATGCACGTGTGGGGGTATAAACCCCCCAGTACCACAAGATGGTACATGGGCCGCACCATCTGAGGTGGCCCGGCCCGTAAGATTAAGGCGTACATCACAAGATTACAAGCTGGACTAGATATTATAATAGTACCAAATAGGCTATTCTGTTGTAACCCTCCTCCTCCAAAGTATATAAGGAGAGGCAGGGGTCTCTTAGAGAACACAACCTATCTGATCCTCGATCAATACAAAATAACAGAGCACAGGACATAGAGTTTTACGTCATGCTGACGGCCTGAACCTGTATAAATCTTGTGTCTTGTGTCCTGTTATCATCCGGTTCGTGTCTTGCCCACCTGTCTACCGACAAATCACTACCTTGGGTATACCCCTTGGTAGACTGCTGATCATATTTCGTCGACAGTGGTGCGCCAGGTAGGGGGTGTGCGTACGGACTCCCATATGAGCCAGATGGGATTCTCTACTAAAAACCGGGTAAGTCGTTCTACGTTGTTGATTGAATCAGTCTGTTCTTCAAATATCTAATACAGGTTGATTTTTCTGCATGTAACGACATCTCCCTCGTTCACGATCTACTTCGCTAACATCGTCCTAGAGCTCACTGGGATTAATATCGAGAATTAACTAGACAACGACGGACTCGATGGCTTCAACAGCAGGAGAGCAGTTCCAACATGCTCCGACTACGACCACAGCCTCTTGCCCCGACCACCTACCACGTCACAATAATAATCGCCGCAAGGAAAGATACTACGACAACTGCGACACCGTCGTCATGACGGATCGGAAAGCTCGAGGGCCGGACAATTTCATCACCACTGACCAGACAACGTCTCGACTAAAGCTAAGTACACTTCCAATATTTATATTTAATATAATTTTTGCTATGACGTTTCTCCACAACATCCTCATCATGTTTTCGCTACGAAGTTTCTCCACAATATCCTCGTCATGATTTTTCTTCAAATAACGTTTGTCCATGTATACCATCTTAAAGATGGCATACATCTATGCTTAACACAAATCCCTGACCAGTCACGTTGACGCTCGATGTCTCTAGAGACGGCCCTGCCTCCGGCTTCTCCCTACACGTGCACGAGCGTCTGCCCTCTGCGTTACGGGTGGTCGGCAGCGGCTCCTTAGCGACACCATCCCCATGCGCACGGGCTCCGCGCTCAGCATAACGCGGGCAAGCTAGGGCTAAAAACTCAGCTACATGCTAACTGGTCGGGCGATTTATGCTAAGTGTAAACACAAACCTCACATCAACATTGATGTTTACAAAAGCACCGGTTGCTTTATCACATCATGCTCATTTGCAACTGACTGCTGAGCGTCATATACTATTTTATCATTACTGATTCTCTTCGGAGTTCATATATTCCTACATCACATACTACCGCTCTACATATTTATATTGCATGATCTTCACCGAGCTCTCGTCGCTCCTCGTCAGGCTCGTCACCGAGCTCTCGTCGCTCGACCATGTCTCCGGACACGCTGAGGACTCCTCGCGGAGCTTTCATCGCTCCTCGTTAGGCTTGTCACTGAGCTCTCGCTGCTCCTTGCCGAGCTCTCATTGCTCGTCACCGAGCTCTCACCGAGCTCTCGCCGCTCCTCGCTGAGCTTTCGCCGCTCGTCACCGAGCTCTCGTCGCTCCTCGCCGAGCTCTCGCCGCTCCTCGTCGAGCTCTCGCTGCTCATCGCCGAGCTCTCGCTGCTCCTCACCGAGCTTTCACCGAGCTCTCGCTGCTCTCGCCGAGCTTTCGCCGCTCGTCACCGAGCTCTCGCCGCTTGTCGCCGAGCTCTCATTGCTCCTCACCGAGCTATCATCATTCATCGCCGAGCTCTCACTGAGCTGTCGCTGCTCGTCGCCAAGCTCTCGCCGAGCTCTCACCGCTCCTCGCCGAGCTCTTGCTGCTCGTCGCCGAGCTCTTGCCGAGCTCTTGCCACTCAAACTACGTCTCCAGCCGTGCTCGAGGACTGGTCTGACAAACACATTTTGTCTCAGACCACCGATCACGTTATACTCCTCGACCACGCTCGAGGATTTGTCGACCACACCTCACGCTGTGCTCGGGGACTGCTTCGACCACTCTTCGACTACAGCTCGATGACTGATTTCCTCAGCTACATGTGACATTGGACTCACATACAGTTGAGAGGTCATTATTTTCTTAGACCTTTCTACAAGGCTTATACTTCGCCTTCCAGCAAGCTCAGGGACTATATCGGTACGATGCACCTGCCGATGCATTTCAGTATCAAGTTTCCACGGAGTTTCATTTAAGACCCTGACACCACGTGCCTACGTCACCTACTACCAGGCTCGGGGACTAAGTGGGCACATTTCACCTTGCGGTGAATGTGCTTGTTTTTCGACCCCTACGCCTCTGATGATCAAAGACGCTACGCTTCAAGACATACTTACGTTTCTTCACAGAAACCCAAGTGGACACACTTCCCAGGAAGGATAAATATTTTTGTTTTCTCAAGAGCACCATACATTCTTCGGACAACCTACTTCTCTGGTAACAACGCTTGCAACAACTGCTCGGATACCGCTTTGACTGGTCGAAGACGTCAAGAACTCAAGCCTTATTGTTCGGAGAAGGTTAAGATGACATTTGTCGCATCAGAATACATGACGCTCGGGGACTAGCTGTGGGGGTATAAACCCCCGGTACCACAAGATGGTACATGGGCCGCACCATCTAAGGTGGTCCGGCCCGTAAGATTACGGCGTACATCACAAGATTACAGGCTGGACTAGATATTGTAATAGTATCAAATAGGCTATTCTACATGTAACCCTCCTCCTCCAGAGTATATAAGGAGAGGCAGGGGTCCCTTAGAGGACACAACCTATCTGATCCTCGATCAATACAAAATAACAGAGCACAGGACGTAGGGTTTTATGTCATGCTGACGGCCTGAACCTGTATAAATCTTGTGTCTTGTGTCCTGTTACCATCCGGTTCGTGTCTTGCGCACCTGTCTACCGACGAATCACTACCTTGGGTATACCCCTTAGTAGACTGCCGACCACATTTCGTCGACAGCACGGGAAAGCAGTATCCGCGCGACTGCTACTACGCGCAAAGATACACACGACGGGGGAGGATTTCCCAAGTGCGTAAATTTTAGGAGGATTGATTAGGAGTTATTGGAGAGGAGTTTTTTCTCATCTTACTAAAAACTAAGGATTGAGAAGAGAAATATGGTACACTTGGAGATCCTAATCCGTCCGCTAACTAGCAACACGTGACCGCAGAAGCAAGACAATGCTCACGTACAAGTAATTGGTTTACTTACCATGTAATAAACAATAAAATATTCCGGCCACGATGCTAATACCATATCCCTACGAGTTGTTTTATTGCCTTCGTGCTTGCATAATCTTTCCTTCCATAATTACTGATTTGGCTCATCAAAACCATGCAAAGCTTTGCACATTTGGCCTGAGGAGATAACTTGCTGCGCCTGATGACCTGACACTGATGCGTCCTTCGTTACACACCGCCAAGCCTGCTCTTCATAAATCCTGCTGCTTGAGTAGCTAGTAGATTAATCAAAATACTGGTTAATGATCGATTTATCTTGTTCACAAATTAACCTGGCCATTCACCACTCCAGATGAGTTTTCTCCCGTCGGCTGGGAGCACTCCCTACGGGTGCGCGTCCTCCGTCAGTAGCCCAAAAGCATCCCTGACGTTGCCGCTGCACCGTGCGGAAAAGTCTCTCGCGTCGGTGCCTTCCGTCACGGACTGATTTTCGGCCTTCCCCGCGCACAATCCAGTCTTTCGCGCGCTCGTCTTTGCTCTTCGCGCGCAGAAACGAAGCCGTCGCGCGCTGCCTGGCCCACCAAAAAGAGAAGCGTGCCGAGTAGTCCAGCGAATTTTTTGGCCGCCACGCTCTTGACCGAGTCCAACAGGCCTCAACCCCATCCCCTGAACAAAAAAAAAATCTAATCCCTATCCACTCCACCGCGGCCTCCATCTCCCGTACTTCCGTCGTCCACCTGCGATCCACGAGCATCCTCCCGCCGCGACGCACTGAGCCCGAGCAGCCGCCCGCCGCGGCACGCCCCCAGCCACAGCCGCCGCCCGCTGCCCGCCGCGACTTCCGCGGCGACGCGGCCGGCGCCCGACACGAAGCCGCCGCCTCTCACCGCGGCGCCGCCGGCCACCACCGCCGCCAGCCACCAGAGCGGCGCCGCCAACCACCAGATCGAGCGCCGTCTGCTGTGCCGTGCCTGCACGAAGCCACCACCAGCCCCTCCCGTCGCCCGAGCTACCACGGTGTCTTCCCAATTGACTACGACGCTGCCAGCCATCCCTCAACACCCAGCAGTGCTGCCGCACGCCGACCTGAAGGGCAGCCCCCCCTCCACCTCCGTACGGTGCTCCTTTTCTGTTTCTGTTCAATTTAGATTTTTTTCCTATCAAGATCTCAATCAATTTTGCATCTTGTATTTTCTTCTCGCCCTTGTTGATTATGCGCTCATCTGACTTGTTTTTGCCTGCTGTGGCATTTGAATGTTGTGGGGGGCTTCTTTGTTGTTGCAGCACTTGAACAACCGGAGGAAGATCACCAACTCTGGCATCCGTTGAACAATTTGCCTCGCACTGACGGACAGCAAAGGTCAGACCACAGCCACCATGTAGCATATATATTCTGGATCTGTGATAGACTAGCTGTGGATTTTTTACACAAAAATCACTAGACTACACGCGTACAATCTTTTGCCCTGCAGAGGTACGGTACAAGAACGAAACCCCCTCTTTACTGTCAGCATGGTGAAACATGATGACAAAACATTGCAAAATTGGCCACACAGATGAAACAATGCTGATACTATTACTCGGATAATATAATGGACAGTGATCTAGAATATTACTTGACATCTTTTGCCACATCTTCCCAAGCTTCTTTGCAATCTCAGTCATAGGCAAATCTGGGTTGCTGCTTTTCATGTTCTGCATCATTAAAAATAAACTTTAAACTTCTGTTCAATATCAGTTTCTAGTGCGGGAAGGTTTGCTCTACCCTCACTGTCACAAAATATCTAAATGACCTAATATGCTGGGAATTATTAACCAAAGCAAACTTACTCCTCGCTCAGCCATTGAGAAATACATGAACGGTGTCATTGCTCTTTTGGGGGCGTGCCATTGTTGATTGATGCACTCATCTGACTCGATTTGGCCTGCTGTGGCATTTGAATGTCGTGGGGGGATTCTTTCATGTTGCAGCACCTGACAAGCTGAGCCGGAGGATCTTCTGAACCACCAACTCTAGCGGAACAATTTGGCTCTCACTGACGGACACCAAGGTCAGACCACGGCCACCATGTAGCATATATATTCTTGATCTGCGCTAGACTAGTTGTGGTGAATTAACTGCTATCTCCTTGCTAGCTGTTTTGATCCCTGCACCAATATTGCACTATCAAAGCTTGGTTGCAGTAACGACCTGAAGATTTTGCTCCCAATTCTTTCATAGCTTAGCATCTAGATCTGCTTTTGATTGATGTGTAGTGACTATTTTTTGCTGCTCTATATATACAGATTAAGTCACTTGTCATTGAATTATGCTGCTCGATTTTGCACAAATTTAGACATAACACAAGTTTCCAGTGACTAGTTTTGCTGTCGATGCTCTATTTTGCATTCTGATTCACTGGTTATGGTGCTAGCTGTATAGGAAATTTGTTATTTTGTCTTTTAATGTTCTATTACTAGCTGTATGTGAGTTTTTATTTTGTTTGACTGAAGCAATTTGTGATATGTCTAAATTTGTAACAGGTTTCACACTGTGATCGGGTTGGTTGTTGCTGCTTTACTTGATTCTCTGTGGTTTGTCAACTGACGTCGAAGTCTTGGACAACTACTGTGACTCGGCTAGCCGCTGGTTAGTGCTCAACTTCTTATACAGGCTGGCTGATAAGATATGGCAGATCGTGAGTGGATGTATAGTGGTTGGAAGCGTGGTAGGATATCAAATGAATGGGTTCATAAAACAAATGAGTTTTTAGATCATGCCTTCTCAATTCCTGAATTAGTTGAGTCTGATACAATTAAGTGCCCTTGTTCCATGTGCCGGAATTATTTCAGGCATAAAAGGCCTAAGGTAGAGCGACATTTGTGCCACAATGGGTTCAAGGAAAATTACCAAACTTGGACAGCACATGGGGAGAGGCAGGGAAATCACAACCTTGAGATTGGTTCTGGGGTAGAACATGAGGGATTTGGTGAGACAGATCGGATGGATGCTATGCTAGTTGACTTAGCTGGTGAGAACCCACCATTAGTTGATGAAACACCAACTGGTTTTGCCGAAGCCTTCTATAGAATGGTTGTTAGTGCAGATGAGCAAGTACATGAGCAAACCTTGCACTCTAGGCTATCTGCTGTTGCTCGTCTATTGGCCATTAAATCACAGTACAATCTTTCAGTGGCATGCTATGATGACTATCTGGAACTCATTCATGAACTCCTCCCTCCTAGTTCTAAGATTCCTAAGAACTTCTATTGTTCTAAAAAATTGCTAGAGGGCCTTGGTATGCCATACCATAAAATTGATGTTTGTGATAAAAATTGCATGTTGTACTATAAAGATAACAAGGATAAGGATAAATGTGACATATGTGGAACCTCCCGCTATGTGGATGGATCAAATAAGGTTCCTCGTAAAGTGTTGCGCTACCTGCCCATTACAGATAGGCTACAAAGATTATATGCACATGAGGGCACAGCAAAACTCATGCGTTCACACAAAGAAACTCCTCTAGCAAGGTCTATTAAAATGTTGCATCCATGTCATGGAGAGGCATGGAAGCAATTTGATGCCAATCACCCAGACTTTGAAGAAGATGCTAGGAATGTTAGACTTGGTTTTGCAACTGATGGATTTACACCATATAAATTGAATGCAAAATCTTACTCTTGTTGGCCAGTATTTTGGGTTCCCTATAATCTTCCACCTGGTGTTTGTATGAAGCCTGAGTATATATTCCTTGCTATGGTCATACCTGGACCAGAACATCCTGGAAACAAACTAAGTATTTTGCTTCAACCTTTGGTAGATGAATTGTTACAGCTGTGGGCTGGGGTAGAGACATGGGATGCTTCAGTCAAGCGAAAATTTACAATGAGAGCAGCATACTTATGGTCTATACATGATTTTCCTGCATATGGCATGTTTGCTGGATGGAGCACCCATGGGATTTTTGCATGCCCACAATGCATGTGTGATTCTAATGCATATCGATTACGTAAAGGCCTTAAGGCTACCTGGTTTGATTGCCATAGGCGGTTTCTTCCTATAGATCATCCCTTTCGGAACCAAGTAAATGCCTTTCGCAAGGGCAAGGTAGTGCGAGAAGGCCCCCCTAGGCAATTGACTGGAGAGGATGTTAAGGCTCAGCTATACAGACTGGTTGGTAACACACAAAAATGTGGTAAAGAACACAACTGGAAATATATAAGTGGCTTTTGGCAGCTTCCTTACTTCACTAAATTACTGCTTCGTCACAACATAGATGTGATGCATAATGAAAAAAATGTGGCTGAAGCTATTTGGAACACATGTTTTGATATTTCAGATAAGACTAAAGATAATGTGAAAGCTAGACAAGATCTAGAACTGCTTTGCAACCGCCCTTCTTTTCATTTGTACCTAAAGAATGGCAAGTGGCAGAGACCAAAGGCACCATATTGCATAGACAAGGATGACAAACCAAAAATTCTAAATTGGTTCCAAGGGATTAAGTTTCCAGATGGGTATGCAGCTAATATTCGGCGTGGGGTTAATCTACTACAAAAGAAGATATTTGGTTTGAAAAGTCATGACTTTCATATCTTTATTGAGCGCCTACTTCCTGTTGCATTCCGGGGATTTCTACCTGATGATATTTGGACCTGTTTGGCTGAGTTGAGTTATTTTTATAGACAGTTGTGTGCTAGACAAATCAGTAGAGAATCTATATTAGCATTGAAAGACAACATAGCAGTCCTTATTTGCAAACTAGAAAAGATATTCCCCCCAGGCTTTTTCAATCCAATGCAACACCTAATAATTCATCTGGTTGATGAGGCATTATTAGGAGGCCCTGTCCAGTACCGATGGATGTATCCATTTGAGAGGTGAAGCCAAAACTCTACTGTTCATCTATTTAATACGTATACTTGCTGGATTTACTAAATGGAGTTTAACATGTAGGTATATTCTAGGCATTAAAAAGAAAGTTCGAAATAAGGCTCGAGTTGAGGGATCCATTGTTGAGGCTTACCTTGTAGAAGAGGCTACAAACTTCCTTTCATTGTATTTTAGATCTAAAGTACATTCTATACGAAATAAAACACACAGATATGATGATGGTGGCTCAACTTCTGTTAGAGGTTGTGGCATTGAATTGTTTGAGCAAACTGGTAGATGCTTCATCTCACAAGGCTTACGCGACCTCACAACACAACAATGCAAGGCAGCAGCCCTCTACATATTAACTAACATCCCAGAGATGGATGATTTCTTCAAGTATGCCTTCTTTTTATATGGTTCAAAGTTATTTTCTGATTTGTAGTTGCATTATAACAATGTCAAATATGCCCTTGTAGAGAATTTGACAATGAACAGTGGAAGGGTCGCTCACAGCCAACTGACCAACAAATCAATAACTTAAGATTAGATGGTTGGAAAGGCACACGTGGCAGCAGTAGAGGCCCCAATTTTTTTGATTGGTTCAAAAACATAGTAATGCCTCAAACCCTCAAATCAATTGGTGCAAGTTTTCTTTCTTCTTAGATTTAAATCACAAGCACTAATAAATGTAATGCAACTCTTTACAGTGCACAATCAGATCAAGTGTTCACAATGTGTTGCGTCAAATTTCATATGGGTTTCGCAAAAGAGTTTCCACCTATGGTTGCTATGATGTGAATGGATATAGATTTCGGTCAGAGAAGTATGAGAATAACAGGACAGGATTAGCTACAACCAATAGTGGTGTTTGCGTGACGTGCAATGATGGCAATGGCAATGTTCTTGAGTACTTTGGTGTTATTGAGGATATTATTAAAATTTCTTGGGAGGGCAGGGAACAACTTGAGCTAGTTTTATTTTATTGTCGCTGGTTTGATCCAACCTCAAGGGGTGTTAGGCGAACTAAAAATCTTGGTTTGGTGGAAGTGAAGTATAGCTCAAGGCTTCAAAACTTTGTACACTTGAGATGCTCATCCATCCGCTAACTAGCAACACGTGACCGCAGAAGCAAGACAATGCTCACGTACAAGTAATTGGTTTACTTACCATGTAATAAACAATAAAATATTCCGGCCACGATGCTAATACCATATCCCTACGAGTTGTTTTATTGCCTCCGTGCTTGCATAATCTTTCCTTCCATAATTACTGATTTGGCTCATCAAAACCATGCAAAGCTTTGCACATTTGGCCTGAGGAGATAACTTGCTGCGCCTGATGACCTGACACTGATGCGTCCTTCGTTACACACCGCCAAGCCTGCTCTTCATAAATCCTGCTGCTTGAGTAGCTAGTAGATTAATCAAAATACTGGTTAATGATCGATTTATCTTGTTCACAAATTAACCTGGCCATTTGATATATTTCAGGCTTTCATCGGCTGACAAACAAATAGGCTATAAAACCGAATTTAGCAACAAATCCGGCCAACCAAATTATGCCATCAACAACTGCATTGCTTTATTACTCATTCAACAGACGAGTACAAACGCGCGGGTACAGTAACTGGTGAAAGTAAAATAAGACACGTACGGTAACTGTTGAACATCACACCGATATCAGAGCACGCTAGCTGCTGCCGGTAGCATGCATCCAGCAGGAACGTACGTAGCCTCACAACAGACAACACTTATTAGGGACATGATTATTGTGGCATCATGCAATGCGTGATGGACATAATAACCCGGCCGGCCGTGACAGCTACTGGAGAATGGTCGAGCATATGTTATCAGTACAAAGAGGGCTACCAAAGCAACAATCTAGAGGCGAGTTACAATCCTGTCCTCCGCATGTGTCTTTGAAGACCTGGAGTAGCTTTCTTGTTGCCCCCAGCCCCAGCCCCAGACCCAGCTGCTGGTTGGAGTCGGAGGGCGTGGCAGTGGCCGCCGCGGACGACTCCACAGTTGCTAGCAGCAGCATGGCAGCCATGAACACCATCACCACAGCCATCTTCTTGCTGGTCGCCATTCTATTCCTCCGAACCCTTTAATTTCCAGGCACGACTACTTTGCTTGCTTCGCTAGCTAGCTCTGGCAAGCTTCCACAGATGAGATAGCTTCCGAACCCCTACAATGCTTCTTATATATATAGCTAGACAGCTGCATTTCAGCATATTGCGAACAGCTGCATCGATCAACTTGACCGCCAGTTATTTCTTGCATCGATATAATGCAACTTGTTTCCATCGTCTATATGAAGCATACAATATTTCAGCGTGTTGCGAGTAAGGTCTTGGTGTGACCCGTCAGTCTAGGATTACACGGGGTTGTTTGGTTTGTTGCCACACTTTGCCGCGACTGGCGCGCCATAAATTTGACGAACTTGAGCTAGCGTTTGGCTGGTGACAGAGTTAAGGCGTGCCACAATAAAACCATAGCAACGTAGTTTAAATTTGCTGCCACATCTTGCCAAATGTGTGGTGAGCGTTCTCAACGCCGGACATTTGGCGCAGCCGCAGCTGCGGCACGGCAGCGCCGTAGGCACCGTCCAAACAGGCCCGACTTATTATACTAGTATGATAATTGATCTATGTGCCGATGCTTCGTGTTGTGCTTCGTTCAGTTCATTGATTGGCAAGCCTTTTTTGTGTCACTGCATCAAAATTGATTCCTTGTAGCGCTTTCCCTTTTTCTTTAAGGGCGGCTTGGGCTGGA
This sequence comes from Saccharum hybrid cultivar R570, assembly GCA_038087645.1. NCBI lineage: Eukaryota > Viridiplantae > Streptophyta > Magnoliopsida > Poales > Poaceae > Saccharum > Saccharum hybrid cultivar. The sequence goes on along the minus strand of JAQSUU010000262.1, from coordinate 2,220,670 downwards.
GCCGCCCCTACAGTGGCGTGCTCGAACCCCAGCAGGCCATCCGCTCCTACAAATGCACAGTAGGGGCAGCTGGTGTTTGAGCCGCCCCTACAAATGGCCACTGTAGGGGCGGTTGGTGATTGAGCCGCCCCTACAAATCATCCCATTTGTAAGGGCAGCTCAATCACCAGCCGCCCCTACAGTGGCCATTTGTAGGGGTGGCTCAAACACCAGCCACCCCTATAGTGGCCATTTATAGGGGCGGCTCAAACACCAGCCGCCTCTACAAATGCCCAACCACATTGTTTTAAAACTTTTTTTTCACATGATGCAATTTGACTATAACTTGACTATAATTCGAATTTGTGGCTTGCATAAAAGTTGTAGATATTCGTGAGTTATACAACTTTGGTATTCATCACTTTTTAAGTTGAAATAATTTGGGTGTTCAAATTCTGGTTTGAACTTGTCATTTTTCAAATTTTAAAATTTGAACTGATAAAATTTAGTCAAATAACAAGATGATCAAACTAAAAGTGGCATGCTTTGATAGGTAGATCATGTAGTAGTTCATATGGTCACACATGGCATTGTGTCATCAGATTGAGGTTGTTGATTCAGGGGTTACGTAGTATCATTTTGATCTGTTTAGTTTGTGGCTGTGGTGCTCATGGGAAGCTCACTGATTTTTTTTTCTCAAAAATCTAACATAGCTTTCGATTGGTTGTATGCCCACCCTTTAGGCTTTCTAAACATGAGATAGCAGTTTTCCCATTGCCATTATTAGTCACCTCGTGTTGTCAGTCAATTAACTATTGCATTGTTAAAGGATGGAATCCAGAGGTGAAGGATATGGATTTTGCTTTTACATTATGCAGTACCTCTTTGCATGGTAAAACTGTAGCAGTCCGACAATTGCAAAAACTGAAAGCAGATGCTACTTGTTCTCAAGAAAAACTGAAAACAGATGCTATTACTATCTCTATTTTTTCTACAGTACAATTTTCTTGCCAATCTGGATCAGTTCTCTAAGTAGACAAAAATACTGCTTAGTAGTCAAATATTGACATGCTAGGACCCTCCTTATTTGCCTTTCTTGTTAGTCATATATTGACATGTTGTTGGACTCATAATATGATGCTTAGTGATTCCTTTAGTTCCCTTACCTTGTGTTCCTTACTGATCATACACATAGTGAAGTTCAGTAACTCTTAGTTTTTTTATGTAGAAAGTTGCAAAGATTTTTGGTCAGGATAAGAAGAAATAACTAGCCACAACAGATAGCTTCACCTGTGAGAATTGAACATCGGCGTAGATAAATAGAAGAACATCGGCTACTTAAAAGCATATCAGAGAACACGTATTGCATGCCATGCAGTTTTAATTGCAATTTGATATTTTATTTTGAGATTAGATTCTTAATTGTAGAATATATTGTAAAACATGTATTGTGAAACACGAACTTGTTATGATTAAGGCGTCGTTCGGTTATGCCATTCCCAGCCGTTCCTGGCCAGGAATGGTTTTGGCCCTATAGAAAATATCGAAAGAAACGCCACGTCAGGAATCGTTTTGGCCCAGATTTGCGGTAACCGAACGAGGCCTAAGGTGAATGCTCGTGTGTTGCAATGGGAAAAAAATACCGGATAACATGTATTGTAAAACACAAACTTGTAAAAAAATTATTGCTCATCTTTCTAAAATCTCTATCTCTATCTCTACAACTAAAACATATCGTCCACCCAGCATTCGCCCCACGCTTATCTTTCGCGTAGGCATGAAGTGATGCAATAGGTTCTTACATTATGGACAATTGAAGTTGATGTTTCAGTTTCACATTCAAATTTAGAGTTATATTTTAATTGTCTACCTTTCTTGAAGACTTATGTAATATTGGTTGGAACATCACGATTGCAGTATCTATTTTAGGTAACAGTATAACACACACTCATATATATGTTATCGTGACATGTACCTAGTTACTACTACTACTCGTACTACTACTACCACTAGTACTGGCACTACCACTGCCAATACCACTACCACTACCACTACCACTAATCTTGAGCCTTTTTTTATTTCTTATACTTCCTCGCGTATCTAAAGCACACTTTATTCCTTGTATCTGTTAGAACAAAGCACGAGATGACGCGGACAATAGGCAGTGCAGCCTGATCCCACCAGGATAATGAGTAACCAAGCCACGGAGGGCAAGTATAGGATTAGCTTTCTCAGGAGCAGTTCAATAACGAGTTAGATAAGGATGTAGAAATGATGCTTACTCAAGGGGATTTTGACGAGGAGCAAGGGGGAGAAGAGGGAAGAGAAGGAGAGGCTAATGAAGGCGAAGAAGGAGAGGCTGCTAAAGGAAATGAGGATGATGATGATGATGACTCAGAGGGATATGAAAGTCCTAGGGATCCTTTCTCACGTGAACCCAGACGGAGGCCAACGGAGGACGAGTTGGACAAGGATTTTTACCTGTAAGAGGAGGTAGGGATAAAGCCTTAGTAGATTGTAAATTTTGCTAACCCTTTGACTATGTTACTGCTGCTAACACTTTGACTTGTCGTTCATACAGGTCCCTTCTAAAGCTCCAAAAAGACGGCGTCGGCCTCCAGCACGTTACGCCAAACAAGGAGCAGGGAAAGGAGGCCAGAGGCAGCAGCCACAGATACTAACATTTCGGCCTCTGCTCCCCAACCTCAAGGCACAACCACGGCCTCGACTACCAAAACAAAGAGGATCCGAGGGGATAGAAAGGCAAACCAATATCAAAGGCGGGGGTATATTATGTGATAACGGAAGTCAGGCCACAAGGGCAGATCCTAGAGCCAAAGAAGTACATTGCGAAATTTTGTTATGTGATCGGGGCTCATGCAAGAGACAAATTGAACCCAGCAATCCCCAATTGGAAAGATTATCTAGAGGAGAAGAAGATAGAACTATGGGATGAACATTTGGTGAAGAATTTCTGGTTTCTAGAGTGAACACATGAACTAGTAAAACATCGTGCTTTTCAGATGATGGGACAGTCCTTCCGACGTTGGAGGACGGAACTGAACACAAAGTTTATCCAAAAGGGGTTAACTCCCTTCCACTTGTATGGCAACATAACTCCTGCTCAATGGGCATTGCTCATGATTGAGAAGACTTCACCGGCAACATTAGCCAAAAGTGCCCAAAACAGAGAGCAGGCGAAGAAGAACCAACACCACCCTCGTCTAGTCCCCGGTGGCTACGAGGCCAAGGAAGAGCAGTTCAGGAAGATGGATGTAGAGGCTAAAGCTTTTGGGAATATGACAGTGATGAAGTTGAAGCCATGCATCTGGCGTTGGATATATGCGAGGAGTGTGGATGAATCCAGCAGCAGTCTCAAATTTGCTAAGTCGGAGACCACAGAGGCCGTATCAAGGATACTAAAATATGCTGAAGACAAGGAGAAGGGCACATTCACTCCTTCTAGAGAGAGGGATGAGCTTAGCCTTGGCTTGGGAAACCCCAAGCACACAGGCCACGTAAGGGGGCTAGGGAAGCTGACGACCTGGAAGCACGGATTCCATGAGGACCGGCACATGTATAAGAAATATGGCAGAGACCGGGAATCTAATCTTGAGCTCCAAGTGGTGGCTCTAGTTGCAAAGGTGCTAGAGGAGAAATGACTGTCTATCGAGCCACGGACACTACTGGGGCCACCAGGAGAACTGGCTTTAGTTGGTAGCCCTCCGGATGTTCCCAACAGCCAAGGTTCCACTGCAACCACAACCGTCGTCGATCGCATACAGGAGCCAACTAGTTGCATCTTAGGGGTTCTCATTGGCAGGCAAAATGAGATGATTGAGGTGGCAAAGGGTGTGGCACATCCTCCGGGCGACTGGCACAATAATGCCATCCCGCAGGACTACACTAGGGTCGAGGTGCACACCGTGAAGCCCAAATTCATGAAGTGGAAGATAGAACACCCAACTCCCTAGGGGCTGTATTTACTTGGAGACGTCATGAACCAGTTCATCCTCTGACACAAAAGGATATTGTATTGACTGTTTGTTCGCCAACTCCGAGTGATGTACATTTGGAGAGAGTTATTGAGGACGAGGAGGTATATTCACCAGCTCGTGACGACCATACTCTAGAGATGCCACATTCTTCCCTAAATCCTCACCACCACACGCCATAGCCTTCTCCAGCTTGCACCGATCAAGGGCATGACGAGACACCGCACGTGCCTCACAACCCATAGCCTTCTCCACCTCGTACCGAGCAAGGGCATGACGAGACGTCGCATGTGCCTCACAAGCCACAACCTTCTCTAGCTCGCGCCGAGCGAGGGCATGATGAGATACCACAGTCCTCAACAAGTGTACCCGACACATGAACAATGAGTGCCTTCTCAAGAAGGTCATGCATGAGAAGCTGAGGACGTGCCTGAATGGGAAGTTCAAAACAAGATTCCCAAGAAGATAAGGCCAGTTTTTATGGGGGATGCCGGACGTCGCGAGTGTTCACAAGTGGTATGCCCATGACTAGTTCAAGCCTGAGAACCAAGTTAAGGAAGTACTAGCACAAGGTTCTAAGGAGGCCGGTGATAGCAAACTGCACCAAGCGGTAAAGAAGTATCCAGATGTTGAATCCATCAAATGGTCAAAACATTGCCCAAAAAAATATGAAAGAGGCAAGCATTTTCTACCAAACCGGGTCATTTGGCAACTTCCCCACCACATGAGAAGGTTCCATGATTGGTACTTGCATGTAGTCCCAACAAAGCTAACGATCATACAAGCAATCGTACCTGCCGGCACATTTGGAGCCCTAGAGGGGACAATTGCCTTTGACTTCGATGACATCCAGACATGCTTTCACCTTAGATCAATGGAAATGAATCTAATTCACACGTGGTGCCTGTAAGTCCGTGCCCTCTCGATATGATATGAATGTAACTTACTTGAAGTTTGTTGTAACTAACCCACACTATGATTTGTAGAATGCAATCGCACATTGTGAAACAAATGCCAATCCTGAAAGCCGGGTATGTCGACCCTCAACCTATAGCACAAACAAATTTTAATTACCCTAGAGAGTGGAAACTTGGTTGCAAAGAGCTAGCTGCTGGAAAGACTATTGCGGAGAAAGAGGCTATCTGGAATGGGGTAATAAGGAAAGAGTTCCTCAGGGTTGCGGCATACCTTCCCGTATCTTTTACGAATCTCCAACATAATGATGTCATATGGGTACCATACAACTTCAAGTAAGCTCGACTCTATACTTAAAGCTTATTCAATATATCTTTGTTCGATGCAAAACAGCTAATGTGTTTAGTTCTATGATTGAATTCATGCAACAACCACTGTATTGTTATAGGCATCGTTGTCGAGAAGAGCATGGCATGGGTTCTCTGATTCTGCAGACTTTCAACTACACACATACAAAGACTTCATAGCGATTCTCAAGACGTATATATATCAACAATCCTCATTAGCTTATATGCTTGTATACTTTAACGTTCACTTTTGCATACTAACAAGTTCCATTTGCTAAAATCATTCGAACAAGCCATTCAAGTTCTATGTCACTAAACATCACGGAAGGCATTGTCTAGAAAGGAAGCACACCTTTGGCTATCAAAACTCTATGTTCGGTAAGTGTAACTTACTTTGGCACTACATTATGAGGCTGTCAATAGCATTAATTAACATTTCTATATGCGAAACACACACAATACCCCAAGCAGAGGCCGAGGAGTCTATATTGTGGATATTACGTATGTGCTTTCATGAGTTGTACCAGTGCCTATAGGAGACACCCTAGTTTGGTAAGTTTGAATATCTTCACTTGTAGTATAAAAACCTACCTTATGTTATGAAACAATAAAAAAGGAGATACATGAGAGAAGGGACATGTACAAGGATGATGAACTCTTAGAGCTCATCGGTGACCTTTGCGGCTTCATATTGGATGAGATTGTGCATGTCAAAGGCGACTACCATAACCCACAATCCGACTTAGGTAGTAATCCTTGGTACCAATACCTCCGTGAGCTTGAAAGGCTAGCTCTAGGCCGTTGATAACAATTTGAACAATTTGATGGTCTTGTGATTTGGACTTGTATAATTTAAACTTGATCTTGAACTTGTGATGTGATTTGGACTTAGACTTGTAGTTTGTGGACTTGAATAGTTTAGACTTGTGATGTGGTGACTTATATACCTATATGTGCTGTTGTGGATGCTATTGGATTCATATATGTGGACTTATATATATATGTGATGTGTGTGTGTGTGTGTGCTGCTGCTGCTGTGGTCAAATTTCATATGCATATATTTATTTATTTTTTAAAATGCACTGTAGGGGCGGCTCAATCACTAGCCACCCTTACAAATGCTATTTGTTGGGGGTGGTTCTATCACCGGCCGCCCTTACAATGCATTTGTATGTTCGGCTAAAAACACCTTCCGCCCTTATAAATGCATTTGTAAGGGCGGCTAGGGAACCGTCCTTACAAATCAACGATTTTATAAGAGCGCCTGGGCAAGGGCAGCTAGCCTAGCCACCCCTGTAGTGGCTTATGAGACGCCCCTGTAGTGATCTTTGGCAGTAGTGTGTTCTTCCCATATGGGAACAACAGTATGAATGGCATGGCATGAGCCCAACATATTACAAACTTTTGTTACACTAATATGATTTAGGCGAAATATCTATCACTATTTTAGTGAATGTGAGCCACAATTAATGCTTTCAATTTGGTCTTTGCATCAACAATGCATTTTTTTGACTTGCCTCTCAACTGGGTACAGCTGTAGCATCTGTTCATACACATGCACATACACACCCACTCAACACACGCACCCTACACACACCACTTTGTGTACAAACAAACCTACAACTATACTTAGATCAGAAGATCGCATCCTTCTTGAGATCACCAAAATCCTCTGATTTCATAGGCGATGAGCACGTCATGATACCTTTGTGGCTTCACGCGTGAGAGGCAGACGCTTGGAACTAGTCCAAGCGGAGACTGTTTATTTAGGGAACCTATTGTTCCCACTGAGACACCCGTGTCGAAGCTGGGCTTCGAACACCGGTGGGCAAGTAGCCACCACCGGCTCTTGCCACCCGCACTACGTGCGGTCCTCATCAACAATGCATTTGTATGGAATGTAGGAGTAATTTGTTACACTGTATATATGTCAGCAACCAGTCCCCACTGGCTGCCACTTATCCAAGTGCTGCGACAGGATCAGCCTGTACTTCGCTCGCACCCCGGCACAAGAGGCGTAGACGGCCCAACGACCGCTACATTGGCCCATCCTGGAGGACTTAGCTTCTAGGGATATATGTAGGAAGAAGAGTGGAGCACGCGAACATGAACAAATTGTATCAAACACTTCTATTAGTCTAAGAACTCATCGAACTATATTCCTTGTTCTTCCCTTGCTCCTCCTCTCCCCTTCCACAAGTTGCTTTGCCTCTCACAATTGGTATCAGAGACTCCTCATCCTGGCCTCAAATCCACCACACCCACTATAACACACAAAAATCTTAAAAGTTTGAATTAGAAGAAATTTGGAGGTAAAAGAGATTTAGTTATGAGTTTAAAAAATTAAGATAATATTTTAATGGGGATTAAAAATTTAAAATTTTAGGTGAAATATTTGATGATGCATTCATGCTGTTGCATTTGATTTATTCAGTGGTGTGGTTTTGGTTTTATTTTATTTGAATTTAAAATCCATTTTTAAAAATGGCTTTGGAAAACAAATATAAAAAAAGGGGAAGAGCTTACCTGCTGCTGGTGGCCTGGGAAACCGTCGGAAGGGCCTGTTTCCTTTCTCGCGAGTGGGCCGAGCTGAGCCGAGCCTTTCCTTTCTTCCCACGCCACGTGGGCCGGCCCAGGAAACCGCAGCCGCGCCCCCTTCTTTCCTTTGTTTCGCTGACGAGCAGACCCCACTGTCAGCCGCGTCTTCTACTCCGTGTCGTAACCGAGCCGGTCATGAACTCGATCTTCACTGAATCAAACTCGATTTTCCCAGGATTTTGACCCAAGTTGAGGTGTCCCAACCCCATATAAGCTAGAGCCGCGCCTATATCCTTCCGTTTTACCCGGATTTCGAGTCGTAATTTCGCCCTAGCCGAGCCGCCGCAAGTTCCAACGCCGCCGTTGCTAGGACTCGTTCGTGGCCGCCTAAATCGTCTCGATAAGCAAATTGGTGAGCTCGCCATCTTCTTCTCTTCCTCCTCATGCTATTCTTTTGAGCTATAGTGCCTTGAATCGTGGATTTTTGAAGTTCCGTGAGCCGGCAATGGCGCCGCCGCCATCCTGAGCCGTGTGTCATCCTCGGTCGGTCATAGTCTTCCTAAGCCGCGTAGATGTGTTCGCGTTAAGCTCCGCATTCGATTGGTGTCGGTTGCGAGTCGTTTGGTGGTCAAAATCGGGGAAGTCGGAGCTTTCCGGCGAGCTATGGAGGCCGGCCATGGCGGCCACCGGCCGGAGTTGGAGGGGATGACCGCGTCCCTCTCTCTTTCATCTGTAAACAATACCAACCGTCCAAGATTAGATCAAGGGCTCAGATTAGAAGATACCCTTTCAGCCGCAATTTTGCTAAAGAGCCCTTGACTTTCATTATATTAGAACCCGCAGTCCCTTGGCGTAATTCCCGAAGTACGTTTCTTTGTTTTGAAGACGTGTTTCTTTCTGGTAAATCAAAAATACGTTTTCTGATATTTACAGTTTTGCCACTAAACTTGTTTTGGTCGTAAAATCTTCGTTTTAACTCTGATTTGACCCGTTCAAGTTGCGTTAGGTTCGTATTTGCGAGCTCTACATGTTAGTGTAGCTGTACAGTAGGTTTGAGAAATTTAATTTTTGAGTTTATATTAAAGTAATTATTTATTTAAAGGAAATATTAGAAAATTCATAACTTTCACGTTTTAAATCTGAATTTCGTGATCTTTACGTTTGTGTGATCGTAGGAACGTGTAGAAGAGTTTTACAAACTTTTTATACTGTTTTGCTACTGTTGGTGTACTATTCTAATTATATTTCTTTGTTTGCTTCATGTATGATTGCTCGGATGATTATGTGATGATGTTTGGTGATCGAGTATAGACGGTGAGAAGTTTCTTGACGATCCGGAGTATTATTTTAAGCCAGATCAGCAGGGTCAACAGGAAAGCTTTGATCAAGGCAAGTATAACGTGGGACCATCCTTGTTACCTATTCACTGAAAATTATCATACATTTGCATGAGTCTTCCTTGTCCACCATAGAGATTATAACTTAGAGATTGATATCTTGATTCCTTGACATCTATGGGTTATGCATTTGGATAGCTATTGCTAGTGCTTAATTAAGAACAATGATCTTGTAGTTTGAATAATGGATTGAGCAATCAACTATTAATATGATTTTATTGCTGTTGAAATAGGGGACTAGAGCGTGTGTTGTGTTGTTTGTTTGACGCTCTAGTTACTCTCTGTACGGACTTACCTAGAAGTGATAACCGGGATTGATAGTACAACTGTGAGGGCTATATGGCTCTGGCTTTAGTTGTTTAGAGGACCTTTTCTAGCTTGTTAGTGGTTACCTTAAATGGCATAAGAATGGCTTGCCACGTTGGGTGTAGGACAGCCTCTAGTCTTATGAGTATAGCCGTGAAGGAAGTGTGCCATTTGAAAAGGGGGGGGTTCCTACATCTGCCTGCCGAGTGAATCTAATGGCCCTAACTCGTTAGACGAACCTTTAAGTGGCTTTATATGATTTCCAGTGTTTTGGGAAGTCGCGAACCCATGCATTTGGAAGTTATGACTCATAGTGAAAGTGTACACCTCTGCGTAGAGTTAAAAACTGGTATACTAGCCGTGCTCACGGATACGAGCGGCATTGGGGATTCTTACAGAATAGTTGATTACCATTGTTATATCATGCCTAATTACTGTTGATTATTATTATGCTCATGTTAATGCTATTCATTATCCTTATTGCAATTGATCATTGATTCATTAATGGGAAGTGGAATATCTTGATGCTACTCAATTGCTAAATATATGATGATTAAAAGCTAAACGCAGTTAAACAGTGTCTAGCCTTTTGAGCCTCATGAACCCTATGTTGTATTTGCGGAGTTCGACATGGACTCACTCTTGCTATTTCCACCATAACAGATGAAGAATATGATGATGATTATCGAAATGAGTACTAGTCTTGGTGTCAACCAGTCAACCGTGTCCCTGTGTTTGAAGTTCCGCTGAAGATCTACTACTAGTTACTACAATTTATTGTATAAGACTATGTGTTAAATATTTATTCGCTATATAATAAGCACTGTGATGATACTATGTAATTTGTCTACTTATGTGTGCGACCGATTTCTGGGGCGCACGTGAGTCTTTTATGCATCCTATTTTTGTCCTTAAAAATGGGTGTGACAGATTGGTATCAGAATTGTGTTGACTGTAGGACGCAAGCCTAGTTAGAATGGTCGTCATTAGTGTCTATGCTTCACCTATTTCATGCTTAATTCTTTCACCTTGATAATTGTTAAATTATTATGCTTCTTCTATCTTATTCTATTGTGAAAATATATTGATTCTATCTAATCTATGTCAAAATTCTCGTAGATGTCTCCTCATCCTCGTATGTCCGTTGCTCAGTACGTTGGTCGCTTCAAACCCTAGGAATCCCATTTTGATGGAGATCAAGAGATATCAGATGCCGAATCAAGAGTGGGAGATACCTTAAAGGAGAATTCAGTCATGGGATGGACCACGAAGCATCACATCATGGTTCCTAAAGCTGATGTTTTCTTCCATGACATGCTGACAAGAACTTTGGATAATTATTAATACGATTGGGAAGCTACGTTGGAGTATCACTACAAGGAGTATAGTCATCTATTGATGGGTTCTTACTGGGAGACTGAGCTATGGGTCAAGACAATGGATTCTACCACTAAGGAGCCTAAGGTGGAGTCAAAGTTTATCACCCGAGTAAGCCGGACAACTGTAGAAACAAGTATGGAAGATGTCGCCTATAATGCGTTTGTCTACTACCATGGTCTTCGCTCGGACAAGACGTTGCAGGGTGCACTCCGGCATTTTCCCTATCTCATACATGACAAGGGTGTTTGGACCGTGCCGCTCGCTGATGATTCATCCTTGACATTACAAGCCATAGTGGGACTAGTTCGTGAGTTGGCCCTTCATGAGGCGGATTTGAAGGATGAGTTGCTTAAGGAAAAGAAACATAAAGAGCAAGCTTATAAGGAGATCGATGAATTAAGGGCTGCGCTAGGGCTTCCCAAGAATTATGAGAAGCTCAATTAAAATTAGGAATTCCCTATGTAATAGGAACGAGATTAGTTGCGAGTCAATTTGAGTTTGGTAATGTCGAGTATTAGTATGTGGTGTGAACAATTGTGTGCTTGATGGATTGTTATTATGATAATGTGTGATTTGGATCTTTGTAATGAGTGCTGGAACTTCGTGGACTTGTCTATAAGTTCCATAGTTAAGAATGATTAGTTTGATCATGATTATTTAGTTGGGATCGGGGTAAACTTGGTTCTGTCTTTTGCTGATTTCTGGATCAGTCTAGGATGTTTCAGGAATAACTAAAAATATGTTCATGAGAAATTTATGAAATTTTACTGGGAATAATTAGACTTCTGTATCTTTCCAACCCCGTAAGAATTATCTTTTTATCTATTATGGGCTAAGAGATATACCTGTTCCAAGTTGGGGTCACTAAGCAGTCTGGAATTCTAAAACAGTTTTAGTTAAGCTCAGTTTTTGATTAATCTATTGACAGAATCTGGAAAAGTGATGTTAATGAAAGTTGTAGATAACCTCATAAGTTTTCCAACTATGTAAATATCGCCTTAATTGGATTTCTGTAACTTGAGATATGGCAGATTTACTGAGTTGCTGAAATTGAAATTCGCCCAGAGAATTCAGATTTACTTATCTATGGTATACATCATCTAGGATAATACTGAGCTTCGTCTTTGGTGCTTTGAAACAGATGGCAGCCCAGAGGTCGTGGCAGAGGTCGTGGAGGTGCTAACCCACCCATTACTATGGAGGAACTCATAATACACAGAATCAAATGATGCAAATGTTCATGCAGCACCTGCAGAACAATCCCCCTGTAGGAGGACCGCCACCTGTTCATGTGAGAGACAAGCGTGGTGAATTTTTGAAAGGACGTCCTCCAGTGTTCTCTCATGCTGCTGATCCATTGGAGGCAGATGATTGGGTGCAAGCGGTAGAGAAACAGTTGAACATCGCTCAATGTAATGATCTGGAAAAAGTGTTATATGCATCTGGCTAGTTACAGGGAACAGCTCAGACTTGGTGGGAGTCATATCAAGTTGCACGTCCCGACAATGCTCCTCCTGTCACTTGGAATGAATTTGTTAGAGATTTTAGAGCTCGCCATATTCCAGAAGGTGTAATTGAGCTGAAGCAGGAAGAATTCAGAAATCTCAGGATTGGACAGATGAGTATCAGTAAGTATCATGACAAGTTCACGCAATTGGCTCGTTATGCTCCCAATGAAGTGAAGGAAGATGCAGATAAGCAGCGTCTCTTTCTCAAGGGAATTTATTATGATCTTCATTTGCAGTTAAAGGGTAATAATTATGCCAGTTTCTAGGAGCTTGTGAATAAGACTATTGTGCTGGATAATGAATGTCGAGAGATGGACAGAAAAAGGAAGATAAAAGGACAAGGTGTTGGGAATAATAATCGCCAACGTACAAATTCTCAGCATGGGTTTCATTCGAAATTTCAAGGACCAGTCAGTCAGTGGAACCGCAATTCAAATCAACAGTGGTCTCAGAATCGGTAGAATAATCAGTTTCAGCAACGACCCCAGTATCAGCAGAACAAACAGTTTCAACAGCAGAGTGGTCAGCAAACTCTACGCCAGGGTAATTCCAACTCTACTCCAATGAAGACCAGTGTTCCTAGTACTCCTAATCTATGTTATCGCTGTGGAGAACCTGGACACTATGCTAATCATTGTCCTAAGAAGTAGAATCAACAGACACCGCAGGGACAGAGGTCATCCAATACTGGAAAGGTGAATCATGTGTCTACTGAAACAACACAGACGGAGCTTGAAGTAATGCTTGGTACGTTCAATGTTCATTCTACCCCTGCAACCATTCTTTTTGATTCTGGAGCTTCGCATACCTTTATTTCAAACATTTTTGTTAAGATGCATAGTGTACCCATGCTTGCCATGAAAGAACCTCTCTTAGTAAATTCACCTGCGGGTACCATGCAAACCACTAATAGATGTCTTCCAGTTAGTATGGTTTTAAGGGGTTAGAGTTTAAGATAACTCCCATAGTGTTGAGGACATCTGGTATTGATGTGATTTTGGGAATGGATTGGATGAAACAAAATCAGGCAGTGATTCAGTGTCAGCAGAAAGTAGTAGTTGTGAATGCACCTAATGGATAGAAAATCAGTGTGGATGTAGCAGTGCAGAAGCAACCAACAGCTGTAGTGAATCAGATTGCTGATGATGCTAGTAAAGAGAATCCAGTTATCAATGATTTTCCAGATGTTTTTCCCGATGAATTGCCAGGTATGCCACCTGACCGAGACATTAAATTTCTTATTGAATTATTACCTGGAACTACACCCATAGCTAAACGATCATATAGAATGGGAGTAGATGAATTAGAAGAACTTAAGAAACAAATTAAGGAATTACAAGATAAAGGTTTTATTCGTCCTAGTTCGTCACCTTGGGGTGCGCCAGTTATATTTGTTGATAAGAAAGATGGTAGTCAGAGAATATGTGTGGATTATCGGTCGCTTAATGAAGTAACCATCAAGAACAAGTATCCTTTGCCCAGAATTAATGATTTGTTTGACCAGTTGAGAGGTGCTTGTGTGTTCTCTAAGATTGATTTACGTTCTGGTTATCATCAGTTGAAGATTCGTGCCTCTGATATCCCAAAGACAGCTTTTACTACGAGATATGGTTTGTATGAGTATATGGTTATGTCATTTGGTTTGACCAATGCACCTGCCTACTTTATGTATATGATGAATAAGGTGTTTATGGAGTACCTTGATAAGTTTGTGGTGGTATTTATTAATGATATATTGGTATTTTCCAAGACGGAGAAAGAGCATGCTGAACATCTGAGGTTGGTATTGTAGAAACTCAGAGAGCATAAGCTGTATGCTAAGCGAAGTAAGTGTGAGTTTTGGTTGAAGGAAGTCTCTTTTCTTGGTCATATTGTCTCTAATGGTGGAATATCAGTAGACCCAGGCAAAGTAAAGGATGTTTTGAATTGGAAGCCACCTACTGATGTGGGAGAGATTCGTAGTTTCTTGGGTTTAGTTGGATATTACAGACGATTCATTGAAGGGTTTTCTAAACTTGCTAAACCTATGACATCTCTGTTAGAGAAGAATGTCAAGTTTGTATGGTCTGATCAATATCAAGCTAGTTTTGAAGAATTAAAGGAGAGATTGACTACTGCACATATCTTGGTATTGCCAGATTTAAGTAAGAAGTTTTGTATTTATTGTGATGCTTCTCCTCAAGGTTTGGGGTGTGTCCTTATGCAAGAAGGTAGAGTTGTTGCCTATGCATCTAGGCAGTTGAGAAAGCATGAGTTGAATTATCCTACTCATGATTTGGAGTTAGCAGCTGTAATTCATGCTTTGAAAATTTGGAGACATTATTTGATTGGACATAAGAGTGATATATACACTGATCATAAGAGTTTGAAGTATATTTTCATACAGTCTGATTTAAACTTGAGGCAACGTAGATGGTTGGAGTTGATCAAGGACTATGATCTAGAGATACACTATCATCCTGGTAAGGCTAATGTTGTAGCTGATGCTCTTAGCAGAAAGAGTTATGCTAATGGGATACAAATGTTGTCTATGACAAGTGAGTTGTGTGCTGAATTTACATATCTGAATCTGGGAATTGTTGCTAACACAATGGAATTAGTGATAGAACCTACATTGGAGCAAGAAATATACAAGGGTCAGTTGAAGGATGAGAAATTAAAGAAGATATCAGAGGATATAGTAATTGGTAAGTCACCAGGGTTTCGAATGGATGATAATGGGATTTTGTGGTTTGGAAAGAGGTTGTGTGTACCTGAGGATCAGTCCATTAGGCAGGGAATCCTTCGTGAAGCTCATGAGTCAGCTTATTCTATTCATCCCGAAAGTACTAAGATGTATTTAGATCTCAAACAAAAGTACTGGTAGGTTGGAATGAAAAGAGATGTAGCTGAGTATGTGGCAGTGTGTGACACTTGTCAGATAGTGAAAGCTGAACATCAGAGACCAGCTGGATTACTACAACCAATGAAGATTCCTGAATGAAAGTGGGAGGAAGTAGGTATGGACTTTATAGTGGGGTTACCTCGTACTCAGAGAGGTTATGATTCTATTTGGGTGATAGTAGATCGGTTAACTAAGGTTGCTCATTTCATACCAGTCAAGACTACTTATCATGGACAAAGATTAGCAGAGTTGTATATGGAGAGGAACGTATGTTTGTATGGAGTTCCAAAGAAGATTGTGTCTGATCGAGGTTCGTAGTTTACGTCACATTTTTGGAAGGCTGTACATGAATCTTTAGGTACAAAGTTGAATTTTAGTACAGCATATCATCTACAGACAGATGGGCAGACTGAAAGGACCAACCAGATATTAGAAGACATGTTGAGGGCTTATGCTTTGCAATATGGAACTAGTTGGGATAAGAATTTGCCTTATGCAGAATTTTCTTACAACAATAGTTATCAACAGAGTCTTAAGATGGCACCGTTTGAAGCTTTATATGGACGTAAGTGTAGAACTCTATTGTTTTGGGATCAGATGGGTGAGTCTCAGGTATTTGGTACAGATGTTCTTAGAAACGCAGAGGATCAAGTGCGAGTGATTCGTGAGAATTTGAGAGTAGCACAATCTCGTCAGAAGAGTTATGCTGACAATCGGAGAAGGGATTTAGTTTTTGAGGTAGGCGATTATGTTTATTTGAAGGTGTCACCAATGAGAAGTGTGAAGAGATTTAACATGAAAGGCAAGTTAGCACCAAGGTATGTTGGGCCATTTAAAGTTATTGATAGACGTGGTGAGGTTGCTTATCAATTAGAGTTGCCTGAAAATTTGTCTGGAGTACATGATGTGTTTCATGTTTCTCAACTCAAGAAGTGTTTACGTGTGCCTGAGGAGCAAATACCATTGGATGAATTGACTATTAAGGAGGATCTTACATATGAAGAGTTTCTGGTTAAGATTTTAGAAACTGCTGAAAGAGTTACTCGAAGTCGGGTTATTCAGATGTGCAAAGTTCAGTGGAATCGGTATTCAGAGGCAGAGGTAACTTGGGAAAGAGAGGATGAATTGAGGAAATCATACCCACAATTATTTGAGTAAGCTGTCCAATCTTGAGGACGAGATTCTTTTAAGGGGGTTAGAATTTGTAACACCCAAAAATCTTAAAAGTTTGAATTAGAAGAAATTTGGAGGTAAAAGAGATTTAGTTATGAGTTTAAATAATTAAGATAATATTTTAATGGGGATTAAAAATTTAAAATTTTAGGTGAAATATTTGATGATGCATTCATGCTGTTGCATTTGATTAATTCTATGGTGTGGTTTTGGTTTTATTTGATTTGAATTTAAAATCCATTTTTAAAATGACTTTGGAAAACAAATGTAAAAAAAAGAAAAGGGGAAGAGCTTACCTGCTGCTGGTGGCCTGGGAAACCATCGGACCGGCCTGTTTCCTTTCTCGCGAGTGGGCCGAGCTGAGCCGAGCCTTTCCTTTCTTCCCGTGCCGTGTGGGCCGGCCTAGGAAACCACAGCTGCGCCCCCTTCTTTCCTTTGTTTCGCTGACGAGCAGACCCCACTGTCAGCCGCGTCTTCTACTCCGTGTCGTAACCGAGCTGGTCATGAACTCGATCTTCACCGAATCAAACTCGATTTTCCCAGGATTTTGACCCAAGTTGAGGTGTCCCAACCCCATATAAGCTAGAGCCACGCCTATATCCTTCCGTTTTACATGGATTTCGAGTCATAATTTCACCCTAGCCGAGCCGCCGCAAGTTCCAACGCCGCCGTTGCTAGGACTCGTTCGTGGCCGCCTAAATCGTCTCGATAAGCAAATTGGTGAGCTCGCCATCTTCTTCTGTTCCTCCTCATGCTATTCTTTTGAGCTATAGTGCCTTGAATCATGTATTTTTGAAGTTTCACGAGCCGGCAATGGCACCGCCGCCATCCCGAGCCATGTGTCATCCTCGGTCGGTCATAGTCTTCCTAAGCCGCGTAGATGTGTTCGCATTAAGCTCTGCATTCGATTGGTGTCGGTTGCGAGTCGTTTGGTGGTCAAAATCAGGGAAGCCAGAGCTTTCCGGCGAGCTATGGAGGCCGGCCATGGCGGCCACCGGCCGGAGTTGGAGGGGATGACCGCATCCCTCTCTCTTTCATCTGTAAATAATACCAGCCGTCCAAGATTAGATCAAGGGCTCAGATTAGAAGATACTCTTTCGGCCGCAATTTTGCTAAAGAGCCCTTGACTTTCATTATATTAGAACCCGCAGTCCCTTGGCGTAATTCCTGAAGTACGTTTCTTTCTTTTGAAGACGTGTTTCTTTTCGGTAAATTAAAAATACGTTTTCTGATATTTACAGTTTTGCCACTAAACTTGTTTTGGTCGTAAAATCTTCGTTTTAACTCCGATTTGACCCGTTCAAGTTGCGTTAGGTTCGTATTTGCGAGCTCTACATGTTAGTGTAGCTGTATAGTAGGTTTGAAAATTTTAATTTTTGAGTTTATATTAAAGTAATTATTTATTTAAAGGAAATATTAGAAAATTCATAACTTTCACGTTTTAAATCCGAATTTCGTGATCTTTACGTTTGTGTGATCGTAGAAACGTGTAGAAGAGTTTTATAAACTTTTTATACTGTTTTGCTACTGTTGGTGTACTGTTCTAATTATGTTTCTTTTTTTGCTTTATGTATGATTGCTCGGATGATTGTGTGATGATGTTTGGTGATCGAGTATAGACGGTGAGCAGTTTCTTGACGATCCGGAGTATTATTTTGAGCCAGATTAGTAGGGTCAACAGGAAAGCTTTGATCAAGGCAAGTATAATATGGGACCATCCTTGTTACCTATTCACTAAAAGTTATCATACATTTGCATGAGTCTTCCTTGTCCACCATAGAGATTATAACTTAGAGATTGATATCTTGATTCCTTGACATCTATGGGTTATGCATTTGGATAGCTATTGCTAGTGCTTAATTAAGAACGATGATCTTGTAATTTGAATAATGGATTGAGCAATCAACTATTAATATGATTTTATTACTGTTGAAATAGGGGACTAGAGCGTGTGTTATGTTGTTTGTTTGACGCTCTAGTTACTCTCCGTAAGGACTTACCTGTAAGTGATAACCGGGATTGACAGTACAGCTATGAGGGCTATATGGCTCTGGCTTTAGTTGTTTAGAGGACCTTTTCTAGCTTGTTAGTGGTTACCTTAAATGGCGTAAGAATGGCTTGCCACGTTGGGTGTAGGACAACCTCTAGTCTTATGAGTATAGCCGTGAAGGAAGTGTGCCATTTGAATAGGGGGGTTCCTACATCTGCCTGCCGAGTGAATCTAATGGTCCTAACTCGTTAGATGAACCTTTAAGTGGCTTTATATGATTTCCGGTGTTTTGGGGAGTCACGAACCCATGCATTTGGAAGTTATGACTCATAGTGAAAGTGTACACCTCTGCGTAGAGTTAAAAACTGGTATACTAGCCGTGCTCACGGATACGAGCGGCCTTGGGGATTCTTACAGAATAGTTGATTACTATTGTTATATCATGCCTAATTACTGTTGATTATTATTATGCTCATGTTAATGCTATTCATTATCCTTATTGCAATTGATCATTGATTCATTAATGGGAAGTGGAATATCTTGATGCTACTCAATTGCTAAATATATGATGATTAAAAGCTAAACGCAGTTAAACAGTGTCTAGCCTTTTGAGCCTCATGAACCGTATGTTGTATTTGTGGAGTTCGACATGGACTCACTCTTGCTATTTTCACCATAACAGATGAAGAATATGATGATGATTATCGAAATGAGTACTAGTCTTGGTGTCAACCAGTCAACCGTGTCCCTGTGTTTGAAGTTCCGCTGAAGATCTACTACTAGTTACTACAATTTATTGTATAAGACTATGTGTTAAATATTTATTCGCTATGTAATAAGCACTGTGATGATACTATATAATTTGTCTACTTATGTGTGCGACTGATTCCTGGGGCGCACGTGAGTCTTTTATGCATCCTATTTTTGTCCTTAAAAATGGGTGTGACACCCACACTACACCTGCTTCCAGAGATCCCTAGGCGTCATGGATCCCCAGCTCAAGTTGATTCTGGATGAGATCCAACAGTTGAAGGTGGAGTTCGGTCGCCACTTTGAGCACAGGTTCACCGACTTTGACGCAACTTGAATGCTCTCACGCAGAAGTCCAAGTTCCTGGTACCTATTTTTGATGAACTCATGGATGAGCTTCAGGGCGCCCGTTGGTTCTCGACACTTGATCTTTGATCGGGGTTCCATCAAATACTACTCCGCTCTAGCGAAGAGTACAAGACGACATTGTAGACGCACTTCAGACAGTATGAGTTCAATGTCATGGCCTTTGGCCTCACAGGTGCGCCTGTCATAATCAAATATTACAAAACTTTGCACTCTAAGTTCTAAAAGGACATTTCAAAACTTTGTACTTCTAGATCCAGAACTTACAACCACATATAAAAAACTTTATGCTCTAAGTTCTAAAGCACATTTCGAAACTTTGTACTTCTAAATTCAGAACTTATAATCACATATTAAAAAAATTTACACTCTAAGTTCTAAAAAAGCACATTTCAAAAACTTTGTACTTCTAGATCTAGTACTTATAAGCAAATATTAAAAACTTTGTGCTCTAACTTCTAAAGAATATTTTAAAACTTTATACTTCTAGATCCGGAACTTATAATCACACATTAAAAAACTTTTGCACTCTAAGTTCTAGCACATTTCAGAAGCACTCTAAGTTGTACTTGTAAAACTTTGTACTTCTAAATTTAGAACTTACAATCAAGAGACACACCTCTTCATCCATGCCAACCCATATCCTTCTTTTCTGACTGTAAAAGTAAAGAGTTGTAAAAAATAGGGAAGACAAATTAGAAAATTAATCAAATATAGCAAGAAAAATCATACAGCTAGGTGGCGGAATATCAAGCATACAAAGTGGTAATGTAAAAGAAAAGGACTAGGAAATGGGAACTACTTAGCAACCTGCCATTGCAGATAAGATGCAGGCTACTACAAACTATTAATGTGGAGTTTTTGCTGTTGCTTATGAATCGGAACTTAGTTAAACATAAATATGGAGGGAAGAGAGCGAGGGAGGGAGGCAGAGAGCGAGGGAGAGAGAACAAATATATACCCACACACAGACAAACTTGCTCATTCAACCAGGAAATATAATGGCAATAGCAAACTTGAACTACTAAAAAGTTAACAACGCTTTACTTTGTGATTCACTAAATAAACAACATAGCATAAATACAGTTAATGTCAGTCACTCCCAAACATAGATCCGTGCTAATAACACCATAGCTGTCTTTTAATGAGCTACTAGGATTGCATTCCATCAGGACATAGGAGTAGTTTGCAGTGCACAGAGTCTTTTGACATGCTTCTATTGGCTACATACTATTTCATCCTACTATGACTAAACCAGTGACGGATCGAGAGTATGTCTAGCCGAAAATCTAATATACAACATGATATAATCCAATACAGATTTTGGTAAAAAGGTTTGGTTGTAACCAAATTTTCTAAACGGTTCCATATATAAGCAGAACAAAACTTCTTCACGTCTCGGCTTCCTAACACACTAAGGACCAAAAAAGGACTAATACAAAAGCACACATGTATCAGTCCCTTTCAGCAATTACTCTAGTGATGTAGTTTCTTTTGGCTAAATCTCCTTTTCTGTTACACTTCTAAACAAACAGATCTATCTCTACTCATTGAGCTAGAGAACTGAATCAAACATACATTCTCAGCCAGAGAATTGAATCCGAGTATGGTCATCATTGGCTAAGCCAAATATTGCCAAATTAAAATAAAAAAAAACATAAAGGCGGAGAACAAAGCAAAACAACAGTCAACATAACAATGTGACAATCTAGTGTTTCAGACACCAGGCAATAAGGAAATGATAGGTATACCTAATCTGGCTGTGCAACATCAGAGAAGATAACATTAACCATGCCAACCAACATCCGGTACCTTGCCGGGTGCCTGGCATCCTCAATAATGACATCCAACAATATCAGACACATAAGACCCAGTTGTGCTAGAAGCAGCATCAAGATACAACACACGAGTACCAGGAGCCTACATATTGTTAACAAATTGTCAGCTGTAACAACGCCACAGTTTCTACTTGCAAGAAAACATATAGTACAAAAACACATTTGAGTTTAGCAAATCAACTTACATCCAAATGTTGTCAAACGCCACCAAGCACAGCAGCAGCCAGCTTGGAACGGAAAAGGGGTTCCACACCCTATATTCAACCTTTGTTCCATCCTCATTCTAAAATGCCCAAACAATCAAATAATAGAAATAAATCCGTCCTACAACAGATTGTCAATTGACAAGTTTTAGAAACTATGACATTATGAATATTTAGAGCAATACTTTATCCCAGAAATGGAAAGGGAAACAAATAAAACTATATATCATTCGGCATTAGTGCCTCTTAAACTCAAATTTGCATCATCCATTTACATATCCTGAAGGGGAATGTGAGTAACTGAGTAAGATCATCCTTTATAGAGCTGCAAGCCCAGAATGTTGACACAAGATAATAGTCCAATACTTAGTTAGAATAAATCTAATGAGTTGGCAGAAACCGTAAGTCTACTTTTTATATGTACATTATTGCCCTTGCTAACGCTATGGTTCTCCCATTACTTGGACCAAAAGAAAAACTAAAAAAATAGATCTAAATATGATCATCTAGTTATGATTTTTATCTTAACATGGGCGGAAGAAGAAAAATCTAACACAAAATCGAAGAAAAAATAGAACAAACTCTTGATCTGCAATTTCAGATTGAAAACCATAAAAGCTATGATAATATAGCTTTCCATCACTAGAATCAGTGGAATAAAAGCGCTTGGGGTAATTGTTTCATCATCAATCAGCCAGCTCAAGAGTTGACAAATAGTACTCCAGAACCGTCCAATCAGTATTTTAGTACCATATAGGTATCGAAAATCAACAGATCTAACACTACAAACAACAGACCAGCAACATGTAATCAGCCTAGCAGGCTACACATGTAACTCTAGGATCTCATTGCCATTTCCTCTATGGACTCGAATCACAAATACATCCATCGTACCATTAAATCCTAGAATAATCAATCAAACAACTACATAATTAGATCTATTGAACCAATGACCCCAAACAACTGAGCTTAGATCAAGGGACAGCGCGTGTTGTACGAAAGTACCTACAGACCTCTAGCAATGGCGGCCTGTGCCCTCGGCGTTGGAGATGGCCATTGCCTGCGCTGCTCGGGAGAGCTCGCCTAGGCGACCTATGCCGCCGCTCAAGGACCTCATCCGGGTGCGACCCGCGCCGCCGCTCGAGGGACCTTGCACGGGCCCTCGCCGGCCGTGGCCATGGAGGACTGCCCCGCCGCGCCTTCGATAGGTGGGCTTTGTGCCCGGAAATGTGAGCCGCTACGTCTGGGCGAGAAGAGGATAGACGAAGGGGAAAGGTTGCAGCCGGTCTCACCCACCGGAGAAGTTTGAGTCGATGGGTCGAAGAGTCTGACCGGTTCGTTCGCTGCTAGCGGGTGCGCTCTCTAGTGCCGGACCCGAATAAGGAACAATAGACCCAATAACACCCAATAGATAGCACGGATCTCAAAAGCAAATCGACGCTCCAAAATTCAACAGATAAAAGAAATCTGTTGACAGAAATATAGCAAATTCTAGATTTATAGAGTGCTGATGTGATTGCATGTTGTCATGATGGATGGGTACTAGTGCCTTTTTGCCCTTGTTACAATTGTCAGTGTCAAGGTGTGGTCGTGCACCAATCACTCAGTTGAGTTCTCTTCGACCTCAATTTCGGTGCATGTTTTTTAGCTGAAATGCGGGATTCTTTTTCTGTTTTCTATATGTTTTCCATAAGAAAATGAACAGATTTATGTGGAGTTCCTATATGATTTCCGTGAAATTCTTACATTCTAAAAATAAAAAACTGTTGATATGTGCAGAGTCATTGTCTCATTGGGGAAGGCCGCTGACTTTTTTTTTTGGTCCTACTGATGAAGTGAAGGCACTGAGCTACTCGTAGGCAAAAAGTGAATCAGCAATGAGGTATGGCGGTGCAAAAGTTCACAATCAGTGGCGGATGCAGGATGAGAATCAAGGGGGGCTAAAACAATGGAGATGTTGATTTGCATGAAGATTTAACGATGATTTAAGGTTTTTGCTACAGTGTTTTAGAGGTAAACCCAGTCATTAGGGGGGCTGGAGCCCACCCAGCCTCCCTGTAGATCCGCCGCTGTTCACAATGACCATAAATGGCAGGAAGTTGATATAAGGCCTTCCCCAACGTACTAGGGTGGATATATGCCCCAACGTCCACATAAGTACCTGTAGCTGTAGGCCTCGAGCTCCACGGATCAAAAGAAGCAAATGCAGTTGCAGCATCTGAATGAACCATCCAAATCTGTATAGGTTCTATCAGCCTATTTGTGTTGCCATTTTGTCGTCGTAGCGAAGGCTTTGCACTAAAACAGCTGGAATGCACGCCTCTCATGTAACGAAATACAATTTATGTTGTTTCCTCTCTGTACTTTTGTTTACTATTAAAGGAGCTTGTTTTGCATCCGGGGCACCTCTTCTCTTGGGCATAAACAATTCAACATTCAACTCCAATTTGTAAAAAAAAATTCAAGTCCAAAAAAGGCTGAAACTGATTTTTTTAGGCTCCTTGGAAGGGCCTAGTAAGCTGGCTTATCAGCCGTGTTTTAAGTTTGGATTGGGCTTCACCAAAAGAGGCCCTAACTAAATATGGCAACTATGTGCTGTTGGGCCTTATATAGTCTGGAGTCACACTTTCCTTGACCTAATGTTCAATTTGTCATTATTTGCCACGTTGCTTATTTGAGCTTTTTTGGCACATTTTAAGTGCTCTTTTGCCGAATGCCTTCTGGCTTATAGAGACAACCTTACACTAATTGTGTATTATAAATGATTTTTTAACCCAATAAAACTAAATGCAAAGGCATGAACGCAAGCAAGAAAATTAAATTAAATTATAAAAATGTGAGTATATCACATTTTGCACTGATGAAATTAACGACAACCAATTTAAGTCTTGCAAAAATTTTGAAATTTTGTAAAATCATTTATTTTATTTACTGTTTTCTATTCACAACCTAAAATAGAAATTATATATATATATATATATATATATATATATATTAACCCGGCGTCACCGCACACTAGTGCTCGCAGGCATCATAGACACAAAGAGGGTAAGCAGGGCAACAGTATTCATCATAGACACAAGAACTTCCTCTGCACGAGTTGATCTGGAGTAGCTTTCTTCTTGCCCCCAGCCCCAGGTGCTGGTTGGAGTCCGAGGGCGTGGCAGTGGCTGTTGGTGCCGCCGCCGCCGCCGACTCCACAGTTGCCAGCAGCAGCAGCAGCACGGCAGCCATGAACACCATCACCACAGCCATCTTCTTGCTGATCGCCATTCTATTCCGAACCCTTTAATTTCCATGCACACGACTACTTTGCTTGCTTCGCTAGCTCTGGCCGACAAACTTCCTCAGATAGCGAGACAGGGAGGCTCCTTTTAAACTACCCCTCCAATGCTTATATATTATATATATAGCTAGACAACTGCATTTCAGCATATTGCGAGTAGCTGCATCGATCAACTTGACCACCAGTTATTTCTTGTTTCCATGGTCTATATGGAGCATATATATTTCAGCATGTTGCGAGTAAGCGCTAACGAGTGACGAGAAGGCTGTTAGATGTTTAAGCAATTTCCATATCAATTTAACCCAGAAAAATAACACCATAAAGATGATGACATATATAAAAATTAGCGTAGGAATTATAACATCATATATACTTATATGAACCATAAAACCATGATTCAAAACATGTAAGCATGGTATATTTGTCATATAAAGCATACCAGCAAAATCATGTAGCATATGAACAACAACGAGATGACCCAAAGTATCAAAACATGGCATACCAGAGAACATATACAAATATAAAAACAAGAGTGAGTTTGCGGATATACCCAGAGTAGGGTCTCATGCCGAAGGCATCAGAGGCTCCACTCGCACTAGCACCTCCAATCATAGTGTGCAGATTAGTGTATTGCTTGAAATAGTGGACTACAGTCGTTGCAGGAAGGCGTTCGCAGTGCCGACTCCCACGCACCAAAGGAAGAAGACAAGAGTGAGTTTGCGGATATACCCAGAGGAGGGTCCCATGTCGAAGGCATCGGAGGCTCCACTCGCACTAACACCTCCAGTCATGGTGTGCAGATTAGTGTGTTGTTCAAAGTAGTGGACCACAGTTGTTGCAGGAAGGCGTTCGCAGTACCGACTCCCACGCACCAGAGGAAGAAGACGATGAAGTGCGCAGATCAGGGAAGAAGACGTCAACCGATGACGTGGAGAGGAGCAGTCACGTAGTCGCTCCTCAAAAACCTAATCGCCTGCACACCCCCGAGCAAGGTTCTGAGGCGAGCGGTGGTTCCAGAGGCACCTGCTCTCCCGCAACCTCGTGCACGCGAAGTCACGGGACGGAGATCGCCATCTAGCAGTGGAGCGGTGGTGTCTGTTCTCTCAAAAGAAGAAGGATAGGAGCGAGGACTCTCATTCCTGCAGCGGGAAAGAGAAGGGGCCAGCCGGAGAGATCAGGAGATGGGGAGATCAGGAGATGGTAACTCACGGGATTAATGCCAACCCACATTCACCATAATACAAAAGAGTTGAAACTCCCGCAATTATGAGAGGTGAGTGGAAAAACCGAGCCACGCCCGCTCGCCTCCTGCCTGCCTCGCCACGCCACGCCACGCCCCCGGCCTAGCTCGGCCACGGCGGCGGTGGCGGCGCGCGTGCGCGCGTGTGACACGCCTTTATCCTTTCCTCATCCTCTCAATATAGATGGATAAAATCCAACCATATAAGTTGAGTCAACGTTTAGTCAAACTCCTGTACGGTACAAATCATACACCACATAATGTTACGGGCCATATAGTTTATTGATTTATTAACTGTATTATGGGTCAAGCCCACAATAAATCCAACAATCCCCACCAAACTCTAGGGTTTGTAACAAAATGATTTCAGAACCACAACTCTTTTATATACCAGTGTTTCGATGGAGACTGCTAAGTTGAACATCTATTTAGAACAATAGTTTCGCTAAGTCACAACTAAACAATGGACTATGTCTTAAATTGATAGTTTTGCATAAGGTGAGATTCACTAAAGTCCATTACTGATACTAAGCCGCAATTGGTATCCCCTCTGTTTTGAAGCGTATAAGTCATACTTCAGTGCCTTTCATGAGTATTTAGAGGTTACCCAAACCTCATAGACTATGACTAGTAGTCTTACTTATATAGGTGTGTTCCTCAAAAGATGTTCTGTAGGACAACATCTTTTCTTAATCAAGACACTTGGAACACATTAAGGTAAACACCAACCTGCCTTACAGAAGGAAAAATATGCATCAGAAATGAGCCTTTATATGGGATCTTTCCTCGCAATCTACTACTAGCTTGTTTTACCATCCTATTTCATGGGATCTCCGATCACATAAGACATGTTACCACCATAGTAGATTTCAAGTGGGCCTCATACCCATCTCTCTCGATGCACTCTCTAGCACATTTCGTGACAGACCCTTTGTAAACTGATCTGCCAGATTATTGGACGTGTGAACATAGTCCAACGCAATAACTCCGGAGTTTCTCAATTTTCTAATAGATTTTAATCGTCTCTTAACATGCCTCGTGGACTTTATGTTATCCTTAGAACTGTTAACCTTGGTAATCACAGTCTGGTTATCACAGTTCATAGAAATAGTCGGTATCAGTTTTTCAACAACCGGTAAATTCATAAGAAGATCACGCAACCACTCGACCTTAGACCCAGCAGTATCTAATGCTGTGAGTTCTACTTCCATTATAGACTTTGTTAAGACGGTCTGCTTGTAAGACTTCTAGGAAATAGCGCCACCTCCAAGCAGAAACACATATCCGCTCATGGTATAAAGCTCATCAGCATCAGAAATCCAGTTGGCATCACTATAGCCTTCTAGCACCTTTGGGTTCCCAGTATAATGTATACCGTTGCTCATAGTACCCTTTAGATAGCGCATTACTCTCTCAAGAGCTTGCCAATGATTATCTCCCGGGTTTGACACAAACTGGCTTAGCTTGCACACAACATAAGAGATGTCAGGTCTTGTTGCACTAATAAGATACATGAGTGAACCAATGATCTGGGAATATCTCAATCGATCCCTTACTATTCTCTTATTTTTTTCTCAGTAGCACGCTAGGGTCATAAGGTGTAGGAGCAGGCTAACAGTCACTAAACCCAAAGCGACTCAGCACCTTTTCCACATAGTGAGATTGTAACAAAGTTACCCCACCATCATCTTCTCTTAAAAGCTTGATATTAAGAATAACATCAGCTTCTTCCAAATCTTTCATCTCAAAATTACTCGATAAAAATTTCTTCACTTCCTTAATCACTTTGAGGCTTGATCCAACGATTAATATGTCATCAACATACAAGCACAAAATAACTCCTTCACCCCCACCATATCGATAATACACACATGAGTCATCTTCATTCACAACCAAGCCAGCAGATGTCAAAGTTTTGTCAAACTTCTCGTGCCATTGCTTAGAGACTTGTTTTGGGCCATACAACGACTTTAATAGCTTACACACCTTGCCCTCTTGACTATTTGCTATAAACCTATCTGGTTGATCCATGTAGATCTCCTCCTCCAACTCTCTATTTAGGAAAGCTGTCTTAACATCCATTTGATGAATGGTAAGACCAAAGGAAGCTGCCAGAGAAAGCAACACTCGAATTCTATTCAATCGGGCAATTGGTGAATAAGTATCAAAGAAGTCTTCACCCTATTTTTGAGTATAACCTTTGGCTACAAGCCTTGCCTTGTACCTCTCAATAGTACCATCAGATCTAAGCTTTTTCTTGAACACCCATTTGCAGCCAATAGGCTTGCATCCATATGAATGATCAACTACCTCCCAAGTTCCATTAGACATGATAGAATTCATCTCACTCTGTACTGCTTCCTTCCACAAGTCAGCATCAGGAGAGGAATATACCTGTTCAATGGTCGTTGGTGTGTCATCCATAAGGTACTTAATATAGTCATCCCCAAAAGATTTTGCAACTCTCTGTCGCTTGCTCTTTCTGGTGACTGTAATGTCATCATCCTCAGGATTTTACGTAAAGGGCTCCTCAATTTGTTCTATCAGAATAAAATTTTCATACTCATGGGGAATTATAGATTCATAACTAGTCGTGCTAGGTGCAATTTTCTTAAAAAATTCATTCTCAAAAAATGTAGCGTCTCTAGACTCTATTATTGTACCAACATGCATGTCAGGTACCTCAGAATTTATAATTAAGAACCTATATCCGACACTGTGAATAGCATAACCAAAGAACACATAGTCAACAGTTTTAAGTCTAAGTTTGCGCTTCTTGTTGATCGGCACATTCACTTTAGCTGAGCAACCCCAAGTGCGCATATATGAGAGATTTAATCTTTTCTTTTCTTATTCCTCAAATGGTGTGATTTCTTTATTCTTTGTAGGAACTCTATTTAGGACATGACACACAGTCAAAATTGCCACACCCCACCATTCCTTAGATAGTCCTGTAGTGTCTAACATGGCATTTACCAACTCAGTTAGAGTACGGTTCTTTCTTTTGGCAATTCTATTAGATTGTGGTAAGTATGGCGGTGTCCTCTCATGAATAATACCATGTTTCACGCAGAATTCAGAAAATTCACTAGAGAAATATTTTCCACCTCGATCAGACATTAACCGTTTAATTTTTCTCTTAAGTTGATTTTCTGCTTCAGCTTTATAGGCCTTAAAATAATTCAACATTTCATCTTTTGTTTTAAGTAGATACACGTAGCAAAATCTAGTGCAATCATCTATAAAAGTCATGAAGTATCATTTATCACCCTTAGTCAAATCGCCATTCATTTCACATAAATCAGAACGAACGAGTTCTAGCAATGCCAAATTCCTTGCCTTAGCAGCCTTGTGAGGCTTACGCGGTTGTTGGATTGTACACACATGGCACTTAGAACCTTTGACCACGTTAAATTTTGGGATTAAATTCATATTCGCTAACCGCATGATACAGTCAAAATTAACATGACAAAGACATGAATGCCATAAATCCGACTCATTCGAGATATCAACGGTGTTCACAAACTTATTACACACATCAAGCAACGATAAGAGGAACAGACCTCCGCAGTCATAACCTTTACCAACTAATATACCATGTCTCGACACGACACACTTATTAGACTCGAGCACAATCTTGTAGCCATCACGACACAATATAGAACCACTAACAAGATTCTTCCTAATGGAGGGGACATGCTGCACGTGCTTCAATAGCACCATCTTTCCTGAAGTAAACTTCAGAATGACCGTACCAACACCAAGAACACGCGCATGCGAGCCATTTTCCATCAGCAAGGCTCCAGTCCCGCCAACCTGGTATGAGGTAAACAAAGAAACATCAGCACATACATGAATATTAGCACCGCTATCCATCCACCACTCAGGTGAATGATAAACTGAAAGAACAAAAGGTAAATGATTACCACACCCAGATGTTCCTCTTCCAGTCTCGCTAACTACCATGTTGGCTGCTTCCTTCTCTTGCTTAAATTTGCGGTCTGGGTACGCACTTGCCCAATAATCATCCTTATCGCAAACAAAGTAACATCCACCTTTCTTGTTGTTTTTCTTCTTGAACTCAGTTGTTTGCTTGGGCTTGTTCTGATTGTTTTGTTCTTCTTCTTGTTGTTATTATGAAATGCAAATGAGTTTTTCTGTACCATGTTTGCAGCAGAGGTCTCAACCCCTTTTCCACGCCCGTCCTTTGCTCTCGCCCTCTCCTCAATATCAAGAGTACTAATAAGTTCAGACACACTGAATTCTTGTCTCTTATGTTTTAGAGAAGTAGCAAAATCCCTCCAAGAAGGTGGCAGCATAGCGATTATACCGCCGGCCACAAACTTGTAAGGTAACGGACATAGGAAAAGCTCAAGTTTCTTAGCCAGTGCCTGAATCTCATGAGCCTGTTCCACCACAGAACGGTTTTCAACCATCTTATAGTCATACAGCTGCTCCATGAGACACAGTTCACTCCTAGCATCAGAAACTCTAAACTTTTCCTCAAGAGCATCCCATAACTCTTTGCCTGATGCACAGGATATGTAGCTTTTCTCATACTTGCTGTGAAGAGCACTAATCACAGCGCCTCAGAACGGGTTATCAGCAGCCAGAAACTTAGGCTCATCCTTAGGAGCTAAGTTCTCAGGCTTCCCCTGTGCGACGTGATAGCAACTCATAGCAGTTAGCCACAACTTCATCCTGGCACGCCATATCATGAAAATTTTCCCATCAAAAGCATTTGGCTTTAAAGCGATAGCAAAATCACCGAGAGAAAATTGCCTAATATTAGGTTTTTAGAATGTTAGATGTTTAAGCAATTTCCATGTCAATTTAATCTAGAAAGATAACTACATAAAGATGATGACATATATAAAAATTAGCATAGTAATTATAACATCATATATACTTATATGAATCATAAAACTATGATTCAAAACATGTAAGCATGGTATATTTGTCATATAAAGCTTACCAGCAAGATCATGTAGCATATGAATAACAACGACATAACCCAAAGCATTAAAACATGGCATACCAGAGAGAACATATATAAATATAAAAATAAGAGTGAGAAGCATCAAACACATGGCATACCAGACAGAACATATATAAATATAAAAACAAGAGTGAGTTTGTGAATATACCCAGAGGAGGGTCCCATGCCGAAGGCTTTGGAGGCTCCACTCGCACTAGCACCTCCAGTCATGGTGTGCAGATTAGTGCGTTGCTCGAAGTAGTGGACCACAGTCGTTGCAGGAAGGTATTTGCAGTGCTGACTCCCACACACCAGAGGAAGAAGACGATGGCATGCGCAGATCAGGGAAGAAGACGTCGACCGATGACGTGGAGAGGAGCAGTCGCGTAGTCGCTCCCTAAAAACCTAATCGCACGCACACCCTGAGCAGAGTTCTCAAGAGAGCGGTGGTTCCAAAGGCACCTGCTCTCCCGCAACCTCGTGCATGCGAAGTCACGGGATGGAGATCGCCATCTAGCAGTGGAGCGGTGGTGTCTGTTGTCTCAGAAGAAGAAGGATAGAAGCGATGACTCTTATTCCCAGAGCGGGGAGGAGAAGGAGCCAGCCGGGGAGATCAGGAGATGGCAACTCACGGGATTAATACCAACCCACATTCACCATAATGCAAAATAATTGAAACTCCCGCAATTATAAGAGGTGAGTGGCAAAATTGAGCCACGCCACGCCCGCTCACCGCCTGCCTGCCTCGCCACACCCACGGCCTAGCCGTCGGCGGCGGCTACGGCGCGCGCGGTTGAAAGTCCTATGTTTGGTGTTGGTAATTAGTGACAATGCCTAAGTACTAATCCTATGCCTAAATTGTAAGTAGCATATGAGGATTAGTACATTCCAAGGTTGGTGGCAAGATGGACATGGTGATCATGATGGCCACACTTGGATTTGGACGCAACCCTACGTGATCAAGGCAAAGGTATATGCTTAAGGGTTGTGTTTTAGTAACCAAGACACCTAGTGGGTGTGGTTACATTATAGGATAGATAGCCGTACTATAAAGAGGGGAATGACGCGGCTATTGAACTCCTAAGTGCCTCTAGGTGTGCATTTCATAATCATATGCATTTGGATAGAACTAATAACGCCTCGAAAAATGATTGTGAAAATACTAACACACTCACACATGACGAGATCACTTGGTGGTGTTAGCACGTTTGTGAAGGCGGTGGAGTTTCAGCAGTAGAGAGGGTTTGGGGTCCTCTCTCCCTCCCGCCGAGCTTGCGAGGCGGGATTCAGGCATTTTCAAGGAGTTGAAACGACTATTTTCCACTACATCGGAAGTCCGAAAAAGAAACAGAGGCGAACGGAGGTCACAGAGGTGACCGGACGCTGAACTGGACGCGGTCTTTGCATGACCGGACCCCTTCGAATAGAACCGGACGTCTATATATACTCGTTGGCTGGCTCAAGGCACTTTAAGCTAAGCAACTCCCCTTCCACTCATCTCTCTTGCTTCTTTGCATATTCGAAGTGAGATTGAGTGATCCAAGTGTATTTGTATTGTGAGATTGCATCTAGTTGGCACTTGGTGGTTGATTTGCTGCGGGATTCTTGTTTCTCTTGGCGGTTGCCGCCACCTAGACGGCTTGGAGCAGCTTGGAGGCGTTGGCAAGAGTTGGTGATTGTTCTTGGCCACCTTCGGTGATTGTGAGGGGTTTGTGCCTACCTCGGCGAAGCGCCAAAGGCAACGTTAGTGAATTGCTCGTGTCATTTGCAACCTTTTGCCATTTGGTAGGTTCTTGTGGTGCCTTTTGAGAGGCTCGGTGTGTGACCGATTAGTCACCGAACCACGTGGTGAAGAGGGACACAACGGGGACTAGCGTGCCGGCAAGCACGTGAACCTCGGGATAAATCTTCGTGTCATCACTTTTATATTATGATTGATTGATCCTGGTGTTCGGTTATCTTGGTATTCATTGTTGATCATATTGGTTGGCTCATTACTTCACCCCTCAGTGAAACTCTCCTAACTCAACTCCGCATTACTTTCTTAGTTATCTTTGCTAGCTAGTTAGCTTTGCTAGAGTAGCTCTTTTATGTAGCTTGCTAGTTGTAGTTGTAGTTACCTTCTCGGTTTAACTTGTGCGGTTGAGTGCAACTACTAGAATTGTGTTTTGGATAGGTGGCTTGCAAACACCCCGTAGGCTAAGCAAAACTCGCATCTCGCTATTTGTTATATTGATAAACTTGTTTAGCGTCTCTTTGTAGAACTTTTTAAAAGGCTATTCACCCCCCCTCTAGCCATCAAGACCTTTCAGCGGTGTGGCATGCCTTTATCCTTTCCTCAACCTTTCAATATAGAAGGATAAAATCCAACCATATAAGTTGAGTCAACGTTTAGTCAAACTCTCATACGGTACAAATCATACACCACATAATGTTATGGACCATAGAGTTTATTGATTTATTAAATGCATTATGGGCCAAGCCCACAATAAATCCAACATACGCGCATCAAGAGATGAGATGATGCAATTTTTTATGAAGGAAGTTTTTATTAAAGCCTCGGAAGCAATACATCGAGTTGATACAAAGCCAAATAGGGTAACTTTCGGC
Source organism: Saccharum hybrid cultivar R570 (assembly GCA_038087645.1). Taxonomy (NCBI): domain Eukaryota; kingdom Viridiplantae; phylum Streptophyta; class Magnoliopsida; order Poales; family Poaceae; genus Saccharum; species Saccharum hybrid cultivar. Next base: position 2,186,987 of record JAQSUU010000262.1, on the reverse strand, counting down.
CTCTGCCTAACATGAGGCACCCAGCCAAAGAAAGAGAAGAAACTTGACACAATATAGTGACTATCAATTCGTAAACTAGACCACCACCCATGTGCCTAGGAGAAAAAAAATCTTTGGCCACCTGCGTCAACTGTTGTGATACCGCTACAACTGTATCCTGCAAATTCGGTTTCTGTAAAATAGTCTAAGTATGTAGCCAGTGGGTAACCAAATAGATAACCTGCATAGAAGAAATAGATTTTTTTAAAAAACAATTTCCTGCTGAGCCAAATAGACCAACAAGTCGCAGCTCCTCCTAGCAGGAGTAAAAGCTTGACATCTTTGTTGACACCTCTTAGCCAGCCATTGAACATATGACCTATATTGTGAGGTTTTAAAAGACCTGTCGCAACATGAATAAAAGACCAAATTGAACAAGCAAGCCGGTAGTCAAAGAACAAGTGCTTAATTGTCTCTTCTTTGTGACAAAAGCAACAAGTTTTACTACCTTGCCAATTGCGCTTTGCTAGGTTATCCTTTGTCAATATAACTCCTCGTCGTAGGTACCACAGGAAGATTTTTATTTTCAGTGGGGCTTTCACTTTCCAAATGAGTTTGTTAATGTTTGGGATGTTAGTATGTAATAATGCTTGATAGTGTGACTTCGCCGAGAATTTTCCATTTGGATGTAAATTCTAGTGAAACTTATCTTGTTCATGGGCCAATTCTATATTAGCAATACGGGGCAACAAATTGTTCCACGCTACTAATTTGGGACCAATGAGGTCTCTTCGCCAAGATAGGTTTGGTGATGGACCAGAAAGAACCTCCGCAATGGTAACATGTTTAGGTCTGACAATGTTGTAAAGACAAGGGTATTGTTCCTGTAAAGACGAATTTTCTAGCCATTTGTCTTCCAAAAAACGTACTTGTGTCCCGTCCTTTACAATGAAAGATCCAAAGCGGAAAAAGTCTCGCTTCTCCTTCATAAGACTAGACCAGAAATGTGAGTCCCCATTTTTCCATTCCTCTAGTATTAATGGTTTCGAGCCTAAATATTTATTGCAGAGTAATTGCTGCCAAGTTTCCTCTGTGGTAAGTAACTTGAACAACCATTTATTAAGTAGAGAAATATTTTTAATATACAGATCATGAATTCCAAGACCTCCTTGGTATTTGGGATGACATAATATGCTCCATTTAGCTCAACGATATTTCTTTTTTTACTCATCACCTTGCCAGTAAAATCTAGACCAGAAATAATCCAATTTCTTTTGGACTCCTCTTAGCAGGGCAAAGAAGGACATCATGTACATTGGTAGGCTGCTAAGCATTGAATTTATCAATGTTAAGTGTCCCCCAATTGAAAGATGTTTCCCTTTCCAACTACCCAGTCGCCTCTCAAAACGTTCTTCAACCTTCCTCCACTCAACATTCCTAAGCTTCCTAAAAATGTATAGGAATTCCCAAATACTGAATTGGAAAATCACCAGACTTATAGCCAAACTGTTCGGCGTATTGATCAAGGTGGTCTTGGGCATTTTCAAAATAGAACAATTCAGTCTTATGAAAATTGATTTTTAAACCCGATACTTGCTCAAAAGCACAAAGTAGCAGCTTCATGTTTCGGCCTTTCTCAAGGTCATGATCCATAAAAAGAATTGTATCGTCAGCATATTGTAGAATAGATAATCCACCATCGATGAGATGAGGCACTACTCCACTAATCTGCCTGTCCACTTTGGCCCTATTCATAAGAATAGCAAGCATGTATGCTACAATGTTAAATGATGCATGCATTCCTTCTTTTATAAGGCTTGGTGTGACCTGTCAGTCTAGTATCACACGCTTGTTTGGTTAGTTGCCACACTTCGCCACAACTGGCGCGCCATAAATTTGACAAACTCAAGCTGGTGTTTGGCTGGTGACAGAGTTAAGGCGTGCCACAACAAAACCATAGAAACACAGTTTAAATTTGCTGCCACATCTTGCCAAATGTGTGGCGAGCGTTTTCAACTCTAGACATTTGGCGCAGCCGTAGGCGCTGTCCAAACAGACACTTATTATACTAGGATGATAATTGATCTATGTGCTGATGCTTCGTGTTATGCTTCGTTCAGTTCGTTGATTGGCATGCAAGCCTTTTTTTGTTATCCCCTCCTGGATCACCAATATATACAGGAACAACACTATGACTAGCATGACATGAGCTCAACATATATTACAAACTTTTCTTACACTGATGCAGACTAAATATCACCGTGTTGTCAGTGAATGACATGCCACGCCACGGGGTGTTGATCGTCGGCGTCAACGGCAGGAGGCAGAACCACACGACCGGCACCAGCCACTACCGGAAACCGGTTGTTTGCTGAGTGTCTGGAAGTTTGCCGTGTATTCGATAGGGCACTTAGCAAACAACCACTTTGCCGAGTGCCGAACACAAAACACTCGGTGAACGTGAAGCACTCGACAAAGTGGTTGTTTGTCGAGTGTCTAAAATTTAACACTCGGCAAACAGCTGGTTTACCAAGTGCTGGACACAAAACACTCGGCAAACAAGAAATACCTAATTTTTTCCCTCGATTTCTCTTTTTGATCTTCGGTTAAAACTTGTAACTAGTTTTTCTCCGTCATACTAACTCCAAATTTGATGATTTTTTTCTAAAATTTTCTAAAATCTTGCCCTATCAATTTATTGTGTTCTTATAACTATTACTTGAGTTATCTTTTTTTTGTGACTTTCAAAATTATGAATTTCAAAAAATGACAACTTCAAAGCATATTTTGAAGCAGTAAATTAATTCAAATGAAAAAGTTTTCAACTACAAAGTTGTATAACCTCACAAGATCTACAATTTTTATTTTGGTCATTTCTTCATTTGACAAAGCGATAGTAACGTTGTTCACAAAATCTACATCTCTCATATAGTTTCATGAAACTAGAAGATAGATATATAAGATTTGTGAACAATGTTACTACCACTATGTCGAATGAATAAATGACCAAAATAAAAGTTATAGATCTTGAGAAGTTATACAACTTTATAGTTGAACACTTTTCTATTTGAATTAATTTTGACAACGAAAAATATGTTTGAATGTCTCAAATTTCAAATTTGAAATTTTCAAACGACTTCGGATATAGAAATAGCCAAAATGAGAGTTGTAGATCACATTAAGTTATGAAACTTTGTAGTTGACATTTTTTTATTTGAAATCATCTTGTCAACGAAAACTAAGTTTGAATTTGCAAAATTTTGAAATTTGTTTTTTTAAAGTACCTTGGATGGGGAAACAACCGAAATGAAAGTTGTAGATCTCGAAAAGTTATGAAACTTTGTAGTTGACAACTTTTTATTTTGAAATCATCTTGTCAACGAAAACTACGTTTGAATTTCTTAAATTTGAAATTCAAATTTTGTAAATGACCTCAGACGAAGAAACTACTAAAATGAAAGTTGTAGATCTCAAAATGTTATGAAACTTTGTAGTTGATAACTTTTTGATTTGAATTCGTTTATGGTCTCAAACAAGCAATTTACACTCAATTTAGTATAATACGTAGGGAATTAAAATGGAATCTAGACACAAATGATTATGTGGTGTAGTGGTAGAGGAGGGTAACCTCAAGGGAGGTTGTGGGTTTGAATCCGGCTAGCCGCTTACCGCGTGAAAAATGACATGACTTGCTATTTTTTCAGGTTTTTTTGGTTCAAATTTTACTGAGTGTTTTTTTTTTTTGCCGAAGTTCGACTCAACGCTTGGCAAAGCTTTTGCCGAACTAGCTGTGTCCGGTAGTGTGGGTGGGAGAACCTGGACGTGGCGGTGTCCGAGTCCGTCATATGCTGGGCGTCCCGCACCAACTTCTCCACGACGCACTCGCTCTGGGCCTCCCTCGTGTGCTAGCAATAGCATTGTGGTGTTCCACCACTGGCGTAACCAGAGGGGGCTAGCAGGGGCCTAAATTTTTTTTATATACTCTTCAGCCATAATAATAGTAGGAATTTCAAAGAAAATGAGTTCTTGAAGGTATTATATCCATGCATTTCCTTCATCCTGGCCCCCGTTACGTTTTTCTCTGATTCCGCCTTTGTGTTCCACGCGGCGCCAGCGTGAGCTGGGATAGTGCTTTGGCCGTTCTTTGCCTGTAAAAGAAATGCAATGCAAAGGTGCTGAGGGTGAGGTAATTAGATATAAATTTAGGGGTTTATTTTGAATTGTTTTTTATTATGACATATGTGGGTAATTTATATATAAATATAGGGAGTTATTTTGAATTATCTTTTGTAATGGTAGAGGTGGTTAATTTAGATGCAAAATTAGGGGGTTACCTTATAAATTTTTTATAATGGATGTGGTGGGTAATTTTTTTAATAAACTACAATAGATCCAATGGCTATTATCGATGAAAACGATTAGAGTCTACCAAACCAAAGGTTAGATGTTTCTGATTATTGTGAGAATTTTTAGGATTTATCTTTCCTAGCGCATCTGGAGAGAATTAACGTGGTGCCTCTGTTGGGGCCACTAATTAGTAAAAGTTTGAGCATCTCTAAGAATATCATATATTTTTCTCCTAAAAACATGTAGTTTTGCAACTCCTAAAAAGGTATTAGTAGGAAAAAAGAAGGCCATCTATGAGAGTTTCCAATAATCCACTTCTAAAATATAGAAAACAATTTTACATCAGGAATCCTATACTATTTCTAAATTATCGTAACCATTTTTATATTTGGTTCTCCCATGTATATTTGCATCAGGAACCCTTTCCAACTCCTTATTCTTTTCCACACCCTTCCACCTTTAGATTGAGCGACCGATACGCACAGGAAAGCAGTATCCGCGCGGCCGCTAGTACATGCAAAGTTACGCGCGACGGGGAAGAATTTTCTAAGTGCGTAAATTTTAAGAGCATGGATTAGAAGTTGTTGAAGAGGAGTTTTTTCTCATCTTACTAAAAACTAAGAATTGAGAAGAGAAATATGGTACACTTGGAGATGCTCATCCATCCGCTAACTAGCAACACGTGACCGCAGAAGCTAGACAATGCTCACGTACAAGTAATTGGTTTACTTACCATGTAATAAACAATAAAATATTCCGGCCACGATGCTAATACCATATCCCTACGAGTTGTTTTATTGCCTTCGTGCTTGCATAATCTTTCCTTCCATAATTACTGATTTGGCTCATCAAAACCATGCAAAGCTTTGCACATTTGGCCTGAGGAGATAACTTGCTGCGCCTGATGACCTGACACTGATGCGTCCTTCGTTACACACCGCCAAGCCTGCTCTTCATAAATCCTGCTGCTTGAGTAGCTAGTAGATTAATCAAAATACTGGTTAATGATCGATTTATCTTGTTCACAAATTAACCTGGCCATTTGATATATTTCAGGCTTTCATCGGCTGACAAACAAATAGGCTATAAAACCGAATTTAGCAACAAATCCGGCCAACCAAATTATGCCATCAACAACTGCATTGCTTTATTACTCATTCAACAGACGAGTACAAACGCGCGGGTACAGTAACTGGTGAAAGTAAAATAAGACACGTACGGTAACTGTTGAACATCACATCGATATCAGAGCACGCTAGCTGCTGCCGGTAGCATGCATCCAGCAGGAACGTACGTAGCCTCACAACAGACAACACTTAGGCCGTGTTTACGTTTTGTTAAAGTTTAACTCCCATCACATTAATGTTCCCTTAAATATATGGAGTACCAAATATAGACTAATTGCATGCATGTCGACACAGATTAGGAGTAATTTACGAGACGAATCTCAAATATATGGAGTACCAAATGTAGACTAATTGCATGCATGTCGACACAGATTAGGAGTAATTTACGAGACGAATCTATTAAGCCTAATTAGTCCAAGATTGAAAACTTTTTGTCAAATAAGACGAAAGTGCTACAGTATTTGTTAAACTTTAACACCTCAAACCAAACACCCCCTTATTAGGGACATGAGTATTGTGGCATCATGCAATGCGTGATGGACATAATAACCCGGCCGGCCGTGAAAGCTACTGGAGAATGGTCGAGCATATGTTATCAGTACAAAGAGGGCTACCAAAGCAACAATCTAGAGGCGAGTTACAATCCTGTCCTCCGCATGTGTCTTTGAAGACCTGGAGTAGCTTTCTTGTTGCCCCCAGCCCCAGCCCCAGCCCCAGCCCCAGACCCAGCTGCTGGTTGAGTCGGAGGGCGCCGCCGCCGCCGACGACGACGACGACTCCACAGTTGCTAGCAGCAGCATGGCAGCCATGAACACCATCACCACAGCCATCTTCTTGCTGGTCGCCATTCTATTCCTCCGAACCCTTTAATTTCCAGGCACGACTACTTTGCTTGCTTCGCTAGCTAGCTCTGGCAAGCTTCCACAGATGAGATAGCTTCCGAACCCCTACAATGCTTCTTATAAATATAGCTAGACAGCTGCATTTCAGCATATTGCGAACAGCTGCATCGATCAACTTGACCGCCAGTTATTTCTTGCATCGATATAATGCAACTTGTTTCCATCGTCTATATGGAGCATACAATATTTCATCGTGTTTGTTTGGATTACGGGCTTGTTTGGTTCGTTGCCACACTTTGCCACAACTGGCGTGCCATAAATTTGACGAACCCGAGCTAGCGTTTGGCTGGTGACAGAGTTAAGGCGTGCCACAATAAAACCACTGCCTCATCGTGCCAAATGTGTGGCGAGCGTTCTCAACACCAGACATTTGGCGCAGCCACAGCTGCGGCACGACAGCGCCGTAGGCACCGTCCAAACAGGCCTTATTATACTAGGATGATAATTGATCTATGTGCCGATGCTTCGTGTTGTGCTTCGTTCAGTTCGTTGATTGCCAAGCCTTTTTTTTTGTGTTCTCCCCTGCTGGATCATCAATACATATGGGAACGATAGTATGAATGGCATGGCGTGAGCCCAACATATTACAAACTTTTGTTGCACTGATACATGCATGCGAAATATCTATCACTGTTTTAGTGAATGTGAGCCACAATTAATGCTTTTAAATTTGGTCTTTGCATCAACAATGCATTTGTATGGAACGCAGGAGTAATTTGTTACACCATATATAGCACGTACTAGTCGGTGGAAATCGTGCCCATTACACATTTCACACCGTCAACACGGCAGGGAGGAAATGCAGCTGTAGTTAGAATTTTTATGACGTGCAAAGCACCAATCTGAGGAATTAAGTTCAAAATTTACATACCATTTTCATTCATGACGCCAATCCCTGGAGTTCAAGATTTGCATACCATTTGCATGATGCCAATCCCTGCAGGAAAAAAATGCTCCATCTTATCTTATAATAATAAATATAAAAGACGTTTCATTTGCTTATTTGCAATGTCCTAATAAATATCTTTATTGTTCACTTCTTTTGCAAATTATTGTTCCACTTTGTTAAAACCAAAAAATGTTTCTCTAGCTATTGGCAGTGTTCCTTGGGGAGGATAGTAAATAGTAAATCAGCAAGCATAGTAAGAAATAAAAAGAAAACAGAAAGAAAGAAAGAAAGAAAGAAGAAAAGAAGAAGAAGAAAGCTGCAAAAGAAACGCGAGAAAAAAGAACGGCCCAGGAAGCCCACGTGCGGGTGCGCGCTCCCCCTTTCACCCCGCGCTTGCTCTCTCTCTCGGCGTCGACTGGGCTACCGCCGCCGCCCTACGCCAGTTACCGAGGTCTTCGTCACTCCCTTCACCGGCGGCGAGCACCCTCCAGATATTCCCTTCCCTTCCCTTCGTGCCGTGCCAAACCGAGCACCCAAATCTGTCCTTTACTGAGTCTGCCTCTGAGTCCCTGACCACAGGGGCTTCCAGCAGACACGTAGGTGGGGTGTTTGTCGAAATTCCCGAGAGGAATGCGCTTGCACTTTTTACCGTGCTCCTTGTTCCATTCCATGCTTCTGTTTTCTTCCATGAATGATATCCGACCTGGATCGATCGATGTGTTGAATTAATGTGGCACTGTAGTGAATCCCTCCCTTAATATATATGGTGAGTGGGGGTGCAGCCGTGATTTCTCAGGCCTATGGCTAGGACAACAAAATTTGCATTTGATGTGGGATGCATCGTTTGGTGCGTTGATTATTTGTTTCATAAAAATATGTATTGTTGTTTATAGGATATAAGAGAACGAACGATTTTTGGAATGTAATATGTTTCCAGGTTCTGCAGGTTCATAAAGTCCTGACAGAGTTTCTCTGGGAGCTCATCACAAGTTCAATCTGTGCATGCCGCAGTAGATGTCGTAGCAAAATGCTTACCAAAAGTTGAGTGCTAACATATAGGAATATGGAACCCTGTAATGTTGTTGCCACTTGCGCACCCTGTAAGTATCCAGTCTATGTAAAGAAAAACAATTACAAACATTCTCCTGGTTAGGTGATCCTCTGCTTTTTGTTGCATGCATGTCCATTTAGTATTATTATGTGACCTTTACAGAAACTATGCTAACTCAAATTGTCGCTTTACTTGACATGCTTCTAGAGATGCAAGTGTTTTGCCTTTTTTTAATTTGATCGCATGTTATTGGGATTCAGTACAAGTAGTCTAAGATGCTGAATCTATTGCTGATTGCTTGAAATGACTTTAAATTTATGCTACATGCAGTTTCTGCCACCTGGCTATTCTGTAGAGCTATGGATATCCTTTATCAATGTAAGGTGGTCTTAAAGATCCAGAAGTTTCGGCGTATGGTGTCCTATGCTGGATTCTACTGCTTCACCACCCTTGTTACCTATGCTTACACAACCAATACGTATGTTGCTGCTTTTTTCCCCTTACAATTCCATAACCTCATTACTTGTTCAGTTATTCTCACTCGACTGTGCTCTTCGCTTGAGCTTTCTGCAGGACAAGGGCTGGGATCTCAAGGGCCGACCAGTACTATGCCTCGTACCCTGCTGGTACTGAGCTACTAACTGACACTGCAAAGGTGTGGAAACTGAATATACAGCTTGTTATCAATACGTGTCCAGGGAGCTTTTATAAACATTAATGATATATGCAGATGTTTAGAAGCGCTATTTTGTTGATTTCCTGTGCCAACCTGCATAAGGAGATATTCTCACTTCATTTGGTGGTTTGGTTTGCAGCTTTACAAGGCTGCATTAGGCAATTGTGTCGAAATAGACGACTGGGGGCCAACAGAGTTCTCCATCATGGCGAAGCATTTTGACCGGCAAGGGAAACCACCGTATGCCTACCATGCTGTAAGGACTTGCACGCTTGCCTATATACCATTCACTGATTCCTCTCGGACCCAATGCTTACTGCCCATCAATTCAGACTTAGTCAGAAGAAAACACCCAACTTTGTACGTTTGTTTTGGATATGTCCTTACTGCCCAGCCAATATGCAAGTTTGATGTATACTTTCTCTGTGTTTTCCAGCAATATCAGGCACACCTCCTCTCCCATGGGCAGCTCGACGGAAGCGGGTAGATCCTGTACAAAAATGTTGTCTTGCTAGAACACTGAGTTCAGATTGCGTGTACCAAGAAATTGCAGAGCTGAAATCAAAGATAGGTGCTAAATTTTTGGCCATCAACCAGTACCAGTACGGTATCAGTGCCAAATTTATGCATGTTGCTCAACAATTTCTTAAAAAAACATGCATTGTCCTGTTGGAGCATTTACGGCCAGTGTGCTTTTGTTGTTGAATAAAACTCTGAATGTTATGGCATGCATATTAATTTAAGGGTAATGTCCATACCCAGTCCTTGAACTTGTGTGCCTGTGTCATTCTGGTCCATAAACTTTTAAAGTATGTCATCCGGGTGCTAATTTACTGTTTAGGTCTCAATTAAGTCAGTAACGGGCCTAGACAGTCTATTCCCGATGACGTGGCAGTGAAAGCGTGGTTGGTGACGTGGGTGTAGGGCTAAAATACGTCTTCACATATGTGCAGCCAGTGTGCTTTTGTTGTTGAATAAAACTCTGAATGTTATGGCATGCATATTAATTGAAGGGTAATGTCCATACCCAGTCCTTGAACTTGTGTGCCTGTGTCATTCTGGTCCATAAACTTTTAAAGTATGTCATCTGGGTGCTAATTTACTATTTGGGTCTCAATTAAGTCAGTAACGGGCCTGGACAATCTATTCCCGATGACGTGGCAGTGAAAGCGTGGTTGGTGACGTGGGTGTAGGGCTAAAATACGTCTTCACCTATGTGCAAACAAGCCCTCCCACTATGTTCTGCCCCTTCTTATTCCTCTCATGTTACCTCATGACGGTCGTCTAGCGATGAGCTCGCATAGCTGGCAATCGACTGAAATTGGAGCATGGTGGCGCTAGAGAAGGACATGAGGGCCTCACGGGAGCATAGGTGAAGTTTCATGGCATGATAGAGTCCCATGGTGACGCGATTGCGGTGCAAAGGGGAACCGGTGCCGATTTATGCTCAGTCCAATTGCTCGGAATCGTAGGCATCTAGTAATCGTAGAAAGTTCACCGTGGGGATTTTGGTTAGGGTTTGGGAGAACGGATTGCCAATAGGTTGTTTTTGGTTGATTTTGGTTAGGGTTTTGCGTGATGCTTTACCGGTGCACAATTTTGTCCTAAATGTAGTTGAAGGTGGGGAGGACTTCACTGTTGAGGTTCATCATGGGGGATTCTTTGTTAGTTATGGTAATCATAGAACTTATGTGGATGAAAAGGTTGACTGGTTTGGTCATTTGGAGGCAGATACTTGGTCGCCTTTGTGGTTTGATGACTTTAGGCCCTGTTCGCTTGGACTTATTAGCTATAGTACAGTGTTTTTCTCTCACAACAAATCAGCGAACAATACTTTTCAGCCAGAAGATCCAAAGCTTGAAGTTTTACTGGCTATTACTTGAGAAGACCTCAGAAGATGGGCGTAGAATCATTGTTGAGGAGAAAGACACCAATGCAACCCATCTATAATTCTTGTATGAATCATGTTTTTTTTGTGTAGGGGTGATGTATCTTTTATGGAGGAGTAGAAGGGCCAGGAGGTAGGAGATAGGTAACGTGAGCAGCTGAAGCAGTAGTGGCCCAAGCAGGAGTAAAGTAGGAGCAGCTGCTGGTGGACTTTTTTAAATAATATTAGCTACACAGTTTTATATGAAGTTTTTTTTAGCATAAGTAACACACTTCTGCAATTATAATTGTACATACTATTTTAAAGGATTGTCAATATTAACAATATATTAAATTATTTTATGTGTCTATGATCTAGCAAATTTTTGTTTGGCCTAATTCATTTGCAACGAGTTATTAATGAAATATCAAATGCAATATGTGTTACTGTAAATTTTACCGTTGCGATAAACCTAGATGTAACAAATATGTTTCGTTAGCATAGGCTATTGAAAGGACGCTAGTATGTTGCGATTCACCTTTTTTGCAGTGGGTAATAAGTGAACCACATAATTTGTTGCAATATCCTTTATTGCGAAGAAACAATGTTCGCTGGTAAAGTTTATTGCAACGAAACACCTTTCGTACGTGGCAATAAAGACTATTGCCATGAAGATTGCCCCATGGAGTCGGTTGTGGCAATATCATCTTTTGCCATGGCATGGTTCGTTGCAACAACAAACAATTGCAATGCTTCATGATGTGACAATAACCATAGGTATTGTCGAAAAACCATCGCATATCTTTAAGCACGCAACAATTACCAACACTTTTAGGATTGGTTGGTTGTAGGAGGTATATATTCATGTAATCTCTATTGAAAACATTTTCTTTGAACAGGGGAGGCCCCTACCTAATTTTTATAGATATATAGAATCGCAAATTTACAGCATGTACAAGGTACAATGCTTACAAAGCTCAAAGAAGAAAGTGACAAGAAAAGACTAAGTGTAAATCTCTTGCACACCAACCCAAGCTCTGCCTTGAACAAATCTTCCATTTTCTGAGGTTGCAGTTCTCATTGTTGATAGTTGTCCAAATAATCAGCAAGCAGTGATGACAATTTCTCTGAAAATAGGACTGTACGTCAAAGGCTGTTCTAGCTTCAATCATCATATCCTAGGGCAGTAGGGCTGAAGATTCAAGTCCTAGTGTATTGATAGGGAGATCCAACAAGTACTGAAAGGACATTAAAAAAAAGGTGGAAACTAGTTTCTTCACAGCCACTGTTGCATAGGACACCACTGTAATCTTCAAGAACGAAGTTTGTTCTTCCTCTTCAAAAAGTTTCTTGTGTTTAGATGATCTTTGAGCAGTAGAAAAAAATTGTGCTTACCAAAATTACCCGAGGACCATAGCCATGGAAAAAGAGAAGCCTCTAGAGTGCCTTGCATCTGGGTGTAGACTTTCTTGAATCTTGATACTGTACTTTTCTGAACCCCAAATGTACGTGCCCCCTCGAGCTCAAGCGACAGAGATGTACTTGACTTCATCCTTCACCCCATCTGCAGGTCGTATCAAAAGAATTATTCATGGAATCTTGGGAGTCATGTTCAAAACACTATAGGGTGTGTGGGGACTACTCTGCTCCACGTTTTTTCAGCTCTGTTCCACGTTTTTTTAGCCAAATAGGTTCAGCTCCATGCACTCTGTTCGAGAAAAAAAAAGTGGAGTTGTGAGAGCACCTAAAGAGGTGCTCCACAAACTCTAGGTTTTTTGTAGAGCTGCTCCATGGTAGAGTTTATGGAGTAAAGTTCGTGGAGCAGTCCCAAATACGCTCTATATATACACTACTATATAATTGATTTTCAGCGATAGGAGCTTTTTTTGTAGAGACGACTTAATCCAGCCGTCTCTAAAATATGTTTATAGAGACGACTCTATTTCCAGCTGCCTTTACAAATACCTTTTTTTTAGAGGTGGCTCTATTTTCAGCTGTCTCTAAAAAGATGGTAGGAAATAGAGTTGCCTCTAAAAAAAAGAGTTACATGGTAAAATTTAAAATTTTCAAACGACCTCAGGTGAAGAAATGACCAAAACGAAAATTATAGATCTCGAAAAGTTATGCAACTGTGTAGTAGAGAATATTCTTATTTGAAATCATCTATGCAAGTAAGTTACGTTTGAATTTCTCACAGTTGAAATTCAAATGGAGAAATAACCAAAACAAAAGTTGCAATCTCAAAAGGTTATATAACTTTGTAGTTGAAAACATTTTTATTTGACTTCGTTTAGGGTGCCAAATGTTCATTTCAAAATCGGACGAAGATACACGTGAGACTTGAGGTCGCCGGCACGAGTCTCCGCGGCCACGAAATGCGCGAAAAATCACGTGACTTCCAAGCAATAATTGTAGTCATATTAATTCCTTTTTGTAAGAGTTGTATTTCCTATTCGTCATTATTAATTCCTTTTTGGCAGAGTTTTATTTCCTATTGGGTTGGAAATTAAAAAGAACAAAAGCAAACACTGCATGCACTGCTTTAATTTATAGAACCATATATAAAAAACACGACAACAAACTCGTACAAATAGGTGAACACGGAGGAGATCAAATTATGATGCACCGTGAAAGCTAGCTAGCATGCACGCAGGCTATCATATCATCGGCAAAACCCGCGTGAACAACAGCCGGTGCAACACTTTGTAAGAACAGGAGGAACACAAGTGAATCCATTTGGGAGGCACGCCAGTAGCTTTCTTGCCCCCAGGCTGCTGGATCGCGAGTAGGAGAAGCCCCCATGGCCATGGGTGCTGGAGCTGGACAGTCCCGTGGCTGATTCCGACACCACGGTTGCCATCAGCGGCAGCAGCAGCAGCAGCAGCAACACGGCGGCCATGGTCACCACAACCAGCATCTTCTTGCTGGTCGCCGCCATTCCGATCTGACGACGACCAACGACTACTTGGTTCGCTCTGCAGGCTTCCACACCCCTCCAATGCTTCTTCTCTCTTATATATATGTACACGCGGCGGCAACAGAATCGATCGACCTTTGCTGGCTCAGCCAATCGGTGCGTGGAGTCACCATCAAATTAAATATGTGGGAACTGTCGTCTTAGAAATTATCTATGTCCATATTTATATCTATCTATATATTTTAAATCTATATCTATATTTGTATCTGCATCTATACTCTATTAGAGCTTCTTTGGTCGGTCTATTTTTTTCTTCCGTAGTTCTATTCTTTTTTTCTTTTTTTAGATCAAAGGCCTAACCTAGCTTTAGTAGAAAGCTTAACAATTGAACCTCCGATCCTGAATTGAGGTTACCGGCGTACAAAATAAGCCAAACAACTGAAAAACGACCACACCGACAAACCGGTGGGCCTAACATCTAACCTCAACAAGTAAAAAGAACAGGAATGCTAAACAACACCCATGTGTTTTAGCACCCATAAACACATGATTTTTTCTATGTCTTTGACGTACAGGGCCCACACGTCAGGTTCCAACTTAAAACACTCAGCCCCGACTCCTCCCCACACCCGACTCGTCCTCTCCGCGCCCCGTCCTCTCTCCGCGTGCTCTCTCTCTCTCTCTCTCTCTCTCTCTCTCTCTCTCTCTCTCTCTCTCACCGGCAACGGCGACGGCGACCGACGAGCTTCTCCCGGCACCCGCGCCCGCGCACCTCCTAGCCCTGGGCCTGCGCCTCCCCATGCCCACGCCCGCGCTGGCCATGGTGGATCCGCGCGAGGTAGGTCTTCTCCTCCTCCTCCTCCTCCTCCTCCTCCTCCTCCTCTTCGTGGATCTGTGCCGACAAGAGACAAAGACGACGGCGGTGGTGGTTAGGGTTCCTGCAAGACTCTCCCCCAAATTTTGTCCTTGTCCTTTCATAGAAAAAAATTGTTTCTTATTATCTGTGATCTGTGATCTATGATTTGTGCCAAGGAGTAACTAGGAGAGAGGAAGAACCGGGGGAGAGGCGGATCGCGCGCTGGCGGCTAGGTGAGAGGCAGCAGCGGAGCGTTCGCTGGGCAGCGGTGCGGAACTAGGTGTGACTGGAGGTAGAAGAAGAGGTGGAGGCCCTTGGATCTTCATCGTACGGTCAAAAAACAATCGTGTGCTGGAACAGGGTGAAACACCTGAAAGCCAGGTAGACAGACTCAAAAAGAAGCATCGCCACACCCAACACAAAAACTGAAACATCACCACCCATCTACATCCAAACAATCCCGAAACCAAACATCACGCATCAAGAAGACCTTGATTCAGTTTATCAATGATCGTCTCCGCGTGTCCTTGGACTTTGGCTTGAGTAGGGGGGCCATCCACAACATAACTCTCTAGTGGATTACCATAGATGGTGGAGCCATGATCTTGTTGTTGAAGACCACATCCTTCCTAATCTTCCATAAGGTAGAGAGCACCTTCACCCTGGAGCTTCTCTTCTTTTCTCAGCATTGCCTTCTTCATCATGTCCTCACTGAAAGTCCCTAGTTTGGTTTTGGCTAATTGATGAAACCTAGGACTAACCTTTGTATCTAAGTGGATGATTTAGATAAAGGTGGTCATTGAATATGAGACATGACATTGACTCATGTGACCAAGATGATGAAGACCGAGATGATGCTTGGCTCGATGGACCGGTTGTGAAGGTGAAGGGCAAGTTGAGGCTTCGAAGCGAAGGACCATGCGATGGTGAAGCTTGAGCAAGACTTGGCGCCGACGGACCAATGCAACGGTGAAGAGCAAGTGAAGTTAAGGTAGATGGATCAAGACGGTCATGTGATGATATGAAGTGGATCATATCTTTTGGGAAAATAAAATGGGCTCAAGGCAAAGGTATAACCATAGGGCCATTTTGTTTTGCACTCAAGACACCATAGAGGGTGTGAGTGGTTTAGGATCGATAGCCGAACTATTAAGAGGGGAAGTCTTATCGGTTATTCGATGCACAGGTGCCACTAGGTGAATTCATGAAGTGCATTGCATGTAGGGCCTAGTGACCTAACTAGAAAACCTTCAAAAATGATTATGAAAATGCTAACACACGTGCACAAGGTGGTGATCACTTGTTGGTGTTGGCACATTTGCGAAGACGTTAGAGTTTAAGCGGTAGATAGGGTTTGGGTCTCTCTCTCCCTCCCACCGAGCTTGCGAGCGCGGGATTTAGGCGTTTTCGAGGAGTTGAAATGCCTATTTTCCACTACACCGGAAGTCGGAAAAGAAACGGAGGCGAACGGAGGTCACAGAGGTGACCGGACGCTACACCGGATGCGGTCATGGTATGACCGGACGCGTCCGGTCAGCAGTCAAGCACACGGGTGCTAGGGTTTGCAACCGGCGCGTCCGGTCACTCGCGGGACCGGCGCGTCCGGTCAGTCGCCCAGAGGGAACTACGGTTCGTAAGGACAATCGGACGCGGGGCGCGTCCGGTCACACGCGATCGGACGTGTCCGATCGTTGAGGGAGCTTACTGAACTCTAACCGGACGCGGGCACTGTCGCGTCCGGTCGTTGACTGGAGCGCGTCTGGTCATTGCTTCGCGGGCGCGCGGTGCTGTGCGATCGGCGCGTCCGGTCATTGACTGGAGCGCGTCCGGTCACTCGGGACCGGCGTGTCCAATCATTATGAGAAGCGCGTCCAGTCATGGGGTTTGACCGTTGGCGCAGTGACCGTTGGAGGATCGGACGCGGTTGAGCGCGTCCGGTCAGTTATGACCGGCGCGTCCGGTCATCCCGAAAAGACCCAGTGAAGGGGTATAATGGCTCTATTCGGATGGGATGCTTATAAATACTTGTTGGCCGGCCCTTGGGAAGGTCTCTCGTGATTTCTAACATACTTGTGCATCCTTTGAGCTAGAGCTTCATCTCCCACTCATCTCTCTTGCTTGATTGCAAATCAAAAGTGAGATTGAGTGATCCCAAAGTGCATTGCATAGCTTGAGGGCATCTAGTGGCACTTGTGGGTGGTTTAGCCGGTGGATTTCTTGTTACTCTTGGAGAGTACCGCTCCTAGCTGGCTTGGAGATTGTTGGAGGCGTTGGCAAGAGAAGGAGATTGTTCTTGGCCACCTCCGATTGATTATAAGAGGTTCTTGTGCTTTTCTCGGTGGAGCGCCAAAAACAACTCTAGTGGATTGCGCGTGTCATTAAGTTACCTCACTTGAGAGTGGTGTCTTGTGGTGCCTTGCGGGGCGTGCCTTGAGGGGCAAGTGACTTGAGGGTCACACCGAGGAACCATCTAAGTGTTGATCGACACAACCGGTGACGTAGCTTGTCGGTGCACAAGTGAACACCGGGTGAACAAAAATATTGTGTCACTTGTCTCCCGGTGATTGGTCTTCATATTGTATTGTTGTCAATATTGATTGTTTGTATATCATCTTGGTGATTGGAAACATCTTCACTCCACCGTCGGTATAAGAATCACAATCCTCTCTCTTGCATTTATATTTACTAGAATATATTGTGTAGCTCTAGTGGTAACCTTTGCTAGTAGTTGTTAGCTTGCTCACTAGTGTAAGTTTAGTGACATAGCCCTTGTGTGAACTAGAGATCATAATCTACTAGACTTGTGGATAAGAGGCTTGCATCAGAACCATAAGCTAAGCAAAACTCGCATTACGCCGTTTGTTATTCTAACAAGTTTGCTTAGTGGCTTGTGTAGGATTTTTTATAGGCTATTCACCCCCCCTCTAGCCATCTAGGTCCTTTCAAGTGGTATCGGAGCCGTAGTCATCGTTTTAATCAAGGCTTAACATCCTTCGATGTGAAAAGATGGCTCAAATTGTGTTCAATCATGTTGGGGGCAAGCCACCATTCTTTGATGGAGTTTCTTCCTTTGATTATTGGAAAAGGAAGATGTCACACCCGGTTTTCTAAAGAACAAAACCAGGCTAATCATATGTGTGCCCAGGAAGTCCACACATATGCCAGAATGAAAAAGTATCAGAAATAATGTTATTATATAACGTATACATAGCTATATTAACACTTACATCAGAGTATCGCGGAACGGTGACTAAACTTCGGGCTCCATTCTTCTCAGGGACGGCTGACTGGGGGTAACATATGCCTAGCACTTCTACTAGTCTTCTGGAAACTCCACTACACCTTTGTCCTTTTTCCGAGTAGCATCTTATTACACACTGGAGTGTTGGGGAAATAGCAAGAGTGAGTCCATGTCGAACTCAACAAGTATAACACAGGGTTCATGAGGCTCAAAAAGGCTAGACACTGTTTGACTGCGTTTAGCTTTTAATCATCATATAATTAGCAATTGAGTAGCATCAAGGTAATCCAAATCCCATTAATGAATCAATGATCAATTGTAATAAGGATAATGAATAGCATTAACATGAGCATAATAATAATCAACAATAATTAAGCATGATATAACAATGGTGATCAACTATTCTGTAAGAATCTCCAAGGCCGCTCGTATCCGTGAGCACGGCTAGTATACCAGTTTTTAACTCTGCGCAGAGGTGTACACTTTCACTGTGAGTCATGATTTCCAAATGCATGGGTTTGCAAGGCCCAAAACATCAGAGACCATATAAAGCCATTCAAAAGTTCGTCTAACAAGTTAGGGCCATTAGATTCACTCGGCAGGCAGATGTAGAACCCCCCTTCCCTGTGGCACAACAACTGCAGCCTATACACACTAGGCCAGGGGCTCGCACTACACCCAACGTGGCAAGCCATTCTTACGCCATTTAAGGTAACCTCTAACAAGCTAGAAAAGGTCTCTTGAACAACTAGAGCCAGAGCCATATAGCCCTCACAGCTGTACTGTATGTCCCGGTTATCACTTACAGGTAAGTCCTTACGGAGAGTAACTAGAGCATCAAAATAACCCACATGCTCTAGCCCCCTTTCAACAGAAATAACATCATCTTAATTGGTTGATTGCATAATTCATTAGTCAAATTACAAGATCATTGTTCATAATTAAGCGCTAGCAGTAGCTACCCAAATGCATAACCCATAGGTGACAAGGAAACAAGATATCAATAGCTAAGTTATAATCTCTATGGTTGTTAAGGAAGACACATGCATATGTATAATAATTTCAGTGAATAGGTAACAAGGATGGTCCCATGTTATACTTGCCTTAATCAAAGCTTTCCTGATGATACTGCTGGTCTGGCTCAAAATAATACTCCTGATCGTCAAGAAACTGCTCACCGTCTATACTCGATCATCAAGCACCAACACACAATCATCCGAGCAACCATACACTAAGCAAACAAATAGACATAATTAAAACAGTACACCAACAGTAGCAAAACAATATAAAAAGTTTGTAAAACTCTTCTACACGTTACTACGATCACACAGATGTAAAGATCACGAAATTCGGATTTAAAACGTGAAAATTATGAATTTTCTAAGATTTCCTATAGATAAATAAATACTCAATTATAAACTCGAAAAATAAATTATCAAAACCAACTGTACAACTACACTAACATGTAGAGCTCGCAAATATGAACCTAACGCAACTTGAACGGATCAAATCGGAGTTAAAACGAAGTTTTTATGACCAAAACAATTCTAGTGGCAAAACTGTAATTTCCTGAAAACGTATTTTTGAATAAACCGGAAGAAAATACGCTTTCAAAACACGAAAACACATTTCGGATAATACGTTAAGGACGGTGGGTTCTATTATGAAAAAGTCTAGGGACTCTTTAGAAAGATTACCCCGCGAAGGGGTATCTTCTAATCTCGGCCATTGATTCAAAATCGGACGGCTACCATTCATCCTAAATCTTCACAGTGAAGAACCCGACCCTCTTCTCCAAGTCCGGCCGGTGGCCCCCCATGACCGGCGGCTCCATCTCGCCGAAGATGGCGGCTCTCCTCACCTAGAACACCGTTCTAGTCCGCGTTCGATCCTACCGAACGAGAAGCTTCACGCGAACTCAATTGCGCTAAAGAAAACCTACCACATGAACCACACCCGATGCACCGCAACAACGGGCGGCGGCGCCATGGCCGCACCATCGGCGAGCTTCAAAACCACATCTAGGACCGCCTCCACCCAAAGAAATAGCCCAAAACGAAAGAGGAGAAGATTACGGTCTCACCAATGCAATGAAATTGGCTTCAAAAGCGCCTGCAGGCTTCACCCGCGCTCAACCGAAACCTCCAACTACCTCAAACCCTAAACCTCGATTTCTCACGGTGGAACTCATGGTTTAGATGAAAAACGGAAACTAGAAGACCTATGCGACCTATTTATAGCTTCTATTGGCCGTGTTCGGGTAGGATTTCCCGGAAATCGCGAGAAGGGCGGCGGTGGTACTCCGGTTCGGAGTCCAGCTCGAACACGGGAGGAGGAAGACACTTATGACATGCGGACCCCACCCGTCAGCGAAAGGAAAAGGAGGGAGGCGGCTGCTGCTGGGCTCTGCCGAGCTGGCCACTGCGAGCTGGGCCGGCCCACACAGACGCGAGCGCGGAGAAGAACTCGGCCCATGCCGCGGTCCAGGCGCCCGCGCAGAAAGACAGGCCGTCGGCCCGTCGGCTGCCAGATAAGTATTTTTTTTCTTTATTTACTTGTTTTCAAACTATTCCAAATAAAATTTTTCAAACCAAATCAAAATAAAATAAATCCACTCCACAAAATAAAATAAATGCAACAGCATGAATGCAACACCAAATATTTCTTAAATTTTAATTTCCCATTAAATGTTATTTAAATTATTTGGAACCCACTAATTCTAAAATTTGAAATTTTTGGGTGTTACAAATTCTACCCCCTTAAAATAATCTCGTCCTCGAGATTGGGCTGCTTACTCAAACAACTGTGGATATGACTTTTTCAATTCATCCTCTCTTTCCCAAGTTGCCTCTGCTTCTGAATATCGATTCCACTGCACCTTGCACATTTTAATAACCTGACTTCGAGTAACTCTCTCAGCAGTCTCTAAAATCTTAATCGGAAACTCTTCATATGTAAGATCCTCCTTAACAGTCAACTCTTCTAAAGGTATCTGCTCCTCAGGCACCCGTAAACACTTCTTAAGTTGTGAAACATGGAACACATTATGCACTCCAGATAAATTTTCAGGCAACTCTAATTGATAAGCAACTTCCCCACGTCTAGTAATAACTTTAAATGGTCCAACATACCTTGGTGCTAGTTTACCTTTCATGTTAAACCTCTTCACACTTCTCATAGGTGACACCTTCAAATAGACATAATGACCTACCTAAAAAAACTAGATCTCTTCTCCTATTATCAGCATAACTCTTCTGACGAGACTGTGCTACTCTCAAATTCTCACGAATCACTCGCACTTGATCTTCTGCGTTTCTAAGAACATCTGTACCAAACACCTGAGATTCACCTGTCTGATCCCAAAACAATGGAGTTCTACACTTACGTCCATACAAAGCTTCAAACGGTGCCATCTTAAGACTCTGTTGATAACTATTATTGTAAGAAAATTCCGCATAAGGCAAACTCTTATCCCAACTAGTTCCATATTGCAATGCATAAGCTCTCAACATATCCTCTAATACCTGGTTGGTCCTTTCAGTCTGTCCATCTGTCTGTGGATGATATGCTGTACTAAAATTCAATTTTGTTCCCAATGATTCATGTACAGCTTTTCAAAAGTGCGACGTAAACTGCGATCCTCGATCAGATACAATCTTCTTTGGAACTCCATGCAAACATACTATTCTTTCTATATACAAGGTAGCTAATTATACTCCCGTGTAATTTAGTCTTGACTGGTATAAAATGAGCAACTTTAGTCAATCTATCCACTATCACCCAAATAGAATCATAACCTCTCTGAGTACGCGGTAACCCTACTATAAAGTCCATACCAACTTTCTCCCACTTCCATTCAGGAATCTTCATTGGTTGCACAATCCAGCAGGTCTTTGATGCTCTGCTTTCACCCTCTGACAAGTGTCACACAATGCCACATACTCAGCCACATCTCGCTTTAATCCAACCCACCAATATTTCTGTTTAAGATCCAAATACATCTTAGTACTACCAGGATGAATGGAATAAGCTGACTCATTAGCTTCGCTAAGAATTGCCTGTCGAACAGCTTGATCCTCAGATACACACAGCCTCTTTCCAAACCACAAAATCCCATTATCATCCATTCGAAAACCCTGGTGACTTACCAATCACTATATCTTCTGCTATCTTCTTCAGTTTCTCATCCTTCAACTGACCCTTGTAAATTTCTTACTCTAAAGTAGGCTCTATCACTAATTTCATTGTATTAGTAACAATTCCTAAATTCAAATATTCAAATTCAGCACATAACTCACTAGTCATAGACAACGTCCGTATCTCATTGGCATAACTTTTCCTACTAAGAGCATCAGCTACTTTATTAGCCTTACCAGGATGATAGTGTATCTCAATATCATAATCCTTAATCAACTCTAACCATCTGCGTTGCCTCAAATTCAGGTCTGACTGAGTGAAAATATACTTCAAACTCTTATGATCAGTGTATATATCACTCTTATGTCCAATCAAATAATGTCTCTAAATCTTTAAAGCATGAATCACAGCTGCTAACTCCAAATCATGTGTAGGATAATTCAACTCATGCTTTCTCAACTGCCTAGATGCATAAGCCACAACTCTGCCTTCTTGCATAAGAACACATCCCAAACCTTGACGAGAAGCATCACAATAAATAGAAAACTTCTTACTCAAATCTGGCAAAACCAAAACAGGCGCTGTAGTCAACCTCTTCTTCAATTCCTCAAAACTAGCTTGACATTTATCCGACCACACAAACTTGGCATTCTTCTCTAATAGAGATGTCATAGGTTTAGCAAGTTTAGAAAACCCTTCAATGAATTGTCTGTAATATCCAGCTAATCCCAAGAAACTACGAATCTCGCTAACGTCAATAGGTAGTTTCCAATTCAATAGATAAGCAAAATCTGATTTCTCTGTGCAAATTCCAATTTTAGTAACTCAGTAAAACTGTCATATCTCGAGCAACAGACGTCCAATTCAGATGATCTTTACATGGTTGGAAAGCTTACAAAATTATCTACAACTTCCTTATAGAATTCTTCTCCAGATTCTGCAGTTAAGGTAGTCGAAAACTGTGCACAACATAAACTATTCCAGATTGCTGATAGCACAGATGCGTCGCCTTGTGATTTTCATAAATCCCAAACCATAATAGATATCAGGACGGTTCTTATGGTCAGAGAAAGATATTGAAGTCTACTATTGTCCAGAATTTATCCATGATTTTTGGGCATCCAAAAATATAGGTATAAACTAAGAAAGACAGACTGTTCTAAAAAAAACAGGATAAGGCAGAAACGAGTTTAAGAGAGACTAGAGAGATAGATAACACTAATCTTCAAGTCTTCACACTTCTTTGATTTATGTTGATGAGATATAAGACATGAATCGAGGATAGCCAAAAGATGACAAGAAAGATAAGGTTTGATCTTGAGTTCTTTGTACCTCCTCATGCCTCGTCGCTTGAGATATTCAGGACTTACTGTTGTTGATAGCAGATGCTACCCCACTTAACAAAGATCTTGTTTCACCTGACGATGTCATTGAAGGCAACACTTTCTCTAAAACTTGCTGCTAATGATAAGTCCTTCATGTGTTGATCATCCATTAAGATGAGATTAATAAGGTAGCATGACAACCAAGGGTAGACAGGAACGGTGTAAGAGAAAATGGCATGAATTAGGATCGATTGAAAGATAAGTAAGATACAAGATGTCACTACCCCACTTAACATAGATCGAGCTACTTCTCAAGACTCATACCTTCCGGGCCTACCTTTGAAACACGAGAACAAGAACAACACACAAGCAACACATCAAGCAAAACAAGCACACATCACATCATCGGTACTACACGTGCTTCTTCAATAATGGTGGTCATCCTATTGGCACATTGGAGATGATGAAAGGCCATCGAATCTTTGAACCAGGTAAGATCAGAAAACTTTTAGTAAAAACAACATAAAACAAAATCCAAGGGAGTAAGAAATAATAGCTCAAAGGAAGCTATCAAGGAGAGGATACAACAGGACAAGGAAGAGGAATAGTCAAAATCAATGAGTCAAGGGATGACAAAATAGTTTTATCATAAAATAAGTTTTAGAATACGTCCAGTGCTACTTGGCATACGTCCTACAGTCAACACCGCTCTGATACCACTCTGTCACACCCGGTTTTCTAAAGAACAAAACCAGGCTAATCATATGTGTGCCCAGGAAGTCCACACATATACCAGAATGAAAAAGTATCAGAAACAATATTATTATATAACGTATACATAGCTATATTAACACTTACATCAGAGTATCGCGGAACGGTGACTAAACTTCGGGCTCCATTCTTCTCAGGGACGGCTGACTGGGGGTAACATATGCCTAGCACTTCTACTAGTCTTCTGGAAACTCCACTACACCTTTGTCCTTTTTCCGAGTAGCATCTTATTACACACTGGAGTGTTGGGGAAATAGCAAGAGTGAGTCCATGTCGAACTCAACAAGTATAACACAGGGTTCATGAGGCTCAAAAAGGCTAGACACTGTTTGACTGCGTTTAGCTTTTAATCATCATATAATTAGCAATTGAGTAGCATCAAGGTAATCCAAATCCCATTAATGAATCAATGATCAATTGTAATAAGGATAATGAATAGCATTAACATGAGCATAATAATAATCAACAATAATTAAGCATGATATAACAATGGTGATCAACTATTCTGTAAGAATCTCCAAGGCCGCTCGTATCCGTGAGCACGGCTAGTATACCAGTTTTTAACTCTGCGTAGAGGTGTACACTTTCACTGTGAGTCATGATTTCCAAATGCATGGGTTTGCAAGGCCCAAAACATCAGAGACCATATAAAGCCATTCAAAAGTTCGTCTAACAAGTTAGGGCCATTAGATTCACTCGGCAGGCAGATGTAGAACCCCTCATCCCTGTGGCACAACAACCGCAGCCTATACACACTAGGCCAGGGGCTCGCACTACACCCAACGTGGCAAGCCATTCTTACGCCATTTAAGGTAACCTCTAACAAGCTAGAAAAGGTCTCTTGAACAACTAAAGCCAGAGCCATATAGCCCTCACAGCTGTACTGTATGTCCCGGTTATCACTTATAGGTAAGTCCTTACGGAGGGTAACTAGAGCATCAAAATAACCCACATGCTCTAGCCCCCTTTCAACAGAAATAACATCATCTTAATTGGTTGATTGCATAATCCATTAGTCAAATTACAAGATCATTGTTCATAATTAAGCGCTAGCAGTAGCTACCCAAATGCATAACCCATAGGTGACAAGGAAACAAGATATCAATAGCTAAGTTATAATCTCTATGGTTGTCAAGGAAGACACATGCATATGTATAATAATTTCAGTGAATAGGTAACAAGGATGGTCCCATGTTATACTTGCCTTAATCAAAGCTTTCCTGATGATACTGCTGGTCTGGCTCAAAATAATACTCCTGATCGTCAAGAAACTGCTCACCGTCTATACTCGATCATCAAGCACCAACACACAATCATCCGAGCAACCATACACTAAGCAAACAAATAGACATAATTAAAACAGTACACCAACAGTAGCAAAACAATATAAAAAGTTTGTAAAACTCTTCTACATGTTACTACGATCACACAGATGTAAAGATCACGAAATTCGGATTTAAAACGTGAAAATTATGAATTTTCTAAGATTTCCTATAGATAAATAAATACTCAATTATAAACTCGAAAAATAAATTATCAAAACCAACTGTACAACTACACTAACATGTAGAGCTCGCAAATACGAACCTAACGCAACTTGAACGGATCAAATCGGAGTTAAAACGAAGTTTTTATGACCAAAACAATTCTAGTGGCAAAACTGTAATTTCCTGAAAACGTATTTTTGAATAAACCGGAAGAAAATACGCTTTCAAAACACGAAAACACATTTCGGATAATACGTTAAGGACGGTGGGTTCTATTATGAAAAAGTCTAGGGACTCTTTAGAAAGATTACCCCGCGAAGGGGTATCTTCTAATCTCGGCCATTGATTCAAAATCGGACGGCTGCCATTCATCCTAAATCTTCGCAGTGAAGAACCCGACCCTCTTCTCCAAGTCCGGCCGGCGGCCCCCCATGACCGGCGGCTCCATCTCGTCGAAGATGGTGGCTCTCCTCACCTAGAACACCGTTCTAGTCCGCGTTCGATCCTACCGAACGAGAAGCTTCACGCGAACTCAATTGCGCTAAAGAAAACCTACCACATGAACCACACCCGATGCACCGCAACAACGGGCAGCGGCGCCATGGCCGCACCATCGGCGAGCTTCAAAACCACATCTAGGACCGCCTCCACCCAAAGAAATAGCCCAAAACGAAAGAGGAGAAGATTACGGTCTCACCAATGCAATGAAATCGGCTTCAAAAGCGCATGCAGGCTTCACCCGCGCTCAACCGAAACCTCCAACTACCTCAAACCCTAAACCTCGATTTCTCACGGTGGAACTCACGGTTTAGATGAAAAACGGAAACTAGAAGACCTATGCGACCTATTTATAGCTTCTATTGGCCGTGTTCGGGTAGGATTTCCCGGAAATCGCGAGAAGGGCGGCGGTGGTACTCCGGTTCGGAGTCCAGCTCGAACACGGGAGGAGGAAGACACTTATGACATGCGGACCCCACCCGTCAGCGAAAGGAAAAGGAGGGAGGCGGCTGCTGCTGGGCTCTGCCGAGCTGGCCACTGCGAGCTGGGCCGGCCCACACAGACGCGAGCGCGGAGAAGAACTCGGCCCATGCCGCGGTCCAGGCGCCCGCGCAGAAAGGCAGGCCGTCGGCCCATCGGCTGCCAGATAAGTTTTTTTTCTTTATTTACTTGTTTCAAACTATTCCAAATAAAATTTCCAAACCAAATCAAAATAAAATAAATCCACTCCACAAAATAAAATAAATGCAACAGCATGAATGCAACACCAAATATTTCTTAAATTTTAATTTCCCATTAAATGTTATTTAAATTATTTGGAACCCACTAATTCTAAAATTTGAAATTTTTTGGTGTTACAGAAGATGATTATGTACCTTGGCTCAATTCATGAGAAGGTGTGGGAAGTCACCGAGAAGGACTATGCGATCCTTGATCCCAACAACCTCACTCTCAATGATAGAGACAACCGCACTTGCAACCGGATGGTTCTCAATACCATCTACAATGGCATTGACTCAAAGGTGTTTGAGGGCATCAAGGATTTGGAATTTGCTAGTGAAGTGTGGACAAGATTGAGTGAAACATATGAGGGGACTAAGGTTGTGAAGAGTGCCAAGCTATATGGGCTCAAGAGTGAGTTTGAGAACTTCAAGATGAAAGAAGAAGAAATAATCTTAGAGATGTTTTATAGATTGCAAGTCATTGTGAATGATCTCAAGAGCTTAGGGCATAAGACACAAGACCAAGATTTTTGCCACAAGTTCTTGTTGAGCTTACCAAAAAGATTCAAAATATTGATCATGATGCTACAAAGAGATGGGCTTGATGCAATGAAGCCCAATGATTTGCTTGGAGAGGTATTGACCTTTGACAAGTATGATCAAGATGTTGATGAGAAGGAGAAGGAGGAAGAAAAGAAGAAGAAGAAGACCGTGGCATTCAAGGCCACCTCCTCTAAGGGCAAAGCTTCAATTCAAGAAGAAGATGACAATGAAGAAGATGAAGAATTGGAAATTGATGATGAGGCACTTGCTCTAGTTGTCAAGAATATTGGCAAGATGTTTATCAAAAGAAGAGGTTTCAAAAAGAGAAATGACTATTTCAAGAGCAATGAGCAACAAAGGAAGTGCTTCAATTGTGATAGCACCGAACATCTTCAAGCCGAATGTCCCTATGACAAGAAGAAGAATAACAAGAGGGGCAAGTTTGAGAAGAAAAAGAGATAAGCCAAGATGACTTTCAAGAAGGGCAAGAATAGAGCCTATGTGGTCACTTGGGAAAGTGATGATGATGATGAAGAAGAAGAATCATCCAACAAGGCTTTTGCTTCCATTGCTATCAACAAGAAGCCATCACTATTTGATTCATCCTCTTCATGCCTCATGGCCAAAGAAACTAAGGTATTATATGATGAGAGTGATGATGAAAGTGAAATGGAATATGCTCATGATAGTGATAGTGATAATGATAATGAAAATGATGATGATGAACCAACTAAAGAATAACTATATGACTTGATGCAATAAACTAGAGACATAGCTATTGCCAAGAACAAGGAGTGTAAGAAGCTTTCAATAAAAGTAGTAATACTTGAGAAAGTTCTTAGTGAGCTTAAGACCACTCATGAGAGTCTAGTGGAAGACCATGAGGATCTTGGTAAGGCTCATTCCAAGCTTGAAAAAGCTCACTCATTGCTACTTGAGCAACAAGCAAAGAAGGAGGTTGTTGTATCATGTGATATAGGTGTTACATGTGATATAATTGATGAATCCTCTTATGAACCTTTCATCATGTCAAATGCTAACCCTTCTTGTAGCTCTTCATCCACCACCACCGACTCTACCTCCTCTACTAGTGATGGTTTCACTTGTGATGCCTCACTAATGGTTGAGAATGAGACTCTCAAGAGAGAGGTGGATGAGCTCACTCACGCCCTAGGCAAGGCCTATGGTGGTGAGGCCCGCTTGCTTAAGTGCTTGGGTAGCCAAAGGTTCTCTCTTAACAAAGAGGGATTGGGCTACACCCCCAAGAAAGGCAAGTCGACCTTTGCAACTCTAAAGCCTAGCTTTGTGAAGGGCAATGGTCGGTTTTACAATAGATGCAAGCAAGTTGGGCACCTAGAGCATAATTGCAATAAAAAGAACCAAAGCAAGAATCTTGTTAATGCTATACCTTTTGATTCTTGCTATGTTCTTACCAAAGGTGTGAAGGGTGTGAAAGCTAAGTTTATTGGTACACTCATTGTTGGCCCAAAGAAGAAGGCTATTTGGGTACCAAAGAGCTTAGTTACTAACCTACAAGGACCCAAGCAAAAATGGGTACCTAAGCTTCATTGATTTGCTTGTAGGTCAATTACAAAGCCGGAGGAAGACATTGGATTATTGATAGTGGGTGCACTTAACACATGACCAGTACATCAAGAATGTTTGACTCAATCAATGACAATCATAGTGGTGTTGATTTTATCACATTTGGCAATAACAAGAAAGGCAAGGTTATTGGATTGGGTAAGATTGCAATATCAAATGACTTGAGTATCTCCAATGTGTTGCTAGTTGAAAGCTTAGATTTCAATCTTCTATCCGTGGCACAAATATGTGATCTTGGTTACAAATGTATCTTTGGGGTTGATGATGTGGAAGTCATTAGTATGAATGGTTTAAATGTGGCATTCAAGGGCTTTAGATATGAGAATCTCTACCTAGTTGACTTCAATGCTAGAGAAACTTCTTTAACAACTTGCTTAATCTCCAAATCAAGCATGGGTTGGCTTTGGCATAGAAGGCTTGGTCATGTTGGCATGAAACAATTGAAGAAGCTTACAACTCATAATCTTGTCAATGGTTTGAAAGATGTTGAATTTGAGAAGAATAAGCTTTGTAGTGCATGTCAAGCCGGGAAGCAAGTTGAAAGCTCATATCCAAAGAAGAGTACAATGAGCACATGCAAAGTATTTGATTTGATGCACATGGATCTATTTGGCCCAACAACATACACAAGCATAGGCGGCAACAAGTATGGCTTTGTCATAGTGGATGACTTCACAAGATTCACATGGGTATTCTTTCTTAGTGACAAAAGTAAAGTGTTTGACACCTTCAAGACATTTCTCACTAGAGTTCACAATGAGTTTGAGATTAGAATCAAGAAAGTGAGAAGTGACAATGGAAGTGAGTTCAAGAATACAAGAATTTAAGAACTTTGTGATCACTATGGCATTGGACATCAATTCTCGGCCAAGTACACTCTACAATCAAATGGCCTAGTTGAAAGAAAGAATAGAACATTGCTTGATATGGCTAGATCAATGCTTCATGAGTACAATGTGAGTCAATCTTTTTGGGATGAAGCAATCAATACCGCTTGCTACTACATCAATAGACTATATTGTCATCCATTGCTAGAGAAGACCCCATATGAGCTACTTCATGGAAGAAAGCTCAATATTTCTTACTTTAGAGTATTTGGTTGCAAATGTTATATTTTGAAGAAGGGCACTAGATTGGAAAAGTTTGACAAGAGATGTGATGAGGGGTTCTGTAAGTGCATTCGCCCCTGTTGTGGG
The DNA here is from genome assembly GCA_038087645.1 of Saccharum hybrid cultivar R570. Classification (NCBI taxonomy): domain Eukaryota; kingdom Viridiplantae; phylum Streptophyta; class Magnoliopsida; order Poales; family Poaceae; genus Saccharum; species Saccharum hybrid cultivar. Next base: position 2,156,851 of record JAQSUU010000262.1, on the reverse strand, counting down.
TTTTGGATAATTAATGACAATCAAATTAGGGACTAACATGTCTATCTAAGTGAATATGCAGGTGTTAGTTCAATGAAAGAATTTGTATGGTCACATTTGGTGATGTTAGCACCCTCAATTCCATTGTTTGAAAAGCGTTCCGTCTCAAGTGGATAGATTAGATTTTATCTTTTGACTTGAGTTATAGGAAACGCCGCACTATCAAGAGGGATACAAATTAGGTTATCTAGAGGGAAAACTTGTGCTCAATTTGTATTGGTTTAAGCGTTTGAGAGACACCTTTGCACTCACGGACACTTAGAGAAGTGTTTTATGCCTGGGAGTACCGGTAGTACCGGTGAACCACCGGTAGTACCGGTAGGCATAAATCCCGCCGGTGTCAGCGCCTTAGTTCTGCGAGTTTTTGTTCTAGCGGTAGTATCGGTGGTGGACCGGTAGTACCGGCCTTTGACCGGTGGTACCGGTGAAAGCCCGGTAGTACCGGTAAGTCTTTTTCCCGCAAAACTTGTCTTCACCAAAATCTGTACTACCGGTAGTACCGGTCGTTGACCGGTGGTACCGGTGAAAGACCGGTAGTACCGGTAGGCTATTTTCTCGTAATAGTCTCCAGTAGGTTGGTTGTAACGGTCGAAACCCTTAGGATCGGTAGTACCGGTGGGTTCACCGGTAGTACCGGTACCGCTTCGAAGATAAGAGTATAAATAGCTCTCCCCTTCATTTCTAACCGTTACCCACGCCATTTACTCCTACCAACCTTCAGACAAACAGCTCTCAAGCATTGACTCACCCACTCTCTCTTCCTCTTTGCTCTCAAATCCAATCCCTTGCAAGATCTGAGTAGAGAGGAGAGATTTAAGAGTGGAAAGCTTCGATTCACATCTTGAGCACTTGGTTCCCCTCCTAGTTGGCTTGGTTTGTATTTGTTACTCTTGGGTTCTTGGAACCCTAGCCGGCTAGGTGTTCTTCGTGGTTGCCCGTGTTGTTGTACTTGTGAGGGCACCCCGAAGAGTTTGTATTACCCTTTATTCTTAGTGGAAATCTTGGGCTAACCTTTGTGGTTGCTTAAGGGAGGCAAGGAGGTGGAATAGACTCCGACCTTAGTGGTCACCTCAACAACGAGGACGTAGGAACTCCTTTGTGGGGTTGCCGAACCTCGGATTAAATCGTGTGTCCTGCGTGCTTGTTGTTGTTGTTATTTGTGTTCACTTGAGATATTACTTGTTCTTTGTGTTCTCCCTCTTTCATATCTCTTTCATAGGTTGTGGGTACTCGATCTACTCTTGGTGAAGGAACAAGAAAGAAGAGTTCATAAACTTCATCAACATCATCTTCGGTAGTGGGGTAAAACTCAGATCTGAAATCACAACTCGTAAATCTCTGATTTCTTAGTTTCAGTAGGGTACCGGTAGTACCGGTGGTCAGCGTCGGTAGTACCGGTGATCCCTCATCGGTAGTACTGGTCCAAACCAACCGGTAGTACCGGTCAGTGTTTTAACTTCCGCGTTGAGTTTTGAGTTTCAGGTTTTTAGATCCGCCTATTCACCCCCCCTCTAGGCCTATTAGATCCTTTCAATTGGTATCGGAGCAGGTTTCCTCGTGTTTAGCGCTTCACCGCGTGAGGAGAAAGCATGGCTACCCTTGATGATGACACCTTGAACAAGCTAGTTGAGCTGCTTGCCGAGAAACTCAGTGACAGGCTTCTAGAGCAACAAAAAGAGCAAATGAACAAGATGCAAGATGACATGAATAAGTTAAAGGAAGCCGTAAGTAAGAAGATTGAAGATGTGGCAAGTGGTGGTGATGGAGATGGTGAGAATGAAGCAATCAAGACACCTAAAGGGTTTACTCGTGTTCCATATGAGTACTCTTCTTTTAGCAAATCCAATACACACTTGCCAACCATCAACCCTGGTAAACCACCTCAATTTGATGGAGTTAGATATACCGATTGGGCTCATAGAATGAAGATGCATCTTATTGCCGCAAGATGTTGGGAGATTGTGGAAGTGGGTGTTAAAGCTTTGGAAGAAGATGGTGAGTTGACAACCGAAGATTACCTTGATATACAACAAAATGCTACAGCTGCTTCCTTGATTCTATCATGCCTAAATCAAGAAGATTACAACAAGGTAAACAGCATGGAAAGTGCAAAGCAAATTTGGGATACCTTGAAGGTTTCATTTGAAGGTGATAAAAGTGTGAGAAAGGGAAACATTGAGCTACTTCAAAGCAAGATTGAGAACTTTGGGATGATTGAAGGTGAAACTACCCAAGCTATGTTTGATAGATTCATGACCTTGATCAATAGAATAAGAGCTCTTGGTGACACGTATTGGGATGACAACTCGGCGGCTAGAAAGTTGTGTAGAGTATATAGACAAAAGAACAACATTCTTGCTTCGGTCATCATGGAAAGACCTAACTATGACACAATGACACCTCAAGAAATGCTTGCCAAGTTGAAACACCATGAGTGCTTAGAAGATGAAGCAAAAGAAGCATCAAGTCAAAAGAAGAATATTGCTCTCAAGGCATCTCATGGTAGAGGCAAGAAGAAAGATATTCATGATCCGTCAAGTGATGAAGAACAAGATGAAGATTCCGATGCGGAAGAAGCTCTACTAGTTGCAAACTATAGAAAATACTTGAAAAAGAAGAAGGAGAGGAAGAGGAGTGGAGCCAAGCCATACAAGAAAAGATTTTGTTATGGTTGTGGAGATATTGGTCATTTCATTGCCGATTGTCCAAAAGAGAAGATGAAGCACAAGCACAACAAAGATGATGACAAGAAGCATAAAGGCAAGAAGAGAGGTGAAGCACATCTTGGTGAAGAATGGGAATCAAATGATGAAAGTGATGATTCAAATGACAAAGATAAGGAGAAGAAGAAGGGTGTAGCAACGATTGCTATTCAAGAGACTTCTTCCTCTCAACCCAAGCGCATCATCAACCATTCTTCGTCACCATCATTGTTCACCGACTTATCTTTATCACCTAGGATCTTCGAGAATCTCATCGACAACGACTACTACACTCCTACTTGCCTTATGGGAAAGGGAGAGAAGGTACCACACAACTCTCCGACTCACTCTAGTAATGAATGTAGTAGTTGTGATGAAAATGATGATGAACTTGCAAACAACATGATAAAGAAATTCGGAAAATCGGCCGGCTCTCAAATAATAAAACTAATCCAAAAGCTAGAAAAGCGGGAAGCATGCATCGAGTCGCAAGGGGAATTGCTCCTAGTGGAAAGGGAGAAGAACCTTGAACTTGAAGCATGTCTTTCTAAGGAAAAGGAGAAAGTTGAGAAATTAAACAAAGAATTATCCTTAGCCAAAGATTCATATGAACGTTTGACTAAGGAACATTCTTTGGTTAATGACTCTTTATCTAGTTTAAAGAGTGAACATAGCTTGGTTCAAGAAAGCCTCACAAGCTTCAAAGATAAATATTATACTCTTGAACTTAGCTATGAAACTCTTTGGAATAGCACTTCCATCCATCCTAAGGAATCCTGTGATTCCAATGCTTCAACTAGTGAAGGATGTAAAAGATGTTATAATCATGATATAAGTGCTTGTGGTACTAACCTTGTTGAGCTAGAAAAGAAAGATAAAGAGATTCAAAGATTGAACATGGTTATCAAGAATGGTTGCAAGGAGAAGCAATCAACAACCATGTACAAGTCATCAAGACACCCCCTCATCAAGGATGGACTTGGCTACAATAGGTATGATGGTAAAGCAAATGAAAGGAACATGATCAATGGAGTGCCTTGTGTGAGATTCAACAAGGGTGTGGCACTAGACGATCTTATCAACAAGGTCAACAACGTTGCCACTCCTTCAAGCACATTTGTTAAGACCAAGGCTAACAACAAAAAGAAGCAAGTGCTTACCTCCAAGCAACAAGTACCCATTTCACGAAGCTATGCTAGTGATTATATGTGTTGTTGGGGCAAGGATGGTAAGATTGTTGTGAAGTATGTTGGTGCACTCAAGAAGAAGCAAATCATAAGGAGTGTTTGGGTGCCCAAGACCTATGTGACTAACCCCTTAGGACCCAATTCAATTTGGGTACCTAAAACCAAGGCTTAATTTGTTTTTGTAGGAATACTCCTCCGGTGGAACAAGTTGGGTGCTAGATAGTGGATGCACTAATCATATGACCGGAGAGAAGAATATGTTCACCTCCTTTCAACCAAATCAAAGTACAAGTGAACGCATTGTGTTTGGTGATAATGGTAAAGGAGACGTCCTTGGTTTGGGTAAAATTGCTATCTCAAATGATAATTCTATTTCAAATGTATTACTTGTGGAAGGGTTAGGATACAATTTGTTATCCGTTTCACAACTTTGTGAGATGGGCTACAATTGTCTCTTTACCAATGTGGGTGTGGAAGTCTCTAAAAGGAAGGATTCCTCCATTGTTTTCACGGGTTGTTTGAAAGGCAAACTTTATCTAGTTGATTTCACATCTAGTAAAGTGAAGCCCGAGACTTGTTTAGTGGCAAAATCTAGCATGGGTTGGCTATGGCATCGCCGACTAGCCCATGTTGGATTGAGGAACTTGGCCGACCTTCAAAGAGGCGAACACATCCTTGGACTAACAAATGTCTCTTTTGAGAAAGATAGGATTTGCAGCGCATGTCAAGCGGGCAAACAAGTTGGAGCCAAGCATCCCGTCAAAAATGTTGTATCAACAATGAGACCACTTGAGCTACTTCACATGGACTTATTTGGTCCCAATGCTTACATAAGCATTGGAGGTAACAAATATGGTTTCGTTATTGTTGATGATTATTCCCGCTTCACTTGGGTATTCTTTTTGCAAGATAAAAGTGATACTCAAGTAATCTTCAAGAAGTTTGCAAGAAGAGCTCAAAACGAATTTGAAGTGAAGATCAAGAAAGTGAGAAGTGACAACGGGACGGAGTTTAGGAACACCAATATTGAAGAGTTCCTTAATGAAGAGGGAATCAAGCATGAGTTTTCGGTTCCCTATACTCCTCAACAAAATGGTGTGGTGGAGAGAAAGAACCGAACACTCATTGAAGCGGCAAGAGCAATGTTGGATGAATACAAGACCCCGGACAAGTATTGGGCGGAAGCGGTCAACACGGCATGTCATGCAATCAACCGCTTGTATCTTCATAAAATCATGAAAAAGACCGCCTACGAGCTTCTTACCGGTAACAAACCTAAGGTGCATTACTTTCGAGTTTTTGGATGCAAGTGTTTCATACTTAACAAGAAATCCAAAAGCTCAAAGTTTGCACCAAAGGTTGATGAAGGTTTCTTGCTTGGTTATGGTACTAACGAACATGGCTATCGTGTTTTCAACAAGACAACCGGTCAAGTTGAAATAGCGATTGACGTGACATTTGATGAAACCGACGGCTCTCAGAAGGAGCAAGTCAATGTTGACATTATAGGTAAAGAAGAACCATCCTCTCAAGTGATCAAGAAGCTTGCTACCGGTGAAGTAAAGCCCGTTGAAGAAGATGATGAATATGAACAAGAGCAAACCATTCATGATCCGCATATGCATCATGAGTCAATAAATGTCCATGATGATGGTTCTACATCAAGAAATGGACATGATTCAAGTGTTCAAGTCATTCAAAATTCACCACAAGTCGAAGATAGCAACCAAGTTGATGATCGAAATAGAAATAAAGACAACTTCACACAAGATCTTAATCTTGACCTTTCAATCAACCAAGACAAGGATGATGAAGATGAAGGTCCAATCCAAAGGAGGACTCAAGTGCCTCACCCAAGAGTACATCATACCATTCAACGAGATCATCCCGTTGATAACATCTTGGGAAGCATTCAAAGAGGAGTCGTCACAAGGTCAAGGCTTGCAAGCTTTTGTGAACACTTCTCATTTGTGTCTCCAAAAGAGCCTAAAAAGGTTGAAGAAGCCATTGATGATGAGGATTGGATGATTGCAATGCAAGAAGAGTTGAATAACTTCACTCGTAATGAAGTTTGGACATTGGTGGAAAGACCAAAACAAAATGTGATTGGAACCAAATGGGTTTTCCGCAACAAGCAAGATGAGCATGGTGTGGTCACAAGAAACAAGGCGAGGTTGGTAGCTCAAGGATTCACTCAAATTGAAGGTTTGGATTTTGGGGAAACTTATGCACCGGTGGCAAGGCTTGAGTCAATACGGATCTTACTTGCCTATGCCGTCCATCACAACTTCAAGCTATATCAAATGGATGTGAAGAGTGCATTTCTCAACGGCCCCCTCTCTGAAGTAGTATATGTAGAGCAACCACCGGGTTTTGAAGATCCCAAGAATCCTGATCATGTCTATAATCTCAACAAAGCACTCTATGGGCTTAAGCAAGCCCCTAGAGCTTGGTATGATTGTCTTAAGGACTTCCTACTCAAACAAGGGTTTGAGATAGGCAAGGCCGATCTAACTTTATTTACTCGCAAAGTCAATAATGATATCTTTATTTGCCAAATATATGTCGATGACATAATATTTGGTAGTACTAATGTGGCTTTTTGTGAGGAGTTTAGTAGGATTATGACGAATAGATTCGAGATGTCTATGATGGGAGAGTTGAAGTTCTTTCTTGGTTTTCAAATCAAGCAACTCAAGGAAGGAACCTTTATTTGTCAAACGAAGTATACTCTTGACATGTTGAAGAAGTTTAACATGGAGAAAGCAAAACCCATCAAGACACCGATGCCAACCAATGGGCATCTTGATCTCGACAAGGATGGAAAGGCCGTTGATCAAAAGGTATATCATTCCATGATTGGATCCTTACTTTACCTTTGTGCATCTAGGCCCGATATTATGCTTAGTGTGTGCTTGTGTGCAAGATTTCAAGCTAATCCGAGAGAATGTCACTTAGTGGCTGTTAAGAGAATTTTGAGATATCTAGTGCTCACTCCTAATCTTGGCTTGTGGTATCCTAAGGGCTCCACTTTTGATTTACTTGGCTACTCCGATTCGGATTATGCCGGTTGCAGGGTAAATCGAAAGAGCACTACCGGGACTTGCCAATTTCTTGGTAGGTCTTTGGTGTCGTGGAGCTCTAAAAAGCAAAATAGTGTTGCCTTGTCTACTGCCGAAGCCGAGTATGTGGCTGCCGGTGCTTGCTGTGCCCAGCTACTTTGGATGAAGCAGACCCTGAAAGACTTTGGTTGTGAGCTAACCAAGATTCCCCTCTTGTGTGACAATGAGAGTGCCATTAAATTGGCTAACAATCCCGTAAACCATTCTCGTACAAAGCACATAGACATCCGGCATCATTTCTTGAGAGACCATGAAGCCAAAGGAGATATCGCTTTACATCATGTGAGCACCGAAAAGCAACTAGCCGATATCTTCACAAAGCCCCTAGATGAGTCAAGATTTTGTGCTTTGAGGAGTGAACTAAATATCATTGATTCTCGTAACGTGGCTTGATTTTTTGGACATATTTTGTTTGATTCTAGCTAGGCGAAAACTCTTTTAAAAATTTTGGATGAGATTTCAAAATCTATTTTCACTTCTTAAGCATGTTCATAGTTTTGTGTTGTTTCTATGAAATCTGGTCATGCTTGAGTTGGTTCTAGTTCATCATATATGTTCACCATCTCTCACTCACTTCTTCCTGCACTGGAACCACCGGTGGTACCGCCGGGTGACCGGTAGTACCGGTCTATGACCGGTAGTACCGACTAGACATCGGTACAACCGGTAGTTCTTTTTCTCGCATCGCCTGTCTGCCGTTGTCGACCTCTCTTGCCGATCTTTGAGGAGAAGTTTCCCCTTGTCGTGGGGATCGAGTGAAGGTGCTTTGGAGTTGCCCAAACTTCTTCCTTTGCTGTGATTCGATCTTCTTTCATCTTCAAGCATGCAAAGGAAGAACCCCAAGAGGGCCGCTCGTCCCAGTGGAGGTGATGGTGGTAGTGCTTCCCGGCCTGTCCGTGGAAGGACTGCCGCTCGTTCTAGCGGCCGTGGAGGTGGTGGCGGCATTGGAGATGAAGATGATGTTGAGTCCCAAGGTGTGCCTGCTCCTCTCTCGAGTATGGGACGCCCCAATCCTCCGCGTCGTCATAGCGAGCAAGTGCAGGGTCAGCGTCCGGCAGGTGAGAATCCACAGCTTGCCGCTATGCAAATTGAGGGTCGCTCTATTGACCCTAACATTGTGGCTCAATCCCCTATTCAAATTGGTCTTGCCACTGCCAACCGGATGCTTTTATTTCATCAAAATGCAAATCCTTGTATGTCCGGTCCTCAGAATCAAGGTGGTTATCAACCCTCTCTTCCTGTTGATTATTCTAAGAGAGCGGGTGATTTACGGGTGCAGCGCAGTGAGAATCCCTATCAGTTTATCCGCAATCCTAGTGTGGATGTTTGTTTTTGGAGCCGCATGCATTCGGATTATTATTACAAGGTTCTTTTCAAGAGTGGGCAGCGTGGCTCTTCTCCGCCAATCTTCCAGCACAAGTGGGTGCAGCGCGCCTCTCTTGATAATTTGAACAATCCTGACATTCACTGTTTGGTTGCTGATCTTGATGCTTGTCGTCTGCTTCCTCTTATGACGTTCCAGCATAATTGGAATGATGAGATTATCTGTCAATTTTATGCAACTCTGTGGATTGATTCTCAGAACCTTGTACTACATTGGCTTACCCAAGGCGTCCATTACAGATGTGATTATCGGACTTTTTCACGCCTTCTTGGGTTTACTGCTGAGGACAGGGGTGCTTCTAGTCTTTTTGACATTTTTCCAGACTCTGTCTCTCACGATGACTTAGAGGCTGCTGAGGTATACAAGCCTGGTGCGACTGTTGATTTCACTACCACTCATTTGAAGCCGTACTTTTATGTCCTCAACAATCTCATTCGCCTTACCTTGGACCCGAAGATTGGAGATTCTATTCATCTCATGCTAGATGCTCCTAAGGTCCTTTGCCGTTTTGGAACTGGTGGTGATCGTTTTTCCATCACTGACTTCATGTGGCGCAAGATTGAGCAGGCTGCAAATGATCCCCACAAGTCTGTGCCATATGCTCCATATCTCATGTATATCATTGAGCAAGTGGTGGGTCGTTCATTCCATCACAATATTGTGCACAAGTCCTACTCCGTGCGTCATTTGGGCCCCAGAGGTGTTGGTGGTGGTTCCGCTCCTTCTTCCACTCGTGGTCCGGCCACTCGTACTTCCTCCCGCGGTGCTTACTGTGGTGGTACTGCTACTGCTCCTACTCGCTCCTCCTCGGAGCGTCGTCGGCGTGGTGGCGGTGTCATCAAGTATGCTTTGGGGAAGCTTTGGGAGGCCTTCTGTTACAAGGCTGAGAAGGATGATCGTCGCCTAAGGCGTATTGAGCAGCACCTACAGATTGATCCTCCTGAGAGTCCTCTCCGTGAGTTTCGGGATCCCTTTGTCGAGTACAATGCGTCGTATGGTGCTCCCGTCTCTGGTCCTAGTGAGGAGGCTGGCCCGTCCGACGACCCTCGTGGTAAGAAGACGGTCCCTCCATCGCCAGGGTTGGTTGACTACTCGACCGACGACGACGACGACGGCGACGACAGTGACGATGACCGCGAGTTCTCGGAGCCTTATTAGTTTTTTGCTACCTTGGTTGTTTCCGTGCCTACCCTTTTTGGCATTTGATGTCAAAGGGGGAGTGTTAGGCTTATCATCTATGTAATAGGTAGTTAATGCTCGTGTTATAATTCCAAACCCTGTGGTGAACTATGTTTGGTGGACTAAGAACTATTGGTGTGATGATGGTTGATTGTAGGCAAATCACTTATGCTTATTTGTTATGTTTGCCTAGATGTTTTCTTTTCCTGTGTTGTTTGTTGGCTTAGTTTGGCTGTGTTGTTTTTTTTTAAAGTCCTTTTCTTTCTTCCTTAGCCTTTCTTGTTTTTGTGTGATAAGTCATGTCTCATGCATCACGATATAATTCTTGTCACACACTTTTAGGCACCCCATGAATTGCAAAATTTAGGGGGAGCTTCCCTTATGTATGCATATTGATTATGGTCAATGTTGAGATTCAAGTTCAATGCATACATTGAGGGGGAGCCTCTCGTAAAGTTTGAAATTCAAAAATCTTCAATTCTCTACATCTTATGTAAGCCTAAGTTGGTTGTCATCAATTACCAAAAAGGGGGAGTTTGTAAGTGCATTCGCCCCCGTTGTGGGTTTTGGATAATTAATGACAATCAAATTAGGGACTAACATGTCTATCTAAGTGAATATGCAGGTGTTAGTTCAATGAAAGAATTTGTATGGTCACATTTGGTGATGTTAGCACCCTCAATTCCATTGTTTGAAAAGCGTTCCGTCTCAAGTGGATAGATTAGATTTTATCTTTTGACTTGAGTTATAGGAAACGCCGCACTATCAAGAGGGATACAAATTAGGTTATCTAGAGGGAAAACTTGTGCTCAATTTGTATTGGTTTAAGCGTTTGAGAGACACCTTTGCACTCACGGACACTTAGAGAAGTGTTTTATGCCTGGGAGTACCGGTAGTACCGGTGAACCACCGGTAGTACCGGTAGGCATAAATCCCGCCGGTGTCAGCGCCTTAGTTCTGCGAGTTTTTGTTCTAGCGGTAGTATCGGTGGTGGACCGGTAGTACCGGCCTTTGACCGGTGGTACCGGTGAAAGCCCGGTAGTACCGGTAAGTCTTTTTCCCGCAAAACTTGTCTTCACCAAAATCTGTACTACCGGTAGTACCGGTCGTTGACCGGTGGTACCGGTGAAAGACCGGTAGTACCGGTAGGCTATTTTCTCGTAATAGTCTCCAGTAGGTTGGTTGTAACGGTCGAAACCCTTAGGATCGGTAGTACCGGTGGGTTCACCGGTAGTACCGGTACCGCTTCGAAGATAAGAGTATAAATAGCTCTCCCCTTCATTTCTAACCGTTACCCACGCCATTTACTCCTACCAACCTTCAGACAAACAGCTCTCAAGCATTGACTCACCCACTCTCTCTTCCTCTTTGCTCTCAAATCCAATCCCTTGCAAGATCTGAGTAGAGAGGAGAGATTTAAGAGTGGAAAGCTTCGATTCACATCTTGAGCACTTGGTTCCCCTCCTAGTTGGCTTGGTTTGTATTTGTTACTCTTGGGTTCTTGGAACCCTAGCCGGCTAGGTGTTCTTCGTGGTTGCCCGTGTTGTTGTACTTGTGAGGGCACCCCGAAGAGTTTGTATTACCCTTTATTCTTAGTGGAAATCTTGGGCTAACCTTTGTGGTTGCTTAAGGGAGGCAAGGAGGTGGAATAGACTCCGACCTTAGTGGTCACCTCAACAACGAGGACGTAGGAACTCCTTTGTGGGGTTGCCGAACCTCGGATTAAATCGTGTGTCCTGCGTGCTTGTTGTTGTTGTTATTTGTGTTCACTTGAGATATTACTTGTTCTTTGTGTTCTCCCTCTTTCATATCTCTTTCATAGGTTGTGGGTACTCGATCTACTCTTGGTGAAGGAACAAGAAAGAAGAGTTCATAAACTTCATCAACATCATCTTCGGTAGTGGGGTAAAACTCAGATCTGAAATCACAACTCGTAAATCTCTGATTTCTTAGTTTCAGTAGGGTACCGGTAGTACCGGTGGTCAGCGTCGGTAGTACCGGTGATCCCTCATCGGTAGTACCGGTCCAAACCAACCGGTAGTACCGGTCAGTGTTTTAACTTCCGCGTTGAGTTTTGAGTTTCAGGTTTTTAGATCCGCCTATTCACCCCCCCTCTAGGCCTATTAGATCCTTTCAGGTTCCTACTTGGTTATTCAACTACAAGTAAAGCTTATAGAGTTTGGAACAACTCAAGTGGCATTCTAGAAGAAGTTCATGATGTGCAATTTGATGAAACCAATAGGTCACAAGATAAAGAAGAGAATCTAGATGATGTTGGTGGAACTCTATTGGTGGAAGCAATGAAGAACATGGACATTGGGGACATTAGAGCAAAGCAAGTAATTGATATTCAAGATGATGATAAAGATCAAGTGCTTAATTCTCTATTCAAGCTAGCTAGTGACTCTCAAGTGCAAGATCATGGTGCTAGTTCATCTCATCAAGATACATCAAGTGATCAACCAAGCTCAAGCAATCAAGTGCAAGTACTCCAACCACAACATGTTGCAAGAGATCACCCCATTGATAGTGTTATTGGTGATATTAGAAGTGGTGTGCAAACAAGATCAAGATTGGCTATGTTTTGTGAGCATGCATCATTTGTGTCAACCTTAGAACCAAAGAAAATAGAAGAAGCTTTGAGGGATGCCGATTGGATCATGGCTATGCAAGAAGAGCTTAATAATTTCACAAGAAATGATATTTGGGAATTGGTAGAAAGGCCAAATGACTACAATGTGATTGACACCAAATGGGTGTTCAAAAACAAGCAAGATCAAGATGGCATTGTGGTGAGAAACAAAGCAAGACTAGTTGCTCAATGTTACACTCAAGTAGAAGGTCTTGACTATGATGAGACATATGCTCCCGTGGCAAGATTAGAGGCAATAAGAATTGTATTGGCTTATGCTTGTGCACACAACATCAAACTATATCAAATGGATGTCAAAAGTGTATTTCTCAATGGAATCATCAATGAGTTAGTCTTTGTTGAGCAACCTCCCGGATTTGAAGATGACAAGAAACCCAACCATGTATACAAATTGAAGAAGGCTTTATATGGCTTAAAGCAATCACCTAGAGCATGGTATGAGAGGCTAAGGGATTTCCTTCTCTCTAAGGGATTCAAGATGGGCAAGGTTGATACAACTCTATTCACCAAGAAGATTGGGAATGATCTATTCATAGTGCAAATATATGTTGATGACATCATCTTTGGATCAACCGATCAAGCTTATTGTGAAGAATTTGGTGCTATGATGGCCAAAGAGTTTGAAATGTCTATGATTGGTGAACTTAGCTACTTCTTTGGTCTCCAAGTCAAGCAATTGAAGAATGGGATATTTGTGAGTCAAGGGAAATACATAAGGGACATGTTGAAGAAGTTTGGAATGCAAGATGCAAAGCCAATTTCAACTCCAATGGGTACAAATGGCAATTTGAATAGTGATTTTGATGGCAAAATGGTGAATCAAAAGGAATATCGGTCTTTGATTGGAAGTCTACTCTATGTCACCGCATCAAGGCCGGATGTCATGTTTAGTGTTTGTATGTGTGCTAGATATCAAGCCTCACCTAGAGAGAGTCATCTCACGGCCGCAAAGAGAATATTGAGGTACTTGAAGCAAACAAGAGATGTTGGACTATGGTATCCCAAGGGGTCAAAGTTTGAATTGATTAGATATTCGGACTCCGACTATGGGGGTTGCAAGATCAATAGAAAGAGCACAAGTGGCACATGTCAATTACTTGGAAGATCACTTGTGTCATGTTCCTCAAAGAAACAAAATAGTGTAGCAATCTCTACCGCCGAAGCCGAATATGTGAGTGCGGGGAGTTGTTGTGCACAATTGCTATGGATGAAATCAACTTTGAAGGATTATGGTCTCAACTTCAAGAATGTGCCATTGCTATGTGATAATGAAAGTGCAATCAAGATGATACAAAACTCAGTTCAACATGGAAGAACAAAGCATATTGACATAAGGCATCATTTCATTAGAGATCATCAACAAAAGGGAGATATTGCCATTGAAAGTGTTGGCACCGATGATCAACTTGCCGATATTTTCACCAAGCCACTTGATGAAAAAAGGTTTTGCAAGCTAAGGAATGAGTTGAACATTCTTGATTTCTCAAACATGAGTTGAATGCACCCCACCCACTTATTGACAGGCCTCTCCTTCGACGTTGCAAGGTAAAGTTGATTGACATGTCATTCATCCTATGCTAAGGACTTGCTAGAGCATGTAGACATAATAAGTGGTATGCATGAGCATTCATGATAAATCAAATGAATTTGATGGATATATGTTACCACTATTGCTTATATGCTTGTTTTGATCTAGTGGTGGCATATGACATGTTTGTGAGCTTGCAAACCTAGTGTTGAATCTAGAAGATTTGCTATAAGTGTTTAATTCAACATAGGCAAGATAACCCTTATTTTGAGGTGTGAAGAAGCTTGTCTTTGGTTCAAATTGAATTAAATATCTTTGGCAAGTATTCTAGGTTGAACCAATTTTGATAAATTCTAACCTACTCCATCAAACATTGTTTTCTCTCCACAATTTGATCACATTTTTTGGTAAGTTGTTGACAAAGGGGGAGAGAAAAAGATGATTCAACATGATAAAGGGGTAAATAAAATTTTGATGCACACAAGTAGGGGGAGCAAGCTCATAAACAAAGTTGTTGCATTTGTTTGTGCATTCTCATATGACTTGCTCATTGCACATGTATTTAAATTCAATATACATGCTTGTGTGGTGCAATGCTAGTATAGAACTTGAATGATGAAATGATCTACTAGCATGCATAGGATTAGTTTACATGTGGTATCTAGACGTGCCTTAATCTTTACAAGTGGTCCAAGAACCTTTACTATAATGTTGATCTCACGGGGTTCTTGAGTTGTGATGGATGTCTAGTTACTTCATGATGCTAAGGATGGTGTAAAAGGCAACTCCGATTGGTATCACGCTTTAAAGATCCATTTCTTACACCTTGGCATCATTTTGGTAGAATTACTCTCTCAACACTTCTATCAATGCATATGTGCAAAGCTTTCAATCCAAACTCTATGCACATATGTAGGGAGAGCTAATGCTACCAAAACCGAGCTTGTGATAATTGTCCAAACTTTACTTATGAGCAAAATGATTGGACAAATATGATAAGTTCAAAACTTTTATTATCAAAATCATCTTTGTGAGGGTTGTCATCAATTACCAAAAAGGGGGGAGATTGAAAGTCTCTAGTTTGGTTTTGGCTAATTGATAAAACCTAGGACTAACCTTTGTATCTAAGTGGATGATTTAGATAAAGGTGGTCAATGAATATGAGATATGACATTGACTCATGTGACCAAGATGATGAAGACCGAGATGATGCTTGGCTCGATGGATCGGTTGTGAAGGTGAAGGGCAAGTCGAGGCTTCGAAGCGAAGGACCATGCGATGGAGAAGCTTGAGCAAGACTTGGCGCCGACGGACCAATGCAACGGTGAAGAGCAAGTGAAGTTAAGGTCGATGGATCAAGACGGTCATGTGATGATATGAAGTGGATCATATCTTTTGGAAAAATAAAATAGGCTCAAGGCAAAGGTATAACCATAGGGCCATTTTGTTTTGCGCTCAAGACACCATAGAGGGTGTGAGTGGTTTAGGATCGATAGCCGAACTATTAAGAGGGGAAGTCTTATCGGTTATTCGATGCACAGGTGCCACTAGGTGAATTCATGAAGTGCATTGCATGTAGGGCCTAGTGACCTAACTGGAAAACCTTCGAAAATGATTATGAAAATGCTAACACACGTGCACAAGGTGGTGATCACTTGTTGGTGTTGGCACATTTGTGAAGGCGTTGGAGTTTAAGCGGTAGAGAGAGTTTGGGTCTCTCTCTCCCTCCCACCGAGCTTGCGAGCGCGGGATTCAGGCGTTTTCGAGGAGTTGAAATGCCTATTTTCCACTACGCCGGAAGTCGGAAAAGAAACGGAGGCGAACGGAGGTCACAGAGGTGACCGGACGCTGCACCGGACGCGGTCATGGTATGACCGGACGTGTCCGGTCAGCAGTCAGGCGCGCGGGTGCTAGGGTTTGCAACCGGCGCGTCCGGTCACTCGCGGGACCGGCGTGTCCGGTCAGTCGCCCAGAGGGAACTGCGGTTCGCAAGGACAATTGGACGCGGGGCGCGTCCGGTCACACGCGATCGGACGCGTCTGATCGTTGAGGGAGCTTACTGGACTCTAACCGGACGCGGGCACTGTCGTGTCCGGTCGTTGACTGGAGCGCGTCCAGTCGTTGCTTCGCGGGCACGCGGTGCTGTGCGATCGGCGCGTCCGATCGTTGACTGGAGCACGTCCGGTCACTCGGGACCGGCGCGTCTGGTCGTTATGAGAAGCGCGTCCGGTCATGGGGTTTGACCGTTGGCGCAGTGACCGTTGGAGGATCGGACGCAGTTGAGCGCGTCCGGTCAGTTATGACCGGCGCGTCCGGTCATCCCGAAAAGACCCAGTGAAGGGGTATAACGGCTCTATTCGGATGGTATGCTTATAAATACTTGTTAGCCGGCCCTTGGGGAGGTCTCTCGTGATTTCTAACATACTTGTGCATCCTTTGAGCTAGAGCTTCATCTCTCACTCATCTCTCTTGCTTGATTGCAAATCAAAAGTGAGATTGAGTGATCCCAAAGTGCATTGCATAGCTTGAGGGCATCTAGTGGCACTTGTGGGTGGTTTAGTCGGTGGATTTTTTGTTACTCTTGGAGATCACCGCTCCTAGCCGGCTTGAAGATTGTTGGAGGCGTTGGCAAGAGAAGGGGATTGTTCTTGGCCACCTTCGGTTGATTGTAAGAGGTTCTTGTGCTTTCCTCGGTGGAGCGCCAAAAGCAACTCTAGTGGGTTACGCGTGTCATTGAGTTACCTCACTTGAGAGTGGTGTCTTGTGGTGCCTTGCGGGGCGTGCCTTGAGGGGCAAGTGACTTGAGGGTCACACCGAGGAACCATCTAAGTGTTGGTCGACACAACTGGTGACGTAGCTTGTCGGTGCACAAGTGAACACTGGGTGAACAAAAATATTGTGTCACTTGTCTCCCGGTGATTGGTCTTCATATTGTGTTGTTGTCAATATTGATTGTTTGTATATCATCTTAGTGATTGGCAGCATCTTCACTCCACCATCGGTATAAGAATCACAATCCTCTCTCTTGCATTTGTATTTACTAGAATATCTTGTGTAGCTCTAGTGGTAACCTTTGCTAGTAGTTGTTAGCTTGCTCACTAGTATAAGTTTAGTGACATAGCCCTTGTGTGAACTAGAGATCATAATCTACTAGACTTGTGGATAAGAGGCTTGCATCACAACCATAGGCTAAGCAAAACTCGCTTTACGCCGTTTGTTATTCTAACAAGTTTGCTTAGTGGCTTGTGTAGGATTTTTTATAGGCTATTCACCCCCCCCTCTAGCCATCTAGGTCCTTTCACTCACCCTCTCTAATTGCCCTTGAGCTCTGTCATGTAGCCATAGGAGGACCCTTGTTGGCCCCAAACTTTGTCTTGGCCTCATTGAGTAGCTTCCTTGAAGGTAAGACTACCTCTCCTCTTGAGCTACCTCCTGCCCCAACTTGCCCGGCCCCCTCGACCTCAAGAAACATGTGCAGCGAGTATGAAAAGAATTATTTATGTAATCTTTAGATTTTGTATTCAAAACACTATAATCTCCAAATTTAAAATATTGTATGTTCAACTCGTCTTATCTTTCTATGCTCATCACTGAAAGTGTAATAGAGTTGGGGAAATGTGCGATGTATTACTCAGTGACCATTAGCGTGGACATATAGGCATGGTGGGGAATCGGGGATGGCAGGCTCACAGGCCGGGGCACGTTTACAATCTAACACTCCCCCACAGTCAGAACTGGGAGCACCGTGAACATTAAGATTGGATCTAAACTCCACAAAGACGGATTGATAGGATCTAGATGGCTAGAGGGGGTGAAAAGCCTATAAAAATTATCCTACAAACTCACAAAATACGAGAGCAAAGGTTGATTAGTATATAAGATGGCGCTAATGCAACTACTTGCTCTAGCTCTATTTCACCACAAGCAAGCCTCCTAATCAATTTTGGTTGATATGTCTCTAGGTTGTATCACACAAGTGCATAAACTAGCAACTACACAACAAAACTAGAGAGCTAATTCCAACTAGTTACAACTACAAGCTACTCTAGAGCTACTCTACAAGTTACACAAGAAACTAGGCAAACAACTACAACACTAACAAGAATACTATGAATGTAATTAATACAAGTGTGATAGTGAGCAAACCAAATCGGGCAAGAGATCGAGATGAACACAATGATATATCCCCGAGGTTCGGTTGCTTGCCGGCAACCTACGTCCTCATTGTGGTGAGTCCAAACTAGGTGGTTCACGCGCTAATTGGCATCACACACCAAGCCCACCACACGGGTGCCACAAGAAGCACATAAGAGAGGCACTCCAACTAGCCATGATTTCACTAGAGTTGCTTTTTATGAATCTCCCATGGAGAATGAGAACAAGAGCCCCTTATTACAATCAATCGACTAGAGCCGGCAACAATTGCCAAAGCCGCTGAACGATCCTCTGTTGTTCCCAAGCCGTCTAGGTGGCGGCAACCACCAAGAGTACCAAGAATCCCGCAGCCAACATGATCACTAGTGCCACTAGATGCCTCAACTCAATGCAAATGCACTAGGGTCACTCCCAATCTTACTTAGGATGATGAAATCAAGGAGATGAATGGGAGGAGCTTGGTTATGCTCAAGAGGATGTTCACCATGTGAAAGTGCAAAGAGAGCCGGCCACAAGCCGGCAAAGCCTTATCAAGAGCTCCACTAGCCGTTACCCCTTTCAATGGGCTGAACACGTGACCATTAGACACGTCCGCATCGGACAACTGTCACTTGTGTCCGATGCACCTAGAGATGCCACATGTCACTAGCCGTTTGAATTCAACCGTTGTCACCCAACATTCGTCTGCGTGCTGTCTGATGTCGTGTTGTCTGATGACCATCAGACAAATGTCGTTGCATTGTCCGATGCAATCCATAGAGGTTCTAGAGAGCACTTTTCAGCATTGGGCAAGTCCAATCACTGCCACAATCCCGAATTGCCTTGAGTGCCAAAAACCGCCAAGAAAATGATCCTTAACCACAAACCGTCAAACAAAATCACTCAAGGATAGGAGATAAAGGAAATTAGTTTCCTTGACGGTTTTGGCACTCAAGAATGATTTCCTTGAAGGTTGACCACCAAGGAAATTAGGACCAGACTTAATTTCCGAACAACCAAGAAAATGTTGCAACCGCTAAGAAAAATAGTTTTCTTAAGGGTCGACAGCTGCCAAGTAAATTAATTTTCTTTAGGGTCAACAACCTCCAAGGAACACTCTAGAACGCCAAGGTAATTATTGTTTCCTTGGCTGCTCTTCACCCCCAAGAAAATTATAGTTTTCCTTGTCATTGACCGTCAAGTTAATTCTTATTTCCTTGATGGCCGACCCCCAAGGAAATCTATACTGGCAATAAAAAAATAATTGTAGTAATCAATATATTCTATTCTAGTCACTATATTCAATTGACACATGATGACATACATACAAACATTTTATTATGGTCCCCAACCATTATATTGACGTAAAATATCCATACGAATATTACAAGTGCATTTATCATTCATCCTTTCATGAAGTCCATACATCATAATACACAAGTCACTAATAGTTTTCAATGCTTGATACAGTACATCGTTGATTTGATCTTTCAACTGGTTCTGGTTGCATAGTAGTAGAACACAATGTATCTTGCAAGGTGTTTGGTTGAAATAGAGCCCCTTGATCTGGCTGTTTATCGAACTGCTACTACTACTTCTGCTCTTCTTTGGCTACTGCCCCTGTTGCTTCTGCTCTTCTTTTACTCATAGCACTGTTGCTTCTCTTGTGCTCACCACGCCTAAATTGGTATGTGAAGCAGCCAAATTTATCTATTGAGCATAACTTCCCAAGGCCTCCTGTAAATGAACATTTTTTTCATTAGAGTAATCTTGTGGCTAGAAAAAAAATTAGAGGTAAAGGGCGAAGTAGTTACTCGTAGCCTTTGAACATAATTAAACCAATTAAACCACAAGTCAATATACTGTCCCATAGCAACTGCTAACTCAAGATAGTCATTCACTGAAATCATTTGGATCATAAAAATAGTGTCCCACAGCTATTTCAACATCACGAAAGTATATCGACAGATCCTAACTAACTTTTGTTAAGCTGCATACACAACTGGCGTCAGTTTTGCAAAAACTATTAAGTAACTTCAGTACTGAACTACTCGATAAGGAAATACTAGTTCATTGGTACTGATGTATGCAAAAGAAATCCTAATTCATTGGTAAGGAACAGACTATGCACTATTGCACATCAGTACCATGTTCTGTTAATTCAAAGGTAACTTCAGCAACATGGTACTGATGTATGCAAAAGAAATCCTAGTTCATTGGTAAGGAACAGACTATGCACTATTGCACATAACACAGGTACAAGCACAAATCAAAACTAAGGTTCTAAAAAAACTAAGGATTGCAAGAACAAATCAGTGACAGGCAGTGGTGAATCAGCTCCAGATTAAATAGACTAACAGAAATAACTGAATTAACTGAAGATGTATGACATCCAGGCACTTTCTCCACTGTTGTCCACTTTATTAACTGCAGACTTCATTACAGCATATGTGCTCAAAATGCTAGCCTTCTCAGGTGTCCAATGCTTCGACATCCACTCACGTTCCACCATTGCTTTTGTTCTGTCAATTTTTTAAAATGACTTTAGACACAAAAAAGTTTGCTCCTATCAACCAAATATCAGCACTATTATCTATAGATTTACCAAACAGTAGTGCCAATATTGTATCTAACCTTTTGGCCTGAGATCAAGTGCATTAAAAAAATTCATAGAAAGAATTGTAGCATATGGTTCATTTATTGGAAATGTATGTCACTGAAGGACACACAAAAAAAACATGTAAACAGTGAACAATTGAAATGCAGAAGCTCATTGAAAGAAAAAAAACATTTCCAAATGAAACATTGAATTTAATGCATTGTTTGCCTTGTTACTGGTTACATGTTTGGCAAAACTAACATTGTGTTCCAGATGCACTATCACTCAATCAGCACCATAATTTAATTCAATCTGCAGAACCATCAAACCTTTGTGCAAATAATCGAACTAAAAGGGTGTAATAACAACAGTTAATTCCAAGGCTCAACTTGCTCCATAGAGCAGTCAACAGTGTATCAAATAAGCTATATATATAATAATCCAACTAAAACTTACTCCTAGTGCCATAGGCGGATCCACCACTAGGGCGAGCTAGGGCGGCCGCCCTAGGTCCCTGTGGTCGGGCACCCCTTGCCTACCCCCGAGCTGGCACTGGCGAGGCCGAGGAACCGAGGTCGAAGACGATGGCCGGTCGGCGGCGCTGCTCCTGTACGAGGCGGAGATGGAGAGCTTCATGGGCCTGTTCGCCTGAGACTAGGCCATGGCCCAACAGGCACCCCGCACCCAGCTGCCAGGCTGCACTGGAGCACCGCTCGCCCACTCTACCAGCTCCTGCGACACGCGGCCGCCACGGCCTCCACGCTCGTGCTCGGCCCCTAGCCCTTGCCATCCCGTGAGGCCGCGATTCACCGATTCCGTCCGGGTTCAGTGCCCGTGCCCAGCTCCCTGCTACGGTGTTGCCTGGCTGCCTGGCTGCCCTAGCCGGGAGCTAGCTAGCCCCTAACTCCAGGGTCCAGTTGACGGTCATTTGGTGATTTGATTAGCTCTACAGGATTTTATATTTTGGTGATTTTGATCGGTTGAAACTTGAAAGAGCCTTTTTCGGCTATGAATATAACCAGGGATGAAAACGGTACGGATATTTTCCGACCGTATTCGAGACTGAATCCGTTTAGAGAGGTTTTAATCCGTCTGTATCCGAGTCCGGATATTTAACATCCGATACCGTATCCGTATCCGAATATTTAAATCACATATTTATGATGTCGATATCCAATCGTATTCTATCCGTCATTTTTTATACTATCCGTATTCGAATCCGAATCCGAACATAAATACGAAAACAAATACGATATCAGTGATATCCGTCCGTATCCGATCCGTTTTCATCCCTAAATATAACCAAGACTAATTGACTTGTTTTCAAAATTAACAGGTTCTGTACTGGATTTTCTCCATTAAAACATGTATTATTGATAATTCTGCAATTAAAAGGGTAACATCTCGTCTTATTGGATGTTCTTAAATTTTTGCCCTTAACATGCATGTTGTCGTTGGTTAGCGAAAAATTTATAGTGTATATCCGCCCTAGGTCATTTATCGGCTTGGATTCGCCACTGCCTAGTGCCTTGTACAAACAGGCTGTCTTTAGGACCAACTATAGACCCACGCATAACTCACACCTATGTTAGAAAAGTGAGAGCAGGAGCAGTCATAACCTGCACCAATCCAGGTAGAATATCTAGCCCTGCAATAATGCCGCTCACCGACACCAATACAGAGAAAGCAAGAAAAAATTCAGTCAGCAACATAATAAGCAGTCAATCCTTTTTGCTGAGCTTCCAGAGTAACTGCTAATGCGTGGTCAGATAGATCTCTTGTCAAATCGATAACAAAGTACATGTATTCTAGCAGCTAACAAAGGCATACCCGACTACCGGCTGCGCCCTTGATGCCTGCCCACCGGAGCCCGGACCCGGTCTGCGCGCTGCCCTGCTCAGCTGCTACGCGGTAGCCTCCGCTGCTCCGCATGCCACCACGTGGGCCCGCGGCCCGTGCCACCGCCGCTGCCCTGCTCAGCTGCTGTGTGGCGGCCTCCGCTGCTCCGCACGCCACCACGTGGGCCCATGGCCCCGCGCCACTGCCGCTCGCCTGCCCTAACCCTAGCAAGAACAATGCACCCATGTGGACTGGGGAGAGGTGGGGAGAACCGGGGAAGAGGGGCTCAGTGGCTGAGAGGGTTTTTGGGAGCATTATATTCCAACGCTTGATGCATCTTGATCGTTCCTTTCAATCTAATGGCAAGCATGAGGCGGGATTTGATTTGGGCTACAGTGGGCTGGCTGCACTCATGACATGGGCTTTATTTCTAGGCTGCATACTGGGGCACGGACAACTATATGTATTTTATACTTTTTTTATTTCTAAGCACTATTTGATTATTAGACACTCTTGTGAAGTAAACACACTAATCTAATTATGTTCATGTACCCAAAATACTTTTTAAATAAAATATACTACATATATGTGTCTTTGTAGTAGTTTCACAAATTTAAGAACCGCTTTACTATTTTCTATCGTTTAAATGAATTTCTGCGCGCTTTTGGAAAATCACTGCAACTTGAACTACACATCCTATCTAACAATGTCCAAAAATTAGAAAAAATATATATGTAAGAAGACATGCTATATTTGAGCTTACATCCTAAAAATCGATGTAAAATGAAGTGTTTTGCTAAACATTACTCGAACTACTATTTTGGTGACTCCGACAAAAAAAATCAAGAATACCATAAAGTGGTCTAAAAATTCTAAGAATTGGTATGGCGTCATAATATGGGTGTATAAGTTTCTCATAAAAATTTAAATCATTTTTACAAAGTAAGACTATACGTTCTTTATAAATGGATACATCTCTCACATAGTTACATAACTACGAGACTATGTGAGAGATTTAGCCATTTGTGAATAATGTACAGTACAACTTTGTTAATATGATTTTAAAATTTTATGGCAAGATAATACAACCATATTATGATCTCATGCCAAATTTTAGGATTTTCAGACACCTTTAAGATATTATTGTTTTTTTCGATCAGAGTCACCAAAATATTTATAAGCATTTCATTGGGTGTCAACCTCCCAGAAAATTCAATAACCCCCAAAGAAATGATAATTTACTTGACTCAAGGAAATAGTAGTTTCCTTGACTATCTACACATGCACTGTCATTTCCTTGGTGGTGATTGGAAACCGCCAAGGAAACACCCATATTTTTTTGACGGTTTACTTCAACCTCTACGGAATATATATTTCTTTGGAGGGAAAACTGTATTTTCCTTGGTGGTTTGATTTTGGCACTCAAAGAAATCCTTGGCTGTTAAGGTAATTCCAGATTCTGGTAATGGATGATCTTCATCGAACAAGTTGCCAGCGTTCGATGCCTTCTGCGAAGTCTGCGCTTGATCTGACGAGTGGGACCCCGCGATGGACAGTAACTTCATTTCGTCCGATGCCCACTCGCGCCCTTGTCCGATGCTTCACCGAAGGTATCCCGAGGCTAGGTTATTAAGCCATCCGATAGCAGTCCGATTTGTCCAATGCCTGCGCTGGTTCTGTCCAATGCTCTCCTCTTCTTTATTTCTTCCACCTTTTTGCAAATGTGCCAGCTCCAAAGTGTTCCATCACTTGTGTACGTGAGTTAGCATTTTTACAAACATTTTAAAGAGTTTTTCACGCAATCAAACGTGGCGAGCAGTTTATAAGCCGAGATCATGAGAGGAAGGGGGTATCGAGCCTGTAACAGAAAACTCTGAAAACTCTAATACAGACCTCTCGGACTCCTGCCGTGTTTCCCTGATCTTCTGGTTTCTTCCTGTTTCCTTCCCCAAATTCGTGCTAATCCTTCTCGAATTCCATTCCTACCAAGTATTCTCGTGACAAACGGCTGTACATTCAACTCGTCTTATATTTTTGCTCGTCATCAATTCCTTTTTGGCAGAGTTGGATTTCCTATTGGGTTAGGAAATTAAACGAACAAAAGCAACACTGCATGCACTGCTTTAATTTATTGAACCTTATAAAAAAACACAACAAACGCGTACAATGGCTGAACACGGACACTTATATTGAGATCAAATTGAAGCAAATTAAGCACGCGCGCTGCCTCTGGCACGTGGCAGCAGGAACACCTCCCTCTCACGTGCATAAAGAGACATGCATGCAATTATTCATGATGCACCGTGAAAGCTAGCTGCTAGCTTGCACGCAGGCTATCACATCATAGGCACGACCCGCTTGAACAACGGCGGGAGCAACACTTTTGTGTACTAAGGGCCTGTTTGGTTTCAGTTTATTAAAGTTTAACTTCCATCACATCAATATTCCCTCAAATGCATGGAGTACTAAATGTAGACTAATTGCATGTATGTCGGCACAGATTAGGAGTAATTTACGAGACGAATCTATTAAGCCTAATTAGTCCAAGATTGAAAACTTTTTGTTAAATAAGACGAAAGTGCTACAGTGTTTATTAAACTTTAACTCCTCGAACCAAACACCCCCTAAGACAAAGGAATGCTCTTGGGATGCACACCAGTAGCTTTCTCCTTGGCCCCAGGCTGCTGTATGGCGAATTGGCGAGTAGGAGTAGCCCCCGTGGGTGCTGGAGCTGGACAGTCCCGTGGCTGATGCCGACTCTACGGTTGCCATGAGCGGAAGCAGCAGCAGCACGGCGGCCACGGTCACCGCAGCCATCTTCTTGCTGCTGGTCAGCCGCCATTCTGATCCGACAATGACCGACTACTTGCTTCTTCTGCTTCGTTCTGCGCAGGATTCCAGTGGTAGGAAGCCACCACACCCCTCCAATGCTTCTTCACTCAATCACTCTTATATATGCACGACGGCAATGGAGCCGATCGACCTTTGCTCGCTCAGCCCGTCGGTGCGTGGACTCACTGTCAAATTAATAACCGTCGTCTTAGAAATTATCTATATCTACATCTACATCTACATCTACATCTATATCTAGACTCTATTAGAGCTTCTTTCGTTGGTCGGTCTGTTTTTTCTTCGGTAGTTCTATTCTTTACATTTTTTTAGATCAACAGCCTAACCCAGATTTATTAGACAGCTTAACGTTTGAACCTCCGATCCTGAATTGGGGTACTCGCGTACAAAATAAGCCCAACAACTGAAAAACGGCCACACCGGCAGACCGGGTGTGCCTAACATCTACCTTAACAAGCCAAAAGAAACATCCTAATATCTAACCTCAACAAGCCAAAAGAAACATCGCCACCCAACACAGAAACTGAAACATCACCACCCATCTACAACCAAACAATCTTGAACCAAACTTCACGTCTCAAGAAGACCTTGATTCAGTTTATCAATGATCATCTCCGTCAGTGCCTTGACTTTATTTGCCTTGAGTGTGTGTGGGGGGGGGGCTCCAGGTCTTGATCAGCATAATTCTCTGGTGGATTACCATCGATGGCGAAGCCATCACTAGAAGAGAACCGGCCTTCGATTCAGCACATTAGTCCCAGCAGGAGTTGGGCCCAGGATTAATGTGAGCATTAGTCACGGGTCCAAGTTTCTTGACATCGGAGGAGCTTTAGTCCTTGTTGGTAACACCAATCCAGACTAATGGGTCAATAGTAGTTCCGGTTGGTAACCCAACCGGGACTAATGTTATCAACACAGACTAAAGAACCCTTTAGTCTCGGTTGGTAAGCAGGACTAAAGGTCCTCCGACGGATTAGATCAAAAGGAAAGCATCCCATCAAAAGTCATATGTGTTGTATAGGTGGGGTGAAAAAGGTACATGCAAGGCAATGCATGAGGTCTTGGGTTTGAATCCCACGAGGCACTCATTCATCGGAGGTATTTTTTAGCCTCGGAGGACATTTAGTCCTGGTTCAAGGCAACCGGGACTAAAGAGCCATGTCCTTTAGTTCCAGGTCCCTAGTCCTAGTTGGTAAATCGGGACTAAAAGGCTTTCCCAACCAGGACTATAGATCGATTTTAAACTAGTGCATGATCTTGATGTTGAAGACCACATCATTCCTAGTCTTCCATAAGGTCCAGAGATCGAGCACCTTTACCCTGGCGCTTCTCTTCTTGTCTCAGCACTGTCTTCTTCGTCATGTCCTCACACTCTCTAGAGCTCTGTCATGTAGCCATAGGAGGACCTTTGTTGGACCCACACTTTGTCTTGGCTTCATTGAGCAGCTTCCTTGAAGGTGAGAGACTACCTCTCTTGAGCCACCTCCTGCCCCAACTTGCCCGCGCCCCTCGAGCTCAAGCGGCATGTGCAGCTCCTATGAAGAGAATTATTTATGGAATCTTTGGAGTCCATATTCATAACACTATATGATCTCTAAATTTAAAATACTATACGTTCAACTCGTCTTATCTTTCTGTGCTCGTCATCGATTCCTTTTTGGCAATTCGTCGGATTTCCTCTTGGGTTGGAAATTAAACGAACAAAAAGCAAACAGTGCATGCACTGCTTTATTATTATATAATAGTAAACCATATTAAAAACACAACAACACTGCACGTATGCACGCAAGCTATCATGGGCACCTAAAAGTGTGTGAATGACAACGGCCGCTGCAACATTTTGTAAGAGCAAGATGACAAGGAAATCCAGTGGGGGCGCACTGCGGCCCTATGCTGGATGGCGGCCCCGTGGACGCTGGATCTGGCTGATGCCGACTCCACGGTTGCCACCAGCAGCAGCAGCATCACGGTGGCCACGGTCACCACATCTATCTTCTTGCTGGTCGCCATTTCGATCCGACGATGACTGACTACTCGCTTCTTCTGCTTCGCTCTCGCTTCCACAGGTACTCCCTCTGTCTTTGTAATATAGCACATTCAAACTTTCAAGAAATATCCTCAAATTTAAGGGATTATAAGGAACAAAATAATTTTGCATTAAATAGTTGTATAAATTTGATAACTATTATTTGTCATATCAATCAATCCCTATTAATCATATTAATGATTGCGTCTACTTAAAAAATAAAGTGAGAGCACATGAGTCTTTTTATGTCCTCCCTTAATTTATACTAAAATCTGTTGAACACACTATATTACAAGACACAGAGAGTATGTATATATGCGTCGGTGCGTGAAGTCACCATAAAACTAAATGAGAGCCGCCGTCTTAGTGATAATATATATATATATATCTTCTATATCTATATCTACTCTCTATGTCCTCTAATATATAGTGCATTCTAAAGATCTTAGGGCAAGTGAGGCGGTTGGCCAAATCATCTGTTAACCGAGATGGTTGCTTTACAGAAAACGCCTCGGTTAATATATTAACCGAGGCGGTTGCCTTAATCCAACCACCTCGGTTAATAACGATTAACTAAGGCGGTTCCATATAAAAATCACCTCGGTTAATATATTTACCGAGGCGGTTGCGTTAGGAAAACTCTCGATTTATAACCATTAACTGAGGCGGTTTCTTTAGAGCGCCCACCTTGGTTATAACCGAGGCGGTTACTGGCCTGGCCGCCCAGCCTTGAATAATCGAGGCCGCCCGCCTCCGAGGCCAAAATCAAAACGCTGCGCAAAACAAATCCTGTAGTAGTGTGATAAATAGCTAGTAACACCATAATACCTACCAAATTTATACAACTATTTAATGCAAAACTATTTTGTCACTCTAGAATCCCTATTTGAGGACATTCTTTAATGCTTAGATGTGCTTTGTCACAGGACAGAGGGAGTATATCTATATATATCTACATCCACATCTATATCTATAATATATAATCTATACGCAACATTAAAAACCCAAAATTTTATATCATTTTTTCGCCACCTCCTGCTAACTATTTTTTTACTTCTCAAAGTGCACTCACGCCCTCCATGTTTCGTGTGTGTACCGAACTCATCACTGGTGCTCATACGAGTTAGAACAACTTATGTCTAGCGATGGCGACACGGAGTCTGATTTCAAGATGTATTGGGCCACACTCTCTATCTTACATGTGACTTGGACTCATGGCGTGCTCATATGAGTTAGAGCAACTCGCGTCTAAAGATTGTTGACATGGAATCAGATTCCAACACGCATTAACACTACTAGAAATATCCACTTCTATGACGAAAATATTAATGATGAATCCAAAACCGTCATAAAAACGCTTTTTATGACGAAAATTTCAGTTTCGACATAGATCATCGGCGACGAACCTCGGACCCCCCTTATCTATGATGAAATCGGGTATCGTCACAAAAAAAGTCACAGAACAGCACAGGGTTTCGTCATAGATCACTCGCGCGACTGTTCCTGCTCATCTGCGATGATCTTATTCAGAACTGTGACAAAAAGGGCTTCATCCTTGAACTAATTACTGATATGTGACAAACAATATTCGATCCGTAATGACGGCGCTTCGTCATAGATCTCCATATGGTACTTTCTCCATCCAACGTGTACCTGTGGGACCTGCAGTTACTTATCTGTGATGCTTGCAATTCGTCATAAAAGTCTCTGCTCGATCCTTTCTCCATGTGATGTGTACTTGTGGGACCCTTCTCCATCCGATATGTGGGACCCGATGGCTTATGTGTCACATGTACCTATGGGGCCTTTCTCCATCTCTATCTGACCTGTGGGACCCGACGGCTTGCGTGTCACTTGTGCTTATGGACCCTTCTCCATCCGACTTGTGGGACCAGATGGTATCTTTCTCTATCTCCATCCGACCTGTGGGGCCCGACGGCACCTTTCTCCATCTCCATCCGACCTATGGGACCTGACGGTTTGCGTGTCACATGTACCTGTAGGACCATCTGACCTTTTGGGACCTGACGACTTACGTGTCACGTGTACCTATGGGACCTTTCTTCATCTCCATCCGACCTGTGGGACCTGACGGCTTGCATGTCACTTGTTACCATCGGGCTTTAATAAATTCAAACTCAAAAAAGACCATGAGACCTGGGAGTTAAACCCGAGACCCATAGCAAGGAATAGACCGTCTTCGCCATTGAGCTAGGCGCCTGGTTGTGTTGATATGTCTTTGGAGTAGTATATGTTTCCTGTGTGGACGCGTTGACTTATATATTGGATATATCCCCTGCAAGTGGAAACAAATCTATGCACGTTGGATTTGCGACAGCAGCGGCAACGGAGGATCCCTAGTGTGATGTGGTGGCTCAGGCATCCTTTTGGAGGCTAGGCGGCGGGTCTTCCCGGTGGAGCGTGGCGGCATTGGCGTTCGTGTGCATCATATGCTACGACAGAGGTGACAGATCTGATCCGCAGGTCTCCTTTCTCGCCTTTTCCTGTTCGCTTTACTGTTTTGGTCATTGCTTGAACATGAGGTATACAAGAAACATTGTAGCATTTCAGATATGGTGTTGGTATTTCTTAACGCATATGGAGATAATCCGCAAGCGCACGGAATTACCGTTGTAGCATTTCACCCGGAAGTATTTATGGTATTGTATTTCCACAGGGAACATATGTGTAAAAGTATCTTAGCTAATTTACCCAAGATAACAAGAAGAAAGATAGCTCAGGTGGTGAGGTTTTCTAAGGATAGAGATCCTAAGTCAAGATAGCTTTGTCACTATAGACTTGCTTCGGGCACCAGAGCGCAGCTGGTCTACCAGCCGATACCAACTTGTAGCCGGCATCAAACCCGAACGTGGGGGAATGCGAGGGACGGACAGGGCTGTCACCACCTACCACCTACCCCTCAATCATGGGGAATGAAGCAAACGAAGATAGTCTCTAGCCTAGACACCACGTCTATGCTATCGACTACTACTCTAGTGTCGATCAGGGTTATCCATCTTTATCAGGGCCCTCTACTAGAATATCCATCACAAGGACGAACGACGAACCCGCAAGTAAATAGTATAAACAAGACTAACTTAAAGTAAGAGCTCACCACCATAGAGAACACGAACCTTTGTACTCCAAGTAGTACTAAGTACGTCGAGGTACAAGTGAAGATGGAGCCGACATTCTTGGCATTCCTTCCACTACAAATGTAGGTAGCCGACAACCCTGGTACTTCTCCACTCTTACTCTTCCTCACTCACTCCCTAAACTAGACTAGCTAGAGAGCTAAGATATGAATGAAGCTCTTCTCCCTTCTTTTTACATTGTGTCACTCTTGTGTCTACTCTTCCAAAATTGTGTGTTGATGATGTGTTTAGAGGGGGTTGCCTCTCTATTTATACACGAAGGAGAGGCGGTGCCATGGCTATTCCTAGCATGAAGCCCATGCACCACCACCTTATACATGGAGGCATGAAACCGCCATGTGAAGGAGAGGATGAGCGGCGCCGACAAGGGGCGACCGACCCTAGTGAGCGGCCGGTCCCTGACCGAGCCCCCTCACCACCGCCTTCACGTGGTAGGCCATGGGCTGGACATGGGTTGCTCCCCCAGGGTGCTCTGCCCATTTTGAGTTGGTTTGGTGGGTATCTCCCTTATTCTTTTGCACAAATCAGCATTGGAAAGCGCCTTTTGGTGAAATCTTCCATGTATTTGTGTTTGTGGCCTGCAAAATAATGTTCTCCAAATACATGTGGAACTTGGTTAATAGTAAATACATATGAGATTAAGATTGTTAATTTCTCCTCTTTTTATATCTTAATTGGCGGTTAGAAATTTGAGTTAAGGACCGCCAACATCTGGTTAGGCCAATGGTAATGAAAAGAATTAGGAGGTGGCACTAGTTGGTTTTCTGCCAGTGCGTGACACTTGTAGATATGTCTAGGCAAACAAATAGGCACTTCGCTTCTGTCTTAAACTATTTTTTCTATCCAGTGCTTTCTTGATTCTACATTTCTGTTTCATATGCTCCAGTGCCACTAGTGAGTTCTTATGGTATTTTGAACTTGTAACATATCTGAGGCCACATTTATGTGCCAATGATGTCTACATGGCTGTTGGATGTATTAGGATGTAGCTCAAATGATTGCTTTCTATGTCTTCTCCTTGTTGACAACCAAGTTATCCATTTGGTTCCAAACAAGATGAAGGCATCGAAAGCAAATCAATGCTTTGTGTCCATCATTCACATGACTGAGGCCACTAATGTTTAAGTTGCACATGCTACTACTGATGCCAATGATGATTACTACCACTTGTTCACTGACATTTTACTTGTGAAAACTAAGGCAGCCTGTTTGGGTTATGCAGATTTGAGATGAGTCGTCCCTGCTATGTTGTGTTCAATAGCCGTGAGCCAGAAGTTTACTACAACAGGCCTGACTGCCAGGAACAAGTTCATAGGTTTTGTGGTGCTTGTTATCAAAAGTACAACTCCTATGAAGAAGGAATTGCTGCCTTCAAATCAAGAACCAACTCAAATCTAGCCTTAGCTCATGATGATGACTTCTATCTTCAAAACTCAACAACTGCTCCACCCTCTTTGTCCTTCAAAACTGTTGTAATTGTAGTCCTCTTGATCTTTGTCTGTCTCCTATGGAAGAAGCTCTGAGCTCGTGTACTGATTATAAGTGTGATTGTTAGACTTGGTTTAGCTAGAATTGTAATAGTTACAGCTCCATTAATTGCTACTCTAGTTTGAGTTATATATATCTATATGGTGCTACTCTAAATTTAGATAAGGTCGTACCATGAAAATTGTTAATGGTTGTTAAAGTTGCACTTTGGTATGAGTTGTTTTTTTATGAAACTTTGGTATGAGTCATGGACTTTACTGATGGATCTTTGTTGGATTATTTTCCTCCTCAATGATCTCATTGCTGAGTAAGCTCTCATCCTACTACAGGCACAATGACAAAATGGAGGAGGCCCCAAACAAGAGGAATGCACTAGCCAACCTCATGGACGATGTCTTTGTCGAGATCCTCCGCTACTTCCCTGTCCGCTCCTTGTTCTGCTGTAAATGTGTCTATCGCTTCTGGAAATGCCTCATCTCGGACAACCATAAGTTGATGCCCCAGACTATGGCCGGCTTCATCTACGATGGAATCTATGGCCAACGAAACTTCACCAGCATCACCGGTCTTTACCCCTCTGTTGAGATCCTCACATATGGGTATATTAAGTCTCGGGTCCAATGGTTCTCGATCGATGAAGACCCCTGACCGACCTCTCTAGGATCGCCCGGGGGCTCGGGGGCTATGCCCATCGGGCACCTCACGCGAACCCTCTGGCAAAGAGACCTAGCCGATTCTGACTCGATCGTAGTTTCCATCTAGGGCTTGGGGGCTCCCACCGAGCCTCGGGCACCCGATCTACGACAACTCCACGCTCGACCCTTGGCTCTGCCCGGCTACCAATGCCAACCAAGGCCTGGGCACAAGAAGACAAGGCCCTAGGCTACCGATGCTCAAGGGCTCCTTGGCATCGCTCCCTAGGCGCGGCCTTGCCAGCTGCTCCTCCGACAAGGTCACGTCTAGGGCATGACACAAGAAGACAAAACTTCCCAATGGCCTCCGAGGGCTCAGGGGCTTCTGGGCCCGTGTGTCAGCACCTGGAGCCGACCTCCTTTAGCACTAAGAAGACTCCAGAAGGTCTCACCCGGGGGAGGCCGGTCCAAGCCGACAAAGCCTGATATGCAGAGTGTCAGAACAGAGCAGTCGAACAATGCTTAGGCTTCTTCGGCTCTAAGACACCTCGACGGTCCACGATGCACTGCTGCAAGACCCTCCTGGACTCCGACGCACATAGACCGTAGACTAGAACCCTCAAACTGCCTTGTACCTGACCTATCCCATTATATAAGGGATAAGGTCAGACTTTGATGGGGAGGATCTGAGATCAATCACCAGACTCCATTCCATTCTCCTCCGCTCTGCACCGAGAGCAAGGCAACCCACCGAGGGGCACCAAGAGCTCCTCCGCCTTCCCATCATCTCCTTCCTCTCTGACAAGGGGGAGACTCCACCGGCGGTGAGGCAAACCATAGGATTAGCACCGAGATAATCCCCTACCAAACCTCTTCTTCCTTTACACTCTGTTGTAACCCCCCTAGATTTTGGGTGCTCTTGAGTATAAGGATCATCAGTTGCTGAACGTAGGGACTGAATTGGCTCGAACCAGGATAAACCTTGCGTCTTCTTTGCGTGATTCTTGTGTTCCTGAGTCCACCCGAGCCACCGAAGATCTTATGCTCTGACACCGACTCGAACAACATGCTTGTCGTAGTTTCGACCTCGTGACACCCTCCTTGTCCTTCGTGCCCTTTACCATGAACAATGTAGCTATCTCAAATTGCTGTAACGGCCTCATCCTATGCTGGTGCCTTGGGGCTGATGGATACCGCTATGTCATCTATAATCCGGCAACCCAGAAGTTGAAGGTACTGCCACTTATAATTCATTCTGTTGGTGAGGCTTGATTGGGGTTCTATCCGACAGCCTCCTCGTACTTCCATGTGTTTGAATATATGGAGAAGGATGGTCAGTACGTGGGTGTGGATATCTACTCATCTAAAACTGCAGCATGGATCTTTAAGGAATCTAAATGGGGTGAGGAGGTTGAGTGGACATTTTCAAAATTAGCAATTGTGTTTCTGTGAGGGTTACCGTCGTATACTTGCTGTGGATATGGAGGAAAAGGCATGGAGGGAAATTCCTAACAGGCCGCGTGGTTCTTCACGCTTCACCCATCAAGCTTAGGATCACTTGTGTCAATGTACTATTGGTGGTCGCAATATATCCAAGCTTTCAATCTGCATCCTTGAAGACTATGGTACTAATAATAAATGGACCCTGAAGCATACTATCACCCTACGTAAGTTATTTGGAAAGACTAAGAAACAAATGGGTTACTATGATTTTGAGTCGTGCTACGCAACGGTTATAGTTCATCCAGAATGGAATTTGGTTTGCTTTGTTGGGGTTAGAGTGGAAAGAGCCGTCATCGCATATAACATGGACACCAGAAAAGTTCATTTCATCCCTATACATTACATTCCATATGGTAGACATGACATCCTGCCAGAAATTACCCGGACCATAGCCATGGAAAAAGAGAAGCTTCTAGAGTGCCTTGCATCTGGGTGTAGACTTTCTTGAATCTTCATGACTGTACTTTTTTGAACCCCAAATGTACATGACCCCTCGAGCTCAAGCGATAGAGATGTACTTAATTGACTTCATCCTTCACCCCATCTGCAGGTCGTATCAAAAGAATTATTCATGGAATCTTGGGAGTCCATGTTGAAAACACTATGGGTGTGTATAGGACTGCTTCGCTCCACGTTTTTTCAGCTATGTTCCATATTTTTTAGCCAAATAGGTTCAGCTCTACGCACTCTGTTAGAGAAAAAATGTGAAGTGGTGAGAGCACCTAAAGGGGTGCTCCACAAACTTTAGGTTTTTTGTAGAGCTGCTCCATAGTAGAGTTTGTGAAGCAGTCCCAAACACGCTCTATATATACACTACTATATAATTGATTTTCAGCTATAGGAGCTTTTTTTAGAGACGACTCAATCCAGCCGTCTCTAGAAATGTGTTTATAGAGACGACTTTATTTCCAGCTGCCTTTACAAATACCTTTATTTTTAGAGGTGGCTTTATTTTTAGCTGCCTCTAATTAAAAAGACGGTAGGAAATAGAGTGGCCTCTAAAAATAGGAGTTACACAGTAAAATTTAAAATTTTCAAACGACCTCGGGTGATGACCAAAACGAAAGTTGTAGATCTTGAAAAGTTATGCAACTGTGTAGTATATTCTTATTTGAAACCATTTACGCAAGTGAGTTAAATTTGAATTTCTCATAGTTGAAATTCAAATGGAGAAATAACTAAAACAAAAGTTGCAGATCTCAAAATATGACTTTGTAGTTGAAAACCTTTTTATTTGAGTTTATTTAGGGTGCCAAATGTTCATTTCAAAATCAGATGAAGATACTTGTGAGACTTGAGGTCGCCGGCACGAGTCTCCGCGGCCACGAAGTGCGCGAAAAATCACGTGACTTCCAAGCAATAATTGTAGTCATAATCTCCATTTTTTTAAACATTCAACGGGGGGAGATTTCCCACCTGATTTTACTAGACGACACCCCACGCGTTGCCGCGGGTTGCAGTATTATGTCTAATTGAACATTTGATGGAACATAATAATACATTTTGTTATATGTAAAAGTCAAAAGAATATATAGAAGATACAAAATCATATGCAGTAAACAACGACAGAAGCAAGGTTAGGAACAAAACATGAGTGAAGTACTACTTTTCTATTGACAAAAGCAATAAGAACAAAACATACGAAAAGGATTGTTATGGAGTAGTTAATAACAATTTGATTACTGATGGATGCAAGAATTGACAATGTAGCCATTCAGAATACAACATAATGAATTCGGAGCAGTGGAAACAGAACACATTCGGCTGTACCTACATAAAAAGATTTCACTGCTGCAATAACAGCGAAGGGATAGTTTCTCCGTGAAGACCAAAGACCTGCCCAACCATGACCTCGGAGCTATCTTCACGTGGTTCAGAGAAAAGTTAAAAAAAAAAAAGTCCTATCTGATTTGCACCGGCCCAGACGTGGTCCTGTAGTACTTTTCTATTAGCCTCTCTCCCCTTTCCTCACGCATCCTCTCGACATTGGCGTTCGTGACATGGTTGAGGTCTTGAGGAGCACATAGTCGGTGCCCCTGTACGTCGTCACCACCACCGGTGGAGCCTGGGCAGATACCTCGATATCAGATAGGACTCTATTAGAGCTTCTTTAGTTGGTCAGTCTATTTTCTCTTTCGTAGTTCTATTTTTTTTCTTTTCTAGATTAACGGTCTGACCCAGCTTTATTAGAAAGCTTAACGTTTGAACCTCCGATTCTGAATTGGGGTTACCAGCGTACAAAATAAGCCAAACAACTGAAAAACGGCTTCACCGATAGTCAGACAATCCCGAACCAAACTTTACGCCTCAAGAGAAGACCTTGATTAAATTTATCAATGATCGTCTCCACCAGTGCCTTAGACTTTGGCTTGAGTAGGGGGGCCCAGGGTTCGCTTTACCGATAGGAAAAAAATACCGGAGGTCACCGATAAACGGGTTTATCGGATTTCTCGGAAAATTTCTCGGTCAAAAAATAAAACAAAAAATACCTAATTTATCTAGAAAATTACTAAAGTTCTCTCTAAAGCATTTAACATTGAGAACTAGTACACAATAGCATTAATATAACATAATATTATACTTTCATGGAGGTGGACTAGTGAAAATTGCAATCTCGGCGATAAATAAAATTTACCGGACCTTAGCGATAAACGGGATTATCGGATTTCTCGGTTTTTTCTCGCCGAGATTTTATTCCCTGGGGGGGCCTCCAGTCTTGATCAGCATAATTCTCTAGTTGATTACCATCGATGGTGAAGCCATCACTAGTAGAAAACCGATCTTCGGTTCAACGTATTAGTCCTTGCTAGAGTTGGGCCCAGGCTAATGCTCAAACCGGACCGAGGGTCTACAATAGTTCCAGTTGGTAACATCAACCGAGAGTAAAGGTCCTCCGACAGGTTCAAACTGAAAGCATCCCATCAAAAGTCACTTGTGCTGTGTAGGTGGGGTGGAAAGGTATACGTGAAGCAATACATGATTAGGTCTTGGGTTTGAATCCCATGAGGCACGGAGGTGGGAGGTATTTTTTTATCCTGGAAGGACCTTTAGTCCCGTTCAAGGCAACTGGGACTAAAGAGTCATGCCCTTTACTCCTGGATCCCTAGTTGGGGCTCCAAAGAGTCATGCCCTTTACTCCTGGATCCCTAGTATTTTAAAGCTAGAGATTATGCCCTTTACAGCTCTTATGAAAAGAATTATTCACAAAATCTCTAAATTTAAAATTTTGGACGTTCAACTCGTCTTATCTTTCTATGCTTGTCATTGATTCCTTTTTGGCAATTCGTTGGATTTCCTCTTGGGTTGGAAATTAAACAAACACAAAGCAAACAGTGCATGCACCGCTTTATTATTATATAATATATATTAAACCATATATAAAAACACAACAACACTGCACGTATGCACGCAGGCTATCATGGGCACCTAAAAGTGCGTGAATGACAACGGCCGCTGCAACATTTTGTAAGAGCAGGAAGACAAGGGAATCCAGTTGGGGTGCACTGCGGCTTGTTTGGATGCGTATGTATTCATCTCAATTCACATGTGTTGAAGTGGATTAGAGTGGAATTAAACAAGTTTCATTTCATTTCATTCCAACACACGTGAATTGGAGTTACACATGTATCAAACAAAGCCTATGCTGGATGGCGAGTAGGCCCCGTGGACGCTGGATCTGGCTAATGCCGACCATGGTTGCCATCAGCAGCATCATCACGGCGGCCACGGTCACCACATCTATCTTCTTGCTGGTCACCATTTCGATCCGATGATGACTGACTACTCGCTTCTTCTGCTTCGCTCTCGCTTCCACAGGTACTCCCTCCGCTTTGTATTATAGCACATTCAAACATTCAAGAAATATCTTCAAATTTAAGGGATTCTAAGGAACAAAATAATTTTGCATTAAATAGTTGTATAAATTTGATAACTATTATTAGTCATATCAATCAATACTATTAATCATATTGATGATAGCGTCTGCTTAGAAAATAAAGTGAGGGCACATGAGTCTTTTTATGTCCTCCCTTAATTTATACTAAAATCTGTTGAACACACTATATTACAAGACATAGAGAGTACGTATATATGCGACCGTGTGGGAAGTCACCATAAAACTAAATGAGGACCGTGTGTGTGTGTGTATATATATATATATATATATATATATATATATATATATATATATATATATATATATATATATAGGGAGAGTATACTCTGTAGCTGGCTACAGAATATGTTATTCTATAGCCAGGTCTGATTTACGTGGTCCAGTCCGTCCCTGGCAAGCCCACCGAGGCATGCGCATAGGAGCCGCATTAATTAGAGGTAATTATGGTGAACGCTAGTGATCAGCATATTTATCCACAATTCCAGCGAGCACGTGCATGTCGATGGTTGCATGTGTCAAGGGCAATTACGATAAATAGATGCCAAATATAGTAGTTTAATTTACCACAAATGCACTATCCAGTTACCATAGTTGAATTTACCATAATGGTATCACTGAGTTACTGCCATCTCATTCAATCATCCAAATTGACGAAACATGTAAGTTACCATAATTGAAATTACCACAACAGTGTCATCTAGTTACCATAGTTGAAATTACCACAATCGTGTCATCGTGTTACCACGGCTCAAGTTACCACAATGAACTCAAATTACAAAGTTGGATTTACCATAATTTCATCATCACCACAGTTAAAATTACCATAATTTGTTATAGTGTCGTGTCCACTATGCACGCTAATCCGAAAAAAATAATATAGTGCACAAAAGCATTCCGTTATGTATCAAAACTCTTATAACGGGCTCAAATCAAATGTACATCAAATACGATAAGTACGACTATTTATTTTGACACCAAACATGAGCTACGAATGCCAAGACGAGGCCTTTGTGCCTCAAGTTCAGGAAGCTTCTTGACTGTGTTTTGGAGAGGTACTACATGTACAGAAGAGCAGCTGAGATAATTTGAACTGATCGAGGCACATTTTCCTGCATGGTGCATGCATCCTCACTAGAGTTGAGCTTCTCCGTTGCAATTGGCAAGGAGATCTCCGTTGCAATTGGCAAGGAGATCCCTTCTCCTAAAAAAATCACCATGAAAGGAATATCCGTAAATAATATGAGAAATTTACAAAGATTTCTTGTTAAACATCTGAATAACTATCATTAGCTAACTGGTAGTAAGTAGACTTTTTTGCGGTCATTTGGAGGGAGAATTACCATAACTCAAGATTATTATAGTAACTAGTCACTGGAGTAGGAAATATTTTTGATAACTTGAATGGTGTTAGATGATACTTAGGAGTAAAAATTACCATAATATATTGCTAAACTATTCTAAGAAAACAAATTACTATAATGATACTAGTTACAAATTACAAGATCTTATCATGAAATAGTTACAAAAAATCGAATAGCATGATATCGTAATTAGGATATGGTAAATTAGAATGTAGTTACGACAATATATTTACTACATTTTTTGCAGAATTATTTACCACAAACATGTACTATGCATATAAGCATTTACAATAATACTACAGATATTTGATACTAAGAATATTTACGAGAATTTGCACTTAGAATATTTACGAGAATTTTCTATTATATTACCTGAACATAAGAACACTTATATTTACGAGAAATGTGTACTATGAATGTAAAAATTTACAAGAATACTGTGAACATTTTGTACTAGATTGATGACAAAATTATTAAGAACGATCAAATTTACCATCAGTGTAAGTTATATTATATTTCAAAACTATCATAGGACAGCAATGCTTACCTTGAGATTGATGTATATAATTTATTGGATACAAATAAGTACGAGAATTTTGTGGTAGGAAATTAGATATTTTACTAAACAGGGGCAAGGCATTCAACTATTTGGACCCGCACAAATTGGGTTGACTAAAGGAACACTACTCACTACCTAAATTTGCTAGAATCATACTGAAACATACGCGCCTAGTTTGAGATAACAAATTAGATCAACAGCATGCATGCAACCTAGTTTGAGATGCCTGATTAGATCAAGAGTGTGTGCAGGGAAGACAAAATATACATGGATGAGATAAATCACCTCAATAGCCTATCTCCGCTAGCCTGATGTGGATGTGCAGGGAAGACACGAGCTATCCGACATAGCCATGGAGGGCCGCCGCCGCTGCCGTAAAGGCCATGGTGTGGATCTGGATCCGCGCATTGACTCACTGAGATGCCAGATCCACCGCCTGGGAGACGGGCGCCGCCGCCGCCACCATAGAGGGGGCCTCCACGAAGGAGGATGCCGCCACCTCCTACCGACGGATCCACGCGAGGTGAGTCACTCCGTAGTCGGCGTCACCATCCACGCGAGGTCGTCGCTCCCTCGCCGGGGCTGCCATCCGAGTGAGGCGGGTCGCGTCGCCACCGGGGAGGCCCGTGCACGCGGGTCGGGCCGCATCGACGCCGGACCTCATCCGCGCGAGGCGGGGGCGCACGAGGGAGAAGCAGTCGTGGCTGCCGGTTGGAACGAGGATCCGCCGCAGCCGTGGGGAAGAAGCGGCCTGGCCGCCGGTGAGGGAGGAGACGCCACTCCTAGCATTGCCGTCGAGGATTTGTGTTGTTTTGGGGAGCTCCAGTCCACGGATGGTGGTTTCGGCAAATTGTTACTATGGGCGATGGAAAAGGAAAGAGCAAAATCAGGGGAAGTGAAATCAGTGCATGCGTGAGTCTCAAAAAAAAAGAAGAAAATCAATGCATGCGTGTATTAATTAGTAACGAAGGGGACCACGTCGAGCCGAGTCAAAACGTGAATGGACGGGCCTAGTTGTTGCGCTGGTCTCGTGAGTTTTGATCCGGCTACAGAATACCATATTCTACAGCCAGCTACGGTGTAACAGTTCTATATATATATATATATATATATATATATATATATATATATATATATATATATATATATATATATATATATATATATATATACTCCCTCTGTCCTCTAATATATAGTGCATTCTAAAGACCTTAGGACATGATTAATAGTGATTGATTGATAAATAGCAAGTAACACCATAATACCTACCAAATTTATAAAACTATTTAATGCAGAATCCCTATTTGAGGACATTTTTGAATGTTTAGATGTGCTATGTTACAGGATAGAGGGAGTATATCTACATCTACATCTATATCTATAATATATAATCTATACGTAATATTAAAACCCAAAATTTTATATCATTTTTTCACCCACCTCCTGCTAACTACTTTTTTACTTCACAAAGTGCACTCACGCCCTCCGTGTTTCATATGTACCAAACTCATCACTGGTGCTCATACGAATTAGAACAAATTATGTCTAGCGATGGCGATACGGAGTCTGATTTCAAAACGTATTGGGCCACACTCTCTATCTTACATGTGACTTGGACTCATGGCGTGCTCATATGAGTTAGAGCAACTCGTGTCTAGAGATTGTTGACATGGAGTCAGATTCCAAGATGTATTAAAAAGCCGCCGCACCACGTTGCTAGGGTGGCTATCGCCACTAGGGTCTAGAGGTGAGCAGAGGTGGAGCTAGTCGCCGCCCCAGCTATTGGTGTGCTCACCTCCAGGCCCCGGACAACCCTTCTTCCTTAGCTCTGGCTGCCGAGCATCCACAACTCTGTGTCATGGCGATGAGTGGAGACAGCCGATTGAAGGAGACAATGACATGCGGCTAGAGGCTAGGCCTATTTTTTCCAGTTTGATTCAACCCAAGAGCAGGCCATATGAAGCCCAACCATCCCACTTATGCACATGCCCACTTGCTCAGTGAATAATTGTTCCCAATTCCCCAATCGAGCATCCTCCATCCTCGATCTCCAACTCCAACCCTAGCCGATGCTGGCGAGCACCAAGCAAGCGGGTGGGTAGCTGTCGGCCCGCCGCCCACCGTTTACCGGCGGCTTGATCGCGTGGAGAAGCAAAAACCGAGCGACATAGCAAGAGCGCGCAGCTCAGTGGCCTTCACTCGGAGAGGTGGCGACACAAGCACGTTGCACACGATCGCGTGGAGCGAGTGGTAGCGGCCTATGACCCGCTAGGAGCTGCAACTACGAGCCTGATGAAGAGAGGAGAGGAGCATGAGCTAGAACAACCACCCATGGGCAAGTCACACTACTACGATAAACTTAACTGAGGCAGAAAAATGGATTCCCCGAGGCAGGCAACCCGTCCACCTCGGTCTAAAGGTTAGGGTAAATCAATCTTTACTGAGGCGGATCAAATGTCTGCCTTGGTTAATCAAATAAAAAACAAAAAATAACAAAACCCATGGACAAGCCCAGCGAGCCCATCCAGGAGGGGAGTTGTGGGGCGCCGCCGGGAGGGGAGAGGTGGAGGCCCGCGACCGACTCGGAGAGGGAGAGGGAGGTGCGCACTCGGGGAGCAAGGAGACCGACACCGCATCCTATCGGGGGAGGGAGATGGGAGAGGAGTGGGAGATGAGAGAGTGGGGGAGAGGAAACCCTAAGTTGTGTTTTTATACATAAACGCGTCTATCAGGCTTCGTCTGGGCCTCGTCCTTTTTTCCAAGGCGGGCCATTTAGGATGTCCGCCTTCGAAAATGGAGGAATTAAGACCCGCCTCAGTTAATACATTTTAGGAGGCGGTTATTTTTGAACCGCCTCTGTAAATCGATTTTGCGATGCGGTTAATTGTGACTGCCTCGGTTAATAAAAACGACAGCCTCGGTTAATAAAAATGACCGCCTCGGTTAATCCTAGGCATTAACCAAGGCGGTTCAAATGCCCGCCCGCCTCCGAGCCCCTTTGCCAAATGCCCCGGTTAAGTTTGATTGTAGTAGTGTCAACAACAAAGCAGGGCACCAGCTGGATTTGGTCAAGCCAACGATGGGAGGAGTTGGGTGAGGTAATGCTTGTGCAATTTCTAGTTTTATTCATTTTTTTATCTATTTTCAGTGTTTAATACTTAATTAATCTTCATGTTAGAAGTATTGTCCGAAGTTCTTTGTTCATTGCTTTGCTATAATTTGTGTTCCATGTGTGGTTTTTTTTTCATTTCTTCCTAGAGTTTGCCCCACTTAGGGGTTGTTTGGATGAACTAGGACTAACAACCAGTCCTATTAGCTCCTCTGAGTGAACTAACAACTAATTCATGACCAGTGGACTAAGAATTAGTCTGCCTGTTTGGATACTTAAGGACTAAAAATTAGTTAACTAGTTGTTAATTCTATGGATAAAACAGGGCCTTAGAAAGTTTTTCTGGCTCTGCTACTGGAGGTGAGCAAGCCGATAGTTCGGGCAGCTGCCCCATCACGCCACTAGGGTGGCTCCACCCTTTGATTATAAATCTAACCCACCCAAGTTTGTATTATAATAATTGTTAGCTAAATTATTGGTCAAAAGTTATAGTACATCGAGGCTTATTTCTTAAAATTATATTTCATCCATGTCCATCTAAATCTAGTTCCACTGCACAGTTTGCTGAAGCAAAATTTATTGTTAGAACGAGCCGGCTTTTTTCCCCTTTGGTTAGCGGAGTCCTATAAATTTATGGCTAATTTAGAAGCTTAAATCCTCTTGGGACCCATGACTTTTTCCAGGGTGCGAAATTCATGGGAAAATAATTTGAATAATTATTTAGTTTTCTATGGAGGGTTTTCCATCCCTGGGTGTGCCTTCTAAATTAGCCCAGCTAATCACCATTATTATTGATGTGACTATGTCCCTTTATCTCTTTCGTAGTGATCAGCCGTGTTTATTTACCATCAATCATCACCATACTATCCTACTCCTTTGGATTCTTCATGGGAGTATCCTATTGCGTTTCGTTTCCAGTAGCGATCTTCCTGTCTTCCTTTGTATTTGATTTGGCACATCTTAGGCCCCCTTTGAATTGCACATTTTTTTTCTTAAATTCTACATTTATATTTTTATAAAATTAAATTGATTTTTGTATGAATCCTGTGATTTATATTTTTATAAAATTAAATTGATTTTTGTATGAATCCCTGGGTGTGCCTTCTAAATTGATTTATATTTTTACCGGCGGCTTGATCGTGAAGAGAAGAAGAAACCGAGCGACATAGCAAGAGCGCGCAGTGCAGTGGCCTTCGGTCGGCGATGTGGCGACGCAAGCACGTTGCACACGATCGCGTGGAGTGAGTGGTAGCGGTCTGCGACCCGCTAGGAGCTACAACTGCGAGCCTGATGAAGGGAGGAGAGGAGCATGAGCTAGAACAGCCACCCATGGGCAAGTCACACTACTATGATAAACTTAACTAAGGCAGGAAAAAAGGATTCCCCGAGGCGGGCAACCCGTCC
This sequence comes from Saccharum hybrid cultivar R570, assembly GCA_038087645.1. NCBI lineage: Eukaryota > Viridiplantae > Streptophyta > Magnoliopsida > Poales > Poaceae > Saccharum > Saccharum hybrid cultivar. The sequence goes on along the minus strand of JAQSUU010000262.1, from coordinate 2,112,503 downwards.
ACCTCAGTCTAAAGGTTAGGGTAAATCAATCTTTACCGAGGCGATTCAAATGTCCGTCTCAGTTAATCAAATAAAAAACAAAACCCATGGACAAGCCTAGCGAGCCCATCCAGGAGGGGAGTGGTGGGGTGCCGCCGGGAGGGGAGAGGTGGAGGCCCGCGACCAACTCGGAGAGGGAGAGGGAGGTGCGCGCTCGGGGAGCAAGGAGACCGACACCGCATCCTATCGGGGGAGGGAGATGGGAGAGGAGTGGGAGATGAGAGAGTAGGGAGAGGAAACCCTAAGTTGTGTTTTTATACATGGTCGCGTCTATCAGGCCTCATCTGGGCCTCGTCCTTTTTTCCAAGGCGGGCCATTTAGGATGTCCGCCTTCGAAAATGGAGGAATTAAGACCCGCCTCAGTTAATACATTTTAGGAGGCGATTATTTTTGAACCGCCTCTGTAAATCGATTTTGCGATGCGGTTAATTGTGACTGCCTCGGTTAATAAAAACGACAGCCTCGGTTAATCTTAAGCATTAACCAAGGCGGTTCAAATGCCCGCCCGCCTCCGAGCCCCTTTGCCAAATGCCCTGGTTAAGTTTGATTGTAGTAGTGTCAGCGACAAAGTAGGGGCACCAGCTGGATTTGGCCAAGCCAACGATGGGAGGAGTTGGGTGAGGTAATGCTTGTGCAATTTCTAGTTTTATTCGTTTTTTATCTATTTTTAGTGTATAATACTTAATTAATCTTCATATTAGAAGTATTGTCTGACGTTCTTTGTTAATTGCTTTGCTATAATCTGTATTCCATGTGTGGTTTTTTTCATTTCGTCTTAGAGTTTGCCCCACTTAGGGGTTGTTGAGATGAACTAGGACTAACAACTAGTCCTATTAGCTCCAATGAGTGAACTAGTGAACTACTGGTTTATGACCAGTGGACTAAGAATTAGTCTGCCTGTTTGATACTTAGGGACTAAAAATCAGTCAACTAGTTGCCAGTTCTATGGATCCAAATAGGGCCTTAAAAAGTTTTTCTGGCTCTGCTACTGGATGTGAGCACGCCGGTAGTTCGGGCAGCTGCCCCATCATGCCACTAGGGTGGCTCCACCCTTTGATTATAAATCTAACCCTACCAACTTTGTATTATAATAATTGTTAGATAAATTATTGGTTAAAAGTTATAGTATATCAAGGCTTATTTCTTAAAATTATATTTCATCCATGTCCATCTAAATCTAGTTCCACTGCACAATTTGCCGAAGCCAAATTTATTGTTAGAACAAGCCGGCTTTTCCCCCCTTTGGTTAGCTGAGTCCTATAAATTTATGGCTAATTTAGAAGCTCAAATTCTCTTGGGATCTATGAATTTTTCCGGGGTGCGAAATTCATGGAGAAATAATTTGAATAATTATTTATTTTTTCATGGAGTCCCTGGGTGTGCCTTCTAAATTAGCCCAGCTAATCACCATTATGTGACTATGTCCCTTTTATCTCTTTCGTAGTGATCAGCCGTGTTTATTTATCATCAATCATCACCATACTATCCTACTCCTTTGGATTCTTCATGGGAGTATCCTATTGCGTTTCGTTTCCAGTAGCGATCTTCCTGTCTTCCTTTGTATTTGATTTGGCACATCTTAGGCCCCCTTTGAATTGCACATTTTTTTTTCTTAAATTCTACATTTATATTTTTATAAAATTAAATTGATTTTTGTATGAATCCTGTGAAATTCATGCTTTTCAAAGGTGTTCTTATTATTTTTGTGGAGTTCAATGTCTCCAAAATAAAGATTCAAAAGTAATAAGACATGTATGGTTCTTGAACCTACCTGATAGTGTTTTGTAATATAAAATCCTCCTAGATGAATAAAGAGGGTGGTGTTGCTTAGAAAAATTCAATAGTTAAAGAGTAGGCGTGATTGGATGGGCCTAATTGCAATCAGGCCCATCTGTCAGCACAGGGGCTCGCATGTAACCAGGCCCACCTGCCTGTCAACCCCTCGATTCACTCTGCAGCTCCCTCCACCTCACTCGCGCAATTCGTCGAACTCGAACACTGCCATGGCAGCCGCCGCTGCCGACGTCGACGCCAAGCTCGAATCCTTCCTCCAATGGCTCCAGGTCGCTCCCTCTCCTTTTCCCATATCCCGTCCAACCCTTGCTCCCCCTAAACCCCGACCCTCTCCCTTTCCGCTGCAGGCCAACGGCGCCGACCTCCGCGGCTGCACGATCCGCGCATGCGGCGGCAAGGGTTTTGGTGTCTTCTCCACCGCCGCCCCCGAGCCGGGCTCCAACGACGGTAACTCTCCTCTCCTCTCCCCCTCCCCCCGAATTGACGAGGCTCATCCGGGCGTTGCGCCGGTGCGGTGCAGGGGTGGCGATGGTGGTGCCGCTCGACCTCGCCATCACGCCGATGCGGGTGCTGCAGGACCCACTTGTCGGCCCGCGGTGCCGCGCGCTCTTCGAGGAGGGACGTGTCGACGACCGCCTCCTCGTCATGCTCTTCCTCATGGCCGAGCGCCGACGCCCTGGCTCACTCTGGAAGCCGTAAGACCGCAATCTGCAACCGAATTCCCCTTGCCCCCGCACATGGAAATAATTTGAACCGTAGCTGAAGTGATGGGTCACTGCATTGGCAGATATTTGGATATGCTTCCGAGCACCTTCGGAAGCTCCCTTTGGTTTACTGAGGAAGAGCTTGCCGAACTGGAAGGGACGACGCTGCATCGGGCGACAGTGATCCAGGTTCATCTGTGCACACTGTTGTTGTTAGACTTCTGTCTTGGGGATATTGGATGGTAAAGACAATCAATCTGTTTTGGGATGATTTTGTTTCAGAGGAAGTCATTGCAATCCTCATTTGATGAGAAGGTTAAAGGACTCGTTGAGGAGCTTTTACATGTCGATGAATCAGAAAGGTTTGGATTCAGTTTGCACCATTTTGTTCTTATATTTATTTAGCAAGCATGCTGCATGCTTAAGTGTCGTTTATAAATCATAGAATCTTAATTTCTGTGGGGCCTCAATGCAGGGGCTAAGCTATGGCTTGCCACCGGGGTTAGCCGACCCATACAATCTTGAGAATTTCAATGGAAAATACTGTATGTAGTGCTAATAGTTTCTAGTGATTACATCCATTATCAGACTAAGACCCCAGTGATTATTTGGCTTGCCTTCACCCCTGCATCAATGCACGGCATTACACCAGATGCTATTTTACAGACATGATTCCCACAAGGATGCTGCATGACTAGTGTTCTCAAGAGGCATTACACACCTTTGTGTGATGGCAAGAGTCTTGTGTTCATCTAGGATGTTTTCAGTTGATTCATGGTAGAAATCTTACTGTCATGATATTCACAGCGTGGTGGCATTTATGTAAACTGTATATACCTTGTTTATGAGGTATGGATTTAGTTTATAAGGTGTTTGAAATTCACTTCTAGTGTGGCTTATGGTTACCCATTTTGGTTTATTGACTTTTAGAGTCTATTTTGATCTGAATAGCCTTTTTCAGCTAGCCCTTACTACACTTGCAAATCTTATGTTATTGACCTAATTGCATCTCTCGTGATTTTATATTTGTTTCAAAATGTACTTAAGACCCATCAATTCACAAATTTAACATCACCCAAATAATGACATACCTATGTATGCTCTCATGGCCTCATGTTGAAATTTGAATCACTCTGATTGTGCTGTAATAATGCTGGTGATTCTTCTAACTCTTTTATGCTGCATCACTTCTTATGCGCAAATACTGGCCTGTTTTTGTGCAACCAAGGAGCTGATGCTAGGGCCTACCGACCTAGCAATTGCATCTAATTCTGCTTAGCATCAAATTATCAGTTAGGCGTTTCTAAAATATTGTCAGTTATTCAGCTTTTTAGGTGCATGGGTATCTATTTATTAGGTGCCCGGTCGTTGTCTTTGTCTCATTGATTGAGTTGTTAGGAGCCTGAAAACTGACAGAATGTTGCATCATGCTTAAGCACATACATATTAACTTCATTCCATATCACTTCTCTTCTGCGGTTCTGCCATCTCCTCAAGTAAGCCAGTGCCATCTGGCTCTGTTTTCTTGAAAGGTTCATTGTTATTGCTTGATACATAAAGTATTATGTTTAGTAAGAAAAAAACAAGATTATTCTATTTCTATTGTACTCCCTCTCAAGTAAATTGGTGCCTCCTGGCCTTTCTCTCCGAAACTAAGATTCGTTACATTGCTTGTAGCATGTTTGCTGAGAAATGTACTCCTTTTGATCCGCTTGAAACTTTCCATTCGTTAAATGTTAATACTATCAAAACTGTTTTGCAGCTCAATTGAAGTGTTGTTTGAGGACTTCCTTTGGTATGTAATAACTCTTGTTTGTACTAAAGTTAGAAATGACATACTGTAAACTTCACTTGATATCATTTTAACATCTTGATTGATCATGCCATTGTGGACTGTGGACAATGCTGTATTAATGTAATGTTGTAAACAGTACATGGGATCTGAGAATCAAGAGAAGAAGACAATCCTGAAATGTTGTAATCAAGAAGAAACAGAAGAATCTTTTGTGGTTTTTTTTTTTGTTTATGACAGTGTAGATTAGTTAGGTATCATCTGTTACAATAGTATAACAATTAGGAGTTCATTTTCACCATGATTAGTAGTGTTGTATAGCTATACTATTTTACCTGCAAATCTACCATGCAATTGGATGTTCAGTATAGCCACGTACATAAATGAGTTAGCCACATGAAAAAGCAATAGCTGAACCAAATAAGGCGTGACAAGGTATTACTGTATTAGTCATTCAAAAAAAGTTAACATGTTTCAATATCTAGCATCGAGTACCTGCTTCCTTTTCCTGTGGTCAGGGTGAAAATTTGATCGGTGTTAAGGAATCTGCAATTCTTACTTGATTAAAGTGATGGTGTCAAGGATTAGTTCTTTCCACAAGTGTACATAATCAAAAGTTTAATGAAACTCCCATATAGACATCCCAATTTTATTATCTCCAGCTATTTTTCTTTCTAATCAGCAGTATGAGTCTTTGACAGGGCAAACTCAATCTTCTGGACTCGAGCACTGAACATACCACTGCCTCATTCTTATGTTTTTCCGGGGTCATGTGGCGATGAACAAATCAGAACCGGCAATGATGCTTGCTATTCTAGCCCCCCTGCCCAACAGGTCAATTTCAAACCTTCCAACCTAGCACTGGTATCATAATTGAAACTGAATTCAACATTGTGTCATGGTCACAAATCTTACAATTTGGAACGTAGGGAGTAGGTAAATGTACTATCCCCACCATCAAATGAGCCTCAGGATTGTTTCAGAGTTTTAAAAGTTGAAACTGAATTCAACATTGTGTCATGGTCACAAATCTTCAGTCTCGAGCCATTTCGGACTTTGGAGGATTGGTATCATAATTGTACCTGTATGCTCAAGTGGGTATCCTCTTCCTAACATAGAAATAGTTAAAGAAACTTCGTGAGGCTCTGGTATACCATGGGCATCATTTCTGCTCGTGCTTTCTGGCATCTTCACTATTATTTTTAAATGGTTTTCTTCATCCATATGTTCTTGTGCCAAAAATACTTGCTCTTTTTTTTGGCAGGAAATTGAGGTTACAGCTAAGGATCATAGTGCTGATGACAATTCTAAATCAAGTAACACAGAGTCAATTTGGGTTGAGGGCCTTGTCCCAGGAATTGATTTCTGCAATCATAGTAAGGGTTCTATATTTAATTCATCAACTACAGTCTGACAAAGTATTGCCTGTTTTTCGACAAGAAAGTAAACATGTATGATGTATCTGTTAGTCTAGCATCACTCTTTCCCTGTTATAAGCTAGTTTGATTGTATTCACTAGATGTAAAGGCACTGGCAACATGGGAAGTTGATTCTGTGGGAAATGCTACTGGAATTCCTGCTTCAATGTACCTCTTGCTTGGTAACTTTTATGATCCAACCTTCTTTTTGTATAGTTCACCACATGATAAATGAACTTTGTGGCTTTCCTTTAAGCTAATATTCTCAGTAAGATAATTATTCCCGTTATGATTAACTGTATGTATTCGTTTCTTTCTGAAGCTGATAAAAGTTCTGCTGAGGCTGGAGCAGAGGTCTGCATAAACTATGGCAACAAAGGAAATGAGGTATTACTCGCAAAAATATGTGTAGATCTAGTGTTATTAGTTTACCGCTAATGTTTTCTTCTTTTTTATTTTAGTTTTCCGTTTTTTTTATTATAGTTGCCGTTGTATGACCTTGGATCACTCTCTTTGTCTCACATATTCTTGTTTAGGCTCTCTATCACACTTTTTGTAATATACTAATACGGCACCATGATACTTGTGTGATTGTCTCTTGTGGAACAATAGAAACCATTACAGGAAATTTCTTTAGATCTGTATTCTTAGGCCTTAGTTACAATTTTGGCAAAGAAATCCAGAAAACAATATAATGTTTCCTGGTCTTGACGATGCATAATCAAAATCAAATGAGAGGGATGCACTGCTTGAAGATTATGTGGCTTTTTTTTTCCCTGGGGTCTGGTGATTTGATTTGAGTGGCACATGGATTCATATATCCTTAGTTCCTTATGGATTTACTTCTAGTGCAAATGCTGAATTATTGCTCTAGATTTCACACTGATCATACTTAGAGGTGAAAAGATGGTTTTGTTCCATGTTTAATAGTTTAACAACTAGAATAGCCTTACTGATGAAGTATTGTACTTTGTGTACTTACAGGAACTACTGTACCTCTATGGATTTGTGGTTGACAACAATCCTGATGATTATCTCATGGTAACCCTCATAATGATGTATGTGCTAAAAGATATTAATTTAGAATTTTTCCATTTATCTTTTGTAGCCAATAAATAAAGAAAGGTCAGAATTTGGACTATTAAACTGACCAAGTATATGTTTGGCTTAAAAATCTGTGATACAAATCAGTTTACCATCCTGCGATATTTGGAAACCTAACTCTATTGCTCTTTGGAGCAACCAAAGGAGGAACACTTGCTGTGGAAAGTTGAAAGAAAAGGATGAAGTCATTATTCGCTACTAATTCCTTTCTCATTTATTGCTGAGTCAATAGAGCTAGGATTTGAAATTTCATAGAATAACATATCCGTGTCTTGTCCTTTGTATAAGTTACTCAGAAACCGTACAATTATTCAATTGGCTGTTTGAAAGGCTTCACGTGTTTACAGGATTAAATTGTTAAGATTCAGTATTTTTCCCTCTTTTGGCATACTTACATCAACCAAATAAAATGCATCAAGGATGGGACAGATCGACTTCTGGTGAAGGATGAGGAGATCAAGGACAGATGGAGAGAGTACTTCGACAAGCTGTTTAATGGGGAGAATGAGGGTCCTGCCCTTGAGTTGGACGACTCATTTGACGATACCAACAGACGCTTTGTGAGGAGAATTCAGGAGGCAGAGATCGGAGAGGCTTTGAAGAGGATGAAGGGAGGTAAAGCGATGGGCCCTGATGGTATCCCCATTGAGGTGTGGAGATACCTAGGCGCCAGAGCGATAGTATGGTTAACTAAGCTTTTTAACCTTATTTTTCGGTCAAACAAGATGCCTGAAGAATGGAGAAGTATATTAGTACCTATCTTCAAGAACAAGGGAGATGTTCAAAGTTGTACTAACTACCGTGGGATTAAGTTGATGAGTCATACGATGAAGCTCTGGGAGAGGGTTATCGAGCATCGCCTAAGGAGAGTGACACATGTGACCCAAAATCAGTTTGGGTTCATACCTGGTAGGTCGACCATGGAGGCGATTTTCTTATTACGACAATTGATGGAGAGATATAGGGAGCAGAAGAAGGACTTGCACATGGTCTTTATTGACCTCGAGAAGGCATATGACAAAGTACCGAGAAATGTCATGTGGTGGGCCTTGGAAAAGCACAAAGTCCCAACTAAGTACGTTACCCTCATCAAGGATATGTACAGGGATGTGGTGACGTTTGTTCGAACATGTGATGGCGACACCAGTGACTTTCCAATTAAAATAGGACTGCATCAGGGGTCAGCTTTGAGCCCTTATTTATTTGCTTTGGTGATGGATGAGGTCACAAGGGACATACAAGGTGATATCCCTTGGTGTATGCTCTTTGCTGATGATGTGGTGCTAGTTGACGACAGTAGGGCGGGAGTTAATAGGAAGTTAGAACTATGGAGGCACACGTTAGAGTCGAAAGGGTTCAGACTTAGTAGGACTAAGACCGAGTATATGAGGTGCGATTTCAGCGCGACTAGGCACGAGGAGGGAGACGTTAGCCTCGATGGGCAAGTGGTGGCCAAGAAGGATACTTTTCGGTATTTAGGGTCGATGCTACAAAAGGATGGAGACATTGATGAAGATGTTAGGCATAGAATTTCAGCCGGTTGGTTGAAATGGCGTCAAGCTTCTGGCGTTCTCTGTGACAAAAGGGTGCCTCAGAAGCTGAAAGGTAAGTTCTATAGGACGGCGATTCGTCCGGCGATGTTATATGGTGCTGAGTGTTGGCCTACAAAAAGGCGACATGTCCAGCAATTGAGTGTAGCGGAGATGCGTATGTTGCGTTGGTGTTGTGGGCACACAAGGAGGGATAGAGTACGGAACGACGATATTCGGGATAGGGTTGGGGTGGCACCAATTGAGGAGAAATTGATTCAACATCGGTTGAGATGGTTTGGACATGTCCAACGGAGGCCTCCTGAGGCGCCGGTGCGTAGTGGAGTTCTAAAGCGGGCCGATAATGTAAAGAGCGGTAGAGGTCGACCTAAACTAACTTGGGACGAGTCCGTTAAGAGAGATCTTAAGGAGTGGAATATCCCCAAGGATTTAGGTATGGATAGGAGCGCTTGGAGATTAGCAATCAACGTGCCTGAACCGTGACATCTTTTGTCTTGTGCCCTTTATGTCCCTTTATGTGTCTCCCTGTTTCTCGTCTCTTTTGGGTTTCATCTCTAGCCTACCCCAACTTGCTTGGGACAAAAGGCTATGTTGTTGTTGTTGTTGTTGTTGTTGTTTGGCATACTTACATAAGATGTATCTAATAAAGTAAGCTCTGGTTACTTACTAAGTGCAGGTTCATTATCCTTTGGAAGCTCTTAGACAGATCCAGTCTGCTGATACAAAAATGCAGCTACTAGAGATGCAGGTACTGCCAAGGGATTAGCCCTTTTCCATCCTATTCATGCATTGCTTCTATCATTATATTAAGGTGCTACCTGTACATGCCAGGGTTTTGGGAATCGCCTACTAGTAATAAGTACCTTGTGCGTATTAATTACCTTATATATCGCTTTTGATTGTTAATTTGTACGAAGATTTCAAAATTTGTCCCTGATCAGGACTGCTCAAGATTATGATGACTGCACTAACCAGATCAGGCCCTCTAAGCCTTCATTACTTCCATGAATCTCACTTTGTGTGTCTTCTGTATTTTGCAGAAGGGCGAATTGAGATGCCTCCTACCCAGAAGATTGCTTGATAATGGATTTTTTGGTATCCGTTCCAATGAAGATAACGATAGCAAGAAGAATACTAGTCCATTTTCAAGTTTTAGTTGGAGTGGTCAATGCAAAGTTCCATCATATCTTCACAAAATTGTTTTCCCTCAGGAATTTATGAGTACTCTACGGACGATTGCCATGCAAGAACATGAGCTTGAACAAGTTGCTTCTTTACTTGGAGAGGTTAGCACTTTTTACGGTGTATTTTAAGCCAAGAGTTGACTCCTAAGGCTATAATCTCATGATTTAGATTTGGATTTTATTCTTAAGGCGTCATACTACATTTTCTGGAGATGCAATGATCAGCGATTACTTCTGAATTGATCTGTTGATAACTGTATACTGAAAGGGAGTACGAGAGACTAGTGACTGTGCACGTAAGAATCTTTTCTTAGCCATTTATTGTGCCAAAATGGCAGAATTCCATGTAGCGTGATTTAGGCATGCTTTGTTAGCTGACATCCTGCTCCTATGACTCAACTTGGAGTCCTTAGGTTTCAAAATCTTAAAACTAACTAGCACGGGTGCTTTCACACTCTTGTAATGTGTGCAGCTACATAATTTGCTGCATATGCCCCTGTTTTTGTGGCAGCTCCAGATGATAGTTATTTCATGTCGTTTGCATGGAGGCACTAGTTTTTGGCATCACATCCATGATCCTTGTCATGAAGGCTGCATTCATGAATAGGAGCTTTACTGGCTATGCTGCTGCAGCAGCAGCAACAACAACAACAACATAGCCTTTTGTCCCAAGTAAGTTGAGGTAGGCTAGAGATGAAACCCAAAAGAGACGAGAAATAGAGAGACACATAAAGGGATATAAAAGACACAAGACAGAAAGAGGTCACGGTTCAGGCACGTTGATTGCCAGTCTCCAAGCGCTCCTGTCCATAGCTAAATCCTTGGAGATATTCCACTCCTTTAGGTCTCTCTTAACGGACTCGTCCCAAGTTAGTTTAGGTCGACCTCTACCGCCCTTTACATTATCGGCCCACTTTAGAACCCCACTACGCACCGGCGCCTCAGGAGGCCTCCGTTGGACATGTCCAAACCATCTCAACCGATGTTGAATCAATTTCTCCTCAATTGGTGCCACCCCAACCCTATCCCGAATATCGTCGTTCCGGACTCTATCCCTCCTTGTGTGCCCACAACACCAACGCAGCATACGCATCTCTGCTACACTCAATTGCTGGACATGTCGCCTTTTTGTAGGCCAACACTCAGCACCGTATAACATCGCCGGATGAATCGCCGTCCTATAGAACTTACCTTTCAGCTTCTGAGGCACCCTTTTGTCACAGAGGACGCCAGAAGCTTGACGCCATTTCAACCAGCCGGCTGAAATTCTATGCCTAACATCTTCATCAATGTCTCCATCCTTTTGTAGCATCGACCCTAAATACCGAAAAGTATCCTTCTTGGCCACCACTTGCCCATCGAGGCTAACGTCTCCCTCCTCATGCCTAGTCGCGCTGAAATCGCACCTCATGTACTCGGTCTTAGTCCTACTAAGTCTGAACCATTTCAACTCTAACGTGTGCCGAAAGGGTTCAGACTTAGTAGGACTAAGACCGAGTACATGATGTGCGATTTCAGCGCGACTAGGCATCGCACCTCATCTTACTGGCTATGCATGCCGTCAAAAAGTATTCATGAAGCAATTGTGATCTCAAGTTTCACAACAAGTTCATTTCCTGATCTAACGTCAGCATTCAGATGAAGATTAACTTTTGTTTTCAGCATCATTCTATATGGCGTGTTTAACTGGTGACTATGCTTATATTTGAGGTGCTCAAAGAATTTATTTGGATGCAATGCATCTAAACTTGAAATACGACAGATTCTGTATTATGCTGCAAATTGATTCTAGGGCCTTTGCTGAATTTGTTCTTGCTAGGTTGGATCTAGTGAAGATAGAGAAACATCTGATGCAGAGATCCAAAGTGCTATTTGGGAGGTCTGCGGTGATCAGGGTGCACTGGGTTTGCTTGTGGATCTTCTTGGGGTCAAGTAATTACTTTTATCTTCCTATTGATGTATTTTGGATCATATAGCCATCTTTGGTATAGCATCAAGAATAACCCATAGATCATCACTCCATTCATTTTGCAAGAATGGCTGAACTTGAAGAGGGCTCTGGAACAGAAGCATCTGACACCAAACTGCTTGAGCAGTTTGATTCCATTCAGTCAGAAGACTGCGCGAGGTGAGCAGATCATTTTTTGGTTTTTCTGAGTTTTTTTAGTTTTATTTTTCTTATCTTAAATTCACATCCATGCATGGTACTATACTTATTTCCTGCAATGTACTATGGGGCACTATTGAAAAATTATTATTTTAGGATAAAACATGAATAGCCCCAATATTCAATATGTGCATGGAGCTAACAGATTTTAGAGCATGTCTTTGTTTATCAACCTCCTGTTTTATCGTAAACCATTTTCTTTGTGCTCTCAGTGAAAGTGATGAGAAGCACAAAAGGAAGTCAAAAATAAATTACCGTTCATGTATAGTGTACCGAAGAGGGCAAAAGCAGCTGACAAGGTTGTTCCTGAGGGAGGCAGAGTATCTTCTGGAGCTTTCTGCAAAAGAACAGACCTAACAAACTTATCTGGTATAAATTTTCTTCTCTCTATTTTCCAGTAAAATTTCTAAGGTTTTATACAGTTGTAGTTGTAGAAGTAATTTCCGTGTAAGTGTGGATATTTCAGTAGAGGCATGGTAGTTTGAGTCAATTTACAACTGCAATGTTTTAAAAATCATATTCCACGGCATAGTTTGCAGTGCAAGTCATTTTGTACATATGATAGCAAAGCATAATTTCTATGCTCCCCAAGCTTGCTTTGGATTATTCAAGTGTTTCCTCTGCAATGTTTGGCCATGCCTGATTTGATTAGAAGTTACTCCCGAATCACATGAAAAAAGAGTGTACAGACAGGGGCGGAGGCAAATATTTGGCAAGGCTTGGCCTCCGCCATACCTAAAACATGTATATGTATTATATTATATATAGCACTGAGCTGTTCGGCTGATGGTTTTGTGGCTGATAAGCCGGCTGATGTTGTTTTGTTGTGAGAGAAAAACATTATATCATAGTTGATAAGTCGGGCTGATAAGTTCAAGCGAACAATGCGGTGTATAGTTGATAGTTACATTATACATATTTGACTTTTATAAACCCGCCACACAAGGAAAATATTCGTGCATCCGCCACTGTGTACAGAAAGGCATCAGATGGCTTAAAAAACACTTGCAGTGATAAAGGTTGCAATATATTTTCTTACTTGTTTACGATCGTGGCATTGGCAGGCCTGCATCAGGTCTTGAATCGCAGAGTTGTCAAACTAGTGCTGGTGGCCACATCCGATGGAGGAATGGCCAAAAGAGGCACTGGCTGTGTTAAGAGTTTTTGATGGGGTTTGACCTAACCTGTACCCTCTCGGATCCTACGGGCAGGAGGCCTTGTTTGCCAGGGGTGGCATTCAGACACTTACTATATATTGATCTTCTTCGTTTCGTTCCCTTGCGAAAGCACTTCATTCCAGAGGAGTACGGCCATGTTTAGTTCTAAAAATTTTTAAGATTCCCCATCATATCGCATGTTTGGACACATGTATGGAGTATTAAATGTAGACGAAAAAAACTAATTATACATTTTGGTAGAAAACCACGAGACGAATCTTTTGAGCCTAATTAGTCCATGATTGGACACTAATTGACAAATATAAACGATAGTGCTATAGTAGCCAAAGCCAAAAAAAAAAATTCTCGCGAACTAAACACACCCTATGTACACGTTTGATGTCCTTTCCAGAGGATTCTGGATGCAAAAGATCGAAGTATGTTCGTGGCTTTACGGGGTCTTCGTATCTTCGTTTCCTGCTTGGATAGATGGTTTTGGTCTGACAACTGACTGGTCCTTGGCTTCGTCTAGATTGGTTCTGATCTGACAACTGAATGGTCCTGTATAATGGTTCACCTGCGCTGCATATACTGTATGTATTTTTGTGTTTCCAAGTAAGGTCCCGTTTAGTTCACCAAAATTTTTGCAAATTTTTTCAGATTTCCCGTCACTATCGAATCTTTGGACACATGCATGAAGCATTAAATATAGATAAAAAATAAAACTAATTACACAGTTTAGACGAAATGGACGAGACGAATCTTTTAAGCATAATTAGACCATAATTAGACACTAATTGCTAAATAACAACGAAACTTGCTACAGTGTCATTTTGCAAAAATTTTTGGATCTAAACCGGCCCTAAACATTATACAAATGCCATAGGTATGATGAAGAGGTATCCGCTCTGCAGCAGATTGGCCTCTTACGTAAGTACTTGAGCTCGAGCTGCCTTGCTCGATAGAACCTTGCGTCACTCTGCTGCCGCCGTGGGCTTCTTTGATTTCTTGGGCCCTTGTTATCCCATTTCTTGTCCTTTTTTTTTTGGTCTGTGGATCTCAAGAGATAAAGTAGACATATTCATTTTAGATATAGATCTAGTCTCTTTGCTGTAGGTAGTCATGTGTCACGCAGGTAGAGTTCCTGAATGGTATTAGATCAGGACATAATTACTGGTCTTATATGTTTAATATGTAGCTTGTGACCTTTTCTGCATGCCTAAAATTATTTGAATGTGATAGTTTAGCCAGTAGAAGTCACGTTGAGAATTGCAGCAATAGTTAAAAGCATTGCAATCAGTACAATGCTGCATCACTTCATTAACTGCATATGAGTTTCAGAGTTTGGCTTTCAAATATGTAGTTTGTAGCACCTTTTTTTCAAACAAGTGGTCAAGCTAAAGCACTATAATAACATGCACTGCCTTGATGATGCAGTAATAAGAAGTAAACATAAAGAAATCCACCTAATAGTTTGCCACAATTGATATTTATATCATCAAATAAATTTGAACATCAGGTATAAGAAATGATATTTGTTTTGTTATATAATTGATTCTTTCTTCAAGTATAATTACCTGATATCTATAAAACAGAGGCTTCATCTACAAAAACTGAAATTTCTACTGATTACGTACCATGGGATGGATCTCGATCCAGTTGTGTTTTTGATCTATAAAACAAAGGCTCCTGTTCCTGTTAACAACAGTGTTTTTCTCTTACAAAAAAAAAATCAGCATAAACAACAATATAAGTCAAATTTCAGTGAAATGAACAGGACCCAGCTCTTCAGGATCACATGCAATCGGAGGCCATGTTGGTCTGTGGAGGCACCTAGCTCTCCCGTGTGATTCTTGCCACTCCGCCGGCGGAGTCCGGATTTAAAACTTGAGCATTTCCACTTTCACGTCATAAAAAAATCGAATTTATAGGCTTAAAATATAGCCAATAGCACTGTAAATCAACAACTTTAAACCAATATTTGCTTTCTAGAATCTAGACTTTTAATCGAAAGGCTAGTTTTTTTACCTGTTTTGAGCTGAAATGTATGACAATACTACATATTATAGCATTATATATATACGTAAAAGTGTACCAAAATAGTTGGATATTCCAGGAATACCCTTAGATCCGGCCATTCCTGTGAGTGTCATGTGTCATCCCACTCCGCTCCGAGGACGGGTCCGGCCTGGCGGCCTCGCCGTTCGCTTCATCCGTCCCGTGCTTCCCCTTCCTACATCGAGTACCGGACCCGCTCCAGGCTGTGGCGGAGCGCTCTGGTCTCGAGTCGCCGCCGCATGAGCGCGCCCAGCCTGAGCCACTACCAGAGCAGCAAGTGGCACCGGCTGGCGGCTGCCAAGTCGGGGCACCTGGATGTGATGGTGAACCAACGTGACGCGGCCTACGTGTGTATCCAGCTGAGCTGGACTTGGACCTGTAGCCCTGAATGAAAGTCTGAAGATTCAGGGCATTCGGCCATCATCAGTGAATCCTCGTGCTGCTGCTCCTGACCGTGACCGTAGCAACCGCAACCGGAGGTGATGATGCGCGGCGCTTGTCGTCAGCTGTGGCCATGCGCCGCGCCGCCCACGCAGACGCGTCTTGCATGCCCATATTATATTTATTCAATTCGGGAGGATTAGCAACGACCTTCATTAAGCTCCTGTCAAGGGAGGGCACATGTCGTAAGCTGTCAACAACAAGTCGCACGTGCGGCACCGTGTGCTGGAACTTGCGCCACCGCCAAGATCTTGTCCTACCCCGTTGCAGGATTGGTAAGCCACGGGCTGACACGGGCACGTGCGTATCGAGCTCAGCTTCTTCTTCTCTCTTTCTTTCTTTTTCATTTCCCCTTTCTTCAATTCTTCTTTCTTCTCTTATCCCAAAAAATAAATTCTTCTTTCTTCTTCTATAGAATTACGGTGATTATTTAGTGTACTTTTATTTTAAGAACAGGGTAAGACTGAGATTCAGGTGAAAATACACCTCGAATTTTAGTGTACTTACGGTGATTATTTAGTGTACTTTTTCAGATAGAATTAGTTACTACGTAGAGTATATATACATGGGATTATTGGTGGTGGCACAGGCACTGAAGCAGTCTGCGTACTGCAGGCGGGCCCGGAGACTCAGAGAATACGATACGATGGGCCCATGGGGAAGGCAGGCAGCTTTGTCCTGAGCTGAGCTGAGCTGAGCTGCATGCGCGCCGCCCGCGCAAACGCGTCTCTGCAAATCTGCAACCGAGGCCGGTGCTCATTTTTTACTCCTCACCAAAATGATTGTCATCACGTGCATGGAGTCTAAGCACGTGCGCCATGTCCGACTGCCTGGGATGGATGAACGGATCACCGGCCGTCACCACCGCCGCGCCTCCTCAGGCACGTGCATCTGCTTATCAGTCCATCCATTCATATCCACCCATTGCCATTTCCTTTTCTTTTTTCTCGTTTTTTTTTCAAATGAGAAACCGAAGGAAAACAGAGTTATTACAGAGCACTCCTCTGCTCCTTGCTTGCTGCTCACCTCTCTTCCATCTCCAAAAAAAAACGTATAATTTTGGATTAAATTGATAGCCAAACTATCTCCAATTTAACTAAATTCATAGAAAATGTACTGCATTCGACAATACTTATCCGGTGGCATAAATGTTACTTTTGTATAAGCCTAAAACTGTTGAGTAGTAATCTTTTGTATAAATTTGACTAAGCCTAAAACTGTTTGAGTTTTTTGAAATCGATAATTGCTTCTTCTTTTTTTCTTTGTGAAAACAGAGAGATGATACAGGTAACACCGTACGTAGCAGGCAGAGATCCAGGTGTGGCTGAAAAAACTTAGCGCTGCAATGCAAGCATCAACAGGTTAACTTAGGACCTATTTAGATCTCATAGTCTAAACTTTAGCTCTTAATTTTAGCCGACTAAAGTTTAGACCATGCGATGCAAATATGGCCTTACGCTCACTCAACCCATACATGCAGCAAAAGGGGATCCTGCATACTTCCGACCTAGTTAATCTTGTTATTTCGTCCCATGAAGATTAGCCGTCAGCGTTGTTAATCTCATTTGAAAAAAAATGTAAAACAAAAAAAAAGAAGAAACTCCTGTCCTCTTTTTTTATTCAAAAATAGTATAAACTCTAGGCAGGGTTGCAGGTCTTTTATTTATTATTCTCGCCCCAAAAAAAGGCCGAAGAACGGCAAATGCGTTCTTGCACGCCGTTTCGCCGTTCCCTCGTGTACTAGGAACATTTGAATTCAAATTCAATCTCCCCTGTCCCTATCAGTCCAGCGTGCCTCCTCTCCCAATCTCCCGTGCTCGAGACTCTAGAGCAGCAGCTGGATCCGTGCAGGTGGAGTGCAGCAGCAGTTAGCTCAGTAGTAGCTCCAGAGCGTCATGTCGCCAGCGCACCCGGCGGCGCCGTCTCCGTCATCGTCGCCGTCCATGTTGCTATGCCATCCGCTGTTGCTCTGCCAGTCGTTCCCGCCCACCATCCCGTCGTCGTAGTAATACGAGTGGTCGAACTCCAAGCTGGCGCCGTACATTGCCGCCGCGGCGGCGGCGTCCGCCTGCAGCTGGTACGCCGATGACGGCGCCGACGAGGGCGCGGGCGTCGTGGACGCCACGGCCACGGCCACGGCGGCGGCGTCCTGCTGCGAGGAGGAGGACGACGAGTCCTCGGCGAGCTGGATGGCGGCGCGTCGGATGTCGTCGGGGGTGGCAAGCGTGGCGGGGTCGACGCGGAGCAGACGCGCGGAGTCGGCGAAGTTGAGGCAGGCGGCGCGCCCGCGGAGCGCGAGCGCGGCGACGTCGTGCGCGCGCGCGGCGGCCTCGGCGGTGGCGAAGGTGCCGAGCCAGATGCGGGACTTCTTGTTGGGCTCCCGGACCTCGCACACCCACCGCCCCGCGGGCCCGCGACGCCGCACGCCGCGGTACACGGGGTGACGCGTCTCCCGGAACTTGGTCCGCCCCGCGGGGCGCTTCGGCGGCGCCGACAGCACCGTCGCGTACTCGTCCCCGTCCCCGGACGACGGCGGATCTTGTTGGTCGTCGTACCCGTACCCGCAGTCGTCGGCGACGGCGTACTCCATGGATTGGGCGGCGGCGGTGGCGGCGGCGATCGTTCCAGTGGTGTCTAGAATGCTCCTTCGTTCGATGGAAATTGGAATGGATGGCGTGGCTGGCGATGGATCGGTGGCTGGAGTGGGAACGTGTGTGCGGTCTGGTTTATATAGGATTCGGTGGTGGGGGAGCAGACATGGATATGGAGAGGAGCGGGACAAGTTTGTAGCGGGGCGCGTGGCAGGAGACGGAGCTGAGCTGGAGACTGGCTGGGGGACGGTGGCGAGGCGGCGGGGAAAGCCGCGTTGGCGTCAGCGTGGCGTCGCGTGGGGTGGGGTCCACGCCATTGCTGAGCGGACGGCGTTAAGGAACGTTGCCGATTGGGGAGACTTGGGGCCCCGCCATGGCAGCGACAGAGGAACAAGGCAGGGTGAAAGAAAGTGGGGGGGGGGGGGGGGGGGGGGGGGGGGGGGGGGGGGCGGGGGTGTGGCACTGGCACGTGGAGATGGCTTTTGGGCGGCTGGGCTGGCTATCGTCGCCTGCCGCCACACCCACACCCACACGGTGCTGCTGCTGCCGTCTTCGGTCTTTGCTCGCTCACTCACTGGCATTCAAGGCTTCACGAAGAATTAAGAGTAGAAAAGAAAGTGTTGTTACGGATTTTTTTTGAAACATATGACTATCTCCTTCCCATAAAGATGGCAATTTATGAGTTCGAAATTTGTCAAAAGGGGAAGCCCCCGCGTCGCTCCCACGCGAGCGACACGGGAGGCGAATAGGACCGCGCCGCCGCTCCCCTTCCTCCTTCCCTCCCGCTCGCCGCGCCGCCGCCGGAGTGGGCCGTGCGGCGGGGCCCTCTCTCGCGGTGGTGGGTGCGACGGTGGACGAAGAGGCCGCTCGTGGAGCTCTGGGTGCGGGTGCGGCAGCGCCGGCGTGGACATCGGCGAGTCCTGTTCGAGCTTCAGGCAACGCCCCTACGTCCGGATCCGGCGAGGCCGAGGTCGAATCCGCGCGTTCGCGGCCCCTGGGCAGGCGTTGTGCGACATCGGCGGCTTTGGCCCAGATTTGGCGCCCGGGGGACGCGGCGGTGCCAGCGTGGGGCATCGGGGACGGCTGCGCCGGCCTGGGGCGACGGGGGTAGGCCTCCTCATCTTCCTCGTGCTGGATTGTTGGGGTTCGCCCCCGCATCCTCCTTTGGCGACGGCAAGGGAAACGGGGTCTGATGCCTTGTAGGTCAGATCCGGCGTCCTTAGGGCAGGGGCGGCACCCATGGTGGAGGGTGCTACTGATGGTGGCTGGCAGAGGTCAGCAGCGTCGATGATGGCAGCTTCGACGTGTTGCGGTGGGACGCACGCAGCAGAGTGCGGCCGGTCTTCGGCATGTTGTTTAGCGGGCGGGGGTTGCTGACGCAGCTTTGCGGTTGCTCGTGCAGCCGGCCCGTCGATGCTCCTCTGGCTAGGCTGCTGCGGGATGGCCAGCAATGACGACGGGGCGACAGGCTGGGGTTCGGCATTTTCACCGACGTCTGTGCTGGGGGTTCCTTGGGCGTAAGCCTGGCGACGGCGACTCTGAGGGCGGTGCTTCCCTGTTGAGGGCGTCATGTCCCAGCACATCTTCTGCGGATGAAAACCCGGTCCATTCCTAGGCGAGCGATGGCGGCGCATTCGACGTCGTACCCTTCCTGAAGGCGTTGCTGTGGAATTCCGCGTCGGTCGAGATGTCTCCTGTGGCGGATGCCCTCTGCTCCTTGGCGCCCGGTCCACCTCGCTTCGATGGCTGGGTTTGCTTCGGATGCATGGCAATCGCCGCAGACAGGGCGGGAGGTCGTGGGTGGAAGTCAGAGCTACTCTTCACTGCGTGCTTGAGCTTGGGCAACGATAACTGCCTCGGCCTCCTGCTTCGGGTTCTCAGTCTCACTTTAGTTGGGTTATCTGTGTGCTGCTACGGAAGTCGAAGCCGCTGGTTGCTTTGCAACCATGCTCGGCAACGATGACTTGCAGCAGTGTGTACTCTGCCGTGTCTGCGTGGGTGGGCTTCGCCATTTCGTGGTGCTTGTCACCAGGTTTGACTGCCTTATACAAAAAATTGCTCTCTACTTATCAATGAAAGCCGGTAAAACGGATCTTTCGAAAAAAATTTGTCAAAAAAACCACACATGTCAGAGTATGTAGGACCTACTCATAACAAAAAGAATCATCCCAAGCCACTTCCTGTAATTTTTAAAAATCCGGAGGATTCAGAAGGGGCCTACATGCTCTCTTCCCGGTTGGCTTTATAATTTATATCGTTATTATCTTATTATTTATGACAGGCTCAATTTTAATTACCGGATCGATAAAATGTTTTTTTACGTAAGATAAGATAAAAGGGTTTGTCTATAGGCTTCCAAGAGTTTAGTACTAGTAGTAGTACAATACGCCCAGTTTCAAAAAAAAAAAAAAGTCCAATACGCCGGCGCTTTTTGCACTCAGCACTCGGATCCCCCCTGTCGTCTCTCCAAGCGAAGCCGTGGGCGGATCGGAGTCGTGGGCACGTCACGTGACGGCGGGCGGTGGCCTTGGCACGTGCTGCCCAACCCCGTGCGGCGGCAGTCCACTGGTTTGGTTTGGTTTGGTTTTCCGTCGGGCCGGCCTCGGCTTGCCGCTGGGGCGATTTCGTCCTGGCAGTGCCAGTGACAGCGGTGGCCGATGCGCCGCCCGCGGAAACGCGTGGGCTACCTGCCGCCTCGCCCCCGCGCGCCGCGCGTCCGTCCTACTCCAGTCTCGAATCAGGTGTCGCCGTCTGGACCCAATCAGCGGGCCGCGGCGGCCGGCCAGCCGGCGCGCCGGCGCCCGGGCTCCACCGAGGAAAGGTAGCGAAAGCAGCTGCTGCTGCGGCCTGTGCCGTGACGGGAGTCGGCGGCAGCGGGTCGACGACACAGGACGGATGGAGATGGGGATGGGGTTCGTCGTGACGTGGCCTGCCCCTGCCCGGGTTGAGCTTGAGCGGGGCGACCGGGTCGGCAGGACGCAGGAGGGCCCGGCCGGGCGGAGAGCCATCCATCCATCCGTCGTGGTCGGTCGGTCTCTCGGTCAATTCATCAATCATCATCACGAGCACGCCCGGATGGATACGCATTACGCTCTCCTCACCGACCGTCGTTGCGACCCGTATGCACGTCCACTACTCCACATCCATCCATCATCCAGGATTCTTCATTTCTTCCGCCTTCAGCAACGTTGTCAGTTTGTCACCGCCGCGGGTAACATACTCCGCATTACGGAATACGGGAGCTTTTACTCTCTCCGTCCCAAAACAAAATACAATTCTCTTTTTTCAGGTGTCAAACAATTCAAGTATCACCAAAATCATATACAAAACACTAACACTCGTGGTACAAGATATAAATGTTAATATTATTTAGTATAAGCTGGGTCAAAGTTAAGGCACAAATTTCATAGTTGCATGCTTTTCGTGGATGAACGTGGTATATAAAATAATAATAAAACTTGCTTGCAGGCAAGACCCGGGTTTTTTTTTTCTAATTCTTAGCACTATCTCTCCTATTTTATTCATTGTTCACAGGAAAGGAGATACAAACGAGTGGTGACTGATCAAGAAATCATATGTGCCTCCTTCTTGACTGAGATGCACACCTCCTCTCCACCGTACGTGCGTCAATGTTTGAGCTACACTCACCGAATTGAAGGTCGCCATCCTCTTCTCGGATTACATGGCCAAAGACTCCATGCAGGCAGGATCATGTGTAAAGTGTGAACACAGACGACAACCAATGGGCTGCCAGCGCCGCCAAATGATCCTCCTCAGCGGCGACCGCGCGTCGCCCCAGACGGCCCTGCCGCCCCTCCTGTAGTGTAGAGGACGCGCGGGAATGGGTAGAGTGCATTCCATACAAAACCAAGGCAGTGTTTAGACGCCGATTCGGTTGGCCGGAATCGGCACTGCGCGCTACATTGTAGCGCGTTTTGTTTTAGTAGTGCAAAAAATTATCCAAAAATTGATTAATTAGACTTAAAATGTTCGTTTCGCAAAATACAACAAAAATGTGCAATTAGTTTTTTATTTCATCTACATTTAGTACTCCATACATTTACCGGTATTTTGATGTGATAGGGAATCTCCTTTTTGCATAGTGAAATTTAGGGAGAGAATTTGGGGAAAACTGAGGCCTCTAGTTGGTGGGTAAAAGGTTCCGGCTGTTACATCCATGAGATATCGAAAGGTGTGTTTGATATTAATAAAAAAAACTAATTACATAACTCGTCTAAAAATCACGAGACAAATTTATTAAGCCTAATTAATCTGTCATTAGCACATGTATGTTACTGTAGCACTTATGGTTAATCATGAACTAATTAGGCATAAAAGATTTGTCTCATGGTTTCTATATCATGTGCAATTAATTTTTTTTTATCTACATTTAATGCTCTATGCATGAGTCTAAACATCCAAGATGATTAGGCGAAAAGTTTTTGCGTGGAAACTAATCAGGGCCTAACAAGCAACGATGAACAACAACAACAACGTAGCCTTTTGTCCCAAGCAACGATGAACAACGGATACAAATGAAAGCTACCTGGGGATGCTACAACAAGAATCGTTTTCACGGGTGGCCATTTCTTATTCTGCCACAGCGCACTGTGCCTCCAAGCTACATAACCAACCAACCAACCAACCATCAACAATCCGATTATTTATGATTAGTCTACCGGAACAGACACCACCATTGCCGTGGTTACCGCCACCTTGCGTGGCAACCAGCACAACCAACCTAGTAATACACGCTACACGCAGAGCTGAGAGTTCCATCCGGGATTTATTTCCTGCTGACAACGATGCCATTACCATCCATCAATCGGCGACGCACCAAACCAATCTCTGCGTATGCAGCCGCCGCCGCCGCCGCCATGTACACCAGGCCACCTCACTTGCTCTTCGCTGGTGGGCTTGGAAGCAACTGCCAAGGCCACAACAACAGATGAAACTGCAGCTCCAGTATTTTCCACAAACAGAGAACAGGCATAAGCAACGATGGTACAGCACTAACCTGGTAGCAAGCGATCAGCGAGCTGGCGAAACCGAACGCGCCCGTGACGCGAGGGGTCACCTTCTTGGGGGCCAGCTGCAGCAGCCCCACAGCGACCACGATGTCGAGGCTCGACTTGATGAGGGCGAGCAGCCGCTCGTTGGACTTCTGCAGCTTCATCCGGTACTGCTCGTTCTGGCACACAGATTACAGCCATTTTTTTTAAGAACACACATATACAGCCAAATGCATCAGATAGAGGAGACGTGGACAGCAGTTTCATTTTCATCAAGTAACAAGCTGTACTATACGTATGTCTTTGTTCAACAGAAAGTGTACCTTGTACAACTCTTGGTGTTTCAGCTCCTTCTCTAGCTTCTTCATTGAAGCGGATAACCGTTGGAGCTCAGCTAGCTATACAGTTTGAGCATGAATCAGGTGCGGTAACAAGATCGTACCAAAAACTGTATAGGCACACGTAATAGAATTGCTTCTAGATGGAGATGATTACATGCTTATACATGATATAATACTAGAAACAGTGACGTACCTCGATAATGGTTGTGCAGGTGTTTGAGCCGAGGAAGCAATAAAATGCTATCCTTCCAAGGAACTCCGCTCGCTCCTTGTTCTGTATGTATAAATAATCGGATTAGTTTTCCGTCTCTCATTTTTCATCATGTAGTAAGTAGTATTGACTTCCATATGTGATTTCTTTAACAGATGCTATTGGGAAGAACAGTTCTGCATCAACATTTTTTTCCTTTTGTTTATCTGAACACAAAGGATAGCAACACCCAGTCTTTTTCCCTATGCCACAATTGAAGACATAGGGCAAGACCAGAGCAAATCAAACTTTTTGTTGCATGAATATGTGAAAGGAAATTCAAACCTTGTATATTCCTGTCCTCCCAGCCCACACAATTTGGTCCAGGAAAAGGAAAGTTGACAGCATTGCATTCTTCGACTGGAACACCACACAAACAAAATCAATCAGAAAACTTCAGAACAAAACCATCCTCGGCTGAACAAGGTCTCATGTAATGCAAACTTCAGCAATCAGCATACCTTTCCGAGTAAGATCAGTGGAAGTGGAGTTCCTTTGGCGGGAGGACTGATTAAAGCATGAAGGTCGTTGACAAACTGTAAATAAGGATAGACTGAGTCATAAATCATACTAAGATGCAAGAGCAAAGGCGCTCGATTTGAAAGCAGTAGTACTAAGCAAACGATTATGCAGTACCTTAAAAAGCCGGAAAACTTTCCGAGCTAAACTAGTTGACTTGTCGACGTTCTGTGCAGGCCCTGGTTCTCCATTGCTCAGGAACTTTGATCCATACTGTATCGCTCTGCAGATTTTATCCCTTGCCTCTGCCTTGTTTAGGTACAAAATAACCAGGGCAAGATCGCCTCTCACGGTATCCAGAGAACTCATACTGTATCTTCAGTAACTGCATAAGTGACGATGAGTCAAAACTATGGCAGTGAATCAGTGGACATCACAATGACAGGACTCAGGAGCAGGCATGCACTTGAAGCACACACGAAGAAACTGAAAACTGGTGTGGGCACTCAATGAATGAACTACCCTGCATAGCTATGCAGAGATAAATGATTCCAAGGTTATATGAGTGTAGCCTAATGACCAAATAGTTTAAGCTTCAGAAAATCTGCACATGCAGGATGAGTTTCTTCATATGAATCCTGCCTAAAAAAACACTGACCAGAAATATATATACCCTTTTGTATGCAAATTCACGGATCCCGTATAAGATTAAAAGTAGCTAACACGGTTGCAAGGAACATATAAAGTTAGCTCAATTCCATGAGACGCAATTTCTCCTGCGCCACCAAACTTAGCTCGCTGCTGCAAGATCCAAGCTGCAGCGAGCGAGCTGGACCTGGGCAGCAACAGCCGCCTGAGGCACCAGCAGCACCGCCGCCACGGGTTGACGGCGTGAGCCGTGCCTCCCAAGTCGCATCCATGATGCGGTGCTGCCTTGGTGGTCGCCGGCTGGCACATCACCGGCACGTGTGTGCGCCGTCAACCGAACCCAGCCGCCGCCCGCAACCGAGAGAGAAGCGGCGGCGGATTCGGGTGGGCGGCGAAGTCTTGGGGAACCGTGGAAGCCAGCCAGATCGACAGCGGCGGCCAGCGGCAAGGGAGAGAGATCCCCGAACAGAAACACGCCGCGCACCGAATCGAACCAGCGAGCTAGCCAATCGCGCAATCAGGATCGGAGTTTTGGGCGCCGCACCTGAAGAATCGGGGCACAGATACTACTCTCCCTATCAAATCCGCCCAAATCCCCCTACGGTATCAGTGCACATACTTGCAAGCGATCGATGGGAGCCAAGGCGTGCAAGGAAGCTCTCACCTGGGCCTGCGAATCCGACGATCTCGCCTTGTTGCTTGCCGGATGGTGCAGCTGTTGCGGCCTTGCGGGCGATCGATCAGTTTGATTGGGACAGGGATGGGCACAGCGAGAGGAAGAGGACGAGGACACCACGCGAGGCACGTCTTTTTCTTTTTATAAATATATTGTTGCTGTTGGGCAGGTAAAAGGTTACGCGCAACGCAAACTACAAAACGTGTGCTTCTTTTTCTTTGCATAGCAGGCCCAATAATACTTATCAGACTGTTACAGCCGCACGTCGTCTTCCTCTTGGTTAGAGAGGTGGGGCGAGGAAGACAGACTCACGACGCTCTTCTTGGTTAGGGTTGGAGCTCTGCTTAGGTCTAGATTGATGGCTAGTCGGCCGAGGGCGGTGGAGGCACCCAAGTGTTAAAAGACCTTAGGCATACACATACGGAGCCTCTGAAAAAGACCTTCAGCGCTTGCGCTTTTACCCTTTTCATTCAAGCTCTAAGTCGAAATACAGTACATACCTACGAGTCGAACTGGCCCTTGTTTAGGGCCTGTTTGGTTGAAGTTTTTAAAGTTTAGTACTTTCGTTTTATTTGACAAAAAGTTTTTAATTTTGGACTAATTAGGCTTAATAGATTCGTCTCGTAAATTACTTCTAATCTATGCCGACATGCATGCAATTAGTCTATATTTAGTACTCCATGCATTTGTCGCAACATTGATGTGATGAGAGTTAAACTTTAACATTCATGAACCAAACAGGGCCTTAGTTCCCCTCCAAAATACAAAAAGTGTAAAGATTCTTTATCACATCACCATCACATTAAATCTTTGACACATCTATAGAGTATTAAATGTAGATAAAAAAATAACTAATTACACAATTGGTTGGTACTTTACTAGACGAATCTTTTAAGCCTAATTAATTAATGTTTAGACAATAATTAATAAATACAAACGAAATACTACAGTATTAAGCGCGGTTCTGGCAGCCCTGCCCAAGTGCCCACGCAGCAGCAGATCAGAAAAGGAGGAAAGGAGAGACGCACGAGACCTGCGGATCGTCCGGATGGAGGCGAGCGCGCGCGGACGGGATCGATCGGAGTTCGCAAAGCCGCCGCAAGAAGCAAATAAATCGAAGATTGGTGCGTACCTGTTCAAGGCGAAGGCGGCGGCGGCTTCGATCGGATCGCCGGCAGCACAGCCGAGTTGCGATTCTACGACGGCGGCGATCAGCAACAGATCGACCGGGACTGGGCACGGGGGGTGGATTGGAGCAAGACAGTGCCCACGCGCTGCACGTCTTCCTTTTGAATTGAACATGCTCCGTACACAGCTGCGGCGCACGTGGTTTGTTACGCGCACACGGGAGTGTAGCGCTCGGCTGCTGCTGCCTGTCTCGTGTGAGACCAAAGCTGCCAGTGCCCAGTGGGTCCAGTGCCCTTAACCATGCGAAGTTCCTTTTTTTTCTTGTACCATGTTAAAGTCTGCCTTGTCCCACCATGCAATGCAATTATATACAGTGTGAAAAACATTACTTTCCTGATTTGTTTTCATTTATTTGGCACCATTATGGTCCAGTTTTTGACTGCGAGCTCTTTTTTCTAGAACAAAAATTCAGATCCATCGCGAGATTACGTTTCAAACGGCGCACGTCTACCCACAGTTTAGAGTCGGTAGACGAATTCGTTTAGGTAACCCTGCAATAAGTTTTACATTATGTTTCATCATTATGCATTGACACAATTGCTACTTTTTTTAGTATAAAATAACATGAAAATTCGAGGAACAGCACCTGAAGCTGGTTGGTCCTCTTGGGGTGGATTTGGCTGTGCCCTGTAGCATATTGTAGCACATACGGATAAGAAAATTTTCCGGTTGCATAAACATAAACCCCGAAGAAAGCACTTTTGTGGGCCCCAGCTAATATGGGCATATCTATACCTAATAATAAAGAGGCAAAATTTCAGGCGTTTTTTTTTCGTCCAGCCCATTCAATTTAGCCCAACAGTCTCACTCCACTAACTTGGTCCGGCCCATTCGCTGCGCAGCCCACGTACAATTTCCTCATCTCGTTCTCTTCTCTCCTTCACACCGATGCTTCGTTGTCTCTCCTCACGCCGGTGGCCTCGTTTCCCTCGGGCGCCACAGATGCCGCGTCGACTCCCTCCCTCGCCACCAAAGCTTCCATCCAGCGACGCCAACGTACCCTATCGACGGCCGCTTTTTTAATAACATGAATGTTTCGATTATATCATCTTTAAAGCATATGGTTGGACGAACTACGTACGAATCCGTAATCTAGTGATAATTGATCCACTGATCTGATTAATCTCCCAATACACAAATAATGTGCAAGTAATTATGCACGCAAGAAAAAGGAAAGAAAGAAAGCAATGATTCAGCGATGGGCAGGCGGCAGGCCGGCAAGGGAAGTAGTCAAGCTGCTCGACGGCCCGACCTCTCGGTGGCGGCGGCATCGGACGTCAGCTCCCGCTCGGGTAGCAGTCCGCAGTCGCGTGCAGCGTGCAGTGCGGCAGGCCGGCATGGGCCACGTCCCAGGGGCAGCAAGGTTCAGGCTGGCTGCTGCTACTCCCGGACGGCCGGACGCCGCTGCTATGCCAAGAGCGGCCAGATGCCTAGAGCGGCGTCCGATCAGCTAGCATTTTTTTATACATACTCCAAGAGTATACGTATACTACGCCTGCTGCTAGGCACCCGGCATACCCTGTACGTCCACCACTGTCTCCTCCTGCCTTTCTGCTTCTCTCTCTACGCCACTCGCCACTCTTATCTCTCAGCTCTGTACCGACACGACACCGCCGCTGCGTGTTGTAATTGTAAACGACGACCTACCTACGGGGGCAGAGCCACCACTCTTTTTTTTTAACGAACAACCTTTTTCTTTTTCCTAAAACAACCAATCGAGCTACCCATCATCTACCTTATGGTTACTGAAAAAGATTCTTTTTGTTTCATTTAGGCCCGTTTGATTTGGGTGTGTTAAAGTTTAACTCTCATCACATCAATGTTCCTTCAAATGCATGTAGTACTAAATGTAGACTAATTGCATGCATGTCGGCACAGATTAGGAGTAATTTACGAGACGAATCTATTAAGCCTAATTAGTCCAAGATTGGAAACTTTTTGTCAAATAAAACGAAAGTGTTACAGTGTTTGTTAAACTTTAACACTCAAACCAAACGGGGCCTTAGCATTCGTGTTGATCCTCGTGTTGACACAAGCCAAGGCGAAAGGTCCTGCAAGTTGTTGGAAACAAATAAACATCTAGCCTTATGTTCGTTCGGTGTACTCTGATCATCATCGGCATTCAACAAATAATGAATATATAATCTCCTTACAGTAGCATTAACAAAAAAAAAGTCACCCACAAATCTTCATCCTCAATTACCCGTGCACGTAGGCAATATTGCACCTAGGCAATATTGTGTTGAATAACGCCCTAAACTCGTACACCTATGCCATTATTAAAAGTAACCTAAACTCTAAACCTTCGGCTGAATTACCCACTGTGTTATGGACTTATAAAAAAAGAATCTAAATCAAAACTTTTACTGTGGACCTAAATTTCCCACCTCTATCGCCATGAAAGCAGCATAGATAACTCATATACTCACTCCATTCCAAATTATGTTGTTTTGGTTTTTTAGTAATGTGTAGCATTTGTCTAGATATACGTAATAAAAGTTACGTACCTAGAAAAGTCACGACAACTTATAATTTGGATTGCAGAGTATGTTGTTTTATCTAAATTACTCGCACACGCCATTACGGAATTATTAAAAAATATATCTATAAAAAGCTATACATGTGCTGTTTCATAATAAAGACACTTATGAAGTCATTAGCATATCGTTTTCTATGCCAAAGACACAGCCAAACATACATGTCAGGCACTGATGGAAGTGCTACGCAAAACAGGAAAACTATAATAAAACGGTCTACATAAAGCAACCGGTATCTCACGGTCATATAAAGCATGCAAAGTGCCATGAGTATTGCGTTACAACACGAATGAAAAAGAACAAAAGATAAAAAGGACTCTTGATTAGGTTTGCGGCTCTGCATCCAAATTTGTTTTTTTATCAAAAGACTTCTATAACAGTTCTATATATACCAAAATCACTACCTGTCGGTGTAAGAAACGATGGTTCTAGCACCAACGAGTAATGAGTGTCTGCGCGTCGGGAGTCCGGATGATGTGCAAGAAGGACACAGGCGATTTATACTGGTTCGGACCGAGAAATGCCCTACGTCCAGTGGGGGAGGAGAGTTCTGTATTATCTTGCACCGAAGTGCTTGTAGTAAGGGATATAAGCGGTCGTGAGAGAGGGAGGAACTCCCAAGTCTCAAGGCGTGAGCGGAGAAAGTGGGTGTGTGCGACTCTGCTGGTGACCTCGCAAGGTCCAGGAGAGTTGCCTGCTCGTATCTTGCGTTGTGTTGCTGTGGTGGTTCTTTCGGTCTGTCTTCGGTTGGGTTGTGTTGTGTTCGGGGGTCCCGTTCAGTTGTCTTTTTTCCTTTGGAATGATCCCTGCATGCTTCTTTTATAGTCTCAAGGAGGTGCAGGGTTACATGTTGTTGGTGTATGGTGCGACTTCGCCGGTGAAGGAGCCTGGAGGCCTCGGAAGGGCCTTATCCGGTGGCGGCGTGGTCTACACTGTGGAGGCATGGCGTCGGTACTTCTGGCACTGCTGCTACGTGCTCTGGTACGTGTGCCACTGATGGAGGTGAGTCTCTGTCTTTTGGCATTATAGCAACGTGCCTTGTCATACCTGGTCCTGTAGCCGGCGTGGCGTATTTGTCATTGTAGTTTGACTTGGCGTAGAGGACCGAGGCCTCGGAGATGGGAAAAGCGGTGCGATCTTATCCCGATCGTGAAAATAGTGGCCCATGGCAGCTATTCCATACACTGTGCATGCACGAATCGTGCGTATAGTGCCAGTATGGGTGGCATAGTGGTCAGCAGCTCTTCCCCATGCCTGTTGCAGTCGATGGCGTGGTGATTTGACCCCGGTCATTCTCGGCCTGTCCGGTTGGGTAGACGCGAGAACGTGGGTGACGTCACAGGGGGTCCCAAGCGCGCCAATGGGAGAGCGGCGTTAGAGGCCGGTCTCGGGCGAGTCAGAGATGGACAATGCCGCCTCTAGGGCTCGGGTGAGGCGGTGATTTTGCCGGGGGGTCGGCCTGTGTCCGAGACCTTAGAGCGAAGGCCTCGGGCAAATCGGAGGTGTTCCGAGACCCCTCTGAGTGAGGCCTCGGATGAAGTGGGGAGATGGGCTGGTTTGCTCACATGTCCTGTCGGGGGCCCAACAAGGGGGAGTTTAGCCCGTCTCTCTTTTGTTGATATTTTCCCTTAAATGGGGAGGCCGGGTGATTTCTCTTTTGATTTGGTTACCCCTAATTGTGGTACCCGACAGTAGCCCCCCGAGACTGTGGAGGAGTAAAGATACTCCTTCAGAGGTTGTACGTCGGGTTTTCTCGTCGCTGGGCTTCTAGCCAGGTTGCTAGGGCCTCGGCTTGTTCTTGTATTGCTTTTTTCCGCGCACCCACCGGGTGTAGCCCCCAAGGCCTTGGAAGGATAGGATATGCTTCCAAGGTCTTGATCTGGAGTGGAGTGTAAGTCTGAGGCCTTAGCCGTAGTGTAAGGGTAGCCCCTGAGCCTCTGCTCATGGCGAGAGGTCGGTCAAAGGCTTGTTCTAGGTTATCCGAGGGTCGTTCAGTGGGCCTTAGAACCGTTTGATGGGCTCTGAGGGCTCGGTGTCTCCCTCCGATGGGATCCCACTGGTTGACGGGGTCCCGGGTATAGCTTGGGGTGCCCGGGCATTATTGTTTTTTTGTTCCGAGACGACTGTTGAACTTCTAGGCATGATAGCCTTCGATCCCTTGGGTCGTAGAGGGTTTTACACCTGTGGTTCTTCCATGCATGCATCTAAAGATTCGATATGATAAAGCGAAAAGAAAATTTTTAGGAACTAAACAGGACCTCAATGGAAACAACACATAAACATCTAACCTTATTTATGTTCGGTGTACTCTGGTCATCATCAGCATTCAACAATGCTATCTCTCCTTACAGTAGCATTAATAACAAAAGATGGCCACCCATAAATCTTCATCTCAATTACCCACCTAAGGCGATGTTATAACAGATAATAATATCGAATAACGCACTAAACTTGTACACCATGTCACTACTAGAAATAACCTAAATCGCAAACCTTCGGCTAAATTATCCATTGTATTAATTATGGTCTTATGGAATATACTCTAAAGCAAACCCTTTTAGTGTGGACCTAAATTTCCCACCTCTATGGCCATGAAAGTAGCCTAGATGACTCATACTCCATCCGTTCCAAATTATAAGCCATCCAGGTTTTCTGCGCATTTGGTTGATGGTTGTGGAATGGAGCACTTGGCTGCAAGTACGCCCAAACTCTTGGTCTCCCACCGACACTGTGCTTCAACGGTGGACATCGTTGACGGAAACCTCTAGGATCCCTAAGAAAGGAATTCGTTCTCTAATCCTGCTTTTTGTGTGGCAACCGTGGAACGAGAGGAATGCAAGAGCATGTAGACACAGGGAAGCTTCCTCCGTGTAACTTCTAAACAAGATCAAGGGAGAGGCAGAAGCCTGGTTCATGGCGGGTGTGAGGTGCCTTGCACCTCTCCTTGGCACGGAGTAATTTTTCACTTTTTTTTTGGCTTGACTGGTTTCTAATCTTTTCAGATTAGCCAACCTTGTAACTCTTCATCTTTTATAAATAGAATTTGGCATTGTCTCGTGCATGCCTTTCATTTAAAAAAAATACATAATAAAAATTACTCTATATCTAGAAAAACAAGAACAACTTATAGTTTTGAATGGACAGAGTATGTTGCTTTATCTAAATTACTTGCAAAAGGCTTTTGCGAAATAATTAAAAAAAGTAGCCTAAAAACATATACATGTACGATGCTTTTTTCATAATAAAGACATGTATGAAGTCATTAGCATATCGTTTTCTATGCCGAAGACACAGCCAAACATACATCTAAGGCACAAGGCACCGATGGAGGTGCTACGCAAAGCAGGAAAACACGATCATATATAAAAGCAACCGGTATAATTAAATAAAGCAACCGGTAACTCACGATCATATAAAAGCGTACAGAGTGCCACGAGTATTGCGCTCCAACACGAATAAAAAGAGCAAAAGATAAAAAAAAATACTTTTGGTTAAGTGTGCGCTCAAATTTGTTTTTTTATCCTTAGACTTGTAACAGTTTTATATATATCAAAATCACTACTCTCTTCACGGGTTGATGGACCAGTGTCCGCCTCTAATTCGTGACAAATTGTTTTTGGAGACGTATCTAAACAATCGATTCATATATAGGCGACAGACTGACAGGCATTAGGAGGTCCACGGCAAAAGATAATTTCGATTGGGATTGTACCCCAAATTTGTTTTTTCCTCACTCGGTTTCAAATTATAAGACATTTTGATATTTTTAGATATACTGAGTATACTATATATCTAGAAATATTGTGTATCTTCAAGACATACTGTGTATCTAAGCACATATCAAAAACTATAAATTTTTAAAAAACCCAAAACATCTTATAATTTAGAACAGAGATATATATCTAAAAACATGTGAATGTTTTATCTTTCAAAATCACTATCCTATGCAGGTTGATGGACCAGGTGCCTTTCTCTAATCGGGAGGGCTAGCGCCTGGACGTCTGGATGGACAGTGCATCCAGACGCAACTCTCGCGCATTATCTCGCACCGCATCCCACCACTAGAATCTGCATCCAGCGCCAACATCTGGACGTCGCACTGCGCCCTCGCGCCCTCCCGCACCTGCACCCATTCCTAGGCATGGGTCCCGTCACCTACCCTCATGTTGGGTGAAAAGTTCAGGTCGGATGACACAATTCACACAATCATCAAAAGCATTTCAGACAAGACAAAGTTGTGTGCAAAGTTGTATTCATTTCATGATCGTACCATACATGTCAGAGGGGGTATTTATAAGGCCCTAGTCTTCGTATTTTACATAAAATGACTATTTTATCCCTGACTAAAATATTTACAACCCTTCATCTATGTAAGGGTAAAGTAGTCATTTCTTCCTGATTCAGTCTTCATTTTCACGTTCAATAATCTTTTCTTCAATGAACTTGCTCTCTTCAAATTATTTCTTGCTCTTCGTCTACTTCTCTGTCCAGCGAAGTCGAATTCTTGCCGACGAAATCAATAGGCGAAATTGATTTCTTGCCGACGAAGTCAATAGGCGAAGTTGAATTCTTTACGACGAAGTCGACCAGCGAAGTCGAATTCTTGCCGACGAAGTCAATAGGCGAAGTTGATTTCTTGCCGACGAAGTCATTAGGCGAAGTTGAATTCTTGCCGACGAAGTCAACATGCGAAGTTGAATTCTTGACGACGAAGTCGAAATACATCATTCGCTATATTCTTCCCTACAAGTGAATTTCATTAGGATACTTTTATATTTTTCACACTCCAAAGTTTGGGCTTGAATTTTTTTTGGACGAAGTTAATTCTTCCAACAGTAGCCCCTCGCGAATGAAGGCCTACTCCAAAGGTCTGAAATTCGTGAATTTTGAATTTTTAAAGTGAAGTAAAAAAAAAACACCGTCCCGAACTTTGAAGTTGGCCGTTTATGACCGTTATGCTATGAACATTATTTTTAGCGGTTAATTTCCGAAGCCGCATATATATACTGCGTTGTATCCGTCCTTTTTGGGTACGTGATCGAAGACGGGGAGGTGTTGCTGAAATTTTTGTTGCCGCGAAGTCGATTTTCTTCGAAGCCACTTTATTCCTTCTCTTCTTTTTTTTGCTGCGAAGGTAATTTTTCTGAGTTTGATTTTTTTTTAGTTTTGTTATGTTTTGTACTTTTGTATGCTTATTTTTATTTATATATTTTTATGTTTTTCTATTTAGATGTCAGACAGAGAGAAGAATGCTTCTGAGAATTTGCCAGCTGAATCTGAGCAATCTGTTTTTGATGAGGATTTATCTAATGTTTCTGCATCAGAGTCAGAACTTGTTGGTGATGATACAAAGTCTTTGAACTTTGGCAAGTCCTTGTTTGATGAGTCTGAATTGCAGTGGATGGTTAAAAATAGAATGCTTGAAAAAGCTGATGTTAGGTTACCTCCTTAAAATGAGATAGTTCCTAGGCCAGAACCTGATGAATGTGTTGTGTTTCGTGATTATTTTGCGGCCGGTTTTCGTATGCCATGTCAAGATTTTGTTGAAGAAATTCTAAAAGCTTATAACGTTAAGATGCATCATTTGACTCCAAATGGTATGGCAAAAATCGCTCTTTTTATTTGGACAGTGAAGTCTCAGAGAGGAAATCTGGATATTTGAGCTTTTTGTTCTATTCATGAGATGCATACTCAATTTCAGAGTAAAATGGTTGATGGAAAAAATGTCATCAAATATTTTGGATGTTGTAGTTTTAAGCAAGCTCGTGGTGCTAAACAGATAGCTGCTGCTCCAAAAATAAGTGGGTTAAAAATTGGTATCGCTATTGGTTTTACCATAAAGTTCCTTTGGTCGAGGAGAAGAATCAAGCTAACAGAGTTGTTAGAAGATATCCTTTGGCTGCAAGGATACACAAGAACAGTTTTGACTGTAAACCTGAATTTTAAAGTTCGAGAAGTTCTAAATCTTGCGAGAAGTTTTATAAGCTTGATGCAAGTATGCAAAGTGCTCGAGATTTTTGCGAAGAGTATATTGCTGCTCGGATTTGGCCTTTGAAGAAAGGTTGGAGCTTTGTTCGATTTCATGAAAAGGTAGTCAGAGGAAAAACTTATATCTTTTTAGATAATAAAGTTTTTCGTCCAAAGAAGTATACCGAAGACAAAGAATTTGTTTCTGCTGTTGAAATTAAAGCTATTGAGATTCTTAGGAATTTTTTGAAGAAAGAGAAAGATCTAATGGATAAAATCCTTGGTTCAGATTATAAGAGACTGAATAGAGTTTTTGATATTGCTCAGATAGAATATGGTAAAAGGTCAGCTCCGACTTATGCTAGAAGTGCGAAGCCTAGTATCGATAATGTTACTAGGAAAAAGAGGGGTGGGCCTCCGTTTACTAAAAGAGCTTCAAAGAAGAAAGCGAAGACTGCTGGATTTTCTGATTCTGATTTATCGGAAAATTTTATTGATGAAGCTTTGAAGACAATGTCTTCTGATGATGAGGTAAGAATGTTTAGTTTAGTTTTTGATTCTAGTGGGTTGACTCCTCCTATGTTAACTCCACTTGATGACTATTTTTAGAATTTGATGGCCAACATTTCTCATGGTGGTGTTGCTGAAGCTGTCTTGACTTCGTCACAACAAAATGTTGGCGAAGATATTTCTGATCCAGTTAATCCAGTTTCTTCTCCGGTGACTATAGGCACCACTATTGTTGGGTCACAAGAAGAAGGTGAGGTGTTGGCTTCGCAGGAGACTGCTGGGCCATCCTCTTAAAGATTTTTTGATGAAACTCCCCGGGATGATCCAGAAAAAAATTGGTGATGAGATAGAAGCTGTGATTTTGTCTGGAGGTGCTAACTTAGGTTGTGAAGTTTTAGAAAATGTTTTGCGGGTAGAGCAAGATGCTACAGTTGGTAGTGAAAATGGTGCTTCTGAAGTTGTTGTGCCTGGTGCGAAGACACAAAAAATTAAGGGTACTACGACTCTCGCCCTTGATTTTGATGAATTTGATGATGAAGTTCATGACGAGGAGGCTGAACATTTCTCGTCTTTCCGAGTCTACTATCAATGTGAATACTGGTGAGAGGGTGTCTTTCCAGCTGGAAAAGGTTGTTTATACAGGTGATTTTTTTACTTCGCGTATTTTTGTTTTGTTTTTGTCTTCTTTTAATTCTTGTTTTTGTCTTCGTAGAGAAATTTTTTTCCTGATTCTTCTTCTCAGAGGGAGACGACTGTTGATGTTGGAAAGATGAAAGAAGTTGCCCAGGAACCTGTGACTCCGACGAAAGTTTTGGAAACTGTTCATGATGGTGTAAATCTTGAAGCTTATAAACATTGTATGGAATACTGCTAGGCTCAAGGTGTGAACTTAGATACTTTCAAATTTGTTGGGATTGGTTTGGACAAACTTCGTATTATGCTGAAGAAACCAGAATTAAAGTTGTCAAAGTGCATTGATGATGCCTTCACAGTTCCTGATGCGGAGGTCGAACTTGTTGGAAAATCTTCGCTTGAGTTGGCAGATGCCAGTGTTTCCATGATTTACAAGGTTCGATCATTTTGACTGTCATCTTTATTGCATAAATTTTATTTAGATTTGATATTTCGATTTGTAATATATTTTTGACTTCGTATGTAGAATGCACTTTTGCAAAGGAGTTTGCGTAAATCGATTGAGGATGATGCTAAAAATGTTACACTTCGTAAAAAAAGTTTGGTTGAAGAGATTAATTCTTTGAAATCTCAACTTGCTGCCAATGAGAAAGAGAGAATAGAAACAGTTGAAGCTCTTCATAATATGGAGTCTAGATGTATTTCTGTCGGAGCTAAACTTGAAACGAAGATTGAAGATTACGATAATTTGAAGAAAGATCTTGAGAAAGTTTTGAGAGAAAAGAATTATCTTGAGAAAAAATCTCTTGAAAAGGATCAGAATTTTCAAAATAAGTGCAATCGCTTGTGGGAACTTTACAAAAATTGCTATGATAAATTTGGTGCGAAGCCAGAAGATCCTTGTTGGGAGCTTGTAGAATTCGATCCGTTCTTTGCTTGGCTTTGCCGCCAACATGAAGATCTGCCCACTATTTTACAGACTTCTGCTGATTTGAGTTGTATGTATTCAAGTCGTGCTATTTTTCACTTGATGAAGGAGGCTAATGATCCTTTGTATGAGAAACTGTATGATCAAAGTTACAGGTTTTCGTCAGTGGAATCTCTTAACCAAGTTTCTTCTCGTACTCAAATGCTTTGCAAGAAGTATTTTCATGAATACTGGAATCAAGGTGGAAGGAAGCATGTCTTTATGAAAGCTAAGCAAAAGATGAAAAAGTATGTTATCTATATGTGTTTTTTATTCGTTGTTTTTTTCTTGTGTTTTTTCTTATCTATTGTTTTATTTTGCTTTGTTGTAGCAGCTTGAAAAGAGACTTGCTTCTGATGTGGAGGCAGAGAGGAGGCAAGAAAGACTTGAACAAGAGAGGGCGAGGGATGATGATGCTCGTGATCATGTACTTTAGTTTGTCGTAGTTTAGATTTTAGATTCGAGGGGTGAGGTTTTAAAAAACTTTTAACGTTTTTGTAAATGTTGAACTTTGGACAGGATGAAGTTGTGGTTATGCCCTTGTTAATGTGTAAAGGTAACTTTGTTGCTGAGCCTACCTTATGGTTGAAGTACGCTACTGAAGAGGCAAAATCTTCTTTTGATGTGTTTATGAAACATAAGCGAACATAAATTTTGCTGTTTGTGATTTTTTATATATTTTTCTGATGAGATGTGCTTGTTTCTAGAATTTGAAACTGAATTCTCTATTGCTGAAAATGAGAGATGTTTGCCTCGTGTTGTTGATTACAGCAAATTTCTCAGGTATTTGTGCTTATGTTGTGCTGTGGAGACATATGTAAAGCAAATTTTAATGGCATTTTCCTTGTGTGTTTTAAGTCTTCATGTTCAAGTGCTTCGCCGAGCTATATTTCCGAAGACTATCTTAGTTCGGAGGTGGATCATGTTTTAGATAGAGTTGTTGAAGATTTGATTGATGAAGCAGCAACTATTGTTGCTTCAGAAAATATTTGATATGTATATTTGTTGACATAATAAAATATTTTTATGTGTGTACTTGTGTAGACATTTTTATGTAATATGCTTTATTAAGTGAAAGGAACGATGTCCCCTTATTTTTTAGCGAAGGCGAAACACAGATTTTTTATATATTATTTTTTTAAGCGAAGGCAACGCATAGACTTTGTATTTTGTGAAGTCAAATTTTCACTTTAGTAAATGTGAAAATATTGTCCCTTACTTTCTTTAAGCGAAGGCCGTGTGTTGACTTCGTATTTTGTGAAGTCAAGTTTCACCTTAGTGAATTTGAAAACACCGTCCCCTCACTTTTTAAGCGAAGGCAATGCATAGACTTCGTATTTTGTGAAGTTAAATTTCACCTTAGTAAATTTGAAAACACTGTCCCCTCACTTTTTAAGCGAAGGCCACGCATAGACTTTGTATTTTGTGAAGTCAAATTTCTCCTTAGTAAATTTGAAAATAGCGTCCCCTTACTTTTTAAGCTAAGGCAATGAGTTGACTTCATATTTTGTCAAGTCAAATTTCACCTTTGTGAATTTGAAAACACCGTCCCATCACTTTTTTAAGCGAAGGCGATGAGTTGACTATGTATTTTGTGAAGTCAAATTTCACTTTAGTGAATTTGAAAACACCGTCCCATCACTTTTTAAGCGAAGGCGATGAATTGACTTCGTATTTTATAAAGTCAAATTTTTACCTTAGTGTTGAAGTCAAAATTCACCTTAGTGAATTTGAAAATATTATTCGCTCTTTTTGGCGAAGACAACATGCAGACTTTATTTTTGAAGTCAAAATTCACCTTAGTGAATTTGAAAATATTATTCGCTCTTTCTGGCGAAGATAACGTGTAGACTTCATTTTTGAAGTCAAAATTCACCTTAGTGAATTTGAAAATATTATTCGCTCTTTTTGGCAAAGATAATATGCAGACTTTATTTTTGAAGTCAAAATTCACCTTAGTGAATTTGAAAATATTATTCGCTCTTTTTGGCGAAGATAATATGCAGACTTCATTTTTGAAGTCAAAATTCACCTTAGTGAATTATGTGTACATATTTATATATTTTACGATTCTTTTGATAGGTTAGCATCGTTTTTTGCTTGTTCGAATAATGATGCTACCTACTTTGGGTGTTTTGCCGATGCATGAGTATATTTGAAGTATACTCTTTGGCCTTTGATAAGATTATTTTTAGGGGAACTAGTTTTCTCATTTATACTTTGATGAGAATTTACAATGGAGACTGCTGTTGGCGTTTGGTCCTGTGGGGGTCCTAAGCCAACGAGTGAATCAAATGTTGCGTGTCCCTAATCTGGATGGTGATGCAAGGAGGATACACAGAGATTTATCCTGGTTCGGGCAAAAGAAGGCCCTACGTCCAGCGGGGAGGAGAGAGTATTGTATTTCCTTGCACCTAAGTGCTTACGTAGGGGTTACAAGCTGTGAAAGAGGGAATCGAGCCCAGGTCTCAGAGAAGAAGTGAGATTACAAAGGAGGTTGCTTGAGATGTTGATCTTCGATGGTGGAATGGAGACTGGTTTTTCATTGTCTGTTGCTCCTTATTGTTTTTTCGTCTCCCTCCCCCTTGCAGAGCCCCTGCCTGCCCTTTTATAGGGTAAGAGGAGGCAGGGACGTCGGGGATGGCTTTGAGGTGAAGTTTTATCGATCCCTGTAGAGGTGGTTGTAGCGACGTGTCCTGAGAATGGTCGGCCATCCCTGGACACCATGGTGACGTAGAGGACGAGACGGTGAAAAGACTCTGAGCTCTGTGCCACGTTGGCCTTTCTTCCTTGTTGACCGGCGGTGGGTCGAGATCGGATCGAGGCCGGGTCAAGGACGGGTCGAGGGTTAGCGGATAAGGCCGAGTCTCTGGGATCATGGGGTATGGTCCTTGTCGTATCCTCCCTCGAGGGTGATCACTAGCAAAATAGTGCACGGTATGGTGCGTATAGTGACAGGTTTTCACCTCCCATCCTGGGATGGGCGGTAAAAAAGTGAGATTTGACACCGGTACTGCTTCCATGCCGGTTACCGCTATAGCCATGACGATAGGAAGTAGTTGGTAGTCGCATTAAATGCTCTGACTTTTGTTCTTAGAGTTGGTGAATAAGGTGGGTCGAGTGGACCGACCTGGGGTCGTGCGAGTCAGAGATTTCCCGGTAGTCGAGGTGTCTCGTCGAGCGAGCCTCGTATGAGTCAGAACGCGGTCGAGGCATCCTATCGAGCGTGCCTCGTACGAGTCAAAACGCGGTCGAGGTGTCTCGTTTGCTATTTTGGCTCGTCCCGTTTATGGGTAGTGGTTTTATTTTTCTTAATCGTTGATTGTGGGTACCCCTAGTTTTTGGTACCCGATAGTAGCCCTGAGGCTTTGGGTGAGTGTGGATCACTCTCACAGAGGCTCAGCGGTTCATGAACTGGAGTCATAGCGTTGTAGCCTTTTCCGGGGGGTGCGCGCGAGCGCACCCGCCGGGTGTAGCCCCCGAGGCCTCGGTGGAGTGTTTTGACTCCTCTGAGGTCTTTTGTACGTTCTATTGGGGAATGCTCTCGTATTGTGGTGTGTTCTGTCTTCTTTTGTTTTGGCTTTCTACGGTCGAGCCCCCGAGCCTCGCACGCATGAGGTCGATCAGAGTCTTGGCCGTCTTTTATCGTTCGACCCTCACGCTTCCTTTCTTAGGGGAAAGGAGGAGGGGCGGGGACCGTCGTACTACCCTCGTCAGGCGAGTTCTGACGATCTTCGGTGAGCTATTAATGGGGAATTCGAGTGGGAGTCCGTGCTCCATTCCGTAGGAGTCGGCTAGCGGCCACAGAGGCGCTCTAAAAAATGCCAAAGAGTAGTCGCGTGGATCTTGATTCCTTGCGATAGGATTCGAGGGCTCGATGCCTCCCTCCAAGGGGATTCCTCCATCGACCTCTCTTTTAGCCTCGAATACGTCTAGGGGCGCCTCGAGAGTGTGGCTCGAGCCCTGGCCTTGTATGGGTGCATCCCTAGTCATCCCTGACTCCGATACTTGAGGGCAGCTGTCGAACCCTGGTTGAGGGCCAGCTTTCGATCCCTCGAGGTTTATATCGGGCTCGGAGCCCGTTACCCATTCATCTGGGAATATCCGTCCGCGGATCCTTTTACTGCCTGTTTGGGCATGTCTTTTCACGAGGGGAAGCGAGATCGGCGCGGTAGTGGGTGGCGTGGTGCGATGGTTACGGAGTGCACGGCGGACACGTGCCCCTATCTACGGATTTTGAGGGAGCGGTTAGGTAAGGTCATTCAATGTGACAACTGTTCCTACCTTTTCGCCTGCCTGTTGGCCTTCCATCGAGGTATAAGTGTGAGGCTCAGGGTTCCATATGCCCCTTATAGGACTTTTGTGTCTTTGTCTTCTTCGCCTTCTTTGCCTTCTTTGCGCCCTTCATCCACCGTCCACCGCCGTCGTCGCTCTTTCGTCTGCCGTCGCCGCGCGCCGTTTTTCTAACAACTATGGCAGGCAAGAGCCAGATCCTCCCTACAGACGCGTGGGCTCGTTCCTCGGTGACAGAGAGGAGGCTGGAGGAGTTGGTTCATGATGGGCTTCTGCAGCCAAGGGCGAGCCGAACCCAGCCGGAGTGGAGAGTACCGCCATCCGACCACCGGGAACCGGCGCCCCCGGAGGGCTACGTGGTGAGCTTTGTGGCCTTCCACGAGAGGGGGTTCGAAGTGCCGGCCAGCCACTTCATGTGGGCGCTCCTCCACTACTACAAGGTGGAGCTGCACCATCTCGTCCCCAACTCCATCTCGCAGGCTGCCATTTTCGCAGCGGTCTGCGAGGGATACCTCGGGATGGAGCCACAATGGAATATGTGGCTCCACCTCTTCAAGGTGGAACACTTCGCTAAGAAGGCGGGCGAGCGAGGGGTGCGACGCGCAGTGCATGTGGGGAGCTGCACTCTTCAAGTTCGGTCGGGTCGAGGCGATCAATACATCCTAGCACAGCTGATTTTGTTGAACAGTGGCTGGCACGACGACTGGTTTTACTTGCACAACGATGATGACCAGCTTTCGAGGTTCTTCGGCTGGGTGCTGATGTCACGCGAGGAGAACTGGACGTATGGCGTCGTCGAAGACGAGAAGCCGAAACTGCAGCCGCTCCTCGACGCATTGAGGAGACTCCGTCAGCGCGGGTTGACGGCGGGGATGGTGGCCGTAGCGTTCCACCGCCGGAGGGCGCAGCCTCTGACGCAGCGCTGGCTCTGGCTCGATGAGATGACGTCGGAGGCATCGTTGGAGGGGAGTCAGATGTCACATGAGTCCCTCCCCCTCGACGAGGTCGCCCATCGTGCACGGTGGATGGTGGCGAGTTTCAAGCAGGAGGACATCGATAGGGTCCCGATGTGCCCCACTCAAGGCTTTGAGCCTCTGGTAAGTGTCGCTTCTGATAGTTTTAAGTTCTTTTGCTTCCAGATTCCCTCGACTAATTCGGTCGAGGCCTATGTGCAGGATCTGTCGGCGGTGAAGGAATCGCGGCCGTCGGTTCTAGAAGATCGTGCCGCTCGGGAGGCTCGACGCCTCTTGGCAGCCTAGAAGAAGGAGGAGAAAGACGCTGCCAAGAAGCGTCAAGTCCGGAAGACCCTCGAGCAGGAGGTGTTGAAGAAACGCCGTCGCCAATAGAGCCTCGATGGGCTCCTGCTCGAGGAGTCTCCCTCCGAGACGGTCTCGGGGGAGGACGAAGACAGCGGCGATGACGATGCCAGGTTGTGGTATGATACCATGACTTCTCTAGCACACCTCCCTAATGTACGGCCCCTGCTAGAGCCCATTGGGGGTCAAATTCTCAGGCGTTGAGGGAAGTCTCGGCGCCCGTAGAGGGGGAAGGAGAGCCAGGAGAGACAAGGGCTAGAGCGGGTCCTTTATCGAGAGGAGCTACCTTGTCTGGGGCCCCGCAGGAGGGGTCGGTGGCACCGCTCCCACGAGCCCGATCGCCTCGGGCTCAGCCGGCGGTCGGAGCAGCAGCGTCGGCATCAGAAGCCAGGGCGCCGTCAACGGGCGTAAGGACCCGAGGCCAACTAGCCTCGACAGCACAAAGATCCTCGGATGCCTCGTTAGCCCAGGCTCCGAGGAGCACCCCGCCGATAGGAGGCTCAACGGTAGGGTCGTCCTAGGTGCCGCCGGGTGGCTTGGGCTTGCCGGGGTCTAGGCCCCTGGTTCCCATATCCGGGTAAGTATCTCGCCTTGCTTTTCCATCATCGGTGATCTCATTCTTTGTTCTGACGTGTTTGTTTGTCGCTCAACCATAAGCGTAAGGCGGAGCTCGCGGGTCCGACTCCCGTCAAGGCGCTCAGGTCGGGCGCCGCCTTGATGATGCGAACGGCGGCCGACGCCGCCGCCTGGGTTGTCAAGTACCAGGCTGTGATAGAGCGGCTCAAGCTATGGGAGGTGGCTGCCAAGGCGGGGGCAGGCGCCCTGGAGGTCACCGGTTCTGGTGTCACCGTGCGGGGGTCAGGGCCAGTTGAGGCGGTCCCGGGCGATGCCGGGCTCGAGGTGCTCGGCGCTGGTGGGTTAGAGCCTGGGTCGACCGCGATGACCCAGGCAACCGTCGAGGCCGCTGAGGCTGAAACATCCGTCCACGACCGTTGAAAAGGTGGTGGAGGCCCCGCCAGAGGCGGGGCAAGAGGCGGTGTAGCCGGAGTCACAACCGGCGCGGGAGGAGCCGCAACCGCAGCAGGACTGGCCAACGGAGCAGGTGGTCGAGGTGGAACGGGGAGCGATCGTTCCACCGCCTATCGTATAGGCGGTGGTGCCGGCAGTCGAGGCGCTAGCCCCACCCCTAGGGTCGACCCTGGCCCTGATCGACCTTACCGTCGACGACTCCCCTTCTGACAAAGGGAAGCAGAAGGCGGACGTCGAGATGGCCGAGGCCTCGGATCAGCCTGGTACCTCTGTGGCATTGGTGGATGACCTGGTCGAGGCGTCGACCAGGTGGCCTGACTATGCTGGGTTGGCGCTTGTGTGGGCAGAGGAGGAGCTTTCGCGCTGGGGCCGGTCGACCCTTGAGTTCAGGGATGCGTCCAACCCTAGCGCTGAGCCCTTCTTCGCGCTCGACGACAAGGACGAGGTGCAATACTGGGAGTACCTCGAGGGACTTCGAAAGCACTCGCTGTAGTCCCTGCGCATGGTCTCGGATACCCTGGTATGG
Source organism: Saccharum hybrid cultivar R570 (assembly GCA_038087645.1). Taxonomy (NCBI): domain Eukaryota; kingdom Viridiplantae; phylum Streptophyta; class Magnoliopsida; order Poales; family Poaceae; genus Saccharum; species Saccharum hybrid cultivar. Next base: position 2,068,152 of record JAQSUU010000262.1, on the reverse strand, counting down.
GGTATGTCGGAGGCTTTCGAGGTAAGCCGAGTTCGTTAGTCTTTCCCTGTGTTTTATCCTTCCCTTTTCCTTGGTTCTGATTTTTAGGTTTTAACTGTGGTCAGGAGCTCAAGGAGCGTTCCCGCCGCAAGTCACTCTTTATTCTTCATGAGAGTGGCGTGTGGGTGGCGCTTGCCCATCAACGGGCCCTGGTCGAGGAAGCCAACAAGCGGCTATCCCAGAAGAGCGTCGAGACGGATGAGCTCCGCGTCGCCCACACAGCAGTTAGGGAGGAGGTGGTGTAGGCCCAGGAAGCCGAGGCCAAGGCACGTGAAGATGCGGCAAGGGCTCGGGAGGAGGCGGCTAAAGCTCACGAGGACCTCGCGCCGCTGCTGGCGTGTGTGAAGGAGCTCGAGGAGGATATCGCCTTAGTCGGTGGTCAGCGCGATGCCCTCAACATCCAGGTCGGGATGGTGTCCGCTCGCGTCAGAACCTTGGAGGACGAGGTTGTGATGTTGAAGGGGACGGTCTGAGAGAGGGACGAGGCTCTCTCGGGCATCGACCGGGAGGTTGAGGCGCTAAGGGCGGCGGTCCACGACAAGGATGAAGCTCTTCGAGCGTCTGAGAAGACGTGCGGGGAGCTGCGCGATGAGGTCATGGGTTTGCAGACCCACTCTGAGGGTAAACCTCTTGTTATGTTTTAGCCTTGGTGTCGAGGTCCCTGGCTTATGCTAACTCAGTGCTTACGTTTCAGAGTTTGAGAAGTAGTAGCATGCGGCCTAGGCGACGGCCACCTCGTTCCAGAACCTCTTCGAGGCCGAGGCTGGGCAGACTCAGTTGCTCCAGGGTGCTATCACCAAGGTATGTGATGGCCTAGGGGTCGAGCCTGATGCCGATACTAAGGAGGACGCACCGGAGAACTCCTTTGTCCGTCGAATGGTGGCGCTGGGCCGCCTCGTCCACAAGAGGATACGAGGCGGGCTGCATCACGGCATGAAGAGGGCCATGGCGGTCGTTCGGTCTAGGTTCGTGTATGACATGGACCTCATCGATGATGGCTTCATCACGGATCCAGACTGGATGGATGAGGAGAATGAAGTAGCCTGCCTGGCCCTGATCGAGGCCGCTGAGGAGCCTAGGAGTCGCCTTGCCAAACTTTTCGAGGTCAAGGTGGTTCCGCCTGCTGATGACGAGGGCCTGTGAGCCAAAACTAGGCGTGAAGGCCCATGTAATAAGTTAGTTAGTATTCGTGACTTGCACTGTGATGGCCTCGGGGGCCCTGAAACATTTAGATATAAACTTGTACTGATCGTCAATTTTTGTTCGAGTTTTTTCTTCCCTTTTTCGCTTGAATCACGTTCTCGCATGATTTTCTTAGCGCGCGGTTACGCCTCTTAGCGTAAGGGAGCGAGTGGAGGTACCGTAGCCTTGGAGGCGTAAGTGATCTCGCGGCTCGACTGCCCTCAAGCTTTAGGGTGCGTTTGTGGCTTTGTAGATCGTGTAAGAACTTGATTCAACGCGAATGGGAATATTAGTCGTGAGCCTTTTCAAAGTCGTGAACTATTACTAGGTCTACTTAGTGCGTGGTTGCACCCCTTGGCGTGGGGGAGGTGAGTGGAGGTACCATAGCTCGGAGGCGTAGGTGATCTCGCGGCTCGGCGACCCTCGAGCCTTAGGGTGCTCTTGCGGCCTTGTTGACTTATGTAACAGTTCTCCTCTTTTAAAAAAACGGATTTTTTTGGGGATACGTAGGGGGTTCCCCCCTTTGCAGCCCCCGAGGAAGGGTCGACTCTGAGAGAACAGGGTCGATCCTTCCTGGTTGTTATGAAAACAATGCTTTGAACACCGCTGTATTCTTTATTTATGAGATTGTGAAACAATTTATAGAGCCTCGAGGCTTTAAGAAAAAAAAAGCGATGTAGTTGTTCAATGTTCCAAGCATTGGTGAAGATTTTGCCTTTCTCGTTCGATAGTTTGTAAGTGCCAGGCTTCAATACTTCCGCGATGATGTATGGCCCTTCCCACGGCGGCGTAAGCTTGTGTCATCCCTTGTTCTGGCTTCGCCGTAGCACCAGGTCACCGACATTGAGGTCCCGCCTGCGGATGTGTTTGTCTTGGTAGCATCGGAGACTTTGCTGATACTTGGCAGAGTGTAACAGAGCCACATCGTGGGCTTCCTCGAGCTGGTCGAGGGTGTCCTCTCTTGTGGCGTCATTGTTTTTCTCTTTGTAAGCTTTCATCCTCGAGGATCCATATTCCACATCAGTTGGGAGCATAGCCTCTGACCCGTAGACTAAGAAGAACGGAGTGAACCCCGTGGCTCGACTCGGCGTTGTTCTTAGGCTCCACAGGACCGAGGGGAGCTCGGCAGCCCATTTTTGCCTTGTTTGTTTAACTTGTCAAAAATTCATGGTTCAGGCCTTGTAGGACCATGCCGTTGGCATGTTCTACTTGGCCATTTGTTTTTGGATGAGCTATGGCCGACCAAAGCACACGGATGTGATGGTTGTTGTAGAAATCCAGAAACTTTTTACCAGTGAATTGGGTGACGTTGTCCGTGATGATACAGTTAGGAACCCCAAAAGCGGTGGACGATGTCGGTAAAAAATAGCACAGCTTGCTCAGACCTGATGCTGGTGACTGGATGTGCCTCGATCCACTTGGAAAATTGGTCAATGGCGACAAGCAAGTGGGTGAAGCCACCAGTTGTCCTTTTCAGGGGTCCGACCAAGTCGAGCCCCCAAACAGCGAGCGACCATGTGATGGGAATAGTTTGCAGGGCATGAGCCAGGAGGTGGGTTTGTCTTGCATAATACTGGCTGCCTTTGCAGGAGCGTACTAGCTTGACAGCGTCGGAGACTGTGGTCGGCCAAATAGAAACCTTGTCGGAATGTGTTTCCAACGAGGGTTCGAGGCACCGCGTGATGACCACAAGCCCCTAAGTGTAGATCATTAAGCAGGTTCCTGCCTTCCTCTTTTGTGATATAGTGTTGGAGGATGCCAGTAGGGCTGCGGTGATACAGCTCCCTACTGTCGCCAAATATCATAAAGGATTTGGCTCGTCAAGCGATCCGTCGAGCCTCGATCTTATCTGAGGGGAGGTCCCCTCGACTAAGATGGTCGAGGTACGGAATACGCCAGTCAGGCTCGGGGTTGGCTGGCGGGGTCGAGCCTTCCGCCTACATGGCCTCAGCACCGGTCGAGGGGGCTTCCGCCTCAGGTAGGGGATCGAGTGACGACTCGTCGACCCCTCCGTCTGCCCTGATGATGACGGACGGTTGATGGAGATCTTTCGCGAAAATGTTAGGCGGAACTATAGTTCGACTAGAAGCAATTTTCGCGAGTTCATCGGCGGCCTCATTGTATCTGCATGCGATGTGGTTGAGCTCGAGGCTGTGAAACTTGTCTTCAAGGCACTGTACCTCCTCACAGTAGGCCTCCATCTTGGGATCACGGCAGCTCGAGCTCTTCATGACCTGGTCGATCACGAGCTGAGAGTCGCCTCGAACATCAAGGTGTCAGACCCCTTGTTCGACGACGATTCGTAGGCCCATGATGAGCGCCTCATATTCGGTGACGTAGTTGGAGGCAGGAAAATGAAGCCGGATGATATAGCGCATGCGGACTCCGAGGGGCGAGATGAAGAGCAAGCCCGCGCCCGCTCCTATTTTCATTAGTGACCCATCGAAATACATGGTCCAAAGCTTGGCCTAGAGCTGAACCGGGGGAAGTTGAGTGTTTGTCCACTCTGCCAGGAAATCTGCTAGTACCTAGGATTTGATGGCTTTGCGTGGTACATACGAGAGGGTCTCACTCATAAGCTCGACTGCCCACTTGGCTATCCTACCCGAGGCTTCCCGGTTCTGGGCTATCTCTCCTAGAGGGAAAGAAGAGACCACAGTCACCGGGTGGCCCTTGAAGTAGTGACGGAGTTTGCGTCGCGTTAAGATGATGGCGTACAACAGCTTCTGGATCTGCGGGTAGCGAACCTTGGTTTCTGAGAGCACCTTGCTGATGAAGTAGACCGGTCTCTGAACGAGCAGGGCATGTCCTTCCTCTGCCCTCTCGACAACCAAGACCGCACTGACTACTTGTGTCGTTGTGGCGACATAAAGTAGGAGGGGTTCCCCTGTGGTTGGAGGGACGAGGATCGGTGAGTTGGACAGCGTAGCCTTGAGCTTTGCAAGGGCTTCCTCGGCCTTGAGGGTCCATGAGAAGTGTTCCGATTTCTTTAGGAGACGATACAGTGGGAGCGCTTTTTCGCCGAGGCACGAAATGAAGCGACTGAGGGCCGCAAGGCAGCCTGTGACCCTCTGCATGCCCTTCAGATCTCGGATAGGGCCCATTTTGGTTATTGCAGCGATTTTTTCCGGGTTGGCCTCGATGCCACGCTCAGAAATGATGAACCCTAGGAGCATGCCTCGAGGAACGCCGAAAACGCATTTCTCAGGGTTGAGCTTAATGTTCTTTGCCCAGAGGCACTTGAACGCAATGTCGAGGTCATTTATCAAATTACTGGCCTTTTTGGTTTTGATAATGATATCATCGACGTTAGCCTCGACGGTTGGTCCAATGTATTCCCCAAAAACCTGTTGCATGCATCGCTGGTACGTAGCCCCTGCGTTCCGAAGACTGAAGGGCATAGTAACATAGCAATACATGCCGAACGGGGTGATGAACGAGATCGTGAGCTGGTCAGACTCCTTCATTTTGATCTGGTGGTAGCCGGAATACGCATCTAAGAACGACAGAGTTTCACACCCCGCAGTAGAATCAACGATTTCATCAATGCGTGGCAAAGGAAAAGGAACTTTTGGACATGCTTTATTTAAACTAGTATAGTCTACACACATCCTCCACTTTCCATTCTTTTTTTTTAACTAATACAGGATTAGCTAGCCACTCAGGATGATGAACATCCTTGATGAATCCGGCCTTCAACAGCGTGTGGATCTCCTTGCCGATGACCTTGCGCTTTTCCTCGTCGAAGCGGCGCAAGCGTTGCTTCACCGGTTTGGAGCCGGCTCGGATCTCCAAGGCGTGCTCGGTGACTTCCCTGGGTATGCTCGGCATATCTGAGGGACTCCACGCAAAGATGTCGATGTTTGCGCAGAGAAAGTCAATGAGCACTGTTTCCTATTTGGGGTCGAGGGTGGCGCTAATGCTCAATGCCTTTCCCTTTGGGTCAGTAGGATCGAGGGGCACGAGCTTGACGTCTTCCGCGGGCTCGAAGTTGCCGGCGTGGCACTTGGGGTTGGGGATCTCGTTGGCCAGACCATCGAGGTCCGCCGCCAAGGTCACCAACTCCAAGATGGCTTCTCCATGCTCGACGCACTCTACGTCGCACTCGTAGGCGTGCTCGTAGGAGAGCCTGACAGTTATGACACCATTGGAGCCTGGCATTTTGAGCTTGAGGTAGGTGTAATTGGGGACCACCATGAACCGGGCGTAGCATGGGCACCCAAGGATGGCGTGGTATGTTCCATGGAATCTAACCACATCAAAAGTGAGAGTCTCTTTCCTGAAGTTGGCGGGAGTGCCGAAACAGACAGGCAGGTCAACCCACCCGACGGGCTCTGCCCGCTTCCCTGGCACGACTCCATGGAAGCCCCCGACGCTGGGTCGGAGGTGTGTCCTCGTGATCCCCAGAAGGTCGAGGGTCTGGGCATAGATGATGTTAAGACTGCTGCTGCCATCCATGAGCACCTTGGTGAGGCGTGTGTTGGCGATGATGGGATCAACAACAAGTGGGTAGACCCCAGGGTTGGGGACGTAGTCCGGGTGGTCATCACGGTCGAAAGTGATGGCCATCTCAGACCAGTCAAGGAATAGGGGGGTTGCGAGTTGCACGGAGAAGACCTCTCGACATTCCCGCTTACACTGCCACATTGAGAGGCACGTCGAGGGTCCTCCGTATATCATGAAGCAGTCATGGATCTCAGGGAACCCCTCGTCCTTGTCGTCTCCCTTGGGATCTTCCTTCTTGTCGTCCTTCTTGATGCCTATGCTTTCAAAGTATCTCCGAAGCATGTGGCAGTCCTCAAGGTTGTGGTTCATGGGCCCTTTGTGGTAGGGACACGGCTCTTTGAGCATTTTGTTGAAAATGCCCCCATCAGGGGCCCCTCGAGGTTTCTTATGATCAGCAGCAGCAACAAGGTCGTCGGCCGGGGCCTCTTGCTTGCCCTGCTAGTTCTTCTTCTTATTCCTATTGTTCCTCTTCGAGCCTCGGCTGGAGCCCACGGGATCCTCTTCCTTTTGCTTCCCCTTGTCCTGGTCACTACCAAAGATGGCACCAACTGCCTCCTCACCGGCGACAAAGTTGGTGATAATATCCATCAAACCGTTGGCAGTGATGGGAGTATTGTGGCCCAACTCTCGGACCAACTCTTTGCAGGTGGTACCAGAGAGGAAGGCCATGATGATGTCAAAGTCAGTGATGTTGGGGAGCTCATTGTTTGGAGAAACATCGGATGTAATCCCAGAGGGATTCACCCAGCTTCTGTTTGCAGCTTTGGAGATCCCACGAGTTGCCGGGGCGCATGTAGGTTCCTTTGAAGTTCCCCTCGAACACTCTCACAAGGTCGTTCTAGTCGTGGATTTGTCGAGGTGGGAGGTCCTCGAGCCAGGCTCGAGCGGTGTCTAACAGGAACATGGGGAGTTGTCGAATGATGACCCGGTTATCGGTGGCCCCACCCAACTAACAAGCCAAGCGGAAGTCAGCGAGCCAAAGTTCGGGTTTGATCTCGATGTTATACTTGGTAAGAGTCGTGGGGGGATGGAACCGAGCCAGGAGTATCATTTCGCGAATGGCCTTGCTAAAGACCTGAGGACTCGGTGGCTCGGGTGAAGGGCTTCGATCTTCCGAGCTATCGTAGCGCCAGCCTCTGTGCTCGTGGTAGCCTCGAGCTGCACCATCACCATGTTTGCGCCTCCGACGCTCGATGATGTTGTCACGGACATCTCGAGGTTCACGGTTGTCGACGATGCGTTCACAGACAGAGACCGCCTTGTTCCGTTGGGCGTGCTCGGGATGAACCGAGGCCTCTCTCTCCTATTAGGAGGGCTCCGCAGGCTGCTCTGAGGCAAGACCGCGTCGCCTCGAGGCAGAACTCTCGGCCTGCTGCATGGCAGCGGTCTCGAGGAGTTCTTGGATTTCATCACGGGCCCGACGGGCCTCGAGGTTTGACGGCTCGGGCATGTTACGAAGGAGCATGGCGGCTGCGACCACATTCTGGCTGGCTCGACCAAAAACCGGGGGGCTCGACTGCCCGATCCTCAATGATGAGACGGTTAACGTCGCGAGCTCTCTCTCGAGCCCCTCCATCGTGTGCGCGCGCCGCGTGCTCTTGCTCGAGGGTTTGCTAAAGTAGGCGTAGATTTTCTCATTCCTCGTCGAGCCTGTCCTGAAACTCGTAGATTTGCTCGAGCTACATTCCTTGATCCGTAAGGAATTGAGCCTCATCCTGTTCAGCAGGGAGCTTGACCTGAGGTGGCGTGTTCCTTCCTTCAACGGCTGCCTCATCCTCTAAATCCGACGCGATAGCTCCATCGATGTTGAAGCACTCACGAGTCGGGTCGTAGGTGTCACTGGCAGAGTTAGAGTCTGGAGCGCCAAAATAGTAGTACAATGGGTGCATGTGAGGCCGTGCATCTCTAGGGTCATGATGTCGGAAAGCCGTTGCACGGAGCTCCGTATCTGGGGTCTCCATGGAGTCCAGGTACTCGGAAGCTGGTGTGGATGCAACGAGGTCGAGGGTGGAGCGTAGATGGTGTCCGGGAAGTTCCTCGTAAGCACTCATGCTGGTGCTTATAGAAGAAGCATACGCCCGGGCAGCCGAGTCTAGTCCAAACGGGAATGCTGACGAAGGCGTCGTTCCTGGTGCCGGAGTAGTCAAACTGGCTGGTGGCGACGCCGCACCGGGCGGTGGAGCGATGGGACTCCCTGTCGGCATCTTACCCTCAGCCAAGCTCATCCTACACAGATCCTCAGCGAGGAAGTCCATGTCGGCATCTGGCTAAGAGGCGCCGGATCGGGGAATACCATCACCCCCCGCAAGGCGATGACGGCGGTTGTGCTAGGCTCGCCGTCGCCTGACGGCGTTTGCCTGGCGAGAGCGACGATACCGGTGCAGCGCTCCCCCAGGTTAGGAGAGCTCGTGGTCCCCGTCGGTCGGGTGCCTGGGCGGGAGGAGGACCATGTCGTAGTCGTGGCCAAGAGACATGAACTCTAAACTCCCAAACCAGATCACCGTGGCCAATGAGAGCGGACGTTCGGGGTCAGCCATCCAGAAAAATGGTGGGAAAATGATGTTGGCACGCAGCGTCCCCTACCTGGTGCGCCAACTATCGGCGTTTGGTCCTACGGGGGTCCTAAGCCAACGAGTGAATCAAATGCTGCGTGTCCCTAATGTGGATGGTGATGCAAGGAGGATACACGGAGATTTATCCTGGTTCGGGCAAAAGAAGGCCCTACGTCTAGCGGGGAGGAGGGATATTGTATTTCCTTGCATCTAAGTGCTTGCGTAGGGGTTACAAGCTATGAGAGAGGGAATCGAGCCCAGGACTCAGAGAAGAAGTGAGAGTACAAAGGAGGTTGCTTGAGATGTTGATCTTCGATGGTGGGATGGAGACTGGTTTTTCATTGTTTGTTGCTCCTTGTTGTTTTTTCATCTCCCTCCCCCTTGTAGAGCCCCTGGCTTTGAGGTGAAGTTTTGTCGATCCCTATGGAGGTGGCTGTAGCGACGTGCCCTGAGAATGGCCAGCCATCCCTAGACACCATGGTGACGTAGAGGACGAGACGGTGAAAAGACTCCGAGCTCTGTGCCACGTCGGCCTTTCTTCCTTGTTGACCGGCGGTGGGTCGAGACCGGATCGAGGCCGAGTCGAGGACGGGTCGAGGGTGAGCGGATAAGGCCGAGTCCCCGATATCGTGGGGTACGGTCCTTGTCGTATCCTCCCTCGAGGGTGATCAGTGGCGAAATAGTGCATGATATGGTGCGTATAGTGACAGGTTTTCACCTCCCATCCCGGGATGGGCGGTAAAAAAGTGAGATTTGACATCGATAATGCTTCCATGCCGGTTACCACTGTAGCCATGATGGTAGGAAGTAGTTGGTAGTCATATTAAATGCTCTGACTTTTGTTCTCAGAGTTGGTGAATAAGGTGGGTCGAGTGGACCGACTCGGGGTCGTGCGAGTCAGAGATTTCCCGGCAGTCGAGGTGTCTCATCGAGCGAGTCTCGTACGAGTTGGAATGCGATCGAGGCGTCCTGTCGAGCGTGCCTCGTACGAGTCAGAACGCGATCGAGGCGTCCCGTCGAGCATGCCTCGTACGAGTCAGAACGCGGTCGAGGCGTCCTGTCGAGCGTGCCTCATACGAGTCGGAACGCGGTCGAGGTGTCTCGTTCGCTATTTTGGCTCGTCCTGTTTATGGGTAGCGGTTTTGTTTTTCTTAATCGTTGATTGTGGGTACCCCTAGTTTTTTGTACCTGATAACTGCCTCGTTAAAAAACCACTCACCCTGCGAAGGGTTCCCCTTGAGTGAAAAAAGAGTGCAGCTCATTTACATTTGAATTGAAATTTTTCAGAATGTAAAAGCTAATCTATTTTGTACAAAGATGAAAATAAATTCTAGGGATAGTATCTTCGTAGGTCTTGAATATTGAATGTGTGATCAATTTCCTTCCCACTCATGTCTACTAGGTGAAATGCTCCTGGCTTGTTGGTTCTTATGATGAGAAATGGTCCTTTTTATTTTTGCTGAAACTTTCCGACTGTGTCTTCATTTCTTTTTCTTTTCAAGACAAAGTCTCCTGGTGATAATTGTCTGGGTTTGACTTTCTTATTGTACCAACCTTTTGTTTTCTTTTGATATTTCTCAAGATTCTGGATCGCCTTTATTCTTTCTTCCTCTAGTAAATCTTTGATTGTCATTTGTTGGTCTTCATCTATTATTTCAATATTTATTCTTGGTCCTTAAAATTGTATCTCTTCAGGCGTCATCGCTTCTTCTCCATAAAGTAATTTGAAAGGAGAGAAGTTTGTTGATCTTGAAAATGTGGTGTTGTGTACCCAAACAACTTTAGGTAACTCATCCACCCATTTGCCTTTCGGCAGCCCCACGAGGCATTTTGATATTCCTATGCATATAATTTCATTTGCTCGTTCGACTGCACCGTTTGACTGTGGGTGCTTTACTGATGCAAAACATAACTGAATTCCCAGACTTTCACAATACTCTCTGAAATTTTGGCTGTCAAATTGAGTTCCATTATCTACTGTTATGTGCCTTGGAACTCCGAAGCGACAAATGATGTTTTGCCAAAGAAATTTCTTCATTGTGAAGGATGACATATTTGTCACTGGTTTAGCTTCGATCCACTTAGTGAAATATTCCACTGCTACTACTGCATATTGAAGGTTTCCTTGTGCTGTAGGTAGCTTTCCAATGATGTCAATTCCCCATCTTGCCAATGGCCAAGTTGGTTCTATTGTTTGTAAATTTGTTGCTGGAGCCTTTACTTTGCTTGCAGACATTTGGCAATTATAACAAGATTTGATAATTTCTTTGCTGTCATTTTGGGCTGATGGCCAATAAAATCCCTGACGGAATGCTTTTCCTGCCATTGTTCTTGCTCCAGAATGTGTGCCGCAAATTCCTTCGTGTATTTTTGATAGTAGCTTTTCCCCCTCTTCTGCTGATATACATTTGAGTAATGGTGCATATATTCCTTGTTTGTATAGCTGATTGTTGATGATCTTGTAATTTCTTGTTCTTTGCTTCATTCTTATGTTGTTAACTTTGTTTTCAGGCTCATAGTGCCCACAAAGGTAAGCCATAATTGGGGCTCTCCAGTCTTCACTTTGTATTATATGGACTTCTCTAGGTATAGCTTGCACTGCTTTGATGTATGCTTGTTTCAAGATTTGATAGAAAACATCTTGAGGGAGGCTTGTATTTTGTGCTGCAGCTTTTGCTAGTTTGCCTGCATCTAAATTGTCATTTCTTAAGATGTTTTTGACTGTGAAACCTTCAAAATGTTTCTCTTGATCTCTGAGAAATTACAAGTATTTTGCTAATTCTGGATCTCTTGCTTTGTAGTCTTTTTCAATGTGTCCTGCTACAATTTGTGAATCTGTTTTGATTACTAATCTTTGGATTCCCATTGCTTTTGCTTTGCGAAGTCCTAGTAAAACAGCTTCGTATTCTGCTATGTTGTTTGTACATTGAAATTCTAGTCTTGCAGCATATTTTATTTTTATGCCTGAAGGCGAGGTGATTATTGCAGCTGCTCCAGCCCCTGCGAAGCCCCATGCGCCATCGCAATATATTGTCTATTCTGGTTGCTTCTTGTCTTCGCTTGAACTTTGGGAGGGTGTCCAATCTGCTATGAAGTCTGTTAGGACTTGAGATTTTATTGATGTTCTCTTTTCAAAGTCTATAAAATGTTGAGATAATTCTGCTGCCCATTTTCCCAGTCTTCCTGTTGTTCTGCAACTTTGTAGTACTTCTTTCAGAGGGTAATTTGTGAGAACTCTAATTTTGTGAGCCTGAAAGTAGTGCTTCAATTTTCTTGATGTTGTTAACATTGTGTATGCGATTTTCTCAATCTCAGAATAGTATATTTTTGATCCGGATAATGCTTCTAAAACATAGTAGACTGGTATTTGATATTTTGAATGATTTGTTTCTTGTTCTTGGACTAGTACTGCACTTACTGCTGTTTCTATGGCTGAGACATATAATAGCAAATCTGCTCCTGGTGTTGGTGAAATCATGTGTTTGGCTGTAGTAGATATTTTTTTATTTCTTCAAATGCATGTTGTTGCGAAGGTCCCCATGCGAAGTCTCTTTTGGATCCTTTGAGTGCCTGAAATATTGGTAGGTTTCGTTCTGCTGATTTTGAGATAAATCTGTTTAAAGCTGTAAGTCTTCCAGTCAATTTTTGAACATCTTTTATGTTTTTAGGAATTCTCATGTTCAAAATTGCTTGAACTTTATCTAGGTTTGGGTCTATCCCTTTTGCTGATATAATGCAGCCTAAGATTTTTTCTTTTTGTACTCCAAAGGTATATTTTTCGGGATTTAGTTTCAAATTTCCTTTTCTCAGATTTGAGAATGTTTCTTGGAGGTCTTGAATATGATCTTGTCTTTTCTTGCTCTTGACAACTATGTCGTCGACATAAGCTAGCAAGTTTTTGCCAATCTGACTTTTGAGCACTGTTGAAGTCATCCTAACAAATGTTGTGCCTACATTGCGAAGCCCCTCTGCCATTCTTACAAAGCAGTATGTTCCAAATGGTGTGATGAAATTTGTAAATTCTTCATCTTCTTTTCTCATCCAGATTTGATGATATCCTGAGAAACAATCTAGGAAACTTAGCATTTCACTTCCAGCTGCTTGATCAACTAGTGTGTCGATTCTTGGTAGTGGGAAATTATCTTTTGGACATGCTTTGTTTAGATCTGTAAAATCGATACACATTCGTCATTTTCCGTTCTTTTTCTTGACCATGATGATATTTGCTAGCCAAGTTGTGAATTGGACTTCTCTTATAACTTTAGCATCTAGCAACCTTTGGACTTCGGCTTTTGCAGCTTGTATTCTATCTTCAGCTAATTTTCTCAGTTTCTGCTTTTTGGGTCTGAAATTTGGATTGATGTCGAGTTTGTGTTCAATTATATCTCTATTGACTCCTCCTAAATCATTGGATGTCCATACGAAGACATCTTTGTTGCTTTGAAGAAATTCTATGAGTTTATTTTCTTCTTCTTGAGAAAGTCTTGTCACTATGATTACTTGTTTGTCTGGGACTAATGAGTCAAGAGGTACTTTCTTTGTTTCTTCGACTGCTTGAGCTTTTGCTTGTGGCTTCACATTTTCTGTTTCTTCTTTCTCTTCTTCTTTGATTGTATGAACATTTTTCCGACCAGGAGTGTATTCTTTTTCAATGTTTCTTGCTTCAGTTTGATCTCCATGGACTGTGATAACTTCATTTATTGCAGGCATCTTCATACATAAGTAAGAGTAGCTTATTACTGCCTCAAATGCATTCAAAGTCCCCTTCCAAAAAGTGTGTTATAAGGATAATGGATGTCCACTACATCAAATGCAATTTATTCTGTTCTTGCATTATTTACTGTTCCAAATGATACAGAAAGAACTATTCTTCCTATTGAGTGAATTGGCTTCCCACCGAAGCCGTAGAATGGGTGCTCAGCTCTTCCTAAAAGTTTGCGATCAATTTTCATGGCATCAATTGTTGTTGTGAATATAATGTCTGCATAACTTCCACCGTCAACTAGAATTTTTAAGACAACCCATCCATCAATATTTGCTTCAACTACCATTGCATCCATGTGTGGATAGTCTTTCAGTTGCAAATCTTTTTCTGAGAATGTGATTGGTAGATGAGACCATCTTGTCTTTTTGTATGGGCCTTCTGTTGAGATAGATTTTACTCTTCGAAAGTAATTCTTCTTTTGATTGTTGTTTTCATGATCAATACTATTTCCTCCAATGATTGTCATGATTCTTCCTTTACTTGCCATTGAAGTTGATGGAGAGTTGTCTTGTTTATTGTTCCCTTGAGGATTGCTGTTTGCCACAGAGGATTCAGGCTGTATTTGAAAATTTGTTTGTTATTGATTTTGCCTCCATTGATTTGGGTCGTACATTGCTACTGGTCCATAGCTATATGATGATGATGGGCCTGGAATCATTGCTTGGGAGTGTCCAAACTGAATTGGGTAATAAGAGTTTTGTTGGCCTTGAATCATATGGTTGACAGCTTTTGATTGACTTGAGATTTTGTTTTCTTCTTGTATTTCTTCAATGTTTTCTTTACTTTTGGACACATTTTTGATGTGTGTCTAACCCCTTTGCCATGAATGATGCAATACATGTCTTCCGGTCTTAGGGGTGTTCTTCCTCTTCCTCGTCCTCCTCTTCCTCTTGAATTGAAGCCACCTCTTTCGAATGTCCTTTGGTTGTACTGACTGTTGTATTGATTTTGAGGTGGAAAATTGGTTTCAGTAGTTGAATTGCTATTTTCAACTTGATTGACTTGGGTGAAGTGTCTTCGCTCATAGTTGTTTTGCTTTGGGGGATGAAAATTGCTGCTTTTGTTTTGATTTCTGAAGTTATTTTCTTTCTCAATTCTTTTTCTATAATCCTCATCGGACTTGCAGTACTTCTGGATTTCTTCGTAAAGCTGAGCCAGTGAAGTTGGCTTTTCTCGAGTAAGGTGTGCTGCACATTGTCCTGTCCGAAGTCCCTTGATTGCTGCAATTATGACAACTTCGTTTGGGATATTTGTGATTTGAGATTTGATTTGAATGAATCTCTTGTAATATTGACTTAGAGGTTCTTTGGGCTATTGCTTGCAGTTGAATAAATTCATGTCTATAAGACCAGTTGGTTGGAATCCTTGGAAGTCAACAAGTAGATTTGTCTTTAATTGTTCTCATGAATGTATGGATCTTGCTTTTAGAGATGAATACCAGTGTTGTGCTGGACCTTTCACTGCCATGACAAGTGACTTTGCAAGTGTGATTTTGTCCCCACCTCCTGCAATTACTGCGGCTTCAAAACTCATTAAGAATTGCCTTGGGTCTGATTCACCATCGAATGTTGGTATCATGTTGAATTTATACCCTATAGGCCATTGAGCTAGCTGCAAATTTATTGACAGTGGGGAGCTTGTATCAATTGATATGAATGATTTTTGAATATTTCTCTCTTGAGAAATTCTTGTTGCTGGATGCGATTCTTCTTGATTCATAACTTCATGATTTGCATTTTGCAGTTGCTTGTTTAAATTGCGGAGGGTAGCTTCGGCCTCTTCTATTCTTTGTTTGAGTGTCTTTTCTCGTGCTCTTGCGCGACATTCTTCAAGTTCTTTTTGCCTTCGTAAAACTTGTTCTTCAAGTTCTTTGAGTCTTTGTTCTTCAGCTTCACCCATTCTTGAAGAGTTTGCACCTTGGGAACTTCTTTTGTAAGACCTCTGTCTTCGCCGAGTGGTTGTTCGTCTTCGGCTTCTTCATTGACAGTCTTCTTGTTTGGTCTTGCCATTTTATTTCTTGTGGTCACGAAGATCTTTAGATGCACGCACAAACGGTGGGCGCCAAATGTTGGGTGAAAAGTTCAGGTCGGATGACACAATTCACACAATCATCGAAAGCATTTCCGACAAGACAAAGTTGCGTGCAAAGTCGTATTCATTTCATGATCGTACCATACTTGTCAGAGGGGTATTTATAGGGCCCTAATCTTCGTATTTTACATAAAATGACTATTTTACCCCTGACTAAAATATTTACAACCCTTCATCTATGTAAGGGCGAAGTAGTCATTTCTTCCTAATTCAGTCTTCATTTTCACGTTCAATCTTCTTTTCTTCAATGAACTTGCTCTCTTCAAATTATTTCTTGCTCTTCGTCTACTTCTCTGTCCAGCGAAGTCGAATTCTTGCTGACGAAGTCAATAGGTGAAGTTGATTTCTTGCCGACGAAGTCAATAGGCGAAGTTAAATTCTTTACGATGAAGTCGACTTGTCGACGAAGTCAATAGGCAAAGTTGATTTCTTGCCAACGAAGTCAATAGGCGAAGTTGAATTCTTGCCGACAAAGTCGACAGGCGAAGTTGAATTCTTGACGACGAAGTCGAAATACATCCTTCGCTATATTCTTCCCTGTAAGTGAATTTCATTAGGATACTTTTATATTTTTCACACTCCAAAGTTTGGGTTTGAGTTTTTTTGGACGAAGTTAATTCTCCCAACACCTCCCTGCGAATGCGCGCCGCGAAGGCGTCTACTGGCCACAGGTGCCTGCACTGTGACTCACGATGCCGCCCCTAGCATCAGTAGGCAGCTGTCCGCTAGCCACCGGCGTCATTGAAACATGTGCTCTCCTAGATCTACTTTTGAAACATTAAGATGAAACACTTGCAATATACGTCTAAAACAGATGAAACACTTGAAATATTCGCTTGAAACATGTGTGTAGCCATTGCAACATATGCAACATCGAGATCTACTTTTGCAACATCCGGATGAAACACTTGCAACATGAGTCTGAAACATCTGAAACACTTGAAACACGCTTGAAACATGCGTATAGAGCCATAGCAAACATATGCAACATCCAGATAAAACACTTAAAACATATGTTTGAAACACTTGAAACATGCATATATTGTCATTGCAACATCACCGATCTACTTTTGCAACATCTAGATGAAACACTTAAAACAGAAAGTCTGAAACGTCTGAAACACCTGAAACACATAAAATCGCCGGCGGCCATGGCCTACCTAGTGTGAAACTACGATAGCTAGCAAGTTCAGGTCATGGGGATGTGAGAGCAATGGCTGGCAACCTCCTTCTGGTGGCACAGTGCACGCCGTAGCTGCAACAACCGAGGTGTACGGGGGCGCGGCAGGGGACGCCCCACACAGCTTGGGATGGAGCCACAATGCGGCGCGAGATTGGGGCGAGGCGCGGCGCGGGATGGGGCGCGACGGGGATGGTCGCGACAGAGTGGGGCCGGTGAACGGCGCGTCGTGGGCGCGGCAGACAGATGGGGCAGCGGACGCGGACGCGCCCGCTGCGATCGGACAACGCGGTGAAAGTTGCTGCTGTCGAGAGTGGGGATCGTAGCAGGCAGATGAGTTGGGAAAGCCACGAGAGTGGGAAAATGTTCGCAGCAATGAGATAAGTTGAGGAGGTCACAGACGTGTTGTCTTTCTGGGCCCAATCACTGCACAGAGAATTGGATGTTGTCTGGACAAACGTTCTACCCACAGCATTATCGTTCTCTAATTGGTGCCATTTTTATTTGGGGATATATGTAAACAAATCGATTCATGGGTGACAGGCATTAGTAGGTCGGGAGGCATCTCCCTCTCCGGCCAGCAGCAACGCGAGAGCGAAGCACCGGGCATCTCGCATCTCACAATCCGGCATCGGCACGCATGCATGATCCCCCACTGCTCAACCACCGGAAATAATACGCTTGCTGCACACACGGGCACACGCAGCTCACAGCTGACAGCACACTGCAAAGCCTCTGCAACGGCAACGGGCTCCTGCTAATCTGCCGATTAATCAACTGATCAATCAGCAGACCAAGTTGCACACTTGCACTGCTGTTGGTTGGGCGAGTCGTCGTCGTCGTCTTCTCCTTCTCCTTCTCCTTGTCTGCTGCTGGGGTTCTTTGCTTTTATCAAGTGAGCAACAAGCAAACCAGCTGGGAATTGGAATTGTGGATGGATACAAATGGGGCACCTAAAATGTGGTGTGGTGTGGTGTGGTGTGGCCGCAATAAAGAATTCAACAGCGCACCAACCCAGGAACTGTTCATCATCTCTGACAGATAGGCGCCAACTAACTCAGCAACAGCAACAGGAATTTAAAACGTTTTTGTTTTATTGCTTGATTGCTACATTATACAAAGAAAAACTCTCTGCATCTGCATCCACCACAGCACAACAGTGAGGAGTGACAGGCAACCGACCAAGAGGCCTCTCAATCGATCTCTCATCACTCTCAAACAACAGTGTAATAATCCATGTATTGGTAGTAGTAGTAGTACTGTATGTAAGGTGTGTAGTGTAGGCAGGCATTCTTTGTTCCTTTCTTCAGAGTTCAGACACCAACAACTGCAGTTTGGAGATGGACGACGACAATCCTTTTTTTTGACTCGACTAGCTTATTCCCAATCTGAATACACTTCACTTGCCCTAACCAAGTAACCAACCCTCTCTTTCTCTTTCTCTCTTTCTCTATCTGAATAGTATGCACACAAAAGAATCTCAAACGTTCCATGAACATGAACAACAAGAAGAACAGAAAAAAAAAAATCTCAAACAGAAAGAAAAAGAAGGAAAAAAAAACTCTCACATGATTGATTGATGAACTAGAATTGGCTGGTACGGTACCATGCAGCGCAATGCAGTTGTGTTGTGTGACTGACTGCCTGCCCAATCATGGCCTCATCGATGGGCAGGGGGTGCAATTCTTGGCACACAAGCATCGCATTGCATCGCATCGCATCTGCACTCGCCTTTCGCTTTTCCCCACATCTGACTGGCTGCTGCTTTTGCGCTGGTGGTGGCCGGTGCCGGGTTGCACTCACTCGTCAGAGCATCCAGTCCAGGCGGTTCGTCGGGGGCGGCGCGCCGGAGGACGCCGTGGAGCTCACGGTGGTCGTTGACGACGCCGAGGACGTGGACGGCAACGACGACAGCAGGTCGAACATCTCCCACCGCGTCGGCCCCTGCTGCTGCTGGTGCTGGTGCCTCGGTTGCTGGTGCTGGTGCTGGTGCCTCGGTTGCTGCTGCGGTGGCGGCGCCGGCGCCGGCTTGGCGCCGGCCTTCTCGCCGGACTTGCGGACGATGGCGGCGTTCTTGGCCACCACCGCGTCCAGCGTCTCCACGTACTTCTGGACGCGCTTCACCTGCGACGGCGGCCGCCGGAATCGATTCGAATTCGATCAGCCGCGGCATTGGAATTCAACGGGGTGTGGAGGCGAATCGAATTGATGCGCTACTGCACTGCTACCAGTGAATAGTGATTAGTGAATGCTTGCTTCTCACTCACCTGCATCCGCCTCTGCGCCTTGACGTCGCCGTCGCCGACGACGGCGTCGAGCTTGAGTAGCTCGTTCATGAGCAGCTCCGTCACCTGCACCACGTCGTTCTCCGCAACCTTCTCCCCCTTGCGCACCGACGCGTCCAGCGCCGCAACCTGCCAAGCCGGGCCGCCAATCAGATTTTACTCAGAATCAGAGATGAGCAGCATCAGCACTCCAGCCGCTGCGGCAACTGTTGGTTGGTCAACTCCCCTAGTCCCCTGTTCTGTTCGTTCTGCTCTCCGATGGGCTCGGAAAAAGATGCAATCTTTGGGATGGATGGATGGATATGGATAGATGGGGATGGCTAAATGTACCTTGGGGGCGAGCTTGTCGACCTCGGCGGTGACGGCGGCGACGGCCCTGGCGGCCTTCTCAAGGTGTCCGTTGCGGCGCTCCTCGATGAGGCGGCGCGCGCGGGCCTCGGGGTCCTCCACGACGACGACCTTGGATCGGTCCTTGACGCCGGCCATGTCCAGGAACGCCTTGGAGTCCCGCTCCTTGTCCTTGTACAGCACCTTCTGGTCGTCCGGGTGCAGCCCCGTCTTGGCGGCCACCAGCTTCTTCAGCTCCCCTGCACACAGCAAGCCGGAGCTTCGTCAGCCAGGTGGTTGGCCGGCGGCCGGCGCGAACGAACGGACAAGAGAAACGAGCGGGTGGATGACTGACCGAAGGAGGCCTCGGAGCTGATGTAGATCTCGTGCGTGACGCCGGCGTGCTTGACCTTGACCCGGATGGTGGGCACGGGCTTCACGTTGGGCGACGGCTCGTCGTCGCCCGCCCCGCCGCCGCCGCCCCTCTTCTGCACCAGCATCCCGCCGGGCCGCACCTCCCACACCTCCTCCGCCGGCACCTTTCCGCCGTTTCCTCCACCGGTGGCGACAGCCGCCACCGCCGCCGGTGCCTCCTTCATCGACCCCAGCTTCACCGGCGCGCCCTTCCTGCTCTTGGGGCTCGCTCCCAGCATCCTGCCTGCCTCCCGCCTGCTCGACTGCTCAAACCTGGGCGCCGCCGCCGGGCCGCCTCCGCCGATCGAGGCAATGGCGCGAACCAAAGCACGGGTAGCTTGCTAGCCCGAAGCTTCTCGGCCGGCCGGCGAATATGAAGGCAGGTGGGCGGGCAGCGGGGATCGGAGGGAGAAGCCAAGGAAGGAGACGGACGGATGGATGGACAGCGAAGAGGAGAAAATAATGGCAGGCAGCGGGCGGGCGAGGTGTATGCGGGAACCACCGCATGGATAGGGGGAATATATACGCCAAATAGAATACCGGCAGCGGCGGCCACTGCCCACATGGCCGCGACCGCATACATTACCATTACCATCGTCGGTCATCAGGTCCAAAGGAGGAAGACGATTTAAAATCGCAAGCCCCACTTCTCATACATAATTCCGGTTAATTGATTAATTCACTTTCAGAGCTTTGGCTCGATCGATCGCAATCGCAACCAACCGTTTTTAATTCGCGCAGCAGAAAGAAATGAAATGGCTCAGTGTATGTCTCTAGCTGATGATGCTGATGTGAAACCATTTCATTTGTTTATTTATTGTTAATGCTGTTGCTACCTGCAAATAAACTGATTGATCTTGCCGCATCATTTCGGTGCTGCTTCCTAGCTCCTTGTCTTCACGCTAGCTACCTGCCTGGATTTATCTATTTAATTGTGGATTTATTCGCGGTTTTTGTTTGATAATAAGGAAGAAAACAGTAGAAGAATTCTGATCGATGACCTCCGATTCTTTCGGTTTGGTTGGACGTTGGAATCGCGCAGTGTCGGCTACCAGTGCCAGCAGAGAGGAGAGGAGAGAGCGGCGTCTCGTAATCATGCGCTTTTTTTTTTTTTGCCTGTGTGCATTGACGTTAATCGCGAAGGGCTTGTGCCTGTCGGACACCAACGACGTCTCAACCGTCGATCGCCCACCGTACCAGCACCACAATTTTACAAGGAATTTTGCGTTTGAATTTACGTTTGCGACAAGCAGAAACAACCGTAAGCTAGCAAATTTGAAACGGTTGCAGGTGCCCGGTCAGTCAGTCGGTGTCGGTCACTCCAGCTGAGCTGAAATTACTGAACTGCCAGTCTACCAATGCATCAGCAATTCAGCATTCAGCAATGCAGCGGCAGTTGGTTGGCTGGGTATACCGGTAGTTCGTTCAGCACATGCAGATGCAGCTGGTGATGGAAATGAACGAATCATCGCGGAGAAAGGGTGTGATCAGGGGAGGAGCAAGAGCATTATTAGCGCCGGATCGGAGGAGGCATGATTTGGGTTAGTTAGCTCCGATCCAACTACTGATCTGAAGCCTGAACAAACTAAACCTGCGGTGTTAATACGCGGCTTTATTTGTCGGGTCGGATGATACTGTAGTTTTGGGGAAAGAGCAAACGGTTTGAAGCTGTCACATAATACTTTTGTATTGTCCTTCATTCATCAGGTTCAACCGTTCAGGGACTAAGAATTACACCACCCTCGTAGTAGAAAAGGAGCTGCCTTTATCTCAGGTGCCTAAATTTTCAGACAACAATTTTGCACAACTTACCAGTATAATTAAAAGGTAAGCTAAGAAGAGACAATTTACACTTTTTATCGGCAAAGATAACGCGGAGTGTTTTTCTGGCAACTGGCACTCGAATTTTATGTGCCCGCGCCCGACGCCTCTCCCCCACCCCCTTCTCCTTCTTCCCCGACTCCGGCGACCCGATGTCCGTGCCCACACGCCTTTCTCTCTCGCTCCGGCGGCGGCGGCGGGGGGTTCCGGCGGCGCCGGCACTGACGAGGTAGGCGGCCTCCTCCTCCTCCATCGGAGACGAAGACAACGGCAGTGGCTAGGGTTCCGGCGAGCCTCTCCCCCTCTTTCTTCTCCAACTCTGGCGGGTATAGAAGGGGTTGGCCAGGGGGAGGACGCCAGGCTAGGTGGTGGGGATGGTGGGGCCCTGACGGAGGCGAAGGTGGCCAGGCCAGGTCAGGGCGGGGGCGTCGTGGCCGTTCACAGGAGTTGGAGAAGAAATCAACAGCACGAGGAGGGGAGGGGAAGAGGGAGGCCGCCGCGAGCGCGGTGGCCCGGCGGCAAGGGCGAGCTCCTACAGTGGCATCTATAAGTAGAAGAAGACTGGAGGTAGAAAAAGGACCAGGACCGTTGGATCTTCATCGCATGGTTGAAAAAAAATCGGGTGTTGAAACGAAAAAAACACTCGTTTAAGGCATAGATAGACTCCTTTTTTTCTATAGCCAAACAATAGTAAAATTATATGTTGCCTGAACAATAACAAAATGGTAATGCTCTGAGTTGGGCGTCTGTCCGCCCGGATGCTCCGTTCCTGGGCCACGACGCCAGCCTAATAACCCACGCTCTTTCGTTTCTCAAAAAAATTGCTCATCTACTTATTCATATCCACTCATTCCTCTTTCTATCGCTCTTATCCGCTCGACTGCCACCTCTGAGCGCACGACCACTGGCCCTCCACCACTAGCGTTGCCAGGCACAGCAAACGACCGTCTCCAAGTCACGGCGCTCGGTTGCCGGCCCTACCAAGTGCGGCGCCTTGCTGGTCTCTCCAAGTCGTGCGGCCGCGGCCTCCCTGCTGCTTGTGCGCCCGATGCCTCCCTTCCACGACGTGCAGGCACTGTTGCCGACCCGTTGACTACAAGCACCGCCGGGCTGCTGTCTCCGATGAACACCACACAACGACGAGCCTCCATTCTGCCGAGCAGTAAGGAGATGTTAGGTTGAAAGTGCATGTTGCAAGAGTATGTTTCAATTGTTTCAGATGTTTCAGAGGTATGTTGCAAGTGTTTCATATGAATGTTGCAAAATAGATCGTGATGTTGCACATGTTGCAATGGTTGTACACGTATGTTGCAAGTGTCTGTTTCAAATGTTTCAACTACCTTTTCAGACGTATGTTGCAAGTGTGCTTATTTGAATGTTGCATATGTTTCACACATATGTTGCAAGAGTATGTTCGAAATGTTTCAACTATTTCAGTCTTATGTTGCAATAAGTGTTTTCATGTCGCAAGTTGTAAGTGTTTTATCTAGAAGTTGCATGTTTCACACACACATGTTGCAAGTGTATGTTCCAAATGTTTCATTTGCTTCAGACTTATGTTGCATTCAAGTGTTTAATGTTGCATGTGTTTCGTGTTTCAGAGGTTTGTTCAGAGAGTCATGGGGCACGGCCTGTGCTCTGGGGGAAGGGCCGTGGCAAGCCGGGGGGACGGCAGATGGGGTGCGCGACGCACCTAGGGTTACGTGGACGGGGCGTGCTCATCCTCATCCCGGGTCCCGGGTCCCGCCTGTGTAGAGAGAGAGGAGGGGGTCATGGGGAAGGAGCGGCGGGCGAGGGGTAGGGCGAGACGGACAGGGGCGGGGTACGCGTGTGTGGCGGGACGAGGGAGACAGGGAAGAACTGCAGCGATACGGTGGGAGGGCGGCGTGTTCTACTAGGCTATTCAGTACCGTTCGATGAAATCATATCCCATCAGACGTCTGGGCGCCACCAATTCCCATTAAAAAAGGTTAGTCACCTAAAAGACAAGAGAGAAGTGTAGACAAACTCTTGTCCCCGTAAGACAAATGTATCATGCACCAATTTGCTGTGGCCTGGCTCCTGACAGCGAAGGCGAATTGAAGCGACAGAATTACGTGAGCAAGTGTGCAATCTACGACCGGACGACGTGATCGGATGGGCATGTTGATGCTGGTACGATTAGGTACACGACGAGAAACCCACGTCGGTGTTTTTACGAGGAAAAAAAATTAAACCGGGCAGAAAATAAATAAATGGTGATGGGTGTGAGGAGAATGTCCATGGGCATTAATACAAGGGGCCAAACATGCAGTGGGAGCACAGAGGAGGAGTGAACAGTGTGATCTAATCAGACGGCGGGAAAGCTAGCTAGCACAGCGTCATCGCGTCCGGGTCAATCTATCATGGAAGCACGCCATTATTATATGTACATTGGCCGAACAGTGACCTCTGTTGTGCTGTTCTTCCTCTCCTCCAGAAAGGTCCCTCGGTTCCAGGAAATAATGTAATTATAGATTTAGTTAGTACCAAACTAATTTAATAAAGTTAACAAAGTTTATGAAAAAATACCATCAACATTACGACTCTAAATAGATATATTTCAAATATATACTTTATGGCGAATCTAACTATACTTATCTAGTAGTGATAAATAATAATGTTTTTTATATAAATTTAGTCAAATTTAACATGGTTTGACTATATACTATTCTGAATTATGTCCTTCTTGGGACTTAAAACATACAGTATTTGTACACGATGTCGACAAGTAGTAGTACACGTTTTGAACTGATTAGTACTACTAGTAAGTAGTAACAGGTAAAATGAATAAAACGGTATCAGTTATGGTATAATGTTTTTCTCTCACACCAAAACAGCATCAGCCGACTTATCAGCCGCAAAAACCATTAGCTTCGGAGTGACCAAGTGGGTGACAGGGCCGTGTCCCAAGCTAATATACATACTCTTTCATTCACGTACAGTGGGTGATGAATTAACAACACCGCAGATAAAAAAAATTGGAAAAAAAGAAACGGTGGTCATGCATCGAGAATCTGATACTACTACTATTGTGCGATGATGATACGATCGTTGCGCTTGCGCTTGCAGGGGCAGAAGGTGACACGGCTGACAGTCTGCGCTCCACCGACAGTGAGGAGTGTCGCGGGGGTCCCCACGTGGGTGGGTGCATGCTACGCTGGCCGCCGCCCGCCCTGGTCCCTGGTCTCTGGGCCCCTCCATCTCCTCGGCTCTTCCATTCCATGCATATTTCCATCCATCCATCAGTCGGCCGGGGCCGGCGACGGCGTTGACCGCCGCCGAAAAAGACGCTAGAACAAACCTATACCTACCGGGCACCGGCCGGCGGCCGTGGCAGTTCATGTTGGTGTTCCCGGCGCGGCAAGCCTCGCATGCAGGCGCCGAACAACTAACCCTGCCAGGCCCCAACAGTTGAGGGACCTCGCTCGTGCCGTGCCAAAACAAAACACCCAGCAGCTTGGTAACGGTAACCACGTTTGCTTGTTCAGGCCTCGTTTAGGTCAGGTGTAAAGTTAAAAACTTTCCAAGATTCTCCGTTACATCAAATATTTACACGTATGTATGGAGCATTAAATATAGATAAAAATAATTAATTACACAGTTTATCTGTAATTTGATAGATGAATCTTTTAAGCCTACGAAGACCATGATAGGACAATAATTACCAAATACAGATAAAAGTACTACAAAACTTTTCAGACAAATTTTTTTGTCACGTAAACAAGACCTCAGACTCGTTCGTTCGTACCAAATAAACCATGCATATATATAGCTAGCTGGTCCCGGGGATTTCGATAGGTCGAGTTGGGTTGGGTACCGCAGTCGACATGATCGAATTTCGGCCGAATTCGTCTTTCGACGTAGTAGTAGTATATATGCAAACAGGCTGATAGAGATTTATTAATTTTGAGGAAAGTGAACGTGGCCAAGGCATGTTCCACGTTCG
This sequence comes from Saccharum hybrid cultivar R570, assembly GCA_038087645.1. NCBI lineage: Eukaryota > Viridiplantae > Streptophyta > Magnoliopsida > Poales > Poaceae > Saccharum > Saccharum hybrid cultivar. Next base: position 2,043,023 of record JAQSUU010000262.1, on the reverse strand, counting down.
TAGCTGCTGATAATAGTATTATAAGACTATCCGCAGTGAGTACTCTAAAACGATACTATAAAGCTTTAGAGTATGAATATAGAGTAAAAACGTTGCACTGGGTACTCTAAAACGATACTCTATTCTTTCTCTCACTCTATATTTAGAGTGGTACTATGCTTACTCTATACTCAATAGTGACGGATCCCACTAGCTAAACAAAGGAAAAAATGCTATAACTCACAAACCAAAAATCCAAATTAAATTTCGATTGCACCATTAAATTCGTCTCAATAAATCCTTCAAAACTAGATCACGCATGGATATATTTAGATAAAGTGATAAGTGGGTCCCACAGTGGATAGAGTGGATAGAGGATAATATAGAGGATGAATGGGTGCGGGAGAAATGAATATAGAGGAGAAAATCTTACTAACTAAGACGTATAAAAGATGAATATAGAGATCCATGAGTGCGGGTAGTGTAAGCTCGTCGTTCCTGACAGGTGGACGTCGACGCTCGCGGCGCGCCGCCCAGCCGACGACAAGGAATCGGAATCCGTCCCCCAGTGAAAGCTCCAAGTCATCCACCATGGCATGGGTTGCTATTGCTACTAGCCACCTACCCTCTCCCTCCTGCGTGCCTTCTTGCAGTTGCAGCAGCTAGCTACTCCTATATAGCAGTACATAGGACTATCTCGGTGAATCGATGGTATACGTGTCAGTCAAAGTGTTTCACATTTAATCAAATTTTTAGTAAACAATATTCACATTTATAATTCTAAATCAATTTATTATAAAAATATATTTCGTAATTAATCTAATATTATTTATTTAATATTATAAATATTTATATTTTTTATCTATAATTAATTAAACTTAATACACTAAAATATGACTAGAATTTTATTCGAGTAAGGACGGAGGGAGTACTTACCGACGCTGCTGGCCGGGGTAGCTAGGCAGCTAGCTAGCTAAGTACATTCGCGTTGCCATCAGTCGTCGGATATGCATGTCCCATTCCATGGTCCATGGATGCGTGACGCGATGGCGTATGGTTAGCGCGAGTCGTGTCATCATGGTGTAGGACAAGAGCACAACAAGGCTCCCCTTAAACACTAAGACCCCCTTCAAAACGCATGAGAAATTGTCCCGTTCCTTATGTTGTTTTTCCTATTAGAACGAACTAGTTTCTATAAAATTCCTATGAAATTATTCCTACATTTCAAAGAGGTCCTTACTCCTTACCGGTCCTCGACTCCTGATCACATATTCTGAATCTTGGCACAACGAGCAACGGACAAGGAGACACCATATATACCTCCCATCAGAGTCCCCTATAGCTAGCCGTTTATTTTCAGACAAGCACGCAGGAAGGTCGAGTGGTGCTGGTGGGCTTCGGCTTCGCGTTGCATGCTAGGCTACGGACGGATTGTGAATTGTGTAACTAGGACGGGCAATGATCGATGCAGGCTGATCGGTCGGTCGAAAGTCATGAACCTCCGCCCTGTCGCCAGCCATGGATGTCAGATTCGGTTGGTGTCGAGAATTGGGATATACCATGGGCTTATGAGACGGACGGAAAACACACTCTTTTGTTTTTCGCCCTAAGACTTTGTTTGGACGCATGTGTATCCACTTCAATCCATGTGTTAGAGTGGATTGCAATGAAATTTAGTTTAAATTCCACTCTAAACAACTTCAACACACATGTGGGTTGAGATAGATACGTGTGCATCCAAACAAAGGCCTAAGTATTGAGGAGCCTGTTTGGATTGATGTTGAGAATTGGAATGTACTATAGGCTTATGAAAATGGACGGAAAACCCTCTATTGTTTTCCCCTCCGTTTCTGTATTTTTCCCTAAATAAAAAAAGGAACCGTAGGATAGGAGAATAATAAAAAAAAATGAGATGAAGTAGGACGCTTGTTTTTTGCTCCGTTTCTGTATTTTCCCCTAAATACAAAAGGGGACCGTACAGAAAAAAGTAAAAATGAGATGAAATTGGAGGCCCGTCTGTTTTTATCCAATGACTGGAGATACAAGACCCGAAAAGGAAAGGTGGGTGGATTGCCATGTACGAGGAGAGAGGAATGGAGCGGAGCAGCAGGGCATGCACCATGCAGGTCCGGAGTTACCCTCAGCTGGGTGGCACGCCGGCAAATAGGGGTGGCGACGGCGTCCCCTCACCAAATCCTCCCGGGCCGGCCCTGCTGACGACAAATTGACCAGTGTACGACACATATCATCGCCGTACGTACTGCGTGGCTACACCTCAAGTCACCACCTAGCTAGGTATGTACGTAGTAGAATCTACAAGATTTTGCTCTTGTGCCAGCGTGCTGGCACCTGCTGGGGCTCATCATTGCATATATATAAGTATATAGTTCCATTATTGTGCACGTTCGTGTGTTCACTTCTACGTACATGCTACCCACTACATGCTACCGGTGTTTTATAGTAGTAGCATGTTTCAGCGTCCAGACGTTAACAATTGTCAGGCGGCCGTCGATCGATTTTGAACGTACGTACGTCCGGTGACGACTGTGATCTGTACGTGTGCCGGACAATGCAAGATGGTGGCCCTCGTCCAGAGTTCCAGATAGACGACTCCATAGCTAATGGATAATGATCCGTCACGGGTGTCCGTCCCGTGACTCTCGTCCGGACGCGGTTCTATAGGAGTGGGTCACATCTCTCTTGGAAGAAAAAAATCCCCACTCCCTCATCGGCTTATCTGCCCGACGCCCAAAGCCGCATAGCCGCTCATCTGTCCGCCCCCTTCCCCTACCGTGCACTTGTTGGGATGCCGCGCACCCGCGCCGTGCCCCTTCCCCCCTCGCCAACTGCGCCGCATGCCCGCCCCAGTCACCAGAACCGCGCGCTCCCTCGCTATCCGTCTGTCCCCCATTGCTGTCGGGCGTGCTGCTGACCCCTCCATGGCCGCTGGGACGCATGTGCGTGGCGCCTCAGGTCTTCCCCGGCCAAGTCAAGGGCACCCACGAGCATGGTCGGTGTCGCGCGCCGCAGCTCGCCACCGGCTCCCACCCCGAAGGCCAGAATCGACCGTCCCAGCCTTCGCTCCTCTATGTTGCACATGTATGTTTCAAGTGTTTCAGACGTTTCAAATGTATGTTGCAATTGCTTTATCTTGATGTTGTAAAGGTAGATCGGAGGGATGTTGCACATGTTCGCACAAGTTGCAAGTGTTTCAGAGGTATGTTGCAAGCGTTTGTTCAAAATGTTTCATCTGTTTCTAGACGTATGTTGCAATTGTTTTTATCTGGATGTTGTATATGTTTCACATATATGTTGCAACAGTATGTTCCAAATGTTTCAGCAAGTGGTTTCATGCTGCAAGTTGAAAGTGTTTTATTTGAATGTTTCATGTATTTCACATATATGTTGCAAGTGCATGTTCCGAATGTTTCATCTATTTTTAGCTTTATGTTGCATTCATGTTGCAAGTGTTTTTTGTTGTTCGGCTGGGGGCGAGTCGAGGGCGTGTGGATGGGGTGCGCGGCACCCCAGGGCTGGCAGACAGGGGCGCTGGGGCCGGCGGACTGAGGTGCTGTAGGTTGGGGCGCGCTCATCCCGGCTCTCGAGTGTCGCCCGTGCGGAGAGTTAAAGAGAGAGGAGGGCGTCAGGGGAAGGACCGGCAAGCACAGAGATGGGGTGGAGTGCACTAGTGGGGCGAGCGAAGGCAGATGGGGGCGGGAAGCGCGGGCGTCCGAATGTCCGGGCCCTAGCCACGCCCATAGCTAATTAGCTAGAGCTGCCATAGGCTCTTCGGCTTATGGTTTCTGCCGCTGATAAGTCTGCTGAAACTGATTTGTTGTGAGAGAAAAACACTTTTCTATGGCTGATAAGCCGTCACCTAGTAGGCAGTAGTTAGCTAGTCCAGACACATGAGGAAAATAAAAGTAATAAGCGAATATATATAGATCAAATGAAAAGGCAGCTAGCTAGGTAGCGCCGTCATTTCTCTCTGCTAACGGTCCGAATAAAATTGGTAATCATCCGAATAAAATTTTGAGCGATATGATCATCTCCATCCTCCACGGAAACGAGGGAAGCTTCAGCTCCGAAGTATATTGAATTGACCGGCTCGGCTATGCACACTAAGTGTCGGCTCGTTCGTTTGTTCGGGCCATGCATCATACCGGCCGGTCAGATCCACCTTCTCTTTCTTTTTCTGGTCCTGCATATATGAGCCTCTGACGACGACACGTACGTAGTATTAGCCAAAATTAACCAGCTATGAAATAGTGTTTTTCTTTCATAACAAATCAGTATTAACATTAACATCAGAAAAAAAAATACAGTCAACCAAGCACAAAGTTTGGTAGCTCTGATCCCTCCATCTTCTTCCATCAGCAGGCTGTAGCCATGCATGATACTCCTAGTGCCATGCATCAGTTGCGGCTATGGAATATTTGGAATATAGATATGCAGCAATCATATGGGCACACATAGCCACACATACGCACAGTTCAGTTCACAGTTCAGCTACTGCATGCTTCGAGAAGCACCGTTGCAGCCTTCTTGCTTATACAGGCCATATATACACTGTAGCAGTTTGGTGAAACTAAAAGAGACTTTTAGATTATACCTGCTAAACTTTAACCACCCCTGTTTGGTTTGGTGGACTAAAAGAGTCATTTAGTTCCTTTTAGTCAGGGTGTTTAGATTCAAAGGGACTAAAATATGAGACAACCTGTGCTTTTAGTCCATTTAGTAACCCCTTAGTGACTAATGACTAAATATCCATTTAGTCCTAGCATTTAGATAAAAATAGACTAAAAAAACTAAAGTTTAGCTGTGAAACTTTAGCAGCTCAATCTAAATACCCCTTATAACTACCTAGGTGTAGTTCACAGTTTGGAACGTGTATTATTTGGATATAGCTAGCTACTAGCTATCATGGCCGGCTTCGTCGTTCGTGCATGCCATCAACTACCCTATTGATAGGATAGGAGTAGTATATAGTAGTACTCCTGCTATATATAATAACGGATATATAATACTCTAATAATAGGCGAAATGGATCGACGGATTATGTATGCATGCAGGGTCAGTTTATTAGTGTTCATCCTACTAGCTAGCCATGTGCTGCATGATCTGTCTCGTTCCCATTTGTTAGCTCGTTTGGTCATCAGTCAATCATCAGTGTGGCTACTGCTGTATATACAAGAATCAAGTGATCATGCATGTGGAGGGACGAAGACTGTGCTTCTGCATAGTAATAGGCTTCCACACTTCCTATATAATAAATAATAATAATCCATCCTATCTCTTAACTTTGCTTTCATTTTCAAAGTCCTACTGGTGAAAAGTGTAAGGTTTATTTTTTTTGGAGGTGTCAGGTGAAAAGTAAAGGTTAGTGAGCCAGTGGTTACATGAACTTTTATAGTATATACATGCACATGGTCATCAGTTGCACGCCATGCTGACCAAGGAAAGGAGGAAGCAGCATGGATCGGAATTACTCCATTGTTTAGCCTGTGTAGCACGAGTTTGAGGCACTGGATCGGGACCGACCGCGTGGATATTCAGAACTCTCTAACGGCCGGTCAGAGAGGAATGCAGTACTGTCAGGCAGGCATAACCAAAATGCCCCCAAGCAATGCAAGCGAGCAAGTTGATTGTGGATCCCGAGACAGCTACTTGTATGTATACAAATACAAGCATCCATGTTGGTTCTGATTTGTGCACATTATCGGTCTCTCTGTGATCCACACTGTAGTTGGTTTTGACTTTGGGGATGGGCCCCGTTCCGGACCAATCATCCGGGTTCTGACTTTCGGACGCTCCATGTGTTCTGCAAGCTGGTCCTCACTCGCAAACCATGGCTATGGGCTCTCTCCTTTCTTTTTTCAGGGCACAAGAGAAGTAGCGCCGGCCAGCTGGTTAAGTGTGAAAATGTAGATAGACAGAAAGAGGGTGACCACTGACCACTTCGTTCATAGATGGCAACATTTTTTCCATTGGAAACGAAACCGGAAAGCAAAACTAAATTAGAAGCTTTTGACTGTCATCATTGGTTGGTTCTATATGGATGGTCGGTATCTGTATGTCTATAGCTTCAGACATCATTGGCATGCAGAGGGCCACAGGCATCGCCGTCTTATTTAACGAAAATATATAAACTTATCAAAAGAAGTGAGAAAGAAAATCTTCGCTGATACTTGTGTAACAAACATATGTATGGACAAATTCATCGTTTGTTCCTTCTTCGAGTGTCAATTTGTTAATTCCATTTTGCGTAAGTATCATTGGTTCAGATGCTCCTGGAAACATGCATGGAACAAACCACTGGCTCATCAACACATTGAGTCATCAACACAGACAAGAAAAACTTTAATCACATCACCGTTGATGACATACGTTGATGATTTCTTTACTTGTATTTTTACATTACCGTTAATTACTTACATTCACAGATCGGCATGACCCCAAAGCTGATTCACTTTCCAACTAAACAGTCGCCAGGATGGTTAACTCAAGTGAGGAGTGACAACAACTCAACAAGGTGGGCTCGAGCTCGATGGTGATCCGCCGAGACACAAGCGGTTTATGCGAGGAATTGCTCTAACCAGGAAAGACATATGGGCATGACCAGGAGAACATGAGACAACTGTGCTCAGCCTTGATTGGGGATATTATATTAGTTAATATTAAGTTACTTTAAGATGTCTGAAAACTTTTTCGGAAGCTTCGGCGGAGCAAAACTCTACAATTTATGGCAAAAAAGTTTATGGCGTACCAGCAGGCGGACGACGCCGCGGCGGCGATGTATGGCAGCGAGTACGCGGCGGCGGATGGCGGTGGCATGGGGTTCGGCCACTCGTATTACTACGACGACGGGATCGTGGGCGGGAATGACTGGCAGAGCGGCGGCGGCGGCAGCGCGTGGCATAGCAGCGTGGACAGCGAGGACGACGGGGCTGGCGCCGCCGGGTGCGCCGGCGACATAACGCTCTGGAGCTCCTACTGAGCTGGCTGCACCGGCACAGATTCAGCTGCTACTGCTACTGCTACTCTATACTCCGTAGTCTCTCGAGCACTGAGCAGAGAGGAGACACGCTGGACTGATAGGGAGGATGGAGTTCGAATTTAAATTCAAAGTTTGTACACGAGGGAACGGCAGAAGGGCACGCAAGAATGTGTTTGCCGTTCTTCTTCCTTTTTCTGGGAGACTAATATAACCAAAAAAAACATATCCGTGCGTTGGAACAGAAAAAAAAGCTATCAAATATCCAACTTGTTCGCTTCATCTTATTACACAACTGCAGCGCCCACGACACCTTGATTTGTATAGATGCTATTTTTGATGTTACGAGTAATTGTTGCAGCAATTACAAATGAACGGGCTTGTTAATGTATATAAGTAAGGATCACAATGTTACATATCTATTTTTTAATCTATTTATAAAATTTAATAACTATACTTTATTTTACGATGACCATGGCAACCATAATATGGTCATGTTCGCTTGTCTTATAAGCATACTTTTTCAGCCAATGAATAGTGTTTTTCTCTCATAACAAATCAGTGAACACTACTTTTAGCCATGACTTTTCAGCCAAGCGAAATAAGTTAAGTTAATATTGGCAATACTGTCGGTGTCTAGAAAACCGAGGGTCTAGACAGAGCGACGAGTGAATTTGTATCTGCGCGTCTAGACCCGGATAATGTGCAAAGTGGACACAAGGGTGTATACTGGTTCAAGCGAGAACGGCCCTACGTCTAGTGGATTCTGCTGCCGCTCGTGTTGCCTTGCACCAGGATGCTCGTAGTAGGGGTTACAAGCTATCGAGAGAGGGAGTGGATCCCAGGTCTCTTGGGGGAGGTGTGTGTAATTGTCTTAGCGAGACATGTGTGCATCGTTTCTGTGTTTGTTGTGTGTTCGATTCATCCCTTCCTTCAATCCCCGTGTGTGTGGCCCTTGCCTCCCCTTTTATAGTTTTTAAGGGAGGACTCGGGTTACATTTATGGTAAAAAGGTGAATTGGGGAAAAGATGAAAGAGAAAAATAACAAAGGTGGCCTTAGGTGCGGTCGTTTTCCTCCTTATCCGGTGAGAGTAGTTTTCCCTGTGGCATAGAGATGCAATGGGCATTGATCTTTTGACCTCTTCATCCGCTGGTGCAACATGTCGTGGCCATGCTTCGTCTTGTATGCCTCTGAGCCATTGAGGATGGGCGAGACGGGAGCCCGGATTCATGTAGAGATAGGGTTCATGTAGAGATAGGGTTAGGTGGTATAGTTGTCGTTACCCCCGTCGTTGTAGAGGTATGGATGTCGTCGTGGTGGAATGACCGGGGTCATGTTGGGTCAGAGCGTGGTTCCCACATTCCTGTTCACTGTGCACGGTCACGTCCGCCCCATCGGCGGGAATGGGTGTCGTGGTGAGGGCCCCCGTGGCTTCCCGCTTTGCCAGAGGGCTCCACACGTCCCTCAGGCGAGGCAGAAGTACGTCAAGAGGGCCGAACGCTCTCGTGCTTACGTTGCAGGGATCGGGCAAGGCGGAAATCATTCCTGATAGGACGCAGGGGTCGGGCGCTTTGATGACGTAATGGAGCTCGGTGAGGTGGAAACTACCGCCCGAGGCACCTATCTTGCCCGAGACCTCTCGGCAAGGCTCGGGTGGGGCGGAGGTTGGGTTCCGGGCCTCAATCGACTGACATGCTGTCAGCGCCTTTGGCGGGTCAGTTTTACCGAGGCCCTTACGATGGGGCTTTAGCAGATGCACTAGGTGCCGTATTTCGTCATCCGTTGGGTACCCTGGTATTTTGATTTCCGACAGTAGACTCCGAGCCTGTGGAGGAGTGGAGCACTCCTTCAGAGGCTTGAGAACGGGCGACCGTGGAGCTCTGCTACCGTTTTGTTATATTTTTGTTTCTTCGAGTGGAGTTCTATCTAGTGGGTGCGCGCGAGCACACCCGTCGGGTGTAGCCCCTGAGACCTTGGAGGGGTGTGGTACCCCTTCAAGGGATTTAATTGAGTGAGTGAGATGTTTTTCGTGCGAGTGCAGGGCGTGCAAGAACTTTATATTTCGCATTCCTTCGGTGCTCAGCAAAGTGAGAAAAGAACACCACCGGCCTGTTATGATTGGAAGCCAAGGAAGGAGGACGGGCCGTCTCTCTATGCTACTAACACACATCCTATTCCTACTCCTGGGCTTCATGTACAACTCGTCCAGTCATCGGGCCCGGTAAACATGATCCAGACGACCCGAAATGGTTCACGTTGTTGGACTCGGCCAAGTCTACGACCCGATCTCGGCTCCGACCATGGCGGCCTCCGCTGCACCCCACCCCGTCGTCGCCATGCCGCTGCATGATCCTCGATCGCCGCCCCGATCATCTTGCGCTGCTCCTCAGTCCTCACCACCGTGCCTTTATAACTGACGATGGCACGCGCGTCGTCCTTGCAGCCGCAGCAGGCAGCGTCACCGTCACATAAACCACGCGTCGCAGTAGCTAGCAGCCAGCAGCCCCTGCGCGCCGCGAGCCGTCGTCCGTCATGGCGGACTCCCAGCGCCGCGTCCTCATCAGCGGATACGGGTACGGCCTCCCCCCGCAGCCTGCAGAGAGCCTGCTGCTCGGCCGCCTCGACCAGATCGACCTCCGGGTACGTACGTCGTGTAGTTGCTGATGATGGGTGATGGCCGGCCGGTCCGGCCGCATGGACGTTTGTATTGTATATATCGTCCATGCACGCCGATGACGCGGGCACATTGATGCCTCCATCCGTGTGGTGTTTTCGTGCAGCTGCGGCAGCTGGAGGAGCAGCAGCAGCGCCGGCCGCCGCACGCCGAGCACGGCGCGCCCGCCCCGGCCCGCCGCTCGCCGGCGGCGCAGCACCAGCACACCAAGTCCATGCCGGCGGCGCTGCAGCACGTGCAGGTGCGGGGCGACCTCATGGACCGCCTCAACCTGCTGGAGTCCCGCATCAGGCAGGTCAGCTGCGAGCTGGGCCTGGACGGCGGCGGCGGCGGCGTCGCCGGCAAGGACGTCCATCACCAGTTCGGGCTGGGGCTGGGTCTGGGATCCTCCTCGTCCGTGCCGCCGGTCGAGGATCCCGCCACGTGGTCCGACTCCGCGCCGGTGGCGGTGGTGGACCCAGCGTTCGGCGGCGGCAAGGTGCAGAGCAAGCCCGCGGCGGCGGCCGGCGGGAGCTGGAGCGCCGTGGAGATCCTGCAGAGGGGCGCGCGCCAGCTCCACCGCAGCACCAGCAGCATTAGCAGCATCAGCAAGTCCAACCCACCCGTCAAGGTGAGCTCCGCTCCGACGATCCACCGCCGACGACGACAGAAAAACCTCTCTGATCGATTTTGCACATTGATCAGGGATTCATTCCAGAGGCGAGAAAACGTTGAAAAATCTGATCTTGTTGTTTCGTTTGATTTGAAAAAGGTGAACAAACTGAAAGAAACGAAATCTGCGTGCGAGAAGGAGAAGAGGAAGGCGGAGCGCAGCAAGTCTCTGACGAAGGCGGAGCGCAACAAGTCCCTGACGAGCAGGCTGTGGCTCATGGTTGGATGTAAGCATTAGTTGGACGCTGAAAAAAGTGAAAAATTGCCAATAACAAGCATGGGATGAGCTGATCTTTGTCGATCGTCCTTAGAACTCATTAGAAGCCATACATATATATTTTTGTAATTTGTGTTTCTACTCTGCTTTGATCTACTTCCGTCCATCATCTTTAGTTGTACACAGGTCTGTGTGGGTTTCACAGTATTAGTACCACTTCCATAGAATTCCCGCTTCAGTTTGCTTCGTGATAACAGTGTCAGATACTCAAATATTTTCACTTGAGATTTGATGCTAGCTGAGCGTACTCTATCTTTTGAGATAGATCACTTTGTTGCATTATTGCAATCCTCTGGTACTGTTGATGGCATCCAATCCATCTAGGAGCATGTATGTATAGCATAGGCTTTCTATGTCACACACTTCCCATTGTCAGCACACATACTGTATACATCATCATGAATTCTGAACCTATCACATACAGAGCAGAGAGCACAATGTGATCCACCGAAAATGCTTCTGAAGAAACAAGTGCCAGCCAGATGTGATGCATGCCAAACTGAAAAGCCTCCACGACAGCAGAGGACGGTGAGAATTGAGATTGATCTATCTACGCGCACTAGCAGTCAGCTTCTGAATGGAATGGCCATGCATGCATGCAAAGAGTTTCTGAATATGTGCTTCTTCAGTCCCTGTGTTTCTTTCTGTCAAGACTCAACTCTGAACGAAGCTGATCCCTGTCGAGTGTCGACTGTCGTCACCTGCTGCATTAGCTTATAGTAGTTGAGTACAGCCGGCAGGCGGCAGCCGATCCTCGTCGTGATCGTGACGTGGACAGGCCAGGCGACGAGAGGAGCAGAGACTGCATCAGCACACGAATCAGATCTACCTGCCCCTGCTCCAACGAGTCACTAGCAGCCAGCACTGCACGTTTGTATGCCTGGGATCACACTTACACATAAGCTCACCCCTTTCTCACACTATCATTGCATCTCACTAACCCACGGGTCTACCACTCAAAAGTCACATCATCTCGGACGTGATCGACAATTTTTCTCAATTGGAAATGTCCGGGACTGTTCGCGAGCTTGCATCTGATGGCTTCCAACGTTAACGTCCAAATAACTAGATGAATTTTCCACGCGTTGCCACGGGATTTTCATGTTAAGTGAATACTTATGCAGCGGAAATTCTTTTGGATAGTTATAGAAGTTTATTGTTTTGTTGTAAAATGTAGGACAGAGACATGTATAAGGCCATGACTGTCAAGAAAGAGCATCAATGGAACTGGATTTCCTACTAATGTCTTCTATCTATGTAGGCCGATACAGTGAGACTGACTAATTACTTCGTAGTATGGTTAAAAAATTGCCATGAGCAATTGCATTTGTTTACATAGAAAATGAACCCTCAACTGAAAAATGATAGTTAAAAAGTTGCTACACATAGCTCTTTGCTTCTAAAGCTACTCTCCACACTCTTTTTACTTTAGATTTATGAGAAAAATACACAAAGACTGGAGAGCTCCCGACCCTCAAAATGCAGTTACCTACTCAAATATCATACCTTCTCATAATTGCGTACATGCAGGCCACATTTTTTTTCACATTGTGGTTGTGCAATTCATCAAAGAAGGAAAAGAACACATTATATCATACAAAACTAAAAACACAAAGGAGGGTTAGAACATAGAAACACCGCTTACTACAGATTATTGATAGAAGAAATCACCAACCACAGAGAAGAAAAGGAAGACTGGAAGAGGGCTTTGTAGCTGCAGAAAAAAGAGGAACATGCAACCAACCTAACATCCTTCTCTTGAGAAATCTATGCCCGGCTGAATCGGATGCAGGCCGCAGGGAGTAGTCCATGATGCGGGGAACCAAAGACGTCCTATACCTCCTCAGTTTAACGCACAGGAGTATGCTGCGTTGCCGCAAACTACGAACGACCAGAAAAGCCATGGACTCCAAGACCTTTGATTCCCGGAAAAAGTGTAAATAACCCCCTGAACTATGGACCCTGAAACACATAACCCTCTGAACTATGAAACGGTCTAATTTACCCTCTGAACTATCCAAAACCGTCTATTTTACCCTCTGGGCGGGTTTCGACGGCTGCTTGCTACAGTAACAGTAGGTTTGCTACAGTAATATCGGTTTTGTCTTTTTTATTTATTTTCGTTGAATGTTTGAAAAATCATAGTAAATCACAGAAAAATAATAAAATAGAAAATCTAATTTTGTTGGACTCCACATAAGTAGATCTACACAGTGAATATATAATACGGTATGTTTTAGTACAAAGTTTTTGCTGTAGCTTTAGATTAATTGGAAAATCCAATTTAGACTAAAGTTACAGCAAAAACTTTGTACTAAAGTGTACCATATTATATGTTCACTGTGTAGATCTACTCATGTGGAGTCTAACAAAATTAGATTTTTTTATTTTATGATTTTTCTGTGATTTACTATGATTTTTCAAATATTCAGCGAAAATAAATAAAAAGACAAAACCAGTACTACTGTAGCAAACCTACGGTTACTGTAGCAAAACCGCCGTCGAAAACCGCCCAGAGGGTAAAATAGACGGTTTTGGATAGTTCAGGGGTAAATTAGACCGTTTCATAGTTCAGAGGGTTATGTGTTCTAGGTTCCATAGTTCAGAGGGTTATTTAGACTTTTTCCTTTGATTTCCTGTTGGCTTGAGCTTATCAGCCCGACTTATCAGCTTGGTACAATACTTTTCTTTCACAACAAAGCAATATTAACCAGCTTATCAGCCGTAAAAACCATCAGCCGATAGCAAGCGTCAAGGCCCTGCACCCCAGTGCTGGTTATTATTGGCTTGGGAGCTATGCGCAGTAAGCAGCGAGGCTTTCTGGTTTCGCTACAGGAGATGTTTGGCCATGATAGCATAACATGAGAAAATCTGACACAGATTTTATTCATGGAAAGTGACGATCCGTTCACGCCTCTGTGTTTCATTCGTGGGAGCACCTACCTATATCTGTTGACAGATTTTGCCCAAAAACATCTGTTGGCAGATGGAGCATCTATTCCACCGTGCCCTTGCGCATTACGTAACCGACCGCTCCCGTAGTTTCACGAGGGGGCGGCACTAGGTGGCGGCAGCACCGTTTCTTCCAGCGGCCAGAACTCCCAGTTGGCGCCGGCGGCACCGGGATAGAAACGAGAAACTGACGCACAGGGCAGCGCAGATTCGAGAAGTCGATTTGATGGTTATCAAGTCCGGCGTGTGGGTTGCGGACCTGTGTTAAAAAAAATATTGGCAGGCAGCACAGCTACTCAAGAGAACATCTCAAAGCATGATCCAGTGGTCAACAATTCAACAGATTTTACACCAAGAAATCTGATGACAGATAAATAGCAAAAATCTTCATTTATTTGGGGGGCCGTATTAGTTCCGTTTCATGCATGTAATCCATGTGAGGATGATCCTTTATTTGAGAAGCATGTTGGCTTTCGTTTCATACATGTAATCCACGTGAGGATGATTAGTTAGTCTGCCTGACTAGCGCTTGGCTGTCCGTCTCGTGCCTGCTGATGTACATGCAGGTGGGGATCACTACACCAGTGGGGACTGGCATCTGCATGCTCTCACTTTCTACGCCTGCTAATGTTGCAACATACGTCTTAAACTGGTGAAAATTTATAAACATACGTTTACAACATATGTGTATAGCAACTACAACATCTAGATAAACATATTTGCAACATACGTCTTAAACAGATGAAACATTTTGAATAGACGTTTGCAACATATGTCTGAAACATATGCAACATTGCAACATATGCAGCATCCAGATGAAACACTTGCAACATAGGTCTAAAATAGGTGAAACATTTGGAACATACACTTGCAACATACATGTATAGCCACTACAATATATGCAATATCCAGATAAAACACTTGCAACATACGTTTGAAACAGCCGAAACATTTGAAACATACACTTGCAACATATGTGTATAGCCATTACAACATATGCAACACCAGATCTACTTTTGCAACATTCGGATGAAAACATATGCAACATACATCTGAAATGCATGAAACATACGTTTGCAACTTGTGCTCATCTACTTGCTATCGCCCAAGGGAAGCTAGTTGACGCGACGTGGGGAGCGCAGCGCACGGCGCAGGCGGCGCGCGACGCGAGGCACAAGCGGGGCTAAGGCACAGGCGGGGTGTGCGGCATGAGGCGCGAGGCGCGGGGTGTGCGGCATGAGGCGCGAGGCGCGGGGTGCGCGTGGCACGAGGCGGGTTTGGTGCGACCGTGTGAAGGCGCAAGGTGGAGGGGCGCACGGCGCGAGGCAGGAGGCGCAGAGGCGCAAGGCGGGTCCGGTGCGACCGTGCGAGGCGCAAGGGTCTTTTTGAGGAAAGTGCGAGGCGCGAGGCGCAGGGTCGCACGACATGAGGCGGGAGGCGCAGGGGCGCTTGGTGCGAGGCGGGTCCGTCCTGTCCGGACAGACGGACGTCCTGATAGTAGCATTATCATTAGTTATTGGGAGGCAAGCATCATAGCAAAAGCAAACTGCAAACCCTTTGGATTCCTTGACAACCACTTGATGAATGGAGGATGGTCAGAGTTTATTGACATATTGGATGTCTCGAGAGCTGCTGAGCTGCCTGAATGGATAGAGGTTAGTGACTTGGTAGGCCCTTAGGATGACGTGACTTCACAAAATTGTAGAGAATTATGGTAGTGGAATTTTACTTTACAAGAGTAAGAGATTTCGTGCGAATAGTCAGCTTTCACCAAAAGATCCTTCGGACAAAAATTTAAAGAAGTTACGCCCTTTCACTAACTACGGTTCTAAGCCCGATTCTGTTTATTCACTTTTATTTGCATCAGTATGCATAATGCATATTTATATGTTTTCTCAAATTTATCGTTGCCCTGAGTGAAATTGTTGTTGTTGTCACCACTGACCAAACGAGCACTTTTAGCAAGTTAAAACAAGTCGCAGCCGGCTGTTTGAACAGTAATTGTGAGAGAAGCCAAAGAAAAAGCAGCCGGCTGCGGCTTATTTTAAGTGCAGCCAAACAAGTATATCTTCGAATGGACTTTTCTGCCGAAAGCGTCCGTTATCAAGAATGAAGCTACTGATGCCCATCGTCGATACAGACAGAGTCCAGTTGTGCTTTCTTCTACGGATTCTCTTTTTTTTCTGAATACCTATGTGAGCGAAGTCACAGATGTCTCACTAGCGAAGGGTGGCATTTCTCTCCATCACTGTTATTCTTACAAAAGGGTTTTCCTTTATCGGTTAGACTTCGCAATTACAAGCTAGTGAACGAGGCATTTCGCATCCAGCGAAGTTGTCACAAGCTATCCTTCTAGCGAAGACCGGCTACTCATCGCTTTGCCGGAAACCAGCTCACATGAATCAGATACCGTACCATAACCCTTCTTTAGGTAATTTCAATTGTTTATTCTATTTTGTCGTCATATGTCGTT
Source organism: Saccharum hybrid cultivar R570 (assembly GCA_038087645.1). Lineage (NCBI taxonomy): Eukaryota > Viridiplantae > Streptophyta > Magnoliopsida > Poales > Poaceae > Saccharum > Saccharum hybrid cultivar. Next base: position 2,027,022 of record JAQSUU010000262.1, on the reverse strand, counting down.
ACAATGCTTTGTACTTTATTTACGCAACGAATTACTCATCCTCCGTCTTCCTAGCCAAATTTTTTCTCACTAATATGCAGGTATTCTGCCACAGTAAATACCTCTTCACCTTCTTATGCTAACCCTTTAGTTCTAGGTCTTTGATATTTGAATACAGGGATCCATTCGGTAAATATACAGATTATCAGTTTTCAAAAATCGGAAATCATCAAAATTAATATCTCGGTTCTCGTCATTGGATTGGTTTCTTGGTCTTCTCATATTTCATGGATCCACACCCATCATCGGATTATGCACAAGCTATATTGGTCTCCATCTAATATTGCTTTTCATTCGGTTACTAGCCTTCGCAGAATACTCGGCTTTATTAGGAATTAATTTTCAAATATTGGTGTTCACAACATTGGATTCCATCGAAAAAATTTTATGGTCATCAACATCTGGTATGTATCGGTACTTAACACATCGGGGTATTCGAAGGGAATTAAAAAGACTAAGGGCTCAAAATTTTAACCCTCCGAAAATAAGCGAGGACAGCCCAGTCAGAAGCTTAAGGGCTCAGACCTTCGACCCTCTGAAAATACGCGAGGACGAAGCCAGTTAAAAAGCATAAGGGCTCAAAACTTCAACCCTCCAAAAATACGTAAGGGCGAAACCAGTTAAGAAACCTAAGGGCACAGAAATTTGACCCTCCGAAAATACACGAGGGCGAAGCCAATAAAAAAAGCCTAAGGGCTTAGAACTTTAACCCTCCGAAAATACATGAGGGCGAAACCAGTCAAAAGCCTAAAGACTTAGAACTTTGACCCTCCGAAAATACACGAGGGCGAAGCCAGTCAAAAAGCCTAAGGGCTCAAACTTTGACCCTATGAAAATACGCGAGGACGAAGCTAGTCAAGAAGTCTAAGGGCTCAAATTTTGACCCTCCGAAAATAAGCGAGGATGAAGCCAATCAAAAAGCCTAAGGGCTTAGAACTTCAACCTTCCGAAAATATGTGACGGCGAAGCCAGTAAAAAAGCCTAAGGGCTCAGAACTTCGACCCTCCGAACATACGCGAGGGCGAAGCCAGTTAAAAATCCTAAGAGCTCAGAACTTCGACCCTCTGAAATATGCGAGGGCGAAGCAAATAAAAAAGCCTAAGCGCCTATAACTTCGAACCTATGAAAATACGCAAAGGCAAAGCCAGTAAAAAGACTAAGGGCTCATAACTTCCACCCTACGCATGAGCCAATGGGAACTCCGTAAATTAACACCACCCCGCATGAGCCGAAAAGGGCACCTTAGCATCGTAAGGCTCCCCAATATCGGCAAAAACATGATCAATGAGATAAAAATAGTCAATATTCGCAGTGCATCGAATGTATCATTTTTTACCTCTATATACACAATTAATGATAAGAGCTCAACGATTTCGCACTACCAAAAATAGGTGTAATCAAAGCACAATGATTTGACCTTAATGACCACGCATAGCAAGTTGGTGCTAAATAATCTAAAATCACTGCGGGGCTTTCTTTGGGTGTTAGTAGAGCTAGAGCAAGTAGTCGCTTTAGGATCTCTTGTTGTACTGATAACTTTGCTCTAATGTTGTTATTCTGTAGAAAATTTTTATAGGCTATTTATCCCCTTCTAGCTATCTAGATCCTATCAATACGGTCGTCCACATCGCTCAACCAAGCGCAAAGAATGGAACCATTGCGTCCCAAGAAATTTGAATGGGTCTGTTCCATTATCCCCTTGTCCAAATCAAACGCAATTTATGACATGCTCCCAACCTTGTATATTTATTTGAGCCACGAGCCATTGAGATTAGGGATGGCAATCACACCTACGAGTGTCTTCAGGTCGAGGCCCATGATGGTGTCAGGTTGGGTCGGGTGCGGGTGTCATATTTTACCCGCGGGACCTGAAACATATGTTTTTCTATGCCGCCTGCAATTAGAGGTTTAGCACTATTATTTGTTGGGATGAATTGTATGGACTATATTGTCTAACTGTATTGACTATATTGTCTACATAGTATGTACTAGACTAGATTTAAGTTGTTGTCAACTTTTGATTCGTTGGTGATGATAAACCGGTAATTGTGTGTTATTTTCTGTCAAATTTTTTAACTTTGTGTTATATGTTAGCTTCTTATTAACACACCCATGGGTGGGTCACCTGCGCGGGTGTGACATTGCACCCTCAGATCTCATTGAGGGCAGACATAGCTAAATATTGCGAGCATCATCGAGGATGGCTTTTTACTCCACCTGCACTTTACCCGACCCGTTGCCATCCCTACTCAGGAGTCAGGATCACCCAGGAGCAACATTTTTTTTTCTTCTTCCCGAAGCTAATCTCAATGAGGGTTTTAAAGAAGTTTCATTATTATTTAATGTGGTGACACATCAGCAAATTTGTTGAGTTGGTACATTAATTATGAAGAGATATGGAGAAAGTTTCACAAAGTTTCATGAAATGCATTGTCATAATTAACAACACAAAAGCTGACATGTCAGTCTTGGTAATTGCGTCGTGAAACTCCCAATTGAGAGTGGCCTGAGAGTAGGCGAAAATTTCTGTTTTTATGGCCTGCACGTGTCTAAAAAGTTACTTTTCTATCTATACTATAAAAGAGCTAAGGAATTGAAAATAACCTTTCACCTTAATGCCTCTTACCCACCTTAATTGTTGTCCCTTAGATATACATTAAAATTTGATCCGACGCATTTAAATCTTCTACCCCAATCTGACAAACGGACCTAGTTGGAAACTCTTTTGGTCTATGCGTGTCTGCCACCACCACGCAACTCCGCACCTTGCCTTTTTCACCCACGCTGTTGTACCTGCTCCTAGATCTTGCGCTAATATCCATCCACATTTCGATCATGGGCCCATCGCGCCCTGCTGAAAGGTCTTGATGGCTAGAGGGGGGTGAATAGCCTATTAAAATTTTCTACAAAGACAAGCTAAACAAGTTTATCAATAAAACAAATAGCGAGAAGCGAGTTTTGCTTAGCCTACGGGGTGTTTGCAAGCCACCTAACCAATTCACAACTCTAGTGTATTTGCACTCAACCGCACAAGTCAAACCGAGAAGGAAACTACAACTAGCAAGCTACACAAAGAAGCTACTCTAGCAAAGCTAACTAGCTAGCAAAGATAACTAAGAAAGTAATGTGGAGTTGAGTTAGGAGGGTATCACCGAGGGGCGAAGTATTGAGCCAACCAATCAATATGATCAAGAGATGAATACCACAATATACAACCACCGAGATCGATCAAACACAATAAGAATGATGACACAAAGATTTATCCCGAGGTTCACATGCTTGCCGGCACGCTAGTCCCCGTTGTGTCCCTCTTCACCATGTGGTTCGGTGGCTAATCAGTCACACACCGAGCCTCTCAAAAGGCGCCACAAGAACCTACCAAATGGCAAAAGGTTGCAATGACACGAGCAATATACTAACGTTGCCTTTGGCGCTTCGCCGAGGTAGACACAAACCCCTCACAATCACCGGAGGTGGCCAAGAACAATCACCAACTCTTGCCAACGCCTCCAAGCTGCTCCAAGCCGTCTAGGTGGCGGCAACCACCAAGAGAAACAAGAATCCCACAGCAAATCAACCACCAAGTGCCAACTAGATGCAATCTCACAATGCAAATACACTTGGATCACTCAATCTCACTTCGAATATGCAAGGAAGCAAGAGAGATGAGTGGGAGGGGAGTTGCTTAGCTCAAAGTGCTCACAAGTATGTCAAAATGTTCAAGCGTAAGAGCCTTGAGCCGGCCAACGAGTATATATAGACGTACCCCTTCGAATAGAGCCGTTAGAAACTTAAACAGCTGAAATCGGGCTGACCGGACGCGCTGGTCCAACTGACCGGACGTGCCGGTCGCCCAACGGCTAACTCGCGAAGTACTGACCGGACGCGCTGGTCCAAACGACTGGATGCGCCGGTCGCCCAACGGCTAACTGCGAAGCAACGACCGGACGCGCTGGTCCCGAGAATGACCGGACGCGCTGGTCCCGAGAATGACCGGACGCGCTGGTCGCCTGAGCAGCGCTCAACGAAACAGTGACCGGACGCGCTGAAGAAAATGACCGGACGCGACAGTGCCATCGTCCGGTTAGAGTCCAGTAAGCTCCCTGAACGACCGGACGCGTCCGATCATCAGTGACCGGACGCGCCTCGCGTCCGATCATCGAACTGAAAAACGCACAGACACTGAACACTGACCGGACGCGTCCGGTCATGCAAGGACTGTGTCCGGTTCAGCGTCCGGTCACCTATGTGACCTCCATTCGCCTCCGTTTCTTTTTCGGACTTCCGGCGTAGTGGAAAATAGTCGTTTCAACTTCTCGAAAACGCCTGAATCCCGCCTCGCAAGCTCGGCGGGAGGGAGAGAGGATCTCAAACCCTCTCTACCGCTCAAACTCCACCGCCTTCGCAAACGTGCTAACACCACCAAGTGATCTTTGTCAAGTGTGAGTGTGTTAGCATTTTCACAATCATTTTTCGAGGCGATATTAGTTTTATCCAAATGCATATGATCATGAAATGCACATCTAGAGGCACTTAGGAGTTCAATAGCCGCGCCATTCCCCTCTTTATAGTACGGCTATCTATCCTATAATGTAACCACACCCACTAGGTGTCTTGGTTACTAAAACACAACCCTTAAGCATATACCTTTGCCTTGATCACATAGGGTTGCGTCCAAATCCAAGTGTGGCCATCATGATCACCATGTCCATCTTGCCACCAACCTTGGAATGTACTAATCCTCATATGCTACATACAACTTAGGCATAGGATTAGTACTTAGGCATTGTCACTAATTACCAACACCAAACATAGGACTTTCACCTGCACCTCATTGTTCAGACCTTATTTGCAAATATTACATGATTATTTGCCATCAACATTCAGTTACTCATTTCCAGACCTTTTGATTTTTTTCTCGAACATGCAGAAGAACTGTGTGTCATTACATTTTTGGTAGAAACGGTCCAATTACATGCCAATCCACAGTGGGGTTAGTCTATGATTGTATTCGTTCGCCAATTTGTGCCCTCTGGATCAATATCTACCGTAGCCACAGCCACTAGACCTAGCCCTGGAAGTTCCCAGGGGCTTTGCACCCACCATCAATAAAGCATATAAGTTTACTATAATTAAAAGAATAGCTAAAAGATTAACATATGCTTCTTGAAGAGAAGTTCAAGAAGATAGAAATGTGGTATAGGCAACTGAAAGGTCCTTGTTTGGTTTTGGTAATTGAGTGACAACCTTAGGTGGACTAATTGTGTTTAATGTGAGATACACAGGGATTAGTCCACAGGTAATGGTGTCATGAAGGAGCTCATTGCATATGAGACATGACATGGAGTCATGTGACCAAGGTGGCAAAGATCAAGATGAGGCTTGGCTCGACGGACCGGTTGCAAGTGTGAAGGACAAGTCGGAGGCTTTGGAGCGATGGACCGTGAGGCGGTGAAGCTTGAGCAAGACTTGGCGCCGATGGACCGATGCAACTGCGAAGAGCAAGTGAGGTTAAGATCGATGGACCAAGGTCACACGATGATTTGAAATGGATCATATCATTTGTGATATGGTTGGTGCATGTGTTGCATCAACGTCGGAGGAGATGGAGTGGAATGCGCAAGGCAAAGGTATAACCTAGGGCATTTCCATTTCACCGGTCATAGGTGTGTAGCGAAGTTGATGACCGGGTTTAGGATAGATGGCCATACTATCAAGAGGGGCAAACTTGTTTGCATATCGGTCATCTAGTGCCACTTGAGCGATCTAACTTTGTATACGTACTAGGATCGAGTGGCGAGGCAAGTGGAGTGCCTAACCCTTTGAAAATGTTTGTGAAAATGCTAACACACATGCACATGGTGTTTTACACATGGTGCTGTTGGCACATTTGCAAAGGACAATGTGTTGGAGTTGGTGCTGATCACCTTGGAGAAGAGAGAAAGGTTTTTCGGTGTTCTCCGAACACTAGGATGGCTCTTGGAGTGGAATACTGCTTTGATCCATTATGAATTGGATCAAGTGCTTTAGTGGGTTGTGTAGCCCTCTGAGTAAGCTTTTCCAAAATGTCCAAGATCATCGAAATCGGAGTTCAGAGCTAAGAGTTATCGCCGTTTTACCGGAGAGTGGTCTGTGACCGGACTCATGACCGGACGCGTCCGGTCAGCACCTGCGCGTCCGGTCAACGCGTCCGGTCAGTGTTTTTCATGGGCGAAAGTGACCGGACGCTGCAGCGAGTCCGGTCAGTGATGACCGGACGTGTCCGGTCGCGTCGGGAGCTTGCTAGAACCTCTCTGTTCGCTGTTTCGCTGTGACCTGCGCGTCCCGTCCCGTTAGTGACCTGCGCGTCCGGTCAATACAAGTTTATACGCGCGAAAACTAGCCGTTGGAGCACGCTACTGACCTGCGCGTCCGGTCCGTTCGACCGGCGCGTCCGGTCGACCCGAAACTTGCCCAGTGAGGGGACTAACGGTTCTATTTCATTGTGGAGCTATAAATAGATGTTGTGGCCGGCCATAGCCGGTAGCGGAGCACCCTTAGGCCTTGGTGGCTTGTGTTGGTGTGCTTGGGAGCCCTCTAACTCACTTGAGCTTGATAGTGATCATCCGATCAAGTGAGAGAGCGATTCTAGTGCGTTGCATCGTGAGGATTGCATCGAGTGGCACTAGGTGATCGAGTTGCAAGCCGGTGGTGCTTGTTACTCTTGGAGGTTGCCACCTCCTAGACGGCTTGGTAGCTTGCGACTCCGTTGAAGCACGCGTGGAGATTGTGCGTGGCTCCGGAGGAGGATTTGTGAGGGGGATTGTGCTCACCCCGCAGGGATCGCGAAGAGCAACTCTAGTAAAGCTCGTGGCTTAGAGGATCCCCATCTTGAGAGTGGATATGCGGCACCCGCTGAGGGTTTGACTCTTGATAGTCAATTAGCTCGTGATCCATCAAGTGGGTGTATCGCCACAACGGGGACTAGCTTGGTGGCAACCAAGTGAACCTCGGTGAAAAACCGCCGTGTCAACACTGTGTACATCTTCTCGGTGGTTTGCTTTCGATTCACAAGCTTGTATGTACATTCATATACTCGGACTTCCGGCGTAGTGGAAAATAGTCGTTTCAACTTCTCGAAAACGCCTGAATCCCGCCTCGCAAGCTCGGCGGGAGGGAGAGAGGATCTCAAACCCTCTCTACCGCTCAAACTCCACCGCCTTCGCAAACGTGCTAACACCACCAAGTGATCTTTGTCAAGTGTGAGTGTGTTAGCATTTTCACAATCATTTTTCGAGGCGATATTAGTTTTATCCAAATGCATATGATCATGAAATGCACATCTAGAGTTACTTAGGAGTTCAATAGCCGCGTCATTCCCCTCTTTATAGTACGGCTATCTATCCTATAATGTAACCACACCCACTAGGTGTCTTGGTTACTAAAACACAACCCTTAAGCATATACCTTTGCCTTGATCACATAGGGTTGCGTCCAAATCCAAGTGTGGCCATCATGATCACCATGTCCATCTTGCCACCAACCTTGGAATGTACTAATCCTCATATGCTACATACAACTTAGGCATAGGATTAGTACTTAGGCATTGTCACTAATTACCAACACCAAACATAGGACTTTCAATCTCCCCCTTGTTGGTAATTGGTGACAAACCTTTCACAAAGATGTTATGATAAAATTTTGATTGAACCCATGTCACATTGTCCAAGTATATTACCATGTGTAAGAATTATGGACATGTGATCATGAATTCAAATTGATAGCAATGGCTCCCCCTACATGTATGCTATATGTTTGGATTTTGGAAGCATACATGTTAGATAGGAAAGATTAGGAGCATTGACTATCAATAGGTGCTAAGTGTTTAAGATTATAGACCTTTGAAGCGTGATACCATCGGAGTAGCGATAAACACCATCTTAGCACCTTGTGTAGTTAGATTCCACTTGTAAAAGCACAAACATAACTAGAAACCTCGTGAGATCAACATTATAAGCAAGGCTCTAGTACCACTATGAAAAGCATGAAGCAAGAAAAATCTAACTACTTCCTATTCATGCTAGTACCACAATGCATCATTCAAATTATACTAGCAAGTCACCACACAAGCAATGTATCGGAGAAAACAAAATGCATAACTATGCATCATACATATGAGGTGCACATAGAAATGCAACATTCATGTTTAAAAGCTTGCTCCCCCTACTTGTGTGCTTCTTCTATCAATTCTCCCCCTTTAGGATTTAACTTTGTGAAACATTTTCTCCCCCATAACATTTTTTGAGTTCTATCTTTGTGAACAACATTTTCTCCCCCTTTGGCACCAATTGACCACAAGGAGCAAACTTTAGATAGATTATCATGTTGAAATATGGGGTGAGGATCAAGTTTATGATTCAACCTAGATTGCTTGCATAAATAAAATACTTCAGTTTGATCCAAGGGCAAGCTTCTTCACACCTCACTAGAAGGGTTATCATGCACCATGTTGAAGCAAATATTTAGACAAGTTTCCTAGATTAAACACTTAGGATCACAAGCTACTTAAACAAGTTATATGCTACCACTAGATCATACAAGTCATGGAAACAATAGTGGTACCATATAAACTTCAAATTCATTTGATTTTCATGAATGAGCCTAGAACATGTAAATTATGACTAGATGCACTAAACAAGTCCTTAGCATAGAATGTATGACATGTCAACCAATTGTACCTTGGGGCTCGAAGGAGAGGCATGTCATATATGGGGTGCATCAACTCATGTTGGAGAAGTCAAGTATGTTCAACTCATTCTTTAGCTTGTGAAATCTCTTCTCATCAAGTGGCTTGGTGAATAGATCGGCTAATTGATCTTCGGTGCCCACACTCTCAATAGCAATGTCACCCTTTTGTTGATGATCTCTAATGAAATGATGACAAATATCAATATGCTTTGTTCTTTGATGTTGAACCGGATTGTTGGTTAGCTTCACAACACTTTCATTGTCACATAGCAATGGCACATTCTTGAAATTGATTCCAAAATCTTTCAATGTTGCCTTCATCCATAAGATTTGTGCACAACAACTACCCGCGATGATGTATTCGGCTTCGGCGGTAGATAGTGCAATACTATTTTACTTCTTGGATGACCATGAGACAAGTGATCTTCCCAACAATTGACAAGTCCCGAAAGTGCTCTTTCTCTCTACTTTGTCACCGGCATAGTCGGAATCCGAATATCCAACTAGCTCAAAGCTTGCACCCTTGGGATACCACAATCCAACATCTTGTGTATGCTTTAAGTACCTCAATATTCTCTTTGTTGCCTTCAAATGACTTTCTCTTGATGAGGCTTGAAATCTTGCACACATGCATACACTAAACATCACATCGGGCCTTGATGCCGTCACATAGAGTAGGCTACCAATCATTGATCTATATAGCTTTTGATCCACCATGTTGCCATTCTTGTCACTATCCAAGCTTCCACTAGTGCCCATTGGGGTTGTAATACTCTTTGCATCTTCCATGCCAAGCTTCTTGAGCATATCTTTGATGTACTTAGTTTGGCTCACAAATGTACCTTCTTTCATTTGTTTGATTTAAAGTCCAAGAAAGAAACTAAGTTCACCAATCATTGACATTTCAAATTCCTTTGCCATCATTTTTCCAAACTCATCACAATAATCTTGATTGGTTGAACCGAATATGATATCATCAACATATATTTGCAACACAAACAAGTCTTTCCCAATCTTCTTGGTGAATAGAGTAGTATCCACTTTGCCCATGACAAATCCTTTGGATAGCAAGAAGTCTCTCAATCTTTCATACCATGCTCTAGGTGCTTGCTTCAATCCATACAAAGCTTTTCTCAATTTGTATACATGATTGGGTTTCTTGTCATCTTCAAAACCGGGAGGTTGCTCCACATACACCTCCTCTTGAATGTACCCATTGAGAAATGCACTCTTTACATCCATTTGATATAGCTTGATATTGTGAGCACAAGCATAGGCAAGTAAGATCCTAATTGCTTCTAATCTTGCAACCGGGGCATATGTTTCACCAAAGTCAAGACCCTCTATTTGTGTGTAACCTTGAGCCACTAGTCTTGCTTTGTTCCTTACTACTATCCCATCTTGATCTTGCTTGTTGCGAAAGACCCATCTTGTTCCAATGACATTGTGATCTTTAGGCCTTTCAACTAGTTCTCATACTTCATTTCTCTTGAAGTTGTTGAGCTCTTCATGCATTGCATTTACCCAATCCAGATCTCTCAATGCTTTATCAATGTCCTTGGGTTCTTCCATTGACACAAAAGAAGAGTGAGCACAAAAAGATGCCAATCTTGATCTAGTTTGAACTCTCCTTTGTATGTCACCAATGATGGAATCCAATGAATGGTCTCTTGCAATGTTAGTTGGTTGAAGCACTTGGACTTGATTGCTTGGATGTTGATATTGATCATGAGTTGGAGATGATGAACTAGCCACTTATTGATCTTGTTGCACTTGAGATGATGTACTAGCTTGATTTTGCATTAGAGAACCACTAGCTTTAGTGATTGGGCTTTGGAGCACTTGATCTTTGTTGTCATCTACATCAATCACTTGCTTTGGCCTAATATCACCAATATTCATTTCTTTCATAGCATTACTCAATTGAGTTCCTCTCACATCATCTAAGTTATCTTCTTCATCTTGAGAACCATTTGTTTCATCAAATTCAACATCATGCACTTCTTCAAGTAAACCACTAGCCAAATTCCAAACTCTATAAGCTTTGCTAGTAGTTGAGTAACCAAGTAGGAATCCTTCATCACATTTCTTCTCAAATTTACTCAATCTAGTACCCTTCTTCAAGATGTAGCATTTGCAACCAAATACCCAAAAGTATGCAATGTTGGGCTTTCTTCCATTTAAGATCTCATATGGTGTCTTCTCTAGAAACTTGTGGCAATAGAGACGGTTGCTATAAAAGCAAGCCGTATTGATTGCTTCGGCCCAAAATGAATGACTCACATTATACTCATTCAACATTGATCTTGCCATATCAATTAAGGTTCTATTCTTCCTTTCAACTAGGCTATTTGATTGAGGTGTATACTTGGCCGAGAATTGATGCTTGATTCCAAGCTCATCACATAGCTCATCAACTCTTGTGTTTCTAAACTCACTTCCATTGTCACTTCTTACTTTCTTGATTGTGGTCTCAAACTCATTTTGCACTCTCTTGATGAACTTCTTGAATATGTCAAATACATCACTTTTGTCCCCAAGAAAGAATACCCATGTGTATCTAGTGAAATCATCCACAATTACAAAACCATACTTGTTGCCACCAATGCTTGTGTATGTAGTTGGTCCAAATAGATCCATGTGCAACAACTCAAATGCCTTGGAAGTTCTCATAATGCTCTTCAATGGATGAGTGTTGCCTACTTGCTTTCCGGCTTGACATGCACTACATAGCTTATCCTTCTCAAATGTGACATCCTTCAAGCCTCTAACTAAGTCATGCTTTACTAACTTGTTCAATTGCTTCATGCCAACATGACCTAGTCTTATATGCTATAACCAACCCATACTTAATTTGGTGAGCAAGCATGTTGAAAGTTGAGTGTCACTAGCATTAAAATCAACCAAGTATAGATTCTCAAATCTAAAGCCTTTGAAGATCAAGTTGGAGCCATCAACACTAATTATCTCCACATCATCAACACCAAATATGCACTTGAAACTGAGATCATATAATTGAGCAACCGAGAGAAGATTGAAGTTCAATTTCTCAACTAAGAGCACATTGGAAATGCTATGATCATTTGAGATTGCAATCCTTCCAAGAGCCTTCACATTACCCTTGCTATTGTCACCAAATGTGATACTATCAATGCCACTATCATTTGATTTGAGAGAGTTGAACATTCTTGAATCACCGGTCATATGTTGAGAGCACCCACTATCAAGCACCCAATGCCTTCCTCCAGCCTTGTAATTTACCTACAAAATAATTTAATGTCTTTTAGGTACCCATACTTGCTTGGGTCCTTGGAGGTTAGTAACTAAGCTCTTTGGTACCCAAATGGCCTTCTTCTTTGGGCCCACAATTGGTGTACCAACAAACCTAGCATGCACACCTTTCTCACCCTTGGTAAGCACATAACAAGAATCAAAAGGAATGTAAGGTACATTAGCATTTTTCTTGTTCTTATTCATTTTATTACAATTAATCTCTAGATGCCCAACTTGCTTGCATCTATTGTAATAACGACCATTGCTCTTCACAAAGCTAGGCTTGTGAGTTGCAAAGGCCACCTTGCCCTTCTTGGGAGTATAGCCCAAACCCTCTTTGTTAAGAGAGAACCTTTGGCTACCCAAGCATTTTAGCAAGCGGGCATCCCCACCATAGGCATTGCCTAATGCGCGGGTGAGATCATCCACCTCTCTCTTGAGAGTCTTATTCTCAACCACAAGTGATGAATCACTAGTAGTAGAGGTAGAGTTGGTTGTGGTGGATGATGATAAGCTACATGAAGCATTAGTAGGACCAACAAATAAAGAATCATCAATAATATCACATGTTAGCCCAATGTCACAAGTGACAATCACTTGCTCGTCCTTAGCTTCCTTCATGAGCTTCTCCAACTTGAGGTCCTTCTCCTTGATGAGCTCAAGTAGAGTGGAGTGGGCTTCCTTAAGCCTAGTGTGAGCAATTTCAAGATCCTCGTGGTCTTCCTTTAGACACTCACGAGAAGCCTCTAGCTCATCAAAGGATTTCCTAAGAGCTTTGAGCTCTTGTTCAATTCCTTTGCACTCCTTACTCTTTTTGAGAGCAACAAGCTCCTCCATCAAGGCATCATTTTCATTGCTCTTGGCAATGAGCTCTTGTTCCAAGATTTTGTTTTTCTTGGTTGTCCTCTTATAGCCCTTGCTCATTTGATCTATTATGCCCAATAGATCATCCTTGGAGTAGTCCTCATCCTCCTCATCATCACTCCTACAATCATTACTAGCACAAGAATCATCATCACTATCATCATATTTTACCTTTGTAGGCTTGGCCATAAGGCATGTTGATGTAGTGTCGAAGATGGATGGCTTGTTGGAGAGGGCGATGTTTGCAATGGCTCACCGAGTGATCCTCTCATCATCACTAGAGCTTTCATCATCATCACTATCGGAGTTGTCACTATCCCAAGTGACCACATAACCACCACCCTTCTTCTTCTTGTTGAATGTGAAGCTCTTCTTTGCTTTCTTCTCCTTCTTGTCCTTCTTGTTCTTCTTCAACTTCAATTCCCCATTATGATATTTTTTGTCTTCATAGGGGCACTTTGCCACTACATGATCGGGGCTATTGCAATTATAGCAAAGCACCTCCTTTGCCTTCATGAAGTCCCTTCTCTTTCTTGCACCATAGCCTCTCTTCTTCATGAACCGACCCATCTTTTGCACTAGAAGGGCCATGATCTCATCATCAAAAGGATCATCATCATCATTCTCCACCTTGCTCTTGCCCTTAGAGGATGAAGCCTTGAATGCAATGGGCTTCTCTTGCTTGACCTTGGTTTCCTTCTTCTCTTCTACCTCATCTTCATCATCATTGTATTGGGCATCGGTCATTATATCTCCAAGCACATCGGTTGGTTTGACCTTGTCCAATCCCTCTCTAAAGATCATTCTTCTCAAGGTAGCAAATTTCTTGGGTAAACACATCAAGAACTTATGTGAGAAGTCCTTGTCCTCAACCTTCTCCCCAAGCCCCTTGAGATCATTGACAATGACTTGGAGCCTATAGAATATCTCCGGGATGGATTCATCATCCTTCATCTTGAAAGTGGAGAACTTGTCCTTAAGCATATATAGCTTGGCACTTTTTACCATTGAAGTGCCTTCATATGTTTCTTCAAGTCTTATCCAAAGCTCATTTGCCTTTTTAAGATCTTTGATTTGCTCAAATACTTTGTCATCAATGGCACGGTAGATTGTGTCAAGTGACGCCGTATTGCATTGTTTGTTGATGCGGTCATTGGGAGTGAGGTTTTCCTCATCAAGAATGATGTATCCTTCTTTGGTCACATCCCAAACCTTCTCATGTATATTGCCTAGATATTGCTTCATCTTCCTTTTCCAATGATCAAAGAAAGAGACGCCATCAAAGAATGGAGGCTTGCCATTAACATGATTGAAAATAACTTGAGCCATCTTACACCGAGGTTGTTAAGCCTTACAAACGGTGACCACGGCTTTGATACCACTTGAAAGGTCTTGATGGCTAGAGGGGGGGTGAATAGCCTATTAAAATTTTCTACAAAGACAAGCTAAACAAGTTTATCAATAAAACAAATAGCGAGATGCGAGTTTTGCTTAGCCTACGGGGTGTTTGCAAGCCACCTAACCAATTCACAACTCTAGTGTATTTGCACTCAACCGCACAAGTCAAACCGAGAAGGAAACTACAACTAGCAAGCTACACAAAGAAGCTACTCTAGCAAAGCTAACTAGCTAGCAAAGATAACTAAGAAAGTAATGTGGAGTTGAGTTAGGAGGGTATCACCGAGGGGCGAAGTATTGAGCCAACCAATCAATATGATCAAGAGATGAATACCACAATATACAACCACCGGGATCAATCAAACACAATAAGAATGATGACACAAAGATTTATCCCGAGGTTCACGTGCTTGTCGGCACGCTAGTCCCTGTTGTGTCCCTCTTCACCACGTGGTTCGGTGGCTAATCGGTCACACACCGAGCCTCTCAAAAGGCGCCACAAGAACCTACCAAATGGAAAAAGGTTGCAATGACATGAGCAATATACTAACGTTGCCTTTGGAGCTTCGCCGAGGTAGACACAAACCCCTCACAATCACCGGAGGCGGCCAAGAACAATCACCAACTCTTGCCAACGCCTCCAAGCTGCTCCAAGCCATCTAGGTGGCGGCAACCACCAAGAGAAACAAGAATCCCGCAGCAAATCAACCACCAAGTGCCAACTAGATGCAATCTCACAATGCAAATGCACTTGGATCACTCAATCTCACTTTAAATATGCAAGGAAGCAAGAGAGATGAGTGGGAGGGGAGTTGCTTAGCTCAAAGTGCTCACAAGTATGTCAAAATGTTCAAGCGTAAGAGCCTTGAGCCGGCCAACGAGTATATATAGACGTACCCCTTCGAATAGAGCCGTTAGAAACTTAAACAGCCGAAATCGGGCTGACCGGACGCGCTGGTCCAACTGACCGGACGTGCCGGTCGCCCAACGGCTAACTCGCAAAGTACTGACCGGACGCGCTGGTCCAAATGACTGGACGCGCCGGTCACCCAACGGCTAACTACGAAGCAACGACCGGACACGCTCATCGCGCAGACCGGACGCGCTGGAGACGACCGGACGCGCTGGTCCCGAGAATGACCAGACGCGCGAGGATGAAGCCAATCAAAAAGCCTAAGGGCTTAGAACTTCAACCTTCCGAAAATATGTGACGGCGAAGCCAGCAAAAAAGCCTAAGGGCTCAGAACTTCGACCCTCCGAACATACGCGAGGGCGAAGCCAGTTAAAAATCCTAAGAGCTCAGAACTTCGACCCTCTAAAATATGCGAGGGCGAAGCAAATAAAAAAGCCTAAGCGCCTATAACTTCGAACCTATGAAAATACGCAAAGGCAAAGCCAGTAAAAAGACTAAGGGCTCATAACTTCCACCCTACGCATGAGCCAATGGGAACTCCGTAAATTAACACCACCCCGCATGAGCCGAAAAGGGCACCTTAGCATCGTAAGGCTCCCCAATATCGGCAAAAACATGATCAATGAGATAAAAATAGTCAATATTCGCAGTGCATCGAATGTATCGTTTTTTACCTCTATATACACAATTAATGATAAGAGCTCAACGATTTCGCACTACCAAAAATAGGTGTAATCAAAGCACAATGATTTGACCTTAATGACCATGCATAGCAAGTTGGTGCTAAATAATCTAAAATCACCTCGGGGCTTTCTTTGGGTGTTAGTAGAGCTAGAGCAAGTAGTCGCTTTAGGATCTCTTGTTGTACTGATAACTTTGCTCTAGTGTTGTTATTCTGTAGAAAATTTTTATAGGCTATTTATCCCCTTCTAGCTATCTAGATCCTATCAATACGGTCGTCCACATCGCTCAACCAAGCACAAAGAATGGAACCATTGCGTCCCAAGAAATTTGAATGGGTCTGTTCCATTGTCCCCTTGTCCAAATCAAACGCAATTTATGACATGCTCCCAACCTTGTATATTTATTTGAGCCACGAGCCATTGAGATTAGGGATGGCAATCACACCTATGAGTGTCTTCAGGTCGAGGCCCATGATGGTGTCAGGTTGGTGAAAGTCCTATGTTTGGTGTTGATAATTAGTGACAATGCCTAAGTACTAATCCCATGCCTAAGTTGTATGTAGCATATGAGGATTAGTACACTCCAAGGTTGGTGGCAAGATGGACATGGTGATCATGATGGCCACACTTGGATTTGGACGCAACCCTACGTGATCAAGGCAAAGGTATATGCTTAAGGGTTGTGTTTTAAGTAACCAAGACACCTAGTGGGTGTGGTTACATTATAGGATAGATAGTCGTACTATAAAGAGGGGAATGACGCGGCTATTGAACTCCTAAGTGCCTCTAGATGTGCATTTCATGATCATATGCATTTGGATAGAACTAATATCGCCTCGAAAAATGATTGTGAAAATGCTAACACACTCACACATGATGAAGATCACTTGGTGGTGTTAGCACATTTGCGATGGCGGTGGAGTTTAAGCGGTAGAGAGGGTTTGGGTTCAGGCGTTTTCGAGAAGTTGAAACGACTATTTTCCACTACGCCGGAAGTCCGAAAAAGAAACAGAGGTCACAGAGGTGACCGGACGCTGAACCGGACGCGGTCCTTGCATGACCGGACACGTCCGGTCAGTGTTCAGTGTCTGCGTGTTTTTCAGTTCGATGATCGGACGCGAGGCGCGTCCGGTCACTGATGATCGGACGCGTCCGGTCGTTCAGGGAGCTTACTGGACTCTAACCGGACGCTGTCACTGTCGCGTCCGGTCATTTTCTTCAGCGCGTCCGATCACTATTTCGTTGAGCGCTGCTCAGGCGACCAGCGCGTCCGGTCCTTCACGGAACCAGCGCGTCCGGTCGTTCCCGGCGCGTCCGGTCAGTTGGACCAGCGCGTCCGGTCGTTGCTTCGCAGTTAGCCGTTGGGCGACCAGCGTGTCCGGTCAGTTGGACCAGCGCGTCCGGTCAGCCCGACTTCGGCTGTTTCAAGTTTCTAACGGCTATATTCGAAGGGGTACGTCTATAAATACTCGTTGGCCGGCTCAAGGCTCTCTCTCCTGGACATTTGACATACTTGTGAGCACTTTGAGCTAAGCAACTCCCCTCCCACTCATCTCTCTTGCTTCTTTGCATATTCGAAGTGAGATTGAGTGATCCAAGTGCATTTGCATTGTGAGATTGCATCTAGTTGGCACTTGGTGGTTGATTTGCTGCGGGATTCTTATTTCTCTTGGTGGTTGCCGCCACCTAGACGGCTTGGAGCAGCTTGGAGGCGTTGGCAAGAGTTGGTGATTGTTCTTGGCCACCTCCGGTGATTGTGAGGGGTTTGTGCCTACCTCGGCGAAGCGTCAAAGGCAACGTTAGTATATTGCTCGTGTCATTGCAACCTTTTGCCATTTGGTAGGTTCTTGTGGTGCCTTTTGAGAGGCTCGGTGTGTGACCGATTAGCCACCGAACCACGTGGTGAAGAGGGACACAACGGGGACTAGCGTGCCGGCAAGCACGTGAACCTCGGGATAAATCTTCGTGTCATCACTTTCATATTGTGATTGATTGATCCCGATGTTCGGTTATCTTGGTATTCATTGTTGATCATATTGGTTGGCTCAATACTTCGCCCCTCGGTGATACCCTCCTAACTCAACTCCACATTACTTTCTTAGTTATCTTTGCTAGCTAGTTAGCTTTGCTAGAGTAGCTTCTTTGTGTAGCTTGCTAGTTGTAGTTTCCTTCTCGGTATGATTTGTGCGGTTGAGTGCAATTACTAGAATTGTGAATTGGTTAGGTGGCTTACAAACACCCCGTAGGCTAAGCAAAACTCGCATCTCGCTATTTGTTTATTGATAAACTTGTTTAGCTTGTCTTTGTAGAAAATTTTAATAGGCTATTCACCCCCCCTCTAGCCATCAAGACCTTTCAAGTGGTATCAAAGCCGTGGTCACCGTTTGTAAGGCTTAACAACCTCGGTGTAAGATGGCTCAAGTTATGTTCAATCATGTTAATGGCAAGCCTCCATTCTTTGATGGCGTCTCTTTCTTTGATCATTGGAAAAGGAAGATGAAGCAATATCTAGGCAATATACATGAGAAGGTTTGGGATGTGACCAAAGAAGGATACGTCATTCTTGATGAGGAAAACCTCACTCCCAATGACCGCATCAACAAACAATGCAATACGGCGGCACTTGACACAATCTATCGTGCCATTGATGATAAAGTATTTGAGCAAATCAAAGATCTTGAAAAGGCAAATGAGCTTTGGATAAGGCTTGAAGAAACATATGAAGGTACTTCAACGGTAAAAAGTGCCAAACTATATATGCTCAAGGACAAGTTCTCCACATTCAAGATGAAGGATGATGAATCCATCCCGGAGATGTTCTATAGGCTCCAAGTCATTGTCAATGATCTCAAGGGGCTTGGGGAGAAGGTTGAGGACAAGGACTTCTCACACAAGTTCTTGATATGCTTACCCAAGAAGTTTGCCACCTTGAGAAGAATGATCTTTAGAGAGGGATTGGACAAGGTCAAACCAACCAATGTGCTTGGAGATATAATGACCGATGCCCAATACAATGATGATGAAGATGAGGTAGAAGAGAAGAAGGAGACCAAGGTCAAGCAAGAGAAGCCCATTGCATTCAAGGCTTCATCCTCTAAGGGCAAGAGCAAGGTAGAAAGTGATGATGATGATCCATTCGATGATGAGACCATGGCCCTCCTTGTGCACAAGATGGGAAGGTTCATGAAGAAGAAAGGATATGGGGCAAGGAAGAGGAGAGACACTATAAAGGCAAAGACCCTTTGCTACAATTGCAATAGCCCCGATCACATAGTGGCGGATTGCCCCTATGAAGATAAGAGATTTCATAATGGGGACTTGAAGCTCAAGAAGAACAAGAAGGATAAGAAAGAGAATGAGAAGAAAGCAAAGAAGAGCTTCACTTTCAACAACAAGAAGAAGGGTGGTGGTTATGTAGTCACTTGGGATAGTGACAACTTCGATAGTGATGATGATGAAAGCTCTAGTGATGATGAGAGGATCACTCGACGAGCCACTGCAAACATCGCCCTCTCCAACAAGCCATCCATCTTCGACACTACATCAACATGCCTTATGGCCAAGCCTACCAAGGTAAAACATGATGATAGTGATGATGATTCTTGTGCTAGTGATGATTGTAGGAGTGATGATGAGGAGGATGAGGACTACTCCAAGGATGATCTATTAGGCATAATAGATCAAATGAGCAAGGGCTACAAGAGGACAACCAAGAAATACAAAATCTTGGAACAAGAGCTCATTGCCAAGAGCAATGAAAATGATGCCTTGATGGAGGAGCTTGTTGCTCTAAAAAAGAGTAAGGAGTGCAAAGGAATTGAACAAGAGCTCAAAGCTCTTAGGAAATCCTTTGATGAGCTAGAGGCTTCTCGTGAGTGTCTAAAGGAAGACCACGAGGATCTTGAAATTGCTCACACTAGGCTTAAGGAAGCCCACTCCACTCTACTTGAGCTCATCAAGGAAAAGGACCTTAAGTTGGAAAAGTTCATGAAGGAAGCTAAGGAGGAGCAAGTGATTGTCACTTGTGATATTGGACTAACATGTGATATTATTGATGATTCTTTATTTGTTAGTCCTACTAATGCTTCATGTAGCTCATCATCATCCACCACAACCAACTCTACCTCTACTACTAGTGATTCATCACTTGTGGTTGAGACTCTCAAGAGAGAGGTGGATGATCTCACCCGCGCATTAGGCAATGCCTATGGTGGGGATGCCCGCTTGCTAAAATGCTTGGGTAGCCAAAGGTTCTCTCTTAACAAAGAGGGATTAGGTTATACTCCCAAGAAGGGCAAGGCGGCCTTTGCTACTCCAAAGCCTCGCTTTGTGAAGGGCAATGGTCGTTATTGCAATAGATGCAAGCAAGTTAGGCATCTAGAGATTAATTGTAATAAAATGAACAAGAACAAGAAAAATGCTAATGTACCTTATATTCCTTTTGATTCTTGTTATGTGCTTACCAAGGGTGATAAAGGTGTGCATGCTAGGTTTGTTGGTACACCAATTGTGGGCCCAAAGAAGAAGGCCATTTGGGTACCAAAGAGCTTAGTGACTAATCTCCAAGGACCCAAACAAGTATGGGTACCTAAGAAACATTAATTTGTTTTGTAGGTTAATTACAAGGCCGGAGGAAGGCATTGGGTGCTTGATAGTGGGTGCTCTCAACATATGACCGGTGATTCAAGAATGTTCAACTCTCTCAAATCAAATGATAGTGGCATTGATAGCATCACATTTGGTGACAATGGCAAGGGTGATGTAAAGGCTCTTGGAAGGATTGCAATCTCAAATGATCATAGCATTTCCAATGTGCTCTTAGTCGAAAAGTTGAACTTCAATCTTCTCTCGGTTGCTCAATTGTGTGATCTCGGTTTCAAGTGCATATTTGGTGTTGATGATGTGGAGATAGTTAGTGTTGATGGCTCTAACTTGATCTTTAAAGGTTTTAGATATGAGAATCTATACTTGGTTGATTTTAATGCTAGTGACACTCAACTTTCAACATGTTTGCTCACCAAATCAAGTATGGGTTGGTTATGGCATAGAAGACTTGGTCATGTTGGCATGAAGCAATTAAACAAGTTAGTGAAGCATGACTTAGTTAGAGGCTTGAAGGATGTCACATTTGAGAAAGATAAGCTATGTAGTGCATGTCAAGCCGGAAAGCAAGTAGGCAACACTCATCCATTGAAGAGCATTATGAGTACTTCCAAGGCATTTGAGTTGTTGCACATGGATCTATTTGGGCCAACTACATACACAAGCATTGGTGGCAACAAGTATGGTTTTGTGATTGTGAATGATTTCACCAGATACACATGGGTATTCTTTCTTGTGGACAAGAGTGATGTATTTGACATATTCAAGAAGTTCATCAAGAGAGTGCAAAATGAGTTTGAGACCACAATCAAGAAAGTAAGAAGTGACAATGGAAGTGAGTTTAGAAATACAAGAGTTGATGAGCTATGTGAGGAGCTTGGAATCAAGCATCAATTCTCGGCCAAGTATACACCTCAATCAAATGGCCTAGTTGAAAGGAAGAATAGAACCTTAATTGATATGGCAAGATCAATGTTGAATGAGTATAATGTGAGTCATTCATTTTGGGCCGAAGCAATCAACACGGCTTGCTTTTATAGCAACCGTCTCTATTGCCACAAGTTCCTTGAGAAGACACCATATGAGATCTTAAATGGAAGAAAGCCCAACATTGCATACTTTCGGGTATTTGGTTGTAAATGCTATATCTTGAAGAAAGGCACTAGATTGAGCAAATTTGAGAAGAAATGTGATGAAGGCTTCCTACTTGGCTACTCAACTACTAGCAAAGCTTATAGAGTTTGGAATTTGGCTAGTGGTTTACTTGAAGAAGTGCATGATGTTGAGTTTGATGAAACAAATGGCTCTCAAGATGAAGAAGATAACTTGGATGATGTGAGAGGAACTCAATTGAGTAATGCTATGAAAGAAATGGATATTGGTGATATTAGACCAAAGCAAGTTATTAATGTAGATGACAACAAAGATCAAGTGCTCCAAAGTCCAGTCACTCAAGCTAGTGGTTCTCTAATGCAAAATCAAGCTAGTACATCATCTCAAGTGCAACAAGATCAATAAGTGGCTAGTTCATCATCTCCAACTCATGATCAACATCAACATCCAAGCAATCAAGTCCAAGTGCTTCAACCAACTAACATTGCAAGAGACCATCCATTGGATTCCATCATTGGTGACATACAAAGAGGAGTTCAAACTAGATCAAGATTGGCATCATTTTGTGCTCACTCATCTTTTGTGTCAATGGAAGAACCCAAGGACATTGATAAAGCATTGAGAGATCCAGATTGGGTAAATGCAATGCATGAAGAGCTCAACAACTTCAAGAGAAATGAAGTATGGGAACTAGTTGAAAGGCCTAAGGATCACAATGTCATTGGAACAAGATGGGTCTTTCGCAACAAGCAAGATCAAGATGGGATAGTAGTAAGGAACAAAGCAAGACTAGTGGCTCAAGGTTACACACAAATAGAGGGTCTTGACTTTGGTGAAACTTATGCCCCGGTTGCAAGATTGGAAGCAATTAGGATTTTACTTGCCTATGCTTGTGCTCACAATATCAAGCTATATCAAATGGATGTAAAGAGTGCATTTCTCAATGGGTACATTCAAGAGGAGGTGTATGTGGAGCAACCTCCCGGTTTTGAAGATGACAAGAAACCCAATCATGTATATAAGTTAAGGAAGGCTTTGTATGGATTAAAGCAAGCACCTAGAGCATGGTATGAAAGATTGAGGGACTTCTTGCTATCCAAAGGATTTGTCATGGGCAAAGTTGATACAACACTATTCACCAAGAAGATTGAGAAAGACTTGTTTGTGTTGCAAATATATGTTGATGATATCATATTCGGTTCAACCAATCAAGATTATTGTGATGAGTTTGGAAAAATGATGGCCAAGGAATTTGAAATGTCAATGATTGGTGAACTTAGTTTCTTTCTTGGACTTCAAATCAAACAAATGAAAGAAGGTACATTTGTGAGCCAAACTAAGTACATCAAAGATATGCTCAAGAAGTTTGGCATGGAAGATGCAAAGAGTATTACAACTCCAATGGGCACTAGTGGAAGCTTGGATAGTGGCAAGAGTGGCAACTTGGTGGATCAAAAGCTATATAGATCAATGATTGGTAGCCTACTCTATGTGACGGCATCAAGGCCCGATGTGATGTTTAGTGTATGCATGTGTGCAAGATTTCAAGCCTCATCAAGAGAAAGTCATTTGAAGGCAACAAAGAGAATATTGAGGTACTTGAAGCATACACAAGATGTTGGATTGTGGTATCCCAAGGGTGCTAGTTTTGAGCTAGTTGGTTATTCGGATTCCGACTATGCCGGTGACAAAGTTGAGAGAAAGAGCACCTCAGGGACTTGTCAATTGTTGGGAAGATCACTTGTCTCATGGTCATCCAAAAAGCAAAATAGTATTGCACTATCTACCGCCGAGGCCGAATATATCGCTGCGGGTAGTTGTTGTGCACAAATCTTGTGGATGAAGGCAACATTGAAGGATTTTGGAATCAATTTCAAGAATGTGCCATTGCTATGTGATAATGAAAGTGCCGTGAAGCTAACCAACAATCCGGTTCAACATCAAAGAACAAAGCATATTGATGTTCGCCATCACTTCATTAGAGATCATCAACAAAAGGGTGACATTGCTATTGAGAATGTGGGCACCGAAGATCAATTAGCCGATCTATTCACCAAGCCACTTGATGAGAAGAGATTTCACAAGCTAAAGAATGAGTTGAACATACTTGACTTCTCCAACATGAGTTGATGCACCCCATATATGACATGCCTCTCCTTCGAGCCCCAAGGTACAATTGGTTGACATGTCATCCATTCTATACTAAGGACATGTTTAGTGCATCTAGTTATGATTTCTTATGTTCTAGGATCATTCATGAAAATTAAATAAATTTGAAGTTTATATGGTGCCACTATTGTTTCCATGACTTGTATGATCTAGTGGTAGCATATAACTTGTTTAAGTAGCTTGTGATCCTAAGTATTTAATCTAGAAAACTTGTCTAAATATTTGCTTCAACATGGTGCATGATAACCCTTCTAGTGAGGTGTGAAGAAGCTTGCCCTTGGATCAAACCGAAGTATTTTATTTATGTAAGCAATCTAGGTTGAATCATAAACTTGATCCTCACCCCATATTTCAACATAATAATCTATCTAAAGTTTGCTCCTTGTGGTCAATTGGTGCCAAAGGGGGAGAAAATATTGTTCACAAAGATAGAACTCAAAGAGGAAGAAAATGTTGTGGGGGAGAAAATATTGTTCACAAAGATAGATCCTAAAGGGGGAGAATTGATAAAAGAAGGGGATCAACTAAAATTTTGAGCACATAAGTAGGGGGAGCAAGCTCTTAAGCATGAATGTTGCATTTACATGTGCACGTCATTTGTATGATGCATAGTTATGCATTCCGTTTTCTCCGATACATTGCTTGTGTGGTGACTTGCTAGTATAATTTGAATGTTGCATTAAGGTACTAGCATGAATAGGAAGTAGTTAGATTTTTCTTGCTTCATGTTTTTCAAAGTGGTACTAGAGCCTTGCTTATAATGTTGATCTCATGAGGTTTCTAGTTATGTTTGTGCTTTTACAAGTGGAATCTAACTACATAAGGTGCTAAGATGGTGTTTATCGCTACTCTGATGGTATCACGCTTCAAAGGTCTATAATCTTAAACACTTAGCACCTATTGGTAGACAATGCTCCTAATCTTTCCTATCTAACATGTATGCTTCCAAAATCCAAACATATAGCATACATGTAGGGGGAGCCATTGTTATCAATTTGAATTCATGATCACATGTCCATAATTCTTACACATGGTAATATACTTGGACAATGTGACATGGATTCAATCAAAATTTTATTATAACATCTTTGTGAAAGGGTTGTCACCAATTACCAACAAGGGGGAGATTGAAAGTCCTATGTTTGGTGTTGGTAATTAGTGACAATGCCTAAGTACTAATCCCATGCCTAAGTTGTATGTAGCATATGAGGATTAGTACACTCCAAGGTTGGTGGCAAGATGGACATGGTGATCATGATGGCCACACTTGGATTTGGACGCAACCCTACGTGATCAAGGCAAAGGTATATGCTTAAGGGTTGTGTTTTAAGTAACCAAGACACCTAGTGGGTGTGGTTACATTATAGGATAGATAGCCGTACTATAAAGAGGGGAATGACGCGGCTATTAAACTCCTAAGTGCCTCTAGATGTGCATTTCATGATCATATGCATTTGGATAGAACTAATATCGCCTCGAAAAATGATTGTGAAAATGCTAACACACTCACACATGATGAAGATCACTTGGTGGTGTTAGCACATTTGCGATGGCGGTGGAGTTTAAGCGGTAGAGAGGGTTTGGGTTCAGGCGTTTTCGAGAAGTTGAAACGACTATTTTCCACTACGCCGGAAGTCCGAAAAAGAAACAGAGGTCACAGAGGTGACCGGACGCTGAACCGGACGCGGTCCTTGCATGACCGGACGCGTCCGGTCAGTGTTCAGTGTCTGCGTGTTTTTCAGTTCGATGATCGGACGCGAGGCGCGTCCGGTCACTGATGATCGGACGCGTCCGGTCGTTCAGGGAGCTTACTGGACTCTAACCGGATGTTGTCACTGTCGCGTCCGGTCATTTTCTTCAGCGCGTCCGGTCACTATTTCGTTGAGCGCTGCTCAGGCGACCAGCGCGTCCGGTCCTTCACGGGACCAGCGCGTCCGGTCGTTCCCGGCGCGTCCGGTCAGTTGGACCAGCGCGTCCGGTCGTTGCTTTGCAGTTAGCCGTTGGGCGACCAGCGTGTCCGGTCAGTTGGACCAGCGCGTCCGGTCAGTTGGAATACCCTATTAAAATTTTCTACAAAGACAAGCTAAACAAGTTTATCAATAAAACAAATAGCGAGATGCGAGTTTTGCTTAGCCTACGGGGTGTTTGCAAGCCACCTAACCAATTCACAACTCTAGTGTATTTGCACTCAACCGCACAAGTCAAACCGAGAAGGAAACTACAACTAGCAAGCTACACAAAGAAGCTACTCTAGCAAAGCTAACTAGCTAGCAAAGATAACTAAGAAAGTAATGTGGAGTTGAGTTAGGAGGGTATCACCGAGGGGCGAAGTATTGAGCCAACCAATCAATATGATCAAGAGATGAATACCACAATATACAACCACCGGGATCAATCAAACACAATAAGAATGATGACACAAAGATTTATCCCGAGGTTCACGTGCTTGTCGGCACGCTAGTCCCTGTTGTATCCCTCTTCACCACGTGGTTCGGTGGCTAATCGGTCACACACCGAGCCTCTCAAAAGGCGCCACAAGAACCTACCAAATGGAAAAAGGTTGCAATGACACGAGCAATATACTAACGTTGCCTTTGGAGCTTCGCCGAGGTAGACACAAACCCCTCACAATCACCGGAGGCGGCCAAGAACAATCACCAACTCTTGCCAACGCCTCCAAGCTGCTCCAAGCCGTCTAGGTGGCGGCAACCACCAAGAGAAACAAGAATCCCACAGCAAATCAACCACCAAGTGCCAACTAGATGCAATCTCACAATGCAAATGCACTTGGATCACTCAATCTCACTTTAAATATGCAAGGAAGCAAGAGAGATGAGTGGGAGGGGAGTTGCTTAGCTCAAAGTGCTCACAAGTATGTCAAAATGTTCAAGCGTAAGAGCCTTGAGCCGGCCAACAAGTATATATAGACGTACCCCTTCGAATAGAGCCGTTAGAAACTTAAACAGCCGAAATCGGGCTGACCGGACGCGCTGGTCCAACTGACCGGACGTGCCGGTCGCCCAACGGCTAACTCGCAAAGTACTGACCGGACGCGCTGGTCCAAATGACTGGACGCGCCGGTCACCCAACGGCTAACTACGAAGCAACGACCGGACACGCTCATCGCGCAGACCGGACGCGCTGGAGACGACCGGACGCGCTGGTCCCGAGAATGACCAGACGCGCGAGGATGAAGCCAATCAAAAAGCCTAAGGGCTTAGAACTTCAACCTTCCGAAAATATGTGACGGCGAAGCCAGCAAAAAAGCCTAAGGGCTCAGAACTTCGACCCTCCGAACATACGCGAGGGCGAAGCCAGTTAAAAATCCTAAGAGCTCAGAACTTCGACCCTCTGAAATATGCGAGGGCGAAGCAAATAAAAAAGCCTAAGCGCCTATAACATCGAACCTATGAAAATACGCAAAGGCAAAGCCAGTAAAAAGACTAAGGGCTCATAACTTCCACCCTACGCATGAGCCAATGGGAACTCCGTAAATTAACACCACCCCGCATGAGCCGAAAAGGGCACCTTAGCATCGTAAGGCTCCCCAATATCGGCAAAAACATGATCAATGAGATAAAAATAGTCAATATTCGCAGTGCATCGAATGTATCATTTTTTACCTCTATATACACAATTAATGATAAGAGCTCAACGATTTCGCACTACCAAAAATAGGTGTAATCAAAGCACAATGATTTGACCTTAATGACCACGCATAGCAAGTTGGTGCTAAATAATCTAAAATCACCTCGGGGCTTTCTTTGGGTGTTAGTAGAGCTAGAGCAAGTAGTCGCTTTAGGATCTCTTGTTGTACTGATAACTTTGCTCTAGTGTTGTTATTCTGTAGAAAATTTTTATAGGCTATTTATCCCCTTCTAGCTATCTAGATCCTATCAATACGGTCGTCCACATCGCTCAACCAAGCACAAAGAATGGAACCATTGCGTCCCAAGAAATTTGAATGGGTCTGTTCCATTGTCCCCTTGTCCAAATCAAACGCAATTTATGACATGCTCCCAACCTTGTATATTTATTTGAGCCACGAGCCATTGAGATTAGGGATGGCAATCACACCTATGAGTGTCTTCAGGTCGAGGCCCATGATGGTGTCAGGTTGGTGAAAGTCCTATGTTTGGTGTTGGTAATTAGTGACAATGCCTAAGTACTAATCCCATGCCTAAGTTGTATGTAGCATATGAGGATTAGTACACTCCAAGGTTGGTGGCAAGATGGACATGGTGATCATGATGGCCACACTTGGATTTGGACGCAACCCTACGTGATCAAGGCAAAGGTATATGCTTAAGGGTTGTGTTTTAAGTAACCAAGACACCTAGTGGGTGTGGTTACATTATAGGATAGATAGCCGTACTATAAAGAGGGGAATGACGCGGCTATTGAACTCCTAAGTGCCTCTAGATGTGCATTTCATGATCATATGCATTTGGATAGAACTAATATCGCCTCAAAAAATGATTGTGAAAATGCTAACACACTCACACATGATGAAGATCACTTGGTGGTGTTAGCACATTTGCGATGGCGGTGGAGTTTAAGCGGTAGAGAGGGTTTGGGTTCAGGCGTTTTCGAGAAGTTGAAACGACTATTTTCCACTACGCCGGAAGTCCGAAAAAGAAACGGAGGTCACAGAGGTGACCGGACGCGGTCCTTGCATGACCGGACGCGTCCGGTCAGTGTTCAGTGTCTGCGTGTTTTTCAGTTCGATGATCGGACGCGAGGCGCGTCCGGTCACTGATGATCGGACGCGTCCGGTCGTTCAGGGAGCTTACTGGACTCTAACCGAACGCTGTCACTGTCGCGTCCGGTCATTTTCTTCAGCGCGTCCGGTCACTATTTCGTTGAGCGCTGCTCAGGCGACCAGCGCGTCCGGTCCTTCACGGGACCAGCGCGTCCGGTCGTTCCCGGCGCGTCCGGACAGTTGGACCAGCGTGTCCGGTCGTTGCTTCGCAGTTAGCCGTTGGGCGACCAGCGTGTCCGGTCAGTTGGACCAGCGCGTCCGGTCAGCCCGACTTCGGCTGTTTCAAGTTTCTAACGGCTATATTCGAAGGGGTACGTCTATAAATACTCGTTGGCCGGCTCAAGGCTCTCTCTCCTGGACATTTGACATACTTGTGAGCACTTTGAGCTAAGCAACTCCCCTCCCACTCATCTCTCTTGCTTCTTTGCATATTCGAAGTGAGATTGAGTGATCCAAGTGCATTTGCATTGTGAGATTGCATCTAGTTGGCACTTGGTGGTTGATTTGCTGTGGGATTCTTATTTCTCTTGGTGGTTGCCGCCACCTAGACGGCTTGGAGCAGCTTGGAGGCGTTGGCAAGAGTTGGTGATTGTTCTTGGCCACCTCCGGTGATTGTGAGGGGTTTGTGCCTACCTCGGCGAAGCGGCAAAGGCAACGTTAGTATATTGCTCGTGTCATTGCAACCTTTTGCCATTTGGTAGGTTCTTGTGGTGCCTTTTGAGAGGCTCGGTGTGTGACCGATTAGCCACCGAACCACGTGGTGAAGAGGGACACAACGGGGACTAGCGTGCCGGCAAGCACGTGAACCTCGGGATAAATCTTCGTGTCATCACTTTCATATTGTGATTGATTGATCCCGGTGTTCGGTTATCTTGGTATTCATTGCTGATCATATTGGTTGGCTCAATACTTCGCCCCTCGGTGATACCCTCCTAACTCAACTCCACATTACTTTCTTAGTTATCTTTGCTAGCTAGTCAGCTTTGCTAGAGTAGCTTCTTTGTGTAGCTTGCTAGTTGTAGTTTCCTTCTCGGTTTGATTTGTGCGGTTGAGTGCAATTACTAGAATTGTGAATTGGTTAGGTGGCTTGCAAACACCCCGTAGGCTAAGCAAAACTCGCATCTCGCTATTTGTTTATTGATAAACTTGTTTAGCTTGTCTTTGTAGAAAATTTTAATAGGCTATTCACCCCCCCTCTAGCCATCAAGACCTTTCAGTTGGGTCGGGTGCGAATGTCATATTTTACCCACGGGACCTGAAACATATGTTTTTCTATGCCGCCTGCAATTAGAGGTTTAGCACTATTATTTGTTGGGATGAATTGTATGGACTATATTGTCTAACTGTATTGACTATATTGTCTACATAGTATGTACTAGACTAGATTTAAGTTGTTGTCAACTTTTGATTCGTTGGTGATGATAAACCGGTAATTGTGTGTTATTTTCTGTCAAATTTTTTAACTTTGTGTTATATGTTAGCTTCTTATTAACACACCCATGGGTGGGTCACCTGCGCGGGTGTGACATTGCACCCTCAGATCTCATTGAGGGCAGACATAGCTAAATATTGCGAGCATCATCGAGGATGGCTTTTTACTCCACCTGCACTTTACCCGACCCGTTTCCATCCCTACTCAGGAGTCAGGATCACCCAGGAGCAACATTTTTCTTCTTCTTCCCGAAGCTAATCTCAATGAGGGTTTTAAAGAAGTTTCATTATTATTTAATGTGGTGACACATCAGCAAATTTGTTGAGTTGGTACATTAATTATGAAGAGATATGGAGAAAGTTTCACAAAGTTTCATGAAATGCATTGTCATAATTAACAACACAAAAGCTGACATGTCAGTCTTGGTAATTGCGTCGTGAAACTCCCAATTGAGAGTGGCCCGAGAGTAGGCGAAAATTTCTGTTTTTATGGCCTGCACGTGTCTAAAAAGTTACTTTTCTATCTATACTATAAAAGAGCTAAGGAATTGAAAATAACCTTTCACCTTAATGCCTCTTACCCACCTTAATTGTTGTCCCTTAGATATACATTAAAATTTGATCCGACGCATTTAAATCTTCTACCCCAATCTGACAAACGGACCTAGTTGGAAACTCTTTTGGTCTATGCGTGTCTGCCACCACCACGCAACTCCGCATCTTGCCTTTTTCACCCACGCTGTTGTACCTGCTCCTAGATCTTGCGCTAATATCCATCCACATTTCAATCATGGGCCCATCGCGCCCTGCTGAAAGTCTAGATGGCTAGAGGGGGGTGAATAGCCTATTAAAATTTTCTACAAAGACAAGCTAAACAAGTTTATCAATAAAACAAATAGCGAGATGCGAGTTTTGCTTAGCCTACGGGGTGTTTGCAAGTCACCTAACCAATTCACAACTCTAGTGTATTTGCACTCAACCGCACAAGTCAAACCGAGAAGGAAACTACAACTAGCAAGGTACACAAAGAAGCTACTCTGGCAAAGCTAACTAGCTAGCAAAGATAACTAAGAAAGTAATATGGAGTTGAGTTAGGAGGGTATCACCGAGGGGCGAAGTATTGAGCCAACCAATCAATATGATCAAGAGATGAATACCACAATATACAACCACCGGGATCGATCAAACACAATAAGAATGATGACACAAAGATTTATCCCGAGGTTCACGTGCTTGCCGGCACGCTAGTCCCCGTTGTGTCCCTCTTCACCACGTGGTTCGGTGGCTAATCGGTCACACACCGAGCCTCTCAAAAGGCGCCACAAGAACCTACCAAATGGCAAAAGGTTGCAATGACACGAGCAATATACTAACGTTGCCTTTGGCGCTTCGCCGAGGTAGACACAAACCCCTCACAATCACCGGAGGTGGCCAAGAACAATCACCAACTCTTGCCAACGCCTCCAAGCTGCTCCAAGCCGTCTAGGTGGCGGCAACCACCAAGAGAAACAAGAATCCCGCAGCAAATCAACCACCAAGTGCCAACTAGATGCAATCTCACAATGCAAATACACTTGGATCACTCAATCTCACTTTGAATATGCAAGGAAGCAAGAGAGATGAGTGGGAGGGGAGTTGCTTAGCTCAAAGTGCTCACAAGTATGTCAAAATGTTCAAGCGTAAGAGCCTTGAGCCGGCCAACGAGTATATATAGACGTACCCCTTTGAATAGAGTCGTTAGAAACTTAAACAGCCGAAATCGGGCTGACCGGACGTGCTGGTCCAACTGACCGGACGTGCCGGTCGCCCAACGGCTAACTCGCGAAGTACTGACCGGACACGCTGGTCCAAACGACTGGACACGCCGATCGCCCAACGGCTAATTGCGAAGCAACGACTGGACGCGCTCATCGCGCAGACCGGACGCGCTGGTCCCGAGAATGACCGGACGCGCTGGTCGCCTGAGCAGCGCTCAACGAAACAGTGACCGGACGCGCTGAAGAAAATGACCGGACGCGACAGTGCCATCGTCCGGTTAGGGTCCAGTAAGCTCCCTGAACGACCGGACGCGTCCGATCATCAGTGACCGGACGCGCCTCGCGTCCGATCATCGAACTGAAAAACGCGCAGACACTGAACACTAACCGGACGCGTCCGGTCATGCAAGGACTGTGTCCGATTCAGCGTCCGGTCACCTATGTGACCTCCATTCGCCTCCGTTTCTTTTTCGGACTTCCGGCGTAGTGGAAAATAGTCGTTTCAACTTCTCGAAAACGCCTGAATCCCGCCTCGCAAGCTCGGCGGGAGGGAGAGAGGATCTCAAACCCTCTCTACCGCTCAAACTCCACTGCCTTCGCAAACGTGCTAACACCACCAAGTGATCTTTGTCAAGTGTGAGTGTGTTAGCATTTTCACAATCATTTTTCGAGGCGATATTAGTTTTATCCAAATGCATATGATCATGAAATGCACATCTAGAGGCACTTAGGAGTTCAATAGCCGCGCCATTCCCCTCTTTATAGTACGGCTATCTATCCTATAATGTAACCACACCCACTAGGTGTCTTGGTTACTAAAACACAACCCTTAAGCATATACCTTTGCCTTGATCACATAGGGTTGCGTCCAAATCCAAGTGTGGCCATCATGATCACCATGTCCATCTTGCCACCAACCTTGGAATGTACTAATCCTCATATGCTACATACAACTTAGGCATAGGATTAGTACTTAGGCATTGTCACTAATTACCAACACCAAACATAGGACTTTCACCTGCACCTCATTGTTCAGACCTTATT
Source organism: Saccharum hybrid cultivar R570 (assembly GCA_038087645.1). Classification (NCBI taxonomy): domain Eukaryota; kingdom Viridiplantae; phylum Streptophyta; class Magnoliopsida; order Poales; family Poaceae; genus Saccharum; species Saccharum hybrid cultivar. Next base: position 1,994,247 of record JAQSUU010000262.1, on the reverse strand, counting down.
TGCAAATATTACATGATTATTTGCCATCAACATTCAGTTACTCATTTCCAGACCTTTTGATTTTTTTCTCGAACATGCAGAAGAACTGTGTGTCATTACATTTTTGGTAGAAACGGTCCAATTACATGCCAATCCACAGTGGGGTTAGTCTATGATTGTATTCGTTCGCCGATTTGTGCCCTCTGGATCAATATCTACCGTAGCCACAGCCACTAGACCTAGCCCTGGAAGTTCCCAGGGGCTTTGCACCCACCATCAATAAAGCATATAAGTTTACTATAATTAAAAGAATAGCTAAAAGATTAACATATGCTTCTTGAAGAGAAGTTCAAGAAGATAGAAATGTGGTATAGGCAACTGAAAGGTCCTTGTTTGGTTTTGGTAATTGAGTGACAACCTTAGGTGGACTAATTGTGTTTAATGTGAGATACACAGGGATTAGTCCACAGGTAATGGTGTCATGAAGGAGCTCATTGCATATGAGACATGACATGGAGTCATGTGACCAAGGTGGCAAAGATCAAGATGAGGCTTGGCTCGACGGACCGGTTGCAAGTGTGAAGGACAAGTCGGAGGCTTTGGAGCGATGGACCGTGAGGCGGTGAAGCTTGAGCAAGACTTGGCGCCGATGGACCGATGCAACTGCGAAGAGCAAGTGAGGTTAAGATCGATGGACCAAGGTCACACGATGATTTGAAATGGATCATATCATTTGTGATATGGTTGGTGCATGTGTTGCATCAACGTTGGAGGAGATGGAGTGGAATGCGCAAGGCAAAGGTATAACCTAGGGCATTTCCATTTCACCGGTCATAGGTGTGTAGCGAAGTTGATGACCGGGTTTAGGATAGATGGCCATACTATCAAGAGGGGCAAACTTGTTTGCATATCGGTCATCTAGTGCCACTTGAGCGATCTAACTTTGTATACGTACTAGGATCGAGTGGCGAGGCAAGTGGAGTGCCTAACCCTTTGAAAATGTTTGTGAAAATGCTAACACACATGCACATGGTGTTTTACACATGGTGCTGTTGGCACATTTGCAAAGGACAATGTGTTGGAGTTGGTGCTGATCACCTTGGAGAAGAGAGAAAGGTTTTTCGGTGTTCTCCGAACACTAGGATGGCTCTTGGAGTGGAATACTGCTTTGATCCATTATGAATTGGATCAAGTGCTTTAGTGGGTTGTGTAGCCCTCTGAGTAAGCTTTTCCAAAATGTCCAAGATCATCGAAATCGGAGTTCAGAGCTAAGAGTTATCGCCGTTTTACCGGAGAGTGGTCTGTGACCGGACTTATGACCGGACGCGTCCGGTCAGCACCTGCGCGTCCGGTCAACGCGTCCGGTCAGTGTTTTTCATGGGCGAAAGTGACCGGACGCTGCAGCGAGTCCGGTCAGTGATGACCGGACGTGTCCGGTCGCGTCGGGAGCTTGCTAGAACCTCTCTGTTCGCTGTTTCGCTGTGACCTGCGCGTCCCGTCCCGTTAGTGACCTGCGCGTCCGGTCAATACAAGTTTATACGCGCGAAAACTAGCCGTTGGAGCACGCTACTGACCTGCGCGTCCGGTCCGTTCGACCGGCGCGTCCGGTCGACCCGAAACTTGCCCAGTGAGGGGACTAACGGTTCTATTTCATTGTGGAGCTATAAATAGATGTTGTGGCCGGCCATAGCCGGTAGCGGAGCACCCTTAGGCCTTGGTGGCTTGTGTTGGTGTGCTTGGGAGCCCTCTAACTCACTTGAGCTTGATAGTGATCATCCGATCAAGTGAGAGAGCGATTCTAGTGCGTTGCATCGTGAGGATTGCATCGAGTGGCACTAGGTGATCGAGTTGCAAGCCGATGGTGCTTGTTACTCTTGGAGGTTGCCACCTCCTAGACGGCTTGGTAGCTTGCGACTCCGTTGAAGCACGCGTGGAGATTGTGCGTGGCTCCGGAGGAGGATTTGTGAGGGGGATTGTGCTCACCCCGCAGGGATCGCGAAGAGCAACTCTAGTAAAGCTCGTGGCTTAGAGGATCCCCATCTTGAGAGTGGATATGCGGCACCCGCTGAGGGTTTGACTCTTGATAGTCAATTAGCTCGTGATCCATCAAGTGGGTGTATCGCCACAACGGGGACTAGCTTGGTGGCAACCAAGTGAACCTCGGTGAAAAACCGCCGTGTCAACACTGTGTACATCTTCTCGGTGGTTTGCTTTCGATTCACAAGCTTGTATTTACATTCATATACTTGTGCTTGTGTAGTTGCTCTTGTAATTAGTTTGCTTGTGTAGTTAGCTAGTTACCTTCTTGCTTGTGTAGCATAGAAGTAGCTCCCATTGCGTGGCTAATTTGGTTTGTGTAACCTTGTTAGTCATATTGCTTAGTTTGTGTAGCTAAGTAATTTGCGCTCTCTAGTTTGGTATTAGTTGCCTTGCTATTGAGCATTGCTAGTGAGCATAGGTGGCTTCGTGCTTTTGCTTACTAGAATTGTGTAGGAGCTCCCCGGCATTGCTAAAGTACTAGTGCATAGGTTTATGTGACCTTGCTCTAGAATTATTTAGGAGAGCTCTTGCTAAGGAAAGCACCTTAGTTACATAATTAGGATCTTTGTGAGGTGTTTGTGAACTTAGATAGAGGGGTGTAGTCTTGGTTAGACCGATAGTTTTAATTCCGCATTTGTTTCAGTTTGCCGACGCGATTAATTTTAGAAAGGACTATTCACCCCCCTTCTAGTCCGCCATCTCGACCCTTCAATTGGTATCGAAGCCGGGTCTCTCTTTTGTGGTCTTCACCGACCTGAGAGGATGGCGGAATATGGGCTAGATGTTGAGTGTCCACACATTTTTAATGGCACACATTTTGCACGATGGAGAAATTAGTTGACTTGCAATTTTAAGTTTATTTCTCCTCAATTGTGGTGGATGGTCGATGTAGGCTTTTCTCATGTGTTGGATGAAGAGAATCTAACTCAAGCACAAGAGAAATGCCTAGATCTCGATGCCCAAGCTATTGATATCATTTTTAGATCTTTTGATGATAGTGTCTTCGGAGAGATCATGAACATGAAAACCGCCCATGAGATTTGGAGTTATCTCAATGAGAAATATGGGATGGTCTCTGATGATTATGATGAGGATGATGAGCCTAAGGAGGAGGCACATGAGGATGTTGAGCATGACCACAACATGGTGGTTGTGGAGGATTGCTCCACCTCATGGTCAAGTGATGATAATGATCGATTTACCACAAGTTCACTTGACAAGGATGGTGATGATGCATCAAGTGTTACAAGTGACGTTTCTACCCCCAAGCACACTTGATGGTGATGAAAGTTCATGCTCGGGCCTTGATAATGATGCTACTACAAGCCCATCCACTACATCATATTGCTTCATGTCACTAGGTGACACAAAGGTATCGAATGATAATGTGATTGATCATGTTGATTCATATGATGAGCTTGTTAGTAGACTTGCTAGCATGACCACGTCTTTAGAAAATGAGAAAGCTAAAATCATGAAATTGGAAAATGAAAACTCATTTCTAAAAACCACATGTGAACAATAAAAGCATCTACTTTATGTTACTACTTGTTCACATGAGGAGCTAAAATTGGCTCATGAGGAACTTAGTGTTGCTCATGATAATTTGGCACAAGAACATGCTTTACTCGCTAAGAAGTTTTCTAATGAAGAAACCAAAACTAGTGAGAGCTCATCATTTGGGTCAAATGATCAATCACATATTACTAACCCTTGTGATGTAGGCAAGAAGCATGTATCCACCTCTTGTGATGATTTGCTAGATATGCCATGTTCTTCACACATAGATACTTGTTCTACTTCTATGTCTTGTGAGACTAACCTTTTGAAGAACAATGAGCTCAAAAAGGAAGTGAAGAATTTGAGCAACAAGTTAGAGAGGTGCTACAACTCAAAAGTCACCTTTGAGCACATGTTGAACAACAAAAGAAGCTACGGTGACATGAGCGGCATTGGTTTCAACAAGAGCAATATCAAAGGCAAAAGATGGGGGAAGAGAAGATATGAAAGAGAGATGAAGAAACAAGAACAAGAGAAGCTCTCTCATTTTATGTGCTTTAAATGCCATAAAATGGGACATCTTGCAAATGGTTGCCCTAATGAAGAAAATCTCAAGTTGAAGAAAGAAGAAGAGAGACTCAAGCATGTCAAGTGCTTCAAGTGTCGCACTTGGGGTCATCTCGCCTCAATGTGCCCAACCAAGAAACTAGTGAAGCAACAAAAAGAGTCTCAACCAAAGCCACATGTTGAGCAAGAAACCACACCCCAATCTCAAGTCAAGATCAACCACAAGGATGATGATGGTGACTTGAAGAAGAAGAAGAAGAAGAAAACAAGAAGAGGTGGAAGAGGAAGGTATCCAATGCAAATCCAAGATGTCAAGATGATGAGCAAGATTCAAGATAAGAAGAGAGATTTGGCTCACATCAAGTGCTTCAAGTGTGAAGATATGTGACACTTTGCCTCGGGGTGTCCTACCAAGCTTGAGAAGAAGGCTCAAGCAACTCATGAGAGGCAAGGCAATGAAGAGCATCACATGAGCAAGGAAGAAAAGGCTCAACCAAAGAGAAGATGCTATTCATGCCGGGAAAGGGGACACATGTTTCATTCATGTCCCCTAGGTAATAATTCTAAGCCTAGTTCAATTAATGATACTAACATGCTTAGAAAGGATGTAAATGGTACCTCTATTGTTGCTATTGCAAAACATCCTGCTATTCATACTAAGGCAATGCCTAAGTATGTTGCACCTAACTTGAGAGGACCCAAACTAGTTTGGGTACCATCAAAAAGTGGATGAATGATTGTAGGTACCATCGGCATTGGAGGGTTGGTTCAAATGATATTCATCATATTGATCATATGTTTGAGCCAAGTAATGAAGAATGATGATCATCATCCCAATGCCATGATAAATGAATGAAGTCCAAGTGCTATAATATACAAGTGTCATTTATCAAGTTGTGGTGATTTGGAATTATATGATGGCTTGCAAATAATGTAGTTGAAGCTTGCTTTTGGATGATCATGAGATAACCAAGGTATATATTTTGTTGATCATTTCATTTGGGTGCATATGAGTTGTTTGAATTGGATACAAATGCAATGTTGCTCGCTATGAGATGGTTGAATGGATTAAATGCCTAGCAATTAAATTTGGATTGATTTGTGTTGGATAAATTCATGAGATGACATTTAGTAAGTGGATTGAATGGATATATGTCTTATGAAAGTGTTCAAACAAGTTAGTTTCAAGTTTGATTCAATTTGGTGAAGTATAGCTCAATGTATTGAAATCTGTCCATTATTGAAAATCTGAGCTAGCTGAGATCAAGTCTGAGTTTGAGTGAACAATCATATTTGATTGGCTTGAAATTTGGTATGCATGCTCTAGACTTATGATATGAGATGCTGTATAAATTTTATGATAATTGGATGAGAAATGCTATGGTTTTAGAGCACATCTTGTCAGCTATAGTGCAACAGTTTTCAGCATGTAACAGTGGTGGAATATTTGAAATATAATAGCAATCTAGAAGTCATCGCCGGTCATCCTCATCAAGAAGCCGGACGGCTCCTGGCGGTTCTGCGTCGACTATAGGGCGTTGAACGCGCTCATCGTCAAGGACGCCTTCCCGATCCCTGTCGTCGACGAGCTACTGGACGAGCTCAACGGCGCCCGCTTCTTCACCAAATTGGACCTCAGATCGGGGTACCATCAGGTGTGCATGAAGACGGAGGATATCCACAAGACGGCTTTTTGTACCCACGACGGCCTCTACGAGTTCCTTGTCATGCCATTCGGCCTATGCAACGCGCCGGCGATGTTCCAATCTCTCATGAACGACGTCCTCCGGCCCTTCCTCCGTCGCTTTGTTCTGGTGTTTTTTGATGACATTTTGATCTACAGCTCCTCATGGGCCGAACATCTACGCCATATCCGTGCGGTGTTGACGGTACTGTAGCAGCACCAACTTTTTGTCAAGCAGTCCAAGTGTGCGTTCGCTGTGCAGTCGGTGGCATACCTGGGCCACGTCATCTTGGCGTCCGGCGTGGCCATGGATCTCGCCAAGGTGCAGGCAGTCCGAGAGTGGCCACAACCCCGGTCGGCGCATGCGATCCGGGGCTTCTTGGGCCTTGCAGGCTACTACCGCAAATTCATCCACGGCTACGGTGTCATCGCGGCGCCCCTGACGGCGCTCCTCAAGAAGGAGGGCTTCTCCTGGACGGTGGAGGCCACTGCGGCGTTCGACGCGCTCAAGGCGGCGGTCACATCAGCGCCAGTGCTCGCGCTTCCCCACTTCACCAAGTTGTTCATCGTCGAGTGCGACGCTGAAAGTCTCTAGTTTAGTTTTGGCTAATTGATGAAACCTAGGACTAACCTTTGTATCTAAGTGGATGATTTAGATAAAGGTGGTCATTGCATATGAGACATGACATTGACTCATATGACCAAGATGGTGAAGACCAAGATGAGGCTTGGCTCTATGGACCGGCTGTGAAGGTGAAGGGCAAGTCGAGGCTTCGAAGCGAAGGACCATGCGATGGTGAAGCTTGAGCAAGACTTAGCGCCGACGGACAAATGCAACGGTGAAGAGCAAGTGAAGTCAAGGTCGATGGATCGAGATGGTCATGTGATGATATGAAGTGGATCATATCATTTGGAGAAACAAAATGGGCTCAAGGCAAAGGTATAACCATAGGGCCATTTTGTTTTACACTCAAGACACCATAGAGGGTGTGAGTGGTTTAGGATCGATAGCCGAACTATTAAGAGGGGAAGTCTTATCGGTTATTCGATGCACGGGTGCCACTAGGTGAATTCATGAAGTGCATTGCATGTAGGGCCTAGTGAGCTAATTGGAAAACCTTTGAAAATGATTGAGAAAAAGCTAACACACAAGCACATGGAGATGTACACTTGATGGTGTTGGCACATTTGCAAAGGTGGCGTTGGTCGCGCTGTGGTTTGCGGGTAGAGAGGGGTTTGGGTTCCTCTCTCCCTCCTGCCGAGCGTGCGAGCACGGGATTCAGGCGATTTTAGGGAAATGAAATGCCTATTTTCCACTACGCCAGAAGTCGGAAAAGAAACGGAGGCGAACGGGGTCACTGAGGTGACCGGACGCTGCACCGGACGCGGTCTCGGTATGACCGGACGCGTCCGGTCAGTACAGCGCGGTATCGGGCGCGCGGGCTAGGGTTTGCAACCGGCGCGTCCGGTCACTCGCGGGACCGGCGCGTCCGGTCAAGTGCCCAGAAGGAACTGCGGTTCGCAAGGACGATCGGACGCGGGGCGCGTCCGGTCACACGCGATCGGATGCGTCCGGTCGTCAAGGGAGCTTACTGGACTCCGACCGGACGCTGGCACTGTCGCGTCCGGTCGTTGCGAGGAGCGCGTCCGGTCGTTGCTTCGCGCGCGCGGTGCTGTGCGACCGGTGCGTCCGGTCGGTTGAGCAGCGCGTCCAGTCATAGCGTTTGACCGTTGGCGCGCAGTGACCGTTGGAGGATCTAACGGTCGCATTTGAAACTTGAGGGACACGTGGACGTCGCAGGGCGACCGGACGCGGTTGAGCGCGTCCGGTCAGTTTCGACCAACGCGTCCGGTCGTCCCGAAAAAACGGTCAGTGGAGTGGCAACGGCTCTATTTGTTTGGGGTGCTTATAAATACTCGTTGGCTGGCCCTTGGGGAGGTCTCTTGGTATTTCTAACACTCTTGTGCATCCTTTGAGCTAGAGCTACTCCTCCCACTCATCTCTCTTGCTTGATTGCAAATCAAAAGTGAGATTGAGTGATCCCAAAGTGCATTGCATAGCTTGAGGGCATCTAGTGGCACTTGTGGGTGGTTTAGCCGGTGGATTTCTTGTTACTCTTGGAGAGTACCGCTCCTAGCCGGCTTGGAGATTGTTGGAGGCGTTGGCAAGAGAAGGTGATTGTTCTTGGCCACCTCTGGTTGTTTGTAAGAGGTTCTTGTGCTTTCCTCGGCGGGACGCCAAAAGCAACTCTATTGGATTGCGCGTGTCATTGAGTTACCTCACTTGAGAGTGGTGTCTTGCGGTGCCTTGCGGGGCGTGCCTTGAGGGGCAAGTGACTTGAGGGTCACACCGAGGAACCATCTAAGTGTTGGTCGACACAACCGGTGACGTAGCTTGTCGGTGCACAAGTGAACACCGGGTGAACAAAAATATTGTGTCTCTTGTCTCCCGGTGATTGGTCTACATATTGTGTTGTTGTCAATATTAATTGATTGTATATCATCTTGGTGATTGGCAACATCTTCACTCCACCGTCGGTATAAGATTCATAATCCTCTCTCTCGCATTTACTTTTACTAAATTATCTTGTGTACCTCTAGTGGTAGCCTTTTCTAGTAGTTGTTAGCTTGCTCACTAGTGTAAGTTAGTGACTTAGCACTTGTGTGAACTAGAGATCATAATCTACTAGACTTGTGGATAGGAGGCTTGCATCACAACCTTTGGCTAAGCAAAACTCGCTTTACGCCGTTTGTTATTCTAACAAGTTTGCTTAGTGGTGCTTGTACAATTTTTTATAGGCTATTCACCCCCCCCCCCTCTAGCCATCTAGGACCTTGCAGACGCGTCGACCCACGGCTTTGGGGCAGTGCTGATCCAGGATGCCCACCCCATCGCCTTCTTCAGCCGGCCCGTGGCGCCCCGGCACCGCTCTCTCGCTGCATACGAGCGGGAGCTCATTGGCCTCGTCCACGCCGTCTGTCATTGGCGGCCATACCTATGGGGGCGTCGGTTCATCGTCCGCACTGACCACTACAGCCTGAAGTCTCTCCTCGACCAGCGGCTAGCTACCATCCCCCAACATCACTGGGTGGGAAAGCTGCTGGGGTTTGATTTTGGCGTCGAATACAAACCGGGCGCCCAGAACGCGGTGGCGGATGCCCTGTCTCGCCGCGACACACCAGACGGTACGGTGCTCGCCATTTCAGCACCGCACTTCGACTACATGGCACGGCTGCGGCTGGACCAGTCCGGCCACCCGGCGGTGGTTGCCCTCAAGGACGAGCTTACAGCAGGCTCGCGCGGCGCACCTTGGGCCGTGGTCGACGGCCTACTCACCTATGACGGCCGCATCTTCGTCCCACCGGAGTCCCCGCTGCTCCAAGAGCTCCTGGCCGCTGTACATGGGGATAGCCATGAGGGCATTCAGCGCACCCTCCATAGCCTTCGCCGGGATTTCCACTTCCCCGACATGCGCCGCGTGGTGCAGGAGTTCGTCCGTGCATGCTCGACTTGCCAGCGCAACAAGTCAGAGCACCTCTTGCCGGCTGGGTTGCTGCTGCCCCTGCTGGTACCGTCGGCGGTGTGGACGGACATCGGCCTCGACTTCATCGAAGCTCTACCGCGTGTGCGCGGCAAGTCGGTCATACTAACTGTAGTGGATCACTTCAGCAAGTACGCCCACTTCATTCCACTGGCTCACCCGTACTCCGCTAAGACTGTGGCGCAGGCGTTCTTCTCTGACATTGTTCGCCTCCATGGCGTGTCGTAGTCGATCGTCTCCGATCGCGATGCCATTTTCACCTCCACGTTCTGGCAAGAATTGATGAGGCTCGTGGGTGCCCGGCTTCACATGACGTCGGCCTTTCACCCACAGTCCGATGGGCAGTCGGAGGCGGCCAACAAGGTCATCGCCATGTACCTCCGCTGTTTCACCGGCGATCGGCCGCGCGAGTGGCTCAGGTGGCTGCCTTGGGTGGAGTACACGTACAACACAGCATACCAGTCTTCGCTTCGCGACACGCCCTTCCATGTGGTGTACGGCCGCCACCCCCCCTCTCTCCGGTCCTATGAGGCGGGTGACACCCGGGTGGCAGCCGTGGCCAAGACGCTGGCGGAACGTGACGTCTTCCTGGCCGATGTACGCCATCGCCTGGAGCAGGCGCAGGCCGTCCAGAAACGGTTCTACGACAACAAACATCGGGCGGTGGTCTATGCCGTCGGGGACTGGGTCCTGCTGCGCCTCCGCAACCGGCCAGTGGCATCCATGTCTCTCACGCCAAAGGGGAAGTTGCAGCCCAGGTTCTTTGGGCCCTATCGCGTCACCGAGATCATCAATGACGCTGCGGTCCGCCTCGCTCTACCACCACAGGCCAAGATTCATGATGTGTTCCATGTGGGGCTCTTGAAGAAATGGGTGGGCGCGCCGCCATCCTCGATTCTAGAGCTGCCTAAGCTCCTACATGGTGCGGTGGTGCCTGAGCCTGAACGGGTGGTGCGCTCTCGCCTCACCCGGGGCGTCAAGGAGGTGCTGGTGTGCTGGAAGGGGCAGCCGGCCTCTGCTGCTACCTGGGAAGACTGGGACGAGTTCATCGCCAAGCATCCGTCGTTTCAGCTCGAGGACGAGCTGACTGTCGAGGGGGGGAGAGATGTCATGTGGGGTCTCCCCTATACCCGTAGAAGGCGCGCCAGGGATGTCAGACGCGCTGCAGAGCGCGCTGCAGCCAGGCCCACGCCGCCCCTTGAGGAGGAAGGCCGGGAAATTAGTGGCTAGAATAAGGAAATAGATTAGTTGAGATCCTAAATTAGAGGAGGTTTGTTTCCTTTTCAGTTGCAACCGCAGGCTATTAAGCCTTGTAACCGGATCTGTTAAAGAAGGGAAGAAAGAACACAATTATCGTCTTCCTCCTCTCTGTTGATCTCAAGCCTTCGGAAGAGGGGTAAAACCTCACCGGAGAAGACGGACCGAGGCTACGATCTACGTAGCCGAGGGCCTCCTACCCTAGATACTCAAGCCCTTGACAAAACCCTATGTGCCAAATTGGCCAACAAGCCCAACTCGGTAGCTGGGCCCTGTTTCGTTTATGACCCACAAAGTCCTGCCAAAATTTGTGCATGCCAATTGCCAAAGTTATTAAGCTCAAAAAAAAGGTTGCCACTGTTATTTTGCCTTGGTGGCGCATGCGCCAAGATAAAGTTGCGTTTGGCCAAAGTTTGGTTGTGCCAACGTATGTTTTGTGGCTTTATTTAGTAGGTCAAGAAAATTGACTTTCCTTGAAAACTTGACTAGGGTTGGAATGGAAGCTACTCCCTCCGTCCAAAAAAATAAAAAGTTTGTCCATTCTAGCTATGGTCCATTTTCAGTTGCTTGCACTGGCTAGATCGTAGGCGCCAAATATATTGGCCTTGTTTTGGCGCCAAATAATTATGGCACGTATTCTGTTACTAGCAATCTTTAAACCATATTACTCCCTCTGTTCCAAAATGTAAGTGTATTGTGATAAGCAAAAGGTCATACATAATAGATTATGACCATTGATTTCTCAAACATAATGTTATTATTTGCTAAATAATCAATATTTTTTTCGAGAGCGTGCTTTAGCACGTTTTTCATTAAGCAGAATAAAAGAATTTTGTTACAAACCAGTGTTAGGTTACGGTAATCCGAAGGTTACCGAAACCCACATAAAAACAACCTCGCCAGACTCGCACGTGATTGTAATTACACAATAATCATACTACTGAGCCACAGTGGTGCCGGTAGCCAGAGAGGTTAGTTGTCCCCCTCGTCCAACCCAGTCATATCCAGGTTCCAAGCCACTGGGTCGAACGTTGCACCAAGAAGAAGCTCCAACGACTCCAAGGTATGGTCTGGCAGCGGCGTCGTAAAAGCCGCCTTGCACTTGCGCACTGTCTCAAAGTCGACGTTGGGCAATGGAGCCACCACTCCCAGTTTCCTCATGAGAACAATATAAAGCCAGAGGTACTTCAATACAAATCGATTGATGTAAGTTTTATGTCCTTAACTTGTATGTAGTTTGAATTATTGTTGATCAAAGTTTGTAAATTTAACTTTTTCTTGTATGAAAAAACAATAATCATTTCAGAATGCTGGGGTATCTTACATACTACTACATTTCTAATTTAGATACTAACGAATACCAAACACCAGGGTTACGTAACCCCAGTACTAAATACCCTTATAGGGAAATTAATCCCTCGATTGATTTTATAAATCGGTTAGGGACTCGGGAGCTACACCTAGCGGGTGCGCTTCCGCGCCCCTATTGAGTACCGATCCAAACCTCCATGCCTCCGTTTACTCCGAGCAATGGGATGGTCGGGCCAACCCTACATCGGGAGGCCTGACCGAGCAATGTCACTAGGCAGTTGAAACCTGAGACGTTTTGGCCCGACCCAGCAAAGATTCCCCCCTCCCCCGTCGTACTAGCGAGGAAAATGGGTACTTCAAATTGTAATACATACTGATGTTCACAATATTACCTAGAACCATGAATGAACTACATCTTTTCTTTCAAGAAAAAAAACTATTCCCCTCAGAGAGAGAGAGAGAGAGAAAGACGATTCTGACTTGTAAAAATGAGTTGTGTGAATATGCAGTAGCATGCTAGCACTTACGATGTCCACTTATCCAGCGTATATACGATTTGGTTGGGCCCAAGGAAAGGAAGCAAAACGATGCGATGCTGCTTCAAGAATACTCCCTCGTTCCTAAATTAGAAGGCATTCCAAGAATTAAAGGATTTCAAGTTTGACCAAATTTATATGATATGATAATAATATTTATGACATTAATTAAATATTATTAGATTCTTTATTAATTATATTTTCATAGTATATCTACTTGATGTTATAAATTTTTGTAATTTTCTCTATAATTTTAATTAAACTTAAGATGCTTTGATTCTCCAAGATTTTTGAAATGCCTTATAATTATTGGAGGGAGTAGGTAGCATGAACCTGGCAGGTTGCCAGGTTGGCACACAGCAGCATGTGAAGGTGCAGGTGAGCAGGCACGCAGCAGGTGAAGCCGTGAAGGTGCAGTTTTGTTAGACTCACTAAGGTCCTGTTTAGTTCCAGAAAATTTTGCAAAATTTTTTAGATTCCCCGTCACATCGAATCTTTAGACACATGCATGAAGCATTAAATATAGATAAAAAATAAAACTAATTACACAGTTTAGACGAAATGGACGAGACGAATCTTTTAAGTCTAATTAGACCATGATTGGACAATATTTACCAAATAACAACGAAAACGCTACAGTGCCCATTTTGCAAAAAAATTTGCATCTAAACCGGGCCTAATCGAAGAAATCGAACAACATTCCAACAGCGCTCGATGCAACAAGTAAGTTGCTATGCTCTGCAAAGATGATATCACACAATTCCATTTTGCGACACAAGAATCAGTCCGTGAAGAGTAATCTGGAAAGCATAGTGTTTTGTTCTTGTCTCTCTAGAGGGGCAGTAGTTGTAAGTTGCATTTGCAACACATTCGCGGGTGTTTTCTTTTCCCTAGTTAGTTTCGTTCAGCGACCGGCGTGCCGCTGTAGTCTAGGTCACAGGGGTTTGGGTCTAACAAGGGGTCTTAATTGCATTTTCAGTAGTCTAAGTTGTAAAGTTTGTAACAGTAGTTTTTCCTCTTTTTTTCCTCGTCTAATAATATCTCAGCAAATCTCTTGCCTCCTTTCTAAAAAAAACACTAATCCCAGTATCATCTGCAAAAGGTAAACATGGTACGATCACTTAACCTGTTATTGATGGTTCACCAGGATATACGTATGTTAGGACAGGGAATTAGCTAGATCCAAGCATCCAGTCAGTCGGCATCACTGAGCTCCTCAGATGCACCAATCTGTTCATGTTCTGCAATCTGAAAAGCTTCGTACTCTTGTTGGAATTTAGGTGGGCTTGGCCCATATAAGAAGTTCCTGAAAATTCCTAAGAAATCTCAAAGGTAAAGATGGGATATGGGAACTCTTTAGTCCCACCTTACTTGTAGAAACTTCCTCAAGTCTAGTGTGAGTAGAAGAAAGGAAAGCCCACATGTGCGCTCACTCACCTCACCAGGGACATGAGATCAATTTGGTTAGGACTATATAATCGGCCATGTCAAAACACATCCAATTGAGCTACGGTTTTTGCCTTCTCACTGTTGCGCTGCCACCGTAGTTTTTCCAGCCCGATCGCTTGCATGCACCGGCGACCGGGTGAGCAGGTCTCCGGAACTTTCATCCTTGCGATCCTGCACCGGGAGAGGACGAATAAGGTTTTTGGGAAGCGCTCTTCGCGCGATTACTCCCAACCTTCACGACAAGTCGTCTTCCATCCAAGTCTGGCGGCGCTATGTCCCCGCGTATCCATCATCAACTGCTCCGATCTCTTCCTCCACCGCTCATCGACGACCTCGCGTCACCACCAGCAACAGTGTCACCATCTGTATATCCATCATCGGCGACGTCGTCTCCTTCTGCAGTTGAAAGGTATACACCTCGTGATCCAATAGCTTCGTTCATGCTGTTTAATACGGTGGCTAGTATACAAGTTATGTTTACACTAGTTCTTTTGATCATGCTAGTGTACAAGCTATGCTTAATATGGTTCTTAAATTTGTCATGATTTATATTCTGGTTTTAATCTGGAAACTGCCTAATTCTTTAACAACTCTATCATTAGTTAATAATGGCACCGACAATTTGTTTCTGAGGTAGCGCAGATGTAATGGTTATTGATGTTTGCTGTTGACAATTAACTTGACACACTTACTTCTTACTTATCTAACAAGCTTGAAATCTTCCTGTGTTCTCACAGGATGTAGGGCAACAATCATCATTCAAGGAAGAGACATCTGTTAGAATACCAAGACATTTGATAGATATGCTAGCAGGTATTCGAATGCCACTTCCCAGAGTTGAAGTGCTTCAAAACGGCTGCCTCGAAAGACCGGAAAGTTAGCAGTTGTCACTAGCTACATCAGAAATGAAAACAAGGGGCAGAGTCGATGGATATACAGAGGAAATGAAAAGATGGAAATTGTATTTTGTTCCCAGAGTAGAAAGTTGTTGATCTAGCCGATCCAACCACAAATGTTATTACTTGCTCCACATTAGTTCCAACTTCCATCCACAAATGTTATTACTTGCTCCACACCAGCAGATACGAGCGTGGAATTTCTTTCTGAAAATGAGACAGCACCAAAAAGGGGAAATAAAGAAATACAGGAAAGAAGGTTAACAAAAGAAACAACAACAACAACAAAAAACATTATCCATAACAACCGCGGCCGCCGCACTGGTTGGAGACATCAACAATAGCACGGCCGCCGTGCTGGTTGGAGACATAAACAATAGCTCGTTTAAATAACAACTTCAAGGAAAATATAGCAACTCGTCTTAAGATATGAGACAATGACACGGAGACATCAACTAAATAACATCTGAATCGAGCGAGTTCTAGGAAAATATAGAAACTCAAGTCTTAAGATGTGAGGATAACATCAGTACCAAGGTACTCATATGACAAAAGATACCAATTTTACAACTTAAATACTACTAGTACAAGCTAACAAAGCTGAATATCTCTGATACAAGCGCAGGTTCATCACTTATACTAAAATATAATTATTATGCTAGGCAGCCTTAACTCGTTACCACACCAACCACACCTGACAACAGTGCTACACCAACTTGTGGTCATCGCCTTCGTCATCGGTGGCCTCCAGCTGGACCTCAGCGTACCCCTTGATGGAGGAATGGCATTGCAAGTACTCGAGGAACACACGATCAGCCTCATCATTTTTTTTAAACACCACTTCACGTGTATTTCATTAAAAAGAAGGTAGCATAACACAGTCAACAGCCCTTCGTGGCGAGATGCCAGGATGAAAAAGACAGACACAGTAGCAAGCTTAACGTAAAAGGCTACATTTTGAACAGATGTGCGACTTGCAGCAGGCGTAAAGAGCTAAGGCCTCGCGGCCACTACCGGAAACTGGGTAAATGTTGTGAACCCCGCGACGACCCACTCATCCCCTTCTTCCAGCACCCCCTGGCTTGCCGAGGTGACGACGTTGGCAAAGACGCGGGAATTGCGCTCCCTCCGTAGATGCGAAGACACCAGCAGCACCACAGAGTCGAACCCCCTCCGCGAATGAGAAGGCACCAGCCGACCGGCATCCATCCACATCATTGGCAAAGAGAATACAGCGACTTTGGTCTCCTGTAGGCAGACAACGGAGACCCGTTCAAGGACGAAGACATCCTTAACAGCAGTGCGACGCGCCCGGCTATTAAGCCCACGGGCATTCCAGATAAGGAACTGGTCGTGATTCATGAAGAACAATAGCGCTACAAAGACAGCCATGGATTAGTCGTCAAGCGCCAGAGCTGCAGTCCGCCGGCACCGGCTCGGGAACAGCTCGCGCATGGAGGACAATGGCTCCTGGAAGGCGCAACAGAACTTCTCGTTGTAGGAGTCGTCTGGGTTCTGAGGCGACGGCGGCATCGCCACAGGCCTCCACTTCCTCAACATCACCTTCTTTGCTTGAATCTCCGGCCTCGGGTCACGGTGATGAGTTAGCACAGCAAGACGTATGCTAAGCCTCGGGACAAGAGGGCTGACCCGGCGAGATACTCGACGAATAGGGATGGACTCAACCAGCGGCTCCTGCAGAGGAAGACACAGTGAGACGATGAAGTCCGTCAGCATCTCTGAAGCCCTAGCAGCCTACACATCCGGCTGCACAGCTGGCATCTCCGAAACCACCGACGCGACCACGGGGCTGGCGAACACCGGCGCCCCCTCCTGAACGTCCTGCATCTTCAACACCTGGGCCACCAGCGGCGCAGGGGAAATATCCCCAGGAAGCGGCCCAGGAGAAGTCATTGCGGGAGGTGCGGAGCAGAGTCCCAAGAACGCCTCGCCTGGAGAACCGAGATTGGTCACCTCCGGCTGCCCATCGAACGCCGCCTCAGCTGCGCCAACCTGCGTGCACTGCAGATGGCCAGCAGGTGCGGGGGAATCGGGTTCCACCACACGTACCGTGGCCAAGCCCTCAGCTTCAGCGTTCCTGATGCCGTTCCTACTGGCCGATGCAGGGGAGGAGGTTTCCACCGCACGTACGGCGGCCATGTCCTCAGCTTCCTTGCTCCTGGTGTCGTTGAGCAGGGTTGTGAGGAGTGCCTTGTTGTGGGTCCGAGTCCGGCTGCACACCAGTAGCTTCCTTGCTCCTGGTGTCGTTGTGTAGAGTTGTGAGTAATGCCTTGCTATGGAGCCCCGACTCAAGGACCATAGGGTCCGAGTCCGGCTGCACACCAGCAGACATGTCATCCCGAAGAAGAGAGATCTGTAGCTCCTCTGGTTCAGCGGCCCTGAATCGTTGTTGATGCAGTCCTAGTTCCATGTCGATTGATGCAGTCCTGCGTTGGACGATGCACGCGCTCTCCCATTGATGTTCCTCCGGATGGCCGAGCGGCAGCGGGTCGCGATCGTTAGGATCTGGTCCCTGAGGCCTGCCGGGGCTAATGGGTGGTGTGGAGCCGCTGGCCTCGGATCCTGCTAGGGTGCCCTGGCTCCATGGACCGTTCTGAGCTTTGACGAAGCGGTCAGGAGCGGCAGTGTCATGGCTGGTCCCGTTCCCCGGCGATCGAGGTCGTTTGCACTCCCTCACCATGTGCCTGGTGCCATGGCAGTTCAGGCACCTTAGCGGCTGGTGGCATGTCGTGATACAGTGGGCGAAGGACAAGCATTTGAAGCACCTATTTTTCAGCACGTCGGGGATCTTCTTCCGCCGTAGCTGGCGCCCATCGCGAGCCTGGCCCCGTGGAGCAGCGGTGCGCCCGCCACCGTCCCCCTGCCTGCTTTGAACCTCCCTCCATCCGTTGGCGTCCGGAGGCGAGATCCGGCGGCACCCGCGGCGGGGAACCCGCTGATCGAGGCGGTGGTGTATAGGGACGCGCTCGTCGGGGGAGACGCGGCGGCCAAGGCGGAGGTGCATGGGTCGACGACCACCGTCGGGGGTAACCTGTTGGCCAAGGCGGAAGTGAGCTGGGGCACGATCTGCCCTGTCTCTCTGGCCCCCTGATGAAGGTGCCGGCTTGCTCGAGTTCTGCCCGTCCTGGGCCGCCTGCCTTCGGGGTCGCCGCTTGCGCTTCCCCCTCTTACGTGAGGACGGATGTGCCCCCTAGATCTGGCCGTCTCCGCCCTTTGGACCTGGATCTACGGCCTCCACCAGCGGCTCCTCTACGGCACGGCAGTGCGGCTGGGCGCCAGGCCCTGCCCCTATGGCTGCCGGTACTGGAGCGCCCTGCTGTGCCGCAACGGTCGTGACTTGGCCCGCACTCCCCTCCCCAGGGGCAGGAGGACCGTAGGGAGCACGCTGTAGCTTCCTATGGCGAGGCCGCATGGAGCGCCTAGCCATGCTAGGCCCACCCCCGAGAGCGGGAGCCTAGGACGGCACCGGTTCTGTGACCGGAGAAGGCCCCCGCAGCGACAGCTTGCGGACTGTGTCGAGGTAGGGAGTTGGTGAGGCCGTTGGCGGAGACTCGTCGTCGCAGAAGCCATCGTCCGCCCACCGGCGGAACTTGGGGCGGCCCTCTGAAGCACCGCTGGGGTAGAAGGGTGCAGCATCGGGAGAGAGGAGCGAGCGGAGGGCGTCCGTCCCAGCGGGAGAGGAGGCCCCATGATCACTGGAGGCGGTGCCGGAGGCGGCCACCGGAGCCGAAGTGGCCTCCGGCAGGCTAGGAATCCGTTGCTGCGCCTGGAACGGCTCCTCGAGCAGCGCCGCGCCGGGTTGGGGGCTTTGATCTCACGGGGTGCTAGGTGAGGAAGGGAGATGGACCCATCAAAAGGTAGACCAGTCGGAGGAGGCTGCGGATCTAAGGCTTGTTGCTGCAGGGAGGATGGGGGTGTTGCGGATCTGGAAGGATTTGATGTGGTGCGCAGTGGGGAAGACGGTGGGAAGGAGCGGGTCGGGAGGCTTCGGCTCCTGCATACTTCCCATGTATCTCAGCCTCATCATGGCAGCAATAATATCAATCATGTGTTGGTTCACGTAAAGCGAATTGTCGATGAGGGGCTTGGGAGGGGGGCTGAACTCTTGTTGAAAATATGAATGGACTTCTTGTCCAACCTTTTAGTCACCATGTTAGGCCCTGTTCATCTGGCTTATAATCCGTTTTATTCAGCTTGTTTTTTCAGTCGAAACAGTATTTTTCTCTCACAAAAAATCAGTCAACAATGTTTTTCAGCCGGCTTATAATTCCAGCCGAACGGCTCTTAGTCTTCCTATTTCCGATAGCCGATTTGCTGTCCTCCATCTTTGCTGTCTCCTTCCATTGAGACTTGACAGGGGGCTGATTCAAACTCTTGATCAAACTCTCGAAGGACTTCTTGAACCTAAAAATCTTCATCTTAGTTTTCCTATCTACGCTGTCCGATTTGATGATGTCCTCAATCTTCGCCTCCTTCAATCCGCTGCCCTTCATCTTCGCCTCCTTCGATCCACTGCCCTCCATCTGTTAGTTAATAATTTCACTTTCATTAAGGAAAACAAAGTAAATAAATGGAAAATGAAAATAGATAGAATTCATTTTATTTTTTCTTCAAATCCAAAAAAATCTCTTTTTTATACATAGGTCACCGATTTAGCATTTTAAAAGAGGATGCGTGCCCTTCTATGTAAATAGTTCAAACTATTTTATCGATATAAGTGTTCTATATCTGACAAATTCTAGGCTAGCTATTTCCCGACTATACAATGTAGTTATACAAAGAGTACCCCTTTTTGCCCGGAATTCAAGCAGTTTAGCTAAAAAAGGGGAACTCATTGAAATAAATATTTGGCAAAATTTGCTGAGGGACATCACAAAAAGTCATGTTTTGCTGCAACACACCGCCAAACGCAGCATTTGTTGAAACCCACTGTAATTTCACGTTTGTTTGCTGAGGGACACCGCCGCGATTAAAATATGCATTTGCTGAGATCGGGAGAGAGAATATTTCAGAAATGACCACCGATGCCCCTTGGTCGAGGCGGACCAAGACCCATTCGCAGACCAACTCCCGTGACCCAGCTTCACTCCCCCAAATTCTCTCTCTCCTCACAACGACAGGCGCCGCCGCCAGTTTCTAGCGCCGCCTCTCAGAGCCACCTGTGCCGCACCCCGCACCCAGCAGTGCCGCCGCCGCCCCCATCCGCACAGGAACGGAGACGCAGCGGCGGGCCTTCATCTCCGTGCCGTGCACGGACGGGAACGCCAGCACCTCCTCGATTTCTCCACCAGAGCGGCGGCGCGCGCGCGGGACGGCGGCGGCGTCCGGGGCTCTGCGGCTTCTCAGCGCCTAGGGAGCGCTAGTGCCACGGCTTCCGTTGGCACGGTGACGGGGACACGGCGGCGGGCTGTCATCTCCGCGCCGCTGAAAGTCCCCAGTTTGGTTTTGGCTAATTGATGAAACCTAGGACTAACCTTTGTATCTAAGTGGATGATTTAGATAAAGGTGGTCATTGAATATGAGACATGACATTGACTCATATGACCAAGATGGTGAAGACCAAGATGAAGCTTGGCTCGATGGACCGGTTGTGAAGGTGAAGGGCAAGTCGAGGCTTCGAAGCGAAGGACCATGCGATGGTGAAGCTTGAGCAAGACTTAGCGCCGACGGACCGATGCAACGGTGAAGAGCAAGTAAAGTCAAGGTCAATGGATCGAGACGGTCATGTGATGATATGAAGTGGATCATATCATCTGGAGAAACAAAATGGGCTCAAGGCAAAGGTATAACCATAGGGCCATTTTGTTTTATACTCAAGACACCATAGAGGGTGTGAGTGGTTTAGGATCGATAGCCGAACTATTAAGAGGGGAAGTCTTATCGGTTATTCGATGCACGGGTGCCACTAGGTGAATTCATGAAGTGCATTGCATGTAGGGCCTAGTGAGCTAATTGGAAAACCTTTGAAAATGATTGAGAAAAAGCTAACACACAAGCACATGGAGATGTACACTTGATGGTGTTGGCACATTTGCAAAGGTGGCGTTGGTCGCGCTGTGGTTTGCGGGTAGAGAGGGGTTTGGGTTCCTCTCTCCCTCCCGCCGAGCGTGCGAGCGCGGGATTCAGGCGATTTCGGGGAAATGAAATGCCTATTTTCCACTACACCGGAAGTCGGAAAAGAAACGGAAGCGAACGGGGTCACAGAGGTGACCGGACGCTGCACCGGACGCGGTCTCGGTATGACCGGACGCGTCCGGTCAGTTCAGCGCAGTGTCGGGCGCGCGGGTTAGGGTTTGCAACCGGCGCGTCCGGTCACTCGCGGGACCGGCGCGTCCGGTCAAAGTGCCCAGAAGGAACTGCGGTTCGCAAGGACGATCGGACGCGGGGCGCGTCCGGTCACACGCGATCGGACGCGTCCGGTCGTTGAAGGAGCTTACTGGACTCACACCGGACGCGGGCTCTGTCGCGTCCGGTCGTTGCGAGGAGCGCGTCCGGTCGTTGGTTTGACCGTTGAGGGTCAGTGACCGTTGGAGCATCGGACGCGGTGGAGCGCGTCCGGTCGTTTTGAGAGGCGCGTCCGGTCATGGGATTTGACCGTTGGCGCAGTGACCGTTGGAGCACCGGACGCGGTTGAGCGCGTCCGGTCAGTTTCGACCGGCGCGTCCGGTCGTCCCGAAAAAACGGTCAGTGGAGTTGCAACGGCTCTATTTGTTTGGGGTGCTTATAAATACTCGTTGGCCGGCCCTTGGGGAGCTCTCTTGGCATTTCTAACACTCTTGTGCATCCTTTGAGCTAAAGCAACTCCTCCCACTCATCTCTCTTGCTTGATTGCAAATCAAAAGTGAGATTGAGTGATCCCAAAGTGCATTGCATAGCTTGAGGGCATCTAGTGGCACTTGTGGGTGGTTTAGCCGGTAGATTTCTTGTTACTCTTGGAGAGTACCGCTCCTAGCCGGCTTGGAGATTGTTGGAGGCGTTGGCAAGAGAAGGTGATTGTTCTTGGCCACCTCCGGTTGTTTGTAAGAGGTTCTTGTGCTTTCCTCGGCGGGACGCCAAAAGCAACTCTATTGGATTGCGCGTGTCATTGAGTTACCTCACTTGAGAGTGGAGTCTTGCGGTGCCTTGCGGGGCGTGCCTTGAGGGGCAAGTGATTTGAGGGTCACACCGAGGAACCATCTAAGTGTTGGTCGACACAACCGGTGACGTAGCTTGTCGGTGCACAAGTGAACACCGGGTGAACAAAAATATTGTGTCTCTTGTCTCCCGGTGATTGGTCTACATATTGTGTTGTTGTCAATATTAATTGATTGTATATCATCTTGGTGATTGGCAACATCTTCACTCCACCGTCGGTATAAGATTCACAATCCTCTCTCTTGCATTTACTTTTACTAGATTATCTTGTGTAGCTCTAGTGGTAGCCTTTTCTAGTAGTTGTTAGCTTGCTCACCAGTGTAAGTTTAGTGACATAGCCCTTGTATGAACTAGAGATCATAATCTACTAGACTTGTGGATAGGAGGCTTGCATCACAACCGTAGGCTAAGCTAAACTCGCTTTGCGCCGTTTGTTATTCTAACAAGTTTGCTTAGTGGTTCTTGTAGAATTTTAATAGGCTATTCACCCCCCCTCTAGCCATCTAGGACCTTACAAGTGGTATCGGATCCGTGGTCACCGTTTTAATCAAGGCTTAACATCCTTCGGTGTGAAAAATGGCTCAAATTGTGTTCAATCATGTTGGGGGCAAGCCACCGTTCTTTGATGGTGTTAGTTCTTTTGCTCATTGGAAGAGAAAGATGACAATGTACCTTGGTTCTATTCATGAGAGAGTATTGCAAGTCACCGAGAATGATTTTGCTATCATTGATCCCAATCATCTCACCGATGAAGATAGAGCAAATAGAACATGCAATAGAATGGCTCTCAATACACTCTACAATGGTATTGACACAAAAGTGTTTGAGGGCATCAAAGATTTGGAATTGGCTAGTGAAGTTTGGACAAGGTTGAGTGAGACATATGAAGGCACTAAGGTTGTGAAGAGTGCCAAGCTATATGGGCTCAAAAGTGAGTTTGAGAACTTCAAGAAAAAGGATGATGAAACAATCATTGAAATGTTTCATAGATTGCAAGTGATAGTCAATGATCTCAAGAGCTTAGGGCACAAGACTCAAGATCAAGATTTTTGTCACAAGTTCTTATTGAGCTTACCTAGAAGATTCAAGATGTTGATCATGATGTTACAAAGAGATGGGCTTGAAACAATGAAGCCTAATGATTTGCTTGGTGAAGTATTGACCTATGACAAATATGATCAAGATGTTGATGACAAGGAGAAGGTGGAAGATGAGAAGAAGAAGAAGACCGTGGCATTCAAGGCCACCTCCTCCAAGGGCAAAGCTACCATCATTGAAGAAGAAGAAGACAATGATGAAGATGAAGATTATGAAATTGATGATGAGGCATTTGCTTTTGTAGTCAAGAAAATGGGTCACATGTTCATTAAGAGAAGAGGCTTCAAAAAGAGAAATGACAATTTCAAGAGCAATGAGCAACAAAGGAAGTGCTTCAATTGTGATAGCACCGAACATCTTCAAGCCGAATGTCCCTATGACAAGAAGAAGAACAACAAGAGGGGCAAGTTTGAGAAGAAGAAGAGAGAGGCCAAGATGACATTCAAGAAAGGCAAAAATGGTGCCTATGTGATCACTTGGGAAAGTGATGATAATGAAGAAGAAGAAGAATCATCCAACAAGGCATTTGCTTCCATTGCTATCAACAAGAAGCCATCACTATTTGATTCATCCTCTTCATGCTTCATGGCTAAAGAAGCTAAGGTATTATATGATGAGAGTGATGATGAAAGTGAAATGGAATATGCTCATGATAGTGATAATGATAATGATAATGAAAATGATGATGATGAACCAACTAAAGAACAACTATATGACTTGATGCAACAAACTAGAGACATAGCTATTGCCAAGAACAAGGAGTGTAAGAAGCTTTCAATGAAAGTAGCAATACTTGAGAAAGTTCTTAGTGAGCTTAAGACCACTCATGAGAGTCTAGTGGAAGACCATGAGGATCTTGGTAAGGCTCATTTCAAGCTTGAAAAGGCTCACTCATTGCTACTTGAGCAACAAGAAAAGAAGGAGGTTGTTGTATCATGTGATATAGGTGTTACATGTGATATAATTGATGAATCCTTTAATGAACCTATCATCATGTCAAATGCTAACCCTTCTTGTAGCTCTTCATCCACCACCACCAACTCTACCTCTACTACTAGTGATGGTTTCACTTGTGATGCCTCACTAATGGTTGAGAATGAGACTCTCAAGAGAGAGGTGGATGAGCTCACTCACGCCCTAGGCAAGGCCTATGGTGGTGAGGCCCGCTTGCTTAAGTGCTTGGGTAGCCAAAGGTTCTCTCTTAACAAAGAGGGATTGGGCTACACCCCCAAGAAAGGCAAGTCGGCCTTTGCAACTCCAAAGCCTAGCTTTGTGAAGGGCAATGGTCGGTTTTGCAATAGATGCAAGCAAGTTGGGCACCTAGAGCATAATTGCACTAAAAGGAACCAAAGCAAGAACCTTGTTAATGCTATACCTTTTGATTCTTGCTATGTGCTTACCAAGGGTGTGAAGGGTGTGCAAGCTAAGTTTGTTGGTACACCAATTGTGGGCCCAAAGAAGAAGGCTATTTGGGTACCAAAGAGCTTAGTTACTAACCTACAAGGACCCAAGCAAAAATGGGTACCTAAACTTCATTGATTTGCTTGTAGGTCAATTACAAAGCCGGAGGAAGACATTGGATTATTGATAGTGGGTGCACTCAACACATGACCGGTACATCAAGAATGTTTGATTCATTCAATGACAATGATAGTGGTGTTGATTCTATCACATTTGGCAATAACAAGAAAGGCAAGGTTATTGGCTTGGGCAAGATTGCAATATCAAATGATATGAGTATCTCCAATGTGTTGCTAGTCGAAAGCTTGGATTTCAATCTTCTATCCGTGGCACAAATATGTGATCTAGGCTACAAATGCATCTTTGGGGTTGATGATGTGGAAGTTATTAGTGTGGATGGTTCAAATGTGGCATTCAAGGGCTTTAGATATGAGAATCTCTACCTAGTTGACTTCAATGCTAGAGAAACCTCTTTGACAACTTGCTTAGTCTCCAAATCAAGCATGGGTTGGCTTTGGCATAGAAGGCTTGGTCATGTTGGCATGAAACAATTGAAGAAGCTTACAACTCACAATCTTGTCAATGGTTTGAAAGATGTTGAATTTGAGAAGAATAAGCTTTGTAGTGCATGTCAAGCCGGGAAGCAAGTTGGAAGCTCACATCCAAAGAAGAGTACAATGAGCACATGCAAAGCATTTGAGTTGATGCACATGGATCTATTTGGACCAACAACATATACAAGCATAGGCGGCAACAAGTATGGCTTTGTCATAGTGGATGACTTCACAAGATTCACATGGGTATTCTTTCTTAGTGACAAAAGTGAAGTGTTTGACACCTTCAAGACATTTCTCACTAGAGTTCACAATGAGTTTGAGATTAGAATCAAGAAAGTGAGAAGTGACAATGGAAGCGAGTTCAAGAATACAAGAATTGAAGAACTTTGTGATCATTATGGTATTGGACATCAATTCTCGGCCAAGTACACTCCACAATCAAATGGCCTAGTTGAGAGGAAGAATAGAACATTGCTTGATATGGCTAGATCAATGCTTCATGAGTACAATGTGAGTCAATCATTTTGGGATGAAGCAATCAATACCGCTTGCTACTACATCAATAGACTATATTGTCATCCATTGCTAGAGAAGACTCCATATGAGTTACTTCATGGAAGAAAGCCCAATATTTCTTACTTTAGGGTGTTTGGTTGCAAATGCTATATCTTGAAGAAGGGCACTAGATTGGGAAAGTTTGACAAAAGATGTGATGAGGGGTTCCTACTTGGTTATTCAACTACAAGCAAAGCTTATAGAGTTTGGAACAACTCAAGTGGCATTCTAGAAGAAGTCCATGATGTGCAATTTGATGAAACCAATGGGTCTCAAGATGAAGAAGAAAATCTAGATGATATTGGTGGAACTCTATTAGTGGAAGCAATGAAGAACATGGACATTGGAGATATTAGAGCAAAGCAAGTAATTGATATTCAAGATGATGATAAAGATGAAGTACTCAATTCACCATTCAAGCTAGCTAGTGACTCTCGAGTGCAAGATCAAGGTGCTAGTTCTTCTCATCGAGATACATCAAGTGATCAACCAAGTTCAAGCAATCAAGTGCAAGTACTCCAACCACAACATGTTTCAAGAGATCACCCCATTAATAGTATTATTGGTGATATTAGAAGTGGTGTGCAAACAAGATCAAGATTGACTATGTTTTGTGAGCATGCATCATTTGTGTCAACCATAGAACCAAAGAAGATAGAAGAAGCTTTGAGGGATGCCGATTGGATTATGGCTATGCAAGAAGAACTAAACAATTTCACAAGAAATGATGTTTGGGAGTTGGTAGAAAGGCCAAATGACTACAATGTGATTGGAACCAAGTGGGTGTTCAAAAACAAGCAAGATCAAGATGGCATTGTAATGAGAAACAAAGCAAGACTAGTTGCTCAAGGTTACACTCAAGTTGAAGGTCTTGACTATGATGAGACATATGCTCCCGTGGCAAGACTGGAGGCAATAAGGATTCTATTGGCTTATGCTTGTGCACACAACATCAAACTATATCAAATGGATGTCAAAAGTGCATTTCTCAATGGGATTATCAATGAGTTAGTCTTTGTTGAGCAACCGCCCGGATTTGAAGATGACAAGAAACCCAACCATGTGTACAAGTTGAAGAAGGCTTTATATGGCTTAAAGCAAGCACCTAGAGCATGGTATGAGAGGCTAAGGGATTTCCTTCTCTCTAAGGGATTCAAGATGGGCAAGGTTGATACAACTCTATTCACCAAGAAGATTGGGAATGATTTATTCATAGTGCAAATATATGTTGATGACATCATCTTTGGATCAACCGATCAAGCTTATTGTGAAGAATTTGGTGCTATGATGGCCAAAGAGTTTGAAATGTCTATGATTGGTGAACTTAGCTACTTCCTTGGTCTCCAAGTCAAGCAATTGAAGAATGGAACATTTGTGAGTCAAGGGAAATACATAAGGGACATGTTGAAGAAGTTTGGAATGCAAGATGCAAAGCCAATTTCAACTCCAATGGTCACAAATGGGAATTTGGATAGTGATCTTGATGGCAAAATGGTGAATCAAAAGGAATATCGGTCTTTAATTGAAAGTCTACTCTATGTCACCGCATCAAGGCCGGATGTCATGTTTAGTGTTTGCATGTGTGCTAGATATCAAGCCTCACCTAGAGAAAGTCATCTCACGGCGGCAAAAAGAATATTGAGGTACTTGAAGCAAACAAGAAATGTTGGACTATGGTATCCCAAGGGGTCAAAGTTTGAATTGATCGGATATTCGGACTCCGACTATGGGGGTTGCAAGATCAATAGGAAAAGCACAAGTGGCACATGTCAATTACTTGGAAGATCACTTGTGTCATGGTCCTCAAAGAAACAAAATAGTGTGGCAATCTCTACCGCCGAAGCCGAATATGTGAGTGCGGGGAGTTGTTGTGCACAATTGCTATGGATGAAATCAACTTTGAAGGATTATGGCCTCAACTTCAAGAATGTGCCGTTGCTATGTGATAATGAGAGTGCAATCAAGATGATACAAAACCCGGTTCAACATGGAAGAACAAAGCATATTGACATAAGACATCATTTCATTAGAGATCATCAACAAAAGGGAGATATTGCCATTGAAAGTGTTGGCACCAATGATCAACTTGCCGATATTCTCACTAAGCCACTTGATGAAAAGAGGTTTTGCAAGCTAAGGAATGAATTGAACATTCTTGATTTCTCAAACATGAGTTGAATGCACCCCACCCACTTATTGACATGCCTCTCCTTCGACATTGCAAGGTAAAGTTGATTGACATGTCTTTCATCCTATGCTAAGGACTTGATAGAGCATGTAGACATAATAAGTGGTACGCATAAGCATTCATGATAAATCAAATGAATTTGATGGATATATGTTACCACTATTGCTTCTATGCTTATTTTGATCTAGTGGTGGCATATGACATGTTTGTGAGCTTGTAAACCTAGTGTTGAATCTAGAAGATTTGCTATAAGTGTTTAATTCAACATAGGCAAGATAACCCTTATTTTGAGGAGTGAAGAAGCTTGTCTTTGGTTCAAATCGAATTAAATATCTTTGGCAAGTATTCTAGGTTAAACCAAATTTGATAAATTTTTAAACTTTACATGTGGTATCGAATTAATTTCAATCTACTCCATCAAACACTCTTTCCTTCTCTCCACAATTTGATCCCATTTTTGGGTAAGTTGTTGACAAAGGGGGAGAGAAAAAGATGATTCAACTTGATAAAGGGGTAAATAAAATAAAATTTATGATGAGAAAAAGATGATTCAACATGATAAAGGGGTAAATAAAATTTGTTGATGCACACAAGTAGGGGGAGCAAGCTCATAAACAAAGTTGTTGCATTTGTTTGTGCATTCTCATATGACTTGCTCATTGCACATGTATTTAAATTCAATATACATGCTTGTGTGGTGCAATGCTAGTATAGAACTTGGATGATGAAATGATCTACTAGCATGCATAGGAATAGTTTACTTGTGGTATCTAGACATGCCTAAAGCTTTACAAGTGGTTAGCTTTACAAGTGGTCCAAGAACCTTTGCATTTAATGTTGATCTCACGGGGTTCTTGAGTTTTGATGGATGTCTAGTTACTTCATGATGCTAAGGATGGTGTAAAAGGCAACTCCGATTGGTATCACGCTTCAAAGGTCCATTTTTTACCCCCTTAAGCATCATTTTGGTAGAATTACTCTCCCAACACTTCTATCCATGCATATGTGCAAAGCTTTCAATCCAAACTCTATGCACATATGTAGGGGGAGCTAATGCTACTAAAACCAAGCTTGTGATAATTGTCCAAACTTTACTTATGAGCAAAATGATTGGACAAGTATGACAAGTTCAAAACTTTTATTATCAAAATCATCTTTGTGAAGGTTGTCATCAATTACCAAAAAGGGGGAGATTGAAAGTCCCCAGTTTGGTTTTGGCTAATTGATGAAACCTAGGACTAACCTTTGTATCTAAGTGGATGATTTAGATAAAGGTGGTCATTGAATATGAGACATGACATTGACTCATATGACCAAGATGGTGAAGACCAAGATGAAGCTTGGCTCGATGGACCGGTTGTGAAGGTGAAGGGCAAGTCGAGGCTTCGAAGCGAAGGACCATGCGATGGTGAAGCTTGAGCAAGACTTAGCGCCGACGGACCGATGCAACGGTGAAGAGCAAGTAAAGTCAAGGTCAATGGATCGAGACGGTCATGTGATGATATGAAGTGGATCATATCATCTGGAGAAACAAAATGGGCTCAAGGCAAAGGTATAACCATAGGGCCATTTTGTTTTATACTCAAGACACCATAGAGGGTGTGAGTGGTTTAGGATCGATAGCCGAACTATTAAGAGGGGAAGTCTTATCGGTTATTCGATGCACGGGTGCCACTAGGTGAATTCATGAAGTGCATTGCATGTAGGGCCTAGTGAGCTAATTGGAAAACCTTTGAAAATGATTGAGAAAAAGCTAACACACAAGCACATGGAGATGTACACTTGATGGTGTTGGCACATTTGCAAAGGTGGCGTTGGTCGCGCTGTGGTTTGCGGGTAGAGAGGGGTTTGGGTTCCTCTCTCCCTCCCGCCGAGCGTGCGAGCGCGGGATTCAGGCGATTTCGGGGAAATGAAATGCCTATTTTCCACTACACCGGAAGTCGGAAAAGAAACGGAAGCGAACGGGGTCACAGAGGTGACCGGACGCTGCACCGGACGCGGTCTCGGTATGACCGGACGCGTCCGGTCAGTTCAGCGCAGTGTCGGGCGCGCGGGTTAGGGTTTGCAACCGGCGCGTCCGGTCACTCGCGGGACCGGCGCGTCCGGTCAAAGTGCCCAGAAGGAACTGCGGTTCGCAAGGACGATCGGACGCGGGGCGCGTCCGGTCACACGCGATCGGACGCGTCCGGTCGTTGAAGGAGCTTACTGGACTCACACCGGACGCGGGCTCTGTCGCGTCCGGTCGTTGCGAGGAGCGCGTCCGGTCGTTGGTTTGACCGTTGAGGGTCAGTGACCGTTGGAGCATCGGACGCGGTGGAGCGCGTCCGGTCGTTTTGAGAGGCGCGTCCGGTCATGGGATTTGACCGTTGGCGCAGTGACCGTTGGAGCACCGGACGCGGTTGAGCGCGTCCGGTCAGTTTCGACCGGCGCGTCCGGTCGTCCCGAAAAAACGGTCAGTGGAGTTGCAACGGCTCTATTTGTTTGGGGTGCTTATAAATACTCGTTGGCCGGCCCTTGGGGAGCTCTCTTGGCATTTCTAACACTCTTGTGCATCCTTTGAGCTAAAGCAACTCCTCCCACTCATCTCTCTTGCTTGATTGCAAATCAAAAGTGAGATTGAGTGATCCCAAAGTGCATTGCATAGCTTGAGGGCATCTAGTGGCACTTGTGGGTGGTTTAGCCGGTAGATTTCTTGTTACTCTTGGAGAGTACCGCTCCTAGCCGGCTTGGAGATTGTTGGAGGCGTTGGCAAGAGAAGGTGATTGTTCTTGGCCACCTCCGGTTGTTTGTAAGAGGTTCTTGTGCTTTCCTCGGCGGGACGCCAAAAGCAACTCTATTGGATTGCGCGTGTCATTGAGTTACCTCACTTGAGAGTGGAGTCTTGCGGTGCCTTGCGGGGCGTGCCTTGAGGGGCAAGTGATTTGAGGGTCACACCGAGGAACCATCTAAGTGTTGGTCGACACAACCGGTGACGTAGCTTGTCGGTGCACAAGTGAACACCGGGTGAACAAAAATATTGTGTCTCTTGTCTCCCGGTGATTGGTCTACATATTGTGTTGTTGTCAATATTAATTGATTGTATATCATCTTGGTGATTGGCAACATCTTCACTCCACCGTCGGTATAAGATTCACAATCCTCTCTCTTGCATTTACTTTTACTAGATTATCTTGT
Source organism: Saccharum hybrid cultivar R570 (assembly GCA_038087645.1). Lineage (NCBI taxonomy): Eukaryota > Viridiplantae > Streptophyta > Magnoliopsida > Poales > Poaceae > Saccharum > Saccharum hybrid cultivar. Next base: position 1,963,298 of record JAQSUU010000262.1, on the reverse strand, counting down.
GTAGCTCTAGTGGTAGCCTTTTCTAGTAGTTGTTAGCTTGCTCACCAGTGTAAGTTTAGTGACATAGCCCTTGTATGAACTAGAGATCATAATCTACTAGACTTGTGGATAGGAGGCTTGCATCACAACCGTAGGCTAAGCTAAACTCGCTTTGCGCCGTTTGTTATTCTAACAAGTTTGCTTAGTGGTTCTTGTAGAATTTTAATAGGCTATTCACCCCCCCTCTAGCCATCTAGGACCTTACAGCCGCGCGTGCACGGGAACGGCATCACCTCCTCGATCGGTTTCTCACCCAGCCCGGCGGCGCTCGCGCGGGACGGCGGCTGCGTGCGTTCGGGACTCGGCGACTTCAGTAGCTGCGCACAGGATGCCTTCGCTCCATCGCCGTCCAGCAGTTGCTCCCTCCAACGGCACAAGGTCCTGCTATTTTGATTTCTTTCTCCTTCGATTTTTCTCTATTTAGATGAAAATCAAGAACAACAAATCAAGAACAAGTTGCTTCCGTCCTTGTTGATTGAGTTCTCATCTGACTTATTTTGCTTCCCATTTCGACTGCTCGCTTCGGGGCTTGTTTGTTCTTGCAGCGGGGGACGTCTAGCGAGAAGATGGCCTCCCCACAGTAGCTTTGCTGTTTCATGGATGCGTGAAGATGGCCTCCCCGAAACCGAAGCGGCTCCGCCCAGCATCAATTCGTCGTCGAAGGGATTGAATCTGTCATGGGTTCCTGACGGGTATGCACTTTTCTCCTCTTCCACATTCTGGTTTGGTTTTGGTTAGGTTTTGTTGTTGCAATGAACTAGGGACGATTTGCGCATCAGAAATTAGGGTTGCCTGTTCTTGATTTGTTGTTCTTGTCCATTTTTTAGGATGGACAGTAGTTATGCATTATGGATAGCTGTTCGTGTGCCAGCTTACTATGAGGCTTGTGATGATGGTAGAAATGTGGGTCACAGTGCAACAGATTTCTAGCTTATTCGGGATAGAGACACTCTGAATCTGAGTGATTTAACTGGGGATGTTAAAGCTAAGCTATTTATTGGGAAGAATCAGGGCTTCAATTTGTGTTATTTCAACAAGTACACCCAAGGCTATGCCAATCTAACCTCTGATGCATCCTTGATGAATGCTATTGAGAACTACTGGGACCTAAGGAGGCTTCCTTTGTTTGTCAATTTTTATGACTTGGTTCCTATGGCATATAGTCAGAGTTTGTCATTGGATAATGAGACAGGTACATCTACTGATCCTCCACTGCTGCCCTTTTGCTTGGTGCTGATGGTGGAAACAACAGTCAATGTGTTGATACTCAGTTGCCTGGTGGCGGTTCCATGGATGTTGACTCTCTCAGTGTGGAATCTGAATCAAAGTCTGAATCAGATTCTGAATCAGATTCTGATTCAACTAACTCTAATAAGTCAGCTGATAAATCCATACCTACTCAAGGAACATAGGGAATGCATGAGGCATCTAGTGAAGAATTTCAACAAGAGGTACAGAGGAGTAGTGTTCAAGAAGCATTTGTGGCCAGCTTGCAGGGCTTATAACCAGAAGCACTTTGACCACCATTATGACATCATGAAGAAAGCTTCACCAAGGGCAATGAGCTGGATAGAGGACAACCATAGGCACTTGTGGAGTAGATGGAAGTTCTCTCATGGTAGCAAATGTGACTATGTTACTAACAACATAGCAGAGACCTTTAATAATTGGATTAGGAATGAAAAATCTATGCCTTTAATTCCTCTGTTTGATAGGATCAGGCAAATGATCATGGGAAAACAAGATATTAGAAGGTCACTATCGCTGAAACTCACAGACAAGATCTTGCCTCAAGTCACCAAAGACCTCCATGCAATGAGTAGAAACTTGCAGTATGTCATACACAGGGGTCCCAACGACACTGCTGAGATTCAAGGAACTACTAAGGAGCTGAAGGTTTGGAGGCATACTGTGGATCTTAACAACAGAACATGCAGTTGTCAAAGGTGGCAGATCACTGGATTGCCATGTACTCATGCTCTCTGCCTCATCCTTTCTATGTGCAATAGAAGTGTGGAAGACTACATAGATGACTACTATTCTGTTGATAAGTTCAAGAAAGCATATGAACATGTGATTGCTCCAATGACTGATAGAGATCAGTGGCCTAAGGTGGACATGGGTTTCAAACTATGGCCACCAAGACTGATGAGAGCTGCTGGCCGACCAAGATCAAGGAGGATCAAAAGTGCTGAAGAAGGTGGCAAGACAACTAGGCAAGTGAAGTGCAAGAGGTGTGGTCAGTTTGGTCACATGGCGAAGACCTGCAATGAAACTGTGTATGACTCAGATGCATCACCACCAGCACCAAGGCCCAAGACAGGGAGGAAAAAGACACTAACTACTGCAACTACTGTGTTCACCCAACAATCACAGATCCAGGGTACTCAAGATTCAAGTCCAGTTGCACCAGCAGCTCTGACAAACAGCCCAGCAGCAAACACTAGGAGGTAACTTGAAATACTTCATTTTCTATACCTGTAATTTAATTAGCAAATTTGTATTTCTAATTATTTGCATCACTAACAGCCGCAAGAGGGCATTGGAGTGTGCTGGGGAAGCTTCCTCCCCAATACCAGAACCGCAACAGAAAAAGATGAAGAAAAAGTTGTCCACCAAGGCTACCAAGTCAAGCAAAACAAACAAGACCATCAAGGTACAGAAGGATGGGAGAGAGGAAACAAGCAAGATAGTTGAAGTTTCAGAAGAGGTTACCACCAAGAGGATCAGCAAGAAGAGGCTTATCATGGACCTGTGATGTATTACATCTGTTATGTAATAAACTAGTGTGTATGGATGGCAGCTTTTGTTATGCCGATGCAATGTCACTCAGACTTTATTATGAACTATGATGTGTAAGGCCAATCATGAACTCTGTAAGGCCAGTCGTGAACTCAGTTATGTATTGTCAGCCATGAACTCAGTTATGCAATGTTAGTCTTGAATGAATCAATTATTCTGTTATGCTTGCAAATTTTGTTTCTCAAACACTTATGACATACTGTTATGCTGCCCAATTTTGTTTCTCATACAATTCTAACATACTGTTATGCTGCCCAATTTTGTTGCAACAAATGTCAGATTCATCATAGAATTCAAAGTAGGTTCACAAACAAATGTCAGATTCATATAGATAGGTGGATACATGAAAGCCTACATGAAGAGGTGTTGTGAAGCATCACTTAGCCAACAGCACAAACAAGACTAAAACTAAAACAAAAGCTTTGCAGCACCAACTACAAGCAGCCGTTCTCCAATCTTGTCCATCTTGGTTATCAGTTTGTTGTTGCTATCAACTACCAATTTCAGTTGCCCCTCCAAATCTTTGAGATGAATCACTGAACTTTCCAGCAGGTCGTGGCAGGCATCAAAACCTTGGTCGGCCTTCACCATGTCCTTGCCATCCTTCATCACCTCCAGCGCCATGCCACCCCGAGCTCTACCCTGATTGCAAGCGCGAGGAAGAAAACCTCTGGAGACCAGGTACTCGACATAGTGCTCTTCAAAGTAGTATGTTCCACAAGCATAGTCGGTCTGCAAAAACAGAGATGAAAATCACCAAAAAAACGCATCTTCTCAAAACCTTATTACAAATCAACCACAACTTACATGCTCGAACAGTGGACACTTGTAGAACCTCTTCCCCTTGCTGCCTGGCTTCTGGGAAACGCGCCCAATGAAAACGGTGCTGCACTTGTGGCAAGGAACCAATGGCAGGAAGCCTTCTTGGTCTCTGTAGGGATCCAACGATAGAAAGGCTACGCGCGGCGCTCCAAATGGCATGGAATGCGAGCTCGAGGCCATGGAAGTGGTGGATCTAGGGTTCGTGCAGATGAGGAAGGAAGACAGGGATAGAGAAACAGGAAGATGGGAATGAGGTGAGAGAGAGGAAGAAGACGACCGGGCTCCTCTTTACCTGGTCCAACCAGACCACGAACGGGAGTCAGGGCCGCAGGGGCAAAAATGTCAAGTAACTGCGGCGGTGTCCAAGCAGACCAGCAAATGCATATTTTAATCGCGGCGGTGTCCCTCAGCAAACTAACGTGAGATTACAGTGGGTTTCAGCAAATGCTGCGTTTGGCGATGTGTTGCAGCAAAACATGACTTTTTGTGATGTCCCTCAGCAAATTTTGCCTAAATAGTTCCTTCTAATCGAACTTGAAATAAGATTCCAAAGAAAGCTACTCTGAAAATAAAATAAACACCTCGCTCAATCTCTTAGCCTTCTTCTTCTTTGATCCGCTGCCTTCCTTATCCTCGCTCTTCGCCTTCTTCTTCTCCTTCAATCCGCTGCTAGATCTCTTGCCCTCCTCAGCTCCTCCCTCGATTGCTTCAACTTCTGCTCCGACCTGGCGTCTGCCACCATCGCCTCGTCCTCCGTCGCAATCTTTTTCCTCTCCTTCCTGCCCTGCGACGGAAGGACAGCCATGAACTTGCTGCCCTCCTCCCTCGAGCTAATCGGGCATGACTCTAATAACAGTGAACCGGAGGAAGTCGGGCACTTCTTGGTCTCCATCATAATCATCCTCCTCTTCTGCAGAACCTTCCACTGCTCCTTCATCGCCTCAGCCGGCTCTATCTCCTGGAGGGGCCCGTGCAGCAGGACCACCTTCATCAAGTCCCGCATCTTCTCAGCTTTCGTCACCACCTCCTCCTGAGGATTGGGAATGGCTATGCGCCATCTCCTGGAGATAAAACCGGAGCACGTGGAACACATGACCCACTCCGTGGTGGGGGGGAGCCTCCGCATCCTCCCACCCCCACTCTCCATCGCCCTCCTAACCTCTGGCCGGCGGTCAGCTCTTCTTCTAGACATGGATGGATGGCGAGGTTGTGGCGGTGGTTGGCTTACAGACCACCGATATGCATGTATGATTCCCCCGTAAACCCTATGTGCCAAATTGGCCAACAAGCCCAACTCGTAGCAGGGCCTTGTTTGGTTTATGACCCACAAAGTCCTGCCAAAATTCGTGCATGCCAATTGCCAAAGTTATTTTGCCTTGTTGGTGCATGTCAGCCAATGTTTTCCTAAACGCTAAACAGTAAACAGTCGGTCACCCTTCGTTTAGCGTTTAGACCGTTTAAACAGTGTTTAAACGGAGTTAAACGGCCTAAACGGTTTTGTACAATAACAATAAAATATACATATTTATGTAGGTAAAAATAAAATTTGCTAGAACCCATACATATTTACACATGTAAAAATCAAATATTCTACCAAATAATCTTGTTGGAGAAAATCTAAGTCCTACAACACTTCAGATAATTACAATGTTAATTAGTTTCATGTTGATTGTGATAGACGTAGTCCTTTAATTCACTTAATTATGGATTAAATGGTTGTTTAGCTCATTTAATCACGTTTAATCTGATTTTGTTTAGACCATTTAGACGGGATTGAACGGTTTAAACGGGTTTAAATGGCCCAACCGTTTAATTCACCGTTTAGGGCCTAAACAATACGGCTAACTTCTGTTTACCATTTAAACGGTGTTTAAACGGACTAAACGGCCGTTTAGGTGAGCAGTGATGTCAGCATGTACCGAGATAAAGTCGTGTTTTGCCAAAATTTGGTTATGACAATGTATGTTTTGTGCTTTAGTAGGCCAAGAAAATTGGCTTACCTTGAAAAGGTGGCTAGCGTTTGATTGGAAGCTACTCCCTCCGTCCTGGAGAGAATGTAATTTTTATTTTGCGAGGAGTCAAATAATTTTAATTTGATCAAATTTACATTAAAAAAAGTACTAACATTATATTTATGGTGCCAAACAAGTGTTGTTAGATTAATTTTGAAATATATTTTCATGGTAGACACCTTTTAGAAACATAAATGTTGATATTATTTTATATAAATTTAATCAAACTTAAAAAAATTTGACTTATCCAAAATCTAAAATTGCATTTTTCTTACGGACAGAAGGGCTAAGTAACAAAGTTTGGCCAGCTAGCTACGGTCCATTGTCCGTCGCTTGCATTGGCCAGATCCTGGGCGCCAAATCCTTGTTTTGGCGAGTGAAAGCACCATAATTCATCCCTAGATGTATCCCTCCGTCCTTTTGTCGTACTCGTTTTAGGGTCGGGCGCTGTGACCAGGGGGGGGGGGGGGGGGGGGGGGGCAGCGCATGCAGAATTGCCCATTAAATCGTGGCTTCCTTTTAACTCCGCTGACGACTGTTGAATTACCGAGTAAATACTCCGCTAATCCCGCTCCAAACGCCGTTACCACGCGCGCCCAGCTTTGCATGCACCCATGCGAATTTTTTTTCCTTTCCTTTTCACCATGCCGGCAGCACGCGCGCAATTTTCTTCCTTTCCTTTTCTTCTTTGCCACGATTACCACGCACGTACTGGATCTCATCATCGACGGCCTGGAGATCCATCGCATGCAGCAGCGTGGTGTGGTGGCAACTCGGTGGCGCGGAGGCGTGGTGTGCTGGACCTTTCACGAAGGCTAACGGGAGGGAAACGGAGGCGCTATTTGAAGCAACGGGAGGAGAGCGAGCGCCTGGGGACGTGGTTCTTGGCTTAAACGACGCCGACTATTGGTTTTTTTTTTTTTGCTCACATGAGTCAGATAAATGGACGGAGGGAGTATGTTGTAACAAAAGCTGGGGGACAAACTTGTTGTGTGAAAATCCACACTAAAATAACAAATTTCAGGTGCAAGTGCACTGGAAGACAAAATTCCTGGGAATTTGTCTTCTAGTGCAAATGCACATAAAATTTGTCATTTCCATATGAGTGTTTGTAGATTGATTTTGTTTCCCAACTTTTGGTACAACATACATTTATGGATGAACTATGGATGTGCATCGTTTCATAATTTTTGGAAACCTCTAAGTAGCTTTTTTTGGAAGGATTTTCATGATTACTATGAGAAAGTGGTTTGCACCCAATATTTTCCCACAATGTCCACTGGTCCAGCATATATAGCATTTGATTAGGCGGGCCTAATTAGGCCTCGTTCGCTTTCTCCGGAATGGACTGTTCCAGGCCGGAATTATTCCAGTCGTTATACAAATGATTGAAGAAATTCTCCGTTCCAGGTCGGGCTGGGAACGGTTCATAGAAAACCGAACGGGGCCTTAAGGAAAGGAAGCAAAATGATGCGATGGGATGCGGCTCCAAGAATAGGCAGCATGCACCTGGCAGGTGGGCACACAGCTAGCAGCAGCAGGTGCTCCAGGTGCAGGTAAGCAGGCAAGCAGCGCCAGCGGGGGCCGGAGAATGCGGTGGAGCGCACGTCTCGGCGGTGACCCGGTCGCCGGCCTGTGGCCAGTGGCCACCACCCCAAACATAGCGGGCGCCCGCGCGGGCTGCTTAAACTTGGCGCGCCGGTGGCCACCACATAACCCGCCATTTCACCCCCTCCCTCCTCCCTCTCCTCCGATTGGGCCCACCAACCAGAGAGAGGGTGAGAGGGCCCCGCCACCGTCATCCAACCCCAGTCAGCCTGCAGCGTGCCGGCGTGCGGTGCTGCTCTGCCGCCCTCCGGTGCCGGTGGTGCTGGTGACGAGCACGTACGCTGGACTAGCTAGCTAGGCTAGCGCTGGTGGTGGTGGTCGAGCACGTAGCACTACACCAGCCATGACGCGCCGCGGGACGCTCCCGCCGGCGCTGCTGCTGCTGCTGCTAGCCGCGGCGCTGGCGGCGACAACAACCACCGTGTCCGGGCAGGGCCGGCCCGTGACCGAAAGCGGCGCCGAGACGCCGCCCACGCCGTCCAGCTTCACGCCCAAGGACAGCTTCCTGATCGACTGCGGCGGGACGGCGCCCGTCACCGCCGACGGCAAGTCGTACAAGACGGACGCGCAGGCCAACCACCTGCTCTCCGCCAACGACGCCATCCGGGTCGCCGCCGACGACAAGGCCGACGTGCCGTCGCCGCTGTACGCCACCGCGCGGGTCTTCAAGGAGGAGGCCGTCTACAGCTTCCCGCTCACCGTGCCGGGGTGGCACTTCATCCGCATCTACCTCTTCCCGATCAAGGGCGGCGACGTGGACCTCACGTCCGCGACCTTCAGCGTCGTCACCGACGACAACGTCCTGCTGCACAGCTTCACCCCGGAGAACAAGCCGGTGATGAAGGAGTACGTGATCAACGCCACCGAGAACCACCTGGCGCTCAAGTTCCAGCCGCTCAAGGGCTCCGCCGCCTTCGTGAACGCCATCGAGGTGGTGAACGCGCCCGACGAGCTCATCACGGACTCGGCGCTGGCCGTCGCGCCGCTGGGCGAGATCACCGGCCTCGTGCATGACGCGTACCAGGTCCTGTACCGGATCAACGTCGGCGGCCCCGCCATCGGCCCCGCCAACGACACGCTGGGCCGGCGGTGGGAGACCGACGCGTCCTACGTGCAGACCAAGGAGGCGGTGAAGGACGTGTCGGTGCCCACCAGCACCATCAAGTTCCCCGACGGGACGTCCCGGCTGGTGGCGCCGACGCTGGTGTACGCGAGCGCCGCCAAGATGGCGGACGCCGACGTGGGGAGCCCCAACTTCAACCTGACGTGGAAGGTGGACGTGGACCCGTCCTTCAGCTACCTGGTCCGCCTCTTCTTCGCCGACATCGTGAGCAAGGCCACCAACGACCTCTACTTCGACGTGTACATCAGCGGGCGCAAGGCCGTGTCCGGGCTGGACCTGTCCACGGTGACCGGCGGCGAGCTGGCGGCGCCCTACTACAAGGACTTCGTGGTGAACTCGTCGTCGCTGGAGGGCGCGGACGGCAAGGGGAAGCTCAGCGTCCAGGTGGGCCCCATGGGGCAGGACACGGGCCGCATCGACGCGCTGCTCAACGGCATGGAGGTGCTCAAGATGAGCAACTCCGTGGGCAGCCTGGACGGCGAGTTCGGCGTGGACGGGCGGAAGGCCGACGACGGGAGCGGCGGGCGCAAGGCGGTGGCGGCCGTCGGGTTCGCCATGATGTTCGGCGCGTTCGCGGGGCTGGGCGCCATGGTGGTGAAGTGGTACAAGCGGCCGCAGGACTGGGAGCGGCGGGAGAGCTTCTCGTCGTGGCTGCTCCCCATCCACACGGGCCAGTCCTTCACCGGCGGGAGCAAGGGCGGGTACGGGTCCCACAAGAGCGGCAACACCTTCTCCTCCACCATGGGGCTGGGGCGCTTCTTCTCGTTCGCGGAGATCCAGACCGCCACCGGGAACTGGGACGAGAAGAACATCATCGGCGTGGGCGGGTTCGGCAACGTGTACGTCGGGGAGATCGACGACGGCACCAAGGTGGCGGTGAAGCGCGGGAGCGCCGAGTCGGAGCAGGGCATCAACGAGTTCAACACGGAGATCCAGATGCTGTCCAAGCTGCGGCACCGCCACCTGGTGTCCCTCATCGGCTACTGCGACGAGAACCAGGAGATGATCCTGGTGTACGAGTACATGCACAACGGCGTGTTCCGGGACCACATCTACGGCAACGAAGGGGTGACGCCGCTGCCGTGGAAGCAGCGGCTGGAGATCTGCATCGGCGCCGCCAGGGGGCTGCACTACCTGCACACGGGCACGGCGCAGGGGATCATCCACCGCGACGTCAAGACCACCAACATCCTGCTGGACGACAACTTCGTGGCCAAGGTGTCGGACTTCGGGCTGTCCAAGGACGGGCCCGGGATGAACCAGCTCCACGTCAGCACCGCCGTGAAGGGCAGCTTCGGGTACCTGGACCCGGAGTACTTCCGGTGCCAGCAGCTGACGGACAAGTCGGACGTCTACTCCTTCGGCGTGGTGCTGCTGGAGGCGCTGTGCGCGCGGCCGCCCATCGACCCGCAGCTGCCCCGGGAGCAGGTCAGCCTGGCGGAGTGGGGCATGCAGTGGAAGCGCAAGGGCCTCATCGAGAAGATCATGGACCCCAAGCTCGCCGGCACCGTCAACCCGGAGTCGCTCGCCAAGTTCGCCGAGACCGCCGAGAAGTGCCTCGCCGAGTTCGGCAGCGACCGCATCTCCATGGGCGACGTGCTGTGGAACCTCGAGTACGCGCTGCAGCTGCAGGACGCCAACCCGCCCGAGGGCGCGCAGCGGGACGGGGAGGAAGGCGCCGCGGCCGAGGGCGGCGTCGGGGGCGCCGTCGTCCCCGCGGCCAGCGCCTCGGGCGGCGGCGTGCCCGACGCGTCCACCACCGCCGCCGGGGAGCTCTTCCAGCAGCTCGCCGACATGAAGGGGAGGTGATCGATCTGTCGCCGATCTGTACATTGTACGTGGCATGGCAATCTGACTGAACTCAACTGAACAGTCGTACGTAGTTGTTCTCGATCTCTCTCGTGCACGTCGTCGCATCGATGCATGTATTGCACGGTGAAAATTCGATTCATTAAAACACAAATTGAAAAGAGTGGTGAGTACGTGTATAAATATATGTATATGTATGTACGTGTAACAACTAGCACTGATCGATACATTCTTTCAACCTGCTGTTCTCAGACGTGGGGTCTGGACTACTGGTGAAGGAGGGGGGAGCTGATCATTTCTGAAATCTCCAATCTAATATATATGTGGCATAATGTATTTGTAATTTCGTGATGGTGTAATACTGGTCTTCAAGTTTCACCGTGGTAGTGAAGCCGGAGACGTGTAGATGTCGCTGTAAATTTTGCTCCACCTTTGTTTTTGATGAGTCATTATTAGATCATTGCCAAAATATTTCATCTAAGGCCTTCTTCTTTCCTAATTTTCTTCTATGCTTTTGCCTTCTTCTTTCTCCGGCCATAACCATGGCCCCTGAGTAGGATCTTCGTGTCTCAACCCTGCTCTTTCTCTCCCATCTACGTGGCAACTCCAACCGCTAAGTGCCGATACACCATTGTTCCTCACCAGTGGCGAAGCTAGAGTAAATTAGAGGAGGATGCCTTTCTCTTATAGGTGTGAAAATTCGATCTACAACCATGATGAAAGTTTGTTCCTAATAGAGGTTTTTCAAATTTCTGTGGGTGCATGGGCACTCACAAGCTACTATGTAGCTTCGCCTTGCCTCACTAACCTATTGGATGAAGTTCTCCTGTAACCCGACCCATCCACTAGTCATCCGCCACTGCCCCGCCCAATGCTCCTCGCTAATGTTGTCCCACACACCAACCATCTCCACCGGTCTTCCTCTAAACCCCCAATTCATCGACCTTAACCCTCTAACCCCAACCCCCCCCCCCCCCCCCCCCCCCCCCCCATTTCACAATTCGATAGATTTCATCTTGCCAGAGTTGGAAGGGCAACTGCAGTGGCACTCCCCACGCCTAATACATACGCGCAAGCGCAAGATAGATGAAATACTTTTTAACAACCGAGCACCAATGACGACTGAAGAAGCATTAATGTCGGTATTCTTTATCTAAACACCGCACACTGCAACATGAAAGACGATGCTTCGATCTCTCCTTTCCAAGCATCGATTTTTTCTCTCGTTGTGGCTGCTCGAAGAAAAAGAGGCTAATTGATACCCAGAGTCCAAAAGGACCAGAGGGTGATGCTCTAAGTAATGAAAAAAGTTCAAGTGCGTGAGTAGTTCAAGCCAAGGCACACGTGTTGCATAGCATAGAAAAACCTTTATCTCCGAGGTTATACACGATGAGAGGTGATATATAGAGACACACCAATGAATTGACATATTAATCAACTAATTTGGATAAATGCGTTCTCACCTGACACATGTGAGTTGGAAACGGAGATCAACTGAGGTGTCCGTAATCCCCCTAGTCTACTCCAGTCCACATAACGAATTTATGTGAATTGAAACAAACTCTCAGAGCAAGGCTAATAATAATATAGTCAGGCGCTGGTTGTAAGGATCTTTGTAGCCTACCTCTTATCCTATCCATATAGTAGTTAGCTCTTCACCATTAATACATGACCTACTTGTCTCTCTCATAAGTTTCTCGGTTCTTATGTCTAAACCGGCTGTAATCTTACAACTCACTTCTCTTCTCTTTTCTCTCCTCTCTCTTCCACCTCAGCATTCAGCATGCTTACAACCTGCTATTATAATTGCTCTTAGAGTTGTAGCGTCCGGCTAAACTATTAATTTAATTAACTAAAAAAAATACTGATTCGATTAAAGTTCCTTCAAAGGGAAACTTTTCTTAAAAAAACTAATAAGAACTATGGTATTTACTAACTATAGAATAAGATGACCACAAGAGTCAGTCTTATAATATGGTACAAATGATATAAATCCAAATGAAGGGTCTTGAGCGACCTTCCCAACATCGGCAAATCTGGGGATTTTTAGTGCCTAATGACTAACATCCTCGTCACGTGTGCTTCGAGGCGAAAGATGCATCTTTTTACACAACCAAATGGCTAAACCCACACGCAACTGCCATACTGGTAGGGATGCCTTTGGTTTAATGTACATGGGCTGGTCAGCTGGAATATCTTGGATACCAGGGGCCATATATATATCTAGTATTTTTTGACTTAGGGTGTGTTTAATTTGCGAAATTTTTTGGCTTTGGTTACTGTAGCAATTTCGTTTGTATTTGTCAATTATTGTCCAATCATGAACTAATTAGGCTTAAAAGATTCGTCTCTTGGTTTTCTACCAAACTGTGTAATTAGTTTTTTTTCGTCTACATTTAATGTTCCATGCATGTGTCCAAACATTCGATGTGACGGGAAATCTTGAAAATTTTTTAGAACTAAACGTGGCCTTAGACCGTTGGACATTAGAAAAGTGAACTCTAGAGTCTAGATGTACTAACATTCTAAGAAGTACATGATTTTCTCTTTAATTTCTCATTGAAGAGAATATGAAATTACAGATACCATTTTATTCATTTGCATATGAACTTATATTATATGAAATTACTAAGAAGATTATGCAAGATCAACTAGAAAACACACATATTAAAGTGGAAACTGTTTAAAGCTGCACTCTTAGTCCGTATTGTTTTTTAAAGCACGGTATAAACGCAGACAACTATATGTATGTAAGTGCACACGTCCTTATGAGCACGTACATAGACCCCATATCTTATTACGAGCACCTCCAAGGTGCTAAGCTAACATATCTTAAAATTAAGGAAACCACCAAAGTTATCTCGTTGTTGGGTTTGTTGCTTACCATTAAAAAATAATTAACCACAAATATGAGCATCCATGCTGAGACTCAAACTATATGGACATGTTTCACCACAAAGATTCTAACAAATTGAACTATGAGCAGTGGTGGGCCTAATATTTTTTAGCCTGGATAACGGGGTGTTCATTTTTTTAACAACCTAACTAAACTCCTAAAGCCTAAAATTTGGCTTGTATAACACTACATAGTTCTAATTTATAATATGTAGCAAATATATAACACTATATAGTATTTGAGCATGATTTCATAATTTCATAGAATTTAAGTATAAATTGAAATTGTTAACATAAATAAGTGCCAATAATTCAACATACCAAAGTGGCAACATCCGAAATATATAGAAGCTATGAAAAACAACCAATTGCATATGGATTTCTTTGGTAGATGAAGTGACTCTTTCTTGTTTAGCTCTAGTTTTATGATTGTTATTCTTCATAGCGGCCCTTGGATTTGGGATTGTTTCTTCTTCATAATAGCCTTTCCAAGAAAACCCTCAAATCCGAAGTATCACTGTTTTTTTTCTCTTCATGTTTTAGACCTAAAATTAAACCAGAGAAATAGTAAAATAGAGTAGGATACTAAGCAATTGAAGTGCATGGATACATGTTATCCTTGGAAGGAAGGACAATTATGAATCTGCTTTGTCTACGAATAAGGAAGCTATAAGTAATGCAACTATGAATCTAATTACGGAGAGTTTGATCTTGGCTCAGGATGAATGCTGGCGGCAAGTTTAACACATGCAAGTCGAATGAAAGTGGTATTTCCAGTGGCGAATGTGGTGGCAAACTGACTTAGGCTATTCTTGTTCTAGTTTCCAAGAGATTCACAAATTGTTATCCATAGTGGGGAACTGGGAAGTCAAATAGAATTAGTGATTTGAGCTTAACTACAAGAAGAAAGCTCCCTCGTTGACGGACGGTGTCGCACCCCCTATTTGGAGTCCTCAGACTATCCTATGTGGATGCGCAAGGGGCATGCGACCTGCACTTGTTGAGCCTTGGCTGCCACTATGGCAATGCACCTTGAATCCCTCACCGATAGGGGGCTGCCCACTGCCAGAGTCTGTCGTTGCGCCACTCGCCCGCCATCCACCTCACTAGTAGTGCTAGGGTTTGGAGACTGGGATTAGGGCAGCGAGGCAGGAGCAGCGTCGGTGTGCGAGAGTCATGAGACGCTGAATCGCCAATGTCTCCAACAATGGGAGAGATTTTGGCCCACTGGGCCTTATCGGGCCTTTAGTGCAGAGGTAATAAAGGGAGTAGAAATATGTATGTTTTTGTGCTGAATGCTTCACATGTATTTGTTTTAGCTTTATTTTCTCCTTTTTCCAATATACATACATGTATACACTATATATAAATTTTTTGCTAATTTTTTTAGGTATTCAATTGGCTGCTCTGTATATGAAATTTTCACTTCGGTCAAGAAACCAACTGGATTTTGTCACAAAATAGGAATGGCGAGCTTCTGGTCAAGAAACATTTTCTACGAATTGTTAATGAAAACAAGGCACTGATTAATCACCAGTCACCAACACAACGATCATCATACATGCTTATGATTGTTTTGCTCACTTTTCATGTCAAGATTGTCTGTCAATCCCAATTATGCTTGTACCCTGCCTACATTATAAACAGCTACCTAATGAAGGGAAAAGGAAAACCGTACACTACAGACCACACTAGTCCTGCTCCTCCAGCCTAATTATCCTAAGCAGAAAACAATGCAAGCTAGGCCTTGTTCACTTTCCATCCTAACCCAAAATATTTTCTCTTCCACCCATCACATCAAATCTTTCGACGCATGCATGGAGCATTAAATATAGGTAAAAAAGATAACTAATTGCATAGTTTGTCTGTAAATGTCGGGACGAATCTTTTGAGCCTAGTTAGTCCATGATTGGACAAATTTTGCCAAACAACAACGAAATATGCTACCAACGAAAGATAACTAATTGCATAGTTTGTCTGTAATTAGTTATTTTTTATCTACATTTACTACTTCATGCATAGGTCCAAAGATTGATGTGATGGAGAGAGAGTGAAAAAATTCTAACTTTTAGGTGCATCTAAACAAGACCTAATTATCCTAAGCAGAAAACAATGCAAGCTAGTCAAACCCAACAAGCATGCTGGGCCCCACAGGCTGCTTCTACTTCTACAACAAGGAGAAGGAGGCTCTGATAGAGTGTGGAGTCATCCTAAACCCTCCCTCCCTGCGTGCACGGAGCAAAATGCAAAACCGCTTCCTCGACGAACAGTGTGGTCGGCCCTGGAAAAAAGAAATGGAGACAGACCTACCAACATACCCGCTCGCATGTTTTCGTCACGAATACGTGGGTCCCAGTTTTGGCGACCCCACGCATCAGTAGGAGCCGTGTGGACGTCTATAAGACTACTCGCAGTGGGTACTCTAAAACGATATTCTAAAGCTTTAGAGTATGTATATAGAGCAAAAACTGCTGCACTGGATACTCTAAAATGATACTCTATCATTTCTCTTACTCTATATTTAGAGTGATACTGTGCTTACTATACACTCTATAGTGGCGGGGCCCACTAGCTAAACAAAGGAAAAAATGCTATAACTCACAAACCAAAAATCCAAATTAAATTTCGATTTCACCATTAAATTCGTCTCAATAAATCCTTCAAAACTAGATCACACATGGATATATTTAGATAAAGTAACAAGTGGGTACCACAGTAGATATAGTGGATAGAGGATGATATAGAAGATGGATGGGTGTGGGAGAATTGAGTATAGAGGAGAGAATCTTGCTAACTAGGACATATAGAGAATGAATATAGAGGTCCATGAGTGCGGGTAGTCTAAGGTCGCTAAACCTGGAAAGCTCCGTCCCTTTTCTTCTCATAAAATACCAACGGCGGCACCCTGTACAAGGAAGCAAAATGGCTCACATACACTTCGGGCCCACAGACAGGAGAACGATGAAGAGGTTTAGCACATTGATTTTGCCCTGATCTACCAAACAAAAATGGGAACCGTGTAAGAAATTTTGTATTGTTTTTGTCGTTTCAGTCTTATAGAAAAATTATGGTGAACTCACCATAGCATGTTACCAGAATAGATTAACTTGCCACAACGCTAATTGCACTACCACATTAAACACTTGTGGAGCTGCAATGGACCGAGGCAATGTTTTTCTAAACGCTAAACGGTAAATAGTTGGTCGCCCTTCGTTTAGCGTTTAGACTGTTTAAACGGTGTTTAAATGGAGTTAAACGACCTAAACAGTTTTGTACAATAACAATAAAATATACATATTTACGTAGGTAAAAATAAAATTTGCTAGAACCCATACATATTTACATATGTAAAAATCAAATATTCTACCAAATAATATTGTTGGAAGAAATCTAAATCCCACAACACTTCATATAATTACAATGTTAATTAGTTTCATGTTGATTGTGATAGACGTAGTCTTTTAATTTACTTAATTATGGATTAAATGGTTGTTTAGCTCATTTAATCACGTTTAATCTGATTTTGTCGGTACCAACAGTACGGGGGTACCCACATCCATCGCTAATAAAAAACTAAAACGACTGAAATCGCAATAGAAGGCAGGCCGCCTCGACCGCGTATCCAGTCCGCCTCGTACGAGGCCCGCTCGACGGGGGGCCTCGACCGCGCTCTGGCTCCGACTCGTACGAGGCCCGATCGACGGGGCGCCTCGACCGCGCCCCATCCCGTACAGCAAGGGACCTCGACGGCGCTCCGACCCGCGCGAGGCTCGTCCGCCCGCAGGGAAGAACTCCGACTCGCGTGAGCCCGGGTCGAGCGCCTCGACTCCTTCTCTTTACCTACCCCAGGATAAAAGCCATAGCATTTAATGCGGTTACCTACTACCACCTATCGGCATGGCTGCAACCAGGATCGACGTGGGAATAAGGCCCGTGTCAGATCATACTGTTTTACCGCCCATCCCGTGATGGGAGGTGAAACCCGTCACTGTACCCACCTTACCGCGCACTGTTTACCATCGATCACCCTCGAGGGAGGATAAGACAAGGCCCGTCCTCCGTAATCTCGGGGATTCGGCCTTATCCATCCGATCTCGATCCGGCCTCGACCCAACCTCGACGCTCCGCACAGTTCAACCGCAAGGGAAGGACGGTGTGGCGCGGCGCTCCGGGTCATTTCGCCGTCTCGTCTCCCACGACGCCATGGTGTCCAGGGATGGCCGACCATTCCCAGAGCACGTCGCTACGGTCAGCTCAACAGGAATTGACAAAACATCACCTCAAATCTCCCCGTCGTCTTGGCCTCCTCTCGCCCTATAAAAGGGCAGGCCTGGGTTCTACGAAAACAACGAACAGACAGACAACGAAGAAACACAAGAGACAACAGGCAAGACGCAAGATAGAGATCGATATCTCAAGCATTCACCCTTGTCCTCTTTTTCCTCTCTTTGAGACTTGGGCTCGACGCCCTCTCTCGCATGCTTGTAACCCCTACACGAGCACTTCGGTGCAAGGAAATACAAACTTCTCCCCCCCTCCCGCTGGACGTAGGGCCTTCTTTTGTCCGAACCAGGATAAACCCCCGTGTGTTCTCCTTGCATCACCATCCAGGAAAGAGACACGCAGCATTTACTCGTTGGTTTAGGACCCCCTCGGGTCCGAACACCGACAGTTGGCGTGCCAGGTAGGGGTTCGCTGCGTGCTAACGTCGCTTTCTCGCCTTTTTTCCTGGATGGCTGACCCCGAACGCCCTATTCCGTTGGCCACGGTGATCTGGTTCGGGAGTCTGGAGTTCATGTCGCTTGGCTACGGGTACGATATGGTCCTACTCCCACCTAGGCACCCAACCGACGAGGACTATGAGCTCTCCTAGCCCGGGGGAGCAATCCGCCAGTACCGTCGCTCTAGGCGGGCGCGGGCCGCCCGACGACGACGAGCCTGGTACAACCATCGTCTTCACCTCGCGGAGGGTGATGGGATCCCCCGGTCCGGCACCCCCCCAGCCAGGCGCCAGCCTAGACCTCTTTGTGGAGGGTTTGGGTAGGACGAGCTTGACTGAGGGTAACATGCTGATGGAGAATCCCGCCGCTCCCCCGTCAAGTGAGACACCACTGCCCAGAGCATCCATTTCGGCACGGGCAGCAACATCTCCATCACCATTCCCGTTTGGGCTAGACTCGGCTGCCCGAGTGTACGCATCTTCCGTGAGCACTCGCATGAGTGCTTATGAGGAACTCCCCGGGCACCATTTACGCTCCACTCTGGACCTCGTTGCATCCACACCGGCTTCTGATTATCGGGACTCTACGGAGACACCGGAAACAGAGCCCCATGTGACTGCTTCTCAATGTCGCAACCCCCGTGACGATTTGCAACGGCCACACATTCCCCCGTCATACTACTACTTTGGCGCTCCTGACTCCAACTCGGCTGACGACACCTATGATCCGACCCACGAATGCTTCAACATCAATGTTGAAAGCACCTCGGAATCAGAGGACGAAGAGCCAGTCGAAGGAAGGCACACGCCACCTCATGTCGAGCTTCCTGCCAAGCGAGACGATCCTCAGTTCCTTGCGGATCAAGGAGCGCAGCTCGAGCAGATTCGTGAGTTGCAGGACAGGCTTGACGAGGAACGGGAAAACCTGGATCTACTCCAACAAACCCTCGAGCGTGAGCGTGCGGAATGTGCACTTGGCGGGAGAGCTCGCGAGAGGGCTCGCGACGTCAACCGTCGCATCAACGAGGACCGGGTGGTCGACCCCCCGGTTTTCGCTCGAGCCAGTCAGAACATCGTCGCCGCCGCCATGCTCCTCCGCAACATGCCCGAGCCGTCAAACCCCGACGCCCGTCGGGCCCGAGATGAAATCCGAGAACTCTTCGAGACCACCGCCATGCAGCAGGCCGAGAGCTCTGCCTCGAGGCGACGCGAGGTAGCCTCGGAGCAGATCATCGAGCCCTCTCGACAGGAGAGAGAAGCCTCGGTTCACCCCGAGCCTGCCCGGCGAAACCGGGTAGCTCCGGCCCCTGAGTCCACCACCAACGACCACGAGCCTCGAGACACTCGTGGCAACATCGTCGAGCGCCGCACGCGTAAGCACGGTGATGGCGTGCCTCGAGGCTACCACGTCCACAGGGGCGGACGCTACGACAGTTCGGAAGATCGTAGCCCTTCACCCGAGCCCCCGGGTCCTCGGGTCTTCAGCAAGGCAATCCGTGAGATGGTGCTCCCGGCTCGGTTTCGCCCCCCCCACGACTCTCACCAAGTACAACGGCAAAACCAAACCCGAACTTTGGCTCGCCGATTTTCGCTTGGCGTGTCAGCTGGGCGGAGCCACCGATGACCGGGTCATCATTCGACAACTCCCCCTATTCCTCTCCGACACCGCCCGAGCCTGGCTCGAGGATCTCCCACCTCGACAGATCCACGACTGGGAAGATCTCGTAAGGGTGTTTGAGGGAAATTTCAAGGGGACCTACATGTGCCCCGGCAACTCGTGGGACCTCCGGAGCTGCAAGCAGAAACCAGGTGAATCCCTCCGGGATTACATCCGGCGCTTCTCCCGGCAGCGTACCGAGCTCCCCAACGTCACCGACTCCGACGTAATTATGGCCTTCCTCTCCGGCACCACCTGTAAGGAGTTGGTCCGAGAGTTGGGCTGTAACACTCCACTCACTGCCAACGGGTTGATGGACATTGTCACCAACTTCGCCGCCGACGAGGAGGCGGTTGGTGCAATCTTTGGTGGCGACCTAGAAAAGGGGAAGCAGAAGGTCGACGATCTCGCGAGCTCCACCTGGGGCTCCAAGAGAAACAACCGCAAGAAGAAGAAAGGCCAGCAGGGCAAGCTCGAGGCCCCTACCGACGAGCTCGTCGCTGCTACTGAGCACAAGAAGCCTTGAGGCCCCCCGACGGGGGCGTCTTCGACAAAATGCTCAAAGAACCGTGTCCCTACCACGAGGGACTTACTAACCATAACCTCGAAGACTGTCATATGCTTTGCAGGTACTTTGGGGGTGCCGGCGTCAAGAAGGACGACAAGAAGGAGGACCCCAACGGTGACGAGAAGGACGGGGGATTCCCCGAGATCCACGACTGCTTCATGATCTACGGAGGGCCCTCGACCCGCCTCTCGGCGTGCCAGCGCAAGCGAGAACGGCGTGAGGTTTTCTCCGTACAAACGGCAGCCCCCGCTTCCTTGATTGGTCCGCGGTGGCCATCACTTTTGACCGTGACAACCACCCAGACTATGTCCCCAACCCGGGAGTCTATCCGCTCATTGTTGACCCCGTCATCGCCAACACACGCCTTACCAAGGTGCTCATGGACGGCGAAAGCAGCCTCAACATCATCTACTCCCAGACCCTCGACCTTCTGGGGATCGAGAGAGCGCGCCTCCAACCTAGCGTCGGGGGCTTCCATAGAGTCGTGCCAGGAAAACAGGCGGAACCCCTCGGACGGGTCGATCTGCCTATTTGCTTTGGCACACCGGCCAACTTTAGAAAGGAGACTCTCACTTTTGAAGTGGTCAGATTCCGTGGAACGTACCACGCTATCCTAGGGTGCCCATGCTACGCCAGGTTCATGGCAATTCCGAACTACACCTACCTCAAGCTCAAGATGCCAGGCCTAAACGGTGTCATCACTGTAGGGCCCTCATATAAACATGCCTACGAGTGCGACATCGAGTGCGTCGAGCACGACGAGGCTATTTTGGAGTCAGCGATCTTGGCTGCAGACCTCGACGGTCTCGCCGATGCGATTCCCGACCCAAAACGCCATGCCGGCAGCTTTGAGCCCGCGGAAGATGTCAAACTCGTACCCCTCGACCCCGCTGATCCCAAGGGGAAGGCGCTGAACATCAGCGCCACCCTCGATCCTAAATAGGAAGCAGTGCTCGTCGACTTTCTTCGCGCAAACATCGACATCTTTGCGTGGAGTCCCTCGGATATGCTGGGCATACCCAGGGAAGTCACCGAGCACGCCTTGGAGATCCGGGCCGGATCCAAACCGGTGAAGCAACGCCTGCATCGCTTCGATGAGGAGAAGCGCAGGGTCATCGGCGAGGAGATACACAAGCTGTTGGAGGCCGGATTTATCAAGGAGGTTCATCATCCCGAGTGGCTAGCTAATCCTGTATTAGTTAGGAAAAAGAGTGGGAAATGGAGGATGTGTGTATACTATACCAGTTTAAATAAAGCATGTCCAAAAGTTCCTTTTCCTTTGCCACGCATTGACCAAATCGTTGATTCCACTGCGGGATGTGAAACTCTCTCATTCTTAGATGCATACTCCGGCTACCACCAAATCAAAATGAAGGAGTCCGACCAGCTTGCGACTTCATTCATCACCCTATTCGGCATGTATTGCTACGTTACGATGCCCTTGGTCTCCGGAACGCGGGGGCTACGTACCAGCGATGCATGCAGCACGTTTTTGGAAAGCACATCGGGTCGACCGTCGAGGCTTATGTCGACGACATCGTTGTCAAAACCAAACAAGCCGACGATCTGGTCAACGACCTCGACGTTGCGTTCAAATGCCTCCGGGCAAAAAACATCAGACTCAATCCAGAGAAATGCGTCTTTGGCGTCCCACGAGGTATGCTTTTAGGGTTCATCGTGTCTAAACGCGGCATCGATGCCAACCCTAAAAAAATCTCTGCAATAACCAAGATGGGCCCCATCCGAGATTTGAAGGGCGTATAGAGGGTCACAGGTTGCTTGGCGGCACTCAGCCGTTTTATTTCGCGCCTCGGTGAAAAAGCACTCCCTCTGTACCGTCTCTTGAAGAAATCGGAGCATTTTTCCTGGACCCTTGAGGCTGAAGAGGCCCTCACAAAACTCAAGGCCACACTTTCTAACCCACCGATCCTTGTCCCTCCAACCCCGGGGGAACCACTCTTACTCTATGTTGCCGCGACATCTCAAGTAGTCAGTGCTGCCCTGGTTATCGAACGGGCCGAGGAGGCACATACCTTGCTCATCTAGAGGCCGGTCTATTTCATTAGTGAGGTACTCTCAAAAACCAAGATTCGATACCCACAAATCTAGAAACTGCTATATGCCGTCATCTTGACACGGCGCAAGCTCCGACACTACTTCGAGGGTCACCCGATTACTGTGGTTTCTTCTTTCCCCCTGGGAGAGATAGCCCAGAACCGAGAAGCCTCGGGTAGGGTTGCCAAGTGGGCAGTTGAACTCATAGGCGAGACCCTGTCCTATGCGTCGCGAAAAGCTATCAAGTCACAGGTGTTAGCAGATTTCCTGGCGGAGTGGACCGACACCCAACTCCCCCCTCCACAGCTTCAGGCGGAGCTGTGGACCATGTACTTCGATGGGTCATTGATGAAAACGGGAGCAGGTGCGGGCCTGCTCTTCGTCTCACCCCTTGGGGTTCACATGCGCTACGTCATCCGGCTTTATTTTCCTGTGTCTAACAACGTCATCGAATACGAGGCGCTCGTCACGGGACTAAGAATCACCGTCGAGCTCAGGGTCCGACACCTTGACGTTCGAGGTGACTCCCAACTCGTGATCGATTAGGTCATGAAGAGCTCGAGTTGCCGTGACCCCAAGATGGAAGCCTACTGCCGAGAAGTTTGGCGCCTCGAGGACAAGTTTCATGGCCTTGAGCTCAATCACATCGCACGCAGGTATAATGAGGCCGCCGATGAACTGGCAAAAATCACGTCCAGTCGAGCTACGGTTCCACTGGATGTTTTCGCAAAAGACCTTTAGCAGCCATCCGTCGACCTCAGGCCAGACGGAGGGGTTGACGTGATGTCACTCGACCCACCACCTGAAGCAGAAGCCCCCTCGACCGGGGCTGAAGCCATGCAGGTGGAAGACTTGACCCCACCGTCTGACCTCGAGCCTGACTGGCGTGTCCCGTACCTCGACTACCTCAGCCGAGGGGAACTCCCCTCGGATAAGACTGAGGCTCGACGGATCGCACGTCGGGCCAAAACCTTTGTAATCATGGGCGATAGCAGAGAGCTCTACCGCCGTAGCCCTACTGGTATCCTCTAACGATGCATCACAAATGAGCAAGGCAGGAACCTGCTCAGCGATCTCCACTCAGGGGCTTGCGGTCACCACGCAGCACCGCGAACCCTCGTCGGAAATGCCTTTCGACAAGGATTCTATTGGCCGACCACGGTCTCCGACGCTGTCAAGCTAGTACGCTCCTGCAAGGGTTGCTAGTACTACGCGAGACAAACCCATCTTCCGGCACATGCCCTGCAAACTATCCCCATCACATGGCCGTTTGTTGTTTGGGGGCTCGACCTTGTCGGACCATTGAAAAGGACAACTGGCGGCTTCACCCACTTACTCGTCGCAATAGACAAATTCTCCAAGTGAATCGAGGCCCGCCCTATCACCAGCATCAGGTCCGAACAAGCTGTGCTCTTCTTCACTGACATTATTCATCGCTTTGGGGTCCCCAACTGTATTATCACAGACAATGGCACCCAGTTCACTGGCAAAAAGTTTTTGGATTTCTGTGATAGCCACCACATCCGAGTGCTCTGGTCAGCCGTGGCCCATCCAAAAACAAATGGTCAGGTGGAATGTGCCAATGGCATGGTCCTACAAGGCCTAAAGCCCAGAATCTTTGACAAACTAAATAAACATGGCAAAAGATGGACTGCCGAGCTACCCTCGGTCCTGTGGAGCCTAAGAACAACGCCGAGTCGAGCCACGGGGTTCACTCCGTTCTTCTTAGTCTACGGGTCTGAGGCTATGCTCCCAACTGATATAGAATACGGATCCCCAAGGTTGAAGGCCTGCAACGAAAGAAATAACGACGCCACAAGACAGGACGCCCTCGACCAGCTCGAGAAAGCCCGAGATGTGGCTCTGTTGCATTCTGCCAGGTACCAGCAGGGTCTCCGATGCTACCACGACAGACACGTCCGCAAGCGTGACCTCAACGTCGGCGACTTGGTGCTACGACGAAACCAGAACACCAAGGGACGACACAAGCTCACACCACCATGGGAAGGGTCGTACATCATCGCAGAAGTACTAAAGTCGGGCACCTAGAAGCTATCCAACGAGAAGGGTGAAATCCTCACCAACGCTTGGAACATTGAACAGCTACGTCGCTTCTTTCCTTAAAAAGCCTCGAGGCTCTGTAATTTCTTTTTCGTCAAATAAAGAATATAGCGATGTTCAAACTTTTGTTTCACAAAGAGGAAGGATCGACTCTGCACTCCCAGAATCGACCCTCCCTCGGGGGCTACAAGGGGGGAACCCCCCAGTCCCCGAAAAAACTTATGCTCTTTTTTAAATTTAAGAACCGCTTCTTAGATCGACTTCGCTGCAAGAGCACCCTAAGATTCGAAAGGGCTCTCGAGTCACGAGTATCACCTACGCCTCCGAGGCTACGATTTGGCTCACAGGCCCTCATCGTCAGTAGGCGGAACCACCTCGGCTTCGAAAAGCGAGGCCAGACGACTTCTAGGCTCTTCAGTGGCTTCAATCAGCTCCACGCAGGCATCCTCGTTCTCCTCGTCTATCCGATCCGGGTCTGTGATGAAGCCCTCAGCGACGAGCTTCATGTCGAACACAAACCCTGAACGACGACGGCTAGCGCCCTCTTCACGCCGTGATGGAGGCCATTCCGTATCTTCTCCCGGGCAAGGCGACCCAGCGCCACCATCCGACGGGCGAAGGAGTTCCCCGGAACATCTTCCCCGGTGTCGGCATCGGGCTCGACCCTCAGGCCGTCACACACGGTGGTAATCGCGCCCTGGAGCAGCTGGGTCCTCCAGATCTCGGCTTTGAGGAGGCTCTGGAAGGAGTTGGCAAAAGATTGGGCCTCTCGATTCTCCCTCTCCAGCTCTGAAACACGATAAACAAATTAATACCCAACACGGGGCCCTCAATGTCGTGGCCGTAACCATCACACTTACCCTCGATATGGGTCTGCAGGCCCACGACCTCGTCGCGAAGCCCCCCGCACGTTCGCTCGAGCCCTCGGAGGACGCTGTCCTTGTCACCGACAGTCGCCTTTAGCGCCTCGATCTCTTGCCGAGCAGCCTCAAGAGCTGCGTCCTTCTCTTGGACGGCTCCCTTCAGCATCGTGACCTCGTCTTTCAGAGCATCAGAACGAGCGGCGGCCTGCTCGACCTCGACGTTGAGGGTGTCGCGCTGATGGCTAACCTGGGAGACATCCTCCTTGAGCTCCTTCACCCGTGCCAACAGGGGCTCGAGATCTCTGTGGGCCTGCGCAGCCTCCTCCCGAGCCTTGTCCATGTCAGTACGCATCACGGCTTCGGCCGCCCAAGCCTGCATCGCCTCCTCCTTCACCACCATGTACGCGACGCGTAGCTCAGCCATTTCGGCGTTCCGATCGGAAAGCCGTTTTTGGGCCTCCTCGACCAGGACCCGTTGCTGAGACAGCGCGGCCCACACACCACTCTCATCCCGGATGATTTGTGACTTGCGGCGGGAGTACTCCTTCAGCTCCTGAACGCAATCCGAATAACCGAAAAGGTTAAAAAGCCGAGGAAAAAAGACACTAAGAAAACCACGGAGAAAGACAATGGGTCGATCATACCTCGGTGGCATCTCGTGTACTCCGCACGGCCTCGGACGCCACTCCGAGCAACCGATCAAGGTGCCAGCGGACGCCCTCGAGGTATTCCCATCGGTGCACTTCATCTTTGTCGTTCAGGACAAAGATGGGCTCGGCGTCGGGGTTCGTGGCGTCCCTAAACTGGAGGGACGCCCCCCCACCTCGGTATCTCCGCCTCTGCCCGCGCTATCGCCAGCGCGGCGATGTCGGGCCATGACGACAACGACCCGGCTAGGGCGTCTCCCGGTCCCGCGGAAGGACCGGCCTTGCCCGCAGTCTCCACCTCTCCAACGGCAGTCGAGGCACCGGCCTGATCCGCGGCCTCGCCCCCCTCGACCCCCATCCCTTGTTTCCCTTTGTCCAGGGGGTGTCATCGAGGGTAAGGTCCACGGTCATGGGTGCCCGCCCTCCTAAGGGAACTGGCCCCTCCGGAGCCGCGCCTCGATCGACGACGGCTCCGGTGCCCACGCCTCGATCGTTGGCGCCCCCGGAGCCGGCGCCTTCTCTTCTGGTGCTCCGGTCAGGGGCTCGGCCACCCCGCCCTCCGCCATACCCGCTGGCTGCGCCGACGGGTCTTGTTGCGGCCGCAACCCCCTCGCCGGGGCCGCCTCCTGCCCCGATGCCGACGCGACCTCCTCCATGGTCACGTCAGCACCCGCCCGCTCTGCGCCGCGAACGGGTGCCTCGCCCGTCACGACCTCGACGGCGGCCTCAGCCGTCGCCGATGACCTGGGCCCCGCCTCGACGGCACCGGGCGCCACCACCTCCGCCGGTTCGGACCCCTCCACGGCAGGATCAGGGCCAGCAACCGCCGGGGCATCCACTGCCCCCCGCCGTTGTTGCAGGCACCCCTTCACGGCCTCGACCTGCCGGACCCAGGCCGCATCCTGCTCCGGCGTCCGTTTAAGGACAACGGCGCTGGCCCGCAGCGACTTCACGGGGGTAGGCCCCATCGGCTCCGCCATCCGCTTTAACCTGCAAAGTGAGAAGGAATGTCAGCCAACGGATCCGGATAAGGGCAGAACAACTAAGCGAAAACGCTTACCCGGAAATCGGCACCAAGGGCCTCGACCCCGTGCGAGCCGAGCCTCCCGGGGCAGCCGGTTGAGGCCTCGCAGCGGCCCTACCAGCAGGCCGGGCGCTCGTTGGGGCCCTGACCGACGTACCGCTCTGCGCCTTCTGTGCCTCCGAGGCCAGCTGGCCTCGGGTTCTCACGCCTGCCGACGCCGCCGCCGATGACGACGTCAGTACCGCCGCCCCAGCCCCTGCCCGAGCTTGCGGGGCCTGGGCTGGTGTGGACGTCCCCGTTGACCCCTCTTGCGAGGTCCGGGGTAAAGCGGCCCCTCCCATCAAGGGACCCGTCTCCTTCCCCGTCTTCTCCTCCTCCTCGGGCGCCTCGACCACGACGACCGAAGAGGACGCCCCCCTAATAGGCTCCAGCAGGGGGCGAATATTGGGAAGGCCCCCTAGTCCGGTCACGGTCTCATACCGCGACAGGGCGTCATCGTCTTCGCTGCTGCTATCGTCATCCTCCCCCGAGATCGTCTCGAAAGGCGACGAAGCCAGGGGGACCCCGTCGATGGTCTGCTGGCGCCGGAGCCTCTTCAACGCCTCCGCCTCTTTGGCCTTGCGGATTGCCCGCTTCTTGGCCGTCTCCTTGGTTTGCTTCTTCTTGGAGGCATGCTGGCGTCGAGCCTCCCGGGCGGGCCGGTCCTCTGGGACTGGCGGACGCGTTTCCCGCAACGCCGACAAATCCTACGCGCTGGCCTTGACCAAATCAGTGAAATCCAAAAATAAACGAAAATTAGCAAACATACTAGCCCTAAGATACGTACCACAGGCTCGAACCCTTCGGTAGGTCTCATAGGGACCCGGTTGGCCTCCTCCACCTTGAAGTTCCCAACCATCCGGCGCGCTCGCCGGAGGACCTCCTCGAGGGCAAGGGATTCGTGGGACATCCGGGTCCCCTCCAGAGATGCCTCTGGAGTCATCTGGTCGAGGCAGAGACGACGCCGGCACAGCGGCATCACCCTGCGGCGATGGAAGGCCGCGGCCACCGTCGCAGCCGTCAAGCCCCAAAGGCGAAGCTGCTGCAGCGCCGCCAGCAGCGGGTCCAGGCGCGGCTTCTCGGCTTCCGGCACTCCGTACATCCAGCGATCCTCTCGAGCAGTCAGCACGCGGCCGATGTACCTCGGCAACTGATTTTCATCGTTGCAGAGGTAGAACCAACCCTCGTGCCACCCGCTGTTCGAAGAGATGAGGCGAGCCGGGATGTACAGATCCGCCCGGCCCGACCTCACCTGTAGGATGCAACTCCCTACTCGAGCCGCGCACAGGACGCCCTTCTCCCCTGCCTTCTTGGCGAAGAGCTCGGCCTTGAAAAGGTGAAGCCACAGGTTCCACTGCGGCTCCACCCCAAGGTAGCCCTCGCAGACCGCCGCGAAGATGGCGGCCTACGCGACGGCGTTAGGGGCAAGGTGGTAAAGCTCCACCCGGTAGTAGTGGAGGAGCGCGCGCATGAAGACGGATGCCGGCACGCCGAACCCCCGCTCGTGGAAGCAAACGAAGCTCACCACGTACTCTTCAGGGGGCGCCGGCTCCCGGTGGGCAGGGGGCGGCGCGATCCACTCCGGTTGCGACCTGCTCGTCCTTGGCCGCAGCAGCCCATCCTCGACCAACTCTTCCAACCTCCTCTCCGTCACCGAGGAGGCGGCCTAGTCGTCGGCGGGGAGGATCTGGCTCTTTCCTGCCATCGGTGCTGTCGGAAAAGGGGAGTGGATGGAGAGGATGCGGTGGCGGCAGCGACGCGGGCGGAGAGCGTGATAAGGCAAGGGTTGTCTGGGGCAGAAGATTGCAGGAGCATAAGGAACTGGTGGGGAACGCAGACCCCTAGGCCTTGATTTTATATGCCCAGGCGGAAGCCCAACGGCCGCGCGAAAAGGTAGGAACAGTTTCCCGCATTAAACGCGCCCACCTAACCGTTTCCTTACATCTCGCAGGAATTGGGCACGTGGCCGTCCCCCACGTCGTAACCGTACGCCACGTCGCCCACTACCGCGCCGATCTCGCCTCCCCTCCTAAAAAGACGCGCCCGGCTAACGGGCGGGGGAGGGATCCGCGGACGGATATTCCTAGATACCTGGGAAATGGGCCCCGAGCCCGGTATGAGCCTCGAGGGAGCGAAAGCTAGCCCTCGACCAGGGTTTGACAGCTGCCCTCGAGCAACGGAGTTAGGGACGACCCAGGGTGCGCCCGTACATGGCCAGGGCTTGAGCCACGCTCTCGAGGCACCCCAAGACGTATTCGAGGCTAAAGGAGGCGGTCCACGTAGGAATCCCCCTGGGGGAGGCACCGAGCCCTCGAATCCTGTCGCAGGGAATCAAGATCCACACGACCACTTCTTGGCATCTTTGAGAGCGCCTCCGGGCCACTAGCCGACCCCCTAACGACTAGGGCACGGGCTCTCACTCGAATTCCCCCGCTAGCAGCTCACCGGAGGCCGTCGGAACTCGCCCAAACGAGGGTATTACAACGCTCTCCACCCCTCCTCCTTTTTTTTCGGAAAAGGAGCATGAGGGACGGATAGTAAAAGACGACCGGAACTCTGATCGACCTCGTGCGCGCGAGGCTCGGGGGCTCGATCGTGGAAACCTAAATCTTGAGGGATCGAAAGCTGGCCCTCGACCAGGGTTTGACAGCTGCCCTCGAGTAACAGAGTCAGGGACGACCCAGGGTGCGCCCGTACATGGCCAGGGCTCGAGCCACGCTCTCGAGGCACCCCAGGACGTATTCGAGGCTAAAGGAGGCGGTCCACGTAGGAATCCCCCCGGGGAAGGCACTGAGCCCTCGAATCCTGTCGCAGGGAATCGAGATCCACACGACCACTTCTTGGCATCTTTGAGAGCGCCTCCGGGCCACTAGCCGACCCCTAACGACTGGGGCACGGGCTCTCACTCGAATTCCCCCGCTAGCAGCTCATCGGAGGCCGTCGGAACTCGCCCAAACGAGGGTAGTACGACGCTCTCCACCCCTCCTCCTTTTTTCGGAAAAGGAGCGTGAGGGACGGACAGAAAAAGACGGCCAGGACTCTGATCGACCTCGTGCGGCGAGGCTCGGGGGCTCGACCGCAGAAGCCTAAATCTTGAGGGATCGAAAGCTGACCCTCGACCAGGGTTCGACAGCTGCCCTCGAGTAACAGAGTCAGGGACGACCCAGGGTGCGCCCGTACATGGCTAGGGATCGAGCCACGCTCTCGAGGCACCCTAGGACATATTCGAGGCTGAAGGAGGAGGTCGACGTAGGAATCCCCTCGAGTGAGGCACCGAGCCCTCGAATCCTGTCGCAGGGAATCGAGATCCACACGACCACTTCTTGGCATCTTTGAGAGCGCCTCCGGGCCACTAGCCGACCCCTAACGACTGGGGCACGGGCTCTCACTCGAATTCCCCCGCTAGTAGCTCACCGGAGATCGTCGGAACTCGCCCAAACGAGGGTAGTACGGCGTTCCTCATCCCTCCTCCTCCTCCCTGAAGGAGGAGCGTGAGGGTCGCACAGCAAAAGACGGCCAGGACTCTGATCGACCTCGTGCGCGCGAGGCTCGGGGGCTTGACCGCAACGAATCATTCCCCAATAAAACGAATACAAGACCTCGGAGGAGTCTCAACACTCCACCGAGGCCTTGGGGGCTACACCCGGCGGGTGCGCTCGCGCGCCCCCACCGGAAAAAATCACGACGCTACGACTCCAGTTCAAACAAACCTCTGGGAGAGTGATCACACACTCACCCAAAGGCTCAGGGGCTACTGTCGGTACCAACAGTACGGGGGTACCCACATCCATCGCTAATAAAAAACTAAAACGACTGAAACCGCAATAGAAGGCAGCCCGCCTCGACCGCGTATCCAGTCCGCCTCGTACGAGGCCCGCTCGACGGGGGGCCTCGACCGTGCTCCGGCTCTGACTCATACGAGGCCCGATCGACGGGGTGCCTCGACCGCGCCCCATCCCATACAGCAAGGGACCTCGACGGCGCTCCGACCCGCGCGAGGCTCGTCCGCCCACAGGGAAGAACTCTGACTCGCGTGAGCCCGGGTCGAGCGCCTTGACTCCTTCTCTTTACCTACCCTAGGACAAAAGCCATAGCATTTAATGCGGTTATCTACTACCACCAACCGACATGGCTGCAACCAGGATCGACGTGGGAATAAGGCCCGTGTCAGATCACACTGTTTTACCGCCCATCCCGTGATGGGAGGTGAAACCCGTCACTGTACCCACCTTACCGCGCACTGTTTACCATCGATCACCCTCGAGGGAGGATAAGACAAGGCCCGTCCTCCGCAATCTCGGGGATTCGACCTTATCCATCCGATCTCGACCCGGCCTCGACCCAACCTCAACGCTCCGCACAGTTCAACCGCAAGGGAAGGACGGTGTGGCACGGCGCTCCGGGTCATTTCGCCGTCTCGTCTCCCACGACGCCATGGTGTCCAGGGATGCCCGACCATTCCCAGAGCACGTCGCTACGGTCAGCTCAACAGGAATCAACAAAACATCACCTCAAAGCTCTCCATCGTCTTGGCCTCCTCTCGCCCTATAAAAGGGCAGGCCAGGGTTCTACGAAAACAATGAACAGACAGACAACGAAGAAACACAAGAGACAACAGGCAAGACGCAAGATAGAGATCGATATCTCAAGCATTCACCCTTGTCCTCTTTTTCCTCTCTTTGAGACTTGGGCTCGACGCCCTCTCTCGCATGCTTGTAACCCCTACACGAGCACTTCGGTGCAAGGAAATACAAACTTCTCCCCCCCCGCTGGACGTAGGGCCTTCTTTTGCTCGAACCAGGATAAACCCCCGTGTGTTCTCCTTGCATCACCATCCAGGAAAGAGACACGCAGCATTTACTCGTTGGTTTAGGACCCCCTCGGGTCCGAACACCGACAGATTTGTTTAGACCGTTTAGACGGGATTGAACGGTTTAAACAGATTTAAACGGCCCAACCGTTTAATTCACCGTTTAGGGCCTAAACAACATGACTGACTTCTGTTTACAGTTTAAACGGTGTTTAAACAGACTAAACGGCCGTTTAGGTGAACAGTGAACTGAGGAAGCGAGACCATTCATGTTTTTATGTAAAATATATATGATTGAAAAGAATAACCATTTAGATTTGGTTTCGCCTATTTTGAATAATAGAAGAACTAACTAATTTCATCCTCTAAAGAGAGGAGTTAAATCACCTTGTTACAAAAGTAACACACTACACAGCCTGACTAAGTTCACAAAATAATCGAACAGACTCGACACTCGATTATGAAAATAAAATGCCATTATGAAATAGAACATGCAAGTCAGAGACAATTAGTTTGTTCTGATTTTTTAGATACATAGTTTTTTGCAATGCACCAAAATATACATTATCACCTTATTCTGCAACACTACTTCAGCGGTACTTTTCAGCTAACAAACAGTGTTTTTCTCTCACAACAAATCAGCATAAGCTAAATTTCATCGAAACCAACAGGGCCTATGTCTATATGCATAGTAAAAGATATGTATCTAGAAAAGCTGGAACAACTTATAATTTAGAATGAGTACTTAAAACTTAGTTGGTAAATAAATGATTATGCCAAGTGAAGAAATGCTCTATTTTGCTTTTCTCCAATAATTTTCATTAGCTAGCTTTCTAAGAAACGAAAATCGTGCTAAGAAAGAAAGCAAGATGCTGTGATGGGAGGAACAACCAGATAAATATCCATCGCGACTATGCATATTATATATTTATGAATATCTACTACTTAATTTTAAAATGATCAAATAAGTACAAAATTTTCTTTTATTTATCAAAAGTGAATTATAATAAAGTTACTTTAAGAAGCTATGCTCTAGCTAACAAATTTTGGCCTAATGTCCAGTGACGGGGCTCATCGCCTCATGGATATCATGAGGAAGCAGCACCCACCGACCCAGCGCGTCTGGCACGGCCTCTCGGCGCCCTCTCCCCCGCGTGGCTACCAAAATAGGTGTTGTTGTTCAAACCTTGTTGCAATTAGGGTTTAATTAACCTTGTTAATGCATAACTAATTAATAAGATTTGCTTTGTTGTATCTTTGAAGCATCTTAGATTTCTGTGGTGACTTGGCATGGTAGGAAATGTTTATAGTAGTATACGAGTACATGTTCTTGATGATGTAGACTACCTTGTAGAAGAGTTGTATTTCCACTTTATACAATAAAGTAAACCTGTTCATCTACATCTCATTCATCATGATCATTATATGTCATCTCTACAATGCACCTAGGCATGAGCACTTATACATTTGCATCATACAGGATCGCAAGAAGTAACTCCGGTAGCAGTTCCCGAGGAGTCAGAAGAGCAACCCGAGGTGCAAGAGCAGGAGATGCCCGAAGCCGACGAGGAGGTCGGTGAGGATCTTCCAGAGTGTCCCGACCATCACCCGAGCTCTTTCGAAAGAGGCAAGCCCTAGAGCATTTCTCTTCCGGTTTGCAAATATTTTATTAATGCTTTACTTTAACTGATGCATTACGTTTAGGAGTTGTTTGCAACCGTTGCTGCATTATACCTTGTTTACCCTGTTCTACCATATCCTTGTTACCTTGGTATTCACAGTTAAGAAATACTTAGCTTGCTTAGACCGGTAGAAGTTGGGTGATTTCCTGTCACCTGCGAGCTATAGGTGGTTACCTAGATCTGCTTGAATAAGTATGTCATCATAGAATAACTAAGTGTTAATGTGAAATTGAGACCGGACGGAGACTTGCAGGGTTTCAGACTATAGTGTTTTCTGTCTGTGTCGATTAAGGATCGACCGTTGTTGGGCCTCGAGTCATGTTGAACGCATGCCTTACATTTAGCTGGCCGAATAATGTACCTTTCGATCGCGAAGCTGGGAGATTATTCGGGCCGAGTGGATTGCCCGCAACGCACTGTACCGAGCAGGTGTGGTAGGACACGGGGGCGCGATGATAAGTCCAAAGAGCAGTCGGACGGTCCCCGGGTACATGTGGTTCCTGGCAAACTCGAGACTTTACCTGAATGGTTGACTCGGTGACCAATATATCACTTTAGCAGGTGAGTGAGGTTTGTGTGAGGAATAAATTACCAGCTGGTTAATAATCGATTCGAATCGCAATCGTTCACTAGATAGTGAACACTTGACTTGAGTTACTTCAATGTAGTAATCTTGATGGAACACTTGGACAGTTATATGGAATATGACATGATGAGAGTTGTTAATGATCATTGGTTATCCTTACCTGTTTAATTACATGTTACTCTAGTATAGGTGCAAATGTAGTTGACAGGTTAATAACGATTTAACTTGATGCAAAGCTTCTGGAAAAGAATCTTTAAATGCTAAAAATGCCTTTTGCAAATGAGTCAGCTACCCTACCATAAAGCATGTCATGATCCTTGGTGTCATTTATTTTTAGTTATGTCGGGTAAGTCTAGCTGAGTACCTTCTCGTACTTAGGGCTTTGTTCCCACTTGTTGCAGATGTGCAGATGTATTACGGCTACTGTATCAACTGCCTTTATCCTGCAATGGGTGAAGCTTAGGATCATGGGCATTGGTCACTCACTACGTCTCGTCTGATGCTTTTGTTGGAGATGATTCAAAGCTGGCACTTTATTTCGAACTCTGTGTGAGTGTGTGTGGTTTGAACTAAATGCTTCCGCTACTTTTATTTGAACTTGGTTTGTAATAACTATGTTTAAACTCCGATGTATTTGCGACGTGAACTTTTATATAACTTGTGATGGTGACCGCTAAACTTATTACGATCTTGGCTGGTATGTAAGTTGGTTTGAAATCCGTCGTGATTTCACGGACTACCGGGTTATACGGGCTTAAGTTTGCTAAATCGTCTACTCGGTGGATGATTTTCTTACTTAATCTCGTATAATTGGTCGGTTCTGTTATAGCTCTCCAACGGGACGATCATCGTCAGAATCAACAGCCATTGCGATCTCATATGGCTCTGAATCATTCATAATTTCAATACTATTGGGAGCACGAATTACATCTCCAATCTGGACTTGAGCATAAGCAGGAGGAGCACCCTCATTATCGGGAACGTCTCCTGCAACATAGCCACAAATAAGAGGAGATGATAAGAAAAGTGGATGAAAAGAAGAGACTTAAGCTACAAAGAAAAAACAATGCATAATTGACACTTACTCGGATGATTCTGTGTCAAAGGGATCTCCTGAGGAGGATGTGCCACATCATTGGGGCAGATTGGGCATCGGGAATGGTAGGCAGAACCTCCGCATCCACATCACGTTCCGGGACGAGAGGGTCAAAGTATATCTGCTCACGCATTGGCGGGGAGAACCCAAGAGGGATGGGATCAACTAGCACCTGATGCACAACCACGTCCAAACTTTAAAACTGCCTCTTCATAGCCGATCTCACATAGTTCTCCTACTGATCTGCACACCCTATTGGGATCATCTTCCTTAGCATATTGTGAGGGGAACCCAGGTGAAGTACACCCTCAACTACGATGCCATCATCTCCATGGCAATGTACCTCCTCGCGATCCCTTGCAGCCAACTCACTAAATGATGGCTTCTCATTGAATAGCACAGGCACACTTTGCATGTCAACAAACTCAACATATCCATAGCGATCTCATTTCATAGTGCCTCCATGATATATGCTCACTAGGTTGTCCATCTAGTATTCCATACACAAATACAAACACACCCAGTTTAGTCCAAAGTAGGTTTCATATAGTACCTATCTAATACATATTAACTAATTATAACCTAAGTAAATAGGTTAACAACTAAGTATATGTATTATCAATTCACTACTAAATACTACTAAGCATCACATTTACTATCAATTCACTACTAAATACTACTAAGCACTACTAACTATGTTAAGTAACTATCAAACTAACTATGTTAAGTAACTATCAAATTAATTACGTCAAACACTACTAAATATAAAACTATTTAACTAACTATTAGCAACTAATAAAAAGTTATACAACTAGTTCTACCTTGCGCGGGACGGGGTGGACGGCGCGGCGCGGGGCGGGGTGGACGGCACGGGCGGCCGCGACGGGGCGGACGGCCGGGGCAGGACGGCCTGGTCGGGCATGCGGACGCCGCGACCGTAGCGTGGATGGCGCGTGCGCGCACGGGACTAGGCGGGGCCGACAATGCGGTATGATCGGGCCAGGCAGGCGGATGCCTCGACCGCAACGTGGATGGCGCGGGGCGGGGCGGACAGCGCAGGCGCAGACGGCGTAGGGCGGGCTGAGCGGCGCGGACGCCGCGGGCGCGCACGGCACGGCACGGCACGGGTCGCGGGCGGCCGGGCGCGGCGCGGGGCAGCGCAGGCGGCCGGGCGTGCCGCGGCGGCCACCGGGGCGCGGGGCGGGGCGGGTGGTCGGGCGTGGGCGGCGGCCGCCGGGGCGCGGGGCGGCGCGGGGCAGGTGAGCTTGACGGCGGCGTCGGGCACGGGAGAGGAAGCAAGGAGAGAGAGAAAGAAAGGTGGACCTTTTTGTCACCAAGGCTTGGCGCCAAGATCTACGACGCCAAGCCTTGGCGTCAAGATCTATGGCGCCAAGCCTTGGCGCCAATGAGGCTGGCGCCAAGAAGATGCCACGTCGGCGCCACGGTATCACGGGCTTGGCGCCGATGACCCTGGCGCCATGACATTATATTGGTCCAATTTTTGAAATATTTTCACCAGGGACATATTTGAGAGAATCTTTTGAAAAAAGGGCAAAAAAAACAAAAAAGACGCCCAGCCGATACCCAGAGTCCAAAAGGACCGAGGGCGTGATGTTCTAAGGGCCTGTTTAGTTGCATTTTTTTTTTGCAAAATGACACTGTAACAAATTTCGTTGTTATTTGGTAATTAGTGTTCAATCATTGTCTAATTAGGCTTAAAAGATTCGTCTCTTCCATTTTATCTAAACTGTGTATTTAGTTTTATTTTTTATCTATATTTAAAGCTTCATGTCTGTGTCAAAGATTCGATGTGACGGGGAATCTGAAAAATTTTGCAAAATTTTTTGGAAACTAAACAGAGGCTAAGTAAACAAAAAAAAAGTTCAGGTACGTGAGTAGTTCAAGCCAGGGCCATAGCAAATCCTTTATCTCCGAGGTTGTACACGATGAGAGGTGATACGTGATATACTGAAACACCAATGAATTGACATTTTAATCAACTAATTTGGAAAAATGCGTTCTCACCTGACACATGTGAGTTGGAAACGGAGATGAACTAATTTGTCCTTAATCCCCCTACTAGTCTACTGCAGTCCAACAATAACTTATAGATGTCATGGTCATGATAAAATAAGTTATAGCTTTTAAATTTTATAAAAAGGGCCGGTGAAACACATATAGATATGAATCATTCCCGATATTGTTTTTAATGAATATTTGATTTTTTTCTCCCATGAATATATGTGAATTCAAACAAACTCTTGAGTTGTAGCGTCCGGCTTAATTGTTGATTCAATTATTTTTTTAAAAAATACTGATTCGATTAAAGTTCCTTCAAAGGGAAACTTTTAAAAAAACTAATAAGAACTATGGTATTTACCAACTATAGAAGAAGATGACCACAAACTGACAAAAGGCCGTCTTATATATATGGTTCAAATGATATAAATCCAAATGAAGGGTCTTGAGCGACCATCCAAACATCGGCAAATAAATCTGGGGATTTTTAGCGAGTGACTAATGACTAACATCCTCGTCACGTGTGCTTCGAGGCGAAGGATGCAACTTTTTATACACTACCAAATGGCTAAACCCACACGCAACTAGTACGGATGCCTTGGTTGTACATGGGCTGGTCAGCGGGAAAATCTTGGATACCAGGGGCCATCTATCTATAGTCGGTCTGTTCGTTTCGCTGTTTTACTGTGGCTGAAAGTACTGTTTGCTGGTTTGTTGTGAGAGAAAAACACTGCTGGATGACTGCTGATTCCGCTGAATAGCTCAAACGAACAGGGTGAGTATTTTTTGACTTAGACCGTTGGACATTTGAATAGTGAACTCTAGTGTACTAACATTCTAAGAAGTACATGATTTTCTCTTTAATCTCTCGTTGAAGATGATATGAAATTTCAGATACCATTTTATTCATTTGCATATGAACTTACTCCCTCCGTCCTTTAATATAGTGCATTCTGGCATTCAAAATTTGTCCTCAAATATAATGTATTCTAGAGGACAAAAGCCAATTTTTCATTTATCAACCAATCACCATTAATCACGTTGATGATAGCATCTGATTAGGAAATAAAATGAGGACATATGCGTCTTTTATGTTCTTTCTTAATTTATCTTAAAATTCCTAAAATACACTATATTACAGGACAGAGGAAGTATAATATATGAAATTACTAAGTAGTTTATGCAAGGTCAACTAGAAACACATATATTAAAGTGTCAAAACTGTTTAATAGAAAATCAAGTGGCTTTAAAGTTGCATTATTAATCCGTGTTGTTTTTTAAAGCACGGTATAAACACAGACAACTATATGTATGTAAGTGCACATGTCCTTAAAAATACGTACATAGATACCATATCTTAGTACCTCCAAGGTGCTAAGCTAACATATCTTAAATTAACGAAACAACCAAAGTTATCTCGTAGTTGGGTATGTTATTTACCATTAAAAAATAATTAATCACAAACACGAGCATGCATGCTGAGACTCAAACTATATGGACATGTTTCACCACAAAGATTCTGACCAATTAAACTATGACCTAGTATTTTTTTAGCCTGGGTGATAGGTTGTTCATTTTTGTTAACAACCTAAACTCCTAAAGCCTAATATTTGGCTTGTATAACACCATATAGTTCTAATTTATAATATGTAGCAAATATATAACACATATTATGTATAAATTGAAATTGTTTAACAATTAACATAAATAAGTGCCAATAATTCAACATATCAAAGTGGCAACATCCGAAATATATAGAGGCTATGAAAAACAACCAATTGCATATGGCTTTCTTTGGTAAATGAAGTAACTCTTTCTTATTTAGCTCTAGTTTATGATTGTTATTCTTCATAGCGGCCCTTGGATTTGTGATTATTTCTTCTTCATAATAGCCCTTTCTAAGAAAACCCTCAAATCCGTAGTATCACTCTCTTTTTTCTTCATGTTTGAGACCTAAAATTAAACCTGAGAAATAGTGAAATAGAGTAGGAGACTAAGCAATTGAAGTGCATGGATATATGTTATCCTTGGAAGGAAGGACAATTCTGAATCTGCTTTGTCTACGAATAAGGAAGCTATAAGTAATGTAACTATGAATCTAATTACGGAGAGTTTGATCTTGGCTCAGGATGAATGCTGGTGGCAAGTTTAACACATGCAAGTCGAACGAAAGTGGTATTTCCAGTGGCGAATGTGGTGGCAAACTGACTTAGGCTATTCTTGTTCCAGTTTCCAAGATATTCACAAATTGTTATCCATAGTGGGGAATTGGTAAGTCAAATAGAATTAGTGATTTGAGCTTAACTATAAGAAGAAAGCTCCCTCGCTGACGGACGGTGTCGCACCCCCTATTTGGAGTCCTCAGACTATCCTGTGCGGATGCGCGGGGAGCATACGACTTGCAAGCCTTGGCTGCCATGGCAATGCACCTTGAATCCCTCATCGACAAGGGGCTGTCCGTTGCCAGAGTCTATCGTTGCGCCACTCGCCCACCATCCACCTCGCTAGTAGTGCTAGGGTTTGGAGACTAGGATTAGGGAAGCAAGGCAGGAGCAGCGTCGACGTGCGAGAGTCATAAGACGCTGAATTGCCAATGTCTCCAACAGTGGGAGAGAATTTGGCCCACTGGGCCTTATCGGGCCTTCATGCTTTTTTTTTGTTCCAGGGGTGTAAAGTTTTGGGGTGTCACATCGAATGTTTCATGGGATGTTGGAAGGAGTATTCGGATACTAATAAAAAACTAATTACAGAACTCGCCTGTAAACTGTGAGACGAATTTATTAAGACTAATTAATCTATCATTAGCACATGTTTACTGTAGCACAACATTGTCTAATCACGGACTAATTAGGCTCAAAAAATACGTCTCACAAAATACACACAATCTGTGTAATTAGTTATTTTTTAGTCTACATTTAATACTCCATATATGTGTCTAAACATCCGATGTGATAGGGTGTAAAGTTTTAGGAAGGAACTAAACAAGGCCTCAGTGCAGCGGTAAAGGGAGTAGAAATATGTATGTTTTTGTGCTGAATGCTTCACATGTATTCGTTTTATCTTTATTTTCTCCTTTTTCCAATATACATACATGTATACACTATATATAAATTTTTTGCTATTTTTTTAGGTATTCAATTGGCTTCTCTGTACATGACATTTTCACTTCGGTCAAGAAACCAATTGGATTTTGTCACAAAATAAAAATGGCGAGCTTCTGGTCAAGAAACATTTTCTACGAATTGTTAATGAAAACAAGACACTGATTAATCACCAGTCACCAACACAACGATCATCATACATAT
This sequence comes from Saccharum hybrid cultivar R570, assembly GCA_038087645.1. Classification (NCBI taxonomy): domain Eukaryota; kingdom Viridiplantae; phylum Streptophyta; class Magnoliopsida; order Poales; family Poaceae; genus Saccharum; species Saccharum hybrid cultivar. The sequence goes on along the minus strand of JAQSUU010000262.1, from coordinate 1,923,056 downwards.
TTATGATTGTTTTGCTCACTTTTCATGTCAAGATTGTCTGTCAATCCCAATTATGCTTGTACCCTGTCTACATTATAAACAGCTAATGAAGGGAAAAGGAAAACCGTACACTACAGACCACACTAGTCCTGCTCCTCCAGCCTAAGGCCTCGTTTATATTGAAAAAAAATGAAACCGATGAATAGTACCACTGCATCTTATTTGGTAAATATTATCCAATCGTGAACCAACTAGGCTTAAAAGATTCATCTCGTGATTTCCAACTAAACTGTGTAATTAGTTATTTTTTTACCTACATTTATTACTTCATGCATGGGTCCAAAGATTGATGTGATAGAGAGAGTGAAAAAATTCTAACTTTTGGGTGCATCTAAATAAGGCCTAATTATCCTAAGCAGAAAACAATGCAAGCTAGTCAAACCCAACAAGCATGCTGGGCCCCACCGGCTGCTTCTACTTCTACAACAAGGAAAAGGAAGCTCTGATAGAGTGTGGAGTCATCCTAAACCCTCCCTCCCTGCGTGCACGGAGCAAAATGCAAAACCGCTTCCTCGACGAACAGTGTGGTCGGCCCTGGAAAAAAGAAATGGAGACATACCTTCGAACATACCCGCTCGCATGTTTTCGTCACGAACACGTGGGCCCCAGTTTTGGCGACCCCAAGCATCAGTAGGAGCCGTGTGGACGTCTATAACGTCGCTAAACCTGGAAAGCTCCGTCCCTTTCTTCTCATAAAATACCGACGGCGGCACCCTGTACAAGGAAGCAAAATGGCTCACTTACACTTCGGGCCCACAGACAGGAGATCGATGAAGAGGTTTAGCACATTGGTTTTTTTCTTAGCTTACTAGGTTTGGTGCCCTGATCTACCAAACAAAACTGGGAACCGTGTAAGAATTTTTGTATTGTTTTTGTCGTTTCAGTCTTATAGAAAAAATTTGGTGAACTAACCATATGTTACCAGAATAGATTAACTTGCCACAACGCTAATTGCACTACAACATTAAACACTTGTGGAGCTGCAGCGAACTGAGGAAAGCGAGACCATTCATGTTTTTATGTAAAATATATATGATTGAAAAGAATAACCATTTAGATTTGGTTTCGCCTATTTTGAATAATAGAAGAACTAACTAATTTCATCCTCTAAAGAGAGGAGTTAGACCACCTTGTTACAAAAGTAACAAACTACACGCCCTGACTAAGTTCATAAAATAATCGAACAGACTCGACACACGATTATGAAAAAAAATGCCATTACGAAATAGAACATGCAAACCAGAGACAATTAGTTTTGTTCTGATTTTCTTAGATACATGGTTTTTTTGCAATGCACCTATATAAACACTATCACCCTATTATGCAACACTACTTCAGCGATACTTTTCAGGGAACGAACAATGTTTTTCTCTCACAATAAATCAGCATAAGCCAAATTTTAGCGAAACCAATAGGGCCTATGTCTATATGCATAGTAAAAGCTATGTATCCAGAAAAGCTGGAACAACTTACAATTTAGAAGGAGTACTTAAAACTTAGTTGGTAAATCAATGATTATGCCAAGTGAAGAAATGCTATATTTTGCTTTTCTCCAATAATTTTCATTAGTTAGCTTTCTAAGATACGAAAATCGTGCTAAGAAAGAAAAGCAAGATGCTATGATGGGAGGAACAACCAGATAAATATCCATTGCGGCTATACATATTATATATTTATGAATATCTACTACTTAATTTTAAAATGATTGAATAAGTACAAAATTTTCTTTTATTTATCAAAAGTGAATTATAATAAAATTACTTTAAGAAGCTATGCTCTAGCTAACAAATTTTGGCCTAATGTCTAGTGATGGGGCTCATCGCCTCGTGGATATCATGAGGAAGCAGCACCCACCGACCCAGCGCGTCTGGCACGGCCCCACGGCGCCCTCTCCCCCGCGTGGCCCCACCAACCCTTAACGTGTACACCCGCTGGGTGCACGTAGCCACGGGACCGACCGCCCCTCTCCCGGTCACCCCGTCCCCAGCACCACCCAATCACGCGCCGACGCGTGTAAATATCCGCCTCCCGCGCGCTGCCGGCCGGATCCGACGGTCGGGATCGCCCCCGCGGGCCCCCCGCGACCGGCGACGGACGGTCAAAGGCGGGCCGCCCCACCGGCTGCGCCCGGTCACCCCCTCCTCGGGCGCCGCGAAGCTATTTAGCCCGGTGGCCGCAACGCCGGCAACGGCCGCCACACCAACGCACACACAGACAGACAGGCGCAAGAAGAGGAGGGGAAGAACCGAAGAAGGAGATGATGAGAGGAAAATAATTAGCAGCGGAAGCGGAAGCAGCAGCAGCACGAGGTGGGGGAAGCGGCAGCGGGGTGAGATTTTTTTTTTGCTCCCCTCTTCGCTTTGCTTTTCTGCACAACGCGATTGATTGACGGACTGGTTGCGAGGGGGGCGTTCGTGCGCTCGCCGGCGGGGCGTCGCTCGGTTGGGGAGGATTCGCGGTGGGATACCCACCGGATACCGCCGTGTTTGGGGATTTTTGTGGGGGTGGATGGGCGCCGGTTCCCGCAATGCAGCGCGCCCGAATTCTGGGGTTCGAGGCGGGAATTCTGCTCCTGCTTGTGCTGTCGTCGCGGTTTGATTTTGCTAGCCTTTTCGATTTGGTTGGTCTGGTTTGCAGCGAATTTTTGCTTAGGGTTCAATTCAATCCGTCCGTGGGGAGCGAAGTGAGTTCCTGGGGTTTGTGTCTGCCCAATCTGGTTGTCTTCTACCTTCCCGAAGCTCTACTAAGAAAGCCCCAAAAAATGTTTCCTTTTTTTCTGCCCCTCTCGTAGCGGTTCAAAAAGAAAACTTGGCCTGGTAGGCGGAAGACGCGGAAGGCGGTAGCAATCTACGTCTTTGCTTCCCCCAGCAGCGCCATTACCGTTTGCTTTGTGCCGCTGCCTACATGTGTGTTTATGTTCTTGTCCCCTTCGGTTGCTGAACATATGGATGGTTGGTGGAAAGGCAACCCAGCAAAAGCACTCTATGGTTTTAGTTGTTGTTGAGTGATTATCTTTTTTTCCGCCCTATGCTTATTGTTTCAGTTGTTCTCTATGTGATTACGTTCTTTTCTTTTGGGGTTACTTCTCTCCGTACGCACTCCCGTGTTATCTTTGCACCGCAGAATATCTCCTGCCTGGGTACATGTAGGGATTGCCTGCGTTTTTCCCCCAAGATAAGATTTGGGGGTAGATTTACTAAACTGGCTGCAATGCCTCTGATTGATGTATGAGCAAAGAAGCGAAGAAATGCTCAACCGTGTACATTCTTTGGGCGGTTAGGTAGTGGTGTCCACGCTGCTGATTAATTTGGGGGAGAATCGACGCCTAGCCAGCCAACACCGTGGCGGTTTGAGCTTAGTTCATGGCCTGGGCAGTCACAGGAGTACGCAGACATTAGGTCTATCAAGTTTTATGGAACACTGATTTTACATTGGAAATTTGTAGTCTTGGCCTCTCGGGGAAGGCTAAAGGATCACAGCTTTGTAGGCCAATTTGCTACTTGGTAGTATCTGAATAGAGGCACGTTACATCTCGGTCTTACATAGTAGCTTCTTATATACTCTAATGGACGACTAAATACCTGGATTTTGGTTGCTTCAAGTTGGCCCAGGCTCCTTTATTTATCGCTTGCAGCTTGATCCAGTTTTGTTCTCTTAATCATCTGTTAATTGCCTTGTTTGCAGCTAGGAAACTGACCTGGTTAAGTTCATGTTTTGCTGAGATTTACACAATATGCTACTTGTTTTGCTTATGTGAACTTGATCAGCTTACAATGCACACATTTTCGTCCGGCGATGTTATATGGTGCTGAGTGTTGGCCTACAAAAAGGCGACATGTCCAACAATTGAGTGTAGCGGAGATGCGTATGTTGCGTTGGTGTTGTGGGCACACAAGGAGGGATAGAGTACGGAACGACGATATTCGGGATAGGGTTGGAGTGGCACCAATTGAGGAGAAATTGATTCAACATCGGTTGAGATGGTTTGGACATGTCCAACGGAGGCCTCCTGAGGCGCCGGTGCGTAGTGGAGTTCTAAAGCGGGCCGATAATGTAAAGAGCGGTAGAGGTCGACCTAAACTAACTTGGGACGAGTCCGTTAAGAGAGATCTTAAGGAGTGGAATATCCCCAAGGATTTAGCTATGGACAGGAGCGCTTGGAGATTAGCAATCAACGTGCCTGAACCGTGACATCTTTTGTCTTGTGCCCTTTATGTCCCTTTATGTGTCTCCCTGTTTCTCGTCTCTTTTGGGTTTCATCTCTAGCCTACCCCAACTTGCTTGGGACAAAAGGCTATGTTGTTGTTGTTGTTGTTGCAAAACAAAGGGAAAAAATATGATGCATAATTTCTTTGCATGTCTTTAATACTGTTGACATCTACTCTCCTTTTACAGGTTCTGGCTGAAGTATTTTAAGGTCTTCATTATCAGCAAATTCCAGTAATGTGCCTTGCCTCTTTTACGTGATTGTACAAGGCAATGAACGGAACTCATCCCTGGACCTCCATGTCCGGGGGTGCATGTTCTAACCTTGGATATGCCAGGGACATGAATGGTAACGTTCCAATTAGCACTACAAATTCCTCTGGGCCAAGCATTGGAGTTAGCTCGTTGGTGACTGACGCCAACTCGTCACTTTCCGGTGGTGCCCAGTTACAGCCAAGTACTAGCATGAATGGTGATTCATTGATGCGTGTTCCTGCATCACCAATGTCATTTTCATCCAATAACATCTCTGGCTCTTCAGTCATTGACGGTTCCATCATGCAGCAAAGTCCACCCCAAGAGCAGGTGCAGAAACGGAGGTCTTCAAGTGTAACATCACAACCTGTGATCGATGCTGGAGGTGCATTGCATGCTCAGAAGAAATCAAGGATTGATGTTAGTCCGGGTGATATCATGCAACAACAGCTGATTCAGCAGCTGATCCATGGTCAGAATTCTCTTCATTTCCAGGGGCAACAGAACCCACAGCTTCAAGCTTTGATTCAGCAGCATAAACTGGCACAGCTTCAGCAACGGCAGCAGCAGCATTTGTTGCAACCATTTTCTCAGATGCAACAACCCCAAGTTGGTATTCCTCGGCAGCCTCAACTTAGGCCACCACTGGCACAGACTGGAATGCAGTTAAATGGTCCTGTTAGGACTCCTATCGAGAGTGGGATTTGTTCTCGCAGGATACTGCAGTATTTATTTCACAAGCGTCATCGTCCAGAGGTGAGTTTCTCTATAGTGTTAATTGTTTGTGGGATTATGGGGTACAAGCTCTTGGCAATACAATTTATTCGAATGATGTTTTCTAGAATAACCCTATAACATACTGGAGGAAGCTTGTTGAAGAGTACTTTGCACCTCGAGCAAGAGAAAGATGGTGTGTCTCTTCTTATGACAACAGAGGGAATTCTTCAGCTGCTGCTCCACAGAAAGCTGTGGTAATTAATACTTCACACCTACTTGTATTTTATTTCCCATCGTATACTGCTCTTTATTTCATGGCCGAACATCACTTTCTGCTTGATGTTCAGTATTAGATTGATTAGCATCAGTGTAAAGTTCTGCTTGGGTTACTGAAAACCACATTTAATTTGTTAAGTGCCGTTAATGGTAGAATATAGATCTTGTATGCACAACTTTTTGCTTTTTGCAGTAAAGAGTTCTATTTGTAGCCTGCAGCAGTTAAATTTTCTTTTTCTATATATAAAAATGCGATGGATACATTCATCAATTTTCTATTTCCTCTATGGTACAGGATACATGGCGATGTGACATCTGCAATACACATGGTGGGAAAGGATATGGTTAGTTGGTCTCTGTCAACTCCACCTGATGAATGATAACGGTTCTTTTATTTGTCCAAATTCTTAGTTTGCTCAGTTCATAGTTGTGATCTATTCTGGTAAGCTTCTTGTGGCTCTAAAGGTGGTCTTGCCATTTCAAACTAGAAAAATATAATACTAACAATTTGTTGATAAGCATTAAGAATGATAAAAATATCATGCAAAGATCATTGCCAAGTTGAAAATTAATCTCTGGATCAGCTGAATGTTTTTTGAAATGTATGAATGTCGCAAACGAAGAATCTTGAAGGATCTGAAGTTTGTAGCTCCTAGTCACAAATTAAGATTTTGAGCCCCCTGTGTTTAGTCTCAAATTGGAATCAAGATTCTTCACTCAAACACCCCTATTCTACCTGAGCTCTCCCAAACAGGGCCTTTGAACAAGGTGATGCCCTAGTGATTCTTGCTTTCTCACAGTGAAGCCCTAGTGATTCTTGCTTTCTCACAGTGAATCTCTGGTTAAATCAGATATGTTTTTATGTCTTCGTGTTATCTTTTATGCACTCTGCATGTGCTATTGAGATGACATATATGATTGCCTTAGTTTCTCCTTTCTGAGTAGATTTTTTCTTAACATCTGTACGTTATTCTCATAGATCATGATTTATTTCGTGCTTTTCCTATTTTCTGTTTCAATGTCTGCCATTAAGCTCACTAAGTTAACTTGATCTTTTTTTTTTGGTCTTTGTTCCATTTGGTAGAAGCTACCTATGAAGTACTTCCTAGACTCTGCCAAATTAGATTTGACCATGGTGTTATTGATGAATACTTATACTTTGACTCACCCAACGAATTCCGGTTGCCTAATGGACAAATGGTGCTGGAGCATGCAAAAGTTGTTCAAAAAAGTGTTTATGAACATCTACATGTTATACATGAGGGACATCTGAGAATCATTTTCACACCAGAACTGAAGGTATGTTGCTTATCTGTCCTGGTTGCTTGCACATGCCATTAGCAATTTTGGTAACATGACCATATTGTTTAGCATTTGTAGGCACTTAAATGTTTCAAATGGGTGGCAATTGATAATCATTCTATTTCCTCATTGCCTGTGAAATGTGTAGATAATGTCCTGGGAATTCTGTTCACGACGCCATGAGGAGTACATCACTCGCAAGACTATAGCACCACAGGTGGAGTTCTTTGTCCAACGTGCTGTTCCTTTAATTTTCGCTACAGTTTTTTAAGTCTATAATTTGGCAGGACACTATGGTAGTTTAATCCTCTTTGCCTATATGTATATATTGCTTGGCTATAGGATACAAATTTATATGATGTGGCATGAGTCGTTGGATCCTGAATTATTTATGAGAAAATTCCCTATTTATGCCTTTCGTTTTGGGCACTCTCACATTTATTTCTTATCTCCTCTATGTTTTGATTTGCCCTACAATATTTTACAGCTGCATGGACTCAGTATAAGATAAAAATATTAAAATTTGAACACATGACACATCCGATTTCTTATTCTAATGCGTATTCATTGTGGGTGCTACCCCAAATGCATATTCCTTGTACCTGAGTTAACTCCTCTTGTATGGTATGCCATAAACTTTGGTGACTGTTATATCATATCTTCTACTCACCCTTCTGTTTTTCCAGGTTAATAATCTGCTGCAAGTTGCCCAGAAATACCAAGCTGTTGTCAATGAAAGTGGATCAGCGGGGATATCAAACAATGATGCACAAACCATCTGCAACATGTTAGTGATCCTGTTTCACCTTCAGTACTTGACATTGACATCCACGTGTACTGAGCAAAGTTTTCTGGTTATCTAATTTATGTGGTTTCATCTTTTTCTTCTGTACTGTTAGGTTTATCACTGCATCACGGCAACTGGCAAAAAATCTAGAGCATCACACCTTAAATGAACATGGGCTTTCTAAAAGATATGTACGCTGCCTGCAGGTAGTTAGAATCCCCCTTGTATCTTTTTACAGTTCAAGTACATACATATGCATGCAGCATGCTGATGGTTGTCTGTCCTTGTCAGATATCGGAGGTGGTGAATCACATGAAGGACTTGATTGAGTTCAGCCACAAGAACAATCTTGGTCCTAAAGGTATGATGATTGTGCACATTTATTTAATAGCGTCTTCAATTTTCATTTAGTTGTCAAACATTTAGCTGTGTGAATTAGTTTTTTTTTTCTAAATTATTAGGTTCTTCCTTGCTGTTTTTCCCACATTTTGTATAAAGATGGTTGGATTTAGTATTAAAATCGGAATTCTGTCTTCAGAAGAAATTGAATTTGTAGGTCTTGTTTTATAATAAAAATCTACAGCACTGGAAATCCACCATTTTGACCATAATGGGCTGTACCCAGACAGTTTGATGCGATAACTTGGTAGACATGGTTGTTTTTGGCTTACTCAAGCAGCAAGAGTTTTTTTTTGCGAGTTATGCAGTAGAGTTGAAGAATACCAATGGATAACAGGTAGTAATGTCTGTACACATGGTTTATGTAGTGGGAAGTTGCGCATCTCATTTATAATTTGTGTAGCTTCGTTTGTTTTTTCAGCTGACATCAGCGGAGCAATAAACAACAATTAAAAAGAAACAATATGAACAATGACAAAAACTGATTGCTGATTGGATAGTATTGTGATCTTTAGTATGGAGTGCACCTTCTGTTTGCCCCATTTATCTACACTGCACTTCTAACATTTTTTTCTCTGTTAATATGCAGAGAGCCTGAACAGTTATTCGAAAACCATGGCAAAGTTTCAGAATATGCATGATTCAAGACAGCTCATGGCTGCTGCTAACCTTGCCAGTAACCAGAGCAACACCAAACTAATGGGGGTCAAACAAGAGACAAGTACTTCTGTGAACAATCAGACTCCTGGTGTCGGAACCATTGGCAATAACACTCTACAGAATGCCACACCTCTAAACAGTTACCAGAATATGCTCAGAAGCTCCAGTGCAAATCCAATTTTTCTGCAGCAGGAGGCATCAAGTGTCTTCAAAGGTCCTACAGCAATGCACAATGGCATACAGCTGGAAGCGGCCAGATCCTTCCGTGGACCTAACCAAGTGCAGTTCCAACACCCCGCGTCATTTCAGCAGCCTATGCCGCAGCAAAACAATTTCCAGGGCTTTGGTGTTAACCCACAATACCAGCAGCTTGTGCTTAATCAGCTTCTGCAGGAAGTTAAGAATAATAACAACCGCACAAAAGCACAGCAACCGCCTCCAGATGCACCTAATGCGAGCGGTGGTCTTGCATCAGGAGTTGCTATCCCCAATGTTGCTGCTACTGGGGAGCAGGGACAGCATATCAATAATAATAATAATAGTAACCATAACGGCACAGTGAAGGGTGCTGCTCCAGCTGGTACTGGCCCTAGCAATGTGATCAACAATAGCACAGCCAGCATTGCCCCTGGCAGAAACAACAGCTTCAAGTCGGTGAGCAGCAGTCCAGCTGCTGCCGCTGCTACCGCTGGCAATGCCGTGAACTCAATGGTCGATGATTCCTTCCTTCAACTAGAGGACCTTGATGACACAGTCACTAACGCACTGGTGGAAAGCGGACTGTTCGGTGCAGGACAAGGGTGGTAGTGCCTTGCCGTGGTAACATGTGAGCATGTCGCACGGTATATAAACGTCTCACTACTCTTGAGTTCGTTCGCCGTAAACGCCAAGCAACAATATAAGCCTGATTGGTGCTGGCAAGTGCTTTGCCACCCTTATCTTTCTGTGACAATTTCAGATGATCTTATCATACACTGATGTAACTCCAGATGTGTGAGTAAGATAGTGAGTTGGATTTGGCTTGGGGATCGGGAGTGCAACCTGTAGCTGTTAGCGTGTGTATGGCATGTTTCTGAATGATATGATGTGATCATCTCAAGGTCACAAACATTACCATGTATATCATTTTCATGCTATAGGGAGTGTCAATTATAATCTCCTGTTATCTGGCACAGGGTGTGTGTTTCCCATGGTTTCACGTTCGTTCTGCACTCCGGATTGGCGTCCCTGTAAGCCTATGTGGAGCACTTGAGTAAACATCTAAGGGCGTGTTTGGTTAAATATAGCAGCAGAGGTGCTTGGCAGACAACTTTTTCCAAACCGGAGGATTTAGGCCCCGTTCGCTTGAGCGAATCAGTTAGTCATTCAGCAGTGTTTTTCTCTCATAACAAATCAGCATCAGCAGCAGTCGTAGAAATGATCAGCCGAACAGAGCCTTAATCGCTTGCGGTAAAGATGCGTTCAATAGAGGTTCTTACGGAAATGTTCTAGGTCTAGATTCTCACGAAAAGGAATTTAGCTACTGTTGAGATCGTTTGGCAACTGGATTATTACCTACTATTGGAAAAGGAATTACTATTGAATTGAAATAATTTGGCAACAGGATTATTACCTACTATTGAAATCGTTTGGCAACTGGATTATTATCTAGTACTATTGAAATCGCTTGGCAACTGGATTTAGTTTCTTAGAGTAGTAGAAAGTAGTGAGAAAAGAATCCCTGGGTATTAGGCACGGTTTTCCAGTGATTCCACTAGGAAGTTCTTATATCTAAAAAAGAACTATGAAGGTTCTATCCCACCAAACGGCCCATAAGTATCCAATGCATCATAAATGGCTCGAGGTATTCTTTTGCATAATGCATCGCACAACAAATACACAAAGTCATGGCAAAGAGAAAGAACAAGCTTCTAATAAACAACTATAAGATTGTGATGTGACTCTTAAAAGTACATTTCCACAAGCCAAAGGTAAAATAAAAACACCTAAAACTCTTTTTTTTTCTTTTTTTTTTCTTTTCTTTTCCATGGGGGTGATCAAGCATCTAGACTTCCTAATTTTTTTTCTCCTTTTGGATTGATTTTTTTTCATTTTCAGTTTTCTTGGCGCTAAAAAATGTAGATGATGCAACCAGCCGGGTGACGCATCATCATCTTATCAGCTCCGTTGGTGACGTGGTCGGATGCTAGGAACGTCCAAACAGTTCATATTTGCATACAGGGCATGTCTGTTTTCACAAAACAAGGAGAAATTCAAGCTCAGAAAAAAGAACCATCATAGTGAATAAATCCCAATCCACTGCAACAGCAGTAACAATTTGTTATTACTTCCTCCGTCCACAAAAGAATGTAATTCTTGTTTTTCGAGAAGTCAAGCAGATTGAACTTTGACTAAATTTATATAAAAAAGTACAAACATTCATAGTACAGAATAAATACCATTAGATTAGTTATAGAATATATTTTCATAAAAAAAATACTTGAAGTTAAAATGCTAATAATATTTATTATAAATTTGGTCAAACTTGAACTACTTTGACCGGCACATATCCCATAATTACATTATTTTACGGACGGAGGTAGTACAAACAAATAGCACAGGAAGAGGATGCTTCATCATATGCAGATTTACCTTGTTGACCTTGAGCCATTTGGTGACACAAGCTGCGTGGTAGTGATGCCTGCACGGCAACGTTATCATGGTTTCACGGCTTCTGAAAGTGGACAAGCAGATAGGGCAGCTGCATCCAAACAAACCCCAAAAAACATCATCAGTGATGCCATGGAAATTTCACTCTTTGTCGTCAACATTAGAAAAAACAACTCACATGTTGTAACATATGAATCGATATTTATGGCCCGAGTATATTTGTATATTCATACTATTCTTAAAGAGCAAACTTGCAATAATGTGAACTGAAAAAAGGGAGGCATACACCTACTCTTCATGGTTTGTTCTCCGGGAGAAAAACCCTGATGCCTTGACTGACTTGTACTTCCATGGCTGCAGATAGGAGATGAGCTCATCGGATAAACCTCTGTCCTCAGTCCCCACAGATTCTACAAGTGCCTGTCTTTGCTGCATCACCGAAAAGAGGGCAGGAAATCAGTGGCCTTTCCAAATTCCAACCCAGGTGTAAAGGTGCACAGTACATGCATAGTTCTATTTTGTTCACAAGCTTTACATGTCACTTGAAAAGAGGAGGGAAAAAAAAGAACATTCCATAGCCACAAACCTCATAAGTCATGTTGTCTGGATCAACATCATCATCATCACCATTACCATCCTGCCTGTCAGCCTGCAGACACAATTATCAGAATCTTCAGTTCTCCACTTTTCATATCTTTGAAGAATAACTAACTAATTCAGAAAGAAAGATAGGTACATGTTGAGCCAAGTTGAGCAGTGCTAAAAGAAAAAAAAAAAGTTCAGCAATCACCTCTTCCTCTTCATCGTGATGGTCATGCTCATCGTCAGAGTCAGATGGAGACGGCACGCAGCTGATATCTGAACAATCGTGGCAGCGACAACACAAGAACCACAATTATGAGATGCGACGACCGACAGGCACAAGAATCCGACGAGTGTCACATCATGTAAAAACGAAACGCATCTGAATTTTCTGAATCATCATTCATAGGCAGAGCAGATCATACCATCGTCGTCGTCTTCGACGCTGAGGTCCTCCATCTCCTGCTGGAGCTGCTTGACGTACTCGAAGTCTGAGGCGATCTGTTGATCCATGCCTGAATTCCTGGTAGAAGTTGCTGCTGCAGCAGTGCTGCTCTCTCCATGGTATTCCTGTGACTGTGAATAGTCATACGGGCCCCTGGGTCCTGCACCTCTCATATGGTTCTGCTGGTTGCTGTATGCTCCTTCCAAGATCGATTGGTGTAAACCCTCCTGCAATTGTGAAATCTCTCTCAGTAATCCGTAATTGTTGCTTGTTTATTAGCCTATTTTCTTTTTCAGTCGAGACTGAAATCCTACTTCCAAAGCTACAAGAACGAAAGCTACGGAAATGATACGCAGGTCAGAAGAAACAAAGATACAAGGCTGACAGAGACGCCATGTTTATGCATGCTTGTGCTGAAGATTTGGAGGCGAAGAAAGGGCTCGTACCTGGCCAGGAAGAAGATCGGCGAGGACAAACTGGAGCAGCTCGTCGTCGAGGTCGTCAAGGCTCACCTCTGCCACCGTGCTGCGGGTGGGCGAGTTGGCGTAGTGCACGGTGACCCTTCTCAGGACCCCGGACTGCCCCACGGTGGCCATGATGGGCCGGCCACCGAGACAAGCGTGAGCCGATTACCTGCAGCCCATGGCACAACATCTCTCATAATCAATTGGGACCAAGAAAGTCTCTGATCAGCAGGAACAAGAGGTAATGTAACCACCTCCGTAACAACTTGGTTGATGTGAACTGTTATAGGCCTAAGCCTAACACTAGTGATTTTAATTTGGGAAAAGACTTTTTTTTTGAAGGAAACTCATCCAAATCTCTCATGTTCTTATGAATCATGCAGTGTGCATAGCTGAATTTGCAAGAAAAAAAAATCAAAGAAGAAGGCACTCAAGAGCCAAGAACATGGAAAGACCGTACCGGTGAAACACAAATTGAAGAGCAGAATTGAAGTGCGAAAACAAAAAGGGAGATCAAAGAAAGATGAAGAGGATGGGAGAAGGATGCTTGGTGTACCTCTGTTTGTGTCTCTTGTTGTCTCCTCTCTTCTCTCTCAACTCAAGGTTTGTTGAAGGGATGGATGCTTTGTTAATGGGAAGAGTGGGTGGCTGCCTCAGTGTTTATATGTAGAGACACACAGGTCGCTCTCACTGTCTGTTTTTAAATATACTTCCATGGACAAAAGAACAACAGTGTTTGAGCTTTTATACGTTCCGGCCTGATGAGCCTCTCATTGTCTCTGAGTTTGATTTTACCAACCACAGTAAAATCTTGTCAGTGAGTTTGTTCTCATCCTAATTCTAGCTTGCCTTGCGTTTTCAGTTGTGGAATACTCCTGTCTGTCCGTTTATTTCTGGAGAAAGGCATCGAACGGCAATTTCACATTTAGGAACCTTGGTGATGCCCTTTTTCTTTTTCTTTTAAAAAATCAAGGATTTAACCCTGGTTGGGCCGTCAGCGTCACAACTGAGGCACCACCATTTCATTGCTCATAACAATTCAACATACGTTTCTGAAAAATAAATCACAATTGCAATCCAACATTGGTTTTTCAAAAATACATCACAATTACCTGAGCTTGAAATCTCATCCAATCAGACGGTGAGAATAGAAGGCTTTTATTGAGAAGACAAGAGTTTCTGACGGAGGATTTTTTTTTTTGGTTTCATGAGTGAGTCACATGCACTGTTCTTCCTCCCCCTCCTTTGCTTGGCAGTTCCAAGTCATTATCATCCATGACTCCATGGATCGCGTCGAGACCATGTGGACACTTGCATTGCCGTCCATGTGAGCCGTTGCACTTAGTTTAATTTAATGCATCATTGTTGAGTCAAGGTCTTCTGCGACGACGACAACTGCAGACAAAGAAATACTAAAAATAAAAACGGACCACTAAAAGCTTCTGAACCAAGCACCGGTAGCAACTGTGAACTGACCTCACCTCAGACAATGTGGCTTGATAGCACAATCGGCGATGACTCGGAGTCTTCAGAAGATAAAGATCAAGACATATCTTAAGCGCAATTGCGATCATGATCGCGATAGGAATGGTTAATGACAGCTGGATCTTTTGAAACTTGTTAGTTCTTGGAAGAAGGACCCCAATATGGTTGGCCAAGCCCAAGATTTTGTACTTCAAGCATGATGTCTGTTCATTTCTTGCAAACTAATACTGTCCAAGTGCTTCAAATCCTAGAGCGCGTTTAATTTGTCGCGCAGCAAATCTTGGTGTTTGGTGCAGGAACCTTCATCTGAGATTCTCAGATCAGCTTCTGGTACACACAAAAGAAGATCCTAGCTAGTGCCAACAAGAAGCAGATATAGAAAACCCTCCTTGCTTTTAGACCATGCATGTGTCCATGTTCAGCACAACAAATTCTTGGCATCCACTGATGAAATGATCTGCTCACACACACACACACACACACACACACACACACACACACACACACACACACACACACACACACACACACACTCACTAGTATACTAGACCAGTGACCAGTGGTAGTATATATGTGTAGGAATCTATTGACATGTTCCAGCCGGACACTGAATTATCTTTACATCAGTAGGTGGCAATCCCTTTCACTTCCAACGGCGACATCTCATGCATGCCTCTGCCCTTCATAGTGCCTACCATCCAATCAGTGTAAGACAGGGCGGTGGTGGATTATCATGTGGTTAAGACACCGACCACCCTACTACTGATCTCTCGCCATTACTCACTGACCACGACCTCACACACAATCATTCTGTCAATTTCATCACACGAAATTTCTGGGCAGGATCGCTGCACGTCAACACGACATGAATGCGAAGATTGGCCACCAAGACATACATTGATACATGGAGGCCAAAGACTTGGAGCCAGTCAGGTCAACCATAAAGTAGTGCCGGCAGTTGGTGTTGCCAAATTGATTAAGCTTCTCTGTTCTTAAAATAATCTGGAGAAGGATACAAAGTAGTGTACTTTTTACTACCTGATGGTGTCATGGAGATAACTACAATAGCACAGTACTGTGTAGTAACCCAAAATTTCAACTCAAAGACATGGACAACTAACTATAAAGCAGTCTACTTCTACCATACATGATACATCTAAATGTCTGATTATTTTAGATAAATATCTGAATGTCTGATACATGGCTCAGAAGATGAGCCTAATCCCATTTGGCTTCTGACACTACTATTTCCACAGGGGAACAAGCATCTACTATCTGGTGTCTCCTGATTTCGGTGCGTCATCAAGCATCCAGAGCACTAACTTCCTGGATCAGCCAGCACTAACTTCCTGGATCAGCCAACATTTCAAATGCAATAGGACCAGACACAAAATCATAGAGCTGATTATTTCAACAAGAGAAACAACGACAAAAGTAAAAAGGAAGATGTTGCGTCATGTTCATTTCGTCAGCATTTACAAGTCATGTCAAGCGTCTAACGTAATGATTATGCTCCTAATTGTGAAACTGACCCGGTGAAATTGTTCTTTTTTTCCACAAGCACATGGCGATCTGAACATTGACCAGTGTCCTTCTGGAAGTGTCCTACCTGAGCAAATCTTTCTGCTTGTTTGTGCCGGTACGTTCACACCTTAAGCAATCTGAACATTGACCAGTGTCCTTCTGGAAGTTTGACGGAATCCAGACTGATCCATAGTACAAAAATGAAGTTTTTAGCGAAAAGTTGTAAACTCGTTCAATATATGAGCCGCCACTAAAAGTTGTAAACTTGTTCAATATATGAGCCGCCGTTGTAGAAAGGAACTAAGGAACACAGTAAATCCAATGACATGACAAAATGTATACTGCAAAGGCAGAGAGCGTATCTTTTTAAGAAAGTGGAGGACAAATGAGGCTTCTTATGTCTCCCATTCGACAATTCCATGTTTGACTTGCTTCCAGGCTGCATCCAATATGAGGGTGATCACGAAACCACAGCTGCAAAGTGCTCTATAGAGACGACTATTAAGTTGTATGCACCGACCAATTCAACCCAAAAGTTTAAGCTGATGGGGAGAGGTGGACAATTCACTTATATTCCAACACTCCCCCTCACGTGGAGGCTCCCTCAGGCCTCAGACGTGGAATAGGAGCAAGCAGCAATTATTTAATTTAATTGCGCTAACTAGGATTCGAACTCGAGACATTTGGCTTTGATACTATATTAAATTGCATGTACCGACCAGTTCAACCCAAAAGATTAAGATGATGGGGAGAGGTGGACAATTCACTTATATTCCAACAGCAACCATGCGAATACGATGGACACAAATATGACGCTAATCATTCCTGCATCATACTTCCAAGCAATCTCATGCACAACCCCATGGTTTGAAAGTTCCTCTATGTCTTCCGCGATGAGCTGCCATGGCAAACGACGAGGTAGTAAGGTAGTTAGATAAATGCATCAAAGCAGAAAACATCAACAACAATAACAACAAAACAGAAAACATACACTGCATCAAAACTAAATCACTAAAACATATAAGCTTTCTCTGTAACTAGGTAAATGCCCATACGTTGCAACAGGAACACATAATACCACGATAACATATGTATGAGCCACGTGGTTCATGCTCAAACCTTTTCGCATCGCAATGCTCGTAATTTGCGACATGTTTTATCATATGGGTATCTGTAGACATATTACTATACATAAGGATGAAAACGGACAGGAACAAATGAAAAATAGATCTACCGTTTTCGTTTTCATATTTATTTAATGGAAACGGGAGCGGGAGCGGAAACGGTAGCGGGATAAACGGTTATACGAAAACACGAAAATGGACGGTAAGCAGGAACTTAAGCTAGAATTGCATGCCACACATTTAGTAACACAATTCTATATTTCTATAAGTCACACATGTATGCTGCGCTGCTAGTACTATGCTTGTTGTGTGGTGCCTATTGATCTGCATGCAGCACAGAAAAATGTGCATGCTTTCTGCCTTCACAGCTTCACGTAACCAATGGCAAGGCTGTGCTGCTTGATGCATGGTGCCGTGGTAGTGCGTGGTACAGTCCCTTTCACATCCCACAATCACACACGAGTACAGCATCAATAGCATCACACAATCACACGCACACGCAAGCAATGGTCTCTAGACTATGGTCTCTAGACTCATCTCGTCGTTGTGTGAGATCGAGAGGGAGGCAACAGCACGGAGCATGGCCCAACCGTGAATGGATGATTGGCAAAAGCTACGATGCATACGTGCACGCGGGCCGCCGAGCTTGCTGCGGACTGGGTCGGCCAGCAAGAAACAGGGAACTGGTGAACAATGTGCTGGGCTCATCCCGGCTAAGCTAAAAACGGAGTCATCCAGGATGAAAATGGGATACTGTAAATATGGACGGAAAACTCCTCATCCCGTTTTCAGTCCCGGCCCGGTGCACCCCGTCCCGTTTCCGTATTTCCCCGGAAAAAACGAAAACGGTCAGGAAAAAACGATATACGGTTGCGGACGGAACGGGATTTATCCTGTCCGTTTTCATCCTTAACTATATATCTCATCGTATCGGTCAGGTACTTTAGGGACAGAAATCGTGTCTTCCTCAAGGTCATTGTCTTGGACATTGTCATCATCTTCCTTATCTGAAATAACATTTAAGCCACAATAGTTTAGATAAAGTAGTGGAAGATTTGATTTCTATTCGGTCTTTCGCACAAATACCTTGTCCAGCAGATATGTATCCCTCATCCTCTTCAAATATATCTCCCTCATCATCATCTATGGCCATCAAAGATACGTGAGTTAGTAGAACTACGGGTAAAAATAAACAAAGGAGTTCAAATAGTTTATAGAATGTTACAAAATAGTGTAAATTACCACTGTCATCAAATAGTGGTGTTGTCGGTGCATCTGATGCAGGCTGAAGGCCAGGTCTTTATGATAATCATGTAATGACCATGGTTGAGTTAGATATAATATGGTATATAATATATGTCACCTAAATGAGATCACGAGGCATCAGTATTTACCATTGTTGGTTATGACTGATTGAGACAAAGGGTGTGTTATCGTTCAAGTGTTTTTCAGCCATGCATTCACAATCATCAAACAGTGGTGCCGTCGGTGTGGCTGATGTAGCCTGAATGTTGGATCCTGCCCTTTCTGTTAATCACAGAATGAACATGGATCAGTTAAGTATAATATGGTATATAGGTCCCCTAAAAAGGATAATGAGGCATCAGTATATACCGTTGTTGGTCACGGCTGATTGAGGCAAGGGTGTGTTAGCATCCACTCGCCCTTCAGCCATGCAGTCACCATCTTTATTAGATGCCCTTGTGTTCGAACCAATGCGACGCTCAAACATCGTGTTACGACGGGTCAACAACGCATGTCTTTGTCCAGATGGAACATGTGATCTTTGTGTCATATGGCTAGACACTAACTCATCGCATCCTTCATCATCGACCTCGTCATGAGGCGGAGGGATATAAAGAGGTGTTGCACTGGACTCTGGGATAACCTAATCACTGGATTTTGTAGTAGATGAGCTCCAGATGCACCCGCAGTTGGCCACACAACCTCGGGAATAAACAACGGGTTCTCCATGACGATAGACTCCAGGTGTAGGGTATGCTTCCGCATCTCTCTAATTTTTTTGTTAGATCTTTTAAATGCCTCCTTACGCTTGGGTCCACTATTATGCAGTCTTTGATGCTCACGCCTTGATTCCATTTGTTCGGGTGTCGTATTGTAGCTCTCACTAAAGTAGTTACTTCGTGATATACTTTGCACACGTGTTTTATCAGCATAGGTACTAGGGGTATTGGTGAAATCAATTGTGCTCTCCTTCGCTATAGTCTCCATTTCTAGCTCATCTATCAATGTAATCATATAAATGCAACCATTAGCTTTATTGAGTCATTATTGCAATATCATTTTCAAGGACCTAAAATATTTCAGCATCTTTAATTACATGATAATCGAGTGGACATATTCTCATCAACACAATTGTTGGTCTGATAGGAATCATTCCTATGGAGCCAATCATCTGTTTCAACAGGATCCATGTTTTCCTTATTTGATGTAGCGTCATTATCTACAAAATATTTACACATTACATAAATCCGTAAGAAAATAAATACATGTTAGTTCATCAGTACATGACAATGCTAATATGTTAGGATTCCTTACAACTGGTCGTTCCAATAACATGTTGATTTTTTCTTTGATGATAGGCTTCACGGAGCCTCTTATTAATTGCATCCTTTTGTTGTTGCCATCGAGCTCTATCCCTTTCCCTCTTACGTACATGCCATGTAATCTTTGATACGATGCTATATTACCTTCTTTGGAGGTGTTAGTCTTGTCTCCCAATAGTGCACGAGAATTATTATCCATTGTATGAATATATCTATAATAAAATAATGCAATTAGCACTTAAAGGCTATAATGAAAATCAGTATTGAAATCAAAGATGTATCAAACAAAAATAATTAATGCATTTTATTTCTTCATGACATCAAAAGGGATGAGGTGTAAAAACTATCCCTAAGATAAAAAAAATAATTAGCATACATAACCCAAAAAAAATGACAGAAACTGCTGCAAGGTTAATTTATGGTATGATAATTAGTTTCTAAAGCATGGCAGTGTGCTGCAAGAAGCAAAGAGGTGGCAGTAGGCTAAGTGCACTATAATTTTTCTGAATTTTATTCATGCTGCACCAGGCCAAATGCAGTAGTAACTACACAACCAGGTGAAGGCATATGTCATGTTGCAGTTCTGAAAGAGACCTAGTTTGTACAGCATGGCAGTTTGCTGCAAGAAGCAAAGAGGTGGCAGTAGACCAAGTGCACTATAATTTTTCTGAATTTTATTCATGCTGCACCAGGCCAAGTGCAGTAGAAACAGGGTTCATCAATGAGTTAGAGAGCCATGAAAGTTCCTAGCTACAAACTCAAAATGGTTAAGTGAGGTAGTTGTGAAATTTCTACCAACTCCAGTACTCAATCTGTGTTCTTTTCAAACAGTGTTTATAAAAATTGCACATTGGTATGATTCCCGTAAGTCATAGGTTTCAGTTAGTACAGTTATGAACAATCTGATGAGGTTCCAGTGGTAACAAATAATTAGCAGCACTACTATGAAATCAAGAGGTCCTCCAGTGGTATAAACTAAGTCGTATGAAAAAACATGTGCCAAAAATCATGAACAAGCTTTCAGTAAAAAAATTCATGAACAAGCTGCACTGGAACACATGTCCATAGATTCATGAATAGAAGCTAATTTTTCATGATAGACCTTGGGATGCAAACAACTATACATGAATTCCATTTTGTCTGTGAAATTCAGAGCAACAAGGGCAATGCAATATACCGTCTGCCAACGAATAGTAGTGAACCAACAACTAATAGAATAGACCCTCTCGTCCAGCACTTACAGAAATAGCTTGCAAAAAAAAACGCACCTGCACAAGCTTGACAGGACCTGTATTTTTGAAGAGTGATCTGCATAAGTATCAAACCATTATCTCCCTGTTAATCTTTCGATCATTCTATACTCTGAAAAGCAGAAAACTATACAAATTACTTAAGTTGATATATTTCGATCACACAGAGAGCAGCTTCTCTTATTGTCTTACCTTACGAAACAGAAAAAATGTTCTACCACTCAAGATGATCCAGAGTAGAAAAAAGTGAAGTCTGTGTTTTGTTATTTCAAGAAATTTGTAATTGTAAGTAGAAGTGAAATTCTGCAAGCAGATATGATCACTAAACAACAAAATTATAATCCTGAAAATATTCAGGGAATGACCATTATTTCATATACATGACTACTTGGCTGTGGGCAGACCGTGCTTTAGTTTCTGCTTCTTATGATTGTTGCATGCCAACACTCGACGATTGGTGCATGGATTCAGACGGTGTATCCCTCAAACAAGGTTGGTCCCTGAGATAACAAAAAAAGTAAGGAAAATGTTGGCAGTACTGACAGAGATAACACTGCAGATATCCAAATGCCTAATAATGGCCTATAGTTACAGTAGTGGCACAAGCAATTACTATGTAGTAACTCATTATCTTGGAACTTGACTACTCACTGATTTGACAACAACCATGTTAGCATTTTGTGCCCTTTTCATTTTTTTTCTACTACTAAAGACTGTCATTTAATAAATTATTGTCACCTGTTATACACTTATAGTATCATATTTAAAGAAATCTGTAATCCAGTACGTTATGTGATACTAACTCATGTGAAGTGAAAATTGGATTCTAACTCTGCTGCAAAGCAAGAAACCACTATTTTGTAAACGTTGGATTTCTCTAAGATGTAATATCTAGAAGCAGAAGGTAGAACAATAGGAACTATAGCCATACCAAAATTCTTATTTATCCAAAGCAATTAAGTGATATTGATTCCCCTGTACACATCATGATTCAGGAGTAGTGCTGACGGTAACTATTATCAGGCCTAATTCACCTGTTCCATTGCTAAGATATAATTTCCAGTAATGAAAGCCCAGTTGGAATATGCATCAAGTATGACTGAGGAAGAGTTAAAAGATCTGAACCATGGAGCACAACATAATTGTCTTATACTCAGTTTCCAAATATTCAGCAGGCAATTGATCCTTGTAAGGTTATTGATCCTTGTTAAAAAAAAAACCTCACACAGGGAATTAAGCATGCAAAGGTAACCAGATCTTTCAGTACTGGTATCAACGGCCCCCAATCACTCTTGCCTGAAAATTTTCTTAAAATGGGTGTTAATTAATTCTTTCAAATGCCCCGTTCCCGGTGCTGCTAGTGTAATAGAAAATGTCGAAAAATGAAAACCAAGGCAATCATCAACAACATAATGCAGCCTTTATGTGCAGCCTTTACTTGCAGCCTTTTTGTTGTGCACGTTAGAGTAACTTCAATTAAAAAACTGTAAAACTGAATTTACTCAAGTTTGAACTTCACCAGGTTAGCGAAATCGTGAATGCCTGCAAGACCGAAATTGGTTGTTGCTTCAGAATCTTTCAGTTTGTCTCGACGAATCCGAATCTTGAAACAAAGAATGCACCACCGAACAACCAGTTAACAGTATGTCGATGGTGAAAAGTACATATGCACCACTTGAAAACCCCTTACTTATATCATAGTTCCTGACTGGTTATATCAAACTATTTTCCTGACTTGTAATATGTTTTTCGTAATTTAACACATTATACCAAACTATTACTGAACTATGGTTGTACTGATGTTGAAGCACGTGTCATAATTTTTAGAAAAGAATAAAGCTAACCAGATCATGGATGTAGATATACCTATGTTGATTTCCACTTGTAATTCCTAAGTCTCTACCTGCAGTAAAAATTAATTCTTAGGCCAGAACCAGAAAAAGATGGAGCGAAGAGCAGGGATACATGTTTTGCATTCAGTCAATCCAAGGTTATTCAGAAGTAAACTCAAGGTAATCAATGTAATTTCTTTATAATTTTCAGTTAATTCTAGCATTCAAAGGTTTCTCACATCTAATCAGGAGTTCAGGACTCAAGGTAATGTCTTTTTGCAGGTAGTCTAAACTGTTTGCTTACTCTTATATCTCCATTATCGAATACTATCGAATACTCTCACGTCTAATCAGGACTCTTACACACACCAAATGCAGAAAAGCCATGGTATAAGCAACAGGGCCGGGACTCGTAAGGATGGCAATGCATTTGTAGCCAATAGGCATCACCCATCATCAGAATTTTGTTTACGCATGAAAAAACCCGAACTCATGTACTGGTCACCTAATCAGGACTCTTACTGTCACATCTAAGGTTTTCAGAAAACTCACTGCTGCCTCTGTCAACTGCAGTTTTGTGCCTAGAGATAGAAAGAGGTGTTGTTGTTGTTGTTGTTTATAATTGCGTACAGCCGTAAGTGATCCTTGCCAGCAAGTGGGTCGACAACGAAGGTGGGGATCTCGTCCATGAGCCCGACAAAAAAATAGGCATAGTTTTTATGCATCTGAGGCTAAGTCTAGTGCTATACCACTATGTTTTACCCATTCCAATAGGTCTATCTAGTTGCATTGCTGTCATTTCGCATAAACTAATTGAACTATTTTTTTCAAAGCAACCTGATGTCTGCCTTTGCCTAAAACACAAGCACAGGACACACATTGGTATATTGCAAACAGGAGGTGAGCATGCAAGTTACCTGAACAAGCGATAGATCGCGATTGCTACTGCAAGGAAGATGGTGAAAAAGATGGAGCAAAGAGCAGGGATACATGTTTTGCATTCAGTCAATCCAAGGTTATTCAGAAGTAAACTCAAGGTAATCAATGTAATTTATTTACAATCAAGGCATTAATTATCTCATATCTTCCAAATCACAATATATGCCAAGCTACTCAAGAAGAATAATAAAGTGCCTGCAACTGCAGGGCCAAGCTACTAAAAAATTATCAGGATCTACCAAGTGACTGGAAGACTTTCTTAAGTCGTTTCAACATAGCCGGTCCCAAGCCCGGGTAAAGGAGGAGGGTGTGTTAAGGTCTGGCGAACCAACAGTAAAAAAACAGCCACTCTCATGGATTTGAAACCCACAAGAGATTCGTTGGAGCGTAACCCTCTTAGCGACGCGCTACATCGGAACCCGGGTGTGGTGTTAAATGGGCAAGGGCCGGGTCGTCATCCCCTTAATGGCGCGTCGTATCGTGACTCGGGTACGATGAAAAATGAGCAAGGGTCGGGCCGTCGCAACCTTAGTGGCGCGCTACATCTACGCCCGGGTGTAGTGAAAAATGAGCAAGGGTCTTCGCACTTCCCTTGATGGGTGCGAAGGGTAAGGAAGCTAGCCGAGCCAACTAGGATTCGTCTAGGTAGCTGGAACGTAGGGTTCCTAACGGGTAAGCTAAGAGAGCTAGTCGATGCAGCAATTAGAAGGCGTGTAA
This sequence comes from Saccharum hybrid cultivar R570, assembly GCA_038087645.1. NCBI lineage: Eukaryota > Viridiplantae > Streptophyta > Magnoliopsida > Poales > Poaceae > Saccharum > Saccharum hybrid cultivar. The sequence goes on along the minus strand of JAQSUU010000262.1, from coordinate 1,898,837 downwards.
ATATTCTATGCGTTCAGGAGACTAAATAGAAGGGCCAGAAGGCGAAGGAGGTGGAGGATACTTGCTTCAAACTTTGGTACACGGGGACAACATCGGGTAGGAATGGTGTAGTTGATCGATAGGAGCCTTAAGGATGGAGTCGTTGATGTTAGGAGGCAAGACGACCGGATTATCTTGGTCAAGCTGGTAGTTGGAGATTCGGCTCTGAATGTGATCAGTGCATATGCCCCTCAGGTAGGTCTTAGCGAGGGCATCAAGAGGCAGTTTTGGGAAGATCTTGATAACATGGTTAGTACCGTGCCTATCAGCGAGAAACTCTTTATAGGAGGAGACCTCAACGGCCATATTGGTGCGATTAATGTAGGTTTCGAGCGGGTGCACGGAGGGTTCGGGTATGGTAGTAGGAATCAAGAGGGAGAGGATGTTTTGAACTTCGTGCTGGCCTATGAATTGTTGATAGTGAACACTCTCTTTAGGAAGAGGGAATCTCATCTAGTAACCTTTCGTAGTGGACAACACTCGAGCCAGATCGACTTTATCCTTGCAAGGAGGGAGGATAGACGTGCTTGCTTTGATTGTAAGGTGTTACCTAGGGAGTGTGTTGTCCCTCAACATAAGCTTGTGGTGGCGGACTTTCGCTTTTGGGTACGTGTTCACCGGGACAAACGGGCCAAGATTGCGAGAACGAAGTGGTGGAAGCTTAGAGGGGAAGCAGCGCAAACGTTTAAGGAGAGGATGCTAGACGAGGGGCCTTGGGAAGAAGGAGAAGATGGCGACGACATGTGGCTAACATGTGTCCGGAAGGTGGCTTCGGAAGTGATTGGCGTGAGTAGGGGAGGCAAACGGAAAGCGAAAGACACATGGTGGTGGAATGACGAGGTGCAAAGAGCTATTAGGGAGAAGTAGTGTTTCAAGAGTCTCCACTATGACAAGAGTGCAGCCAACATCGAGGGCTATAAAATAGCGAAGAGGGTTGCAAAGCGAGCTGTAAGTGTAGCAAAAGGTCAGGCGTATGATGGTCTTTATCAGCGGTTAGGCACGAAGGAAGGGGAGAAGGACATTTATAGGATGACTAGAATCCGCGAGAGGAAGACAAGGGACATCAACCAAATAAAATGCATCAAGGATGAGACAGATCGACTTCTGGTGAAGGATGAGGAGATTAAAGATAGATGGAGAGAGTACTTCGACAAGCTGTTTAATAGGGAGAATGAGGGTCCTACCCTTCAGTTAGACGACTCTTTTGACGATGCAAACAGACGCTTTGTGAGGAGAATTCAGGAGGCAGAGATCGGAGAGGCTTTGAAGAAGATGAAGGGAGGTAAAGCGATGGGCCCTGATGGTATCCCCATTGAGGTGTGGAGATACCTAGGCGCCAGAGCGATAGTATGGTTAATTAAGCTTTTTAACCTTATTTTTCGATCTAACAAGATGCCTGAAGAATGAAGGAGAAGTATATTAGTATCTATCTTCAAGAACAAGGGAGATGTTCAAAATTGTACTGACTACCGTGGGATTAAGTTGATGAGCCATACGATGAAGCTCTGGGAGAGGGTTATCGAGCACCGTCTAAGAGTGACACATGTGACCCAAAATCAGTTTGGGTTCATGCCTGGTAGGTCGACCATGGAGGCGATTTTCTTATTACGACAATTGATGGAGAGATATAGGGAGCAGAAGAAGGACTTGCACATGGTCTTTATTGACCTCGAGAAGGCATATGACAAAGTACCGAGAAATGTCATGTGGTGGGCCTTGGAAAAGCACAAAGTCCCAACTAAGTACGTTACCCTCATCAAGGATATGTACAGGGATGTGGTGACGTTTGTCCGAACATGTGATGACGACACCAGTGACTTTCTAATTAAAATAGGACTGCATCAGGGGTCAGCTTTGAGCCTTTATTTATTTGCTTTGGTGATGGATGAGGTCACAAGGGACATACAAGGTGATATCTCTTGGTGTATGTTCTTTGCTGATGATGTGGTGCTAGTTGACGACAGTAGGGCAGGGGTTAATAGGAAGTTAGAACTATGAAAGCACACGTTAGAGTCGAAAGGGTTCAGACTTAGTAGGACTAAGACCGAGTACATGAGGTGCGATTTCAGCGCGACTAGGCATGAGGAGGGAGACGTTAGCCTCGATGGGCAAGTGGTGGCCAAGAAGGATACTTTTCGGTATTTAGGGTCGATGCTACAAAAAGATGGAGACATTGATGAAGATGTTAGGCATAGAATTTCAGCCGGCTGGTTAAAATGGCGTCAAGCTTCTGGCGTCCTCTGTGACAAAAGGGTGCCTCAGAAGCTGAAAGGTAAGTTCTATAGGACGGTGATTCGTCCGGCGATGTTATACGGTGCTGAGTGTTGGCCTATAAAAAGGCGACGTGTCCAGCAATTGAGTGTAGCAAAGATACGTATGTTGCGTTGGTGTTGTGGGCACACAAGGAGGGATAGAGTCCGGAACGACGATATTCGGGATAGGGTTGGGGTGGCACCAATTGAGGAGAAATTGATTCAACATCGGTTGAGATGGTTTGGACATGTCCAACGGAGGCCTCCTGAGGCGCCGGTGCGTAGTGGAGTTCTAAAACGGGCCGATAATGTAAAGAGCGGTAGAGGTCGACCTAAACTAACTTGGGACGAGTCCGTTAAGAGATATCTTAAGGAGTGGAATATCTCCAAGGATTTAGCTATGGACAGGAGCGCTTGGAGATTGGCAATCAACATGCCTGAACCGTGACCTCTTTTTGTCTTGTGCCCTTTATGTCCCTTTATGTGTCTCCTTGTTTCTCGTCTCTTTTGGGTTTCATCTCTAGCCTACCCCAACTTGCTTGGGACAAAAAGCTATGTTGTTGTTGTTGATCTACCAAGTGACTACTGAAAGTTTCACTATGTTTCAGAGTTTCTGTCTAGTCTCTCATGCAGGTAATGGCCAGCCACAGTGAGAAGCAAGAGTTAATGCCCAGTCATTGGAAAGTGTAGACAGGAAAGATGAAGAGAGGCACGGAAAGGAGGTTCTCATCAAAGAAGTAAAGTTGCGAGGAGCCGAAACCATTGCCTAATTGCCAGAAAATTGCACCTTCCAAAAAAAAATAGCAAGAAGTTAATATCATCACTGGTAGAAAAAATAAACAATCAAAATATTTTTTCCCCAATCATCATACTCGCCCCTGCACCAGAAACTATCCTGCCTTGATGTCTTGATCTCATCTGCAGAGCACCTAATGAATCGCTGTCGAATGATTTTGGTGGAAAATTCTAGAGTAATTTTTTTATCGATAAAGAGTTCCATGAATGCTTTGATTGACCATTTTTTTTTGTAGGATCAACATCTGGACAACAGAAACAAATCACTGAACCTCTGATTGTCAACTACCTTAAACTCTGAACCTCGGAATGTTGTACTATCTAAAGTGAGGTCTTGAACAGGGAGGCTACATGGGCAACTGCGTGACCTGACGAGATCTTGCCAACAGGAAGAGAATGGAGGGGATAACTTGAACTGGGAGGCTACTTGGGCAACTGCGTGACCTGATGAGATCTTGCTAACAGGAAGAGAATGGAGGGGAGAACCAGAGGGGGACTCACCAGGCGCTGGGGCCGCGTCTGTCCGGGACGCCGGTCTCCGGGGATGGGACGGTCGACCTGGGAGCCGCCGGGGCTGGGGCAAGGGAGCCGCCATCGATCTGCCGGCTGGGACCCCGCCTCTCGCCGGCGGCCGTGGAGGGCGTGCGCTGGGTGAGGATGAGATCCTCATCGTCTCTCCCTTGGTGGCGGCAGGCGCGGCTCCTTCTCCTTCTCGGCTTGGTGGCGGTGGATTGCTCCCTTCCTTTTTTACCGAGCACTGATTGGGGGGAGGGGGAGCCGGGAGACACGAGACGGAGAGATCGCGCGCTGATTGGGGGAGGGGAAGCCGGGAGGCGCTGATCGCACGCCGGGGGAGGCAGGCGAGCGAGCGTGTGATCGCACGCCTGTGAACGATTGGATTACCAATGTTTTAGTTGTAGAGAAGAGATATGGAGGATCAGAGCAAGTAGTCCGTGATTTTCTCAGTTTCTTCTCCCATAAAAGAGATAAAAGATGGTGATGGAAAAAATAGCTTTCCACTTCTGAATTTTCCAAGTTGACAAGTTCCATGGTCAGTGTGATGCTATCCAGGGTGTCATATACCATCTCGTATCTTGAATGCGACTTATCCTCAACCAGGAACGTGATCAATCTCAAGTGATTTTCTCAGTTTCTTCTCTCATAAAAGAGATTAAAGGTGGTGACGGAAAAATTAGCTTTCCACTTCTGAATTTTCCAAGTTGACAAGCTTCATGGTCAGTGTGATGCTATCCAGGGTGTCATATACCATCTCATATCTTGGATGCGACTTATCCTCAACCAGGAACTTGTGCATCCTACCATCTAACTCAATAAAGCTGTAACCAGCAGATTTCTTGTGATCTTTTTCCTTTAGCAACTTCCATACCTGGGCAACACCGTCCCATTTGCCACGTGACGCGTATATATTTGAAAGGATCACTAGGTTTGCTGTATTCTGCGGCTCCAGGTGCATTAGTTTTTCCACTGCTAGTTCCGCTAGCTCCAAGTTGCCATGGAAGCTGCAAGCTCCAAGCAACGCTCCCCAGATTACAGCGTCAGGCTCCATTGGCATGCTCGCGATCAGACTGTCAGCTTCTTTTAGCAGACCAGCGCGCCCCAGCAGGTCAACCATGCAACCATAGTGCTCGATTCTTGGCTTCAGACCGAACTCCTCTCTCATTGAGTTGAAGAGAAGCTTGCCTTCATCCACCAAGCCTCCATGAGTACAGGCCAAAATGACTCCAACAAATGTAATGCCATCTGGTTTAGCCCCTGTCATCTAAACAGAGTAAAATCAGCTTCAGGTTTACCAGTTTACCAACTACGACGCAATAGTCACTGAGTAGTTTGTGCTTCAAAACATATATTTGATTGTGTAGGTTAGAGCTGGGACTTGGGCCGTGCCATTTGAGGGCGGGTCATGGCACGGTCTTTTGGCACGACCCGAAGCATGGCACGGCACGAAATATTTTGGGCCGTGCCGGCACGACACGAACACGAGGGCCGTGCCGTGCCCAGAATCTCGGCACGGCGGGCTACATGGCCCGGCCCGCATCTTGGGCCGTGCTTGGGCCGGCACGGCACAAAAATGGCACGTACACAATTCTACAACTATACAATAGTATTTACTATACTACATCTTATCTAATTCTTGAATAGATTATGAAAAATCATTAAACTTTTATTAAAATAGTACACATAAGATATATATATATATATATTATATCACGAGTGGAAAAAGAAAACTAGTAAAAGATATTTTGAGGGCCGTGCTTGGGCCGGCACGACCCGAAGGCGTGCTAGCGTGCCACGGGCCGTGCTTGGGCCGAAGAAAAGATTTACCGTGCCATATCGGCACGGCCCGACGTACCTCCCGTGCCTAGAGGGCACGACCCGAAGCGGCACGAAGCACGAGAGGGCCGTGCCGTGCCGGCACGGCACGGCCCAAGTCCCACCTCTAGTGTAGGTCATCTTTGCAACTAAGTTAGATGCAATGCAACACAAATGGTTGAAGTAATAAGACTATCAAAAGACTGCAAGCAAGAAATCCGTACCCTCAATTTATGAAACAAGCCCAGCGCCTCCCTCCAGAGGCCATGCACAGCAAACGCCATGATCATCGAGTTCCAAGAACAAAGATCCCTCCGCCACCCGATGCCCCGAAACACCATCCAAGCCCGACCAATGCTACCACACTTGGCATACATCTGGACCAGAGAATTCGCGACATACACGTTCCTGAGCATCCCTCTCCCCCTCACATACCGCTCCACCTTCTTCCCCAGCGCCAAGGCCCCAATCGCGGCGCACGCGGGCAGCACGCTGCTGACGGTGACCTCGTTCGGCCGCACGCCCGCCCCCTGCCACATCTCCAGGAACGTGCGCACGGCCTCCTCGTGCCTCCCGTTCTGTGCGTAGCCCGACACCATGGCGGTCCACGACACCACGTTCCGGTCGGGCATTCCCGCGAACAGGTCCTCCGCGTCGCCCACCCGCCCGCCCCGCGCGTACGCCGACAGCAGCGCGTTGCGCGCAGCCGCGTCCTTAAGCGGTAGCTCGTCGAACACCCGCCGGGACTCCGCTAGGAGGCCGGACCTGGCGTAGGAGGCGACGAGCGCCGACGCGAGGTAGGGGTCCCCGGACGACGAGGCGTGCCCGGACTTGGTCAGCAGCGCGTGCGCGCACGCGGCGAACCGGGTTGACGAGGAGGAGGAGGGGGAGGAGAAGAGGAGGGTGAAGGAGAGCGGGGTGAGGAGGCGGAGGCGGTGCGCGCGCGCGAAGCAGGGGAGCAGCAGCGGGTGGCGCGCGGCGGCCAGCGCGTGGAGCAGGCGGTTGTGGAGCGGCGCGGAGGGCGGGCACGAAGGGTAGGAGTCGAGCAGGAGCGCGGCGTAGCGCAGGTCTCCGGCCGCGAGCACGCACAGGAGCAGCGGCTGCAGGCGGTGCTCCCCATGGCGGAGCAGCCGCGCGTGCAGCCGCTTCGCTTCCTCCATCGCCGCCGCCGCTGGCGGGGCTGAGATCGCACGTGGATGGATGGGTTTTGCCAATCGTCTCTGCGTCTCCTCATGGATCATCACGTTGGTATTGGGGTGGGCCAGATAGGCCGAGTCCGAGTGCGCCTATTAGGTGTCGATTACGCACCGAGATCTGAGTCCAGCCCATGTGCCTTCGAGTGGGCCGACCGTGTTGTACGGGCTGGATGGTGGCGGGCCTTATCGACTCGATTCTGCCTGCCTGGTTGGTGTAGTGAGTGGTCTCGTCGGCGTCTTGTCCGCCGGCCCCTGGCGCCGGCCTCCGCTCTCACTGCTGCCACCGGCCGACCGCCGCGACCTTCGAACCAACCGTGTATGGCACCAGCGTTGCTTGCCCGGTTCGCTGATAGCTCCGTTCGACGGCTTGGATGTTTCGATCACAAAGATGGTATATTTGTTGGACCACAAACTCCTTGGGCCATGGGCCTCGACAAGTCAAGAACAGCTAATTCCTCGGAAATGCTACCATTAAGACGTCCGAAAGGCCGGACGCCTCGCTCCACTAACTGTTGTATGTGTCGCTCATCTAAAAAACAAAATCAACTCCAGCACACCTCGCTCCGCTCCAGCCCTTACCCCTTACCCCCTCCTCATCCCTTGCCGCAGCGTACCAACACCTGGCGTGCTACCCCACCCGGAGCCCCCAACGCTCGTAGATCCGATAGCCCTCTCCCACACCCCGGTGAGATCCATGGAACAGGAGTGAGATCCACTCGCCTCCGGCGAGATCTATGGAGGTGGTGTGTCGGTGTTGCAGGGGAGTGGGCGGCTCTCCTCCAAACCAGCACGACGCCCTCCCCACCCCCGACGGCACCCTCTCTCACCCCGGCAACCGAGCTCCTCCCACCCTGGCAGCCATGGCACTCCTCGTCCCCCATCCCCCACCATCACCGCCGAGCCAGTCTGGTACTTGTGGCAGTGGTGCTCGTGCGCCGCCACTCGCCGCTGGCTCCGATCCCAACGGTTGGAATCAACTAGCCTAGGCTTCCCATCCCCTATGTTGCAAATGTATGTTTTAGTCGTTTTAAATGTATGCTGCAGTTGTTTCTTATAGATATTGCAAAAATAGATCGGGGGATGTTGCACATGTTGCAAGTGTTTTAAAAGCATGTTGCAAGCATTTATTCAAAAATGTTTCATTTGTTTGTAGATGTATATTGCAATCGTTTTTGTCTGGATATTGCATAAGTTTTTCACACATATGTTGCAACAATATGTTCAAAATATTTCAGTTGTTTCAGTCTTATGTTGCAGTAAGTGTTTTTTTCATGTTGCTATCTGAATGTTGCATATGTTTCACACACATGTTGCAAGTGTATGTCCCAAATGTTTAATCTATTTCAAATGTATGTTGCATTTGACTATTTCATGTTACAAGTACAGACCGCCGGTGTTGGTGTCCATGAGGGCGGGAAGGGCCAAGCCGTGGCCACTGACGCATGGAGGAGGCACAGGCCGCCACCAGCGGTGTGGGGAGAAGGTACAGGGCACGCGATGCTGTTGTGGAAGAGGCAGAGGTGAGTTTTCCGGACGGCCTAGAAGAGACTAGTGTGAAAGGTCTTGATGGCTAGAGGGGGATGAATAACCTTTTAAAATTTTCTACAAAGACAAGCTAAACAAGTTTATCAATATAACAAATAGCGAGATGCGATTTTTACTTAGCCTACGGGGTGTTTGCAAGCCACCTAACCAAATCACAATTCTAGTAATTGCACTCAACCGTACAAGTCAAACCGAGAAGGTAACTACAACTACAACTAGCAAGCTACACAAAGGAGCTACTCTAGCAAAGCTAACTAGCTAGCAAAGATAACTAAGAAAGTAATGCGGAGTTGAGTTAGTAGAGTTTCACCGAGGGGCGAAGTATTGAGCCAACCAAAATGATCAACAATGAATACTAAGACAACCGAACACCGGGATCAATCAATCACAATATGAAAGTGATGACACGAAGATTTATCCCGAGGTTCACGTGCTTGCCGGCACGCTAGTCCCCGTTGTGTCCCTCTTCACCACGTGGTTCGGTGGCTAATCGGTCTCACACCGAGCCTCTCAAAAGGCGCCACAAGAACCTACCAAATGGCAAAAGGTTGCAATGACACGAGCAATATACTAACGTTGTCTTTAGCGCTTTGCCGAGGTAGGCACAAACCCCTCACAATCACCGGAGGTGGCCAAGAACAATCACTAACTCTTGCCAACGCCTCCAAGCTGCTCCAAGCCGTCTAGGTGGCGGCAACCACCAAGAGAAACAAGAATCCCGCAGCAAATCAACCACCAAGTGCCAACTAGATGCAATCTCACAATGCAAATGCACTTGGATCACTCAATCTCACTTTGATGCAAAGAAGCAAGAGAGATGAGTGGGAGGGAAGTTGCTTAGCTCAAAATGCTCACAAGTATGTCAAATGTTCAAGAGTTAGAGCCTTGAGCCGGCCAACGAGTATTTATAGACGTACCCCTTCGAATATAGCCGTTAGAAACTTGAAACAGCCGAAGTCGTTCTGACTGGACGCGCTGGTCACACTGACCGGATGCGCCGGTCGCACAACGGCTAGCTGCGAAGCAACGACCGGACGCGCTCGTCGCGCAGACCGGACGCGCTGGGAACGACCAGACGCGCTGGTCCCGTAACTGACCGGACGTGCTGGTCAAGCCTCGACAGCGCTCAAAGAAATAGCGACCGGACGCGCTGTAGAACTGACCGGACGCCACAGTGCCAGCGTCCGGTTGGAGTCCAGTAAGCTCTCTGAACGATCGGACGCGTCCGGTCGACTGTGACCGGACGCGCTGCGCGTCCGATCATCAAACTGAAACACGCGCAGACGCTGAACACTGACCGGACGTGTCTGGTCAAATAGAGACTGCGTCCGGTTCAGCGTCCGGTCACCTCTGTGACCTCCGTTCGCCTTCGTTTCTTTTTCGACTTCCGGCGTAGTGAAAAATAGTCATTTCAACTCCTCGAAAACGCCTGAATCCCGCCTCGCAAGCTCGCGGGAGAGAGAGAGGACCCCAAACCCTCTCTATCGCTCAAACTCCACCGCCTTTGCAAACGTGCTAACATCACCAAGTGATCTCGCCATGTGTGAGTGTGTTAGCATTTTCATAATTATTTTTCGAGGCGTTATTAGTTCTATCCAAATGCATATGATCATGAAATGCACATCTAGAGGCACTTAGGAGTTCAATAGCCGCGTCATTCCCCTCTTTATAGTACGGCTATCTATCCTATAATGTAACCACACCCACTAGGTGTCTTGGTTACTAAAACACAACCCTTTAGCATATACCTTTGCCTTGATCATGTAGGGTTGCGTACAAATCCAAGTGTGGCCATCATGATCACCATGTCCATCTTGCCACCGAGCTTGGAATGTACTAATCCTCATATGCTATATACAACTTAGGCATATGATTATTACTTAGGCATTGTCACTAATTACCAACACCAAACTTAGGACTTTCAGAGTGCCGACCGGTGTGGTAGAGGTGGGGGCGAGTCATCCGAGCAGCGTGGGCAGCAGTTCCGATGCGAACGCAGGAAACAGAGCTGGTGCCGGCGTCACGCGAATCCGAGCGGACGAGGCGGAGCAGCCGTGGCATCCGTACGTCCGAGCACTAGTGCTGCCTCAGTACAAAGACGGCGGTATGTAAGGTCCTAAATAGCTAGAGGGTGGGGGTGAATAGCCTTTTTTAATTTTCTAGAAACTTTACTCAACAACAAATTTAGTATAAAAGATGGCGAAGCTAATTCTAGCACTAGCTCAACTATGCTAAGCAAGCCACCTATACAATTCTAGTTAACAAGGCTATGATCACTAATTCACACCATAAGCTAAGTCACTAAGCTACTTACTCCTATGTGATACAAACTACTCTAAGCACACTAGATAAGATATGGTGCAAGAATGTAAAGGGGGAGTGAATTGATTCTTATACCGACGGTGTAGAGATGAAATTTATCCAAAGAATCAATTACACACAATCACAATGAGAGTCCTCGGCAAGAGATGACATAATATTTTTTTTTACCAAGGTTCACTTGCTTCCCAGCAAGCTACTCCTCGTTGTGGCGATGCACCCACTTGATGGATCGCGAGCTAATCAACTATCAAGAGTTGAACCCTCAGCGGGTGTCGCACATCCACTCACAAGATGGGGATCCTCCAAGCCACGAGCTCCACTAGAGTAGCTAATTCGTGAACTCCCGCGGAAAAGGCTCAAGAACCCCTCACAATCGCTTGGTGAGGCTCGAACAAGTCTCCAATCGCGAGCTCAATCACCACCGCTGCTCCAAGCCATCTAGGGTGTCGGGAAACACCCAAGAGTAACAAGAAATCCACAGCAAACTCGAAGATCAAGTGCCACTAGATGCAACTCTTAATGCAATACACTTGAATCTCACTCAATCTCTCTAGAGTATGCAACCAAGTAAGGAGATGAGTGGAGGGGAAGTTCTCTAGCTCAAAGTGCGCCTCAATATCTCAAAAGTGTAAGAGAGAACTCCCCAAACCCAGCCACCATCTATTTATAGCGAAGGGGTAAACAACTAGCCGTTACAAGACGTCACAGTGAAAATCATGATGACTGGACGCACCGGTCAGGGTGACCGGACGCGTCCGGTCACTACAAGACAAGCAGCAATAGTGCACGTCAGAGAGAGACGTTGCTGTGACCGGACGCGCTACACCAAATGACCGGACGCGCTGCACCCGGTGTCCGATCGGAGTCCAGAGAGCTCCCCGCGCGATTGGACGCGTACGGTCGCACGTGACCGGACACACCACCGCATCCGCTTCGCGTCACGCCACCAAGCTACACAAGTGAAGCTAACCGGACGCTTTGGTCCCGGGGACCATCGGACGCTCTAGTCGCGCGTCTTTCCTCTGTGCCCAGGTGAACTGACCGGACACGCTGGTCAGGCCAGACCAGCGTCCGGTCATAAACCCTAGGCGCGTTGCGCCTCTGCCCTCGACTTGAGCTGACCGAACGCGTAGGTCCACCCTGGACCACGTCCGGTCCAGCGTCCGGTTGAAGTTTTCAGGAATAAACACTCCGGACTTTTGCCACCTTTTCTTGCCTCCGGCGCAATGGATAATAGGCATTTCACTTCCATAAAAAGCGTTAAATCCCATCTCGCAAGCTCGTCAGGAGGGAGAGAGGAACCCAAACCCTTCTCTACCGCTCAAACTCCACCGCCTTCACAAATGTGCTAACACCACCAAGTGTATATCATCATGTGCATGTATGTTAGCATTTTCACAATTATTTTTCAAGGCGTTACGTTAGCTCTCTACTAGATCCTAATGCAAATGCTCAAGATGATGACCTAGTAGCACTTGATTCACGAGCTAACCATGATTGCCCCTCTTGATAGTCGGTTATCAATCCTAAATCCGGTCAATCACTTCTCTACTCATCTTAGACCGGCAAAAGCAAACCCTATGATTATACCTTTGCCTTGATCACTTTGTTCCATGTCCATCGCCTCATGCTTGATCACCATGATCATCATTTCATGTGCATCTCCAACATGATCGTCATTTCATGTCCATGCACCATCTCTTTATGATCTTGTGGCCACCACTCCTTGCCACATACACCTTCATCATATGTGTTGCTTATGCCTAACTTAAAACACTTAACACATAGCATTAGCAATCTTGGTGTCATTAATTATCAAAACCAAACTTGGGCTTTCACGGTAGCAGCAGCAGGAGAAGATTGGAAGGGGGAAGAATGATTCAGACTTCCAGAGAACAACTCCATCTTCCTCTTCTGGCGTCTCTCTCCTTCCTCTACTCTTGAAGCCTCCTATCTGTACTTGTAGAACCTTGTAGAGATTCCTTGGGGTTCCTCGTTCTACTCTTTGGATCCCCTCCTTTGCTGCCACATCCCAGGCCCTATCTCTCTCAGATTTGTATCTAAATTCAGGCCTCATTTAGATGCCCGATTCGAGGCACCGAATTGCGACAGTGCGCAATAAATGCGCATTGTAGCAATTTTGTTTTATGTGGTAAAAATTGTGCAATTTTTGACTAATTAGACTCGAAATGTTCGTCTCGCAAAGTACAACAAAACTGTGCAATTAGTTTTTGATTTCATCTACATTTAGTACTCCATACATATGCCGGCATTTTGATGTGATAGGAAATCTTCTTTTTGCATAGTGAAATTTGGGGGTGAATTTAGGTATCTAAACAAGGCCTCAGTAGACTGCAGGGTGTGTGTTAACAGATGAGTGAGGGTGATGGAGGGCAACTGGACTGGACCAGCTAACAATAAAATCGAAAGCCTCTTCAATTGAGGTTCAGGCTCGCTGAGTGAGAATTCAGAGCCAGAGGACAGTGATGATACAGCAGCTAGCACACAGGCAGCATATCTAATCTACCAGGCTTTGCAGGTAGGAGTAGAGCACAATAATAAGGCCTCGTTTAGATAACAAAATTTGGAGGCAAACTTTGCATAGTAAACGTCGTGTCATACTGTAGTAATTTTGTTTTTATTTGGTAATAATTGTCCAAACACTGATTCGTCTCGCAAAGTATAACAAAACTGTGCAATTAGATTTTTATTTCATCTATATTTAGTACTCCATATATGTGCCGGTATTTTGATGTGATAGAGAATAGAAATTCTACATACCGTGTTTAGATCGGCTGAATTGGGAGGCGCTGATTTTGCATAGTGCAAGATTCTGCACTGTAGCATTTCGTTTGTATTTGTAAAATTTTGTCCAAACATTGATTAATTAGGCTCAAAATGTTCGTCTCGTAAAGTACAACAAAACTGTGCAATTAGTTTTTTATTTCATCTATATTTAGTACTCTATGCATGTGCCGGCATTTTTATGTGACGGAGAATCTTCTTTTTGCATAGTGAAATTTAGGGTGAAATTTGGTATTTGGTGGCCAAACTTTGGTATCTAAACATGGTCTAAGCAAAGGTCCTTGTTTATGTTCATGGACGGCAGTAGATTCACGTGTTGCAGTTGCTGGCTGGCCTGGAATCTCATCTCGATCGTCAATGCACAACATGCAGCAGCGAGCCAGCAAAGCAGAGGCCTTGTTTAGATAGCCAACTCGGTGGTGGCCGAATCTGTATAGCAACCTCCGAGCACGGTAGCACTTTTGTTTTTTATGCAAAAAAATGTTCAAAAATTGATTAATTAGACTTAAAATGTTCATCTCGCAAAGTACAACAAAACTGTGCAATTAGTTTATGATTTTATCTACATTTAGTATTTCATACATTTGCCGACATTTTAATGTGATGGAGAATCTTCTTTTTGCATAGTGAAATTTGACGGTGAATTCTGCAATCTAAACAAGGCCAGAGCCCTTGAAGCCCCATTCATCAGCTACCACTAGTAGTGGACTGACAGGTACCGTACCGGCAGGGGGCCCAGCCGCTTGAATGCTGCTCCAACCTGATTGGATTGGAGTCGTATTTGGCAATTAGTGTTTAATTATGAACTAATTAGGTTCGAAAGATTTATCTCGTGATTTATAATTAAATTATGTAATTAGTTATTTTTTTTATCTATATTTAATGCTCCATACATGCGTTTAAAGATTCGATGTGACGGAGAATCTTGTAAAATTTTTGGAAGTTTAAAGTATCTAAACACAAACGAGGAACCGTCCAAAAGGGCATATTCATCTGCGTTTGCTTTCAGACTTCCTCCTCTAGCTTGTCAGCTGGTCTGATGCAAACGTAATGGAATCAGCCGCAATTGATATTTATTTACAAATGCACTGCACGTCTCTTTCTCTTTAGAAAAAGGAAGTTTTATTCCGATCTCTGCATAAGCTATGCACTCAATCAAAGTTTAAAACGAAGCAAATCCCTGGCAAAGAATAAGCTCTCAAATAGCTCGCAAGAAGAAAAAAAAACTATGCAGTAAGCCTATTGTATGTCTCTCTTTAATTTGGAGAATTATATATATTGGAAGCGATGAGACACGTACGACTGCACTGCAGCGTGTGAATTGTAACCAACCAAGGCGAATGAGCAGTACAGTTGTGTGGAAAACTCCCATGGTTGCATTTCGTGGAAGCAATGTAAGGTTGTGTTTGATGAATTTCGGGAAACTCCCATTGGTATTGAGGTTTTCAGAAGAGGAGCCGCGTGGGCAAGGAGAATTCTCGTGGAATAGTATCTCTCTCGGGGCTGATTTTATCTCGCGAGGACAAGGCTTTCAACCAAACACTAGAGAAAAAAGGATCTGTCGTGTCCTTACTAAATGTCCAAATCTAGAACAAGTTATGTTGTTGTTGTGCTGCACGCAACGCAACGCATGCAGGGTGGAATATGTGATGTCCCTCCGTGGACCCATGCATGGGCATACATACATACTCACGCAAGTTGTATATTTGCATATATGTCCCTCCGTGGACAATCTCTGTACACTCGATTTGAGGTTGACTTTGTCAGACAGATCTGATGGACCTACCTGTCAGTGACAGAGCCACCGTGACTCACTCAGCTACAGAGGATTGATTATTCGCTCCCGGAAACGGAAAGCAACAACAACGGCCTTCCTTCTCCAGCGTGGTGGTTTGTGGGGAGACAAACCAAGGGCCGGTTCAGTTCCAAAATTTTTGGCAAAACGACACTGTAGCGATTTTCGTTGTTATTTGACAATTAGTGTCTAATTATGGTCTAATTAGGCTTAAAAGATTCGTCTCGTCCATTTCGTCTAAATTATGTAATTAGTTTTATTTTTTATCTATATTTAATGCTTCATACATGTGTTTAAAGATTCGATGTGACGAGAAATCTTGAAAAATTCTGTAAATTTTTTTATCTGAACAGGGCCCAAACTCCAAACACCAGACTACCAGACAGAAACCACACCGTCAAATTCGACCAGTCATTCAAGAGCTGGTACGGACGACGACGGTCCAGTCCTGAATCGGTAGGTCCATTGAACCTGGCCGGAAAATGCAGTTGACGGGGACGAACGTGGGCACACAAGTGGCAAAATGTCGCATACTATGTCCATTTGCATTGCATGGAATTGCAAATAAACCACATGCATCTCCCAGATCCCATCCAACTTAGGGCCGGTTTAGTTTCCGAAAAATTTTAGGAAATGCTACTGTAGCAATTTTGTTGTTATTTGATAAATATTATATAATCATGGATTAACTAGGTTTAAAAGATTCGTCTCGTGAATTTCGTCTAAACTGTGTAATTAATTTTATTTTTTATCTATATTTAATGCTTCATGCATGTGTCTAAAGATTCGATGTGACGGAAAATCTGAAAAATTTTGCAAAATTTTTTGCAAACTAAACAAGCTCTTATACGAAACGCTACATACTTAAACATAAGAGAACAGAACAGGGCAGGCAGAGAGAGGAGTCGTTGGTGGTAGTTGAGTTGAATGAACAAGCTGCCTCGCCTCGTGCGAGGAGAGGACAACAGCTGCATGCTTGTCGTCACAACATGCATGTAGCATGTTCCATAATCATAGCCTTGTCCTCACTTCTGCACGCATAGCATACATAGTAAAAGAAAAATAAATAGAGACCTCGTGTTACATTTGAGGAGAGGCCGGCCCTTAAGAGGTAGCTCAACAACTGATTACATTAAGGCCTCGTTTGGTTTGGATGTTAAAGTTTAACAAACACTGTAGCGCTTTCGTCTTATTTGACAAAAATTTTCCAATCTTGGACTAATTAAGCTTAATAGATTTGTCTCGTAAATTACTCCTAATCTATGCCGATATACATACAATTAGTCTACATTTAGTACTCCATACATTTGAGAAAACATTGATGTGATAAGAGTTCAACTTTAACACACCCCAACCAAACGGGGCCTAAATAAATACCAGCCCCTTGCATTGTCTTCACACCGACTTATCGATGATGCTGGCCCCCCTTCTGTCCTATGATTAGCATCATTTCACCTCCACATGCACCCTCACGCCTGCAAACTCCTTTTTTTCCCCATTATTACTCTTCTCCCAAACCTGCATTACTACTAAGCCATAGCATTGTTCGAGTATAATTTGACCATTATTTCACACTCTTTTAAGTTCGGGGGTGCAAGCATCAGCGTCCGTGAGCGCCCCCAAAAATAGGCCAATGTATTTCGATGCCCAATTTTCAGGTGGCATGGGGATCCTCTTCCCTCGTTGAACCTACAAACCAGGCCAATTTTACGTGGCCAAATTTGCTTAAAAATCAACCTATTTTGCGGGCTTGTATACATTCCCGTTTAAGGTCCACGCTGTAATCCATTGTGATAAACTTTAAAAAACTATACTATACTAGAGAATATGTCTGTATATTGCAACGGGAGGGAAAAACCCTAGCATACCCAAACCCAATAAACATTAGCCTTATTTTTTTAGGAATCAAGAAACATTTTTTTATAAGAATTAAGAAACATTTTTGTATAATTAGGTCCACAACTTAAAATTAGTTTATCACCGAAACTCTCCGTTCAGTCCATTCCTATACATCCTAACGACTTACTTAAATTAAAAGAAAACGAAAGACAACTTCGTAAATTGGGTTGCATTCATCCTAACCCAGTACCTTTGACAACAACAAGCCCACGGTAGGTATTCGATCCTAAATGGACGGTTGTCAGCGGTGACCAATAAACACAGTCGTCCAACTTTGTACCATGATCCAAATGACATCCCGTTGAAGGATTGAAGCAAAGATGAACGCAACACTTAGAAGGGACCTCCTCAGGGCTTACTGTTAAATTTTCGTATTTGTTACGAGCCTTTTTAATAATTTAGACCATTAGATGAACATAAAATTCAAACGGTGTTAGATTGAGTGGATAGATGCAGGAGGGGTTCGAGCCCACTTGTCATTGAATGGAAGAGGACGACAGATGGAAACGATCCTACTTTTAATATTAGATTGATATAGAGATATGCTGTATATAGATGAGGTATCAAATACAACATTTTTTTTTATATAAAAAAGTCTAAAGACACTAACACGCAAATATAAAAAAAGTCTAAAGACACACTAACACGCAAATAAGTTATCAGTTGGCACGCAGATATTTCCACAAACATCCCTGTCCCACAAAAATGCAGAACAGAAGAGAGAGCGGTGTTAGCAGACAGTTACGGGAACAGCAGGAGTGTGTGACCCCAAAAGGCCGAAAGGCCAGGACAGGTAGGCACACATGCCACATCCCCCACCACCAGCTACCATGGCATCCTCTCCTCCTCCTCCTCGCCAGGAAGAGGAACAGGAACAGGGACGGGAAGAGGCGCACCACCATGGCGGTGGCGGCGGCGACGACGACCAGATCACCACCCCGCTCCGTAAGCATCTACCGTCCGTCCCCGTCGTCTCATGCACCATAGCTGTTTGCTACTGTTGTTGTTTCCATGCTCCACCCTGCCTTGTCGGCTGTCAATCGTGTTCATTCCTAATGATGATGATGATGCAGTGGCGGAAGCGACGACGTCGACGTCGCGCAGCTCGCCGGGAGACGAGGACTACTCCGACGACCTGTCGGATGAGAACTCGCCCATCGAGCAGGTGGCGCTGACGGTGCCGGTGGGGGACGACCCGTCGACGCCGGTGCTGACGTTCCGGATGTGGGTGCTGGGCACGGCGTCGTGCGCGCTGCTGTCGTTCCTGAACCAGTTCTTCTGGTACCGCAAGGAGCCGCTGACCATCACGGCCATCTCGGCGCAGATCGCCGTGGTGCCGCTGGGCCGCCTCATGGCCGCGGTGCTGCCGGAGCGCCCCGTCCTCCGCGGCACGCGCTGGGAGTTCTCCCTCAACCCGGGCCCCTTCAACGTGAAGGAGCACGTGCTCATCACCATCTTCGCCAACTCCGGCGCCGGCACCGTCTACGCCATCCACATCATCACCGCCGTCCGCGTCTTCTACGGCAAGAACATCACCTTCTTCGTCTCCCTCCTCGTCGTCCTCACCACCCAGGTACTACGCCACGGCCACGCACGCCCGGCGTCACGCGTTGCTGCAGCTGCACGGACAAAGCGTTTGGCGTTTGCTAGCTTCGTGTTGCGTGCCGTGCGAGGCTTCACTGTTTGTCACGTATTGTGTGCACGCAGGTGCTGGGGTTCGGTTGGGCGGGAATATTCCGGCGGTATCTCGTGGAGCCGGCGGCGATGTGGTGGCCCTCCAACCTCGTGCAGGTCTCCCTCTTCAGGTACTCAACTCCCAACCCACCCTGCCTGGCTCTGGCTAGCCTCCATTCTCCGACCAACAGTTCCAAAGATATAGGGTACATCTAGAGGTATAACAAAAAACCAAAAAAAAAACAAAACAATTCGAAAAAAAAACTATATACAAAAAAACCAAAATGATTTATGATTTTAGAAAGGATGGAGTAATGACAAGCTATCGTTGATTAGTTTGACAAAGACAAAATAAACAACAGCTTACTAGTTATGATTGATCAGACAAGTATCGGTAGTTGACTGTGTACTGATTCTACAATAATGTGAGCGTGGAGAGACGTAATAATGTGTGATGTGTGTGATGGTACGTGTATATATATATATATGCATGCGTTTGACATTCTTATTTAGTACTTCCTCCATGTTGGTAAAAGAAGTCGTTTTGGACAAGATTTAAGTCAAACGTTGGGAATCTAAATCAAGAATAACTTTTAATTTGATGAGTTTCAAACTATGAAAACCACATGAATAGATTTGTCTTGAAAAATACTTTCATAAAAGTATACAAATATCACTTTTAGATAAATATTTTTTATAAAAATAAGAGGTCAAAGTTATGCTTTGGAGAACATGTTGCTGTCTAAAACGACTTCTTTTACTAACATGGAGAAAGTACAGTACCAGACAACGTCATGATAGACAATGGGCGTGGATTACCTGGCGTCGGCCATGCCACGTCGGTTTGGAGTTGCTTACATCCAAGGATGAAAGGGACTGCAATGTGGCTGGTACATTGAGGCCATTTTGAAATGACGAACAAATTGAGAGAGGAAAAATAAAACACGATCACGAACATTAGGGTTCATACTCTAGGTATGGAGTAATTTCTGAATTGTTAGGTTGTGACTGAAGTTGAGACGATGAAGCACGCGATCGATCGAGAACACATACAAGAACGGAATCGCCATGCTGGGTTCTTTCCAAAGTCCAAATGCGCTCCAGCTGACCAAGCTGGATCCGAAAGATTCCAACATCTGGAAACTGGCTTTTGTAACCAGTTATCATATATGAGTATTACTAGTAAACATGTCCATACGTTGCAACGGAATTCAATATTGTAGTGAGTTGTAACACGGATCATGAGTTCGAGTCAAAAATTAAATTAACTTAGTAGTAAAAATCTTAGTTTCTTAAAGAGTCAAAGATTAAAATGGATGTGATCTCTTATTTATTGTTTGTTTTTACTCTTATTATATTTTTTAGAGCACAAAAAAAAATAGGTGGAGAAAACAATGAAAACAAAATCAGAAAAGTTGAGCTAGTGTCAAAAACATCCACGAGAAAAAAAACTGAGCATACTCAAAGCCAAGTAGAAAACAATCATGACAACAATTAGAATGTACTCTAGAAAATAGACACGGAAAAAATCAAAACATATTCGGAGCCAAGTGAAAAGCATCCAAATGAACGTAAAGCAACACGTACTCGGATCAAGTAAAAATGGACAAACCAGAAAAAAGTGAAAAAAGAACAAAAGAAACTAAATAAAGATATTCTACCCTTCTTTCCTCTTTATTAGATTTCTATTCTTATATTTTTTTTTTTGCATTGGATTAAGATTCCTATTTCGATTACTTAGAGTTGGAGAGACCTAATTGGATTAAGATTTCTAGTTGTCCATATTATTATATTTTTCCTATTTAGATTAACATTCCTATTCACCCAAAATCGGAGAGATCTAATTGGATTATGATTCCTAGTTATATAAAGAAAAGGGCATAGGCGATTTTTCACATTCACGGAGTTAGTTAAGGGATAGCTGGACCAAATAGGTGGAGAAAAATTTTGCCTCAAGTATATAGATTTTATCGTTACGGTCAGCTCGTTCGTATTGTACTGGTTCTGAAAACGACTCGCATCACATGCAAAGAAAAAAAAATCCTTATCAGTCTTGAAAATGAGGTAAACAGGCACGGCGAGGGTACAAGTCAGAGTTTATTTTTCCATGACCCAAATGAAAATTCGTTTGAGAATGCAGAGAGATTAATCAAAGATTCAGACAAATATACATGTTCATGTTTTGCCACTAATAACTTTACTACGACAACGACTTACACATGCATTGCAATGTGTATCTGCTCACCAGGGCGCTCCACGAGAGAGAACGGCGGGTCAAAGGAGGCATGACGCGCAACCAGTTCTTCCTGGTGGCATTCGTCTGCAGCTTCGCCTACTACATCTTCCCAGGCCACCTGTTCCAGATGCTCACGTCCCTGTCCTGGATCTGCTGGGTTTTCCCGCACTCCGTGCTCGCCCAGCAGCTCGGGTCAGGCCTCGAGGGACTCGGCATTGGAGCGATCGGTCTCGACTGGTCCACCATCTCCTCCTACCTTGGGAGCCCCCTTGCCAGCCCCTGGTTCGCCACCGCGAATGTCGCTGCTGGGTTCTTCATCATAATGTATGTGATCACGCCCATTGCTTACTGGTTCAACTTCTACAAGGCGCAAAACTTCCCCATCTTTTCCGATGGTCTCTTCACCTTGACCGGGCAGACGTACAACATCTCAAGCATCGTGGACTCCCACTTCCAATTTGATACCAAGGCGTACAAGAAGAACGGTCCGCTGTACCTCAGCACTTTCTTTGCCGTCACCTATGGTGTCGGTTTCGCATCCCTTACCGCGACGATTGTTCATGTTTTCCTCTTCCACGGAAGGTGAGCAAGTTCTTCTGGAGTTCCTCATTCTGCTAAAAAAAACACAATAATGAAGAAAAGAATCATGATGTGCTTGTGTGCAGTGAAATTTGGCAGTTAAGTAAATCAGCTTTTCAAGAAAAAAAGGTGGACATACATACAAAGCTTATGAGGAGATATAAACAGGTCCCGGAGTGGTGGTTCATCTGCATCCTCATTGCTAACATTGCTGTCACCATATTTGCCTGTGAATACTATATTGAGCAACTCCAGCTGCCTTGGTGGGGTGTTTTGCTTGCATGTGCCATTGCGTTTTCCTTCACCCTCCCAATTGGAATAATCACAGCGACAACGAACCAGGTACCGGTTTTTAACACCCTGTGCATATTAGCTGAAGAGCGCAAGTTCAGACACTTCAGCTTCTTTTGCTGTATGCAGACTCCAGGCTTGAACATCATCACAGAGTACATCATGGGGTACTTATACCCTGGACGGCCAGTTGCAAATATGTGCTTCAAGGTGTATGGTTACATCAGCATGAGTCAAGCTCTGACCTTTCTTCAAGATTTTAAGCTGGGCCACTACATGAAGATTCCCCCAAGGACCATGTTTATGGCTCAGGTAAGCTATACTAGCATCTCTTCAGCGCAGATACAAATATGGCTTTGTTTTATTGTGTCACTAAACAGCATCTTGTAACATGATAGGTGGTGGGAACTTTGATTGCAGCATTTGTATACCTCGGAACAGCATGGTGGTTGATGGACACAGTCCCGAACATCTGCAACACCGAGCTCCTCCCATCAGACAGCCCTTGGACCTGCCCCGGTGATCACGTGTTCTATGATGCATCAGTTATCTGGGGTCTTATTAGCCCGCGCAGAATATTTGGCGACCTAGGCACTTACTCGGCGGTGAACTGGTTCTTCTTGGGTGGAGCTATTGCCCCCTTCCTAGTATGGCTTGCACACAAGGCATTCCCAGGCCAGAGCTGGATCTTACTCATCAACATGCCCGTGTTGATCGGTGCCACCGGCAATATGCCACCTGCTACTGCAGTCAACTACACCACATGGATATTTGTTGGGTTTTTGTCAGGTTATGTGGTTTACAGATATCGGCGTGACTGGTGGGAGCGACACAATTATCTGCTTTCTGGTGCACTAGATGCTGGTTTGGCATTCATGGCTGTCCTGATTTACTTATGCCTAGGCTTGGAGAACATCAGTTTGAACTGGTGGGGCAATGATTTAGATGGATGTCCTCTCGCCTCTTGTCCAACTGCCAAAGGTATTGTCGTCGAGGGCTGCCCAGTGTATACATGAGAACCCATGGTTTGACCTGGGGAGAAGAGAACATGGCAAGTGAAGAAGTGTGCAAAGAGCAATGTAAATAATCAAATTTATTTTCAAACAATTTAGAGATGAGAAATTGTTAGAGAAAATGTTTTTCTATATTTGGGCTAACCCTAGAAGGGTAGCTATATAGGTTCCATACATGGGCCACATGGGCCTTAGCCTCATGGGCCTAAACACATAATCCAACACCCCCCCGCAGTCTGAACTACCGGCGCAGCGGAGTTCAAGGCTGAACAAGAAAGAACACACACAACCCCCCCACAGACGCAACTAGCCACCGGTGATGTTGAGGCTGGAGCGAAACTCGGCGAAGGTCGAGGACGGGAGGCCTTTGGTGAAGATGTCCGCAAACTGGGAGGTCGTCGGAACATGAAGGACCCGCACCTCGCCGATCGCCACCCGATCACGGACAAAGTGGAGGTCGATCTCCACATGCTTGGTCCGCTGGTGCTGGATGGGGTTGGTGGAGAGGTAGACCGCACTGACGTTGTCACAGTAGATCAGTGTGCTTCGGGAGGGCGGAGTGTGCAACTCCGCAAGCAGCTGCCTGAGCCAGGTGGCCTCCGCCACGCCGTTAGCAACAGCGCGGTACTCCGCCTCGGCGCTGGACCGGGAGACCACCGGCTGGCGCTTGGACGACCAAGACACCAGGTTGCCGCCCAGGAAGACGGCGTAGCCGGAGGTGGAGCGGCGAGTATCCGGGCACCCTGCCCAGTCAGCGTCGGTGTAAACGGTGAGGTCGGTGGAGGAGTCTCGGTGGAGGAGGAGGCCGTAGTCGAGCGTGCCCCGGAGGTAGCGGAGGAGGCGCTTGAGAGCCGTGAGGTGAGGCTCCCGGGGGTCATGCATATGGAGGCAGACCTGCTGAACTGCATAGGTGATGTCCGGCCGGGTGAAGGTGAGGTACTGAAGGGCCCCGGCGAGACTCCTGTAGGCAGTGGGATCGGCCACCGGTGGTCCCTCAGCCTCAGACAGCTTGCCCTGAGTGTCGACCGGAGTGGAGCAGGGGTTGCAGTCAGTCATCCCAGCCCGCTCCAGGATGTCCCGAGTGTACTGTCGCTGGTGAAGTAGGAGCCCGGTAGGACGGTGCTCAACAGTGACACCGAGGAAGTGGTGGAGCTCACCCAGATCCTTCATCGCGAACTCCTGCTGGAGAGCGGTGATGATCCTGCGGAGAAGTGACTCACTGGAGGCGGTGAGGACAATGTCATCAACATAGAGCAGCAAGTATGCAGTGTCGGCTCCATGGTGGTAGACGAACAGAGACGTATCGGACTTGGCCCCCATGAACCCCAGGGTCAGCAAGAAAGCGGCGAACCGGTGGTTCCACGCCCGAGGTGCCTGCTTGAGGCCGTAGAGGGACCTGTTGAGCCGGCAAACCATGTCAGGACGGGTGGTGTCGACGAACCCTGCCGGCTGACTGCAGTACACCGTCTCGGTGAGAAGGCCGTGGAGGAAGGCGTTCTTGACGTCCAGCTGATGGACGGGCCAAGACCGGGCAAGTGCCAGCGATAGCACGGTACGGACGGTGGCCGGCTTGACCACCGGGCTGAAGGTCTCATCGTAGTCGACGCCAGGGCGCTGAGTGAAACCCCGGAGGACCCACCGAGCCTTGTAGCGCTCGAGAGAGCCGTCGGCCCGGCGCTTGTGGGTCCAAATCCACTTGCCGGTGACGACATTGGCGCCCGGCGGCCGGGGCACCAGCGCCCACGTCTGGTTGGCGAGTAGCGCGGCGTACTCCTCTTCCATCGCGCGGCGCCAGTGAGGGTCCAACAGGGCGTCGCGGACGGAAGAGGGTACTGGGGAGACCACCGTTTCGCCGGTCGAAGCCTCGAGGACACGAGGTGGCAGTGTGCCAGCCGCATGTCTGGTCACCATCGGGTGAACATGCCGCGGGTGTCGGTGAAGCAGTGGCGGGTGGTAGACCGGCGGGGCACCACGGGCCGGCGAGGACTGCGGCGGTGGTGTCGGTGTCCCTGGTGGAGAAGGGAGCGGCGGCGGCCGCGGCCTGCGCTGGTACACCCGTACCGGCGCAGCGAACCTCGACGGAGGTGCCGGGACAGGTGCCGGGACGGGATCCGGCGTCGTCGACTGACACGACCCCCCCGGGGCAGCAGCGGTGGACGAAGGCCCCGGGTCTGCACCAACCGGAGAGGACGGTGCCGCGCCCGAGGATGACGGGCACGAACCTGCTGGGAATCCGGGACAGGAGGCCGGCCCGATGCGCGGCGAAGCGGTACCTGCAGGAGACCACGAAAAAGGTGGCTGGACCACCGGGTCAGTGGGAAACAGGGAGGGTGGGTCAGGTACCGGAGGGGTGGTGGTGCTAGAAAAGGGAAAGACGGACTCGTCGAACACCACATGGCGAGAGATGAGAACCCGTCGGGAGGTAAGATCAAAGCACCGGTACCCCTTGTGATCCGGGGAGTACCCGAGGAAGACACAGAGCGTGGATCGAGGGTCCAGCTTGTGAGAAGAAGTGGCAGCGGTGTTGGGGTAACACGCACACCCAAACACGCGGAGGTGATCGTACCGAGGCGGGGTACCGAAGAGGGCGTGGTGAGGAGTGGGAGCGGGGCAGGCCGCGGAAGGAAGGCGGTTAAGAAGGTAGGTGGAGGTGTGCAGGCCCTCAGCCCAGAAGCGAGCGGGAAGAGAGGCCTGAAACAGAAGGGTACGCACGGTGTCATTGGTGGTGCGAATCATCCGCTCAGCCTTGCCATTTTGCGAAGAGGTGTATGGACAAGACATGCGGAGCTGAACACCGTGAGAGAGGAAGAAATCGCGGGAGGTGGAGTTATCAAACTCGCGACCATTGTCACACTGGACGGCCTTGATGGGGAGGCCGAACTGTGTAGACACCCAAGAAAAAAAGTGGAGGAGCGTGGTAAACGTATCAGACTTCGCACGGAGAGGAAAAGTCCACGAATAATGCGAAAAATCATCAACAACCACAAGATAGTACTTATAACCAGAAATACTGAGAACAGGAGATGTCCATAGGTCGCAATGTACAAGATCAAAAATGCGAGCCGCATGGGAAGTAGAGCTAGAAAAAGGAAGACGAACATGTCGGCCCAATTGGCACGCATGACACAGTTGCTCATCATGAGCTCGAGTACATGGAAGACCGGAGCTACGACTGAGCTGTATCAGGGCATCACGTCCAGGATGGCCGAGGCGCCGGTGCCAGGTAGTAGAGGAAGCAGAAGCGACGAAGGCAGCTGACAAAACGGGCGGCGAAGAAGATGAAGGAGCCGCCGGGAAGCGAAGGGTGTAAAGGGGCCCGGTGCTATCACATCGGAGCAGAGGACGCCGGGAAGCCAAATCCTTTACAGTAAGACCAGAAGAGTCAAATTCCACAGAACAAGAATTGTCAGCTGTAAAACGTCGAATAGAAAGAAGATTATGAACCATAGAAGGAGCAACAAGAACATCAGGTAGACGAAAGGAGCCATGAGCACCGGCGGTACCCACAGAAGAGACTGGAATACAAGAACCATTTGCGACCATAATGGACGAAGGAAGAGAGGAAGAGGGAGAGTGAATCGACGAGAGTATACCGGGGTCAGGAGTAGTGTGGTAGGTGGCACCCGAATCAGCGATCCACTCGGGTCCAACCTGAGGCGTCAGGCCCATGGTGCTGAACGAGCGAGCCAGGGCTGCCTGGTCCCATCCAGCGACTCCCGGGAGAGTCCCAGGAGGTGGAGTCCACACCGTAGCCGGGACGACGCCGAGTGGAGGACCAGCAGGGGGAGCCGGAGGAGCTCCGGTGAGCATGGCCACCGGTGGACGCGAGTCGGCCCCAGTGGCGTGGTAGGGCCACATAGAGATGCGCCCAGACCACGGGTGCTGGAAAGAGGGCCATGGTGCCCCTCCCTGCGGAACACCCCGGCCACCCCCGCGACCCCCTCCACGGCGACGACGACCGCCACGACCCCCCCACCTCCGCTCGGTCCGGAGGGAGGAGGACCCAGGAGAGACTGCGGCGGTGGAGCGGTCGACCGTGGTGGAGCAGACGAACGCGGCGAAGTAGCAGCCAGGGCCGTCGAGGAGCCCGTGGAGGTGGTGGATCCCGGCAGGGGGCCCTGAGTGAGCTCCTCCATGACGAGATCGTCACGGACCTCCAGGAAGGTGGGGAAGGGCCTCTGGCGGGTGATCCACGTCCGGAGGTGGGCGTAGCGGTCGCTGAGCCCCCGGAGGACGTTGAGGACCAAGATGCGATCCTCCACGGGCCACCCAAGGTCCCCCAGGGAGTCCGCCATGCCCTTCATCCGACGGCAGAACTCGCCGACGGAGAGGTCACCCTGGACGAAGGTCCTGAAACTCGCGTCGAGGCGCAGAGCCCGGGCCTCCGCATTGCCCACGAACTGGCCCTCAAGGGCGAGCCAAGCCCGGCGCGCGTCAGGAGAGGTGCGGACGAGGTCGTGGAGGTCCAGAGAGATCGTCCCCAGGATCCAGGAGAGGACGATGCTGTCTAGACGAAACCACGACGGGGTCTGGACGGCGACCGAAGCGTCAACGAGGACATGGTCGTCGAGGGCGTAGCGGTGAAGAGTGAGAAGCACCAGATCCCGCCAGCGGGCGTAGGAGGGCGACTCCGGCTCGAGGACGACCGGGACGAGGATGTTCTGGACCCCCCCAGCCTGGTAGTGAAGCTGAGCCACGAGCGGGTCGGCCGGGTCGTGCCACAGGACGGCGGTGTGAGACACACGGCGACCCGTCGAGGCGGAGGAGGTGGCCCCAGCATCCGGAGAGGCGGGAGAGAGTAGCCGCTCCGCCTCGGCGATCTGGCGGGCCAGGGCATCGGCCGCGTCGCGCTCACGCTCCCACACGAGGGCGGCCGCGCGCACCCGGGCCTGCCCCTCCGCGGCGGCAGCCCGGGCAGCGACGAGAGCGGCGGCGAGGGCGGAGTCGGGACGCGCGCCGGAAGGAGGCAGCGGTGGCGTAGCGGGGAAGGCAGCGGCATCGGGGCGGTCCAGCACCACCGGTGTCAGATCAGGAGTCCCGGAGGTGGGAGCGTGAAGCCCCCCGATAACCTCCCCGGCGGCCGGCGGCACAGGAACAGTGGCACCACCGGCAGCAGATCCACCGACCGCGGTAAGGGCAGCGGCCTGCCAGGCGGTAGGGGCAGCAGCACCACCGGCAGCGGCCCCGCTCGCGGCCAAGGGAGCAAGGGCGGCAGCAGGTGCAGCCGCCAGGGCAGCGGCAGCGACGAGATCCGCCCACTGGAGGCCAGCGCGCAGGGGCGGTGCCGCCGGCTGTGGAGCTGCCGCAGGGATGGTGGCGCCTGCGGTGGAGCCGCCAGGTGCGCCGGCGGCCGCACTAGGAGGGTGAGCGGCGGCGCCCTCACCTGGGACAGGGGCGGCGGCGGTAGGTGGCTGAGAAGAGGGAGGAGCAGCGATTTGCGCCCAGGAAGGGGAGGGGAGAGAGGGGAAGACATGGAAGTAGGAAGATGGGGAAGGAGGGGGTGGCCGGCCGGCCATGGGGTGGCGGCGGCGGCGCCGGCCTGGAGGCGGCGGCTGGGGAGGGGAGGAAGAAGGTTAGGCTGCTGATACCATGTTAGAGAAAGTGTTTTTCTATATTTGGGCTAACCTTAGAAGGGTAGCTATATAGGTTCCATACATGGGCCACATGGGCCTTAGCCTCATGGGCCTAAACACATAATCCAACAGAAATTAGTGTTATTTTTATTGTATTTTGAAGAGTTATCAAGATTAATAATAATGTTCAAGTAAAATGGTAGTTATGGCCAAAGCAATTACTATTCCAGCTTGGAAAGAAGTCATTCCATGGTAGAACGAAACATATAGGTATAATTTATTCATAAAAAAATAAACAAAGAAAGATGCATCTTTTAGGCTAGTAACCATTGACAAATAACAGATCCTTTTTTTTTTGGTGTGTGTGCACGCGTGCGCTACAGAACTTGTCTGATCTCATGGTCATGGAAACACAACAACTAACCTGATTAATTTTCTGAAGAAGCCCAATAACATAAACAGAGAAAGATGTGTCTTTAGACTAGTACAACAACAAATCTCTTGTGGGTTTCAAATCCATGAGAGTGGCTGTTTTTTTTACTGTTGGTTTGCCAGACCTTAACACACCCTCCTCCTTTACCCGGGCTTGGGACCGGCTATTATTAATTACAGGTCTTTTTTTTGTGAGCCTATTTGCTACATAACCTGTCTGATGTCATGGGAACACAACACACTAACCTGATTAATTTTCTGAAGAAGCCCAATGACGTAAGTTTCATAAGAAAAAGTCTCAGAACAAAATTAGGAGTTCCAAGCTTCCAGTTATAATCTGATTCTCTGTGGCTACATATTTAGCACCAAATCAAGATGTCTTTTCCAAATTTCATTTGTATCTACCACTTTTCTGATAAATATTTCCCACGATTCACCATCCAAGAAATCCCGACCACTTAAAGCTGCAGCTTCAACGATAGTGCAAACAATATCATCATGACTTGGCTGAGAAAGGCTATCAACCAATGCTTGATAAAGAAACTTGCTTGGAGTGCACCCTTTGGCCACCATCTCCTTAAATAGCACATAACCTTCATTTGACTTGCCCATTTTGCAGAAACCCTTGATCAAGGCCTCATAAGTCATTGCATTTGGTTCATACCGCCGTTCGACCATGTCATCCCACACCCTACCAGCCTCCTGTAACTCTCCATTCTCACATAATCCTACAATAAGCGAGTTATACGTCAGCAAGCTTGGCACGAACCCCCTCTCGAGCTCATCGAACAGCCTCCTCGCCTCCTGAACCATTCCATTCTTGCATAACCAGTAGATCAATGTGCTCACGACACTGTTATCTGGTGGGACGTTCTTCTTCACCATCTGTCTCCATATCTCATTCGCCTCTCCTGCCTTTCCATCCTGGCATAGCACATCGACCACCTTGGCACACAGTGGTGTGTCCGGTACATATCCTGCCCCTAGCATCTCCCTCGTCAAATCACAAGCCTCTATGGATTTTCCCTCCTTGCAGCACGCTTCGATCACCACAGAGTATGTAACCACATTTGGCTGCACCCCAGCGGCTTCCATCTCATCCATGATCCTTGCTGCATCTTTCAACTTCCCACGGTGGCAGTATCCATCGATGAGCACCGTGTACATCGTAGCATCCGGCCTACGCCCACTGGCAATAATATCATCAAAGAGCTGCCGTGCACCCTCGAGATCCCCTTTGGCGCAGTAGGCAGTGAGAACCGTGGTGTACGTGACGACATCCGGAACGATCCCCCAGCCAGTCATTTCGTCGAGCACCTTGAGCGCAGCGTCGAGGTCACCGATGCCAACTAGACCCTTGAGCAGGATGTTGCAGGAGACGAGGTTAGGCGTGATGTAGAGCTTGGTTGGCGCGGCCCGGAAGAGCGCGGCTGCGAGGCGGAAGCGGCGCGCGGAGACGAGCGAGTGGAGGAGCGCGTTGAAGGAGCGGGTGGAGCGGCGGGAGTTGAAGGACGGGAGGGAGAGGAAGAGGCGGAGGGACGGGAGCGGGCGGAGCGCGCGGAGGAGCGGCAGGAACGGGCGGTCGGAGAAGGCCGGGAGGCGGCACGCGCGGAGCAGGGAGAGGACGTGGGGCAGGTGGCGGGCCGCGGCGCCGGCGCCGGCGTCGTCGGCGCGGGAGAGACGGGCGAGCGCCGCGGCGAAGACGGGGAGCGAGGGCGGCAGCTGCGGCGCGGCGTGGAATAGCGCGTGGCGGAGGGCGAGGACCGCGAGCTCGGGCGTGTCCGCGCGGAGGAGGAGGCGGGACAGCGACCGCGCCGTGAGGCGGCGCGGCCAGGGCTGCACCGGCGGCGTGACGGTGTAGCCAGATTCCGGCAGGGACGTCGGGAGCGGGGCCAGGTGCGCGAGCGGCACGGTGGTCCGCGTGGTCGGCGCCGTGGAGAAAGCGCGGGCGCCGGGGCTCCACCGGCTCGTGCTGCCCGCCCTGAGCATGGCGTCGGCGCTGCCCGGGACGCGTCGCGGTGGCGAGGTGAACACGACGACGCAAGCGGTGCCGGTGAGTTGCCCTGTCGCGATGCGAGGAACTTGGGTTCAACTAGTGGGCATATTTGCTGTGGGCTTGGCTCGTATGGGGCCTCCATGTTTCTTTTTTATTGGGCCGGGCGCACTTGGGCTTACTGAGATTGGCCTGCCGTTGTGAATGCGACGCCATCCTAATGTGTTGTCTAACTTAAAGAGTAGGAGTGGTATCTAAAAAATGTGCTCTATGGATGTATGACATAATAAAGTATACAGTTTATAATTGCAATCAATTATTTCAGGCTTTTGATGTTGCCTTCTTTTTCATCCTACTTCTAAATGGTCTTTGTGAAGTTTTGGATAGGTAGGTATGAAAAGCGGCATACTTGCATCATATAATTTTTCTGAGTCAAAGAGTGGATCCAAGGAGATGCAAGTCATATACTTTGATTAAGAAGTGCAAATGTGTGGAATTTTAAATTATTGTTTTTGAACTCCTTTGTCATGCCTCTCGCTCTTTTGCTTTGGTTTTGAAAATATGGGCTCTCTCTCTTTTTCTCTCTCATGCTCTTTAGCATGGATTTTTTCGCTCATGCTCTTTGGCATGGATTTTTATTTTTCTCTCTTTTTGCATAGCCCATATTTTCTTTTTGACAAAAGAAGAACTTGGAACGAGAGGGTCATGACACACCGGTGGAGTTTATTTTATTTGGTAGGCAAATGACATGTTTTTGCGTAACTGTTAGTGTAAGAGTTAGCATATTTATTTTTGGAGTGTACGTGAATCTTGATCATGGGTGCATGACGAGAATCTCAACAAGGGTCACATCAATTTGACAAAGCTCAACATGGTAACAAACAGCATATAACTATGGTTTTTGCATTGTATAAAATGTCATATAGCTTTGGTAGGATATATCATCGTTGAGGAACTTTTTATTTTCTCATTTTGAAAATAAAACTCCGCATGTCAAGCCTTTAATGAGGTTTATACACCTCTTACCTCTTGGTGCTTGCGCGCATCATTGTTGTACTCGGCGGGACTTATAGTCTTGCAAGACCACATCAACCGCGTTTGTGGTGTGGCCGCCACTGTGTACCAAGGAAACAAGGCCTGCGGCGGTTTGTCCGGAAGCTTGATAGTGAAGACAGCGGAGAGCGGTCCGGGAGAGGCTTGCCAGAAGGCACACTGGAACCCACTTGCACGTGGGGAAGGCCCGGGGCTATCCATGGAATTACCCGACCAGGAGCTTAGCCCTTGCGAGGGATTCCTTGCGAGAGGCTCTAACGAGGAATAGGGGGAAGCTTGAGCGCTTCTTGATACCTCGGTAAAAATACCGGAGTCGTCGACAGGAGTTTTCATCTCTACCTCATCTTTAGCTTCCACATTTATAGTGCTACCTTGGTTGTGTGCTTTACTTTTCTAGCTTAGTTGATAGGCTAGTTGATAGGATTGGAACCTAGGTGAAGGGTCGAGATGGCGGACTAGAGGGGGGGTGAATAGTCCTTTCTAAAACTTAATTACGTTGGCTAGTCGAAACAAGTGCAGAATTAAATCTATCGGTCTAGCCAAGACTACACCCCTCTATCTATAACTCTAGCACCTTACAAAAGATCCTAATCAAACAAATAAGGTGCCTTCCTAGTAAGAGCTCACCTAAATAATTCTAGCTTTCAAGGTCATACAAACCTATGCAACTAGTACTTCAAGCACTAGGGAGCTCCTACATAATTCTAGTAAGCAAAAGCACAAAGCTCCTAGGCTCACTAGCAATGCTCAATAACAAGGCAATCAATGCCAAATTAGAGAGCGTAAATTACTTAGCTACACAAACTAAGCAATATAACTAACAAGGTTACACAAACCAAATTAGCCATGCAAAGGGGATACTTCTAGCTACACAAGCAAGAAGATATCTAGCTAGCTACACAAGCACAACTAGATACAAGAGCAACAACACAAGCAAGGTAAATATAAAGATAAATACAAGCTTGTGTTGCACAAAGGTAAACCACCGAGAAGAGTAGACAATATTGACACGGTGATTTTCTCCCAAGGTTCACTTGGTTGCCACCAAGTTACGTCCCCATTGTGTCGACCAACACTTCGTGGTTCGGCGGCTAATCGGTATCCACAACCGAGCTCTCCCAAAGAGCGCCGCAAGAACCCACCATCAAGTGTGGTAGCTCAATGACACGCTCTACTAAAGTTGCTATTCGTGATCCCCGTGGGGTGAGCACAATCCCCCTCACAAAGCTTCTCCGGAGCCTCGCACAATCTTCTTGCGAGCTTCGACGGAGCCTCAAGCCACCAAGCCATCTAGAAGGTGGCAACCTCCAAGAGTAACAAGCACCACCGGCTTGCAACTCGAACACCTAGTGCCACTCGATGCAATCCTCACGATGCAATCGCACTAGAATCGCTCTCTTACTTAATCCGATGAACACTATCAAGCATGAGTGAGTTAGAGAGCTCCCAAGCACCACAACATAAGCCAATAAGGCTAAAGTGTGCTCAACAACCAGCCATGGCTGGCCAAAGGGCTATTTATAAGCCCCTCCACGAAATAGAGCCGTTGCCTCCTCACTGAGCTGAAAACGGGGTCACCAGACGCGTCTGTTGCCCAATCAACAGACACGGTCAGCGTCCGATGCCCCTCAGCAGCTCACAATGGATCAATGCCATGTGTCCTCGATTGAACGAGAACCGTTGATCTCCAACGGTCACTAAAACGATACTGCGCTTCAGCACCACTCGACAGACGCGTCTGACGCTTGAACTCCCAGCGTATGACGCTACGTTAGACGCAGTCCAGAGAGCTTGTTTTCTCGCTCGGTCGTCAGATGTGTCAGACGCTCCATCACTAGACGCTAACGTCAGCGTCCGATGAGTACTTAGCACCATGCCGCCTCGCGAACAGCTGACATCACACAGAGCGAACGCTGACGTCCAGCGTCCGTCGCCACTTTACCAGCGCGTCTGATGCACGCTCTCCAGCACGCGTCACCTAGGGGTAGCCACCAGACGCTGATGCCAGCGTTTGATGCTTCTAAGGCCAGCGTCCGACGCCTGCGAAGCCAGACTTCGCCTCCAATTCTCGACTTCGGCGTAAAGGAAAATAGTCATTTCAATTCCTCAAAAACACCTGAATCCCACCGAGCTTGCTCGGCGGGAGGGAGAGAGGACCCTAAACCCCTCTCAACCACTCAAACTCCACCACCTTCGCAAATGTGCAACACCAACAAGTGATCACCATCTTGTGCACGTGTGTTAGCATTTTCATAATCATTTTCTTCAAAGGAGTTAGGCACTCAACTTGCCATGCCACTCGATTCTAGCAACGATGCAAAGTTAGATCACTCGAGTGGCACTAGATGACCGATATGCAAACAAGTTTGCCCCTCTTGATAGTACGACCATCTATCCTAAACTTGGTCATGCACTTCTCTACACAACCTTTGACCAGTGAAATGAAATGCCCTAGGATTATACCTTTGCCTTGCGCATTCCATTCCAACTCCTCCGACGTTGATGCAACACATGCACCAACCAATCACCAAATGATATGATCCACTTCATATCATCACGTGACCATATTGGTTCATCGATCTTGATCTCACTTGATCTTCATCGTTGCCTCAGTCCATCGGCGCCAAGTCTTGCCCAAGCTTCACCGTCACACACGGTCTCTCGCTTCAAAGCCTCTGACTTATCCTTCACGCTTGTAACCGGTCTATCGAGCCAAGCCACATCTCGATCTTCTCCACCTTGATCACATGACTCCATGTCATGTCTCATATGCAATAGCTCCTTCATGACACAATTACTTGTGGACTAATTCCTTGTGTATCTCACATTAGACATAATTAGTCCACCTAAGGTTGTCACTCAATTACCAAAACCAAACAAGGACCTTTCACTAGGTTGCATAACTATTTTATGGTAGAGATAGCAACACACCTAGCAAAACCATAATTGCATATTTAGATAGATTACTTTATTGCATAAGTTTTGACTAGGTGGGATTAGAGGCCATAGTTTAGAGTAGAGTTTTAAGTTGCCTAATTCACCCCCTCTTAGGTGTCACGGCCCCTTTCATGCACGACAGAAGAATACCATCATAAACTGGGAGCAGGTGGCTACAAGAGTGCCATTCCCAAGTAGG
The DNA here is from genome assembly GCA_038087645.1 of Saccharum hybrid cultivar R570. NCBI lineage: Eukaryota > Viridiplantae > Streptophyta > Magnoliopsida > Poales > Poaceae > Saccharum > Saccharum hybrid cultivar. Next base: position 1,863,878 of record JAQSUU010000262.1, on the reverse strand, counting down.
AAAGTATGGAGAGAGCCTTGCTTATCAAAGCCATCAGACCTGCTACCATGGATTGGCCTAACGCTCCAAGAATTGGTTTTTTGCGCATGGAAAAAACTGGTCCTAGAGACCATGGTATGTGTTTTTGGGGGGAAAGAATACAAATAGTAGAACAAAGACTTCAAGCGGCTATAGAAGCTTCTGCCTAGGGTGAGTTCCATCCCAACCGAGAGAAGGATGAGCTAACTTACGCCCTCAAGAATCCTAAACACCCTAGACGAACACGAGGTAAAGGGGTAATTCCGTGGAAGGCTGGCTTCCCTGAGGACAATGATACCCACAGAAGCCGTCAGAGAAGGAAGAATGAGGATGCATATCGGCTCCGTAGATTAGAGCAAATAGCACTACAATCGCAGCAATGAGAAGCCGGTCTACTAGTGAAATGCAGGAGGAAATCATATGGCAAGTGGATATAGCACTTAGTAGCCAAAGGTAGACCTCATCAGAGCCGACGACAATCAACATTAGCCCCCCCTCAGCTGAGAAGCAGCTGCGCTTCCACGGGGATCCCTGAAGATGATGAAGCAATGCTGTGCTACCTTGGCCCATGGATGATATCACTGAGAAGATGTCTTGTGAGCTGCACATTCCCGCAGGAAACCTAACAACCAGGGTGGCATTCGTTATTGTTTTTCTTATGGACCATAAAGCAGTCATCCATAGAAATAACATAAGACCTAGCTATGCTAAAGTCGTGGTGGATAAAGTTGAGAAAGATTATATGGAGCTAGATCTTGATATTGAGGGAGGTGATGGGGAGACAAAACTAGGACAAGCAGCTCATGGATTCATTCTATGGCGCAAGTGCTACATCATGATTCCCTGGACGCCTCCTAGGCCACCGTCGCTGAAAGGTCCTAATGGCTAGAGGAGGGGTGAATAGCGTATTAAAAATTTCTACAACACTTGGTAAATATGTTAGACAATTATATGGCGAAGCGAGTATTGCGCTAGCCTACTAAAAGAGCAAGCCACCTACCACAATTCTAGTGACTATGATCACTAAGCACACAATTTGCTAAGTCACTACACTAAGTTAGTGAGCTCTCAAAGGCTAACTAAAGAGCCTCACTAACCACTAGACTTGATGAAAGCTAGCTCTCAAAACTAATTACACTAAAGAGCTTAGCTTACACACTAGGAATGTAATACAAGAGAGGATGGTGATGATTATACCGATGTGTAGAGGTATGACCCAATCACAAGATGATGAAGCCAATCAATCAATCACAAGACAACCAATGAAATCCTCGGACAAAGATGACATAATAATTTTTTACTGAGGTTCACTTGCTTACCGGCAAGCTAGTCCTCATTGTGGCGATTCACTCACTTGGAGGTTCACGCACTAATTGGCATCACACGCTAAAGGTCTTGATGGCTAGAGGGGGGGTGAATAGCCTTTTAAAATATTCTACGAAGACAAGCTAAACAAGTTTATCAATATAATAAGTAGCGAGATGCGAGTTTTGCTTAGCCTACGAGGTGTTTGCAAGCCACCTAACCAATTCATAATTCTAGTATATTTGCACTCAACTGCACAAGTCAAACCGAGAAGGTAACTATAACTACAACTAGTAAGCTACACAAAGGAGTTACTCTAGCAAAGCTAACTAGCTAGCAAAGATAACTAAGAAAGTAAAGCGGAGTTGAGTTAGGAGAGTTTCACCGAGGGGCGAAGTATTAAGCCAACCAATATGATCAACAATGAATACCAAGACAACCGAACACCGGGATCAATCAATCATAATATGAATTTGATGACACGAAGATTTATCCCAATGTTCATGTGCTTGCTAGCACGCTAGTCCCCGTTGTGTCCCTCTTCACCACGTGGTTTGGTGGCTAATCGATCTCACACCGAGCCTCTCAAAAGGCGCCACAAGAACCTACCAAATGGCAAAATGTTGCAAATGACACGAGCAATTCACTAACGTTGTCTTTGGCGCTTCACCGAGGTAGGCACAAACCCCTCACAATCACCGGAGGTGGCCAAGAACAATCACCAACTCTTGCCAATGCCTCCAAGCTGCTCCAAGCCGTCTAGGTGGCGGCAACCACCAAGAGAAACAAGAATCCCGCAGCAAATCAACCACCAAGTACCAACTAGATGCAATCTCATAATGCAAATGCACTTGGATCACTCAATCTCACTTCGAATATGCAAGGAAGCAAGAGAGATGAGTGGGAGGGGAGTTGCTTAGCTCAAAGTGCTCACAAGTATGTCAAAAGTTCAAGAGATGGAGCCTTGAGCCGGCCAACAAGTATTTATAGACGTACCCCTTTGAATATAGCCGTTACGCACTTGAAAACGCTGCAGTCGCGCTGACCGGACGCGCTGGTCACACTGACCGAACGCGCCGATCGCACAACGGCTATGCCGCGAAGCACCGACCGGACGCGCTCCACGCAATGACCGGACGCGCGAGGCTCGACCAGACACGCTGGTCCCATAACAGACCGGACGCGCTGGTCAAGCCTGAGCAGCGCACAATGAAACAGCGATCGAACGCGCTGCAAAACTGATTGGACGCCACAGTGCCAGCATCCGGTTGGAGTCCAGTAAGCTCCCTGAATGACCGAACGCGTCCGGTCAACAGTGACCGGACGCGCCACCGTGTCTGATCAAAAACCGAAACACGCGTAGATGCTAAACCCTGACCGGACACGTCCGGTCAAACAGAGACCGCGTCCGGTCCAGCGTCCGGTCACCTCTGTGACCTCTGTTCACCTCTGTTTCTTTTCTGACTTCCGGCGTAGTGGAGAATAGTCATTTCAACTCCTCGAAAAAGCCTAAATCCCTCCTCGCAAGCTCGGCGGGAGGGAGAGAGGACCCCAAACCCTCTCTACCGCTCAAACTCCACCGCCTTCGCAAACGTGCTAACACCACCAAGTGATCTCGTCATGTGTGAGTGTGTTAGCATTTTCACAACCATTTTTTTGAGGCGATATTAGTTCTATCCAAATGCATATGATTATGAAATGCACACCTAGAGGCACTTAGGAGTTTAATAGCCACGTCATTCTCCTCTTTATAGTACGACTATCTAACCTATAATGTAACCACACCCACTAGGTGTCTTGGTTACTAAACATAACCCTTAAGCATATACCTTTGCCTTGATCACGTAGGGTTGCATCTAAATCCAAGTGTGGCCATCATGATCACCATGTCCATCTTGCCACCAACCTTGGAATGTACTAATCCTCATATGCTACATACAACTTAGGCATAGGATTAGTAGTTAGGCATTATCACTAATTACCAACACCAAACATAGGACTTTCACACGCTAAGCTCTCAATAGGTTGCCACACAACCAACACAAGATGAGGATCACACAAGTCACAAGCAATCCACTAGAGTACCTTTTGGCTCTTCACCGGGGAAAGATTAAGAACCCCTCACAATCACCATGATCAGAACCGGAGACGATCACCAACCTTCGCTCAATGATCCTCATTGCTCCAAGCCTTCTAGGTGGCGGCAACCACCAAGAGTAACAAGCGAAATTCATAGCGAAACATAATCACCAAGTGCCTCTAAATACAAATACTCAAACAATGCACTTGGATTCTCTCCCAATCTCACAAAGATGATGAATTAATGATGAAGATGAGTGGAAGGGCTTTGGCTAAGCTCACAAGGTTGCTATGTCAATGGAAATGGCTAAGAGAGTGAGTTTGAGCTGGCCATAGGGCTTAAATAGAGAGCCCCCACGAATAGAGTCGTTGGGCTCTCACTGTAGCCTGCTGCACAGCGACCGAACGCGCTGGTCGGGGCGATCAGACGCACCCAAGCTAGCGTCCGGTCCATCGAATGTAGCCACATGTCAACGTGTTCAATGTCGTCCCCATGATTCCAATGGTCAACTCGCTTCCTCGTGCATGTTCAAGTGATGATCGGACATAGCAGAGGACGACCGAATGCGCCACGCCCGCGTCAGGTCCTCACTCGCCCGTGTGTTCCTGCCATCGACCGGACGCGCTGATCACCTCAGCAGCCCACACGCCAGGTCGGTTCCAGAGAGTTCCCCGAGCGCCTGATCATTGACCGAACGCGTCAGGTCCGCCCTGACTGGATGCACCCAGCGTCAGGTCCTCCTTCTGCTCACTGCGCACCACCACATCAGCGTATGTCATCTTGACTGGACGCACGAGCGTCGTGTTAGGTCACATTTTGACCCTGTTGTTGGCATTTCTTAGCACCACTACTAAAAATAGAATTAATCCCACTCTTAGCAATGACACTAGAAATTGTATGGTAATTATTAACTTGTCACTTTTATAGTAGCCACCTATGATTACCTACATCTCTAATATTAAACTAGGTTGTCATCCCTAGTCTTGAAACTAGAAATGTTTGTTGATACTATCTAGCATTACTACAAGAATAACACTAAACAGAAATCTATTATTTTATGTGACTATAAAGAATCTAAAGATATGAATGAAAAGAATTCTGCAAGCGGACAGATAATTATACCATTGTAGCATTTTACCTAGAGTATTACTAGGTTGTTGATTTATAATTTTACCACTGGAAATGTATGACTATGCATGTAGTATTGATAATTTATGATTATGCATGAGAGAATGAATCAATATCACATGCTCCACTCAAAACAAGGGTAAGTCACAAGATAAATATAGATATATATGATAAGTACTGATCAAGCATCATGATAAATAAATAAATTACTCAAAGCACTCTAACTATGGCAATAGCGTTAGTCCAATCAGAATATTAGAGGAATAATTCCTAAGTCATTCTATAACTACAAGTCAATGAATGATTCAATTAGTGCAATTACATCTAGTAGTTATCGTTAATGTTACTATCGCATCCATACATAAGGAACATCAACTAGGGAGGATCAGAAACATAGTCCTCCCCTCCTTCGAGACCGGGTTCTACAAGTCTTACACACGGGGGATGAACTACATAGGACTCAACAGGCCTATTACACCCGTGATCTACCACACGTCTCGGCGTGCAGAGGGCATTCACAGATAAACAATATCTAAGCACCACACTTACATAATACCTACCACCCACCCATGGATCCTGCATATTAGGATGGGCGCTATACAAACATATGCATGAACTTAATAATAAACTAACTATACTAGACATATAACCAAAGTAAACAATGAACATTGCAATCAAGAACATATAAAAGATGAAGATTAATGTTGACATAAACATTGTAGCAAGCACACAAAAACAGTGGAGAATACAATGAGAGAGGGATACAAAGAATTATACCGACCACGCTCTTGCCAACGTCGGGAATCTAAGCTTATAATCTGCTTGTCTCCCTCTAGACCTAATCTAACTAGCTAAAGCTCTAGAACTAGAGGAACTCTGAGGAATTAGGGTTTTTAGCTCTGGATGGCTTGATCTCCAAATGACTTGATGCCTTCAGGGGGGCTAGGGTCTCCTTATATAGCTAGGGGTCCAACGTGAGCCCTTGGATCAAACCGACTTGAGGTACGTTGAGATGCATCCTAGGAGGCGGTGGAAGAATACTCCAGAAGCTCATGGAGGAATCCCCCATGGGGGGCCGGGTGGCCCCACTTGGCAACCCCTCGCCTCCCACTTTGTTCTGGTGTCTTCTCATGTCTTCTAGAGTCTTCTCGCGTATATGCCATATTTTAATTCTAAATTTTCCTTTGACAAATAGGTCCCTCTTGGTGGTTTTCTAGAATAATCCTGCAGAGAACAGAGATTCACCAAAACTCATGGAATTTGTTAGTTTAAACCCTAGACCTATGTATATTCTCTCATTTGTACCATTTCTTATGTTTATTCAACTATAAATTGTTGATGTTATCCACCGTCAACACCTACGTCCGGTCATGCATCGAGGCTAAGCCCTTCACTGCTCTGTACTGACTGGACGCACCCGACTGAGTCCAGTCATGTCAGGCTCAGCGTCCGGTCACTGATTTTCAGTGACAATCACTTATTTCACTTCATCAACTTCACCACCTTGCTCAAATGTGCCAACCACCAAGTGTATCACCTTGTGCACGTGTGTTAGCATATTTTCACAAACATTTTCAAGGGTGTTAGCACTCTACTAGATCCTAAATGCATATGCAATGAGTTAGAGCATTTAGTGGCACTTTGACAATCGTTTTTTGATACAAGTTTCACCCCTCTTAATAGTACAGCTATCAATCCAAAATGTGATCACATTCGCTAAGTGTCTCGATCACCAAACCAAAAAGCTCCTACCACTTATACCTTTGCCTTGAGCTTTTTGTTTTTCTCTTTCTTTTTTTTCCAAGCCGAGCACTTGATCACCATGGCCATCACCACCATGATTTCATCCATTTGCTCCACCACTTGAAATATCTACCAACCTATCTCACATACACTTAGAGCACATAGGTTAGTAGCTAGGGTTTCATTAATTAACCAAAATCAAACTAGAGCTTTTAGTCGCCTCCTAAACAACCTCATAGGTACGGATGAAAGTGAACGAAATAGTTTTTTCAATCATTTTCAATTGGTTTCAATTGTCATTTTCAATTGGCTTCATAACCATTTCATTTCAATCATTTTTGTAGTCACAAGTCCCCCAACTTAAGTCCATTTCGATCTCTAGATCATCAGAGTGCTCCAGATGATGATGAGTTCCATCACATGGCTGCATCTCCATCTCTGTCATTGTGGCGGTCTCTGCCTCCTCCGCCTCCCGCGCCCCAGACACATAAACGGAAGTCCTCGCCAAAGAATAAAGCCACCACTACCAAGACCCTACCAAGAAGGCGCCTTGTGACATGACTAAAGCAGAATTGGACGTGGTGGTGCAAGCCCAAGTGAGGAGCCATTTCGCGAAGAAGCCACCCTAGGTAATGGAAAAGGTGGTACCCCGAGGGAAACTCAGGATGAAAGTCCAAGAACATGAAAGAAAGATGCATGAAGCAAGAAAGAAGGGTCCAATATCAGACTATGACCTCTCTCTCACGAAGTCACTTTAGGTGTAAAAAAGAGAGAAGAAAGCAGGAAAAGATGTTGCACCACTCGGGCAACAAGCAAAGCAATCTATCGACCCGCTTCGTGTGCCCAATGAAGAGGACCGAGGATTTTGACAACATGATGAAGGGCACTGGTGTTAGTGTTGATCAAGTCAAGGGGAGAGTAGAGGTACCAATACTCTCGGGTGTAGGGTCGAGATGATGGACTAGAGGGGGTGAATAGTCCTTTCTAAAACTTAATCACACCGGCTAACTGATACAAGTGTGGAATTAAAACTATCGGTCTAGCCAAGACTACACCCCTTTATCTAAGTTCACAAGCACCTTAAAAGGATCCTAATTAGGCAATAAAGGTGCCAGGCTAGCTAGAGTTCACCTAACCAATCTAGCTTGCAAGGTCACAAAAACCTATGCAACTAGTACTTCACACAACCGAGGGAACTCCTACACAATCTAGTAAGCGAAATCACAAAGCCGCCTAAGCTCACTAGCAATGCTCAATAATAAGATTACACAAGCCAAATTAGAGAGTACAAATTACTTAGCTACACAAACTAAGCAATGTGACTAACAAGGTTACTAAAACCAAATTAGCCATGCAAGGGAGCTACTTCTATGCTACACAAGCAAGCATGCAACTAGCAAGCTACTAAAGCTAAACTAGTCACAAGAGCAACTACACAAGCACAATGTATATGAAAGTAATACAAGTTTGTGTTTCATAGAATGCAAACCACCAAGAAGATGATGAAGACAATGTTGACACGGTGATTTTTCTCCCGAGGTTCACTTGGTTGCCACCAAGCTATGTTCCCGTTGTGTCGACTGCTCACTTGGTGTCTCGGCGGCTAATTGGCATCACCTGCCAAGCCCATACATTGGGCACCACAAGAACCTACCTTGAAAGTGAGGGTAGCTCAATGACACACTCAACTAGAGTTGCTCTTCGCGATCCATGTGGGGTGAGCACAATCCCCCTCACAAATCCTCCTCCAGAGCACCGCACAATCTTCTCGTGTGTTTCAACGGAGTTGCAAGCCACCAAGTCATCTAGGAGGTGGCAACCTCCAAGAGTAACAAGCACCACCGGCTTACAACACGATCACCTAGTGCTACTCGATGCAACCTCATGATGCAATCGCACTAGAATTGCTCACTTACTCAATTGGATGAACACTATCAAGCAAGAGTGAGTTAGAGGGCTCCCAAGCACCACCACATAAGCCACCAAGGCTCTAGTGTGCTCTGTTACTGGCCAAAGGCCGGCCAACACTTCTATTTATAGCCCCACAGGCTAAACTAGCCGTCACCCCTTCGCTGGGCGTTTTTCGGGCTGACCAGACACGCAGGTTGCCTGCGTCCGGCCGTTGCCGTGCGTCCACGTGTCCTGACCGTTTGAAAGTAGACGTTGGCGCCCAACAACTAACTTCGCGAGCGCCTTCAGCTAATGACCGGACGCGCCATTATGAGATAACCTGACGCCCGAGCCACTGAGTCCAGTCATGAACAGAGACCTCCCAGAGCCTCAAATCCACGACTGAATGCGGCAGGTCGAACCTAACCGGATGCAGGCCGGCGTCAGGTCCTTCTCCCACTACCACGCGTCGCAGCCACGCCCCGTGCCACCACGTCAGCATTCATCAGTATTGACTAGATGCGACTACTGCGCGTCAGGTCACTTCTTCGCCAAGAGTGACCAGACAAACCGATGCAGAGAGGGCCAGCGTCTGGTCCTACTACCTCGCTCTCGGCAAGAACTTCGCGCCACTAGCTAAAAATGACCGGACGCGCAGGTCCCTCTAAGGCCAGCGTCTAGTCACCTCCAGTGACCTATTTTCGCCTCCATTTCTTCGCTGAGTTGATCCACTTCAACTCAAACTTCTTCTCCTTTGCAAATGTGCCAACACCACCAAGTGTACACCACCATGTGTATGTGTGTTAGCATTTTCACAATCATTTTTAAGGAGTTAGCCACTCAACTTGCCATGCCACTCGATCCTAGCAACGATGCAAAGTTAGATCACTCATGTGGCACTAGATGATCGATATGCAAACAAGTTTGCCCCTCTTAATAGTACGGCCATCTATCCTAAACTCGGTCATCAACTTCTCTACAAACCTATGACCGGTGAAATGAAATGTCCTAGGTTATACCTTTGCCTTGCACATTCCATTTCATCTCCTCCAATGTCAATGCAACACATGCATCAACATGATCAAGAATGATATGATCCACTCCATATCATCATGTGACCATATTGGTTCATCAATCTTGACTTCACTTGCTCTTCATCATTGCTTCGGTCCACCGGCGCCAAGTCATCACTCAACTTGCCCTTCACACTTGCAACCGGTCTGTCGAGCCAAGTCATGTCTTGATCTTCTCCACCTTGATCACATGACTCAATGTCATGTCTCATGTGCAATGAGCTCCTTCATCACATGTGTGAGCTTTGCAACATCTCCGAGCCATCTTCACCGTCATGGCATATGTTGCTCACACACATGTACTTGTGGACTATCACCTATGTATCTCACTCAAACACATATTAGTCCACCTAGGTTGTCACTCAATTACCAAAACCAAACAAGGACCTTTCACCGGGAGTTGATGTCGGGAAATATAAGTATGGCCAGAGTCTTGTCAAACCTGCCTTGATACCAAAGCTGCCAACGCAAATGCACCGTTTACACAAATGGTACATGAAAGCGTGTTAGGAAGGTCAGGAATGGCTCGTGACAAAAATTAAATATGAACATTAATTTCATGACGAGGACTTGATAAACATTGAGTTTCAAGAATTACACCAACTATACCAGCAGGAAGCTCTTGACAAATCTATCGTCAGCTGCTGGTGTCTGTAAGTGATACCTTTCTATATGAATAATGTCTCTTGTTCACTATCTATAATTATCCTCACTATATTCTTTTGTACTGTATATATGCAGAATGGAGATGATTAACCACAAAAACTGGGATCTATGATGTTGGTTTCATTGATCCATATACCATACACCATGAAACAGTTCGTGATAAACCAGATGATGTAGAGAAGAGCATGCTCAGGTTCTTCAACAACCAACATCACAGGACAATGATACTCTTCCCTTACACTTTAAGCGAGTGTTACTATCTTGTACACAACTTACTCCATGTTGAGTGTAATTAATGAGGTATGCCTGCGTATAAACATGCATCTTCCACTGGATATTATTGGTCATCACTTTTATATAGAAGCAGTGTCTGTATCTTGGACTCCTTGAGGAAACCGAGATGGGATTACCAAGCAATGATAGTTATTCTCCAGAGGTAATTTCGGTCTCGCACTATACCTCTATCACCATTTTCTTGATATATCAGGGGAATAACTCCTTTTATTTATTTTCTTGGGCAGGGCTTGGGCAAGGTTCATTTCTAAAAACACAGGTGACTGGAAAGCTCCTCTGCATATATTTGACCACAAAGTAAGTACTAGCTAGGTCTCCGCATTTTTATTTCGTTCATTCCATTATTACCATGCTTGATTGTGGTTTGACGAATCGTTTTCTTGTAAAGTGGTGTCTGAGGCAAGAACCAGGGAACAACTTATGTGAATACTATGTTTGAGAGCGCCTAATGTCTTACTCAAAGATAACACCCGAAGAACATCTGGCAGTACGCAAACAATATACACAATTTATTTATTACCATTGTATTGATATATATACACACACTTAGGGATGAAAACAGAACAGAAATATTTCGAATTGACCGTTTTTGTTTTCTATATTATGAACCGTTTTTTAACATGAAAAATTGTCAGTTTCAATTGGTTTCACAACCATTTTCAACTATTTTTTTGTACTCTTTAATTGCTAAATGTAGAAATATCCCGAACCGACCGTTTTTGTTTTTCTATATCGTAAGTCCGTTTTCGACCGTTTTCATCCTTACACACACTACTCATATATTCATATTTTTTCTTTCGTTGGTAGCTTGAGTGGAAGCAGAATCAGGTCCTACGATGAAAACAAATCAAAGCAATACAAGAGACATTGGTTGGATTTATCTATCTTTGAGCAGGTCATAGATCCCAAAGGAGAATACTTTTATGACGGAGAATTAAATCCTTTGCTTCCTGAACAGCTGGATGACTGTAGCGTACACATCGTAATATACAGCCTCTTATTAGTTTATGTATAGTTTCATGTATATACAAGCTTTTGAAATATATGTATAGTTTCATACTAGCATATGTATAGTTTCATATATATATGTATATATGCTCAAACGAGAATTTATATGTATATTAGTAGCGTAGAATATGTATACGAAAAAAAATATTTGATAAGAAGAAAATGAATTAAATTGAAAACAAACCATAAAAGAAAAGGATACCATAAAAGAAAAGAAAAAGAAAAAAAAGGAAAAGAAAAAAAGGAAAACAAAAGGGGTCTTTAGTCCCAGTTGGTGACCCACTACTCCGGTTGGTGTTACCAATCGGGACTACAGATACCCTGCAGTTCCGGTTTCCAAACCCGGAACTAAAGGGTGGGCCTTTAGTCCCGCATTCGCGGTTCCGGTTGCGAAACCGGGACTACAGGGGTTTCCCAACCGGGACTGTAGCCCTTTATGTGTTTAGATAGTTTATTATGAAGCTGAGTTTTAATATAATGTTCCCGCTGCGTCTATTCGGATACAACTCATGGACCTTCGTTATTAATAAGTGTTCTTTCTAATATAATGCTTACTGCCCTAGGCGAAGTCATTATATGTGGGATTGTTTTATTTTTAATCCTTTTTAAATCAATATTTTAATACTAATCCAAAAAAAGTATTTGCAAATCTGACCTTTTTAGTCGCACCAGCGCGGCTAGCGCGATAGTGCCACTCTGTTGCGCCACATGCGCTAGCACGGCAAGCCGAGCCACGGTGGCAGCCGTTGTTGATCGACGCTGGCGTAGCGTGGGCCTGGAGTGGGCCCCGTCCTGTCACGCTAGCGACTCAGGCGCGACAGCGCTGTCACGCCAGGCGGGCTGGCGCGGCAGGCTGAGTTAGGTTTTGGCCGCTCCGGCCCATTTCTTCTCTCTCTCTCTCTCTCTCCCTTTCTCTCGCCGCGTCCACGCTGCGCTCGTGAAGCCACGCGCTGCCGCCGCCACCACCACCACGCCACCCCGTCCCCTCCCTCTCCCTCTCCCTCTCCATCTCCCTCCATTCCTGACGCGGCGAGGGACGAGAAGGACGCAGCCTGGGCGTGGCCTGGGCACCGGTGCCGCCGGCAGGCCTTCATCGCCACCCTACCACCTCCGACCGTCCTCGCCGTCTTCGGTCGCTGCAGGGGAGTTGAGCAGCTGTTGGTGCTACTCCCTCTCTCTTCGTTCCGCAGGCCTACCGCGCTAGGAGAGGCGGGCGGCTCGGTCGCTGCCTAGTGCTCGCCTGCAGCGGCAGCACCGGCTATGGCTTCCCCCAATGGCGGCCCTCACCTCTGTGGTCTGTGGAGTCACGTAAACAGCCAGATTGATCTTGCCCCTTGATTTCTTGATTTCTTGCCTCATGAGTTGCATGACTAGGGTTAGGAAATTAGGGATGGTGTGAATGGTTTTTATCGTTGCTTGTTAGTATTTGATGCATAGATTAGGTTTAGGATATACTCTGCCCGTGGATTGGACATAAACTACGTGTTGCATGGACGTAGGTAGTTGATGCATGGTGGATTTAGATCGTTATGTTTGTTGCCTTTGTTGACATCACTGTGAAGTTTGTGTTATTGTAGTGTATTAGTGAATGGATATGTTTTATTTCCGAAATGTGTAGTTCATGTGTTCGGTGGCGGCGGAACTCAACAAATAAATTCCGCCTCTGTCATTTTCGGAGGGTTCGGTGGCGGCGGAACCCAACGAACAAATTCCGAATATGGAACGCTCCTCCAGGGGTCATAAGGAAATAACATAATCGATGGATCAAACATTTCATCGTCGTCGATCCACTGATAGAAGCTGCATCCCTCTAGGTAGGCATCAAGTGTCAGGGGACGACGCTTAAGTTGGCAACAGTAGAAAGCTGGTCCAGCTGACGCGAGATGCCTTGACTGCTTCACAAATACAGGTAAGCCACAGTAACACAATGGTGTTGGCTCTGCTGGTAGGAAAGGACCGATACCACCATGATCCTTCGGATGGTGCACGAGTTGGTTGTTATTTGCATCCGCCATTGAACCTATTACTAAGTAGTTGAACAAAGCAAAGTTATCAAAACATGACATGAAACCCTAGACACAACCTCATGGACTTCAAACCATCTCTGTATATACACACTCCAACGCATCCATACATCTAATTAGTACAAATTAACTTCAAATCACAAACTTAGAGGTAACTTTACTTAGCACAGGCCAAGCCAGACACTTGTCCAAACATTGCATTCAAACCCAAGAACAGTGCCAACCACTACCAACAGTCTAACGTCTAACAATGGAATCCTAATAATATGCATGATTAGGGCAATAAAGTATCACCTAACAAAGCCAAAGCTAGTATTACACATAGCAATCTAAACCATAGCAGTCTATAACCATCAACCACACAAAAAAACAACAGAGGATGAGAGAGACATACCTCATGCACTAAACCAAAGGAACCAAAAATCCAAAACCAAACTTGATCAAAGAGAGGTAGAGAATGAGAAAGAGAAGAGAGAGAAAGAGGAAACACCGTGAACCTTGCCCTGACTTCTCACGTGATTGAGGGAGTGAGTGAAAGACAGTAGAGGGAGAAGAAAGCAGATGGGCCGCGCGGCCTTATAATGACCTGTCGGGCTGGCGCGACAGCGTTGTCGCGCCTGAGTCGCTGGCGCGACAGGATGTGGCCCACGGTATGCCACGCCAGCATCGGTCAACGACCGGGGCCACCGTGGCTCGGCTTGTCGCGCCAGCGCATGTGGCGCGATAGAGTGGTGTTGTCGCGTCAGCCGCGCTAGTGCGATCAAAAGGGTCAGTTTTGCAAAAAAAAATTTGATTAGTATTAACATATTGATTTAAAAAGGATTAAAAATAAAAAAATTCCTTATATGTGCTCATTCTGCAATATGCGTCCTCGAAGCAAAGAGAAATTTGATCACATTTCTCTCTCCGGAGGGAAATGGCCGGAAGTGTCCTGCCGCAAAATACGATGGAGGCCTGACGTTCTCAGTGTTCATGACATGCCTTGTTGCAGCCTCGGGCGGCCTAATCATGGGCTACGACAATGGCATCTCCGGTCTATTATTTTCCTCTGATGATGATCATGCGTACCACTCCATTTTTCTAAGCTTTGTTACTTCAGAAACACTAACAGAGTCATCTGTTAATCCAAGGCGGTGCCTCTGAGATGGAGCCGTTCCTGCGGCGCTTCTTCCCGGGCATCCTCAAGAGGATGGCGGCGGCGAAGCAGGGGAACGAGTACTGAACCTACGACGGCCAGGCGCTCACGGCGTTCACATCCTCGCTCTACGTTGCCGATGGGCCGGCAGGCCGTCATGCTCATTGGCGGGCCGGGGCGCTCTTCATCGCTGGCAGCGCCATTGCCGCTGCCGCCGTGAACATCGCCATGCTCATCGTCGGGCGCATGCTGCTCGGCTTCGGCGTCGGCTTCACCACCCAGGTCAGCAACAGCAAGTTCTTTCAGCATTCAGGCATTGCTCGCTGATTCGGTCACCCCGTGCTTCCACAGGTCACTCCTCTGTTCCTCGCCGAGATGGCCCCGTCGCGGTGGCGGGGCTCCCTCTCTGCCCGCTTCCACTTCTTCCTCGCGGTCGGTACACCACGGCGCGCTTCTAATGGGGCTGGCGCCTCCATCGGCCTCGCCGGCGCGCCGGCCGTCGTCATCTTCGTGGGCGCGCGCTCTTCCTCACCGACACGCCCAGCAGCCTCGTCGTGCGCGCCCGCGCCGCACTCGCCCGGGTACGCGGGCCCGGCGCGGACGTGGACGCGGAGCTCAAGGAGATCTCGCGCGCCGTCGAGGCCGCGCGCCAGAGCGAGGACGGCGCGTTCCGCCGGCTGGCGACAAGGCGCGAGTACCGCCCGCGCCTGGTGCTCGGCCTGGCCGTGCCCATCTTCTGCCAGCTCACCGGCGTCATCGTGCTCGTCTTCTTCGCGCCGCTGGTGTTCCGCACCATCGGCCGGCTTCGGCAGCAACGCCGCGCTGATGGGCGTCGTCATACTCGGCGCCGTGAAGCTGGGCGCGCTCCTGGTCTTCACCCTCGTCGTCGACCGGTACGGCCGGAAAGTGCTCTTCATGGTCGGTGGCGTCCAAATGATCATTGCCCAGGTACGCCCAACAGTCCCTAGAAAAATGTGTTCACCTTGAAAAATCACTTGCCTATATTGGAAGGTCGCGGTTGCTTGGATCATGGGCGCGCAAATCGGCAGGAGCGGCGAATCGGCGATGGCGCGGTGGCGGCGGTGGCGTTCACGTGCCTGCACGGCGCCGGGTTCGGCTGGTCGTGGGGGCCGATGAACTTGCTGGTGCCGAGCCCTGTGGACATCCGGCCGGCTGGGCAGGCCATGAACGCGTCCCTCACCCTTGGCCTCATCTTCGTGCTCACGCAGTCGTTCCTCGCCATGCTCTGCCGCTTCAAGTACGCCGCCTGGGTCGTCGCCATGACCGTCTTCTCTTCGTCGCGCTCTTCCTGCCTGAGACCAAGGGGGTGCCGCTCGAGTCCATGGGCACCTTCTGGGTGAGACACTAGTACCGGAAGCGGTTCTTCCAGGATGAAGAAAAGAACGCTGCCGTGCCGAGACCGTCACCTGATTATACGGTGTGGTTATTAAACTTTGTGGCCAGACATGCCAGTGCATACTCTCTCTATATCTGTGCACATATTTTGTGACCATTCTTTGTCTAGCGTTGTATTCTGCTACCCGCTCTTCCTTCTTTTTTTTTTGGCATTATTATCTGTCATCTTCAAATTATATGTACTGCTGCACTTTCATCTTTGGTGACCACCTGTCGGCTGTCGGGCGTGCATCTCCTTTCTGTGATTAGTCACAGGGTTAGGATATATCAACCGAAGTGAAAATGGCTCAAAGTTAATCTGCAAATTTGTTGGAGTCCCACCTTGAGGCTTCGAAAATTCTCAAAATTTCCTGAGTTCTATGTGAGGTTATGTGGTGCATTCATGCAAAATTTTAAGTGCAAATTCGATCATGTTCGTGAGATGAAAACTGACAGAATTTCAGGTTTGTCATCATGTAGTTCTATTTCCCCCTAATTTTGTGTTTTTAATCCTATATAGACAAGTTCAAATTTGCTGTTGACTTTTCATGTGCCTGTGCATTTTTCTTCGATTTTTTTAAGCTTCAAGCAATGTTTTCTTATGAGCTTGCAAATTTGGCAATATTTGCAGTATTTTCATTGGAGATGCATCCACCTTTTAAAATATTAGGCACTAATTTATTGCTGCAAGTTGGAAAGCACAATTAAGGTTTCTAGCGTCACCAGAAGTATTGGTCCTTGCTTGTTGTGAGCACTGAACAATGACCCTCGGGGTTCTAAATTGAACCAAAGGCTGAAAACACGCCTGACAATATTTGTCCCAGGTAACACCTATTTCCTTGATAAGTAAGTCTGCTTTGTGATCTAACAATTGGTTGGCTCATATTAAATTTGTGACATAGCCAATCTCCTTATTTGCCCTTCCACGAGCTTCTGACCAAAATTAAACAAACCAAAAACAGTTTCAAGTGGTTATATGTTTATTCCCCAAGCGAAGTTGACCAGCACCCAACAAATTCAAAAACAGTTTCAAGTGGTACTATATTTATTCCCAACTGAAGCTGACCAGTAATCAACAAAATTATTATCCGAATCCATCAAGTTTCTATGAGATTCCTAGTTCTCATCCAGGCCAATACATTGATACTTTCTTATTAGTCCAGCGGTCTTGCCGGCCTTGCACCAGAAATAGTTCTCGCAGTGCTGACTTGCGGATAGGTAATGCAATTCAGTCTTAGTATATTATTGTTGGCGCTAATATATATCGACATGCTCTGTCTATCTGGAATTCTGTATACAACAAATTGGGTCTTCTAAAATGCCAAGATGAAGTCTATATATGTCTCCATCTGCATCGATCTTTGAAGCAAAGGGGAATTGGCCAGAGCAGCTCTGTCGTCGGTGAGAAGAAGAAAGAGTGGGAGATCGAGACAGAGACATGGCTGGAGGTGTAGTCGTTCCGGATGGTGTCTCTGCTGTGGATTACGGCGGAGGCCTGACCCTCTCAGTGTTCATGACCTGCCTTGTGGCTGCCTCAGGTGGTCTAATCTTCGGCTACGACATCGGCATCTCAGGTACGGTGCATCTCACACTCCTTTGGTTTTTTCTTGTGCTAAAGGGTCACCTCGTGCGTGATGAGCTGTCCAGTTTTCCTTTACTGGTCAGGGAGAGCATCTTGGTTCAGTTCTTGCTTCTTTGTCACAAATTGCTTTGGTCCATCTTCTGATCGTCTGTTTAGAACAAAAGCATCATTATTGGATGTTGCTTGATCTTACCGTGTGTTTTGGTAAGCCTTGTTAGTAGTTGAGTAACACATTGACCTGTCAATTCAATTCAAGGCGGTGTCTCTCAAATGGAGCCGTTCCTGGAGCGCTTCTTCCCGCACATCCTCAAGAAGATGGCGGAGGTGACGCAGGGGAACGAGTACTGCATCTACGACAGCCAGGCGCTGGCAGCCTTCACGTCGTCCCTGTACGTGGCCGGGCTGGTGGCGTCGCTGGTGGCCAGCCGCGTCAGCAAAGCGCTGGGCCGGCAGGCCATCATGCTGATGGGCGGTGCGCTCTTCTTCGCCGGCGCCGCCTTGACCGGCGGGGCCGTGAACCTAGCCATGCTCATCGTCGGGCGCATGCTGCTTGGCTTCGGCGTCGGGTTCACCTGCCAAGTATGTAAATCACAGCTTTTGCGCTCATGCACGGTGACGGTTTCACTTGTACGCAAAAATGACACGCTTGACGTGCGGCAGGCCGCTCCCCTGTTCCTCGCCGAGATGTCCCCGCCGCGGTGGCGCGGCTCCCTGACGGCAGGCTACCAGTTCTTCCTCGCGCTCGGGGTGCTCATCGCCAACCTCATCAACTACGGCACGGCGCGCGTCTCCTGGGGCTGGCGCGTCTCGCTCGGCCTCGCCGGCGCGCCGGCCGCCCTCATCTGCGTGGGCGCGCTCTTCCTCACCGACACGCCCAGCAGCCTCGTGGTGCGCGGGCGGGCCGACCGCGCCCGCGCCGCGCTCGTCCGGGTGCGCGGGCCCGGCGCGGACGTGGACGCCGAGCTCAAGGAGATCTCGCGCGCCGTGGAGGCCGCGCGCCAGAGCGAGGACGGCGCGTTCCGCCGGATAGCGACGAGGCGCGAGTACCGCCCGTACCTGGTGTTCGCCGTGGCCGTGCCCCTGTTCGCCGAGCTCACCGGCGTCATCGTGCTCTCCTTCTTCTCGCCCCTTGTGTTCCGCACCATCGGCTTCGGCAGCAACGCCGCGCTGGTGGGCGCCGTCCTCATCGGAGCGATGAACCTTGGCGCGCTAATCCTATCCACCCCCGTCATCGACCGGTACGGCCGCAAGGTGCTGTTCATGGTCGGCGGCGTCCTGATGACCATTTGCCAGGTCAGGTGCTTTATTCCATCAATCAACTCGCTGGGTCTTCAGTCAAATCTGACAAGTTCCCGCTGACTGACGGCTCTTGATCCTTGAAGGCTGCCATCGCTTGGATCATGGGCGCGCAGCTCGGCAAGAGCGGCGGGGAGGCGACGATGGCGCGGCCGTACGCGGTGGCGGTGGTGGTGCTGACGTGCCTGCACAGCGCCGGGTTCGGGGCGTCGTGGGGGCCGCTGGTGTGGGTGGTGCCCAGCGAGATATTCCCCGTGGACATCCGGTCGCTGGGGCAGGCCATGAACGTGTCCATCATCTTGGCCCTCGCCTTCGTGCAGTCGCAGTCGTTCCTCGCCATGCTCTGCCGCTTCAAGTACGCCACCTTCGCCTACTACGCCGCCTGGGTCGCCGTCATGACCGTCTTCGTCGCGGTCTTCCTGCCGGAGACCAAGGGGGTGCCGCTCGAGTCCATGGGCACCATCTGGGTGAAGCACTGGTACTGGAAGAGGTTCGTGCAGGGACATGGGACCAACGCCGTGGCACTGGCACTCACCTGAGATGGAACAATGTTTTAAATCTCCCGCTATAGCTGCCGCTATAGCCCATTATAGCCTTTTAAGGCAGGGTGCAACTATTTGTGTTTATGTATAATTTAGCTGCTATATCCCGCTATAGCCCGAATTAGCTCCGCTATTAGCTGATTCAGAGATAGACCATTAAACACCTTAGCCCGCTATTTAAAACTATGGATGGAACGGAATGGACCTCGCTGTGTCGTTGTTTCCTGACACGGGAATGTGCAACGATATATCACTGTGGTGTAATCTTTGGTTAGTGTAAGCCATTTCCAAGTGTGCTATACTTCCTGTCTTCCTCAATCTATGTAATCACTTCTTTGTTCGAAGAAGAAATATATATATCGATCACAACGGTAAGGATTAGGACCGTCTCGACCTTACCTGGAATCCATCGACGGCATCAAAATGTCAGACAATGTCCCAACGGCAGCGCCACAAGCCACGGCCGCGCAACGAAGCAAGAGAATTGAAGCCGCCGCCGCCGCTGCCGCCGAATGCCCTCACCAAGAATAATGACGGCTAAAATGTATTACTATATAGGTTGGATTAACGGGCCCGCCTTTTTTTACCCGTTAGCCCACCACGGCCAAACGTTAGATGGCTCCGCAAGTGTATTTGTGCGAGAGGTTAGGAGAGGGAGTAGCTACTCCTACGGACTAGGAAAGAATATATATATATATATATATATATATATATATATATATATATATATATATATATATATATATATATATATATATATATATATATATATATATATATATATATATATATATAAGTGCTATTATACACCTTAGGCGTAGAATACTATTCTACACCAAACTGTTATATTAAACAGAACTCAATATCGTTCAATATTCGCGTTTCAGTATTATTCAGTATTTCGTGGTCCTGAGTGTAGTACTGAATGATACTGAACACTGTTCAGTACTACTCAGTATTTTTTCTGCTCAGTTTTGGCTTGCGGTGTAGAATAATATTCTACACCTAGAGTGTACAATATATATATATATATATATATATATATATATAGTATACTCTATAGCTAGCTACAGAATAAGTTATTCTGTAGCCACCTCCATTTACGATAATTTTATATACTAATTTACGACAATGTCAGTATATATTTACGATAGTTGAATTACTATAACACATGGGGGTATTTACCATAATGTTATAGTAAATCACATAGTAAGGAGTTACTATAATCTCGTAAATTAGTATAGCAATTATCGTAAATCAAAGTGGCTACAGAATAAGTTATTTTTGTAGCCAGCTGTAGGGTAATAGTTTTATATATATATATATAATACTGTAGCTAGGTACGTAATAGTTTATTTTGTAGCCGGATCCAACCTCCACATCCGACCCAGCCAAGCATACAACCAGACAGCCTCCCCACCGCTCGGCTCGTTAATCCCCCGATCCCCTAATCACGTGGCTTTATATCCCCAAATCACGTCACTTTATTACGCAGCTGGACGTCCAAATCTCCGTCGACGGCGCCTGGTTCTATCCTCGGGGAGCAACGGCGTCCTGGCGCCCGCAACGGCGACGCCAGTGCCGCACGCCCTCCTGCTTGGCCGTGCAGCGGCAGGTCACTTGGAGGTGATTCCATCCCAGCCACATCTGCAGGTATGAATCGACTAGTATCTCCGTCCAGCCATCCGGCAATTCGAGGCTCATCTGCAGGTAAGATGGTTTGGTTGCTTCTCTAGATCTCGATTATTTAATTGGTTAGTATCTCGATTTGCTGCCGCAAGCCCGCAACATTTGAAGCGGTCACGATTTAGTTCGTCACTATCCATGCAAATCCAGGACTGTTGCTACTAGTACTGCGCATGGGATGGGACACTGGTATGATCGCATCGCCAATATAGTAAAATTACGAAGATCACAGTACCTACTTATTAATTCTTTTACCCGTAAATCATATGTAGTTCAAGCTGCCCGTAAGCCACCACTACCAAGACCCTACCAAGAAGGCGCCTTGTGACATGACTAAAGCGGAATTGGACGTGGTGGTGCCAGCCCAAGTGAGGAGCCATTTCGCGAAGAAGCCACCCTAGGTAATGGAAAAGGTGGTACCCTGAGGGAAACTCAGGATGAAAGGCCTTGTTTAGTTACCAAACTTTGGATGACCAAAGTCGATATTTTTTACTGTTTGGTACTGTAGCAACTTTGTTTTTATTTGGTAATAATTGTCGAAACATTGATTAATTAGGCTCAAAATGTTCGTCTCACAAAGTACAACAAAACTGTGCAATTAGTTTTTAATTTCATCTACATTTAGTACTCCATGCATGTGCCGACATTTTAATGTGATGGGGAATCTTCTTTTTGCATAGTGAAATTTGGGAGTGAATTTGGGGAACTAAACGAGGCCAAAGTCCAAGAACATGAAAGAAAGATGCATGAAGCAAGAAAGAAGGGGCCAATATCAGACTATGACCTCTCTCTCACGAAGTCACTTTAGGTGTAAAAAAAAGAGAAAAAAGCAGGAAAAGATGTTGCACCACTCGGGCAACAAGCAAAAGCAATCTATCGACCCGCTTCTTGTGCCCAATGAAGAGGATCGAGGATTTTGACAACATGATGAAGGGCACTGGTGTTAGTGTTGATCAAGTCAAGGGGAGAGTAGAGGTACCAATACTCCCGGGTGTTGGGTCGAGCTGACGGACTAGAGGAGAGGTGAATAGTCCTTTCTAAAACTTAATCACGTCGGCTAACTGATACAAGTGTAGAATTAAAACTATCGGTCTAGCCAAGACTACACCATTTTATCTAAGTTCACAAGCACCTTAAAAGGATCCTAATTAGGCAACAAAGGTATGGCTGAAAGTACTGTTCGTTGATTTGTTGTGAGAGAAAAACACTGCTCCGGCTGAAAAAATAAGCTGAAAAATACGGATTATAACACAAGCGAACATGACCATATATAATGTCGGCAGAGTCGTCGTCGAATCCCAAGAACGACAGCATTGTCTACTTCGATTTAGACCTTATTTAGTTCGTGGATAAAAAGTTTTTAGGTGTCACATTAAATATTTTAAGAGATGTCAGAAGGGGTGTTCGCATACTAATAAAAAAACTAATTATATAACTCACCTGGAAATCGCGAGATGAAATTATTAAGCCTAATTAAGCCGTCATTAGCACACGTATGTACTGTAGCAATTATGGCTAATTATGAACTAATTAGGTTTAAAAGATTCGTCTCGCAAAATCCATGCAAACTGTGCAATTAGTTATTTTTTTTATCTATATTTAATGTTTAATGCATGTGTCCAAACGTTCGATGAAACAGCGTGAAAAGTTTTTACACAGGAACTAAACAGGGCCGACATGTTCCTCCCACAGAACGCGGAACAGTTGAGATCCATGACTGTGCTATTGCTGAGAAGAATGAATACGGCAGAGTCCTACTTCGAGGTGCTATACGAGGGCGAGGGAAGAAACATCATCATGGACGTGACACTGCGCCTGGACACGCTCATCATGCAGCCGGTATCGATTTCCAACACCACCGAGCAGGGAAACCTCCTTCTACTGCAGGCCACGGCACCCGGGACGTCGATGCCTCTATAAACAAGCAGGAGGCGTTCTGCGTCAGCGGCGGCGGCTAAGGCTATCCAGACTCATGGACCTCTATACGTCCTAGTCAGCAAGATTCTCTCCTATATACTCAATTCTTCCGTATTCATTCATCCTCTATATCATCCTCTATCAACTCTATTTACTGTAGGACCCACTTGTCACTTTATTTAAATATATCCATGCGTGATCTAGTTTTGAAGGATTTATCGAGACGAATTTAATGGTGCAATCGAAATTTAATTTGGATTTTTGGTTTGTGAGTTATAACATTTTTTCCTTTGTTTAGCTAGTGGGGCCCGCCACTGCCCACTGTAGGGTAAGCATTGTACCACTCTAAATATAGAGTGCGAGAAAGGATAGAGTATCATTTTAGAGTACTCAGTGCAACAGTTTTTACTCTATATTCATACTCTAAAGCTTTAGAGTATTTCTGCAGGTAGTCTAAACCACTGGAGCATCAAACGCATAGGTAAGCTAGGTGGCCTAGCTAGCTCTCCCGCCCCTCGTCGTGGGCTCGTGGCTTCATTTTTCTTCTTCTACCTCTTGCTGATTTGCTGGCTTAGCTTGACGAGTCTGATGATATTTCTTGTTGTTTGAAACTGTTCTATTGTACTCCATCCTTCCGTTCCAAATTATAATAAACCATTACAACTTTCCTGGAGAGTCAAAACATTTTGACTAAATTTATATAACAAAATAGTAACATTTATTAAGTGTTATGAAGATTAATAATAATGTTCAAGTAAAATGGGTAGTTATGGCCAAAGCAATTACTATTCCAGCTTGGAAAGAAGTCATTCCATGGTAGAACGAAACATATAGATATAATTTATTCATAAAAAATAAACAAAGAAAGATGCATCTTTTAGGCTAGTAACCATTGAGTCATTGACAATAACAGATCCTTTTTTTTTTGGTGTGTGCGCGTGCGCGCTACAGAACTTGTCTGATCTCATGGTCATGGAAACACAACAACTAACCTGATTAATTTTCTGAAGAAGCCCAATCACATAAACAAAGAAAGATGTGTCTTTAGACTAGTAAGCATTATCAATTACAGATCTTTTTTTTGTGAGCATTTTTGCTACATAACCTGTCTGGTGTCATGGGAACACAACACACTAACCTGATTAATTTTCTGAAGAAGCCCAATGACGTAAGTTTCATAAGAAAAAGTCTCAGAACAAAACTAGAAGTTCTAAGCTTCCAGCTATAATCCGATTCTTTGTGGCTACATATTTAGCACCAAATCAAGATGCTTTTTCCAAGTTTCATTTGTATCTACCACTTTTCTGATAAATATTTCCCACGATTGACCATCCAAGAAATCCCGACCACTTAAAGCTGCAGCTTCAACGATAGTGCGAACAGTATCATCATGACTTGGCTCAGAAAGGCTATCAACCAATGCTTGATAAAGAAACTTGCTTGGAGTGGACCCTTTGGCCATCATCTCCTTAAATAGCGCATAACCTTCATTCGACTTGCCTATTTTGCAGAAACCTTTGATCAAGGCCTCATAAGTCATTGCATTTGGTTCATACCACCATGTCATCCCATACCCAACCAGCCTCCTGTAACTCTCCATTCTCACATAATCCTACAATAAGCGAGTTATACGTCAGCAAGCTTGGCACAAACCCCCTCCCGAGCTCATCAAACAACCTCCTCGCCTCCAGAACCATTCCATTCTTGCATAACCAGTAGATCAATGTGCTCACCACAGTGTTATCTGGTGGGACATTCTTCTTCACCATCAATCTCCACATCTCATACGCCTCCCCTGCCTTTCCATCCTGGCATAGCACATCGACCACCTTAGCACACAGTGGTGTGTCCGGTACAGATCCTGCCCCTAGCACATCTCCCTCATCAAATCACACGCCTCAGTGGATTTTCCCTCCTTACATCACGCTTCGATCACCACAGAGTATGTAACCTCATTTGGCCGCACCCCAGCGGCTTCCATCTCATCCATGATCCTTGCTGCATCTTGCAACTTCCCACGGTGGCAGTACCCATCTATGAGCACCGTGTACATAGTAGCATCCGGCCTATTCCCACTGGCAACAATATCATCACAGAGCTGCTGTGCACCCTCGAGATCCCCTTTGGCACAGTAGGCAGTGAGAACCGTGGTGTACGTGACGACATCCGGAACGATCCCCCACCCAGTCATTTCGTCGAGCACCTTGAGCGCGGCGTCGAGGTCACCGACGCCAACGAGTCCATTGAGCAGGATGTTGCAGGACACAAGGTTGGGCGTGATGTAGAGCTTGGTTGGCGCGGCGCGGAAGAGCGCAGCGGCGAGGCGGAGGCGGCGCGAGGAGACGAGGGAGTGGAGGAGCGCGTTGAAGGAGCGGGAGGGAGAGGAAGAGGTGGAGGGACGGGAGTTGAAGGACGGGAGGGAGAGGAAGAGGCGGAGGGACGGGAGCGTGCGGAGGGGCGGCAGGAACGGGCGGTCGGAGAAGGCCGGGAGGCGGGACGCGCGGAGCAGGGAGCGGACGGGGGGCAGGTGGTGGGCCGCGGCGCCGGCGTCGTCGGCGCGGGAGAGGCGGGAGAGCGCCGCGGCAAACACGGGGAGCGAGGGCGGCAGCGGAGGCGCGGAGTGGAAGAGCGCGTGGCGGAGAGCGAGGACCGCGTGCTCGGGCGTGGCCGCGCGGAGGAGGCGGCGGGACAGCGACCGTGCCGTGAGGCGGCGCGGCCAGGGCTGCACCGGCGGCGTCACGGTGTAGCCGGATTCTGGCAGGGACGCCGGGAGCGCGGCCAGGAGCCGTGGAGAAGGCGCGCGCGCCGGGGATCCACCGGTGCGTGCTGCCCGCCCTGAGCATGGCGTTGGCCGTGATGCGTCGGAGTGGCGAGGCGAACATGAAATTGGGTTTTACTGGGCAAGTTTGCCGGGGCTTGGGCCCAAGAGAGAACTGGGCTCTGCTGAGATTGAAGCCCGGCATGACGTATATGAGGCCGGAATCCAACAGTTTCTTGTAGTAATGGATCCCGGCCCAATTCGAACTGAGACCAGAGTCATCGGCTGACTCTGCACCCAATGGTGTGGCCCTCGAGCCTTTCGCCCAATTCGAACTGAATAGTTTTGAGTGTTGAGTGGCCCAACGTACTTGAGCCCCGACCTGACCGTGTACTGTGCTAGTCAATTCCATGTAGCCCAGCTTTTTTTTTTTTGAAATGGGGGTGCCGTAGAATATACTCCCTCCGTCCCAGAGGAAGATTGTTATGGGACGTGTGTAGGTGAAACTTTTTTTTAACTTTAACTAGGTTTATAGAAAATACGTGTAACATTTACATCTCCAAATAAGTTTATTATAAAAGTATATTTAATGATCTATCTAATGATACTAATTATGTATTATAAATATTAATATTCTTTTATATATAATTAGTTAAAGTAAAAAAAATTGACTTATCGGGAAACGAAAACGACTTCTGTTTTGAGACAGAGACAGTAATGGCTTGTTAGGAAGCATCATAGTTAAGGTGAGTGGCGTTCAGGGTATGTCGTAGCCCTTAAAAGCCGTGGCGAATCCTTTCCATTTTTATCGGGGTACAGTTTAGTGCTATCATGCTTTGCTTTATTAATTATTAAGATAATATAAAAAATAAAGATAAAGAGTTAGGGCTTGCCCTTTTATGTTCAAACCTCGGTCGCTCGTGGCTTTTTATTTTTGGATTATAATAAAACCTCTTTTTGTTCGAAAGAAGGAGAAAGAACACAACAAGACAGCAAGCTAAGGATTTCCCTGGCCGGCCGGCCAATTGGTGCTGCGGTGCGGTTGTTCTTGACGGAGGCAATCTGGATGGTTTCGGTCACGTGCACCAGCATATAGCCCTTTCGTCGGCTCGCTCGGCTATGTGTGTCAAACATTCACCATTACTTTTTCTTTAATTAATTACGGTACAGATGCACACTACATCAGAACACGTAATCACTACCGGAGCATCATTCTCGGTTCGTCGTAGGCTGGTAGCCCCTAAAAGCTGTGAGTAGTGCAGTTCAGAAGTGTTAACCATGTTCTATCATTAGATAATAAAAGCACAAAGATAAGAGTTTAGTGCTTGCTGCTTTTCTGTTCAAACCCTTAGGTCTCGGTTGCTTATGGGTTTTTCTTGGATTATAAAAAAAAGGCAAAATTAGCTATAGGACACTGAAAGTGGTCTCTCTTTGCTAGCGGACATGTAAAATAATGGAGCAGTTTGTTGGTGGACACTCTGATTCTTGTCAAATTTGCTGGTGGACATCAGACCCAATAAAATAATAATTTCTGGCTTTCGAGGAGAGAGAAGAGCGGTGAAATGTCCTTTATGCCCCTGCCTCTTTCTTCCTAACATCGGACCCAATAAAATAATAATTTGCTGGGATCCAGTTGTACTAATCGTGAGACTCTTGCTGACTCTTCCCTACAGTACAGGGAGCGCAACTTCCAGGTGACCACCCTCCCGCCGCCGGATTCGCCGGTTCTCCCTTGCCTCCTGTGGCCTCTGTGTCGCCGGTGAGCTGGGGATCCGGTGGAGGTTATATATATCCACTACTATTAGGCTAGATTGCTAGGGTTGGATTATCTCCCGGTGAGGAAATTACTGGGATCAATTTGTCTCCCCCAAGATCCTCTGGCGCAGTCCAAGTTGGTGGTGAGCAAGTTCAGATGGTCGTTGTGTGTGTGGTGCTTGTCGGTGCCATCTGCAGGGGGTTCTTCATCGATGAGTTTTTCTCTGTTGTTTTCTTCTGCGTCGGTGTGCGAATCCTCTGTGTTCTTCACTGTGCCGGCGACGCCCATGACATCAAAGGACGCGTCTACTTCGTCCCTCACGACAAGGCTGCTGTCTGGAGGAGGCTTGGTGGATCTACCGGTGATGATGTTGGGACATCCACCGGAATTTTGTCCCTCCAAGGTGCTTCTGGTGACAGGGACTTCCTTGTGAGGTTAGTTATCCACTATCTCATGTGTATGGTTGGTGTCCATCGACTGCCCTTGCAGGTTTGCTATTCGTCGATTAGGATTGGCTGGTGAAGCAATTGGCGTTTGTTCCTGACGACGACGAGGAGACAACTTTTGGCTGTTTGCCGGTGCGTTCAATGGGCCAACAACACGCCTTTGGTGTGCTACTGATGGGCATTTTAAAATCTGAAGACTCTTCGTTGATTTGGGAGTTGGCTATGCCTCATCCTAGATCTTCTTCACTGCAGGAGGTGTAGGAGAACCGGGCTACAGCAGCAACGACGGTCGGCGACGGCGAAAGTCAATGGGTACTCCTCCAGAGGACTTCTTTGTAATTTTTTGTTTGTTCAGGGGTGCCCAGTTAGGGGACTGGTTGTAAAAGTTCTTTATTAATAAAATCCAACCTTTTTTTTTAAAAAAAAGTTGTACTAATCGTGCCCAACATTTTTAATCTGTGCCCTCTTTAACGGAGCTTAAAACGGCTTCAAAATTCCGCTATTGACTCCTAATTTTATTCATTTTCAGGTGAAATATGCACCTCATGGCCCGTGTAACCAAGTAGCCCACAAATTAGCAGATATAGGCAGTAACTGTCAAGAGGCTCAGCCTTTAGTGTTGGCCGGAGTGCCAGATTGTAGCATATATTTGGTGTCAAGCGATCTAGCTGACATGGTTGCGTCATGGAATTTAAAACCCCCTTAAAAATGGCTTTGAAATTAAAAAAATCTATTCACATTGGAAATGGGAGATATTTTGTTTCTCAATACAGAATTAGTTTCTTCTGATTCTGATGTAACAAACAATTTCTATGAAACTTCAGAGATCCCGTTTACCCCTATTTATACAATTTAAGTATACATAAAGCAATATTTTTAGATCAAATCGGGTTGTTCCGGCAAAATCAGTGTTGGCTATCAAATAATACTGAAAGGAATATGCATTGAGGTTATAGCAAGATAAATAGGTGGATTCGCATGAAAGTGTTTATGCAGTCCAGCTCCACCTTCTTATACACAAATCGCAATATTCAGCCACACAAAAGTCCCGCCCATGGACACAATGTCGCCGAACCATAGTGTGCGCTCAAACCCTAGCCAGCAGGGGCAGAGCCTCATGGAGGCCAAACTGGGTTCCTGCCCCCCTTTCTCTGCCAAACTGGGTGTCTATGTTTGCATGCATGCTTGCAGGGACATCTACATGACACCATGCAAAACTATTTTTTTACCAAGCGACAGACTATGTTTTGCCTCTTCAAATTAACCTCCAGTTCTATTCTTAATTACTCTCTGTTACCTCTAGTTGCTTGTATTAATAGACGCTCTGTGTGAAGCTTTAATTAGTGATCACTTTACACTTGTGTTACTGTAACACTGAGTTGTCCCCCTTGATTTTACCTCACCCTCCGCCACTGCTAGCCAGAAGTGAAGTGGGAATGAGGGAGAAGGGGATGATGCAAAGCATGAGATGGGGAATGGGATGCACACAGATCCACCGCCGTCGTTGGAGGACATCGCACTGGAGATGTATGGCGGCAGCGACAGCGATCTTGCTCATGGTGGAGTCAGAGAGTCGAGGGAGAAAAAGGTCATGTGCGAGACGGGGAGGACTGCCCGATATCCATTGGCCGGACATGTTTCCACGTGGAAATTGGGCTCGCTTGAGTATTTGACCTCTACATAGCAGGCTTCCAAATGCGCGAGCTAGTTGGTCCATGGGTGTTTTCTATGTGGGCTTCCTACGCAAGGAAAAGGCCGGAACCCACAGGGAAATGGGCTGCCAAACTAACCCTCAGTTTTCTCCCCCGCTCCCATGCTATCCTATACTACTTTGCAGCCATGGGAACAATGCAGGGAGAGAAGCAAAGATGAACGGGAGCGTTTGGGTACGACCAGGTCGGCCTCTTGCACTCTGCCGACCACCAGCTCCCATGTTCCCATCCTCTCGATAGACATTCATGCAAGGATCCAAAGTTACTGACGTCAGCATTCAGAGAATGTTTTTGAAACTTTAAAAAGTCGTAGTTTACAAACTAAACATCCAATTAAAATTCTGATTGCACCATTGTGTTTCTTACAGTAAATCCTTCAAAACAAGACTCTCACATGAATATATTGAGATAAAATTTTGTTTACAAACATTTATATTTTAAAGATAGAACATTCTTTTTTTTATCAAGTAGAGACGATGTTCTGGGTTCCGAAAATAATGTTCTATCGTCATAAGAAAAATGTTCTAGGTTCAGAAGAATAATATTCTATATGTAAAAGAATAAAAAATTAGGTTCATGTGAATCATATTATAATATCAATGAAAAGAGGAAAAAATTACAAATGCTTTGAAATATATTGAAAAAATAAAATAATAAAAAATGAAATAGAAATTCAAAATTAATAAAAGGTAAAACATAAATAATACAAAGGAAAAAAGATATGTAAAGATATGGATACTACTCAAACAACCTAAAATATACTATAGAGCATCTCTCAGCTACTAAGTGAATAATCAAAGGTATACAAATAACATAAGCATAAGAGAAACAAAAATAACCACGTAGTAGAGGAAAACTAAAAGAACATCACACGAATACTAAAAACTACTTAATAGAGAAAATAAACAAGGAGAAAGGAGAAGAGAAAGGAAAAAACATGTAACAGTGGAAATAAAGTGAAATTAAAAAATAAAAAATAAAATAAAATAATAATCTAATGTAAATAAGTGTAATAAAAAGAAAAATATGTACATAACAATGTATAAAAAAGAACATAATAAAGAACACATAGAACATCACATGTATAATACTAGAACAACCTTAAATTGTACCAAAGAACATCTCAGGACTACTATGTGAATACTCAAAGATAATGTGGAATGTTCTATTTGTATTGTATGAACATCATAATTTACTATGTAAACATCACAACAAAACATTTGGGGAAACAAAAATGACAAAAAAATGTAATAAAGAACAATGTTCTAGATTTAGAATAATAAAATATTAGCTTCATGCAATACCGGTGAAAAAAAATACAAATGCTATGAAATATACAGGAAAAAAATAAAAGAATAAAAAACTTAAATAGAAAGACAAAAGCAATAAAAGATAGAACAAAACATAAGGAAAACATAAATAATACAAAGGACGAAAAACACATAATAGATGGAAATAAAAAAGATATCACGTAGATACTACATGAACGACCTAAAAATATACCACAGAGTATCTCAGGAATACTATGTGAATAAACAAAGATACATAATTAACAAGAAATAACATAAATAAAAAATATTAAAAGATAGAACAACAAAAAATAGAATTAAAAAACAACGTATTGGAGAAAAATTAAAAAGTAAATCATGAAAATGAAAAAAGTAAAACATGAACATCAAATATACACTACATGAACATCATATTGTAGAAAATAAAAAAGTAAAACATGAAAATGATTATATTAAAACAAAGAAAAACTAAAAAAGAGAAAGAAAAAATAAATAGATGAAAATAAATAAAAAGAAAACAAATAAAACATGAAAATGAAACAAAGAAAAAACTAATTAGTAAAACAAAAATATATAAAAGTAATAATAAAAAAACCATAGAAAAAAGAAATGAAAAAGGAATAATATAATAAAATATAAGAAAGGAAAGAAAAAAAGAGAGATTCGGAAGTACGTATAATTGATCAGAAGACAACTATGGCCACCGTGCGGCACAGCTGGACGGTGCTCTTTTGTTTCTATTGGGCCATAGAAAAAGCAACATGCAGCTCAATTAGAATCCAAAGTGCATGCGTGGGAGGTGGTTGGCGAGCTGCTTCCCGCCACCCTGGGTCGGACGGGAAGATTTGCTAAGATGAACTCAGACTATTAATGATCTGTTCGATTGCAAAAATGCTAAAGGTTGCAAAAGTAAAAGTATATATGATTTGATGGATCGAAAATCATGTGAAAATCGCGAGAAAATAAACAAACGTACTATTTTAATTTATTTTTAATTTTGCATGAAAAGAAATACATGTAAAAATTTCATTAGAAGATTTATTTACTGAGACTGAATATTCACATATATGGTCCAAGCAACATAGGTTTGGATGCCATTGATGTGCATGGCTGCATGTACGGTACGGTTCCACTGTCGAAATGTCCATCGAGTGCCGGCCAGCTCTGCTGTCAGCAGGCACCACGGCGGAATCCGACGGTCCTGCCGCCGACGTCGTACAGCACCTCAAGCGTCCTCTGCTGCACATTGCCGATGATCCCCGCGGACTCGTCGTCGCCGTTGGATGCGAAGGCGAGGCAGCCGTCGAGAATGATCCCCGACTGGTCGAGCTCCACCGTGGCGCCCCGCTCGAACACGAGGGCAACGCTGGGAACCTTGACGTCACCGCTGAGGTTGAAGCACGTGTCGAAGATCGCCCATGGCGGCGCCACCCGCGGGAACATCCTCATCTCCTTCCTGAATGCTGCCCGGAGCACACGGTACGCCTTTGGGGGCAACCGTGTGACGACCGTGCCCGAATCCATCACTGCGCCGGCGGCGAACGCCGACGGGGGAACGCGGAGCCGCCGCCCGGCCACGGTGATACCCTCCAGGAGCACGAGGTAGAAGGTGTCGATCTTGTACATGGGCGTGACCACGAACCTCGACGAGGAGGAGGCTGGCGGCCGCCGCGGCACGCCGAGGGTCAGGAAGCCCGAGTAGCTCGCCGTCGGCGGGAGGCAGTAGGAGAAGACCTTCTCGGCCATCTGCGAGACGAGCGACTGTGAGCCGCCGCCGAGGCCCATGAGCCCGTCGGCGCGGTCGCTGAACAACTGCGCGGCGTGGCTGCAGCCGAACCGAAAGTTGCGGACGGCGAACGAGGGGGTCAGTGTCAGCTTGTCGGCGCTGTACGTCCCGGTGGTGTTGGAGCCGTCGCCGTAGTTGACGATGTACTGGCACCTCCGGCGCCTGGAGCAGCCGTTGCCGTCACGGTCGAGACCCTTGCAGGCGGTAGAGCCGCAGCGAAGGGCCGAGTACGTGGATGACCTGGCCGGGTTGAAGAAGGTGTCCTTCTGCGGGTGGCACGTCCGGCCGGGGCACGGGTCGCACTGCACCCACGGGATGTCGCTGCCTGTGTCCATGAGCATCGTCTGGGTCACCGCCGGCGTGCCGAGGCCCACGGTGACGACGTACTCCAAGGTGTGCAGGGAGGAGCCAAGCCTGGTCGGGACGGTCGTCACGTCGCCGCGTTTTGCTGCATCGGTGCCGTTGATGCCCTTCTGGATGCTGTCGGCCCGGAGTCGGTCCCTGTAAAGCACGTCGGCCATGGCGGAGGGTCTGCTCTCCGACGAGGGGAATGGTGAGCAAGGGCCGCCCCGGCGGTTCAACTGCAGCCAACCCCGATCGGAGAGTGGAATGCTCTCTGTGAAATAAACACAGGGAGATCAGCTGCATTTGTGGTACTTCAAAATGTAGCCATCCAAATCCAAAAAGGAAAAGACGAAGAGAAAGAAAAGAAAAAAAAACATAAACGGAAACCTCTATGGCCGGAGCAGACGATAGCCACGGATTTGGGTGAGGTAACTGTTGCATGAGCAAGTGGAGAAGAAACACACAAGGTTAGTAGTAGCAGTGGCAAAACAGACCTCATGTTATTTTTTTTCAGTGTAATTCTTTTCTTCAAGCTAAGGGACGTTCTTTCTCATCAATTCCAAGCTAGCTAGCGCTCGTGTGCTTCCAAAGCCGCCAGGCCTTGCAAGACATATATAGGCTGTGCTGCAAGGGGGTAAAGGGGCACTTTTACTCCCGGTTGGTAATACTAACCGGGAGTAAAGAGTCAGTTGGGCCCATGGCTTGGCAGACACCTTTACTCCCGGTTGGTAATACCAACCGAGAGTAAAAGTCCTCTTTTTTCCTTTTTCTTTTTCATTTTAATTCATAATTTATTTTGGTTTTAAAATAGGTTTTCATATACGATTTTTGCCCTACAAATAATATATGCATACATGTGCGTATAGTAAAGTTTGGTTTCGAGCAATGTACGCAAGTAACCCAACTAAAAAGAAAGTATATACAAACAATTTGTGCACCATATATAATACAAGCTTGCATTGTATACTTTCATCATCGTGTCCGCCCTTTGGATCCGATAACAAGTTGTCATGACCCATTACATTCAAAATAAAGTTATCATGACCCTAGTTTTTTGGAAGCCACTGTTCATCGGGGTTAAAGTAGAACTCGGCGCCGGGCTTTAAGACCTATTCATTAAGAAATCCTGCTATCGTCTCTTGCATTGCTTTGAGATGGTGTGTTTGCAGGGTTTTCTCTTTCAAATTTGTAGTCTACCATTTGAGTTAAAGAAATATTATTAGTATATATATCAAGAATAATGATAAATCAAGAAAAACTAGTAGTATTTAGATACATACTTTTTCCTTCTCTAGACGAGTTCTTTTTTAGCACAACTTCAGGAACTCACAGACATAGTATCCACAGTGATTGGTCCCCTGTGGCTGCCGCAGAATCCACTTTAGAAGAAAACAGATTCAGTATCCGATCCAGTATAGGTAAATTGATACATATAGGAAGCAATGTAGAGAAATTGAACTAATATAGCAATATAGTACTTACTTGAAGTTTATTTACACGCAATGGCGCTTTGCGTTGTGTCATATGGTGTTTCTGAATGAATTCTTTCCAAACACTGCCCAATAAAATTAAAAATATTTGGACTATTAATTATTGCATATAGAGAGACTGATATATACATATATAGAATTGTGCTAGAGAGATTGCAATTACCCCTGGATAATATCTATCATTTCTTGGTATTCTTTTTGCTCTTTTCTCATCGAGTCCCAGATGTACAGACAAGATTTCTCTAGATCGATTTCCATCAATATCCAGTGATTGCTGCATGTGTATGCATACGAAGGTACATAACACTCATTATTTAACTTGTTAGAGTCAACGTTATGAACACTCACCTGAAGTTGTAGGGGTAGAGTCAACATTCTGTGATGATGAAGCGGCCTTCCAATCGCTGTTGGGGGCCTCGAACATTCTTGCTCTTGCCTGTTGTCGTCGTCGTCGATCCAGAGGGCCACGTACATAGAAACACAAAGATATTAAAAGAAAGCTTATCTTTAAAAATGATAGCTAGATACATTCAATAATATACCTCGCCAACATTATCTTCAATATCCATTTCTTGTTCATCATTATGATCGAAATTGAAGCATTGATTCCCGTAATCTTCATCAACCTGTTGGTTATTACCGACATATGGTTGAGTGGCTTTGTTGATAAGATCCATAATTTCTTCCTCCATGTTGCCCGTCGGCTCAGCCATCTCGCTTAATTAATATATCTAAAAACGAAACAAAGGATATATATATATATATATATATATATATATATATATATATATATATATATATATATATATATATATATATATATATATATATATATATATGACAAAATTTTAACATGAGGCGTTACAATCACACTTTGATCGAATGTTAACATGAAAGTGCTCAATTAAACATGAAAGTGTTCAATTTAAAACATGAGTATCCATTTTTCACAATCTCCAAATGAATTCATAAAACTTGAGCGCGCTTAACTCTTGATCGAGTCGGTAACATAACCCTAGCAACTAATTAGCTGTTGCTAATTTCAAATCTAAACCTAACCACCCTAGCTTACGACATGTGACCCCAAGGCCGTAAAGCATGAACTCCATCATCTGCAGATCGATCGGGAAGGAACACACTGTCGAGGACACCATGTTCCAACGTAACGGAGGTCGGGTTGCATATACGCCCTTGGGCGTGACAATGGCCCCTCACCTACGGTCGGCTGGCTTGGACGAGGACGACGAGGTTGGACGAGGACGATGACGCGGACGCTGACGGTAGAGGACGGAGGAAGCACGCCGGCCGGCATGGTGAAGTTCGGCAGCAATACAACCGGGCATGGGCATCGTGGGTGGAGTCCGACAGCAGTACGGCAGCACAGAGGTGAAGTCCGGCAGCACGGCGACGCGCGTGGGTGGATTCCGACGTGGTGGAGCCCTGGCGGCGTGGTGGAGCCAAGGTTCTAGGATTCGACCGAATTAGTTCGAATTTCGGCGAAATTCGTCCATTTCGATGAGGTCCGAAACGAATTTTATGCTTTACATTTCGAAAATTTACCGAATTGAGTCCGAAATTCATCCGAATTTTCTCAAAATTCGTCCAATTCAGTTGGGACCGAATTTTTTTTCCAAAACGAATCCCAAAACCTTGGGTGGAGCGGCGCTGCTGGTCGTGCTCGCAGACAACGTACGGCGTGGCGGTGGAGTCCGTGGGGGGGGGCGAGGAAGCAGCATCCTAGAGTTTGGCTTGGCAGTGGCACATGCGTGGGCCGGGCACGCGTCGGGGGTGGCTCCCGGCTGCGTCCTGGAGTCCGGCTTGGCGGGGCCGGGCATGTCGATGTACGGCGGGGTGGAGTCCGTGCAAGTGGGGGCTGGGGCGAAGCAGCGCGGTTGGAGTTCCGGCGGCGACACATGTCAGGCGGCGCGCGTCGGTTGAGACCGACGACGGCGACGTCTGGAGTCCGGCGTGGCGGGGGATACCGACGGCGGCGGTGTCCTGGATCCCGGCACGGCGGATGGAGAGTTCGGGGGAGCAGCTGCCGTGGACGGGGGAGCAGCGGCCGCAAACGGCACAGAAGCGGCCGAGCTCGCGTCGGAGGCAGCTTACGGCGCGAGGGCGGGGTGGTGTAGCGCGTCGTGGAGATCCAACGGCCGGAAGAAATCAGGCATGTGGCGTCGGGGAGGCAGCTCACGGCGCTGTGTGGCGCAGTGGTGGAGTCCGGCCCGCCGTGCGTGCAGTGCAGCCGGTAGCGCGGTGGAGTCCGACGGCCGAAGCTCGGGCAAGTGGAGTTCGGCAGCAGCGCAGTGGCGGCGGTGCCCGATCTGGATTGGAAACGTGTGAAGATGGAGCGGCGACGACGGTAACTTCTGGACGGAGAAGAGGGGAGAGAGAGGAAAGGAAAAGAAGGCCCATTATATATGGAGGACATTTACTCCCGGGTCTTACCCCCAACCGGGACTAAAAACCCTTTACTCCCGGTTGGCAATACAAACTGGGAGTAAAGGTCAGACATTTCGGGCCCGCGCAAAATGCAGCCCAGCAAAGCTGGGGTGATTTTGGCTTCCCGCCATTTTTAAAGCAGGATTTTGGTTTTTATATTTATTTTTATTTATAATTGCTAAATTACTATTATTTATGTAGAAATTAATATATTTTTTATATTTTTTTTGAAAAAATAAATTAGAGTTTCTTTTGCTATCCCGCAGACATGGAAAATATGTAACCTAAAATATTTCATTTTTTCTTTTAAATATTGAATATAATGTAAATAATAATCATTATTTCATTAATGCAAAAATATAGTCTTCAAGTAATACCATTAAATCTATTGTTTTTAGACAGGAAATTTGTTTTCACATCTATTTTACATCCATCTTTTCATTGGTGGACTCAGTTCAACGTATAATTACATGGTGAAGTCACGCGAAAATTCAATTAAACTATGAAAAGTATCAAACCAATTCAGAAAATCTCAAACTTGGCGGTTGCTTCGCATAGGGCATTTGCATGCCTGAGAAAAAGTTTGAGATCAATACGACACTTGGACCTTAGAATCCCTAAGAACCCAGGTGTATAGACATGGTTCGATGAAAGGTTCCATATACCTTTGTGAAGCACATGTACTCTGCCCTTGTCGCAATGGCTTGAGATTTTTTGGCAGTCATTTACACCCAGAATATGTCCCCACACAAGATCTTAGGTTTTTCTGATCATTATTTTTATTATTACATTTTTCTTCGTGCTGCGTGAGACAAAATATGGTGAATTACATACCGAAAACACTGGAATTTTGTAGCGACCTCCACAAATACTTGTCTCCTAGGGCACAAGAGACCATATGGCAAAGTTTGGCATAATTCCGGATCTTTTTTGGATTGGACACAGTTCAACATAGAATTACCCGGTGAAGTCGCGCGAAAATTCAATTAAACTGGAAAAGGTACCAAACCAATTCGAAAAAATCTCATACTTGGCGGTTGCTTCACATATAGCATTTGCAAGCCTGAGAAAAAGTTTGGGACCAATACAACACTTGGACCTCAGAATCCCTAAGAACCCAGGTGTATAAACATGGTTCGATGAAAGGTTCCATATACCTTTGTGAAGCACGTGTACTCCTACCTTGTCGAAATGGCTTGAGATTTTTTTGGCAGTCATTTACACCCAAAATATGTCCTCACACAAGACCTTATGTTTTTCTTATCATTATTTTTATTATTACAATTTTCTTCGTGCCGTGTGAGACAAAATATGGTGAATTACATATCGAAAACACTGGAATTCTGCAGCGACCTCCACAAATACTTGCCTCCTAGGGCACAAGAGACCATGTGGCAAAGTTTGGCACAATTATAGATCTTTTCTGTGGTGGGCACAGTTCAACGTAGAATTAGTTGGTGAAGTCGTGCGAAAATTCAATTAAACTGGAAAAAGTACCAAACCAATTCGGAAAAATCTCAAATTTGGCGGTTGCTTCACATATGGCATGCGAAATGCTAAGAAAAAGTTTGGGACTAATACGACACTGGAATGAATGTGCGATCATAATTATTACATAATTAATATCTCAATACACCACATTAAACAACATGCCATGATGGATGCATAGCCAACCTGTACAGTTGCTCTTGAAGACTCCCATCACCTTGACATTTTTTTGCAACCAACTACTGAAAGTTTCCATGTGCTCACGTCTAATCCAAGCTTCATTCTTGCTAGGAAACTCCGATCGTAGGAACTGCTTGTGTGCCTCAATATACGGATGCACCAAGGTGCTGTTTTGCATAACTGTGTAGTGTTTGTTATTGAAATAATCATCCCCCGTACCAATATATGATTTCTTTCCTAGTGCCCCCTTTCCACTTAGCCTCCCCTCGTGTCGTGATTTAGGAACACCAATCGGGTCAAGGTTAGGAATAAAGTCAACACAGAACTCAATGACCTCTGTTCCATAACCCTTGGCGATGCTTCCCTCTAGACGAGCGCGGTTGTGAACATATTTCTTTAGAACTCCCATAAACCTCTCAAAGGGGAACATGTTGTGTAGGAACACAGGATCGAGAATAGCAATCTCCTTGACCAGGTGAACTAAGAGGTGTGTCATGACATTAAAGAAGGATGGAGGGAACACCAACTCAAAGCTGACAAGACACTGAACCATATCATTCTGTAGCATAGCTAGATCTAGTGGATTGATCGTCTTTTGAGAAATTACATTGAGGAATGCACATAGCTTCATGGTGGCCAGACATACATTTGGAAGGAGAATTCCTATTAGTGCCACTGGGAGCAATTGCGTCATGAGCATGTGGCAGTCATGGGACTTTAAGTTTTAAAATTTCTTGTCTGGCATATTTATTATATCCTTTATATTCAAGGAGAATCCAGATGGTACCTTGATGCTATTTGGGCATTCAAACATGCTATCCTTCTCTTCTTTGCTAAGAGTGTAGCTAACAGGGCTTAAGTATTGGCGTCCATCGTCTGTCTTCATTGGATGCAGGTTGTATCGTTCTTTCAAACACCGAAGGTCTTGTCGTGCTTCAATTGTGTCCTTAGGCTTCCTATACACACTCATTAATCCTATCAGGTTCACACAAAGATTCTTTGTTAGGTGCATCACGTCAATTGCGCTGCGGACCTCTAGGACTTGCCAATAGGGTAGCTCCCAAAATATCGACTTCTTCTTCCATATGGGTGCGTGTCCATTAGTGTCGTTAGGAACAGGTTCACTGCCAGGTCCCTTCCCAAAAGACTACTTTCACATCCTTTACCATCTCTAGTACATCCTCACCACTTCGGTTGTCAGGCTTGGGCTGGTGGTCTGCCTTACCTTTGAAATGCTTGCCTTTCTTTTTTAGGGTGTGTGTCTTAGGAAGAAATCGACAATAGCCAAGGTACACGACCTTTCGATATTTTTTCAAGAATATACCTTTACATTCCTCGAAACAGTGCGTGCAAGCATTGTATCTCTTGTTTGACTGTCTTGAAATATTACTTAGAGCCGGTCAGTCATTGATTGTTACAAACAACAAAGCGCGCAGGTCAAAGTGTTACTGTTTGTACTCATCCCACACACATACACCTGGCTTTTTCCATAAAAGTAGAAATTCATCAACTAGTGGCCTCAGGTACACATCGATGTCATTGCCAGGCTGCTTCGAACCTTGGATGAGCACTGACATCATAATGAACTTTCACTTCATGCATAACCAGGGAGGAAGGTTATAGATACATAGAGTAACAGGTCAAGTGCTATGGCCACTGCTCTGCTCCCCAAAAGGATTCATACCATCTGTACTTATGGCGAACCTCAAGTTTCTTGCGTCATCTGCAAAATCCTTGAATTCTCTATCGATTGCTCTCCACTGGGACCCATCAGCAGGGTGTCTCAACATGTTGTCTATCTTACGGTCTTCTTTGTGCCATCGCAACAACTTTGCATGGTCCTTATTTCTGAACAAACATTTTAGGCATGGTATTATAGGAGCGTACCACATAACCTTGGTGAGGATTTTCTTCCTAGGATGTTCACCC
The DNA here is from genome assembly GCA_038087645.1 of Saccharum hybrid cultivar R570. Taxonomy (NCBI): domain Eukaryota; kingdom Viridiplantae; phylum Streptophyta; class Magnoliopsida; order Poales; family Poaceae; genus Saccharum; species Saccharum hybrid cultivar. The sequence goes on along the minus strand of JAQSUU010000262.1, from coordinate 1,823,475 downwards.
TCAACATCACCAGGGTCCTCTCACCTGATCTTATACCGTGTTGCATGACATATCAGGCATTCATCCAACATCTCGTTCTTCTCGCCATAGTAGAGGAAACAATCATTAGGACATGCATGTATCTTCTTGATTTCTAATACCAAAGGATAGACAAGCTATTTTGCTTCGTATGTAATGGTGGACAATTCATTGTCCTTCGGAAGCATCTTCTTTTGGATACCCAATTGCTCGCCAAAGGCCTTGTTAGACATACCATTCTTCGCCTTCCACTGGAGCAATTCTAGTGTGGTACCCAACTTTTTCTGTCCTACATCACAAGTTGGGTATAACAATTTCTTGTGGTCCTCTAGCATGCGCTCAAACTTGATCTTCTCCTTTTCCTTCTCGCATTCACTCTGTGCATCACGAATAGCCTGACCAAGATCATCAACAGGCTCATCTCCTATCGCTACCTCCTGTACCTCCTCTTCAGCTTCCCCATTGGGGTATCATTTAAGACACCAACATATTTTGCAATAACGTCATCATCCCATTGTTCTTCTTCACCTTCTTTCATTATAACACCACTTTCTCCGTGCTTGGTCCAATAAATATAGTTTGGCATGAAACCTGACTTAAACAAGTGTGAATGAATGTTTCTTGAGGAGGCATATTCCTTTAAATTCCGACATAGGGCACATGGGCAGCACATAAAACCGTCTTGCTTGTTTTCCTTGGCCACACGTATGAAATAATGCACCCCATCAATGAACTCTTTGGAGCGCCGATCAGCGTTGTACATCCAATTCTGGCTCATCTGCAGTACACGATATAAGTACATACGTTTTAAAATCTTGAGCATATAATTAGCTATATTAGTTACACAACATGTAGACATGCATGATAACTGATTAATTTACGGAAGCCTCACAACAGTTTACATCTACTCTCTACACTCATTTTTGGAATTAAAATATTGTAAATTTCTCATTTACTAAATAAAAGAAATTAAATGAAAAATAAAATTCTTTTATAAATATCTAAACCATGAAATGTAGGATGAAGATGAGAGGAGAAAGAAGATGATGACCTTTACAACAGAAGAATTGATGGAGGCGTCGAAGAAATCATTCTTGTGATGACTAGCTGGCTCGTTTGAGCAAGAACACAGGAACCATGAAGCAACGACGAAGAACAGAGCTCCAAATGGCTCTGACGCAAGAGGAATGCAAGGTTTAGTATATATAGAGCAACATTTACTCCCGGTTGTGCTTGAAAACCCGGACTGGAAGTCCATTTTTACTCCCGGTTGGAGCCACCAACCAGGAGTAAAGGTTCACTCCACCTTTACTCCCGGTTGGTATCTCCAACCGGGAGTAAAAGTCTACCTTTACTTCCGGTTGGTGTTTCCAACCGGGAGTAAAGGTCCTCGCATGATGAACTGGCCATTGAGTGTGAGATTTTACTACCGGTTGGTGGCTAAAACCAGGAGTAATTGTCCCTTTACTCCTAGGTGCAATAAATGCCGAGAGTAATTCCAAAAGTGGTGCGGAGAGTGAAAGTCAGTTCTCTACTAGTGTTGTAGAGACGGTTGAAGAAGAAATCTAAGGTTATAGCTAGTCAAATTATTTTGATCCTTTGGATTGGGATCGTCGCACGACCAGCATCAAGTTGTCATGTTCCTCCACACAAATGGGCATTGTTTCTCGCTTGTCCATCTGCTCCTCAAGAGGGGATATTTAACTTTTTGCCATCGTTATGGATGACACCTCTCCATTTGCCAGCTTTGTGCGTGCTCCTACAGATTTGCCACCGTAAACAGTGAAACTCCTGCGCTTTTGCCACTTTTGCTGATGTGGCACGCTAGGTGGGCATGCCAGCGCGGCAGCGAGCCTAGTAGCCCTATCTTGGCATGGGAAAAGACCTATTGACCCATGCTATTTTCTCCCTCAACTCGCTGATGCATGGACCCCACATGTCAGCTTCTCCTTCAGCCTCCAGCCATCACCACGTAGCGAGGGGAGGGGAGGAGCTCGTGCGGTCCACGTCATCGACACGCAGCGGCCTTGTGCGCGGCAGCCTGGCCACGCGGGCCACGGCCTTGGCAAGCAGCGCCGGCGGCGGCTTGACCACCATCCTGCCCAGAGCTGCGGCTGCTTTCAATCCTCTCTCTCTAATCGTGCCTCTTGCTCTCCCTCTACCCAGGCTGCCACTGCAGTAATGCCATAGCCCAAGCCGAGCACTGAGCTCCCGTGGCCATGGCCGCCGACAAGCTCAACAATACCACCACTCCAAGCCACCTGCAGCGTCACCATCCTCACCACACACCTCTCCAACCTCACCACCACTTTCTATAGCCCTACGTGCAGCCAAATCTATCATCATCGCAATTCACCGCCATGTGCGGAGCACACCACGCGGAACACCACCGCTCGCATGGCCCCAGCGTCGTGGTCACTTTGGGTCGAGCCACGAGAACCCATGGGCGCCGTCGACTTCCTGGATGCTTCCACGCTAGTCCTAACCACCGGCGACTCCAGCAGCATCGCCGTTGACGCCTCGCAGCGTGGAGGAAGGGGCGTGGGAGCACGCGACAACTAAGGTGGGCGCCTCGCCAGCTAGATGGCCGCTGATGATGCGGCTCATAGTAGCAGACAGATGGATCTGAACCTCTACCTCGGCCTCCCCCATGCCCCACACGCCCGCCTTCTCGATCTTGGCTCCAACCTCGCGCTCGGCACCCCGATGCTGTCTACATCGTCTCCCTCATCCTCGGCTGCCTTCGTGGACGCGCCACCGCTGGAGATGGATCTGCTCCACCCGCCCTACTCGCTGTTCCGCGCCGACCTAGTGTACCCGCCGACCATGGCATAGGGATGGTGGCTAGGCCACCGCCAACGTCACGTGCCAAGGCCGCGGGCTGCGCGCCCAGGCCATCGTGCACCCAGGCCATCTTCCCTTGCTGGTGATGGCTGGAGGTTGAAGGAGAAACTAACATGTGGGCCCACGTGTCAGCGAGGGAAGGGAGAGAAATAATAGGGGTAAATAGGTCTTTTCCCATGCCAAGTTGGGGCTCCCAAGGGCGCTGCCGCGCTAGCTTGCCAACATGGCATGCCACATTAGCAAAAGTGACAAAAATGTAGGAGATTTACTGTTTACGATGGCAAATCTGTAGGAGCACGTGTAAAGCTAGCAAACAGAGAGGTGCCATGCATAAGGATGGCAAATAGTTAAATATCCCCCTCGAGAGCTGGTGGTCCTTGAGGGCATTGTTTCTTCTAGCTTGGTACCCTACCAGCAACTCGCAGTCCTTCCCGTTCCTAGCTAGCACCGCCAGCAGCCATGCCACCCCACCCTGTGTCCACCATTCCACCCAGCCTCTTATTATTAAGGTTGGCAACCATGAAATCTGTTGGGAAAACACCTCAACACCAATGAATTCTTAGATTACTAGTAGTAATTCGTTCATTTCAATGAAAAAGCAGGTAGCTATAAGTTTCCCCACTCTAATAGTCTTTTTTAGATTCAAGCTTATTTCCTTGAGGATTGCAACCCGAATCTTAGGATAATCTACTTTTTGATAGTATAGGAATAGCAGTCACAGAGGGAGGATCACAAATAAGTGTATTCTTACTAGATGAGACATCTTCTCTATTCTTACTAGAAGAGACATCTTCAGAAGATTTCTTCAAAAAATGCATGGTGTTGACTGTTGGAGTACAACATGACGTTCTGCTAGCCAAGCAAACTATTGACTATGAGAAATAGAAACTAGGATAGAGTGGAGGGTGGGGGATGTGACAACGATCTCCTTCGAGTATAGCTCCTCTATTGTTGAGCATAGTTGTTAAAATCTAAATTCTATGTTGTGATTTTATGACTTTTCGATCCTAGTTTATCTTGTTAATTCTATGATTCTATTAAGTAGAGTCTATGATTCTAGTAGTTATGATTGTATGATTTGCAATCCTACAATTCAATCCAATCTGATTTAGGATCATGATTTTAACAACCTTGTGAGAGACACTTCGTACGACCCTCCTTTAGCTCTACCTCAGACTTCAGTAATCAAGAGATGGCAATGCTGGCCTCCATCACTAATGGAGAGTAGTGATTCTCCAAACGGCCTCACATTTGATTTTGTCTATGATTTCAGCTAAGAGGCGATGATTGTCATGAGTTGAGTAGCACATCCCCTACCAATGGATTGGAGTCATGCAATGCTCTAGATAGCCTTGCCTTTTACTTCATGTGCAACTTTAGCTATGAAGTGACAACGACCTTCATCAAGTAGATACTCCACAAAGGAATTGAGCAAACCTCCAGTGGCAATGCCTTCAACTAACTCTACCTAACTACAACCCAAATGGGACCAAATCCTACATTGAATAGATTTGCCACCATCAAAGGAATCAAGTGATGCTTCGGATGAAACTACCTTTGAATGAAGTCTCAATAACCCCTATAGCCAGGAGTCATTGAGAGAAGCTCCTTTCGACCACCAAAGGAGTAGAGCAGCTCCAAGTAGCCCCCTCATGTGACTCTACCTCCCATTGTAACCTTGAAGTGGTGACACCTATGTTGATAAACTCCACCACTGAAGGAGTGGAGTGAATGTCCATGTGGCTAATTTTTTTACTTCATCTCCTACAGTCCTAATACAATTGATATATGTCAATAACCTCTATAAAGTAGCTCATCCACTACCAAGACATTGACCGACACTCCGACAAACCTTCCTTTGACTCCTCTTTCAAATCTAACCATCAGGCAACAAAAACCTTCCTTGAGTAGCTTATCCGCTATCGATGGAACCATGAGCGCTAAGGGTGGCCCTGCATTCGACTTCATTTCTTACTATAGTTAGGATGTGATGGCAACCTCTGTCAAGCATCTCCACCATAGTCAAAGAGTAGAGGAGCGCTTCATAAACCCTTCCCCTCCCCATTTGATTTGTCCTATGACTATAGTTAGAAGGTAACATTGGCCTCTATTGTGATGCTCCTCTACACCAAGGACTTAAGTGATGAACCAAGTTTCCTACCATCAACTACAGGTCAAATGACATGTTAAACAACCTTGCCTTTAACTAAACCTCCAATATCATCCAAGTGGTGACTATGGCATATGTCAAGTAGATCCTCGAACATAGTTTTTTTTTGCCCTCAAGGGCTTGTGTTATGGACCATTGGATATGCATCGCTATATATGCAGAATAAGAGAGGGATATATATTGTCTCTCTCTTGCTGTGACATATTACAATGCATATCCAAGGGTCCACATCACAAGGGCGTGTGCCCTTTAGGGCAAATTTTACTTTATCGGGAGTTGACTAATCCTCCAAGAGGTGACTATGTGTAACACCCCTGGTGTTATTGTAACTAAAACTGGCCATGTCATCATATGTATTGCAAAGCATTCATGTTTTAGTCAACTCGGATGTGCATCAACTAAAACAAATTTATATTCATAGATTGATTAAGTTCTTGTGATGTTTGACCGGAATCCAAAACCCTAGTTTTGAATGTCATTTTAAATACTTGGATTATGCCCTATGAAATTTGAGGTGTAAAGCTATGCTCTACACTAGTGTCAAGTGTATGGGATAAATTCAAGTGCAACATTTAAAAATGAACTCCAAGTTTGAGGTTGAATTTGAGTTCCAAAACTCGCCCCGAGTTTTCCAATTCAAATTGGGAGGTTTATTAAAATGAATTTATAATTAAAAATTAGTTCAAACAAATGTGGCATTGGGTAGGTCACATGTGATTTGACCCAATGGTACATTTGGATGATAGTTGTGATCACTAATTAATCACCAATTAAAGTAGAAATCTAATCAAGTTTGAATTTGATTCAAAACCCTGATTTTCGGAAAACCCCGTTTTACCCCCTTTTGTGAAATTCAAAATTTAAACCGAATTTGAGGGTGGGCCAAAAAGCAAACTTATAGATCTTGTCAAGTTGTACAACTTTGGTTTGTAGAGTTTTCAAAGTTTTAGTATAAATTTTGGAGTAATTTTGAAAAGATTCAAATCCCAAATTTGGCCCCTTTTCATTTCGCTATTCCAATTTCAAAATGGAGACATAATTTGAAGATGGTTTAAATAGCAAAGTTGTAGATCTAGCCTAGATATACAACTTTGGTGTTTTGAATTTTTCAAGTTTCAATGAAAAGTTTAAAGTAATTTTGAATTTACCAAATTCCAGAATATGTCCCCTTTTGATTTGAAATTCAAATTTCAAAATTTAAGCAGAATTTGAAAAGTTGTTATTGAGAAAGTTGTAGATCTTGAAATTTTGAGCAACTTTTGTATTTGGAGATTTTCAACTTCTTAAGAAATTTTTGAAAGTAATTTGGGATTTAAACTCAGTGGCATTTTCATAAATAATTAAAAATCTAGTTTGGGAGCCGGGCGCCACCAAGCTACTCCTCTGTCTGCTCGCTGCCGGTGACCGTCCGCTCTTTCACGTCCCTTCTCCACAGTGGCACGCAGCAGCTTGTCTGCAGGCGCGCAAGTAGCTGCTGGCACCGTTCCACCGCCTAGCTTGCTCCTATTTGGACCGACCGGCCGCCTCCACTTCCTTCTTTACATCGCTCACCGTCATCATCACCTTGCCGCTGGCTACCAATTTTACCATCGCCACTGCTCCTCAGCTCGATTGCTCTTGTGCGCAGCTCCACATTCCTCGTGCGTAGCCCCTGGAACCTTTCGTTGTGCCTCGCACCGTCCGAGCCTGTCCGTACGCCCCGGTCTTCTCCACGGCTGGCAATAGAGCCGCCGCGGGTGCCTCACCGTGGCCAGCCGCCTCCCGTACTCCTCCACTTCAACCGATCGTGGTTTAGTGGTCGTGGTATGCCCCTGATGCTTCCCCATGCTTCACTTTCGTCTCTACCATCTCCGAGCTACCCGGTTGCCATGCGCCGCCGTACATGGTCGCCGTCGGCCGCCAAAGTCATCATCGTGCACGCTAGAGTCCTGTAGCACCTCGGAAAAACACTTCCAGGTGCGCGCGTGGTTATGCTGTGCGAGTTGATTTTGTTTTTCGTTGCCGTTGCCTTTACCGGCGACGAGGTCGCCACCGTGGCCACCATGGCTAGCCGGAGTCGGCCATGACCGATAGCCGGACCTGGGCAAGAGGAAGTGGGCCGACCGGTCAGTTGGGCCGAGCGAGGAGAAGAGGAGGGTAGCTGGCCTGAGATGAAGATTTTTGTTTTTTTCTTTTTTTTTTCTAAAAATGTTAAATAGTAACCATTTTTGTTTATTTCATTGCGATTTATTTAGAGCTCCAAAAATGATGAAAGTTTTAGTGTAGCCTCCCCGTGTTGTGTACTATTTAATAAAAATATGAAATTCTAATTTTGATTACTTTTTGCATGTCAATTAATTAGCTCTATTAATTGATAAATGAGTTTTCCATAATTTTTCTAGGCTTAAATAATTATCCAAAAATTGTGAAAATTGTTTTGCCACTTAGTTACGATGTAAACTTCCTAAAATAAAAATTTGGGCTTAATTGGACAAATTTGATTTTATACTTAATTTATGCTTTATTAATTAATTAGTTAATCAAGTAATTGGTACTTAATGATTTAGGGTTTGTTTGATTTTGGGATTGAATGTTGACCTTGGGTCATTCACACTTAGTGATCTTTGGCATCTTATTTAGTTGTTTGGGCTCATGTTTAACATGTAATTAGTGAACCCTAATGACATTTCATGTGAAGTAAAATTTATCGAAACCCTAATATACTTCGTAGTTAGTTTTGTTGTTTCGCAACTGTTCCGTGAAGAAAAGTTGTACTCAACTTCGTAATCTTGTTATGCATCTACCAAGCATCATGTTTCGCAATTCATCATATTGAGCATACATTATCACCTCGTGTGGTCCCCGTGAACGAGGAGGTTAACGTTGTCGAACTAGTCCCCGCAGAAGAGCAGTCATCAGTAGAGGTGTGATTTGATATCTATGAAACTGACCTAGAACCAGAAATCCCCGTCGACCAAGGCAAGCCCCGGATGCATTTAAACCTTCCTTGTGTTTTGAAAAGCTTTACTTCACTTTGGTAATGCTTCGTTGCATTCGGTGATAGGAGTTGAGTGATAACCTAATTACTGCACTACCATCCTTGATACTTCAATATTATTCTTGTTACTATTTTATTTGAAAATACTTAGTATGCTTAGCCATGCTTAATGAGAAAACTTTAAAAATGTTTAACAAAGTTTGAAGGGTTGTTGTGGAACAAAGTGATGGATAATGATGATGGTAATTTGAGACTGGTCGGTGGACTTGCATAAGGAAAGGAGTCTTGGTGTAGTGTTCCCGTCTATATCGGTTAAGGACCGTTCGTTGTTGAACTATGTATGTTGAGACATTATAGTACTAACCACATACCCGTGGTAAGCCCTACCTCGGCTATTCTATCCCGTGAACGGCTGACCGCGCACTAGGAGTGGAGAGATGGCGAGAGTAGCGTGTACCCTCATGGTCATGGGCTGGATTGGAGGTGTACTGTACTCTCGGGTGGCGCTAGGCCCGGTCACGTTTTGGAGGATTCAAGTGAAGGTTGATATATGGGGTTTGAGTCCCGCATATGTGTGGTTAGGAAGCCCCAGCTGGGTAGATAAGCGGTTCGGATCGTTGTTGCTCCTTGGATATGGAGACTCAATTTGCTATTCAACATCGTAGTTAATAAAGTGGAACTTTGGTCGGAGATTAAGAAAGAAGTTATATGAGTTACCTGATTTAAGCTAGGTTCACTTACATTCTGTAATAACTAACGATGAATTAAAGGGTTGATAGTAATGACTCACTTTTAGTAGCTTTTATGCAAAAGAACTTCGATTCTTGCTACATCCTCACCTTGATTCCCTTAAGCCTGCATTCCTGAGTCTTCTCCACCTTTTTTGTCGGTTAAGTCTTGTGGAGTACTTTTGTACTCAAAGTTTATTAAATCCTTGTTGCAGGTTCGTCTCATGAGCAGATTTGTTTCGGACCCTACTGCATGACCGTCTTTACGGTAAGCGACGACGAGTAGTATGTTTGGCTCTTGAGCAGAGCCCTACGTTTTGGTGTTTGTAATAAAGTTACTAATGCTACTCCACTACTATGGTTGTAATAACTAAACTTAAGGTTTGTAAGGTTTGAAACAAATGGTTTGTAAACTTATGTTTTGTAAGACTTCCACACTTTTACTTTGATGTAATTTGTTATACAAATTGTTGTAATACTGCAATGTTTCTGTAATGTGATCCCGCTCGGAAGATCGTGGATGATTCGGGTTTCCCGAGGACACCCGATAGTCTTCTTAAGTTTTGTGGTACACATGCAAAGCCGTCAGAGGTCTTTGAGATAATGACAAGTGCATGTGGGCCATATTATTTAGGAGGTTCTGCCACACTATGCCCCCTCCATGTACTCTAGCTTTTACTAGAACTAGGTGGTGACATTATCATCCATCAAGCAACTACTCCATCGCTAAGGTAATAGAGGAATGCTCTAGAAAGCCCTGTGTCAATACATGATACCCGGATTCCCTCGTCTTAAGGGAAAACGTTCGACTGGGACGGGCCAGCCGAACTATAGGAGCACTTTATCTACATGGTGGACAAGGTATGGCAAGATATACATGGAAACCGAGTACAACTAGTAGGCAAGCGCGGATGAAGGTATGTACGATTTCTTGGCATGCAAAATCAAACAAAGACTTCCTTATAAATTATTTTACCGTGGAGGCAGCATGTGTTATGTGTGAAAAAACTGATTTGTACTGAATAGGTAACGAAGAAAAAAAACGGAGAAGGAACATGGATGAACAGTTGTTTGCTATCTCAGACAAAAAAACTATCTCAGATGTAAGGGCACACCTCTAAAATAAAAAAATTGAATTTTAAAATTAGAGAACTTAAAACAAATATTTGGGGCTCTAAACTATCTCAGACAAAAAAAAATTGTCAACTACAAAGTGAAACTCCTACGCTTTTGCCACTTTCGCTAATGTGACACACCAGGTGGGCATGCCATCGCGGCAGTGAGCCTGGCAGCCCTATCTTGGCAGGGGAAAAGACCTATTGGCCCCTGCTGTTTTCTCCCTCAACTCGCTGACGCATGGACCCCACATGTTAGCTTCACCTTCAACCTCTAGCCATCACCGTGTAGCGAGGGGAGGGGAGGAGTTCGTGCGGTCCGCATTGTCGACGCGCAGCGGCCTGGGCGCGTGGGCCGCGGCCTTGGCAAGCAGCGTCGGCGGTGGCCTGGCCACCATCTTGCCCAGAGCTGCGGCTGCTTTCAGTCCTCTCTCTCTAATCTCGCCTCTTGCTCTCCCTCTGCCTAGGCTGCCACTACCGTAATGCCATAGCCCAAGCCGAGCACTGAGCTCACGTGGCCATGGCCGCCGCCGGCAAGCTCAACACCACCACCGCTTTGAGCCACCTACAACGTCACCATCCTCACCGCGCACCTCTCCAACCTTGCCACCACTTCCTACAGCCCTACGCGCAGCTGAATCCGTCGTCATCGCAATCCGCTGCCGTGTGAGGAGCACACCGCGCGGAACACCGCCGCTCGCATGGCCCCAGCATTGTGGGTCACCTTGGGTCAAGCTGCGAGAATCCATGGGCGCCATCGACTTCCTTGATGCTTCCGCGCTAGTCCTAACCACCGGCGACTCCAGCGGCATCGCTGTTGACGCCTCATAGCGTGGTGGAAGGGGCTTGGGAGCATGCGACAACTAAGGTGGGCGCCTCGCCCGCCGGATGGCCGCCGATGATGCGGCTCAGAGCAGTAGATTGAGTCAGGGACTTGAACCAGCTAGGTGAATAGGTTTCACTACAATGAAAAGATATGCTGAGTTCGCGTGATTATTATTATATTTGAGATCACTTTTGAGTACCATATATGCAATGCAATGTTCATAAAGATGAAGTTAAAAGAATATCCTTCGCCTAGCGAAGAAGTGTTCGCGTAGACAGGCCTGGTTAGGATCCAAATCCTAGAAACACACGCGCATACGAATATTTCACGCAAAAAAAATATGATATGTGATTGCGACTTTTGATTTGGGGTTCGCTAGTTTTTAGGCTAGATGCAAAAAGGTAAATTTTCTACTGATTTTTTGAATTAATGGTTTACCTCGTGAAGTCCATTTTCAGAAAGGTGGACTTTTTCCTGCTCGTGAAATTAATCGGCCATTATATTTCCATATGTCGTTATATTAGCCATAGGCAGTCGGTCATTTGACCACCTGTAAAAATCCTATTTACACACCTCTAGAAATAGTGTTTTAGTAGTGAATCAATGCCCGCTGCCCATCTGTTGATGATTGCTAGCATTCTATCCCCTTCAATTGTATTTGTGATAGCATTTTTAATGGAGCTTAACGATACTGCTCCAAGCTTTTAGAACCTGGTTCTTTTCTTGAAGGACTTATTATATTTATGGTGAGAAGAAAGTAGAAACGATAGTGCTAATAACTCAAAAGACAGGTTGAGTATTGACGACCACTCTTTTGATTATCATTTCGCAAATTAAAAGGTGACTAGTGCTCTCTCTCTTTTTGTCAGCCTCTCCTTGATTCTGTGAGATGATGACAGATGAGCGCAAGTAAATTAAGTTCCTTGTCAGTCACATCGCCATGGACGTCATCTTTCACACGCATACCATGGACCTCCATCGTGATCAGAAGACTACTGCCATTAACACAGTTTCCTGTGTAATTCTTGTCTGCGAACATTCCTTTATTTTTGTCCTACAAATGCCATTAACAATTTGATGGATTTGCGCCTAAGAGTGAAAATAAATGGAGCGGCCAGGAAAACCAATCTCCCAATTTCACTTTCACATTTTGTAAATGAAAATGGAAGAAGGCCTAGAACCGGAGTCTTTCTCACACAGAAGTTTCTCTCTCTTACCAAGCGTCTAAAATTTTACCAACGGAAACGGTCCCCTGCGGCCTTTGTAGGTATGTTGCTCTCTTCATGATTTGAAACTCAAGGGAATTTTGATCACCACATCATCACTCGAGTCGTAAAGCAGCGCGTTTCGAATCATTGGAGGGCGAGGGGACAATGTCAAAGTCATAGTATGCACTTTGCACCAACATTGGCAGAAATTAAAGTGAGGAGACAGCAGGAGTGATAAGGGTTATCAGCATTGTCATGTCATGTTATAAAATTGGGTGTATGCATATATGTTTGCATCAAAAAAGAGAAGAACTGATTCTGATCTGATAATGAGTGTGATACGCCAAGAATTCATTGAATGGAGAGGAGATAAAGAGAAGCCAAAAAAGAATTATCACGATTGGAGAAACAAACCTAATTAATAAGGATTCGGAGAGGGAGAGAGAAGCCACTGCAAAAAAATAATGAATGAGCCATTACCATGTGTAAATGAACAACTTAAGTTTCTTGACTTAATTAGTTGAAAGGTTGCATGCCATCATTGTTCCCAGAGATTTGTTTGCGGTAGTAATCTTGACAAATGTGCTACCGTACATTTGATACCGGGGAACAAGGTGCTTTTATTTTTCTTTCTGGCTGAGTAGGTGTCACACTCCAATTAAAGGACAATATAGAGTGCATACATCTTATGTGCGCCCCAGGAATAGTCGCACACATAAGCTGACAAATTAACAAAAGTATCATCACCATGTACATACATAACGTTATTACATCACGTAGTTCTTACATAACAAGCGGAAAAGGAAATAGCAACTCTCAGGCGTAGTGTCTGATCCACAGGGAAGGACGACTGGTTGACCCAAACCTAGAAATCTTCCGGGAAGTCCTCGTAGAAACTGTCATCTGTTACCCATCCGGGATTTTTATCCAAAAACAATATAGCAACAAGTGTGAGTACATTTGTACTCCGCAAGTATAGTATGAGGATTCATGAGGCTCAAAAAGGATAGACACGGTTGACTGCAGTTAGCACTTTTAGTAGATCAACATTTCATTATTATTCATTATTAAGTTATGCTCAAACTCCCATTTAACCCACATGATCCACTACTAGAATTAAGAAGAGAAAACAACAGTGTGATCTCCTCATCATCGTCATAGTTCATCCCCATATCTAGTAACCATTTATTCTGTGAGTTTTCCGGGCCGCTCGTGTCCGTGAGCACGGCTGTTATAACAGTTTTAACACTCTGCAGAGGTTGTGCATCTTTACCCGTGAGTCGTGTTACCCGTATGCCCGGGGCCTGTCGACCCCCTAACACTTCCAAGGTGAGCAGGCAGGGTACACTATGAAGCCTTCCATAGGCCTCTTCTAACTAGTTAGGGCCGCGAGGTTTCCTCGGCAGGCAGATATAGAGAACCCCCCTTTCGATGGCACAATTCCCGCAGGCTATACACATCAGAACAGAGGCAGTTCTATACCCAAAGTGGCAAGCCCCTCTTGCGCCCTTTCGGGTAACCTCTAACAAGCTAGAAAAGATCCTATTACTGAGCTAAAGTCAGAGCCATATGACGCTCACGGTTGCACTGTATGTCCCAGCTTTTGCCCTACAGACAAGTCCTTACGGAGAGTTTAGGGCAACATGATCGACATCATTTGCACCATCACCCTATATTTCAATTATTACCATCATGTTTATCCGTTTGTTCCATTAATCATAGTATTGATCATGTTTGAATAGAGCACTAGCATTCTACCCATATGCAATAAAACCCATAGGTATCGAGATATAAGTCATAAATGGCTAGGATGTCCTTATAGTCGAGCAATATTAGACACATGCATAATGAGTAGATTATATAATGAATAGGAATCAAGGAAGGCCCATGCTATACTTGCCTTGGTTCACGAACTGCTGCTGGTCCTGCTGCTCCTCGCACGCGTCCGGATTTCCGACGTACTCCTCACCGTCTGAACTCGAACGACACAAAGTACAACACGCAATTCGGAGCAGACATACAAGCAAAACATAGCTACTATTAGAACAGTACACCAACAATAAATAAATCTGAATAAAATGTTTACCAAAATCATCTACGTCTCGCTACGATCACATTGACGCGAATTGCACGAAAAACGGAGCTACAACGCAAAAGTTACGCGCTAAGCAAGGTTCCAAAACTAGCTACTAAACTAGACTTAATCGAGAAACTTAAAAGCTTCTAACAGGTCCATCAGTAGCACTAATGCGTAGATTATGAAATTACAAAACTAACGCAAGTTGAACGGGTCGAATCGGAGCTAAAACGATGATTTTATACATGTTTTACTGCAGTGGCAATTCTGTAAATAGATCAAACTATTTTCGGATTTAAAATAAATCAAAATTCAGATTTATTCAAATGGTCGAGGACTGCGGGTTCAAATTCACGAAAGTAGGGGGTCTCTTTAGCAAAAAGACCCGCGAAGGGGTATTGGCCATTTCTGGCCGTTGATCAAGTGATGGACGGTTAAGAAAGAAAGGGGGGGAGAAGAGAGAGGGCCGGCCGCCGGAGCTGGGAGTGAACGCGGCGGCGCCGCCATTACCGCGGCGTGGGGCTCGCCGGCGTTGCTCGCCCGGGCGCTACAGGGCGTCATTTTCAAAAATAAAAGCTCCGGAGCGAAGAGGGGAGGATGGCGAACCCATCCCGGGGCAAAACGCGGGCGGTGGTAGGCCCGAGGGGCACCCGCCATGGCCGGACATAGAAAAGCTCGTCGGAGTACACGGTACGGGGGCCACGGTCCACGGTTCGACGAACCGTGAGCACCAGGAGAGAGAGGGGAGCGAGAGGGTTCTCACCCGCGGGGAAAAACAGGGCGGAGACGGCTCGGAGGAGGCTGTCCGCGCGGAGGGGCGGTCGGCGGAGCTTGGAGACCTCGGGAGGCGGTTCTCTCAGGCACAGCGACGCGAGAGGGAACGGGGAAACGCGACAACTGATGCGGGGTCGGCCTCGGCTTCCCTTTTTGAAGAGGCAAGGGCGCGGGGAAGGGAACGCTCCCACGTCGCGCGGAGGTGGGCGCAGGCGTCGGACGACGGTTGCTGCTTCGGCCGAGAGAGAGTGAGCGGAGGTTGGAGAAGGGCGCGACATGTGGGCCCGGCGCGTCAGCGGCTCAAGGGGGGGAGAGCGGGTGCGGCAGCGGCAGTTGCGGCGCTGACCGGGCCGGCCCAGCAAGGGAGAGAGGGGGAAGGAGGAGGGTGAGCGGGCCGGCTAGGATGAGCTGGGCCAATAGGCCGAAAGCAGGGAAGGGTAGGAGGGAAAGAAATATTTCATTTCTTTTTCTGAGTTGATTTTCAAAGCACATTTCCAAATGGTTTTCAAATCCTTTCAACTTTTGAACAAAAACCACTCATCACAAAAAAAAAAGTGCAGCAGCATGAGTGCATCAAGGAGTTGCTAACCTTATGATTGATTTTAATTTCTCAAAAATTATTATTCCCTAAATTTGAATGCGCAAACAAGTACATAATTAAATCAAATTTATCTATTTTGAAATAATGCAAAAATTAGGGTGTTACAATTCTACCCCCCTTAAGAGAATCTCGTCCTCGAGATTGGATGATGCTTACTCAAAAAGCTGTGGATAAGACTTTCTCAGATCTTCTTCTCTTTCCCACGTAGACTCATCTTCTGAATAACGATTCCATTGCACTCTGCACATCTTTATAGTGCGGCTCCTGGTAACTTTTTCTGCAGTTTCAAGAATCTTTACCGGATACTCCTCATACGTGAGATCTTCTTTAACAGTAAGCTCCTCCAAGGGAATCTGCTCCTCTGGTACCCGCAAACACTTTTTCAACTGTGAAACATGAAACACATCATGCACACCTGATAAACTTTCTGGCAATTCCAATTGATAAGCCACTTCTCCACGTCTCTCTAGAATCTTGAAAGGTCCCACATATCTCGGTGCTAACTTGCCCTTCATATTGAATCTTCTCACATTTCTCATTGGTGACACTTTCAAATACACATAGTCACCTTCTTTGAAACTCAACTCTCTCCTTCGGATATCAGCATAGCTCTTCTGTCTAGACTGTGCTACTCTCAAATTATCCCTGATCATCCTCACTTGTTCCTCTGCATTGCATAGGACATCAGGTCCAAACACTTGGGTTTCACCTGTCTGATTCCAGAATAGAGGTGTTCTACACTTTCGTCCATATAAAGCTTCGAATGGCGCCATCTTGAGACTTTTCTGGTGACTGTTGTTGTATGAAAACTCAGCATATGACAAACTCTTATCCCAACTAGTACCATACTGTAAAGCACAAGCTCTCAACATATCTTCCAAGATTTGGTTGGTCCTTTCGGTCTGCCCATCAGTTTGGGGATGATACGCCGAACTGAAATTTAACTTGGTTCCCAAAGCACTGTGTACCTTACGCCAAAAATGTGACGTAAACTGAGTTCCTCGGTCAGATACGATCTTCTTTGGAACCCCATGTAGACATACTATTCTCTCTATATACAACTCCGCTAGCTTTGCACCACTATAAGTGGTTTTGACTGGCAAGAAGTGGGCTACCTTAGTAAGTCGATCCACTATTACCCAGATCGAATCATATCCTTGTTGAGTGCGGGGCAATCCAGTAATGAAGTCCATACCAACTTCTTCCCATTTCCACTCTGGTATTTTCATTGGTTGCAACAATCCTGCAGGCCTTTGGTGCTCAGCCTTCACCCTTTGACAAGTATCACATATGGCCACATACTCAGCCACATCCCGTTTCAAACCATACCACCAATACTTCTCTTTGAGGTCCAAGTACATCTTGGTGCTTCCAGGGTGTATAGAATAAGCCGAATCATGTGCCTCTCGCAGAATCATATCACGGATAGCTTTCACTTCAGGTACACATATTCTTTTTCCAAACCATAGAGTACCATTCTCATCCAACCGAAAACCTGGTGCCTTTCCAACCACTACCTGCTCAGCAATCTCCTTTAATTTCTCATCCTCCAACTGACCTGTACGTATCTCTTGCTCCAATGTAGGTTCTATAGCCATTTCTACTACATTATTGACAAAACCCAAGTTGAGATGTTCTATTTCAGCTCGCAACCCTGCTGGTATAAATGTCAACTGAAGCCCGTTGGCATAGCTCTTCCGGCTAAGTGCATCGGCAACAACATTTGCCTTTCCAGGATGATAATGCACTTCCAGATCATAATCTTTAATCAATTCCAGCCAACGACGTTGCCTTAAATTCAACTCGGACTGAGTAAAAATGTATTTTAAACTCTTGTGGTCAGTGTAGATGTCACACTTATGTCCGATCAAATAATGCCTCCAAATTTTCAGAGCATGGACAACTGCGGCTAATTCCAAGTCATGGGTTGGGTAATTCAATTCATGCTTTCTTAACTGCCTGGATGCATAGGCCACAACCTTTCCTTCTTGCATAAGCACACACCCAAGGCCTAGGCGAGATGCATCACAATAAATAGAGAAACTCTTACTTAAATCAGGTAGGGTCAACACTGGGGCTGTTGTCAACCTTTTTTTTAGCTCCTCAAAGTTAGCCTGACATTTGTCTGACCAAACAAATTTGGCATTCTTCTCTAATAGGGCTGTCATAGGCTTGGCTAGCTTAGAGAACCCTTCAATAAACCTTCTATAGTATCCAGCCAAACCCAAAAAGCTACGGATTTCACTAGCATTGACTGGGGCTTTCCAATTCAACACATCTTGCACTTTACTGGGATCTACGGCTATTCCACCGTTAGAGACCACATGTCCCAGAAAAGATACTTCTTTCAGCCAGAACTCACATTTGCTCCTTTTTGCATACAATTTATGTTCCCTGAGTTTTTGTAAGACTAACCTTAAGTGTTCAGCATGTTCCTCTTTATTTTTGGAGAATATTAGGATATCATCTATGAATACCACTACAAACTTATCCAAGTACTCCATGAATACTTTGTTCATCAGATACATAAAGTATGCAGGTGCATTTGTTAGTCCAAAAGACATCACTGTGTACTCATAAAGGCCATATCTGGTAGTAAATGCTGTCTTGGGTATGTCAGATGCACAAATTTTTAGTTGATGATATCCAGAACGGAGGTCAATTTTTGAGAACACACAAGCACCTTTCAGCTGATCAAATAAATCATCAATTCTAGGGAGTGGGTACTTGTTTTGATTGTGACTTCATTAAGGGACCTATAGTCGACACACATCCTTCGTGTGCCATCTTTCTTATCCACAAATATAACAGGTGCTCCCCAAGGTGAAGAACTAGGACGAATAAAACCTTTCTCTTGCAATTCTTTAATTTGTTTCTTTAGTTCTTCTAATTCATTTACCCCCATTCTATATGGTCTCTTAGCTATGGGTGCAGTCCCAGGTAAAAGCTCAATAAGGAATTCGATGTCGCGATCGGGTGGCATACCTGGCAATTCATCGGGGAACACGTCCGGGAATTCATCCACCACCTGGTTCTCCTGGTTAGCAACATCGCTCAGCTGATTGACGGTGGCGGTAGGTTGAGCTTGCACTTCCACTTCGACACAAATTCTATCACCACTTGGAGATGTCACAACCACGGATTTCTCCTGACATTGTATCACTGCCCTATGTTGCTTCATCCAATCCATTCCCAGGATGAGGTCAATTCCAGCGGTTCTCAGAACAATTGGATTTACCTTGAAAGCTACCCCCCTTAAGAATATACTAGTAGAAGGGCTCCAATAATTTGCGGGCATGCTACCCCCCGGTGAATTTACTAGCATGGGATCCTTCATGGCACACAGGGGTATGCTATGCATTCTAACAAAAGCTTGGGATATGAAAGAATGCGAGGCACCAGAATCAAAAAGTACGGTAGCGGAGATGGAGTTGACGCTAAACGTACCCAGCATAACCTCAGGCGCCTCCTGAGCTGATTCCGACGACACATGATTCACCTTGCCAGTGAACGGAGGTCGAGCGTTGAGTCTCTGGTTGTTCTGCTGGTTCTGCGGGGCCTGCCGGTTCTGCTTCTTTGGGCACTGGTACGAATAGTGTCCCACCTCTCCACAGTTGTAACAGGCATTGGGGTTGCCTGGGGTGCCACTCTTGATTGGGGCATTGTTGGGCACTCCCTGACGTGGTGCTTGGTTGCTAGCTTGCTGTTGCTGGGGGCGCTGCTGACTCTGATTACCCAACTGCGGTGGGTACTGGGGGCGCTGCTGGTACTGGTTCCTCTGGGGGTACTGGCCTTTGTTCCATTGGTTGGGTGGCCCTTGGTTCCTCTGCTGAAAACCCTGCTGCGGAAAAGCTCGCGGGCGAGTGTTGCTACCCGACGCCTGTCCCTGGAGCTTCCTCTTCTTGAGGTCCATTTCCTTACGCTTGTTATCAATTACAATGGCACGGTCCACCAACTCTTGGAAACTGGCATATTTGTTGGACATCAGTTGCAGCTGGAGTCCATCATACAGCCCCTTCAGAAAACGACGCTGTTTGTCAGAATCCCTAGCCACTTCAGCCGGGGCATATCGCGACAATTGTGCAAACTTGTCGCGGTATTCCGCCACAGACATGGACCCTTGCTTGAGAGCCCGGAACTCCTCTTGCTTCAGTTCAATAAGTCCCTCAGGGATGTGATAGGACCTAAAGCTCTCCGTGAACTCTTTCCATGTGATCTCTGGAGCATTCTCTGGACGTCCATACTGGAATGACTCCCACCAATCCTGAGCAGCTCCTTGGAGTTGGCCTGAGGCGTACAAGACTTTCTCCAAGTCGTTGCACTGTGCAATGTTTAGCTGCTTTTCCACAGCTCTCAGCCAGTCATCCGCCTCCATAGGTTCAGAGGCATGTGTGAACACAGGTGGGCGTCCTTTCAGAAACTCACCATGTTTGTCACGGACCTGCACAGGTGGGGGTGCTCTTGTGGGTTGCTCACCGAGACGGTCCATCACTGTCTGCATGAGCTGCGCTTGCATGGCCATCAACTGCTCAATTGTCACCGGCGGTGGCGGAGGTGGATCCACCAAAGCTCCGTGTCCACGACCACGGCCACGGCCTCTGCCACGTCCTCCTCTGGCGGCCATCTGTTTCCAATCAAATGTGCATACTTTTAGAGATCTCCAAAAAAATTACAAATTATTTACAAAAGGTAAATAACATAACTGAAAATTTCTGGACGAGTGTCTACAACAGCAGACCGAAAACTGGAGTGTAACTCAAGTTCCAGAAATCCAAAATAGGCGTGGCATACATCATTGGAAAGCTTAAAGAGTCTGCTACAACTTTTGTATAGAACTTTTTCACTGATACAGACGGCAACATCATCAAAAACTGAGCTAAACAATTTCTGTTCTAGGTTACAGACTGCACAGACTTGCCAGGTTGTAGCAGGCATATCTCTCAAACCAGAATTGATAATGAGGTGATTCCAGTGGGAAATGAAAGGTACACAAGTCTAGTTCTTTCCACAACAATTTCATAATTTTCGGACATAGAGATTTAGAGATATGAGACAAACATTGCAGACTGCTCTGAGAAACAGCACAGCAGTAAAGCAGAATTTTAAACCCGAACTAAGTTAAACAAACACTAACTTAAGGTTTTGATAAAAAGAACATGTGGACAAGCCCACACTGTTCCAGCAATCACACGAACTCCAAATCATTCAAGTTCATCATCACAACCAACAAGACAATTAAAAGTTCACAACACACACATAAACTTGACACGACTCTCGATTCTAAAACGCATTCAGCAAGGCGGGGCTGCAAACATCTAAGGAGCGCGATCCACCATAGTGAACACCCTGGCCTTCTTCTTGTAAATGGTAGGCTGTCCTAGCTGAACGGCCATCTCATCTATCTGGTTCTGAAGGCGCTTTTCAGATTTTTGCGCTGCACGAAGCTCTTCCCTGAGTGCTTCGTTGACCTCCTGCATGGCGCTGAGGTGCCTCACTGTGGTGTCCAAGGTGGGATCAGAAGCTGGAGGAGCCAACACCGCCCATGTCTTCTCCCTTGAGTCGTAGCGTGGAAGATACCGGTAGCGATCATTCCGCATGTCCTCAAAACATCGACCATGGTAGTGCAGGTACGCCGCCTGCGCAGCATCTTCCATGCTGTCATAGGCACTGGCACGCCTGGCTCGGTGGCTATGGGTGGTCACAACATCCTAAGATTGGTCGGTGTTGTTCTAGGCGGTGATGATCACATTGGTCTTCCAGTACGTCGCCTCCACTGGATGTGTGTGCTCCGCACAGTAGTACTTCACAGAGGCAGCAAACTCTGGATAGTACTCAGCTAGCATGGTGGTGAGGAGGTTGTGGTAATGGGCATCTTCGGGAGCTTCCTTAAACTTGTTCCTGGTGGTCCAGCCTATCTCTTCTGGCTCCTCTGATGCAGCTGGGGAGGGCACTGGTGTTGGTGCAGAAGCGGCCTGGGATGCTGGTGGAGGTGTAGCAGCGGGGACTGGCGCATCCACAGGTGGGATGGGTGCAGCCACGGGGTCGAAACAGGTCCGTCAGATGCAGCAACTGAAAATGCCTCCTCCTCCATGGGTTCCTCCTCTTCCTCGTCAGTGATGTGGACGACCTCTGGCTCCACTGGTAGTACTGCTGGTGGTGCTGGTGGAGCAGGTGCTGCTGGAACAAACTGGGCGACGTAGGCAGCGGCACTGAGGCGAGGCATCTATAGTTTTGATATAAAATATTATTAGAGTCAATATTTTATGCAATAGAATAAAGAATAGAGCATAAAATTTTTAATAAAATATCAAGATTGAGGTAGCAGCAAATAAATAAATAAAGCCAAACTCCTAGAAACGACCATTTCTATCTAGGTTTGCGTCCTACAGTCGACACAGCTTTGATACCAATTTGTCACACTCCAATTAAAGGACAATATAGAGTGCATACATCTTATGTGCGCCCTAGGAATAGTCGCACACATAAGCTGACAAATTAACAAAAGTATCATCACCATGTACATACATAACGTTATTACATCACGTAGTTCTTACATAACAAGCGGAAAAGGAAATAGCAACTCTCAGGCGTAGTGTCTGATCCACAGGGAAGGACGACTGGTTGACCCAAACCTAGAAATCTTCCGGGAAGTCCTCGTAGAAACTGTCATCTGTTACCCATCCGGGATTTTTATCCAAAAACAATATAGCAACAAGTGTGAGTACATTTGTACTCCGCAAGTATAGTATGAGGATTCATGAGGCTCAAAAAGGATAGACACGGTTGACTGCAGTTAGCACTTTTAGTAGATCAACATTTCATTATTATTCATTATTAAGTTATGCTCAAACTCCCATTTAACCCACATGATCCACTACTAGAATTAAGAAGAGAAAACAACAGTGTGATCTCCTCATCATCGTCATAGTTCATCCCCATATCTAGTAACCATTTATTCTGTGAGTTTTCCGGGCCGCTCGTGTCCGTGAGCACGGCTGTTATAACAGTTTTAACACTCTGCAGAGGTTGTGCATCTTTACCCGTGAGTCGTGTTACCCGTATGCCCGGGGCCCGTCGACCCCCTAACACTTCCAAGGTGAGCAGGCAGGGTACACTATGAAGCCTTCCATAGGCCTCTTCTAACCAGTTAGGGCCGCGAGGTTTCCTCGGCAGGCAGATATAGAGAACCCCCCTTTCGATGGCACAATTCCCGCAGGCTATACACATCAGAACAGAGGCAGTTCTATACCCAAAAGTGGCAAGCCCCTCTTGCGCCCTTTCGGGTAACCTCTAACAAGCTAGAAAAGATCCTATTACTGAGCTAAAGTCAGAGCCATATGACGCTCACGGTTGCACTGTATGTCCCAGCTTTTGCCCTACAGACAAGTCCTTACGGAGAGTTTTAGGGCAACATGATCGACATCATTTGCACCATCACCCTATATTTCAATTATTACCATCATGTTTATCCGTTTGTTCCATTAATCATAGTATTGATCATGTTTGAATAGAGCACTAGCATTCTACCCATATGCAATAAAACCCATAGGTATCGAGATATAAGTCATAAATGGCTAGGATGTCCTTATAGTCGAGCAATATTAGACACATGCATAATGAGTAGATTATATAATGAATAGGAATCAAGGAAGGCCCATGCTATACTTGCCTTGGTTCACGAACTGCTGCTGGTCCTGCTGCTCCTCGCACGCGTCCGGATTTCCGACGTACTCCTCACCGTCTGAACTCGAACGACACAAAGTACAACACGCAATTCGGAGCAGACATACAAGCAAAACATAGCTACTATTAGAACAGTACACCAACAATAAATAAATCTGAATAAAATGTTTACCAAAATCATCTACGTCTCGCTACGATCACATTGACGCGAATTGCACGAAAAACGGAGCTACAACGCAAAAGTTACGCGCTAAGCAAGGTTCCAAAACTAGCTACTAAACTAGACTTAATCGAGAAACTTAAAAGCTTCTAACAGGTCCATCAGTAGCACTAATGCGTAGATTACAAAATTACAAAACTAACGCAAGTTGAACGGGTCGAATCGGAGCTAAAACGATGATTTTATACATGTTTTACTGCAGTGGCAATTCTGTAAATAGATCAAACTATTTTCGGATTTAAAATAAA
Organism: Saccharum hybrid cultivar R570; assembly: GCA_038087645.1. Lineage (NCBI taxonomy): Eukaryota > Viridiplantae > Streptophyta > Magnoliopsida > Poales > Poaceae > Saccharum > Saccharum hybrid cultivar. The sequence continues at coordinate 1,799,986 of JAQSUU010000262.1, read as the reverse complement.
TCAAAATTCGGATTTATTCAAATGACCGAGGACTGCGGGTTCAAATTCACGAAAGTAGGGGGTCTCTTTAGCAAAAAGACCCGCGAAGGGGTATTGGCCATTTCTGGCCGTTGATCAAGTGATGGACGGTTAAGAAAGAAAGGGGGGGAGAAGAGATAGGGCCGGCCGCCGGAGCTGGGAGTGAACGCGGCGGCGCCGCCATTACCGCGGCGTGGGGCTCGCCGGCGTTGCTCGCCCGGGCGCTACAGGGCGTCATTTTCAAAAATAAAAGCTCCGGAGCGAAGAGGGGAGGATGGCGAACCCATCCCGGGGCAAAACGCGGGCGGTGGTAGGCCCGAGGGGCACCCGCCATGGCCGGACATAGAAAAGCTCGTCGGAGTACACGGTACGGGGGCCACGGTCCACGGTTCGACGAACCGTGAGCACCGGGAGAGAGAGGGGAGCGAGAGGGTTCTCACCGCGGGGAAAAACGGGGCGGAGACGGCTCGGAGGAGGCTGTCCGCGCGGAGGGGCGGTCGGCGGAGCTTGGAGACCTCGGGAGGCGGTTCTCTCAGGCACAGCGACGCGAGAGGGAACGGGGAAACGCGACAACTGATGCGGGGTCGGCCTCGGCTTCCCTTTTTGAAGAGGCAAGGGCGCGGGGAAGGGAACGCTCCCACGTCGCGCGGAGGTGGGCGCGGGCGTCGGACGACGGTTGCTGCTTCGGCCGAGAGAGAGTGAGCGGAGGTTGGAGAAGGGCGCGACATGTGGGCCCGGCGCGTCAGCGGCTCAAGGGGGGAGAGCGGGTGCGGCAGCGGCAGTTGCGGCGCTGACCGGGCCGGCCCAGCAAGGGAGAGAGGGGGAAGGAGGAGGGTGAGCGGGCCGGCTGGGATGAGCTGGGCCAATAGGCCGAAAGCAGGGAAGGGTAGGAGGGAAAGAAATATTTCATTTCTTTTTCTGAGTTGATTTTCAAAGCACATTTCCAAATGGTTTTCAAATCCTTTCAACTTTTGAACAAAAACCACTCATCACAAAAAAAATAAAGTGCAGCAGCATGAGTGCATCAAGGAGTTGCTAACCTTATGATTGATTTTAATTTCTCAAAAATTATTATTCCCTAAATTTGAATGCGCAAACAAGTACATAATTAAATCAAATTTATCTATTTTGAAATAATGCAAAAATTAGGGTGTTACAGTAGGACACTGAAACGTTGAGTTTACTGAACTTTCCTACTTTTAAGATTTCGCCTTTGGCGATCGCATCTAGTACAATCGTAAATAAACACATATATTTTAGCTGGCTTTTATTTTTTTTTCAATCATGCTTTCTCGTGTTTCTCACTCATATTTCATATAAAACTCTCATGTCATCTGCAACGAAGCAAAGGTAACCTAATGCCTTTATTCTAGCGGATAATAATATAGACTCGTGTTTCTCACCTTGCAGTATATATCATATTATACATTGGATAATGATATTTCGAATATATCTTTATTTTGCCTCCCTCTCCCCTTTGAGCATCAGGTTATGCACATATAATCAACACCATTCACTATATAACTACGACTACTCTCTGATCTCTGAATGCATCACATAGATAAATTATAATGGAAAATTTTGGACATTTTTTTTTGTCTTAGGGATAAATATTTCGTTCTGTAATATCTAGAAAATAAATAATTCAGATATCTGCAGCACATAGAAATTCCTTGGAGTACTTCTTTTTCTTTCCCTTTCTCATCATCTTATAAAGAACGAATGTAACTATTTGAAAAACAAACAAGGTTAAGATGGAGAGTACTACTAGTTAAACAACATTTATTATCTTAATAATTGGCCAACAAAAGAGCCTTCTCAAGACCTAGAAACTACTATATTATTCAGAGAAAAATGAAAAACAAAACTACCCATCACTACTGAAAAAATAACCTAAAGTAGCATATACCTATTTGAACTACCCATCACTACAAACAAGAAAAATATTACCCAAAATACTGCTATACCTATTTATAGATTATCGACCATTGCGATTACCAAAAAATTACCAATGCACATGCTTCTCGATAATCCACTTTTAACATTGCTAAACAATGGTGTATGGCAAAATGGTGCCTAAAGAAGCAATTGAGCAATATAGACTTCTTGGATCCCATATTTGTAAATGAGACAACATGCACCGCCCCTGGTGAAGATGACTATGTACCAACAAGTTTGAAGATTGAGTTTGAAAGGATGTTCAGAAACAACAAAACAAACGTACTCCTACCCTACAACTGCGAGTATGTGTTCTCGACCCTTATTTTATTGTTTCTTTTCTTGATATGTCATTCAATAACATGGACTTTGTGATTGTAGCAACCATTTCATCCTCGTAGATATCTATCTTGAAGATTCACATATCGAGGTGTGGGACTCAAAGAAAAAGCCACTTTCTCTTATCGACCCCCTAGTCAAAGTGTTGAATAGGTAAGTGAACCCAATATCACAACACTTTCTAATCACATAGGATATTGTAATGTCCTCGGTCTTCATACTTCATTTACAATGTAACATAGAATGAAGGCATTACCTAATTGGAAAAATCTCTATAGCAAGATGCAAAAGCAATGGAGTGCCCCATTCAGTGTAAAGTATATGGAGGATCTCAAGACCCTAGATCAACCGATGGGGAACAACGAATGCGGGTTCTATGTGATGTGGGCAATGCTAAAATACTTTGGCGCAAAAACAAATAAGGGAGATGACATGGTACGTAGGCATCCCATTTCTATTATTTTGTCTTACGTTTGTGCATCTCAATATCATCTTGCTTCAATTACAGCGCAAAGCAAACAACCACAACCAGTTGCTAGATTTTGAGATGAGAGGAATTCAAGAGGAGATAGCAAGGTTTGTGATGGACGAGATATTGACCAAGAAAGGATCATTCTCCATTGCGAGGACTAAGAAGTACAAGGCGCAGTACGGAAGAGACCACATTGATAGGCTATTGTAATGCGACTCTTAATTCGATACTTAAAGTTTTTTTTGAAACTTTTGTAATATAAATGTTGATGGGTTTGTATTGTCGCTGATCAACAACCACCTTCACATCGATATCAAATTGATCGATAGCAACCACCTCCACCTCCCCGACCTCCCACCTCACCACCTCCCCTCGAAATGAAAATAAAACAATTATTAAAATTTAAATTGTGAAAAGTATATCACTACCGGTTCAAAGAAAACCGGCAGTGATAATATAATCAACACAACCGGTTGGTTAAAACAACCGGCAGTGATGGCTCAAGTATCACTGCCGGTTTGTAACACGAACCGGCAGTGATACATGAGCTATCACTGCTGGTTTGACATAACCGGCAGTGATGTGATCAGCTCATCACTGCCGAGTTGGTTATGGCGGTTCAAAATCCACCAGTGAAGGGGGTTTTGAACCGCCAGTGATGTCCTTCTCTGCTGTAGTGCCTATCACTGAAAATAGAGGACAACACAATTACAATTCATAAGTTTGTTGCACACGACATGCCTTTAAAATACTGAGGTTACAATTTTTTTTAGGACTATTGAGGTTACAATTTTCATGATAATTAATTTGATGTAAAAAAATAGAAACATAATGAGGCGAAAAATGAATAAAACAACATCGGCAAGACCCTGGTGTCTAGGACACAGGGCACCAAGGTATGCCTGCTTTTCTCCTTGCTCTGTTTGGGTATCGTACTGTTGCCTTTGTGTATTGTGGTGAAGTAGTGATTGCTTAGTCGCTGAGATGTATTGCTAAACCTTACCGAATCCATTTGTTAGGGCACTTATTCAGTCAGGTCAGACCTATTCTTGGGCTTGTGCAGTGCTGTATAGATTTGTATGCCAGAATGATGTGGTGTGTGTACATGGCGTTGTATGGTTGTATTGGTGATCCATGTATCTTGACTTCACTCCTGTGAAATCATACCAACAACCAAGTTTATATGGCATTTTTAGCGATACTTTTGATTTAGACATTGTTCCCGATTTACACTAGTACTATTTCACTCAGACCTTAGATGTGTAGAATTTGCTCTGTAAGATGAGATCTTTGTAGGCTGTGACATTTGTTTTCTATTCATATAATAAGTTGGAAGCCCTAAGATTATGCACTCTTTGGTCTGTTTTCTTTATGTATCACCTCAAGGACAGGTAAGTTTCGAATCCGATCGTGAGGGAGTGGGTTGGGCTGGCGTACCTTCCTAAAATTTTCTCATGTGCTCAAGTGGCAAATGTCCGGTGGCTCTGGATGCGAAGGATACTGGCAAAATAAGTTTGTCCGATGGCTCTGGATGCAAAGGTGTCTAGCCCCGGACCATCCTCTAGGTTGATGCACTTAAACGTTTTGCTGCTAGACATTTTATGCCTACTCTTGAGTTTTCTGCCATTCTTTCGTTTGTTTACATTGGAAGGATACAAGAGGATGATTAATCTATTTGGATCATGAAATAAGCATCTTCTAAAAAACTAAATAGCCTAACCTAATATTTGTCCCAAATAGACAATACATATATAGTTGCCAATGCTATTTATGCATTTTGTAGCAGCGCAGGGGATGCATACTGTTGCAGTGTTGGATGGAAGGGCGTTGATGTTAAGAATGTCACAAAAGCTTAGTAGTGTTGAACTAGGAGATATCTTCGAGAATGCAATAAAAAAGACAGCCAATGAAGTATTATGGACTGAGGTGGCCACATCGACAAAAAAAAGACTCAACAACTCATAGGACGACTAACATCATCAAAGATAAGAATCAGTATGGAAGATATATGTGATGGTACACCTAGGCGTAGACCTCTGAATCGAGATGGAAAAGTTAGTGAAACAAGAGAACATTATATAGCACACAAATTATTGATGGTGGAACCTAACCCGGCCCATGGCACCAAAAAGACGACGCGCAGATAACCCATCAATCTACATAGAACATGGGGGTATGGAAAGAGCACAAGGTGATACATGTTGGCACACAACTTGAAATGTGTAGCTAAAGGTTAAGAAGGTGACAATGGAAGATGTTACTCCACTATTGGTGCAAGACTTGGTCACGCCCAAAAGTATGCCAAGAGCCTTCTAGAAAGGACACTCAAGCTTGGGGATGAGTACAAGAAAGAGCAGAGACAAGACTTTGTGGATGCCCAAAAGTTAAAATCATCTGATCTCTATGATGGCTCAAGCCTTATTTTTACAGCATGTGGTGATGTACACTTTATACGAACACCCTTGTAGGTCCATGGATAATTTCAAGGCATGTACATGGGCCATATGATCCTTACATGGGCAATATGATCCTTTCCAGAAGGAAGAGAGAGAGGAAGTCACGGTTAGTGGGGGAAGTACCATTAGAGAGGGTAGCTGGTGGGGCATCCTCCACATGGAGTCCATTCACGTCAAAACACGTGGTCCAATGGGCCCTACCTATCGGACACTTTGAAGACGCATACCTTGGAGAGGGTGTTTGATATAGGGGGTGGGGGAAGCTCACGCGACTAGTTTTTGATTGGCATTCAGGATTGATTTTTTATTGCATGTTTTCACATGGCTAGTTTTGCATGCGGCTATGGTTTTCACTGTTAATTTCCAACACGAACCGACATTGAAAATCTTCCTAGTTTTCACTGCCGGATCATGTCATGAACCAGCAGTCTGATTACAAAATGATGGTGAAAATATCGTTAGTAAAAACTATTTGTGTAGTAGTGTCACTCTAGAGTAGCACATGCATGTATAGTATTTTCACCCAAATAGTCGTTTAGCACGCTTAAACACCGTGTAAACGCTACATGGCGGAACACCATTTCCGTTTAATCGACCGTTAATCTAGATTAATGTATTGTTTAGCTCATTTAGTGGGCTATTGAGCATGAATAATGGTAAACTGTAGGTGGTTGTCTATTTATTGTTTAGTGTTAGGAAAACACTAATAATTAATTGCTGATTAGGGAGATTTGAACCTTGAGTGAAATAGTTAATAGGGCGCTTCTAGCGCCCGGACGCCCGGACGCACGGGGCCGTCCGGACGCGTCTAGATGGTGTGCGCGCTCCGCACAGAGCAGCTCCCCCCACGAGAAAAAAACAGCCCCCGCTCTGCCTGCAACGCGTGCGGGATCCGCTCCATCGCCGACCTCGCCCGTCGTAGCATCTCCGCATGCCCGCCAGCTCGTTCTCCAGATCCCCCAGCTTGCACGGGTCTGCCCATCACCATCCTCGCTCGCCGCAGCACCTCCGCACGCCCGCCAGCTCGTTCTCCAGATCCCAAACCCCCCAGCTTGCACAGGGTCCGTCCACCGGCGACCTCGCCCGACCCCCAGCACCTCCGCATAGCTGCCATCTCGTTCTCTAGAGGCCACCCCCTTCCCTTGACGCTGCAACGGTAGGTGAAGAAACTAAAACAACAGAGCAACACTAGTGAAACATCAGCTGAAACCCTATTGCAACATCAACTGAATATTTGTTGCGACAAAAGAAAATTGCTTGTTGAAACACCAAATCAGAGCAAGTGCAACAAATAGAACAAAGCTACTGAAACTTCCAAAAAATAGTAATGCATACATGTTGAAACAAAGGGACTTACTCGTTGAAACAGCAAATCAAAATAACTGAAACAAACATAACAAAACTACTGCAATATCCGGGAAAGTGCTAATGCATACTTGTGCAACAGCAAACCAAAGCTACTACAACAAACTGCAATGCAAGAATGAAACATCAGCCAAAAAAAACTAGTGAAACAAAAAGAAGAAAAAGCTTGCGCAACAACAAAAAAGACACTACTGCAACAACATAAACATGTCTGGTGCAACAAAAAATCACCACAAACCCTAGCCCCACCACTGCGTCTCAGATCCAGTGGAGGAGTGAAGAAGCAGGAGGAGAAAGGCCAGATCTAGAGGAGGAGGAGGGAGGAGACCTCAGATCCAGAGGAGAATGGGGGGAGGAGGAGAGGATGGCTCAGATCCACGAAGGATCCACCTACCTCGTCGAAAAACAACTGCTGTAGAGCTTCTCCGGTGCTGGAGGTCGCGAGATTGAGGGAGGGAGGCAGGGGATGGGAGAGGTGGGAGCAAGGAGGAAGGAAGGGGGGAGGGGAGGGAGGAGGGAGAGGGAGGAGTGCGGCTTGCCGGCGAGTGCTCCTCCCCACCACGGCGCCGCTGTCGCGCTTGACACCAGTGCCATGGAGGTCGCGAGCGAAAAGCAGCAGCGATGCGCGGCGAGTGGAAAGCGGGCGTGCAACACGAGCATGGCGGAGCGAGTGAGGAAAAATAATCGCCACGCCCTCGAGGAGGAAGGCAGGTGGGCGAGCAGATAAAAGGATGGGGAGCTGGGTCGGCGCGGCCGAGTCGAGACGCAGCTGGGTCGGCGCGGTCGAGTCGAGACGAGGCCATGAGGGCTCGCGCGGGGGTCGAGTCCGTCTGATGCGGACGGACGCCCGTGAAGCAGCTTTACCGTACTTAATAATAATAATGTCTTAAATCTGTAGCTTAAGAGTTTGGTACCTATATGGTTTCTCATGACAAGTTAGAGCATTGCTACTCTATTTTACTCTTCTATATGATAATTCTATTTTGGTTTATTGCCCTGTCCATCACCTGAACTCATGACATGTACTTATATGAGTTATAATAGCGTGCATCTAGTCATGATATAGTCTGATTTTAAAATGTATTAAATTAGATGTTGCAAATTGTATATTCTCTGTTGCGACGTACGAGCATGTTTACTATTATTTATTAATTGGCAGTGGTGCCTATATATATGCCCAGAGGATATGGGAATTTCAAAGCATGAGTGAGCGGTAGTAGCCCAAAACTTCTTCCGGTCCAGCTTTAATTTGCCTGCTTAGAGAAAGCAAAATGCATACCCTAATTCATTCAAAACAAGCTAGCCACCAGATAGCCATGACTTTGGACTTGGCTCTACTGTTACTTGTGTTCCTTATTCCTTCTCCTGTTGTCCGTGCGGCAGATCTCGGAGGCGACTTCATGATTGTAGCAGCGAGCTCGATGGAACCGAAAGGCGCCACCTGCTTGGGACACAGGGGTACAACATTACATATAATAAGTTCATCATTTAATTTGCTAGCTAGCTGCATTTATGAATCCATTTTTCTCCGACCTCATCGTCATCGCATGTGTGGCTAATGCATACAACGTGTCTTCTGCATACTTATGTTTGATGACAGTGGTTCCGCCGGCCAACCTCACCTGGTTACCGGTAGATCTCCGGCAAGGCCCGTGCTCAGCGTCGCTGGACGCCGCTGCTGCGCCGCCGTCACTCACCGATTTGCTCCACCGGGACGAGCTCCGCGCCGCTGACGTCCAGAAGAGGCTGTCCGGCAATGGCACCGACGACAAGGCCCCCGCCGCTGGTGGCGGCGATCAAACCAATGTGTACAGCGGTAGCAAAGTAGTAGTCCGCGTAGGCTCAAGACCGCCCACCAAGTCATCATCAACGGCAAGTACATTTGCATGCTTCATTCCTGTTGGCTATTCTACTCGAATAGAATTATTTAATATATATAATAAAGTACCAGGTGGGTTCTTCTCAATCTCAGCTGAGCATTGATCCAGCGGCGGCGACCGTCGGTAGCGGGGGGTCGACGTCGAACTCGACGACGCTCCTTCCGGGAGTGATCCAGACGGTGGTGCTGGACACCGCCAGCGACGTGCCGTGGGTGCAGTGCGTGCCCTGTCCCATACCGCCGTGCCACCCCCAGAAGGACACCTTCTACGACCCAACCAAGTCGGGCTCGTACGCCGCCTTCTCCTGCGGCTCCCCGGCCTGCAGGCAGCTCGGCCCCTACGCCAACGGCTGCGTCAACAACCAGTGCCAGTACCGCGTCCTCTACCCCGACGGCTCGTCGACGTCGGGGACGTACAGCTCCGACCTCCTGACGCTAAACCCCACCACCAGCTTCAGCAACTTCCAGTTCGGGTGCAGCCACGCCGACGCCGGCAGCTTCGACCCTCAGGCCGCCGGTATCATGGCGCTCGGCGGCGGCCCGGAGTCGCTCATCTCCCAGACCGCGTCCATGTACGGCAGGACCTTCTCCTACTGCCTCCCGCCCTCGGCCAGCTACCTCGGGTTCTTCATGCTCGGCGCGCCGCCGGTCGCGTCGTCGCCGAGGTACGTGGTGACGCCCATGCTGAGGGACTGGCGGGCGCCGCCCACCTTCTACCGCGTGCTCCTCCGGGCCATCGCCGTCGGCGGGCAGCGGCTCGGCGTGCCCGCCACGGTCTTCGCCGCCGGCACGGTGCTGGACTCCCGCACGCTCATCACGCGCCTGCCGCCCACGGCGTACGGGGCGCTGCGCGCCGCCTTCAGAAACAGCATGAGGATGTACCGCGCCGCGCCGCCTAAGGGCATCCTCGACACGTGCTATGACTTCACCGGCGTCCGCAGCGTCAGGCTGCCCAAGGTGGTGCTGGTGTTCGACCAGAACGCCTCCGTGGAGCTGGACCCGTCGGGGATCCTGTTCGACGGCTGCCTCGCCTTCGCCGCCAACAGAGACGACCGCATGCCGGCGATCCTCGGCAACGTGCAGCAGCAGACGATCGAGGTGCTCTACGACGTCGCCGGCGGGGCCGTGGGATTCCGCAGGGAGGCATGCTGAGCGCTACCGAGCACACCAGACTGCTATGCTAGCTCTCGACGAGTCCGGCCGGCTAGTTGGGAATCTGACTCTCTAGTATCTACCCGATCGGTTTGGCCTTCTCTTATGTTTGAAATTATTATTATATATAATAAATAAGGCCGCCCATGCATGCCACATGCATGTTTGTAAAACCGATATATATATTATACTTTGTACCTACGTCATGCTTAATTAAACAAGTGAACTGTCCGTGGTTTTTACTCCGGCAATTGATGACCAACGTATCCTGCACAGAAAATCAAAAGGGTAACAAAAAAGACACGGATTTATACTGGTTCAGGTATGCGCGGTACTCTACATCTAGTTTGGAGTAGATATCTCTATCTCGTATGCTTGAGTTTACAAGGGATTGCTGATTGTAGCTTATGGTACTGATCGGGCGCTTCCGGGCTTCCTAATCCGCCTTGTATATTCCGGTGGGTAGGGTTACAAGAATACCAATCAGTTGACAGATATGTTTTCTAATTGGCTACAAGAAAATCACAACAATTATTCTATCGTATCACATAGAATCCGATGTCCAAGCTCCTTGCGTCAGGTTACTTGTGTACCTTGTCTGATGATGTACCCCGGTTCAGTTGGGCCTCATCTTCGTTGTTTTTGGCCCATTGTTGACGGTTGATAAGTGTCAAATTTAACCGTCAACGAAGCATAGAAAAGGACCTAAAACATAATTACCACATAGATATATGGGGTCTACTAATAGAATTCCACGAGTTTTGGTGAATGTCTGTTTCTGCAGGGTGTCTGCTAAAAAGAACCAAGGAAGGCCCACATGTCAGGTTTACATAGAGACAAAAGGGCCACGAATAACTTTTCTGTAATCTAGAAGCTACGCGAAGGCTCTGGACCAAACGGGAGACGAAACTGGCTCGGAAGCCGAGCAGGCACCCAAGCCCCTGGGTGGCCGCCCCACCCAGGTGGCCAATCAGGCTCCACCTCCTGGATCATGCCTTCACCACCTTTGAGGATCAATAATAATCGTAGATCAAGGTCAGTTTGATCCGAGAGCTATGATGCTTCCTAGAGGGCTATATAAGCAAGGCCCCTGGCCCCCTGGAGGAGGCATCCCATGAAACCCTAATTCATTTGCTCCAGTTGGGATCAGCTGAGAGGGGTCCCTTGAATGGATCTCCTCTCCATAGCTAGCCATCAAGAGAAGATTAGTCCTCATTAGGATCTAGTCTTAGCATAATAGAGAGATAGAGAGCGATGGAAGAGTTGGGGGTGGTGCCGGCCTGTCGGTGCTCCCTCTCTGGCTTGTACTTTGACGGATTCAGGCTTCTCCGAGTCTGCATCCGGGATACTTCTGGTAATTGATCTTTATTCAAGTATTTATCTTACTCTTTTGTTCATTGGTTCACAGTTCTTTTGATTGCTCTAGTTCTTGTTAGCGCTCTGAATTAGAGTAGTAATTGTTAGCATAAGCGTGGTACTTAGGATATCGGTTACCTATGTTTGTGCCCTATTCTTTGGTTGTGTGGTAGTTACGGGAGGTGATAGCCCCGTCCACATCGATTTGAGTAGGTTCTTAAATTAGTAGGACCGTAGTCGCGTCGGTAGAGTTATCCTTAGTGGTGCTTTCCCGTCTACCAGTGTCCCGAAGTGAATATTAGAAGGACATTTGAATCATAACCTTGCCTTGCATAGGATCATTACCATAGGAATCCTCTCTACCCATCATATCTTAACCTTGATTGTTACCCTTGGATAAACTAGTGGTTAGGCGGCTCACACACGTTTCCCTGTGGATACGATATTTAAAACCCTCCGAGTGAAAGCTACAACGGTATTCGTGCGCTTGCGGATTTATATGTGTGCGTTAAAAATACCAATAAGCTTTCTGGCACCGTTGCTGGGGGAACAGTTGCTGTGATTCGTCAAACCAAATTTGTCCTTGTATCTTTCCTTTTCAAGCATGGATAACATCACTCCTATCAATCAATATGCTGCCCCCACGGGTGCGCAACTAGAGCCACCGGAATCTTCTAAACCTATCCTTACACTTGGCTATGAGTTGCGTCCGTGTTTGATAAATATGGTCCAGGACCATTCATTCTTAAGAGAAGACGATGAAAACCCCCCACACACACCTACAGGAATTTGAGCTAATTTGTGCATGCTTACAAATTGAGGGCATGTCACATGAAACCTTAAGGTCAAAGCTATTTTCATTCTCTTTAACGGGAAAAGCTAGACACTGGTATTCCCGAACCATAGGGAGTGTACAGGGAGATTGGGGGAACTTTACGCTCTAGCTTTTGCTTACATTTGTTTCCCATTCTCTCTGTGGTTAAACTTTGAACAAAGGTTCTAACTTTTGAACAAGAAGAAAAAGAATCTCTAGGTGCGGCTTGGGCATGTTTTAATGACCTAGTCAATTGTGGTCCTGACCTTTCCATTCAAGACCAAATGCTCTTGCAACACTTTTATGTGGGTCTTAGTAGAAAAACCGCACAACTTCTTGATACATCTTCTGGAGGTTCTTTCTTGCATCTCTCAGCTAGTGAAGGGAGAGAGATCCTTACAAAAATCCTTGAAAACACCCCTTACACTAGCATTCGTGATGATCCCCCAGAAGACGTAGTTGAGACAGCTCCTGAGGAAGAACCTATGATAGTTGAGCCTGAACCTTTAGCTACTCCACTTTAAGCTTCAACTATCCTCCAAGTTCTTGAACTGTCGAAGGAGGAAGAAATTCCACTTTCAGAAGACATGTTTGAATTTGAGGAAGATCTTTTCTATAATTTTGGAAACACCTTGAATTATTCTTCAATAAGAAAATCTTTGGCATCGTCTGCACCTAACTAGCACCTTTCTGATCCAACCGAAGATAAGTTCCTTAAAAATACCGTGAAGGAGTTGACAACAATTATAAGAAATGATTGGTTGAGAGAATCCGAGCTTTCTCATGAAGTCATTAGTCTAGATTCTCCTTCCACCTCTATTAGTTGTCAGATTAATCAAACCTCCTTCGATGCTCTTTACAATCTAGTTGTAGGAGTAAATATCATGTCTAAGTATTTTGCACATACACTTTTTGAATACATGAAATTAACTCCAACAACCAAACTTCTAAAAAGTCTCTCAAGCCAAATCCTTCCTAGTGAAGGAATCTTCCACTTCATTCCTATCAAAGTAGATAAAACCAAGGTGTACCTTAGTTTCTATATTTTTGATACTTGGGAATTCGACCTTTTGATTGGGCATCCAATAGAGAGACTTATCCATGAAGGAAGAAAGGGGAGTGTAAATGTACATCTTGGGAAAAGCTTAAATCTTTCCATTCCTATCACCCAATCACTCCACACCAAGATGGAGTTAAGCCCCGAGCAAGAACCAATGGAGGAGATAATGGCAATGTCTCTCCTAGAATCATCTAACAAAGATCTCAAAGAAGTCACCTAGTATTTCATCGAAGGGGTAGAACAACCACGAAATCCTTTCCCTTAGGATGAAACTCAGGAACTGCCAAAATCCCCCATTGAGCTCAAACCCCTTCCTTCAGGATTGAAATACACTTTTCTAAATGACGACAAGGAGTCTCCTGTGATAATTAGTGATAAACTTTCTGAATATGAGACCATCCGACTCCTTACTGTTTTAGAAAAGCATCGTTCTGCTTTTGGCTACTCACTCCAAGACCTCAAGGGGATTAGTCCTGCTCTTTGCACTTATCGCATCCCTATAGACCTAGCTTATACATCATCGAGGAAGCCCCAACGTAGGCTTAATAATGCGATGCGGGATGTTGTTAAGAAAGAGGATTTGAAACTCCTACATGCAGGGATAATCTATCCCGTGCCACATAGTGAGTGGGTAAGCCCGGTGCAAGTTATACCCAAGAAAGGGGGTATGACTGTGGTGAAAAATGAGAGAAATGAATTGATTCCACAACAAACCGTCACCGGATGGCGGATGTGCATAGATTATCGAGAACTCAATAAGGCAACAAAGAAAGATCACTTCCCGTTAACCTTCATCGATGAGATGTTGGAACGGCTTGCAAAGCACTCTTTCTTTTGTTTCCTTGACGGGTATTCTGGTTGCCATCAAATCCTGATCCATCTTGATGACCAAAGCAAAACCACTTTCACTTGTCCCTATAGAACTTATGCCTATCGTAGGATGTCTTTTGGTCTGTGCAATGCTCCAGCCTCGTTCCAAAGGTGCATGATGTCTATATTTTCTGATATGATAGAGAACTTCATGGGAGTTTTTATGGATGACTTTTCTATTTATGGAAAAACACTTTTGATGATTGCTTATAAAACTTAGACAAGGTTTTGCAAAGATGTGTGGAAAAGCACTTAGTCCTTAATTGGGAAAAATGTCATTTCATGGTTAGAGAGGGCATAGTGCTTGGACACTTTATGTCCGAACATGGGATCGAGGTAGATCGTGCAAAGATAGAAGTAATAGAGAATTTGCCTCCTCCCACAAACATCAAAGGGGTACGAAGTTTTCTTGGTCATGCGGGGTTCTATAGACGTTTTATAAAAGACTTTTCTCACATTACTAGACCCCTCACAAATTTGCTAGCCAAGGATGCTCCCTTTGAGTTTGATGATAAGTGTTTAGATGCTTTTCATATTCTTAAGAAAGCACTCATCTCTGCACCAATCATTCAACCCCCTGATTGGTCGCTAACTTTTGAAATCATGTGTGATGCTAGTGATTATACTGTGGGGAAGTTTTGGGTCAAACAAAGGATAGAAAGCATGATGCAATTGCTTATGCTAGTAAAACTCTGTCAGGACCTCTACTTAATTATGCAACAACTAAAAAGAGCTCCTGGCTGTCGTTTTTGCTATTGATAAGTTTAGATCTTACTTAGTAGGAGCTAAGGTAATTGTTCATACTGATCATGCTGCTTTTAAATACCTGCTCACTAAGAAAGATGCTAAACCATGACTTATAAGATGGATTTTGTTACTCCAAGAATTTGATTTAGAAATAAAAGATAAAAAGGGAGTAGAAAATTCTGTAGCCAATCACTTGTCTAGGATGTAGTTTGAAAATCCACAGGAATTGCCCATCGACGACTACCTCCGAGACGACATGCTCTACAAGGTCGCGAGCGTCAACCCCTGGTATGCAAATATTGTCAATTTTATGGTTGCAGGTTATGTACCACTAGGAGAGAACAAATGCAAGCTTATTCAAGAAAGTCGTCTCCACTTATGGGATGACCCGTACCTCTTCTGAGTTTGTTCTGATGGTCTACTCAGGAGGTGTGTACCAACTGAAGAAGGAATTAAGATCATTGAAAGATGTCATTCATCACCATATGGAGGACTCTGCCCTTGAGCCCCTAGAGAAGTCACCATGCTCCATGACGATGGCTGAAGTGGCATGGGAAGACAGAGAGCAGGGGTGGAAGAAAGGAGATGCTGAGGTCAGGCGCCACGACTTGGGTTATAAAGGGCCCCGAGGAGGCCTCTCGACTCCCATAGCATTCAATGCATCGCCCATCTACCAACCACCCTACTCGTCCCCCTGAGGGAACCGTGACGGTCTCACACCGTGCCTCGAGAAGGAAAATAGTCTCTCGGTGACAACATATGATCCACTTAATCACGGTAAGTGAACCGTGTGAAAAGGCCGGCCTTGCTCGTTCATCTTCCTCATAGCCACACTTACAATATTGAGCCTCGAGCACTTCAACTCTCCGTGGGTTGCAAATGTTGCATAGTGGATATATGGCATGAGAGGGTCCTTGGCCCAGTAACGATCCTGCTCCTGGTGAATGGAGGTCGGGACATGCCCGAGGGCCCCGCTCCATGTCACACCTAGATGGGATGACGAGGGCTCACACATACCCCTCCATTCTGCTAAAGGATGCAAGGAATAATGACACGATGGTAGAAAGGTCACCCGATCAGTCTCTTGCAACGCACAGGGGCTCGGGGGCTGTTCCCACATTTTGACCTAGCGAATGGTCAAAATTAAAGACTCAGGGGCTCCTTGCACGTCCTGCAGTCGCACGAAAAACACCTCACTCACTTGATTAAGCCCTGAAGGGGTACCACACCCCTCTAAGGCCTCGGGGGCTACACCCAGCGGGTGCACTCATGCGCACCCACCGGATAGAACTCTACCCAAAGAAATAAAAATGTAACGAAATGGTAGCAGAGCGCCACGGTCGCTCGTTCTCAAGCCTCTGAAGGAGTGCACCACTCTTCCACAGGCTCAGGGGCTACTATCAAGTATCAATATACTAGGGTACCCAACGGATGGCGAAATACGACACCTTGCACATTTGCTAAAGCCCCATCATAGGGGCCTCGGTAAAACCAACCCGCTAAAGGTGTTGATAGCGTGTCAGTCGCTCGAAGCTGAAAGCCAACTTTCGTCCCGCCCGAGCCTTGCAGAAAGGTCTCGGGCGAGATAGGTGTCTCGGGTGATAGCTTTTGCCTTGCCCGAGCCCTATGACATCATCAAAGTACCCAACCCCTGCACCTTGTCAGGAACAATTTCTGCCTTGCCCGACCCCTGCAACGTAAGCACGGGAGTGCTCGACCCTCTTGGCATACTTCTACCTCGCTCGAGGGACGCGTGGAGCCCTCTAGCAAGGCAGGGAGCCATGGGGGTCCCAACCATGGCACCCATTCCCACCGATGGGACAGACATGACCGTGCTCTGACCCAACATGACCCCGGTCATTCCACCACGATGATGTCTATAGCTCTACAGTGATGGAGCTAATGGCAACTATGCCACCTACCCTCCCTCTCTACGCAAATCCGAGCGCACGTACCGTCCATCCTCGACGGCACAGAAACACACAGGACGAAGCATGGCCACAGCATGTTGCACCAGCAGATGGAGAGGCCAAAAGATCAACGCCCATTACATCTCTGCGCTATAGGGGAAGCTACTCATGCCGGATAAGGAGGAAGACGGCCGCACTCGAGGCCACCTTTTTTGTTTTTCTCTTTCATCTTTTCCCCATTTCACCATTTTACCACAAATATAACCTGAGCCCTCCCCTTGGATACTATAAAAGGGGAGGTAGGGACACACACCTCAACAAGATAACAAGACAACAAGACAATAAGACAACACATGCACCTCCCCCGAAGAAACCTAGGATCCGTTCCCTCTCTCAAAAGCTTGTAACCCCGACTACGAGCACTTCGGTGTAAGACAACACGAGCAGCAGTAGAATCCACTGGACATAGGGTCATTCTTACCCGAACCAGTATAAACCCTTGTGTCCGCTTTGCACACCATCCGAGCCTAGACGCGCAGATATAAATTCACTCGTCGCTCTGTCTAAACCCCCGTTTCTAGACACTGACAGGTAGTAATGTATGTGATAGTGCCATTAGCTAACAGACCCAAATTTCTAGCCAAACGAGTCACCCATGAAGTGCACCAAACATCCCCCTTAAGCCTAGGAATTGTTAACCAATAATGCATCATTAATTTAACAAGAGAAACTTTCTTCTTTTTAATCATAGCATAAAGCAATTTAAGTTCCTCATCCTGACTACACGAAAATCTTCCCTGGGGAAAAGAGTGAAACCCAACCACTTATGCAGAAACCACAAAGTGGGGTGATGCAATTCATCGGTGTGGGGGCGATGACACACTACTTCTTTAGAAATGTCTTGCCAAAATCTAGTTCTATTAAAATCATTTATTGCAGCATCTATGTCAATAGCACATTGTTCTGGGAAACCAAGGAACCTACTGAAGTTCTTCCATGATGGGGAAAATTCTTTATTGAAAAGCTAAAGGAAACTTCAGTATCTCCGGGTTGTAGGGTGCATAGAAATTCAATGGTTAAAAGCCTACACCCTTGTTCATTTAATTCCCAAGAATTTTTCCATCCAACGTTATTAAAAACAAGCTCAAATTTAGAATCCATACCTATTGTTTGAAGGAGTGCAAGGTTGAAAGCAGGAGTGTCAGTGAATTCTTGGTCCTTCAGCTCTCGAAAAATCTTCTTCTCATGGTCATCTTGAAGCTTGATCAGCTTGTCCCTCAGGAGGGTGAAGGTTTCTTCTAGAGCTGAGCATGAAGACGATCCGACGGCAGGGGATGAAGGGTCAACCTCCAAATAAGAACCTGCACGGGGTGAATTACTCCTTGATGAGCGGAATGACACCACACTCTTGACCTTGCTAATGAACTTGCTCATTCTTCCTGCAAAAAACAAACACAAGGCAAAAATAACTCATGAAAAAATAGGGATTAGAGAAAATAATACGTTAGGGGTTAGCCATCCAGGAAGTCAGTAGTTCGGGAGTTAGTCGTCCGAAATGAAAATTTTATGTTGGCACAACCTCTCCCTAATTCTTTTTAATTATCTCTTTCTAGTTGGACAACACCTCCCCACTAATATTAAATGTCTCTACTCAAATTGCAGCAGTATTTTCTTCTCTTTTTCTCAAGATCTTAACTCTAGTAGCACACTCACACTCTCTCTAGGTGGGATCGGCCGGCCCCACACTTTGGCCAAATGGCCTCTCCATCTTCCTGAGTGTTCCTTGCTTCGTGGTTAAGTGATCTCTGATGTCCTTCGATGCTCCTTTGGAGGATTTGGCCGGTAGAGAGTGAAAGTGGAAGATATGGTGGTGAATAATGGAGGGTGAGTGGAGATGGAGGTGATAGTGGTGGACCCCACATGTCTCCCATATTTCTACCATATACATGTATAAATATGCAATACAAAAATTACTTTTATGAATCTACAAAAAATGAGGAAATGAATGATGGTAATTTTTATATTTTTTTGCCTCCATAGTAAATATTTCTTACCGGGTTTTTACGCTCCGTAAAAGTTATTTACATGGGGCTTAAATTTTTATTATGCCATAATAAGCATTTTTAGTTCATTTTTCTAATGCAAGTGTTAGAAAGTAAATATGCCAATGCAAAAAGTAAATATAGATAACTACCGAGGTATCTCTTGGCGAGGGTTTAGGATTTTGAGTCTGCCAAACCGGACTTCTCCGTTTAGGTTTAATCTTTGGGTGTATCTTTCAATCCCAGAGATGGAGACCTTGATACTTGCTTCTCGTGACACTCTAAATTGGAGCATTGTTCCAGTCATGGCTTGAAAGCGAACCGCTCTTCTTTTCCATTAATGTTGAATTTTATTTCTCTGGCTCCAACGTCAATGTGGGCATTTGTGGTACTCAAGAAGGGTCTCCCAAGAATGAGAGGTGTCTTCATGTTGTCCTGCATGTCAAGTACTATAAAATCTACAGGAATGAAAAAGTTTTGGATTTTTACCAGAATGTTCTCAGCGATTCCTGCAGGGTAGTAGACTGATTGGTCGGCTAGTTGCAGACACATCGATGTTGATGTGTGTGTTGAGTAGTAGATCTTGTCGAAGACTTTCTTGGGCATGACACTGACACTTGCTCCAAGATCGCATAAAGCATTTTTAAAGTTCTCACTTCCGATCGAGCAATCAATAGTGGGGCATCCTGGATCCTTTTTGACAGGTGACGTGTTTAGGATGGCCGCACTAAACTCCTCCGTTAACTTGATAACCTCAGTGGAGGGCAGTGGTCTTTTTTTGTTGAGGATGTCTCGAAGATATTTCGCGTAGGTAGGTACCTAAATGGCGTCTAGCAACGGAATATTGATATATAACTTTTGAATTACCTCCACAAACTTACCAACCTACTCATCCATTTTGGCTTTCCGTTTTTTGCGTGGAAATGGTAGGTGAGTGGTGTCATGAAAATCTTGTAGCAATTCTTGCCCTTGTGGTATAACTTCTTCAACTTATCCACTACTACACAAAATTTTTTAGGTGGCACTTGGGGCTAATTAACCGTGGCGGGCAAACCTGGAATCCGCCACGGTTAATCGTGGCCAGCCTGACCTATCCAGCCAGGCAGGCAACTGCCATGGTTAATAAGTTAACCGTGGTGGCCGGTGTAATGTACCTACCACAGTTAATGTCTATTAACCGTGGCAATTGTGATACAACAACCGCCAATGTTAATCCTTTAACCGTGGTGGGTCCCCTAAAGCAACCGCCACGGTTAATGGGTGATTAACTACGGTGCTTGTTTTATGTTGCCCGCCACTGTTAACATTGGGCCTATATAACAGCAGCCAACCCCCTTATTTCCCATGGCTCCACCTCCATTTTTTAGGGTTTTGAGCTCAAACCCCTAAAATTGGCCACTTTAGGGAGGGAAGGTTTTGCCCTTGGATTTGGTGAAGGGTGGCACCGCAAGAGGTTGATTTTTACTCTCCAACTCTCATTTTCCTCTCTTTTACATCATTTTGGTGCTTTGTCACTAGATGTAGATCTAGATCTAAATAGAGGAGAGAGAATAATAGATCTAGAGGTACTCCGTTGCATTTTTCTTATACCGCTCTGCTAATATGACTTTTCACTGCATTTGCAAGGTCACAGTCATGGATAGGGATGATTGTATGTATAAGAAATCTAGGTTAGACCTGTCTTTCCTAGAAAATGTGAGGAAGAAGTTCCTCCCCATTGCGCAGAAGCATCATTTGAGTCTGGGTCGGGATTGCTTGATTTGTCTGTGCAATGACTGCAAGAATCGGCTTGCGCAAGAAGATAATGTGGTGCTATCTAACTTGATACGGTATGGTTTCAACAAGGATCCAAAGTACATTGTGTGGAAGTATCACGACAAAAAAGATCCGAGTGTCACTAATGCACCTAGAGGAACCTCCTCGTCGATGATATCGACAGCAGTGGTAAATATTGCAGGAGGAGAACAACCCTTAGTAGGAGGAGCAACAGCCGCCGGTGATGACGACAATGCGAGTCGTGCGTACATCACGATGAGTGATCTGCTCCAAGACATTGGAGACGACGATGGCGGTGGGGATGGTGACCAGTTGATACGTTGCTGCCTAAGGATGCAGAGCTTTTTGAGGACGTTGCTAACCGTTTCGACCACGACGATATTCTGTTTGGGAATCTGAAGTGGCTCGAGAATTTCAAAGAGAGGAAGTAGGCGACAATTGATCCCTATACAAGGATGGAGGCAAATGTCCAAAGCATTGGATGGCGCTGCGTTTCAACCACTAGTTGCATGTTGATGTTGAAGGCTCGCAATGGGTGGACTGACACTAGGCTTCAATGACCTGTTATGTATTCTTGGTGACTCGTACCCAGAGGGTAACAAGGCTATCGGGCGAAGAAGCTGATCCTACCAGTGGCGATGAAGCTCAAAAAGTTTCATGCATGTCCTAACCACTGTATTCTATATCAGGGCGCACAGTATGAGAATTTGTAGAGTTGTCTGCACTGTAGTGCGAGTCGGTACAAGAAGAATGCCGGTTGTTGCGCGGATGATGAGGAGGGACCCTCGAGAGGGCCAAAGAAGATGAAGAATACGACCAAGAAGCAGCCGCCTCCTGAGGATGACGAAGAAGAGGGTTACACACAGAGGAAAAGTCCTGCCCTGTCTGTGTGGTACCTGTCCGTCATCGATACGCTGTGTGCACTATACAGGAACCTAGAGGATGCCAAGCTCATGTCCTGGTATGCATTAGTGGAATGTACGAAGGACGATGGCAAGCTATGACATACCTCCGATGGCAAATAGTGAAAGCATTTCAACGCTAAGTTTTCAAAGTTTGAGAACGAGGCCAGGAACGTCAGGTTCGTGTTGAGTACCAACGGGATGAATCCCTTCGGTGACCTCAACAACTCGCACAGCACCTGGCCGAGCACCCTCACCATCTACAACCTACCTTTGCACCTATGTCAGAAGCGCAGGTATCTTCTACTGACCATACTTATTTCAGGACTGAGCCAGCCCAGTAATGATATAGACATGTTCCTAGAGCCGTTGATGGAGCACATGCAGAAACTATGGGAGGAAGGTGTCCAGATGATGGATGCGTCCCTAAAGAAGGAGTTCACTCTAAAAGCCATCATCTTTGTCACCATCACTGATTACCCTAGTCTTTTTTCACTGTTAGGGCAGATTAAAGGGAAGACTGGTTGCGTAGTTTGCATTGATGGTACCTGCTACACTTACCTTAGTGCATCCAAGAAGATGGTGTACATGAGGCACAAGCGATTCCTCCCCAAGAAGCATAGGTACCAACATCCTTCGATGAATCCGTACCTTGACAAGCAGGAAGAGTCTAAAACTGATGAGCTAGAAAGGATTGGGTATAAGTAAAAGGTGTTTGACATGGTCAAGGGCATAAACATCGAGTTCGAAAAGAAAAAGAAAGAGGAAGATGGGCCGAAGAAGCCAAGGAAGAAGAGAAAGTGGGATGCGGTAGAGGAAGAAGCAGAGCCTGCCCCAGCCCCCATTCCATTCAAGAAGTAGTCGTGTTTCTACAAGTTCCTATCGTACTAGAAGGAGCTAGATACACCCCATGCCATCGAATGCATGCACCTGAAGAAAAATGTCTTCGAGAGCACGATCGGTGTCCTGCTTGACATCAAGACTAAGACGAAAGATGGTCTCAAGTCACATCTAGATCTTGTGAACCAGGACATTAGGCACGAAATCCACCTGACACCGGCAGAAAAAGGGTGGAAATAAAGTCGACCTTCTAGGCGCGAGCTACAAACCTGACAAGGGATGATAGGAGGGCTTTCTACCAGTGGCTTAGGGCTATGAAGGTGCCGATTGGTTTCTCTTCCAACATCAAGAGCCTAGTCTCGATGAAGGACCTCACTATGACCCACTTCAACTCCCATGACTGCCACATCATGCTGGTGGTGTTCCTTCTAATTATGATCAGGGTTATCAGTCCAGAGTACGTGAAGATGGTCATCACGCGCATGTCCTACTTCTTTAATCGTATCATAGAGGTCATCGATGAAGCTAAGCTGCCTATCCTGAAAGAGTTAATCGTGGAGACTCTTTGCTAGCTTGAGATGTGCTTCCCACTATCTTTCTTCGATATTATGCCACACCTGATGATGCACATGGTTGATCAGATATAGGAATTCGGGGCCTGTCTACTTGCATCAGATGTGGACGTACGAGCGGTTCATGTCCACCCTCAACAGATACGTCCATAACTATACTTACCCGGAGGGCTTAATGATTGAGGCATACACAACAGAGGAGGCCATTAACTACTACACGAGATATGTCTAGGATGGAAATGCTATTAGGCTGCTCGTCAATCAGCATGAAGGTAGAACAATGGGGATGGGGTGCACATGGAGGAAAGTATGAACTGATATAGAGTACGAGATCATGAAAGAAGCCCATCATGGCACCCTTAATCAGTTAGTGTCAATGGAGAAGTGGGTTGAGCAGTGCTTGAACGAGATCTGCCGCGCTAGTGACGGACACACGGAGGCTTAGGTACAGAGACAACACAAGATCAATTTCATGACGTGGATCGAAAAGCAGGACATACTGACTGATACCTTAGAATCAAAGCTTGCATCCGGCCCGTCCAACCAAATTACCACATGGCAAGGGTATGATATCAATGGATACAGGTTCCACATGAAAGAGAAGGACAAAAAGCATGTGGCACATAACTGCGGTGTTCGATATGAGGGCATCAACAAGGCGATGGGGAAGATGAAGACATATCATGGGTAGATCGAAGAGATATGGGAACTTGACTACGGTGATGACCTAAAGATACCCATCTTTCGGGGCTAGTGGGTCAAGCCAAAGGTGGTTGTCATGGATGATTACGGGCTAACCACCATTGACCTCCAAAGTGTCGGCTACAAAGATGATGAGTGGGTACTCGTAAACCACGTCACACAGGTAGCCTACTACGCGAAGCCCAAAGACTCCAACAAGCATGTGGTTGTGTCAAGAAAGCAGAGGATCATGGGAGCCGATGGAGTCCAAAGTCCCGAAGAATACAACAACTACGCCGAGTTATCGCTCTTTACCGATCATCCACGCAAGATCAAGATCATCGAGAACCGCGTGAGCAAGACCAAGACGAAGCCCTAGTTCTGTCCCGACGATGAGAAGAAGTCTGCCATAGGATCACTTCCAGCAAAGTGATATGTATGCCACACATTTATGTAATAATGTACTCACTTATTGATTAAGAGAACTTTTTATGTAACTAACTCTTATTGTAATAGAACTGCTACTACACTACTACACTATTAATTCTACTACTCTACAACGTACTACTACACTGCTCGTACTATTACTGCTACTACTAGTACTACACGACTCCTACACTTGTACACTACTACACAAACTACTCCTACTACTACACTACTACTCCTGCTAGTAGTAGTCTCCTATACACTGTACTACTACTACCCTACTATAACTACTATACTAGTACTACAACTCCTACTCTACTACTACTTCTGCACTACTACCACTTCCTACACTTCTAATACTACTCCTATGTAATTTAGAAACCATTAGAAATTTAAAATTAGTTTCAAAATGTTGTAAACCTTTCATTTTGAAAATTAACAAAAAAAGCAAAATTTAACCGTGGCAGTCTAACTAAGGCTCCTGCCACGGTTAATGTAGGATTAATCGTGGTGAGCAACCTAAGCCAACCACCACGGTTAATCGGTGCCTACATATACTCCGCTGATGCACCCAAACTCGCTAAGTCCTTCGCCCCTTCTGAATCCACCCCGAAGGGCTACCAAAATTTCCGCCCACCGCACCGCCATCACTCCTCCTCCCTCGCCCCACCCTTGCGAGCTCCGGCCATCGTGCCCTCGCCCTGGCGAGCTCTGACTATGACTTGGGGGCCATCTTCTCTAGCTACGTCATCGCTATCCATCTGCGACCCTGGGGCCTTCTTCTCCGGCAGAACTCTAGCTCTAGCCACCGCGCCCTCGCCGCTGTCCATGACCCCGTGGCCTTCTTCTCTGGCTATGTCATCACCATCCGTCCGCGACCCTAGGGCCTTCTTCTTTGGTGAAACCCTAGCTCCAACCACCGCACCCTTGCCGCCATCCGTGACCCTATGGCCTTCTTCTCTGACTACGTCATCGCCGTTCATCCATGACCCTAGGGCCTTCATCTCTGGTGGAACCCTAGCTCTAGCCACCGTGCCCTTGCAGTCATCCGTGACCTCGTGGCCTTCTTCTCTGGCTACATCATTGCCATCTGCTGCATCCGCCTCTGTTGTCTGGTCCCCGTGCCGTCCTCTGCCTCTGACTCCTCTGTCATCACCAGCTCCTGTTTGCTGCCTGTGCTGATGAACCCTAGCCCGTGATGTCAATTTTATTTAATTCGTATCTTTGATGCCAATTTGATTGTTGCCTATGATGCTAAATCCTGTTGTTGAGCAAATGCCACTACCTATGATGCCATGTTTTTGTTGCTGAGCAAGTGCCACAATTGAACTTGTTTACTTGCCAAAATAATTTTTGTTCCTCTATTTGAATTTTTTTGCCAGATGCTGGTCTCCAACTATATATACTATAGCTCCTGAGATGATTTTGTAGTGAAATTGTCTACTCCTATTACTTACAGTTGTTGCAAATATATGCAATTTGGCTAAATTGGGATAAATTGGACCAAATATATGTAATTTGGCCACAATCCTACTACTACTCCTCTTCCTCCTAGGCCTATTGCTATTACTACTACTACTACTACTCCACTTATTACTACTCCTGCTGGTGATGAACTACTACTCCTACAACAACTACAACTACTTACTCTACTACTGTACTCTTGGGAGAAGTCAGTGTATATGTGGCTATTTTTGTTTTGAGAAATAATTCAAGGAAAAGGATGGGAAAACATTGATTATATGTGCCTATTTTGGCATTTTTGCTTGCTGGCTATTTTTGAGCATTTTGACTACTCACCATTTTCTGTTACTAGTTCCTACTCCTACACCACTACACCTCCTCCTACTCCTCTACTATCTCCTATTGTACTACTACTACTACACTACACTTACTGTACTACTAGTGCTGGTTGCTTCTCTTATTACTACTAGAGCTGCTGGTGCTGGCTGCTGCTCTTACTACTACTACTCCTACTCCTACTCTAATACTACTCTACTGCTACTACTACTCTACTCCTCCTCCCTCCTTCTCTCTATTACTACTACTACTACTACTACTGCTATCCTACACTACTACCACTGCTGGCTGCTCTCACTCTCTATTACTACTACTCCTCTTCCCTATCCCACTACTACTACTACTACTACTACTACTACTACTACTACTACTACTACTACTACTACTACTACTACTACTACTACTACTACTATTGTGGTGGTTCGCTGCCGCTTGCTACTACTCTACTACTTACTACTTACTACTTACTACTTACTACTTACTACTTACTACTTACTACTTACTACTTACTAATACTACTCTACCTACTATTATGGTTTTTGGCTTGTTCTAAAACTTTGTAGCATGTGCAATGATGAATTTTTTCAAACTTATAAAAAAAGTGCTGATGCAGTGGCATTTGCAATGATGTGAAACTTCTTATGACGAGGCAGTGGCTATGATGATGAAATGTCCCCATACTGCTTTTGTGAGCCTCTAAACTAGGATGGCTTTGTATACCATATACAAGCAACCAGTTTAGCAGGGATGTGATTACAATGGGGCAAATTTGAGCCAAATATGTACTTTTCTATTATTCTTTTGTACTTTTCTTATACTCTTATATAGTTTTCTTAATTTCTTTGTATACCTACTCGCAATGTAAATGAAAAAGGATGTAATCTTGTTTTCAATGAATAAAAATCATGATTCCTTTATATATTCTTTTGCGATTAATGTACATAACATATTGTCTTCATGTAATTGTGAATGTCTGCACTAAATCTCTCTTCTTCATAGTTTCCAATGGCGAAAAAGCCTATAGAAGAATGGCACGATCCAAGCCCAGCCCCGAGTTATGAGGGAGGCTTGTCATCATCAGATGATGAGGGTGGTGATGATGTGGGTGGTGATGATGAGAGCACCTTGTACGAGGAAGAGGTGCTAACACTGAGGGCACCGAAGAAAAGGCGTATGGAGGCAGAAGATGATCCTACCTATACGCTGGAAAAGGCTGAAGAAGAGGATCGTACTGATATGCCAGAAAAGACAGGGCCCTCAACTCAACAATCTCGCACCCCAGTATGACACAGTGCAGATGACGAGGGCCGTGTAAGTATATAACTAACACATCGTTGACAAGGCCTCTCGTATAGTAAGTATACAGCTAATGCGAGTTCTTGGCCTCTCGACAGATATCGGTGGTGCCTATGTGCTTAGAGTATCCCAAGGAGGAAGAAGAGGAGGGCCATGCATCCGATCCCACCTCGAGCGCTTCAACCACAACAGGAAGTGCCAAGAGTTGCAAAAAGACAGACTTGAAGAGGGGCCAACACTGGAGGCACCAGGTTACAAAGAAGGTGCATGCCATACTCAGGATAGGGCCGCATGGAGAGCCCTTGGAGCCACAATAAGTCATCGGCACCTTTAGCAACCAATGATCATGTATAGTAAGGTAGCACCGTGTCGATCACGTATTTAGATTGGAAGAAAGTCCCAAAGGAACTCAAGGACAAAGTGTGGACTGGCATCAAGAAATATTTCCAGTGTCCACTGGACCAATTCAATGAAGACCTGTGCAGGGGGCATGCGCTGTTTATTGCAGGCAGAGCGCTTTACACCCTCCAGTCTAGACTGAACAATTACTATGTGAAGAAAGGGAAGACACCTTTCGAGGACTACAACTTCATCAAGCGGCACGTCTGGGATGAGTTCGTCGAGAAGATGAGCACCGATGAAGTAAAGGCCAAGAGCAAGAAGTCCTTAGACCTCACAAAGAAGAACGAGCTCTCGCACCACCTAGGCATGATGGGGTACGCCGGTAAGAGACTGAGGTGGTGGCAGGAAGAAAGGAAGGCAGAAGCAGCTGGGAAGAGTTACCCATTACAAGGCGTCGATGTGAGGACACGCGACTACTTCTATGCCCGTTGACTGAAGAAGCTAAAGGAGGGAAGGACCAAGTACAACGAGCCATAGACCGAGGAGGCAGAGAAGGTTTTGCTCATGATCAAGGCGGCCAAGGAACATGAGGAGTTTGTACCTTGTAGGAATCACGATGAGCTGACCGAGGCGCTGGGAAACCCCGAGCACTGCGGCCACGTCCATGGCATATCCTCGAGGTAGAGCTAGAAGAATGTGGATTCATGGCAATCCGACATTGCCACTTACCACACGAGACAGAGATACAAGGAAGACATTTTCTAGGCTGGCAAAGAAGCGGTGGTGAAGGAAATGATCATGGGGTCGATACAAGATGCTTTCATGAGCATCGACCTCAAGAAGGTGGAGCTAAGACGCAAATATTTCGCCAGGCTGGCGTGATGCCATAGCAGGGTGAAGCCGATGTACAAGGGAAGATGGTGCCATGTACCTCACAACCCCAGAGGTACCCGGTCGATGAGATCATGTAGCCAAGCACCACCATGTTGAAGGTGCCCTGGGGCAGGACAGGGAAGAAGAAGGATGTGGCGCATGCAACAGTACAGCCGCCCAACCCTAAAGCCAAGTACCATGGCATACTCATCCTGCCCGAGTATGCCGTGGTGGAAGTGATGTGGACGCACGATCACCACAACGACGATGAACTTGACTTTCCCAATGAAGAGGGAGACACGACCCTCGGGCAGGTTCTCGGCACGCGTGTGCTGTGGAACAAGGCAGATATTGTCTTGGACATGCCAAAGCCGGTGTCAAAGCCCTCACAGCCGTCGTCGTCTCTCCCAGGTGGCCCAAGTGACAATGATGATGACAATGGCAGCGATGGCAATGGCGATGATTGCGGCCACGGTAGCACTCCTCCATGTAGCCCATGTTCGGACTTGAGCAACCCACAAGGAGGTACAGGGGGTGAACTAGGCCACCAAACACCATCTGCAAGCCTGACCAAAGGGAAATGTCCACCCACGCTAAAGAAGCCAGAAGAAGAGGGGGACAAACTCGCCCAACTCACCAACGTGGAATGGGCGGTATGAAACGTAGCAGAAGAGTACCAGTACACAACGACGTTCGAAAGGTATATATGCTAATGGAAACCAAACATCGTCAATAGATTACGTGTGCATATATGATGCTAACACACTATTCCCTGACTCCAGATTGGCCCCTAATAACTTTGAGAATGGCAAGTTCATGTTGCCGTTGGGCCAGCTCGTCTAGGAGGAGCTGTGGGAGGTTTGGAGGTTCCATCTCTAGTATATGTATGCTTCGAAGTTAGGCATGAACGAGTTCATTTAGAGGGTCCCCAAGGAGTACTTCCACTTGGATGAGGATGCTTATTTCTTTGTTGTCCTCCATGACATGCATAGGCTGCTACGACGCAAGGACCTCGACATCACCCAAGTCACCCTTTTTGCCATGTAAGTTATTGCACCTCTGCATCGCTATAGATAATTAAGTTCGTTACGATCAAACTAATAATGCCATGACGATGACTTGTGCTTTGCAGGATGCAATCATATGCATGCAAGGAAATAGGGGAAAATATTATCTACCTATCTCCTATGCATATTACTGAGAGGGCCATCATTGGCTATGATATACCGGACACGCATCCAAGGCTGGCGAACTTGCAAGGGTTGGAGCGAGTGGAAGCCCAGGTTTTGTTGCAAGGTGAGATCAAGTACAGAAAGGGATAGTACATCCTCAAAGCCATGACGAAGATCCGGGGAAATGGGTGTATCCTTGTCTCCCACGAGTTCAGGTAAGTCAAAATGGTACCTGCAAGAGCTGTTGGGTTCCTAACCTTCATATTTCAAGATTTGAGATCCATATTGTTTCAATGGTGTAGCTTGGGCGTCATGGGGCATTGGATTGTATTTATAATCTATCCATAGGATGGAATGGCTTGCGTATTCAACTCCTTGTGCCATACGGATAAGCATGGGTACAAGCAGTTCGAAGCATGTCTACGATAGTATGTGATGACACACATCTTCTTTTAAGCATTCAAAGTATGATCATATTTGTTGTTGACACCAGTGGTTGGCATACAGCGCTTATAGGAAGTACGTGGAAGACCCCAACTGCTACGATCATAGGTCCGAGAAGAAGAAGCAGCAGTGGGGCACAAAACTGAGGCTGAGGCAAGAATTCTCGGTACTACTACTAATACTTATACTCGTCCTGCCCCTACTTGTACTACTACTACTACAACAACTACTACTACAACTCATACTACTTGTCGGTACCAACAGTACGGGGGTACCCGCATCCATCGCTAATAAAAACTAAAACGACTGAAACCGCAATAAAAGGCAGCCCGCCTCGACCGCGTATCTAGTCCGCCTCGTACGAGGCCCGCTCGACGGGGCGCCTTGACCGTGCTCCGGCTCCGACTCGTACGAGGCCCGCTCGACGGGGCGCCTCGACTGCGCCCCATCCCGTACAGCAAGGTACCTCGACGGCGCTCTGACCCACGCGAGGCTCGTCCGCCCACTGGGAAAAACTCCAACTCGCGTGAGCCCGGGTCGAGCGCCTCGACTCCTTCTCTTTACCTACCCCAGGACAAAAGCCATAGCATTTAATGCGGTTACCTACTACCACCTACCGGCATAGCTGCGACTAGGATCGACGTAGGAACAATGCCCGTGTTAGATCTCACTGTTTTACCGCCCATCCCGTGATGGGAGGTGAAAACCGTCACTGTACCCACCTTACCACGCACTGTTTACCATCGATCACCCTCGAGGGAGGATATGATAAGGCCCGTTCTCCGCAATCTCAGGGATTCGGCCTTATCCATCCGGTCTCGACCCGACCTCGACCCAACCTCGACGCTCGACACAGTTCAACGGCAAGGGAAGGACGGTGTGGCACGACGCTTCAGGTCATTTCGCCGTCTCATCTCCCATGACGCCATGGTGTCCAGGGATGGCCGGCCATTCCCAGAGCACGTCGCTACGGTCAGCTCAACAAGAATCGACAAAACATCACCTCAAGGCTCCCCGTCGTCTTGGCCTCCTCTCGCCCTATAAAAGGGCAGGCCAGGGTTCCACAAGGAGGAGGGACAATGAAGAAAAACAAGAGACAACAGGCAAGACGCAAGATAGAGATCGATATCTCAAGCAATCACCCTTGTCCTCTTTTTCCTCTCTTTGAGACTTGGGCTCGACGCCCTCTCTCGCATGCTTGTAACCCCTACACGAGCACTTTGGTGCAAGGAAATACAAACTTCTCCCCCCCGCTAGACGTAGGTCCTTCTTTTGCCCGAACCAGGATAAACCCCCGTGTGTTCTCCTTGCATCACCATCCAGGAAAGAGACACTCAACATTTACTCGTTGGTTTAGGACCCCCTCGGGTCCGAACACCGACAGTTGGCGCGCCAGGTAGGGGATCGCTGCATGCCAACGTCGCTTTCTCGCCTTTTTTCCTGGATGGCTGACCCCGAATGCCCTATTCCGTTGGCCACGGTAATCTGGTTCGGGAGTTTGGAGTTCATGTCGCTTGGCTATGACTACAATATGGTCCTACTTCCACCTAGGCACCCAACCGACGAGGACTATGAGCTCTCCCAGCCCGGGGGAGCAATCCGCCGATACCGTTGCTCTAGGCGGGCGCGGGCCGCCCGACAACGACGAGCCCGGTACAACCACCATCTTCACCTCGCGGAGGGTGATAGGATCCCCCGGTCTGGCACCCCCCAGCCAGGCGCCAGCCCAGATCTCCTTGTGGAAGGTTTGGGTAGGACGAGCTTGACTGAGGGTAACATGCCGACGGAGAATCCCGCCGCTCCCCCGTCTAGTGAGACACCACTGTCCGGAGCATCCATTTCGGCACGGGCAACAACATCTCTGAAGGACCGGAAACGGCGACCAGATGGGGGGGGTGAATGGGAGCCTCAAATTTTTGTTGAAATATTTTCGGCCGCTGTCCCAAATTCACCACCAAAAACAAACCATGACAAATGTTTCCAAATCTATATTATCCAAGCCAACTGGTGATGAGAGTACCTAGATAGCTTCTATGAAACGATAGAAGATCAACGCAAAAGACGGAACACAATTTGGATCTCAAACGCGCAAATCACGGATGAACAAATTGCCGGCCCAAAATTTCACCTGGATATCAGGTAGTAGCACTGCACCAAAAATCTCTCTTGTCCATGAAAGAGATTTGCTAAAAGAGCAAGCAATCAAAATGCTCTGTAGCTTGAAAGTGACTACTCAGGAATTTGGAAAAATAAATTACGAGCAAGCAAAGCTCTTGCTTCTGGACATGCTACCCCTCCACTGTCTGCTGCAAGTGTTTGTTTAGTGACACAGAAATGGAGAAACAAAAAGCACGAACAGGCAGGCAATTAACACTGGACAGGAGCTCCCTGAAGCTGTCGATCTGTAACAGAATATTACAAAACCTGCTGCTGCCCTGCTGAGCAAGAACCGTCGCAAGATCATCTAGGTGCCATGACCGAACCTGCTAGTTGCTGCACAGACACAGAAAGAAAGAAGATAGAGACCGGCAGACAGGAATGGAACAGAGGCAACTGGCTCGGGACTGCACGAGCTTGGTGCTGGGCAAAGCACACGACGAACTGGTCGAGCTTGACAAGCAGTCGTGCCGCTCTGGTGAGCACGCCGGCGCCTAAGCGCTTGGCACTGATAGCACTACTGCTGAGCTACTGGAACCCACGCGCCCTGCCTCTGTTGACAAATAGCGAAGCTACCAAAGAAGAACGACCTGAGAAAAGAACAGAAGGGTTGCGGCCAAAGATTCAAAGAAAAACGAACTAAATCAACATGGATTGCAGCCAAACTTTGCACAGGCCATCACAAGAGGGTTAGTGAGCATACTCCAAGAGATCATCGCCCAATTTCTACTCTAGCCATGGGAAATTTCAGATCGAGCCAAAAACGTAAAAGGAAACCTCAAAAAGGAAATCTACTTCAAACTCGATGCACGAATGGAATTGATGAAAATCACTTGGTGATCTGGTTCGTCACTCTTCAAGGCATCAACTGAACCAAGCAATCATGAGAGAAAGACTCAAACCAGCGAGAAATCAGAGGAACAGGGGGGCGCATCACAAGAACAAAAAAATACTATGAAAAATCACTGAGAGAAAAACTAAATCCTGGAGGACAACTGGAGGATTCGGGCCTCCATTCCCTCTCTAAATCTTAACACAATACACCATGAAAAACTCAGAGTATTTTGACCTCTCTCATAAACTAGAAGAAGCTAACCTAGGGGAGAAAGGGGGGAATGAGGAATGGGAGAGAGAGATGGAGATGGCTTGGGGCTGTCATCCCCTATATATTAGGGCTATTACACATTCCCCTAATTGCCCC
The DNA here is from genome assembly GCA_038087645.1 of Saccharum hybrid cultivar R570. Lineage (NCBI taxonomy): Eukaryota > Viridiplantae > Streptophyta > Magnoliopsida > Poales > Poaceae > Saccharum > Saccharum hybrid cultivar. Next base: position 1,767,086 of record JAQSUU010000262.1, on the reverse strand, counting down.
TGAATACATAGAGCTAAACCATCAAGCCCAAGGGCGTAGAGGTCCAACCCGGTCTTCATGTTGATCTGACGGCCACCGCGCCTCCTCACCGGTAGCTTCGCCTCGACGCGAACTCCCCGATGCCGCCACGTGTCTTCCGTTCCTCCTCGGAACCTCCGCCCAGGTTTTGAGGCCCAAACCCGTAAACCCGCCTCCGATGGTTTTGAGGCCCAAACCATCAAACCGCTCCGCGAGTAGCGTACTCCATACGCGTCCCCCGCCATCCGACACGTGTCACCTCCACGGTCAACACGGTCACTCCCATGTCTTCTCGTGCTTGTCGATGTCCCAAGTGTCAGCCACCACGGCTAGCCACCCGGCCTCCGGGTCCCTCGGTCCAAGCCTCACATCCGTCCTTCACCCCTTCGGTCCATCGGCACGGCACGTCCTCCTTGACCTTCACCTCGCCGTCGGCTACCGCCTCCGTGCTCCACACATGTACAACACAAGCCAAGAGACATGTCACACACAAGGCTTTCGCCAAGGTAGGGTTAGTCACCACTCAACCTACTTTGTGGATCACATTGACAATCACTCATCAAAAAACGAACACACAAAGGTACTTGTCAACCTTGTGTTCGCAATCTCCATCACCATTCCCGTTTGGGCTAGACTCGGCTGCCCGGGTATACGCATCTTCCGTGAGCACTCGCATGAGTACTTATGAGGAACTCCCCAGGCACCATCTACGCTCCACTCTGGACCTCGTTGCATCCACACCGGCTTCTGATTATCGGGACTCTACGGAGACACTGGAAACAGAGCCCGATGTGACTGCTTCTCAACATCGCAACCCCAGTGACGATTTGCAATGGCCACACATTCCCCCGTCATATTACTACTTTGGCACTCCTGACTCCGACTCGGCTGACAACACCTATGATCCGACCCACGAATGCTTCAACATCGATGTTGAAAGCACTTCGGAATCAGGGGACGAAGAGCCAGTTGAAGGAAGGCACACACCACCTCATGTCGAGCTTCTTGCTGAGCGAGACGACCCTCAGTTCCTTGCGGATCAAGGAACGCAGCTCAAGCAGATTCGTGAGTTGTAGGACAGGCTTGATGAGGAACGGGAAAACCTAGATCTACTCTAACAAACCCTCGAGCGTGAGCGTGCGGAACACGCACTTGGCGGAAGAACTCACGAGAGAGCTCGCGACGTCAACCGTCGCATCAACAAGGACTGGGTGGTCGACCCCCCGGTTTTCGCTCGAGCCAGCCAGAACGTCATCGCCGCCGCCATGCTCCTCCGCAACATGCCTGAGCCGTCAAACCCCGATGCCCGTCAGGCTTGAGATGAAATCCGAGAACTCCTCGATACCGCCGCCATGTAGCAGGCTGAGAGCTCTGCCTCGAGGCGACGCGAGACAGCCTCAGAGCGGATCATCGAGCCCTCCCGACAGGAGAGAGAAGCCTCAGTTCACCCCGAGCCTGCCCAGCGAAACTGGGTAGCTCCGGCCCCTGAGCCCACCACCAATGACCACGAGCCTCGAGACACTCGTGGCAACATCGTCGAGCGCCGCACGCGCAAGCACGGTGACGGCGTGCCTCGAGGCTACCACGTCCATAGGGGGCAGACGCTACGACAGTTCGGAAGATCATAGCCCTTCACCCGAGCCCCCGGGTCCTCGGGTCTTCAGTAAGGCTATCCGTGAGACAATGCTCCCGGCTCGGTTTCGCCCCCCCCCCACGACTCTCACCAAGTACAGCGGCGAAACCAAACCCGAACTTTGGCTTGCCGATTTCCGCTTGGCGTGTCAGCTGGGCGGGGCCACCGACGACCGGGTCATCATTCGACAACTCCCCCTGTTCCTCTCCGACACCGCCCAAGCCTGGCTCGAGGATCTCCTACCTCGACAGATCCACGACTGGGATGATCTCATAAGGGTGTTTGAGGGAAATTTCAAGGGGACCTACATGCGCCCTAGCAACTCGTGGGACCTCCGGAGCTGCAAGCAAAAACCAGGTAAATCCCTCCGGGATTACATCCGGCGCTTCTCCCGGTAGCGTACCGAGCTCCCCAACATCACCGACTCCGACGTAATTATGGCCTTCCTCTCCGGCACCACCTATAAGGATTTTGTCCGAGAATTGGGCCGTAACACTCCACTCACTGCCAACGGGTTGATGGACATTGTCACCAACTTCGCCGCCGACGAGGAGGCGGTTGGTGCAATCTTTGGTGGCGACCCGGAAAGGGGGAAGCAGAAGGTCGACGATCCCGCGAGCTCCACCCGGGGCTCCAAGAGAAACAACCGCAAGAAGAAGAAAGGCCAGCAGGGCAAGCTCGAGGCCCCGACCGACGAGCTCGTCGCTGCTACCGAGCACAAGAAGCCTCGAGGCCCCCTAGCGGGGGCATCTTTGACAAAATGCTCAAAGAGCCGTGTCCCTACCACAAGGGACCCACTAACCATAACCTCGAAGACTATCATATGCTTCGCAGGTACTTTGGGGGTGCCGGCGTCAAGGATGACAAGAAGGAGGACCCTAAGAGTGACGACAAGGACGGGGGATTCCCCAAGATCCACGACTGCTTCATGATCTACGGAGGGCCCTCGACCCGCCTCTCGGCGCGCCAGCGCAAGCGAGAATGGCGTGAGGTTTTCTCCATACAAACGGCAGTCCCCCGCTTCCTTGATTGGTCTACGGTGGCCATCACTTTCGACCGTGATGACCACCCAGACTACGTCCCCAACCCAGGAGTCTATCCGCTCGTTGTTGACCCCGTCATCGCCAACACACGCCTCACCAAGGTGCTCATGGACGGCGAAAGCAGCCTCAACATCATCTACTCCCAGACCCTCGACCTTCTGGGGGTCGAGAGAGCGCGCCTCTAACCTAGCGTCGGGGGTTGGCAAAAATCTTGGGGCGTCGTACTTCTTTACGCCGTACTGACAAGATACGGGAGAGGCCGCCGATGAACTGGCAAAAATCACGTCCAGTCGAGCTACGGTTCCATCGGACGTTTTCGCAAAAGACCTTCAGCAGCCATCCGTCGACCTCGGGCCAGATGGAGGGGTTGACGGGACGTCACTCGACCCTCCACCTGAGGCAGAAGCCCCCTCGACCGGGGCTGAAGCCATGCAGGTGGAAGACTTGACCCCACCGTCTGACCTCGAGCCTGACTAGCGCGTCCCGTACCTCGACTACCTCAGCCGAGGGGATCTCCCCTCGGATAAGACTGAGGCTCGACGGATCGCACGCCGGGCCAAAACCTTTGTAATCATGGGCGACAGCAGAGAGCTCTACCGCCGTAGCCCTACTAGTATCCTCCAACGATCCATCACAAATGAGCAAGGCAGGAACCTGCTCAGTGATCTCCACTCGGGGGCTTGCGGTCACCACGCAGCACCTCGAACCCTCGTCGAAAACACCTTTCGACAAGGATTCTATTGGCCGACCACGGTCTCTGACGCTGTCAAGCTAGTACGCTCCTGCAAGGGTTGTCAGTACTATGCGAGACGAACCCATCTTCTGGCACATGCCCTGCAAACTATCCCCATCACATGGTTGTTTGCCGTTTGGGGGCTCGACCTTGTCGAACCATTGAAAAGGACAACTGGCGGCTTCACCCACTTGCTCGTCATAATCGACAAATTCTCCAAGTGGATCGAGGCCCGCCCTATCGCCAGCATCAGGTCCGAGCAAGTTGTGCTCTTCTTCACCGACATTATTCATCGCTTTGGGGTCCCTAACTGTATCATCACAGACAATGGCACCCAGTTACTGGTAAAAAGTTTTTGGATTTCTGCGACAGCCACCACATCCGAGTGCTCTGGTCAGCCGTGGCCCATCCAAAAACAAACGGTCAGGTGGAACGTGCCAATGGCATGGTCCTACAAGGCCTGAAACCCAGAATCTTTGACAAACTAAATAAACATGGCAAAAGATGGGCTGCCGAGCTACCCTCGGTCCTGTGGAGCCTAAGAACAATGCCAAGTCGAGCCACAGGGTTCACTCCAGTCTTCTTAGTCTACGGGTCTGAGGCTATGCTCCCAACTGATATAGAATACAGATCCCCAAGGTTGAAGGCCTACAACGAAAGAAATAACGACGCCACAAGACAGGACGCCCTCGACCAGCTTGAGGAAGCCTGAGATGTGGCTCTGTTGCATTCTGCCAGGTACCAGCAGGGTCTCCGATGCTACCATGACAGACACGTCCGCAAGCGTGACCTCAACGTCGGCAACTTGGTGCTACGGCGGAACCAGAACACCAAGGGACGGCACAAGCTCACGCCACCATAGGAAGGGCCGTACATCATCGCAGAAGTACTAAAGCTAGGCACCTACAAGCTATCCAACGAGAAGGGTGAAATCCTCACCAACGCTTGGAACATTGAACAGCTACGTCGCTTCTTTCCTTAAAAAGCCTCGAGGCTCTGTAATTTCTTTTTCATTAATAAAGAATACAGCGATGTTCAAACTTTCATTTCACAATAAGGAAGGATCAACTCTGCACTCCCAGAATCGACCCTCCCTCAGGGGCTACAAGGGGGGAACCCCCCAGTCCCCAAAAAAACTTATGCTCTTTTTTAAATTTAAGAACCGCTTCTTAGATCGACTTTGCTGCAAGAGCACCCTAAGGTTCGAAAGGGCTCTTGAGTCAGGAGTATCACCTACGCCTCCGAGGCTACGGTACCTCCACTCACCCCTCACACCTTTTAGAGGTGCGACTTCACGCTAGGGAGATCTAAATAACGGTTCCTAACTTTGAAAAAGAACATACCCCCTGTCGCTTAGATCAGGCTCTCACACGATTTACAAGGCCACAACATCACCCTGAAGCTCGAGGGCAGTTGAGCCGTGAGATCACTTATGCCCCCAAGGCTACGATACCTCCACTCGCTCCCTTACACCAAAGGATGCAACTGTGTGCTAAGTAAATCACGCGAGAACATGATCCAAGCGATAAAGGGAAGAAAAGCTCGAATAAAACTAAATTAACCATGAACCGGTTTATGTTTTGAGTTCTTAGGGCCTTCAAGGCCACCACGACCAAAATTCAAAATACTAACTTATTACATGGGCCTTCGTGCCTAGATTTGGCTCATAGGCCCTCATCGTTAGCAGGCGAAACCACTTCGGCTTCAAAAAGCGAGGCCAGACGGCTTCCAAGCTCTTCCGCGGCTTCAATCAGCTCCAGGTAGGCATCCTCGTTCTCCTCGTCCGTCCGATCCGGGTCTATGATGAAGCCCTCAGTGACGAGCTTCATGTCGAACACAAACCCTGAACAGACAACGGCCAGCGCCCTCTTTACGCCGTGATGGAGGTTGTCCCATATCTTCTCCCGGGCAAGGTGGCCCAGCGCCACCATCCGATGGACGAAGGAGTTCCCCAGAACATCTTCCTCGGTGTCGGCATCGGGCTCGACCCCCAGGCCGTCACACACAGTGGTGATTGCGCCCTAGAGCAGCTAGGTCCTCCGGATCTCGGCTTCGAGGAGGCTCTGGAAGGAGTTGGCAGAAGATTAGGCCTCTCGATTCTCCCTCTCCAGCTCTAAAACACGATAAACAAATTAATACCCAACACGAGGCCCTCAACGTCGTGGCCGTAACAATCACACTTACCCCTCGATATGGGTCTGCAGGCCCACGACCTCGTTGCGAAGCCCCCCGCACGTCCGCTCGAGCCCTAGGAAGGCGCTGTCCTTGTCACTGATGGTCGCCTTTAGCGCCTCGATCTCTTGCCGAGCAGACTCGAGAGCTACGTCCTTCTCTTGGACGGCTCCCTTTAGCGTCGTGACCTTGTCCTTCAGAGCATCAGAACGAGCGGTGGCCTGCTCGACCTCGACGTTGAGGGCGTCACGCAGACGGCTAACCTAGGAGACATCCTCCTCGAGCTCCTTCACCCGTCCCGACAGGGGCTCGAGATCCCTACGGGCCTGGGCAACCTCCTCCCGAGCCTTGTCCATGTCAGTGCGCATCACGGCTTCGGCCGCCCAAGCCTGCATCGCCTCCTCCTTCACCACCGCGTACGCGACGCGCAGCTCAGCCATTTCGGCGTTCCGATCGGAAAGCCGTTTCTGGGCCTCCTCGACCAGGAACCGTTGCTGAGACAGCGTGGCCCACACACCACTCTCATCCTAGATGAAGAGTGACTTGCGGCGGGAGTACTCCTTCAGCTCCTGAACGCAATCCGAAAAAACCGGAAAGGTTAAAAAGCCGAGGGAAAAAGACACCAAGAAAACCACGGAGAAAGACGACGGGTCGATCATACCTCGGTGGCATCCCGCATACTCCGCACGGCCTCGGACGCCACTCGGAGCAACCGATCAAGGTGCCGGCGGACGCCCTCAAGGTACTCCCATCGGTGCACTTCATCTTTGTCGTTCAGGATGAAGATGGGCTCGGCGTCAGGGTTCGCGGCGTCCCTAAACTGGAGGGACGCCCCCCACCTCGGTATCTCCGTCTCTGCCCGTGCTATCGCCAGCGCGGTGATGTCAGGCCATGACGATGACGACCTGGTCGGGGCATCTCCCGGTCCCACAGAAGGACTGGCCTCGCCCGTAGTTCCCGCCTCTCCAACGGCCATCGAGGCACCGGCCTGATCCGCGGCCTCGCCCCCCTCGACCCCCATCACTTGTTTCCCTTTGTTCAGGGGGGTGTCGTCGAGGGTAAGGTCCACGGTCATGGGTACCCGCCCTCCTAAGGGAACTGGCCCCTCAACCGCCGGCGCCTCCAGAGCCGGCGCCTCGACCGACGACGGCTCCGGTATTGGCGCCTCGACCGTTGGCGCCCCCGGAGCCGGTGCCTCTTCTTCTGGTGCTCTGGTCAGGGGCTCGACCGCCCCGCCCTCCACCTTACCTGCTGGCTCTGCCGATGGGTCTTGCTGCGGCCGTGACCCCCTCGCCAGGGCCACCTCCAGCCCTGATGCCGACGCGACCTCCTCCATGGTCACGTCAGCACCCGCCCGCTCCGCGCCGCGGACGGGTGCCTCGCCCGTCATGACCTCGACGGCAGCCTCGGCCGTCGCCGACGACCTAGGCCCCGCCTCGACCGCACCGGGCGCCACCATCTCTGCCAGTTCGGACCCCTCCACGGCAGGATCAGGGCCAGCAACCACCGTGGCATCCGCTGCCCCCTGCCATTGTCGCAGGCGCCCCTTCACGGCCTCGACCTGCTGGACCCAGGCCGCATCCTGCTCCGCCGTCCGGTTAAGGACAACGACGCTGGCCCACAGCGACTTCACGGGGGTAGGCCCCATCGGCTCCGCCTTCCGCTTTAACCTGCAAAGTGAGAAGAAATGTCAGCCAACGGGTCCAGAGAAAGGCAGAACAACCAAGCAGAAACGCTTACCCAGAAATTGGCACCAAGGGCCTCGACCCCGTGCGATCCGAGCCTCCTGGGGCGGCCGATTATGGCCTCACAGCGGCCCCACCAGCAGGCCGGGCACTCCTGGGGGCCCTAACCGACGCACCGCCCTGCGCCTTCTGTGCCTCCGAGGCTAGCTGGCCTCGGGTTCTCACGCCTACCGACGCCGCCGCCGATGACGATGCCGGTACCGCCGTCCCAGCCCCTGCCCGAGCTTGCGGGGCCTGGGCTGGTGCGGGCGTCCCCGTTGACCCCTCTTGCTGGGTCCGGGGTAAAGCGGCCCCTCCCGTCAAGGGGCCCATCTCCTTCTCCTCCTCCTCGGACTCCTCGACCACGACGACCGAGGAGGACGCCCCCCTGATGGGCTCCAGTAGGGGGCGAATGTCAGGAAGGTCCCCCAGTCCAGTCATGGTCTCATACCGCGACAGGGCGTTGTCGTCTTCGCCGCTGCTGTCGTCGTCCTCCCCCGAGATCGTCTCGGAAGGCGACAGCGCCAGGGGGACCCCGTCGATGGTCTACTGGCGCCGGAGCTTCTTCAACGCCTCTGCCTCTTTGGCCTTGCGGATTGCCCGCTTCTTGGCCGTCTCCTTGGTTTGCTTCTTCTTGGAGGCATGCTGGCGTCGAGCCTCCCAGGCGGGCCAGTCCTCTGGGACTGGCGGACGCGTTTCCCGCAGTGCCGACAAATCCTATGCGCCGGCCTCAACCAAATCAGCGAAATCCAAAAATAAACGAAATTAGCAAACATACTAGCCCTAAGATACATACCACGGGCTCGAACCCTTCGGTAGGTCTCATGGGGACCCGGTTGGCCTCCTCCACCTTGAAGTTCCCAACCATCCGGCGCGCTCGCCGGAGGACCTCCTCGAGGGCAAGGGATTCGTGGGACATCCGGGTCCCCTCTAGAGATGCCTCCGGAGTCATCTGGTCGAGGCGGAGACGACGCCGGCACAGCGGCATCACTCTGCGCGATGGAAGGCTGCGGCCACCGCCGCAGCCGTCAAGCCCCGAAGGCGAAGCTGCTGCAGCGCCGCCAGCAGCGGGTCCAGGCGCGGCTTCTCGGCTTTCGGCACTCCGTACGTCCAGCAATCCTCTCGAGTGGTCAGCACGCGGTCGGTGTACCTCAGCAACTGATTTTCATCGTTGCGGAGGTAGAACCAACCCTCGTGCCACCCGCTATTCGAAGAGATGAGGCGAGCCAGGATGTACATATCCGCCCGGCTCGACCTCACCTGCAGGACGCAGCTCCCTACTCGAGCCGCGCACAGGATGCCCTTCTCCCCTGCCTTCTTAGCGAAGAGCTCGGCCTTGAAAAGGTGAAGCCATAGGTTCCACTGCGGCTCCACCCCAAGGTAGCCCTCGCAAACCGCCGCGAAGATGGCGGCCTGCGCGACGGCGTTGGGGGCAAGGTGGTGAAGCTCCACCTGGTAGTAGTGGAGGAGCGTGTGCATGAAGATGGACACCGGCACGCCAAACCCCCGCTCGTGGAAGCAGATGAAGCTCACCACATACCCTTCAGGGGGCGCCGGCTCCCGGTGGGCAGGAGGCGGCACGATCCACTCTGGCTGCGACCGGCTCGTCCTTGGCTGCAGCAGCCCATCCTCGACCAACTCTTCCAACCTCCTCTCCATCACCGAGGAGGCGGCCCAGTCATCGGCGGGGAGGATCTGGCTCTTTCCTGCCATCGGTGCTGTCGGAAGGGGGGTGGACGGAGAGGATGCGGTGGCGGCAGCGATGCGGGCGGAGAGCGCAATAAGGCAAGGGTTGTCTGAGGCAGAAGATTGCAGGAGCGCAAGAGACCGGTGGGGAACGCAGACCCCCAGGCCTTGATTTTATATGCCCAGGCGGAAGCCCAACGACCGTGCGAAAAGGTAGGAACAGTTTCCCGCATTAAATGCGCCCACCTAACCATTTCCTTACATCTCGCAGGAGTTGGGCACGTGGCCATCCCCCACGTCGTAACCGTATGCCACGTCACCCACTACCGCGCCGATCTCGCCTCCCCTCCTAAAAAGACGCGCCCGTCTAACAGGCGGGGGAGGGATCCACGGACGGATATTCCCAAATACCTGGGAAACGGGCCCCGAGCCCGGTATGAGCCTCGAGGGAGCGGAAGCTGGCCCTCGACCAGGGTTCAATAGCTGCCCTCGAGCAACAAAGTTAGGGACGACCAAGGGTGCGCCCGTACATGGCCAGGGCTCGAGCCACGCTCTCGAGGCACCCCAGGACGTATTCGAGGCCAAAGGAGGAGGTCGACGTAGGAATCCCCTCGGGGGAGGCACTGAGCCCTCGAATCCTATCGTAGGGAATCGAGATCCACACGACCACTTCTTAGCATCTTTGAGAGCGCCTCCGGGCCACTAGCCGACCCTAACGACTGGGGCATGGACTCTCACTCGAATTCCCCCATTAGCAGCTCACCGGAGACCGTCGGAACTCGCCCAAACGAGGGTAGTACGACGTTCTCCACCCCTCCTCCTTTTTTCGAAAAAGGAGCGTGAGGGACGAACAGTAAAAGACGGTCCGAACTCTGATCGACCTCACGCGCATGAGGCTCGGGGGCTCGACCGCAGAAACCTAAACCTTGAGGGATCGAAAGCTGGCCCTCGACCAGGGTTCGACAGCCGCCCTCAGGTAACGGAGTTAGGGACGACCAAGGGTGCGCCCGTACATGGCCAGGGCTCGATCCACGCTCTCGAGGCACCCCAAGACGTATTCGAGGCCAAAGGAGGAGGTCGACATAGGAATCCCCTCGGGGGAGGCACTGAGACCTTGAATCCTGTCACAGGGAATCGAGATCCACACGACCACTTCTTGGCATCTTTGAGAGTGCCTCTGGGCCACTAGCTGATCCCTAACGACTGGGGCACGGGCTCTAACTCGAATTCCCCCGCTAGCAGCTCGTCGAAGATCGTCGGAACTCGCCCAAACAGGGGTAGTATGGCGTTCCCCACCCCTCCTCCTCCTTCCTGAAGGAGGAGCGTGAGGGTCGCACAACAAAAGACGGCCGAGACTCTGATCGACCTCGTGCGCGTGAGGCTCGAGGGCTTGACCGCAACGAATCATTCCCCAATAAAATGAATACAAGACCTCGGAGGAGTCTCAACACTCCACCGAGGCCTCGGGGGCTACACCCGGCGGGTGCGCTCGCGCGCCCCCACTAGAAAAAATCATGACACTACGACTCCAATTCAAACAAACCTCTAGGAGAGTGATCACACACTCACCCAAAGGCTCGGGGGCTATTGTCGGTACCAACAGTATGGGGGTACCCGCATCCATCGCTAATAAAAAACTAAAATGACTGAAACCGCAATAAAAGGCAGCCCGCCTCGACCACGTATCCAGTCCGCCTCGTACGAGGCCCGCTCGACGGGGCGCCTCGACCGCGCTCTGGCTCCGACTCGTACGAGGCCCGCTCGACGGGGCGCCTCGACCGCGCCCCATCCCGTACAGCAAGGTACCTCGATGGCGCTCCGACCCGCGCGAGGCTCGTCCGCCCACTGGGAAAAACTCCGACTCGCGTGAGCCCGGGTCGAGCGCCTCGACTCCTTCTCTTTACCTACCCTAGGACAAAAGCCATAGCATTTAATGCGGTTACCTACTACCACCTACCGGCATGGCTGCAACTAGGATCGACGTAGGAACAATGCCCGTGTCAGATCTCACTGTTTTACCGCCCATCCCGTGATGGGAGGTGAAAACCGTCACTGTACCCACCTTACCACGCACTGTTTACCATCGATCACCCTTGAGGGAGGATAAGACAAGGCCCGTTCTCCGCAATCTTGGGGATTCGGCCTTATCCATTCGGTCTCGACCCGACCTCGACCCAACCTCGACACTCGGCACAGTTCAACGGCAAGGGAAGGACGGTGTGGCACGGCGCTCCGGGTCATTTTGCCGTCTCGTCTCCCATGACGCCATGGTGTCCAGGGATGGCCGGCCATTCCCAGAGCACGTCACTATGGTCTGCTCAACAGGAATCGACAAAACATCACCTCAAGGCTCCCCGTCGTCTTGGCCTCCTCTCGCCCTATAAAAGGGCAGGCCAGGGTTCCACAAGGAGGAGGGACAACGAAGAAAAACAAGAGACAATAGGCAAGACGCAAGATAGAGATCGATATCTCAAGCAATCACCCTTGTCCTCTTTTTCCTCTCTTTGAGACTTGGGCTCGACGCCCTCTCTCGCATGCTTGTAACCCCTACACGAGCACTTCGGTGCAAGGAAATACAAACTTCTCCCCCCGCTAGACGTAGGGCCTTCTTTTGCCTGAACTAGAATAAACCCACGTGTGTTCTCCTTGCATCACCATCCAGGAAAGAGACACGCAGCATTTACTCGTTGGTTTAGGACCCCCTCGGGTCCGAACACCGACACTACTACTACTACTATCCTAGTACTTCTACAACAACTACTACTAACCGACTACCCTACTAGTACTACCACTTACTCTACTACTACAATTACTACTACTAGACCCTACTACTACAACTCTTACTACTACTACTACCCTACTACTACTGGTACTACTACTTATTGTTACATTACTACTTCTGCACTACTACCAGTCCTAATGATTTTGTGTTGTATATATATATATATATATATATATATATATATATATATATATATATATATATATATATATATATATATATATATATATATATATATATATATATATATATATATATATATATATATATATATATATATATATATATATATATATATATATATGGTGAAGTTAGGGGTAAATTCTTCTACATGGGCAGTGAGCTAGCAATAGATCTAAAGTTCGAGAGGCTACACAACTGGAGAACTAGCGGCATAGACATGAAGGATTACATGTTGCTGGACATCTTCGAGTAGGTGACCTTAGCTTCTCCTGCAAGTAAACAATGTGATGTGCTTTTGTGATGTACTTGTTATATGAACTTAGTGTGTGTGTGACATGATGGATCGCATGGAACAATCGATGACAAGGATGACATATGAATTCATGTAATAAATGTGTTTATTCTTTGAATGCGTATTTTCTGCTTTATTATTTGTGTTTGAATCTGAGAAAATTCAGTTTTGAATTCAAAATCAAATTCAAAAAACATTTTTTAATTCTGGAAAATCTTAATCATGGCGGGCAAATAACAAGCAACCGCCACGGTTAATCATTTAAAGGAGGCAGATGCGTTAAAGCAACCACCACCGTTAATATGTATTAACCGTAGCAGTTGCCCTAAAACGGCCACCACGGTTAATATCATTAACCGTGACCTTTGATCTATGGCGGTTGGAATGTCCACCATGGTAAATCAAAAACACCTACCACCGTTAAAAATTCTATAGTAGTGATCGTCCTTCTTCTCTTGCACTACCACTGGTGTCCTACCTGTCCCTTTCGGGTAAGGTGGATCACGAGTAGACATGCCACCTCTTATTGTTATGGCATTGACCTTCTCAAGGTTAGTGGCAAAAGGTAGAGCAGAAGCCAACTAGGCTAATTGTGATTCTATCTTTTTATTAAAGCTCAATTGATCTTTTATAGCAAATGAAAAACTATCTATTTTAGCATTTATGCTTTCTAGGACCTTATCATTAAAAGCAATTCTTTTTAAAATATTATCATTAATCCTATCTTGTTCTAAGATTAAATCCCTCAAGGTTGGTTGTTTAGAATTTGAAGAATTATAGTAATTACCTTGGTAGGTAGACCGTTGTTGTTGATTTCATCCTTGCTTCTGTTGCTGTGGAGCAGAATTGTTGATGACAATGTTGATATCTTCTTGAGATTCAGGGAATTCAACTCCTAAATATTCTCCACATCTGTTTTGAGCATTGAATGCATCTTGAATGGCTTGACGATCTCTCTTGTAATTGTCTTGATGTTCGAGCCAATTCAATAGTACGTCCATCTTAGTTGACAATGCACACACCTCTTCTAGGATTTCTTCACTCTTATTGCATGATTGAATGTTGCATGATGACCAACCTTGATTAGAGGCTATCTTCTCCATAAGAGTTTTAGCTTTCCCAAGGGTGAGTGACATAAATGATCCTTCAGCAGTGGCATCGAGCTGTTCACAAGATTTCTAAGTTAATCCATAGTAGAAACTTTGCATGAGCAACCATTCTCCTTTCTGCTGTTGGAAACTTGAAATCTTTCCTCTTGAGGCATTGGTCTTGCCTAATGGGAAAAACTTTTCTAGGAAGGCCTTCGAACATCTTGCCCATGTATTGATGTGATCTTTGTTGGTGTAGAACCACTCTTTCGCTCTTCCCACAAGTGACAATGGGATAAATGAATTAGTATGATGTCTTGAGCAACGTTCTTGATAACAACTGTGCTACTAATGTCCAGAAAATTCTGAAGATGAGCACAAGCATCTTCATGTGCCTTTCCACTGAATAGGGTAGCTTGCACCATGTTGATGAGGCTTGGTTTGAGCTTAAACTCAAGATTGTCGTTGTTGAGTGTTGGTCTAGTATGAATGTTCTCGGTGCTTGGAGTAGAGAACTCACACAGAGTCTTGTTAGCCATAGCTTTAAAAACTAGTGTTGAGCCTCCTCTTGATTTGGTTGATTTTGATTGATGAAAATTGTTGGATCACAACCAAGTCTGCACTTACCCTGTATAAGTTATGAACAAAAACAGACAAGGGTAAGCCTACTAAAGCAAAGGTTATGATTTTATCAATAAGTGTTCATTTGTCAATTCTCTAATGCCAAATTGCTCTTCCCCAGTAACGGCGCTAGAAATACTTATTGACATTTCTTAGCATCACTCATACTAAGTTGTCATCCCTAGCATGATGCTAGAAATGCTTTGTTGGTAAATTATGAATGCCACTTATAAACTCTGAGAAAATAATATTAAATTTAAATATCCGCAAGCGCACAGATAAATTACCATTGTAGCATTTCACCCGGGAGTATACCGAGTATCATTATTTATATTTAATCCACAAGGAAGAGCTATGGGGTTGAGTTGACATCGAGATATTAACTAATATGAATACTTATGATCCAAACCACTCTTATGTTTTAGCAGGGGTAAGTCAAGTGATAAATAAATAATAAATAAAAGGTAATAAAGGTATTCTAGAGATAGAAACAGAGACTCATAAATGTAGTATGACTAAGCTCGAGATCCGGTAAGAGCAAAAGATTCCTATGTCATTTCTAGTTACTAAGTCTTTTGCACACTCAAGCATATATACTCTCATCTATAGTATAACTAACTTTGAATCTATGCATATGGAACATTACTTAGGGAAGTTCGAGAACAAAGCTTTCCCTTCCGCAGGCAAACAATATAGAGTGCATCCGCAGGCAAACAATATAGAGTGCATCCGCAGGCAAATGACTCAACGGGAGTGTCACATCTGTGATCTACCACATGTCCCGACATATAGAGTGCATCCGCAGGCAAACAATATCTAAGCACCACGCTTACATAGTGTCGACCACTTAACTCACTTGAGTACTAAATTAAGCGCTCTATGAACATATGCATAAATTCATCATCAATCATATCTATATCAAGCAATAAACTAAAGCAAACGAGGAACATAATAAATAGCAACATAATATTGAAGTACCACAAAATAATAAAAATAAAGAGACACAATGGCTAATACCAGTCTCTAGACGGCAGATCCAGAATCCTGAGCAGTAGCCCAAACTCTACTTGAACCTTACTAGAAAGCCTATACTAATAACTTGAAAAACTAGAGCTCTCTCTCTAATATTTGGAAACCCTAATTTTTGGTCTAATCTTGACTTATGGCAGATGCAGATGTCTCTCAGGGGGGCAGGGCCTGGTTGTATAGCCCTAGGGGTGCAACGTGAGCCCTTGGATCAAACCAACTTGATGGACAGCGTAGATGCAACCCTAGGAGGCGGTGGAGGAAGCTTTTGAAAGCTGACAGGTAGGGGCCAACGCTAGGGACTGGGCGACACCATGGTGGGGTCGGTCAGCCCCACCTGGCAGCCTCTCAGGGTTCGCTGCGGCGTGGTGTCTTCTGGTGTCCTCTGGAACCTTCTGGAGTAGTTTTCATCGTGGTTAAGTTTGGTTCTTTTTGACGTTTTGATCCTCCTTTCCTGTTTTCTAAAATAACCCTGCTAAAAATATAGATTCACCAAAACTTGTGGAAATTGACAGTTTAAACCCCTAAATTTCTATTGGTGATCCATTTCAAGCATTTCTTCAAGTTAAATTGACGGTTTGTGATGAACGATAACTACCATCAATAGTGATCATTGGCGTATATAGTCATCATGGACACCACCTTCAATGTCGCTATGGTTCCCTCGACATCCTGCGCACCTTGCCAGAGCATCATCCTAACTGAGCTCTGTCATGGTAACTGTTGATGGTAGATAACTATCATTTCTAACCATCAACATAGCATGAGAAATGATCTAAATACAAATACTATCTAGATATAGGGGTTACACTGACAGAATTCCATGAGTTTTGGTGAATATCTATTTTTGCAGGGGGTTATCAGGAAATAAGTAAAGGAGACCCACATGTCAGATTACATAGAGACAAAGGGGCTATACATAACTTTTCTAGAATGTGGAAGATACAAGAAGATTCTAGAAACAAACGGGAGACGAAATGGGCCCACAGTAGGGGCGCCCACCCCTCTCCCTTGGGCGCCCACCCCCCTCTGGTGGCCAATCACGGTCAACCTCGCGGATTATGCCTCCACCGCCTTTGAGGATCAATAATAATCGTTTATCAAGGTCAGTTTGATCCAAGGGCTATGGTACTTCCTAAAGGGCTATATAAGCAAGGCCCCTGGCCCTAGGAGAAACCCTAATTTTGAGCCAACACAAGAAGGAATTCATTATTCAGAGAAGCCCTAGAGCCACCATCTCAATTAGATCTCTAGTTTAGCATAGCTACATAGGATTAGAACTAGAAGGAGCCAAGCATTGCTTGATTTCCGGATCTGTCGGAAAATACTTGGTAATTCTCTCCTACTTTTTTATTTGTTCTTATATTATATTATCTAGTTCATCATTTGTATGAATATGACTTTAGTCTATTCTATCATATTGGATATGACTTTGCTCTATTTGCTTATGTTCTCAATTATATTGTTCCTAGTCTACTTTGATTATATGCTTGGCATAGTTCGATCAGATTTATATTCAAGTATAGGATCGTATAGCGCTTACTTATTGATATCATGGGTAAGTGGTAAACATTGTGCAGGCGTGGTGCCTATACCATATTTACCTGCGATTGTACCCTATATTCCAGATCGTGTGGTAGATCACGGGAGTGACAGTCCTGTTGAGTCCTCTGTAGTCCACCTCCCGAGTATAGGGTAGGCAGAGCACAACTATTACAGGGAAGTTATGGCTATGTTCTATATCTTCCTTAGTAATATCACTATGCGTAGATATAACCTGTTCTTGCCATGATTGCTTAGTGTAATTACACTAATCATCGTATGCTTTGACTTTATAGTTAGAATAACTAGAATAACTTAGGATTATCCCGATAGTTCGTCCTAATCCATGCTAGTGCTATATATCTAGAGTAGCCTATTGAGATGTTTATCATTATATGGCTATGTGCTTACCAGTTATCTTTATTATCATTCATATATTATTTATCTTGTGACACTTACCCTGTATGAGAAGAGAGATAAAGACATGGTTATGCTCTCCATTAGCATATGTAGTATTGCTCATTGCTCATTATTCATTATCCTTAGCATCCCTTCCCAATGGTAAAATATAAATAATGGTATCTGGTTTACTCCTGGTTAAAATGTTACATCAGTATTATCTGTGCGCTTGCGGATTTCATATTTATTTCTAGAGGAGCATTTGCATTTATTTAATATCACATTTCTGGCATCATGCTGGGGATGACAACCTAGCTTAAGTGACGTTAAGAAATGCCAACAAGCATTTTGGCGCCGTTGCCGGGGAAGGTTGAATTGCTATCCAAAGGATAATGAGCCATCACTTGCATCCACTAATGTGATCGAGAAACCATCATCTTTATCTTCTCATACAGCCTTACCCTTGTTTTTTTGTCTATTTTATATATCATATACAGGGTAATGTTGTAACAGAACCGACCAAATTATAAGAGCACAAGTACAAAAACAAGCGCCGAAACGCTCAAATTTTTGAACTTGAGCCCATATAATCCTGGTAGTCGATCGAAACCACGAAGGATTTCAAACCAACTCTTTTACAACCAAGATCGCATCATTCAACATACACATCACACGTTATATTTCACAAGTAGATCAGAAGTTCTCTTACAACACCCGGAGTCGCAAATTATTACAAACTGAGTTCATAAAGTAGCGGAAGCATAACACACGCATTTAGTTCAAATACTACTGCCAGTCTTAATGATCAACATCCCACAAAAGCATTAAGGAAAGTAAATAACAGAAGATCACGCCCGAGTGATCTAGTCCTCGTCACCCGTGGGGTGGAGGCAGGTCTTGCAGAAGCCCTGATAAAGCATGTCATCTGCAACAGGATGGAATAAACCCTGAGTACAAGAATGTACTCAGCTAGACTTACCCATCGAAAGAGAAAATAAGAGACACCAAGGATCATGCAAGGCTTTCATAAGTGGAGCTGGCTGACATTACCTTTTGCGGAAAAGCATAAGTAATTTAAACACTTTTAACCTGTACTAGCATTTATTTTTAGCATTAACCTATCATCTATCTTAGCACCTGTATTAAACATTCACTTGAGTATAATCAAACAATAATATTCTTATATCCATAGCAGGTATAAATTGTAGCAACATTATATCATTCACTTAACCATCTGTTCTATTTAATGAGATCTATGTTGCCGCTGCTCAAGTCAAGTGCTCACTAACTGGGAGCGACGGCGATTTAAATCGAATTCCTATCCAGCTGGAGGGGTATTTCTAACACTCACCGCGTAGGCCCCTGCCAGGGTCGCACAAGCCACCTTTCGTACGATTCAGGAGTCACGGGTTCGAATGATGCCGCATCCCTAAGGGTGACACTCTGCCAGGTGCTAGGGACTCTAACCCCCCCTTGGTCTCACGCCAATGTCCCCAAGCACAATGTTTCTCTCCTCCAAGATGCGATCTACCATTCGACTCCCGGCTTGAACCGAATTACTCGGCTTCACGGTCAGAACGGCTTATCCGGCCAACTAAGTGTTAGACTGCGTTCGATATGACTCAAGGACGTACAACGAATCGGTCCTTAAACGACTCAGACGGGCATAGCTCCGCACCCAAGACGTGAAGTATCTTGCGGCTACACTATCGAACTCCCGCCTGGTCTTAAATTCATTTTTAGGCATGGTTCCATTCATGTTAGCCATCATAGCCACTCGTGACCCATTCCTACATCTCACGGATGACCGGAAATCACCCGACTTCTACCAGACTAAGCAGGGCTAAGCATTGACACGTTCCTAAACCTAATTTCGGGTTTAAGTAAGATATCTGGACAAGGACAGGTGTAATGCAACAAGTGTTTCCATACAACTCCTACAACTTAATGCAGTAAACAAGTAAAAGTACTCAAGAATTATATTTAAAACAATTGGGTTAGCATGCACCGGGGCTTGCCTTTCAGAAAAGAGGACGGGCGGTGATCTGGGCACTCAGGTAGGTCGTCTGCGGGCACTCCTTCGCCTGTTGGATCCTCGGGCTCCCTCGGCTGCTCCTGGTCCTCCTCCAAAATGGTTCCCTCAAACTCGAGGAGTGTTACCCCCTCTGGTACACCTATTGCATGAATGCACAATAAATCTCATAGATGCATAATGAATGCAATGTGCTCGGAATGGAATGCATTGCAGTAATTTAAGTACTCTATTCAAGTTACTTCACATTACATTCAAATCTCTTTTCCGGTGGAGAAGTACTTACCTACTCTACACATCCTAAGGTATAATTGTTCCTCTTCAGTTAAGGCTCTAACACCTAAAAATCATAAGAACAACATTACTTAGGTTACCAACAACAAATCATCAAATATCGTAACAACATATTCTGGACAGCAGCTACGTATTCTTATTACAACTGGAAATTCCAAAATCCTAAAGGCATGATACAAGACAATCTGGAAAGCTTATAAAATACCCTACAATTCATTTTCAGACCTCAACACTTAATTCCAAAGTTTACCTAGTCGAAATTCCAAAGTTCCAGAAATCTGTCCTCTCCAAACAGAGAGCAGTCATTTCTGGATAACTACTTTAAACAGCTATAACTCCTAGACTACTAGGCCAAATACCATCAAATTTTTACACAAGCTAGATTAACCAGTTTACTACCACTTTGGTATTCACAAGTTCCCCAGCAAACAATTTTATCAAGGATCAAATCCAAAATTGCTACCAGCTGTCCAGGGAACCTAAAATTGTGAAAATTAAATATTTATTCATGTGTCAAACTTCCTCTATGACCAAACTAATGATGCCACTAGTTCACTCATGTCAAGAAAACACCCGAAAGTAAGGTGTCTCAACCCAGAATATTTATTTTAACCTCTTTCTTAATTTACTTAATTAATTAAGTGGGAAATTAAACTTATATTCAAACTGCTTAGAAAATTCTATAAAAATTACAGGAGGCTCCTTAGCCTACTAGGAGGCTACTATAAAAATTTGAACTAAAGTTATTCAAATAAACTCCCTACAAAAAATTCACAAGCCAAAAAGACTGATTTTTACAAAAATAGGAAACCCTATTGAAAAGTGTCAAACAACAGATTTCATATTTTTTCTAGTATCATTCTACCCTAAGAACAACACTCCCAAAATTTTACCTTTACTGGAACTATAGAAAAATTATTAAAATTCATTCAAGTATCTCTTAATATAAAATGATAACATCATAACTTGAAAACTACTCAAGCAATAGGATCCAAACTTTTACCAGAGCTAGGATATATATGAAATAACATCCTCACCTATTTTCATAATTTTTGGAACACAAAACCTCAAGATATGATTTAAACAAGTTTGCATGCAATTTAAAACACATTTCAAAACCCTAATTAATTATTCCAGAATTTAAACATCAGATAAGCAGTTGATATTTTTCCTAGATTCTACACAATATTTGGAACCCAACAAAATTTGGATCACCATTTTTGGATCTACCAAACCCTAGATATGAAAATCACAAACCTCAGTCAAATCTATGAAAATGATAAAGAAACTGGATTTTCCAAAAATCAAAAAGGGCACTGGGCCGGCTGACCCGCCAGCGCGGCCCAGCTCGCGCAGCATGCCTGAGCGACGCGGCCCACAACCCTAGCGACCTGCGACGACCTCCTGCCCGTGCGCGCGCCTGACAGCGTGGGTCCCACTAGTCAGCGAGACGAAGGCGGGGGAAAGAAAACGGTCGACGGTGAACTCGCCGCCGGCGGCAGCTCTGGCGAGACCAAGGGCACATGCATGTTCACCTCTTCCTTGCACACCTAGGGGTGCCACTAATTGGAGCAATTGCTACGGCTATGGGGGATGGTGGCAGGCATGGCGGACCGGCGGAGCGGTGGTGGTGCTCCTCGCCGGAGATGACCTCGGGACCCTTTTCTAGACCCACGGTAAGCATCCCCGCACTACCCCGGTCCTAATGCACCTACTAGCGCTCACCGTGGAAGCACCGACAACCCTAGCCACGGTGAGTCGCCGCGCGGGAGAACGCCGACGAGGTCTGGTGGTGGCGGAACTGGCGATTCGTCCTTACCGAGGTGCGTCTGAGGGCAGGGACAGGACGAGTGGGTAGAGGGGCTCAAGGCGTAGCTGTTGGCCGGACTTGAGGCGTGGTGGTGCGGTGGAACCTGCGCGCGAGCTTGTCGGAGCAAGAGCGGCAATGGCGGCTCGGTTCTCTCCACTTGAGCGTGGAGAGAGCGAGAGAGGAGACAGAGGCGCGAGTGAGGTGGAGTGCGGCGTCATGGCACCCTTGAAGCCCTCGCGACCTGACAGGTGGGGCCTCGGCCGGCGTACGGTCACCAACGCGCGCCCACGCGGCAGCACGGCCCTATGGCCGGTCGGCCACGATGTTCACTGAACATCGCCCGTTTGACAGAATCGGCGCGCGGAATGGTGACTGACAAAGCAAGTTTAACACCGATTATCTCCTAAGCCAGCTTGATTTAGCCGAAGCTAATAATACCAAAATGGTAGAGCTACATGAGGACTACAATTTTGTCAATTGGCTCAAGGACTGGTTCGGCCTGGTTGGTAAGTTACAAGTTGTCAAAGTGAGGTACAGTGAAACGGTTTACAGCTCAACACTTAGTCAAAATGGCTAAGTCCCAAAACAGCTTCTAAGACTGACTTGTGGGCCATTTTTGACCATGTTCTGGTCCTTTTCATGAGATGGACCTATTAGAACTTTTGTTCCTTATGAAATTCTCTACAACTTTGCTTAAGGTTTCTCCTCCATGCAAGATTTCTAAGCTGGACTTTTTAATTGGTCAAACCAGATCACTCTAGGGTCCAAACTTAGTCAACAACATTTGGAAGGGCAATTTGGTAATTTTGGTCAACATGAACATTGCTCCACTACTTACCCTAAATGTAATTAAGGTGTTATAAGACCTAATTAGCCACTCTACACATTGGTTGCACAAAATTCCTAGTGTCACATACTTTGAAACAAACAAATCAACATTTCACCCAAATGTTGCAAGCTCATGTTGCACATGTTGCATGAGTGTGTTGCATAGCACTTGCTCCTTATGTTACACTCAAGTGGTTGGTATGTCTCAAAAGGAAGTTGCACATGTGGCACTTGGGTGTTGCACTACTCACTTCATAATTCACATGAAATATAAACACATGTTGCAATGTTTCAAAAGCATGTTTCACATATTATAAGCTCATGTATGAAATGAATGATGCTCACACTCTAGAATTAGATGATTATTGTTAATGCTTATGAAATGCAATGCACTTAAGGAAGCGAAACACCTGGGGTGTTACAGCCCTCCCCCCTTATAAAAATCTCGTCCCGAGATTTGGAAAGTGTACCATTGTTGATAGAATTCCTTATAACCATCACGTAAATAGTCTTCTCGCTCCCACGTAGCATCACTCTCACTACCCTGATTACTCCACATTATTTTATACCACTTAACCACTCGACTTCTAGTTATCCGTTCTTGAGTGTCAATCACCCGGACTAGCTTTTCTTCGTAAGTTAAATCGGATTCTAGCCTGATATCTCCAAATGGAACTCTTTCTTCCAGAACTCGAAGACATTTCTTTAACTGGGATACATGGAAAACATTGAAAATGGCGCTCATTTCCGGAGGTAACTGGATCTTATATGCGACGGCACCACTCTTTCCTATGATCTGGAAAGGGCCATGTATCTCGGTGCAAGCTTCCGCTTCACACCAAAACGTTGTACACTCTTCATAGGGGAACTTTCATATATACGAAGTCTCCAACTTCAAACTCGATCGGTTTTCAACGGCGATCAGCATAACTTTTCTGTCTAGCTTGAGCTGCAGCCATATGGATTTTGATGGTACGAACTTGTTCCTCAGCCTCCTCGACAAAAGCAATACCATAATACCTTCTCTCGCCAGCTTCTATCAAATTTAGTGGGGTTCTACACTTACGACCGTACAATGCTTCGAATGGGGCCATCTTAATGCTCTCTTGGTAACTATTATTATACGAGAACTCAGCTAGAGGCAACCATTTTTCCCATGAACCCTTGGATGAAATAACACAAGCTCATAACATATCCTCCAAAATTTGGTTGACTCGTTCAGTCTAACCTGATGTCTGGGGGTGACAAGCAGAGCTTCTCACTAACTTGGTTCCCAAAAGATAATGCAAGTGCTCCCAAAAACGAGTAGTGAACTGTGGACCACGGTCAGAAATAATAGTATGAGGTATCCCATGGAGCCGGACTATCTGATTGAAGTACAACTCAGCATAATCAGTAGGACGATAGTCTACTCAAACCGGAATGAAGTGAGCCGACTTGGTTAGGTGATCCACAATTACCCAGATAGAGTTATGGTTCTTGACAGTGGGAGGAAGTCCAACAATGAAATCCATGCTTATCTCTTCCCATTTCTAACCTAGGATAGAAAGTGGTTGAAGCAATCTAGCTTTCATGTGCACAGCCTTAACCCTACAACAGGTGTCACACCTGGCAACATATGCAGCTATTTCTTTCCGCATTTTGGTCCACCAATAGTATGGCTTCAAATCATAATACATCTTATTGCTACCAGGATGGATGGACAACTTAGAGGAGTGTGCTTCAGACATGATCTGATTTCTAAGCTCTCGGTCCTTAGGCACAACTAACCTATCCTTAAACCATAGTACACCCTCTTCATCTACCCTGAAATGTGTAGTTTCTTGCTCTTTCATCTTACGCTTGATGTGGACTATACCAGTGTCAGTCTTTTGAAGCTCGATAATTCTACTCTTGAGAGTGCAACTGATAGTGATGTTGTACATATTGCTGGGTGTAGAAGGCGAGACAGATGAAAATCACTTTCAACTAATGAGTGGCAATGAGACTTACGACTTAAAGCATCGGCAACCACATTTGTCTTGCCAGGATGATAGTGCACTTGGAGATTATAATCTTTAATCAACTCAAGCCATCTTCTTTGACGCATATTCAACTCAGGTTGGGTGAAGATATATTTGAGGCTTTTATGGTCGGTATAGATGTTGCAAACTTTGCCCAACAGGTAGTGTCGCCAGGCTTTCAAAGCATGAACAACTGCAGCGAGTTCTAAGTCATGCGTTGGATAATTCACCTCATGCTTCTGAAGTTGTCGAAAGGTATATGCAATTACTCGGCCTTCCTGCATCAGAACACCTCCCAAACCTATGTCTGAGGCATCACAATACACATCAAAAGGTTTCTCGATATTCGGTTGCGCCAAAACCAGAGTCGAGGTTAGGAGAGTTTGCAGTTTGTGAAAAGCCGCATCACACTCAGGAGTCCAGACAAACCTGGTGTCTTTTTGCAGTAGCCGAGTCATTGGCTTGGCTATTTTTGAGAAATTCGAGATAAAGCGACGATAATAGCCAGCCAATCCAAGAAAACTCCGAACCTCGTGAACCGAGATAGGAGCCTTCCAATTCAGTACTTCTTGTACCTTGGCGGGATCTACCATAATAACTCCATCGGACAACACATGCCCAAGGAAAGGTACTTCTCGAAGCCAGAATTCATACTTACTGAACTTTGCATATAGTTGATGTTCACGCAGTCTTGTGAGGACTATATGCAGATGTTCAATGTGGTCTTCCTCATTTTCAGAATATATCAGGATGTCATCAATAAATACCACCACAAACTTGTCCAATTCGGGCATAAACACCGAATTCATCAAGTACATGAAGTGTGTGGGGGCGTTGGTCAAGCCGAAGGACATAACAAGATACTCATAAAGACCGTATCTGGTAGAGAAGGCTGTCTTTGGAACATCTTCCGGGCGGATTTTAATTTGATGGTAGCCAGATCTTAGATCGATCTTGGAGAAAACTTTAGCTTTAGACAACTAATCGAACAAGATGTCGATGCGCGGTAGAGGATACTTATTTTTGACAGTGACTGCATTCAGAGGTCTATAATCTACGCACATCCACAACGACTGATCCTTCTTCTTTACAAAGATAGCAGGACATCCCCACGGAGATGAACTAGGACGAATAAGCCCCTTCTTCAAAAGTTCATTCAACTGCACCTTAAGTTCAGCTAGCTCATTTGGAGGCATCCTATAGGGCCTCCTAGAGATAGGTGCCGTGCCAGGCAACAACTCGATTTTAAACTCCACATCCCGATCCGGAGGCAGTCTCGACAAATCATCGGGAAAAACATCAGGAAACTCACTCACTACGGGAATATCAGCTAATGTCTTCGCTTGCACCACATGAACTTCCCTAGAAAGGTCAATTTGCCTAGGAAGTTGCACTAGAAAACCTTTCTGATCTGTAGGATCTCTGAGCATAACTACCCGGGTGGATGTATCAATGAGTACCCCATTCTGACTCATCCAATTCATGCCTAAAATAACATCTATGCCTAATCCAGGCAAAACCACTAAGGTAAGTGAGTACTTTCATCCTTCTATTTCAAACTCTAGATCTCTTACTACTTGATTTGTGGAAATATTCCCACTCGCCGCTCTAATGCAATAACCCCCATCTTCAACAGTATGCAATTTGTGTGCAAACTTCAATGCAAACATAGGACTGATAAAGGAATGCGAAGCACCTGAATCAAATAGCACCACTGCAGAATATTGGTCAACTAGGAACTTACCAGCAGTGACTACCTCACCAGATGGAATTTCTTCAATACTATTATAATGAACATTCCCCTGACGACCACCTTGATTGGTATTCTTCTTAGGATATGGACAATTCCTAGACCAATGACCTAGTTTGTTGCAGTTCCAACAAGGCATGTTGCTGGGAGGGACACTGGAGCTGATTTGACCAGAGCTACCCTTTGGCAGAGACACTGTTTAAGCTTTGCAAAACCCAGTCTTCACTGGCACCTTCTTTTGCGGGGGACGGAACTTAGCACTTGTGGCAGGAGGGCGAGGAGGAGCCCTCGGGGCAACTGGAGCTCGAGACTGTGAAGCGCCTGCCTCAAGTGCCCTCTTGCGGCTCTTAGAAGCAGCATAGATAGAGTTATTGTTCTCTTCAGTCAGAGCATCACTGATAAAATCATTGAAAGTAGCACATTTGCTAGTGCCCATGGTTTTCATCAGCTTTGGACCGAGGCCACGCTTGAAGCTAGCAATCTTCTTAGCCTCAGTATCAACAAACTCAGTTGCATACCTCGCAAGGTTGTTAAAGGCTTGCAGGTATTCCGTCAAACTCTTATTGCCTTGGTTTAACCTCACAAACACAGTGTGCTTCATAGCCATCAAACCTGGAGGAATGTAGTTCCCACGGAAAGCCGTTTTAAACTGGTCCCAAGTGATCAGGGCATTCGGAGGCAACGTGGAGCGGTAGTGACTCCACCAGATACCAGCCGGGCCATGCAGTTGGTGAGAAGCATATTCAGTCTTCAGCTCCTCAGTCAGACGAAGCAGATGAAACTTCTGCTCAATGGTATTCAACCATTCATCAGTTTGCAGAGGTTCCTCCGCCTCCTTAAAGAGCGGGGGCTTGGTATCCAGAAACTCCTTGAAATCACTATGCTGGTTTGGTGCCGGTCCCTGACGACCCTGGCGAGCATCCCGGTCGACTAGCTGGCGCATAGCTTCAGCTAACATGCGCTGACCTTCAACCACCGTTTGCATTAATTCTGTCGGAGTGGGTGGTGGAGGAGGGGGTGGCTGTTCCTCAACCTCAATGCCACGACCACGACGGAGGTTGTACGCCATCTGCAAAATGCATAGCCAATGAGCACTGACGCTATGGGAAATTTGTAGATGAATGGTGTAAATATGCCAACTGATTTCATTAAAAATGAATTCACAAACAATCGAGGCACAGTAATTCATCACAACCACACGAACCCATCAAGTGCATCAATTGACGTAATTATGCGATGGTCATCACAACAAGATATCTTTAGATGAAAAGATGAAATTTATTAAAGGCTCGCATGTAGGGAGCACAAATGTGACTGGACAGGTTACATTGATATCACAGAATTTTGACCTTACGTAACGGGTGTCCAGATTCACTCTAAGCTTCTAGCCAACTAGGAAGGCTAACCAAGAAATGACCACAAGGAGACATCACATCGGTAGGGTTCCATGGTGGATCATGACTAGCCACCTCGATACCAGCGCGTGCCAAGAAGCACAGCCTTATGTCGCGCGCCACAGGAGGCCCTCGGTTTCATCGTGGCACCGAAGGGTGCTAATTGTGACACCATCATCGAACACAACATAATACGACATCCAATTGTGACTGAAATTTAACACGTTCAAACTAACATCCAGGATACATAGGGTTCGATGTTACATACCAAATGCTAAGTTATTACAAAGCCTCACTCCCACACAAGGAGGACACAAAAGATAACTTCAGCATCATAGCTACGTGATGACTACTCTAAGCATCGTCCTTAGAGTCGGTGTCGAAGATCTCCCCACCATCCTCGTCACTAACAGGCTCTAACTCCTCATCATCTTCTTCTTCTTCTTCTTCTTCTTCTGCGGGAACATCCTGTGGTCCATTGACCTCCACGCCATCATTGTCTTCAGCCATGAAGACTCCAGAGCCCATCTCCTCATCCTCGTTATTGTCATGAGGAAGCAGAGGATTGAGCTGGTTGTTGAGGCGGTGCACTTCCTCATGAAGATTGTCATTGTATTCTTCTGCAGCTTCAATCCATTGCTCAAGCTCCACCTGACGAGCTCTTAGGATGTTCTCTTCGTGCCAGGCTTCATCCCGCTGGTTCATCACCTGGACCAGCATGCGCTGACAGTTGCGATTTGCCATAGTCAACCTCTAGACCGCAAGTGTCTCCTGATCTCTGTCATGTATCACTTGCTCTAGCTGTTGTTGAGCCGCATTTCTAGTAGTAGTCACCTCAGCCAACTCGGCCCTCAACCTTTCCGCCTCGGTGGGCTCAGGGCGGGGCTCACGTGGAGCGAGCTGGTGATGAGGTGCCCTGCCCCCAGTGGACTTGTGAGTGGTCCTCTTGGTGCGAGCCATCTGTAGCAACAAGATATGACTTACAGTGAGGATAATTTAGGGGATACGAAATTTAATTTAGTCGGGACCAACGAAATTTTTAAGGAGGGAGTAAAATGCAATGTATGACATGAATTAAACATGATGCATGCACATTCCGTATGCCCTCTCACCCTAGTAGAATCATAAACTTCTAACGCTATGCAGTGGCATACACACGTTCTCTCATATCTGCGAAACTATCGGTCTACTCGTTTGCGCTGTTAGTGTACCTGCAGAAAAATCTCAATTTAGCCCAACAGTTTCCCAATATAAGCACACAAGTAAGCAGTAAACTAAATACTTTCCATATACACATCCCTGATGTATATACTTCAGTACCACAACTACCCGATAGATATACCCCAAATTAAGTACTTTCATAATTACATGGTTTAAACATGTAAGTATGCAAGTAACCATAACTACTCTCCCCTAGACCGCCGGTTGGACGATCAGGCTCTCACAGCTCCCACTTACCAGAGCATCGAGGTGTTTGATCCATACATTACCACCCAAGAGGATGGTATCCATACAACATCACGCCGTATGGACGACGAAACAAAAACAAACAAGACCCCCAAGTTAGTCTTTTAATAAGCCACCTAAGAGTCCTTATTTGGGCTAAGGGATGTGATCACTGGCATATTATAGAAATAATTTTCAGATTTTTAACACTTTTCGCAAACAAACCCTTTTGTTTTCAAATACATGTATGATGTGTTTAATATTGAATTTTGCTCCGGTACCAGCTATTGCTGAGCCGCATTTCTAGCAGCAATCACCTCAGCCAACTCGGCCCTCAACCTTTCCGCCTCGGTGGGCTCAGGGTGTAGCTGTTGGCCAGACTTGAGGCGCGGTGGTGCGGTGGAACACGCGCGTGAGCTCGTCGGAGCAAGAGCGGCAATGGCGGCTCGGTTCTCTCCGCTTGAGCGTGGAGAGAGCGAGAGAGGAGACAGAGGCGCGAGTGAGGTGGAGTGCGGCGTCGTGGCGCCCTTGAAGCCCTCACGGCCTGACGGGTGGGGCCCCAGCCGGCGTACGGTCGCCACCGCGCGCCCACGCGGCAGCATGGCCCTGCAGCCGGTCAGCCACGATGTTCACTGAACATCGCCCGTTTGACAGAATCGGCGCCCGGAATGGTGACTGACAGAGCAAGTTTAACACCGATTATCTCCTAAGCCAGCTTGATTTAGCCGAAGCTAATAATACCAAAATGGTAGAGCTACATGAGGACTATAATTTTGTCAATTGGCTAAAGGACTGGTTCGGCCTGGTTGGTAAGTTACAAGTTGTCAAAGTGAGGTACAGTGAAACGGTTTACAGCTCAACACTTAGTCAAAATGGCTAAGTCCCAAAACAGCTTCTAAGACTGACTTGTGGGCCATTTTTGACCATGTTCTGGTCCTTTTCATGAGATGGACCTATTTGAACTTTTGTTCCTTATGAAATTCTGTACAACTTTGCTTAAGGTTGCTCCTCCATGCAAGATTTCTAAGCTAGACTTTTTAATTGGTCAAACCAGATCACTCTAGGGTCCAAACTTAGTCAACAACATTTGGAAGGGCAATTTGGTAATTTTGGTCAACATGAACATTGCTCCACTACTTACCCTAAATGTAATTAAGGTGTTATAAGACCTAATTAGCCACTCTACACATTGGTTGCACAAAATTCCTAGTGTCACATACTTTGAAACAAACAAATCAACATTTCACCCAAATGTTGCAAGCTCATGTTGCACATGTTGCATGAGTGTGTTGCATAGCACTTGCTCCTTATGTTACACTCAAGTGGTTGGTATGTCTCAAAAGGAAGTTGCACATGTGGCACTTGGGTGTTGCACTACTCACTTCATAATTCACATGAAATATAAACACATGTTGCAATGTTTCAAAAGCATGTTTCACATATTATAAGCTCATGCATGAAATGAATGATGCTCACACTCTGGAATTAGATGATTAATGTTAATGCTTAGGAAATGCAATGCACTTAAGGAAGCCAAACACCTGGGGTGTTACAACCCTCCCCCCTTATAAAAATCTCGTCCCGAGATTTGGAAAGTGTACCATTGTTGATAGAATTCCTTATAACCATCACGTAAATAGTCTTCTCGCTCCCACGTAGCATCACTCTCACTACCCTGATTACTCCACATTATTTTATACCACTTAACCACTCGACTTCTAGTTACCCGCTCTTGAGTGTCAATCACCCGGACTGACTTTTCTTCGTAAGTTAAATCGGATTGTAGCCTGATATCTCCTAATGGAACTCTTTCTTCCGGAACTCGAAGACATTTCTTTAACTGGGATACATGGAAAACATTGAAAATGGCGCTCATTTCCGGAGGTAACTGGATCTTATATGCGACGGCACCACTCTTTCCTATGATCTGGAAAGGGCCCATGTATCTCAGTGCAAGCTTCCGCTTCACACCAAAACGTTGTACACTCTTCATAGGGGAACTTTCATATATATGAAGTCTCCAACTTCAAACTCGATCGGTTTTCTACGGCGATCAGCGTAACTTTTCTATCTAGCTTGAGCTGCAGCCATATGGATTTTGATGGTATGAACTTGTTCCTCAGCCTCCTCGACAAAAGCAATACCATAATACCTTCTCTCACCAGCTTCTATCAAATTTAGTGGGGTTCTACCCTTATGACCGTACAATGCTTCGAATGGGGCCATCTTAATGCTCTCTTGGTAACTATTATTATATGAGAACTCAACTAGAGGCAATCATTTTTCCCATGAACCCTTGGATGAAATAACACAAGCTCGTAACATATCCTCCAAAATTTGGTTGACTCGTTCAGTCTAACCTGATGTCTGGGGGTGATAAGCAGAGCTTCTCACTAACTTGGTTCCCAAAAGATGATGCAAGTGCTCCCAAAAACGAGTAGTGAACTATGGACCACGGTCAGAAATGATAGTATGAGGTATCCCATGGAGCCGGACTATCTGATTGAAGTACAACTCAGCATAATCAGTAGGACGATAGTCTACTCAAACCGGAATGAAGTGAGCCGACTTGGTTAGGCGATCTACAATTACCCAGATAGAGTTATGGTTCTTGACAGTGGGAGGAAGTCCAATAATGAAATCCATGCTTATCTCTTCCCATTTCCAACCTGGGATAGAAAGTGGTTGAAGCAATCTAGCTTTCATGTGCACAGCCTTAACCCTACAGCAGGTCACACCTGGCAACATATGCAGCTATTTCTTTCCTTATTTTGGTCCACCAATAGTATGGCTTCAAATCATAATACATCTTATTGCTACCAGGATGGATGGACAACTTAGAGGAGTGTGCTTCAGACATGATATGATTTCTAAGCTCTCGGTCCTTAGGCACAACTAACCTATCCTTAAACCATAGTACACCCTCTTCATGTACCTAGAAATGTGTAGTTTCTTGATCTTTCATCTTACGCTTGATGTGGACTATACCAGTGTCAGTCTTTTGAAGCTCGATAATTCTACTCTTGAGAGTGCAACTGATAGTGATGTTGTACATAATTGCTGGGTGTAGAAGGCGAGACAGATGAAAATCACTTTCAACTAATGAGTGGCAATGAGACTTACGGCTTAAAGCATCGGCAACCACATTTGTCTTGCCAGGATGATAGTGCACTTGGAGATTATAATCTTTAATCAACTCAAGCCATCTTCTTTGACGCATATTCAACTCAGGTTGGGTGAAGATATATTTGAGGCTTTTATGGTCGGTATAGATGTTGCAAACATTGCCCAACAGGTAGTGTCGCCAGGCTTTCAAAGCATGAACAACTACAGCGAGTTCTAAGTCATGCGTTGGATAATTCACCTCATGCTTCCGAAGTTGTCAAGAGGTATATGCAATTACTCGGCCTTCCTGCATCAGAACACCTCCCAAACCTATGTCTGAGGCATCACAATACACATCAAAAGGTTTCTCGATATCCGGTTGCGCCAAAACCGGAGTCGAGGTTAGGAGAGTTCGCAGTTTGTGAAAAGCCGCATCACACTCAGGAGTCCAGACAAACCTGGTGTCTTTTTGCAGTAGCCGAGTCATTGGCTTGGCTATTTTTGAGAAATTCGAGATAAAGCGACGATAATAGCCAGCCAATCCAAGAAAACTCCGAACCTCGTGAACCCAGATAGGAGCCTTCCAATTCAGTACTTCTTGTACCTTGGCGGGATCTACCATAATAACTCCATCGGACAACACATGCCCAAGGAAAGGTACTTCTCGAAGCCAGAATTCATACTTACTGAACTTTGCATATAGTTGATGTTCACGCAGTCTTGTGAGGACTATATGCAGATGTTCAATGTGGTCTTCCTCATTTTCAGAATATATCAGGATGTCATCAATAAATACCACCACAAACTTGTCCAATTCGGGCATAAACACCGAATTCATCAAGTACATGAAGTGTGTGGGGGCGTTGGTCAAGCCGAAGGACATAACAAGATACTCATAAAGACCGTATCTGGTAGAGAAGGCTGTCTTTGGAACATCTTCCGGGCGGATTTTAATTTGATGGTAGCCAGATCTTAGATCGATCTTGGAGAAAACTTTAGCTTTAGATAACCGATCGAACAAGATGTCGATGCACGGTAGAGGATACTTATTTTTGACAGTGACTGCATTCAGAGGTCTATAATCTACGCACATCCACAACGACTGATCCTTCTTCTTTACAAAGATAGCAGGACATCCCCACGGAGATGAACTAGGACGAATAAGCCCCTTCTTCAAAAGTTCATTCAACTGCACCTTAAGTTCAGCTAGCTCATTTGGAGGCATCCTATAGGGCCTCCTAGAGATAGGTGCCGTGCCAGGCAACAACTCGATTTTAAACTCCACATCCCGATCCGGAGGCAGTCCCGACAAATCATCGGGAAAAACATCAGGAAACTCACTCACTACGAGAATATCAGCTAATGTCTTCGCTTGCACTGCATGAACTTCCCTAGAAAGGTCAATTTGCCTAGGAAGTTGCACTAGAAAACCTTTCTGATCCGTAGGATCTCTGAGCATAACTACCCGGGTGGATGTATCAATGAGTACCCCATTCTGACTCATCCAATTCATGCCCAAAATAACATCTATGCCTAATCCAGGCAAAACCACTAAGGTAAGTGAGTACTTTCATCCTTCTATTTCAAACTCTAGATCTCTTACTACTTGATTTGTGGAAATATTCCCACTCACCGCTCTAATGCAATAACCCCCATCTTCAATAGTATGCAATTTGTGTGCAAACTTCAATGCAAACATAGGACTGATAAAGGAATGCGAAGCACATGAATCAAATAGCACCACTGCAGAATATTGGTCAACTAGGAACTTACCAGCAGTGACTACCTCACCAGATGGAATTTCTTCAATACTATTATAATGAACATTCCCCTGACGACCACCTTGATTGGTATTCTTCTTAGGATATGGACAATTCCTAGACCAATGACCTAGTTTGTTGCAGTTCCAGCAAGGCATGTTGCTGGGAGGGACACTGGAGCTGCCTTGACTAGAGCTACCCTTTGGCAGAGACACTGTTTAAGCTTTGCAAAACCCAGTCTTCACTAGCACCTTCTTTTGCAGGGGACGGAAATTAGCACTTGTGGCAGGAGGGCGAGGAGGAGCCCTCGGGGCAACTAGAGCTCGAGACTGTGAAGCGCCTGCCTCAAGTGCCCTCTTGCGGCTCTTAGAAGCAGCATAGATAGAGTTATTGTTCTCTTGAGTCAGAGCATCACTGATAAAATCATTGAAAGTAGCACATTTGCTAGTGCCCATGGTTTTCATCAGCTTTGGACCGAGGCCACGCTTGAAGCTAGCAATCTTCTTAGCCTCAGTATCAACAAACTCAGTTGCATACCTCGCAAGGTTATTAAAGGCTTGCAGGTATTCCGTCAAACTCTTATTGCCTTGGTTTAACCTCACGAACTCAGTGTGCTTCATAGCCATCAAACCTGGAGGAATGTAGTTCCCACGGAACGCCGTTTTAAACTGGTCCCAAGTGATCAGGGCATTCGGAGGTAACGTGGAGCAGTAGTGACTCCACCAGATACCAGCCGGGCCATGCAGTTGGTGAGAAGCATATTCAGTCTTCAGCTCCTTAGTCAGACGAAGTAGACAAAACTTCTGCTCAATGGTATTCAACCATTCATCAGTTGTAGAGGTTCCTCCGCCTCCTTAAAGAGCGGGGGCTTGGTATCCAGAAACTCCTTGAAATCACTATGCTGGTTTGGTGCCGGTCCCTGACGACCCTGGCGAGCATCCCGGTCGACTAGCTGGCGCATAGCTTCAGCTAACATGCGCTGACCTTCAACCACCGTTTGCATTAATTCTGTCGGAGTGGGTGGTGGAGGAGGGGTGGTTGTTCCTCATCCTCAATGCCACGACCACGACGGAGGTTGTACGCCATCTGCAAAATGCATATCCAATGAGCACTGACACTGTGGGAAATTTGTAGATGAATGGTGTAAATATGCCAACTGATTTCATTAAAAATGAATTCACAAACAATCGAGACACAGTAATTCATCACAACCACACAAACCCATCAAGTGCATCAATTGACGTAATTATGCGATGGTCATCACAACAAGATATCTTTAGATGAAAAGATGAAATTTATTAAAGGCTCGCATGTAGGGAGCACAAATGTGACTGGACAGGTTACATTGATATCACAGAATTTTGACCTTACGTAACGGGTGTCCGGATTCACTCTAAGCTTCTAGCCAACTAGGAAGGCTAACCAAGAAATGACCACAAGGAGACATCACATCGGTAGGGTTCCATGGTGGATCATGACTAGCCACATCGATACCAGCGCGTGCCAAGAAGCACAACCTTATGTCGCGCGCCACAGGAGGCCCTCGGTTTCATCGCGGCACCGAAGGGTGCTAATTGTGACACCATCACCGAACACAACACAATACGACATCCAATTGTGACTGAAATTTAACACATTCAAACTAACATCCAGGATACATAGGGTTCGATGTTACATACCAAAAGCTAAGTTATTACAAAGCCTCACTCCCACACAAGGAGGACACAAAAGATAACTTCAGCATCATAGCTACGCGATGACTACTCTAAGCATCGTCCTCGGAGTCGGTGTCGAAGATCTCCCCGCCATCCTCGTCACTAACAGGCTCTAACTCCTCATCATCATCTTGTTCTTCTTCTTCTTCTTCTTCTGCGGGAACATCCTGTGGTCCATTGACCTCCACGCCGTCATCGTCTTTAGCCATGAAGACTCTAGAGCCCATCTCCTCATCCTCGTTATTGTCATGAGGAAGCAGAGGATTGAGCTGGTTGTTGAGGCGGTGCACTTCCTCATGAAGATTGTCATTGTATTCTTCTGCAGCTTCAATCCATTGCTCAAGCTCCACCTGACAAGCTCTTAGGACGTTCTCTTCGTGCCAGGCTTCATCCCGCTGGTTCATCACCTGGACCAGCATGCGCTGACAGTTGCGATTTGCCACAGTCAACCTCTGGACCGCAAGTGTCTCCTGATCTCTATCATGTATCACTTGCTCCAGCTGTTGCTGAGCCGCATTTCTAGTAGTAGTCACCTCAGCCAACTCGGCCCTCAACCTTTTCGCCTCGGTGGGCTCAGGGCGGGGCTCATGTGGAGCGAGCTGGTGACGAGGTGCCCTGTCCCCAGTGGACTTGCAAGCGGTCCTCTTGGTGCGAGCCATCTGTAGCAACAAGATATGACTTACAGTGAGGATAATTTAGGGGATACGAAATTTAATTTAGTCGGGACCAACGAAATTTTTAAGGAGGGAGTAAAATGCAATGTATGACATGAATTAAACATGATGCATGCACATTCCGTATGCCCTCTCACCCTAGTAGAATCATAAACTTCTAACGCTAGGCGGTGGCATACACACGTTCTCTCATATAGGCGAAACTATCGGTCTACTCGTTTGCGCTGTTAGTGTACCTGCAGAAAATCTCAATTTAGCCCAACAGTTTCCCAATATAAGCACACAAGTAAGCAGTAAACTAAATAATTTCCATATACACATCCCTGATGTATATACTTCAGTACCACAACTACCCGACAGATATACCCCAAATTAAGTACTTTCATAATTACATGGTTTAAACATGTAAGTATGCAAGTAACCACAACTAC
Source organism: Saccharum hybrid cultivar R570 (assembly GCA_038087645.1). Lineage (NCBI taxonomy): Eukaryota > Viridiplantae > Streptophyta > Magnoliopsida > Poales > Poaceae > Saccharum > Saccharum hybrid cultivar. Next base: position 1,730,902 of record JAQSUU010000262.1, on the reverse strand, counting down.
TCTCCCCTAGACCGCCGGTTGGACAATCAGGCTCTCACAGCTCCCACTTACCAGAGCATCGAGGTGTTTGATCCATACATTACCACCCAAGAGGATGGTATCCATACAACATCACGCCGTATGGACGACGAAACAAAAACAAACAAGACCCCCAAGTTAGTCTTTTAATAAGCCACCTAAGAGTCCTTATTTGGGCTAAGGGATGTGATCACTGGCATACTTATAGAAATAATTTTTAGATTTTTAACACTTTTCGCAAACAAACCCTTTTGTTTTCAAATACATGTATGATGTGTTTAATATTGAATTTTGCTCCGGTACCAGCTGTTGCTGAGCCGCATTTCTAGCAGCAGTCACCTCAGCCAACTCGGCCCTCAACCTTTCCACCTCGGTGGGCTCAGGGCGTAGCTGTTGGCCGGACTTGAGGCGCGGTGGTGCGGTGGAACACGCGCGCGAGCTCGTCAGAGCAAGAGCGACAATGGCGGCTCGGTTCTCTCCGCTTGAGCGTGGAGAGAGCGAGAGAGGAGACAGAGGCGCGAGTGAGGTGGAGTGTGGCGTCGTGGCGCCCTTGAAGCCCTCGCAGCCTGACGGGTGGGGCCCCGGCCGGCGTACGGTCACCACCGCGTGCCCACGTGGCAGCACGGCCCTGCAACCGGTCGGCCATGATGTTCACTGAACATCGCCCGTTTGACAGAATCGGCGCCCGGAATGGTGACTGACAGAGCAAGTTTAACACCGATTATCTCCTAAGCCAGCTCGATTTAGCCGAAGCTAATAATACCAAATTGGTAGAGCTACATGAGGACTACAATTTTTTCAATTGGCTCAAGGACTGGTTTGGCCTGGTTGGTAAGTTACAAGTTGTCAAAGTGAGGTACAGTGAAACGATTTACAGCTCAACACTTAGTCAAAATGGCTAAGTCCCAAAACAGCTTCTAGGACTGACTTGTGGGCCATTTTTTACCATGTTCTGGTGCTTTTCATGAGATGGCCCTATTAGAACTTTTGTTCCTTATGAAATTCTCTACAACTTTGCTTAAGGTTGCTCCTCCATGCAAGATTTCTAAGCTGGACTTTTTAATTGGTCAAACCAGATCACTCTAGGGTCCAAACTTAGTCAACGACATTTGGAAGGGCAATTTGGTAATTTTGGTCAACATGAACATTGCTCCACTACTTACCCTAAATGTAATTAAGGTGTTATAAGACCTAATTACCACTCTACACATTGGTTGCACAAAATTCCTAGTGTCACATACTTTGAAACAAACAAATCAACATTTCACCCAAATGTTGCAAGCTCATGTTGCACATGTTGCATGAGTGTGTTGCATAGCACTTGCTCCTTATATTACACTCAAGTGGTTGGTATGTCTCAAAAGGAAGTTGCACATGTGGCACTTGGGTGTTGCACTACTCACTTCATAATTCACATGAAATATAAACACATGTTGCAATGTTTCAAAAGCATGTTTCACATATTATAAGCTCATGCATGAAATGAATGATGCTCACACTCTGGAATTAGATGATTAATGTTAATGCTTATGAAATGCAATGCACTTAAGGAAGCCAAACACCTGGGATGTTACAGCCCTCCCCCCTTATAAAAATCTCGTCCTGAGATTTGGAAAGTGTACCATTGTTGATAGAATTCCTTATAACCATCACGTAAATAGTCTTCTCGCTCCCACGTAGCATCACTCTCACTACCCTGATTACTCCACATTATTTTATACCACTTAACCACTCGACTTCTAGTTACCCGCTCTTGAGTGTCAATCACCCGGACTGGCTTTTCTTCGTAAGTTAAATCGGATTCTAGCCTGATATCTCCTAATGGAACTCTTTCTTCCAGAACTCGAAGACATTTCTTTAACTAGGATATATGGAAAACATCGAAAATGGCGCTCATTTCTGGAGGTAACTGGATCTTATATGCGACGGCACCACTCTTTCCTATGATCTGGAAAGGGCCCATGTATCTCGGTGCAAGCTTCCGCTTCACACCAAAACGTTGTACACTCTTCATAGGGGAACTTTCATATATACGAAGTCTCCAACTTCAAACTCGATCGGTTTTCTACGGCGATCAGCGTAACTTTTGTGTCTAGCTTGAGCTGCAGCCATATGGATTTTGATGGTACGAACTTGTTCCTCAGCCTCCTCGACAAAAGCAATACCATAATACCTTCTCTCGCCAGCTTCTATCAAATTTAGTGGGGTTCTACACTTACGACCGTACAATGCTTCGAATGGGGCCATCTTAATGCTCTCTTGGTAACTATTATTATACGAGAACTCAGCTAGAGGCAACCATTTTTCCCATGAACCCTTGGATGAAATAACACAAGCTCGTAACATATCCTCCAAAATTTGGTTGACTCGTTCAGTCTAACCTGATGTCTGGGGGTGATAAGCAGAGCTTCTCACTAACTTGGTTCCCAAAAGATGATGCAAGTGCTCCCAAAAACGAGTAGTGAACTGTGGACCACGGTCAGAAATGATAGTATGAGGTATCCCATGGAGCCGGACTATCTGATTGAAGTACAACTCAGCATAATCAGTAGGACGATAGTCTACTCAAACCGGAATGAAGTGAGCCGACTTGGTTAGGCGATCTACAATTACCTAGATAGAGTTATGGTTCTTGACAGTGGGAGGAAGTCCAACAATGAAATCCATGCTTATCTCTTCCCATTTCCAACCTGGGATAGAAAGTGGTTGAAGTAATCCAGCTTTCATGTGCACAGCCTTAACCCTACAGCAGGTGTCACACCTGGCAACATATGCAGCTATTTCTTTCCGTATTTTGGTCCACCAATAGTATGGCTTCAAATCATAATATATCTTATTGCTACCAGGATGGATGGACAACTTAGAGGAGTGTGCTTCAGACATGATCTGATTTCTAAGCTCTCGGTCCTTAGGCACAACTAACCTATCCTTAAACCATAGTACACCCTCTTCATCTACCCTGAAATGTGTAGTTTCTTGCTCTTTCATCTTACGCTTGATGTGGACTATACCAGTATCAGTCTTTTGAAGCTCGATAATTCTACTCTTGAGAGTGCAACTGATAGTGATGTTGTACATAATTGCTGGGTGTAGAAGGCGAGACAGATGAAAATCACTTTCAACTAATGAGTGGCAATGAGACTTATGGCTTAAAGCATCGACAACCACATTTGTCTTGCCAGGATGATAGTGCACTTGGAGATTATTATCTTTAATCAACTCAAGCCATCTTCTTTGATTCATATTCAACTCAGGTTGGGTGAAGATATATTTGAGGCTTTTATGGTCGGTATAGATGTTGCAAACATTGCCCAACAGGTAGTGTCGCTAGGCTTTCAAAGCATGAACAACTGCAGCGAGTTCTAAGTCATGCGTTGGATAATTCACCTCATGCTTCCGAAGTTGTCGAGAGGTATATGCAATTACTCGGCCTTCCTACATCAGAACACCTCCCAAACCTATGTCTGAGGCATCACAATACACATCAAAAGGTTTCTCGATATCCGGTTGCGCCAAAACCAGAGTCGAGGTTAGGAGAGTTCGCAGTTTGTGAAAAGCCGCATCACACTCAGGAGTCCAGACAAACCTGGTGTCTTTTTGCAGTAGCCGAGTCATTGGCTTGGCTATTTTTGAGAAATTTGGGATGAAGCGACGATAATAGCCAGCTAATCCAAGAAAACTCTGAACCACGTGAACCGAGATAGGAGCCTTCCAATTCAGTACTTCTTGTACCTTGGCGGGATCTACCATAATAACTCCATCGGACAACACATGCCCAAGAAAAGGTACTTCTTGAAGCCAAAATTCACACTTACTGAACTTTGCATATAGTTGATGTTCACGCAGTCTTGTGAGGACTATATGCAGATGTTTAGCGTGGTCTTCCTCATTTTCAGAATATATCAGGATGTCATCAATAAATACCACCATAAACTTGTCCAATTCGGGCATAAACACCGAATTCATCAAGTACATGAAGTGTGCGGGGGCGTTGGTCAAGCCGAATGACATAACAAGATACTCATAAAGACCGTATCTGGTAGAGAAGGTTGTCTTTGGAACATCTTCCGGGCGGATTTTAATTTGATGGTAGCCAGATCTTAGATCGATCTTGGAGAAAACTTTAGCTTTAGACAACTGATCGAACAAGATGTCGATGCGTGGTAGAGGATACTTATTTTTGACAGTGACTGCATTTAGAGGTCTATAATCTACACACATCCACAACGACTGATCCTTCTTCTTTACAAAGATAGCAGGACATCCCCACGGAGACAAACTAGGACGAATCAGCCCCTTCTTCAAAAGTTCATTCAACTGCACCTTAAGTTCAGCTAGCTCATTTGGAGGCATCCTATAGGGTCTCCTAGAGATAGGTGCCGTGCGAGGCAACAACTCGATTTTAAACTCCACATCCCGATCCGGAGGCATTCCTGGCAAATCATCGGGAAAAACATCAGGAAACTCACTCACTACGGGAATATCAGCTAATGTCTTCGCTTGCACCGCATGAACTTCCCTAGAAAGGTCAATTTGCCTAGGAAGTTGCACTAGAAAACCTTTCTGATCCGTAGGATCTCTTAGCATAACTACCCGGGTGGATGTATCAATGAGTACCCCATTCTGACTCATCCAATTCATGCCCAAAATAACATCTATGCCTAATCCAGGCAAAACCACTAAGGTAAGTGAGTACTTTCGTCCTTCTATTTCAAACTCTAGATCTCTTACTACTTGATTTTTGGAAATATTCCCACTCGCCGCTCTAATGCAATAACCCCCATCTTCAACAGTATGCAATTTGTGTGCAAACTTCAATGCAAACATAGGACTGATAAAGGAATGCGAAGCACCTGAATCAAATAGCACCACTGCAGAATATTGGTCAACTAGGAACTTACCAGCAGTGACTACCTCACCAGATGGAATTTCTTCAATACTATTATAATGAACATTCCCCTGACGACCACCTTGATGGGTATTCTTCTTAGGATATGGACAATTCCTAGACCAATGACCTAGTTTGTTGCAGTTCCAGCAAGGCATGTTTCTGGGAGGGACACTAGAACTGCCTTGACCAGAGCTACCCTTTGGCAGAGACACTGTTTAAGCTTTGCAAAACCCAGTCTTTACTGGCACCTTCTTTTGTGGGGGACGGAACTTAGCACTTATGGCAGGAGGGCGAGGAGGAGCCCTCGGGGCAGCTGGAGCTCGAGACTGTGAAGCGCCTGCCTCAAGTGCCCTCTTGCGGCTCTTAGAAGCAACATAGATAGAGTTATTGTTCTCTTGAGTCAGAGCATCACTGATAAAATCATTGAAAGTAGCACATTTGCTAGTGCCCATGGTTTTCATCAGCTTTGGACCGAGGCCACGCTTGAAGCTAGCAATCTTCTTAGCCTCAGTATCAACAAACTCAGTTGCATACCTCGCAAGGTTGTTAAAGGCTTGCAGGTATTCTGTCAAACTCTTATTGCCTTGGTTTAACCTCATGAACTCAGTGTGCTTCATAGCCATCAAACCTGGAGAAATGTAGTTCCCACGGAAAGTCGTTTTAAACTAGTCCCAAGTGATCGGGACATTCGGAGGCAACGTGGAGCGGTAGTGACTCCACTAGATACCAGCCGGGCCATGCAGTTGGTGAGAAGCATATTCAGTCTTTAGCTCCTTAGTCAGACAAAGCAGACGAAACTTCTGCTCAATGGTATTGAACCATTCTTCAGTTTGTAGAGGTTCCTCCACCTCCTTAAAGAGTGGGGGCTTGGTATCCAGAAACTCCTTGAAATCACTATGCTGGTTTGGTGCCGGTCCCTGATGACCCTGGCGAGCATCCCGGTCGACTAGCTGGCGCATAGCTTCAGCTAACATGCGCTGACCTTCAACCACCGTTTGCATTAATTCTGCCGGAGTGGGTGGTGGAGGAGGGGGTGGCTGTTCCTCATCCTCAATGCCACGACCACGACAGAGGTTGTACGCCATCTGCAAAATGCATAGCCAATGAGCACTGACGCTGTGGGAAATTTGTAGATGAATGGTGTAAATATGCCAACTGATTTCATTAAAAATGAATTCAAAAACAATTGAGGCACAGTAATTCATCACAACCACATGAACCCATCAAGTGCATCAATTGACGTAATTATGCGATGGTCATCACAACAAGATATCTTTAGATGAAAAGATGAAATTTATTAAAGGCTCGCATGTAGGGAGCACAAACGTGACTGGACAGGTTACATTGATATCACAGAATTTTGACCTTTCGTAACGGGTGTCCGGATTCACTCTAAGCTTCTAGCCAACTATGAAGGCTAACCAAGAAATGACCACAAGGAGACATCACATCGGTAGGGTTCCATGGTGGATCATGACTAGCCACCTCGATACCAGCGCGTGCCAAGAAGCACAACCTTATGTCGCGCACCACAGGAGGCCCTCGGTTTCATCGCGGCACCGAAGGGTGCTAATTGTGACACCATCACCGAACACAACACAATACGACATCCAATTGTGACTGAAATTTAACACGTTCAAACTAACATCCAGGATACATAGGGTTCAATGTTACATACCAAAAGCTAAGTTATTACAAAGCCTCACTCCCACACAAGGAGGACACAAAAGATAACTTCAGCATCATAGCTACGCGATGACTACTCTAAGCATCGTCCTCGGAGTCGGTGTCGAAGATCTCCCCGCCATCCTCGTCACTAACAGGCTCTAACTCCTCATCATCATCTTGTTCTTCTTCTTCTTCTTCTTCTGCGGGAACATCCTGTGGTCCATTGACCTCCACGCCGTCATCATCTTTAGCCATGAAGACTCTAGAGCCCATCTCCTCATCCTCGTTATTGTCATGAGGAAGCAGAGGATTGAGCTGGTTGTTGAGGCGGTGCACTTCCTCATGAAGATTGTCATTGTATTCTTCTGCAGCTTCAATCCATTGCTCAAGCTCCACCTGACGAGCTCTTAGGACGTTCTCTTCGTGCCAGGCTTCATCCCGCTGGTTCATCACTTGGACCAGCATGCGCTGACAGTTGCGATTTGCCACAGTCAACCTCTGGACCGCAAGTGTCTCCTGATCTCTGTCATGTATCACTTGCTCCAGCTGTTGCTGAGCCGCATTTCTAGTAGTAGTCACCTCAGCCAACTCGGCCCTCAACCTTTCCGCCTCGGTGGGCTCAGGGCGGGGCTCACGTGGAGCGAGCTAGTGACAAGGTGCCCTGCCCCTAGTGGACTTGCAAGCGGTCCTCTTGGTGCGAGCCATCTGTAGCAACAAGATATGACTTACAGTGATGATAATTTAGGGGATACGAAATTTAATTTAGTCGGGACCAACAAAATTTTTAAGGAGGGAGTAAAATGCAATGTATGACATGAATTAAACATGATGCATGCACATTTCGTATGCCCTCTCACCCTAGTAGAATCATAAACTTCTAACGCTAGGCGGTGGCATACACACGTTCTCTCATATAGGCGAAACTATCGGTCTACTCGTTTGCGCTGTTAGTGTACCTACAGAAAATCTCAATTTAGCCCAACAGTTTCCCAATATAAGCACACAAGTAAGCAGTAAACTAAATACTTTCCATATACACATCCCTGATGTATATACTTTAGTACCACAACTACCCGACAGATACACCCCAAATTAAGTACTTTCATAATTACATGGTTTAAACATGTAAGTATGCAAGTAACCACAACTACTCTCCCCTAGACCGCCGGTTGGACGATCAGGCTCTCACAGCTCCCACTTACCAGAGCGTCGAGGTGTTTGATCCATACATTACCACCCAAGAGGATGGTATCCATACAACATCACACCGTATGGATGACGAAACAAAAACAAACAAGACCCCCAAGTTAGTCTTTTAATAAGCCACCTAAGAGTCCTTATTTGGGCTAAGGGATGTGATCACTGGCATACTTATAGAAATAATTTTCAGATTTTTAACACTTTTCGCAAACAAACCCTTTTATTTTCAAATACATGTATGATGTGTTTAATATTGAATTTTGCTCTAGTACCAGCTGTTGCTGAGCCGCATTTCTAGCAACAGTCACCTCAGCCAACTCGGCCCTCAACCTTTCCACCTCGGTGGGCTCAGGGGGTAGATGTTGGCCGGACTTGAGGCGCGGTGGTGCGGTGGAACACGCGCGCGAGCTCATCGGAGCAAGAGCGGCAATGGCGGCTCGGTTCTCTCCGCTTGAGCGTGGAGAGAGCGAGAGAGGAGACAGAGGCGCGAGTGAGGTGGAGTGCGGCGTCGTGGCGCCCTTGAAGCCCTCGCGGCCTGACGGGTAGGGCCCCGGCCGGCGTACGGTCGCCACCGCGCGCCCACGCGGTAGCACGGCCCTGCGGCCGGTCGGCCACGATGTTCACTGAACATCGCCCGTTTGACAGAATCGGCGCCCAGAATGGTGACTGACATAGCAAGTTTAACACCGATTATCTCCTAAGCCAGCTCGATTTAGCCGAAGCTGATAGTACCAAAATGGTAGAGCTACATGAGGACTACAATTTTGTCAATTGGCTCAAGGACTGGTTCGGCCTGGTTGGTAAGTTACAAGTTGTCAAAGTGAGGTACAGTGAAACGGTTTACAGCTCAACACTTAGTCAAAATGGCTAAGTCCCAAAATAGCTTCTAAGACTGAATTGTGGGCCATTTTTGACCATGTTCTGGTCCTTTTCATGAGATGACCCTATTAGAACTTTTGTTCCTTATGAAATTATCTACAACTTTGCTTAAGGTTGCTCCTCCATGCAAGATTTCTAAGCTGGACTTTTTAATTGGTCAAACCAGATCACTCTAGGGTCCAAACTTAGTCAACAACATTTGGAAGGGCAATTTGGTAATTTTGGTCAACATGAACATTGCTCCACTACTTACCCTAAATGTAATTAAGGTGTTATAAGACCTAATTAGCCACTCTACACATTGGTTGCACAAAATTCCTAGTGTCACATACTTTGAAACAAACAAATCAACATTTCACCCAAATGTTGCAAGCTCATGTTGCACATGTTGCATGAGTGTGTTGCATAGCACTTGCTCCTTATGTTACACTCAAGTGGTTGGTATGTCTCAAAAGGAAGTTGCACATGTGGCACTTGGGTGTTGCACTACTCACTTCATAATTCACATGAAATATAAACACATGTTGCAATGTTTCAAAAGCATGTTTCACATATTATAAGCTCATGCATGAAATGAATGATGCTCACACTCTGGAATTAGATGATTAATGTTAATGCTTATGAAATGCAATGCACTTAAGGAAGCCAAACACCTGGGGTGTTACAAATGTATGAGCAGGTTTATCTGTCTAGATAATTTCATCGATAATCCAGAATTGTTATTCAGGAGTGCTAGAGCCAAGCTAAAGAGAGTTCAAGCAAAAACATCATCATCTCAGCTTGAAGCTCCACTCTCTGATTCAGAAGGCCAACCAAGCATATTTTGGAACTTAACACCAGAGTTCGACGCTATGGCAAATAAGTCACTCCATGAGTTCTCAGCTCCAATTACATCTAACATTCGGACTGGACCTGCGGCAGAGATTGAGCAAAACTTTGAGCTAAAGCCGGCGTTGATCAACATGGTGTAAGCTAGCCAGTTTTGTGGGAAGGCACATGAAGATGCTAGTGCTCATCTCCAACACTTCTTGCAGATTTGCAGCACTTTCACCATCAAGGGTGTCCCTAGAGATGCCAAACTACTTCGCCTCTTTCCATTCTCACTCTTAGGGAGACCGAAGTAGTGGTTCTATGCAAATAAGGAGAAGAATACTACGTGGGCACTCTGTTTCACCAATTTTTTTTGGCAAAGTTCTTTCCCATGGGCAAGACAAATGCTCTTTGTGGGAAGATATCAGGTTTTCAGCAGCAACATGATGAGTCAGTCCTAGAAGCATGGGAGCACTTTCAAGATTACATCCTAGAATGTCCTTATCATGGAATGGAGAATTGGCTACTTATGCAGACCTTCTATCACGGGCTCACCAATAGCACCCATGAGATTATGGATGCTACCGCTGGAGGAGCATTTTTATCACTTACAATCAATCAAGCCACAACTCTTGTGGAAAAGATGGCGTCCAACCAAGGTTGGAACGAAGAAAGAACTCAAACCCGCAAGAGAGGTGGAGGTATGCACCAGTTGAAGGAGGTGGACATGCTGGACCTACTTATGAAGAGGCTTGATGAGAGAGCCAGAGAGAAGAAGGAAGTCATGCACATTCATGATTCCCGCATGACTTGTGAAGAGCGTGGAGACACTAGGCATTTAGGAAGCAGTTGCCCAGAGCTACAAGAGGATGTGAACTACCTCAACAATAATAGCAACTACTATCGTCCTCAACAGAATCAAGGTTGGAATCAGCAGCAGAGGCCTAACTACTCAGGTAACTACTCAGGTAATTATCAAGATAATAATTCTTTCAATCAACCACCTTTAAGAGAGTTAGTGCTTAATCAAGGAAAATTAATGGATAGCCTATCCTAGAAATTGGCATCCAATGATAAAACGCTAGAAACAATTAATAATAGAATGTATAATTTCTCTACTGCCATTAAGAATCAGCTGAGTTTTAATAAGATGCTAGAATCTCAGTTGCAACAGCTTGCCAATATTGTTCCTGCTAACCAAGGTAAAATTTTGGGCAACCGGAAGATCTAGAAACTGCAAATCTTGTAGACATATTTAATGTAGGAAGTTATTGGAGTGACCCTATCTCCAAAGGATGGAACGACAAGACTCTATCGATTAAGAAATGTAATCTAGGAAGACCTGTCATCCCGATCTCCATTGGAAGCGTGAACTTTAATGAAGCTATCTGTGACTTCGGTGCAAGCATCAATATCATGCCTAAGGTAATCTATGACAAAATGTTTAATTATCCTTTATTGTACACAACCATGTGCTTGCAGCTTACAGACCAGTTACTTTGCTACACCAAGGGAATTCTAGAAGATATATGTGTATGAGTGGGCAACTCGTATGTTCCTGCAAACTTTGTAGTAATAGAGACAGGTGGTGATGAGAAGTCGCCCATCATTTTGGGACGACCGTTCTTGAACACCGCTGGAGCTATCATATACGTCAACACTACCAAGATCTGTTTCAACATCAAAGGCAAGAGAGAGACCTTCTTCTTCAAGGACAAAGTGTTGCAGTTCCCTGCACACCCTCAACATTCCTATGAGCCAAGGAAGAAGAACAATTGGAGGAACAAGAACAAGAATAGGAAGCCACAACAGACAGAGTCAGTGAGAATGATCACTGCAGTCCACAGAGAGCATGATCATCAGCTCAAGTCCCCATATCTACTCAAGAGAGACGACCCAGCTGTTCCAACCATTGAATGCACAATCAACAGAAGTTCCTTTCAGAAAGCTGTCTGTGACACTGGATCGGGTGTCAACATAATGGCCAAGGTAACTTATGAATATCTATATGGTACTATGCCTTTAGACCCAACCTATGCGCAGCTGCAGATGGCGGACCAATCATTTCGCTTCGTGAACGGAATAGCGAAGAACGTCCCTGTGCAAATTGATGACCACTTCATCCTGACTGACTTTTTAGTCATCGATATGGGAGAAGATGAGTATGATCCACCAATCATCCTAGGAAGACCATTCCTAAGCACTACCAAGGCTATCATTTACATTGCAACAGGAGAAGTACATTTCCAATTTCCCTCAAAGAAGGTACGCTGTTATTTCAATAATAATTATATAGTTGATGAAGAACCCAAGAAGAACAGAATCAGAAGAAGGCGTCGCAACCGCACCCAGAAGAATCAGATCCCTAAGGATGGATGGGCTGACTATCAAGGAGAAGTATCAATATATGAAGATCGATATCCTAAAGAAAAGATTTATCTTGAGAAGGGAGTTGTACCCCCAACAGAAAGTGAACCAGTTACCATGGAGAATAAAGAAGAGAAGATAGTGCAACCAACTCATTCCTCAAAGTCAACCTCCCCAACAAAACAGGTATGGAAGGTAAAGGTAAATTCAAAGTCAGATTCAGCACAGTTAGAGACATCACTCGATCCATTGAGGTGCCCCAGAATGACTAGAGCAAATAAGAGGTTTTGTTCGGAGAACCCAAATCACCGAACGCCACGCCAAGAGGTAACTTGGTAGTTATCAATATTTTCCTTTTTAGTTTTACATTTAATCTTTCGCATCATATTTACTTTCTTCATTATATGTTTAGTTATATTTTATTTCTACTAGAAAAGAAAATAAATATGTCTTGCATTGCATTATAAAACTGCTAAGCCCCATGAAAATAAATTTGTGGCATAGAACCCATAAGTCTACTTGTTGTGGTAGCATAAAAATAAAATAAAGAAGCATTCGTCATTTTATTCCTTGCATTATATAAAAATATAAAAATATGGTACAAGAGATCCTACTAGAAAAGATACATCTGTTAAGAGGTTCTAGACGCTCAAGGCTTAGAGGTTTATCACTCACACTTAATCAAGTTCCACAAGCTTTGTTGTCTATTTGAGCTTCATAGAATTTGAAGGATCAAGGAAAGTAAACAGACAAAAAGGACAATCTGTTTCCTGTCGGAGCACTGTCTCAACAATCATCATCATAAGCACTATGATAAGGGGAAGTACACCTTCATTGTCTGTCAAGCAAGACTATATCAACATTCAGCTTGGGGGAGAGCATCCCCTATGTATCCAGCTAAGTATCTTTCTACCTACCTATTTATTTTTGTTTTGATATATGAAATACAATAAAAAGATGCATAACTTATAGAAACCTAAATAAATGTCTTTATATATATATATGTTTTCTATATAATCTTTAAGTTTAATAAATATAGAAGAGTGTGCTAAGTTTCATCTTTCTAAGTGAACCCCTAAAATAAACTCTTATATGGAAATGATGAATAGTTGCTCTACGATAATTCCTTTCAAGTACCTAGTTTTTAGCCTTGAACTTTTCTGAGTTTTGGATACAATTGTTTTGATTTAAGATTTACTCTAAACCTAAAACTTGTGGGTAGCAAATGCTTGATCTAAGTCTAGCTAGTTTACAGATATGATATGGGAAGGTTTTGAGCTGCTATCTATCATGTTCCTAGAGATACTAGAGTTCTGGAGAATTTATCTTTTGAAAACTAACTTGCTACAAGATGAGTTCCTGTATGACGAGAGTTTAAAATCCTACCATAGCCATATACATGCTTGTAGATTAGGATGCCTTACATTCATATTTAATATTTATGAGCATTGAGTATGGTCAGGCTGTGTCGATCCTTAGGAACTGGTCATGCGGTTAAAATCGAGATCCACCTATACACTCTACCTATACATGCTGCTTCTACCCTAGAAGTACACATCTATATCCATATCCACCCATATATATACACCTATATATTCTGCTTCTACCCTGGAAGTATGAATCCATATTCAGATCCACCTTAGAAAATAGTTCTACTCTTACATTGGGAGTGAACTGCAAAAAATATTTCTATTATCTATTTTATCCCTTGCTAGCCAATAAAGCTCCAAATATCTAGTTATGCTACCTCTTGTTATTGTGTTCTAAAAGAAGCTTGGGTATTCAATGAAAAAAAAGAAGAAAAGAATAAAAGAAAAGAAAGAGGACAAATGTCCCACTCAGAAATAAAGAGAGATATAGAAGCCCAAATTCTTCTCAAATTCTTTAAGTTTTCTAAGAGAGGTATATGAGAAATTTTCTCGAATGAGTTAAGTATTCACCATCATCATTCCTTTACCCCTTAAAACCACTTCTATTCCATTTACCATTTACAACCATCTACCATATAGCCCAAGACACATGCATATCTTGATTTGACTTTATGACTCGTTCCTTTGGATCCATAGTTTTAATTATGCAATATATGTTTCGTTGTCTCCCCACCTATGAGCTCCACATAAGCCTATTAGAAGTAGGGTGAGAGAGAGAAGGCATAATGTTACTATGCTACCAAAAATACCACATATTTTGAGAGGAGAGAAAAGTCATACACCATAAATGCCTTAGAGAGGATCTAGAAATACCACAAAGGAGAGACTTGGAAGGGTCATACACAGGAATCTCTGAGTTTTATTTTGAAAATCTTGCAAAACTCCGGAATAATAGTTGATCAAAGAGCTTGAAACATGGCACTTGACTTGACCGTTATGTCTTTCAACTACTCAAGACCCAAGTGACGGTTACAAGCCCCATGGTGGAAGGTAATATGAGTAAGTTTTTCATCAGAATAGTTCACTCTAATCTGGAGGAGAGTTCTTGTTTGAACGCATGTGTACCTGTAAGGCATGAAAGTATTGTAGCAACTCCTGATCCATCACTGAGTCTATCTTTGCTCAGGGACGAGCAAAAGGTAAGATTGGGAGAGTTTGTTGACAGTAGATAAGTATCATTTTTAACCATTAACATAGCATGAGAAATGATCTAAATACAAATACTATCAGATATAGGGGTTACGTTGACAGAATTCCACGAGTTTTGGTGAATATCTATTTCTGCATGGGGTTATCAGGAAATAAGTAAAGGAGACCCATATGTCAGATTTACATAGAGACAATGGGGCTATACATAACTTTTCTGTAATATTGAAGATACAAGAAGACTCTAGAAACAAACGGGAGATGAAACAGGCCCACAGTAGGGGTGCCCGCCCCTCTCCCTTGGGCGCCCGCCCCCCTCTGGTGGCCAATCACGATCAACCTCGCGGATTATGCCTCCACCGCCTTTGAGGATCAATAATAATCGTTTATCAAGGTTGGTTTGATTCAAGGGCTGTGGTGCTTCCTAAAGGGCTATATAAGCAAGGCCCCTGGCCCCAAGAGAAACCCTAATTTCGAGCCAACACAAGAAGTAATTCATTATTCAGAGAAGCCCTAGAGCTACTATCTCAATTAGATCTCTAGTTTAGCATAGCTACATAGGATTAGAATTATAAGGAGCCAAGCATTGCTTGATTTCCGGATCTGTCGGAGAATACTTGATAATTCTCTCCTACTTTTGTATTTGTTCTTATGTTATATTATCTAGTTCATCATTTATATGAATATGACTTTAGTCTATTCTATCATATTGGATATGACTTTGCTCTATTTGCTTATGTTCTCAATTATATTGTTTCTAGTCTACTTTGATTATATGCTTGGCATAGTTCGATCAGATTTATATTCAAGTATAGGATTGTATAGCGCTTACTTATTGATATAATGGGTAAGTGGTAAACATTATGTAGGCGTGGTGCCTATACCGTATTTACATGCGATTGTACCCTATATTCCGGATCGTGTGGTAGATCGCGGGAGTGACAGTCCTGTTGAGTCCTCTGTAGTCCACCTCCCAAGTATAGGGCAGGCAGAGCACAACTATTACAGGAAAGTTATGGCTATGTTCTATATCTTTCTTAGTAATATCACTATGCATAGATATAACATGTTCTTGCCATGATTGCCAAGTGTAATTGCACTAATCATCGTATGCTTTGACTTTATAGTTAGAATAACTTAGGATTATCCCGATAATTCGTCCTAATCCATGCTAGTGCTATATATCTAGAGTAGCCTATTGAGATGTTTATCATTATATGGCTATGTGCTTACCAGTTATCTTTATTATCATTCATATATTATTTATCTTGTGATACTTACCCTGTATGAGAAGAGAGATAAAGACATGGTTATGCTCTCCATTAGCATATGCAGTATTTCTCATTATTCATTATCCTTAGCATTCCTTCCCAGTGGTAAAATATAAATAACGATACCTGGTTTACTCCTGGTTAAAATGCTACATCGGTATTATCTGTGCGCTTACTGATTTCATATTTATTTCTAGAGGAGCATTTGCATTTATTTAATACCATATTTCTAGCGTCATGCTGGGGATGACAACCTAGCTTAAGTGACGTTAAGAAATGCCAACAGTAACACAAAGACTGTCGTCGCGGATGTTGTTGTACAATTCACGCACGAGAAGCCGTTGCGTACATCTGTCGTTCGATCTGAGATGAACGTTTGTGATTCTCGTTTGATTTTAGTCAACAAGGTCAACACTCGAACCAGTAAGCCCTCGATCACCCATACAATTGATGCATGCCACGTTACCGGTCAAACGTCATATTTAAACCTAATTTCTTAATCGGTCAAATTCTCAAGCACTTGTTTAGCCAAAAATCCTTTTCAATCATCTTTGTCTAAATCTTTATTTAGACCAATCTTTATCCATATCATACTCTCACCATGTATCACATTGTAGTCCTTGAACAAAATAGCCAACGTTTCCATTGTAAACTCAATTTCCTTTCTCTCTTTTTCATATATATTTCCTTTGTCTATATGATTAATCCTTGCACGCGACAATCAGTTCAGCAAGCAAAAACAACCAGCACGTCACCAATAATAGCAGCAGCTAATAATTAATTTCTCTCTCTCTCCCTTTGACGTGGATCACATGCAAGGCTGAACTACGATCCGTCGTCAAACCTGCCCATCAACATGTGTTTGCCTGTTCCTCTCCATCCATCTCAGGACACCTCGCCTGATCGCCTTGCAGCCATGAACGCCCACACTAGCTCACATAAGTGCTTCTCTTATCAGCACCTATTTCCACCATCTTTCTGTTGACGGTTGTTAACGTCAAATATAAACCGTTGATATGACATGTTTTTATCCTTAAAATCAATCACCAACATAAGTATAGCGGTTTAAACTAAGTATTTCTACGAGTTTTGGTGATTCTGTTAATGCAGGATGGCTTGTCCATGCTATCTCAACAAATTAAGTTTATCTGCAACAAAACCGACTCCACTGGACTCCAATCCATCGTACAAGAGTTACCGACGAAGATCGACGGCAGAGGAGACCAAGGGGTTCGGCCGACCTATTGGTGGGGTTGGCCGACCCCTTGTCCCCACCTTTTGGCCTCCCGCGATTCGAGGATCCTCCACCGCCTTCTAGGATCAAGCTCTTGTATCTTTACGTTCATATCTTGTGAGACTTCATTATTAGTATATCATATTCTTATCTATATGGTTATGTATACTTTGATTATATGCTTAGTATAGTCGAAGTTATCTTTATGTTCATGCGTAGGATCGCAGAGCGCTTGACCCATTTGATCGATCGGGTTTAGTAGCCAAACTTGTGTAAGTGTGGTGCTTATACATTATTTTGCCTGCGGATGCACCCTGCATTCCAGAACGTGTTGTAGATCGTGAAGGTGACAGTCTCCTTGATCCTCTGTAGTCCACCTCCCATCTGTAGGACTAGTAGGACCTGTGTCACGACGGAGGAAGTTATATTTCTGCTATGCTCCTCCTTAGAGATGTCCCTTATGCATAAACGTAAAGTTAATCTTTGCTATAATAAGTATGTATGCCATTGTATTTCTATAACTTTGTAATAAGAATATCATAAGAATATATCTCACCCGTTGTTCTCCCGAGTTAACTAGTTTGCTTATCTTTATGGATGTTTCCTCCGTATGTCATTAGATAATAATTCCTATCATTACACTTACTAAATGAAGTTTGTAGATCTCAAAAAAAGTTATGAAACATTGTAGTTGACCACTTTTTTATTTGAATTTATCTTGTCATGCAAAATTACGTTTGAAATTCAAAATTTTAAAATTCAAATTTTTCAAAAGACCTCGGATGGAAAAACTTCCTAAATGAAGTTTGTAGATCTCGAAAAGTTATGAAACATTGTAGTTGACCACTTTTTCAATTGAATTAATCTTGTCATGCAAAACTACATTTGAAATTCAAAATTTTAAAATTTGAATTTTTCAAAAGACCTCAGATGGAAAAACTTTCTATATGAAAAATGTAGTGCTCAAAAAGTTATGAAACTTTGTAGTTGACAACTTTTTGATTTGAATTCGTTTAGGGCCTCAAACAATCAATTTTCACTTGTTTTAGTATAATATTTGAGTAACCGAAACGACATATAGACATATGTGAGTGTGTAGTGCATGTGGCAGAGGAGGTATCGCGTGAGGGAAAGGTCACGAGTTCGAATCCCGCCGACCGCGTAGCCGCGAATTTTGCGCGAAAAATGACGCGACTTGCGACTTCGACGGAGACAGGCGCTGGCCAGTGGGCCCCTCCCCCGATTAAAAAAAATTTAGGTTTTTTTCGTATTTTTTTATTTCGTGCTTTGCCGAGCGTCGGGCTCTCGGCAAAGGCTTTGCTGAGTGTCCGATAAATGGCTCTCGGCAAAGAAGTCTTTGCCGATCGGATTTTTGCCGAGGACGCTTTGCCGAGAGCTCCGCTCGGCAAAGACTTTGCCGAGGACCTTAGAGGGGCCCTCGGCAAAGCAGCCAGCTCCGGTAGTGTCTGATTTCATTTTTATCTATGTCTACTTGTGATTGGCCGATTGCCAGATTCGAAGCTTTCTGGTCACAACCCTCGACCTTCTACGTGAACAGCTGTTGCCGTAGGACATATTCCTCGCTGCCGATCATACCTACCGACGACGACCATATATAGCAGGGCCGTTGTTGATCGATCCGACTGTTATTGAAAAAAAAGAGTGCCTCTAGAATAAAACTATTTATGTAGCCCTGACAGGGTGACGACACAGCAAAAGCTAAACATAATAACATATCAAGCTATGAATGAAGAATGCTAAACAATAAATATAATAGACGACATCAAGCTGAATAGACAAAAGAAAATTGAAGGGGAAATAAATTAAGTAAAACAACAGGCCAGCTCCTCTCGATCACACCCAGCTAGCAACATATACGGATATACGTACCATGCATGCGCACCAGCTCTCTTTGGATCAAAGCAAGCATGTATGTGCATATATGGATTCAACTGCAAAGCAGATCTATATCACATGTCACAACTCAAAAGACGTTGCTGGCCTGCTCCATGCAACGCACGTCCTGCAAGTTCTGATAGGCGTCGCCCCGGTCCCCGGCAACGACGACGAGTGGCTCGCAGAGGTAGGTGGCCCGACGCGTCACGTTGAACCCGGAGCGCAGCTCGGTGACGAGGACGCCGTCCACCCGCATCGTCACGTCGGCGATGGCGGCGCCCGTCCGACCGTACAGCATGTCGAACCAGAACTCGGCCATCGTCAGGCGACGCTTCTCTCTCACCTCCTTCAGCATGTCCACCTTCCCCAGCTGGTCCAAAGCCGTGTCTATTAGGAAGAAGTAGATGATGCTGTCGGGCTCCGGACGCGGCGACAGCGGCGACGTGCTGTTGTCGAAGAGGTAGACGGTGATGTTGAGGTAGTACATGCGGGCGCGGCCGCTGGGGTTCCTGGCACGGAGGTCCAGCTAGAACAAGAGAGTTGGCTCCGGCGGCGGCGGCTGGGTCTGTGGCGCCGGCCGCGCGAACATGGCGCCTCCGATGACTGACAGCGACAGAGACTCCGGGCGGAGAACAATCTCGATGGCGTTGACGATGACGGAGATGATGAGCACGGCCACCACGGAGGCCACGGCGTATCTCGCTGCATCTATCCACCGGAATCGTGATCTCTTCTGGACTTCGCTCTCGCCATCAGCTTCCATGCATATACCTATAGGCTATAGCTCTCCAGCTATCTGAGCAGGCTGCTGAGATCGCCTACCTATTTATACATACAGAAGTTGAAGGTGAACAAATAACCTCACTTCTCGTGTGTGCATATAGACTGAAGACAAGACAGAGAGATCTCCTATATAATCCAGCCCAGGTCCCAGGGATAGATGGAAGCAAAGGACAAGTTAAACCTGCATAGTGAACCGGAAATGACAAAATAACTGAAGAATATTCAACTTTATTTTTCAAAGTCTCTCAACTTCCTGTTCCTGAACTTGCTCATTTCTCTGATTTTGCTTTAAGATTGATAAATCTATGCTTTCTGAAAGAGCTATGAAAGCATAATGAAACAGTCGCAGGTTATATAAAATTAAGTATTGCTTCTCGTCTAAGCTATTGCTAGTTATATAGTACTAAGTTCTTTAGTTGCTTCGCTCCGCAACACGGTCTTTTAGCACCTAAGGCATGTGGTCCCTTACTGTACACCATTGGATACACATAGAGATGCATCTCCGTACGCATCCAATGGCACATAACAAAAGAGCATGTGCTCTTAGAGGTAGATTTTACTTTCTCGATCCGTGGGTGTGAAGACAGCCAAGATACCATATGGACACAGTACACCTATCTAACCCATAGATGGAAGCAACGGACAAGTTAAAAGATGCATGTTCAGTTGGATGTTACAAAATCAATGAGGAATATTACTTATTTAACTTTATTGAAGAGTAAGCAGAATCTGCAGATATGCTATGAACTTTTTAAGGGTGTGATTGTATAGATAATAATAAATATGAAAGAGACACATATGATAAGAGCATTAGACTACTCGAAAAGAAAAGGTATGGAAGAAAAAAAAAAGCAAGGGTGAGAGAAACTTGCAGTCTTGATTAAGGACCACACTCGGTAGTTGCTCATTTTGGTGCGAGATATGGGGCCAAAAATTCAGAGCATGGATGATATACTTTTAAGAAGTCCATTGTCGTTTAACCTCCTAGCTAGTTATATATATAGCATTCTGATTTTCAATCTTGAACTATGAAACCTGATACTGGATGCTCTTTAACTGTTAAAACTAGACAAAATTGGTCCTTTCACTACTGGAGACGGCCTCAGGCCCATTAACCCTCAGCAAAGGCTTTGCCGAGGGCGGCCCTCGGCAAAGAGCTCTCGGGGAATTTTGAGTCGGCGAAGAGGGCCTTTGCTGAGGGCCTTTTATCGGGCACTCAGCAAAGCCTTTGCCGAGGGCCATGGCGGCACTCGACAAAGAAAAGTAGCCGTCACGGCGCCAGCTCCATGGACGGCGTCTTTGCCGAGGGCCGTCTCCGTGGGCCCTCAGCAAAGAATTATTCTTTTTTAAAAAAAAATCTTTGCCGAGGGCTTCCCCACGTGCCCTCGGCAAAGAAATTTTAATTTTTTTTTTCTCCAAAAATCTTTGCCGAGGGCCTCTACTACCCATGGTGCTCGGCAAATAAATTTTGCAGAATTTTTTCAAAAAATCTTTGCCGAGGGCAATAGTAAAGGCCCTCGGCAAACGACCCTTCTTTGCCAAGGGCCTTGGTCATTTCCCTCGTCAAAGAGGCAGAAATTTATTTTTGTTTTGTTTTTTGCATTCCATCGACACAAGCATTTCATATATATATATATATATATATATATATATATATATATATATATATATATATATATATATATATATATATATATATATATCACACAAAACCCATTTTCTCACAATATATCACAACCATAATTGTGAACCATAAATCACAATATATTACAACGACAAGTCACATATTCATCATCATTCACATGTTTATTACCACAATTTCATCAAATCCAAGCACAAGTCACAACCATAAACCACATATCACGGTAAAGTCCAACCACATCACCTAGCACGAGTCCTCATCAAGCTAGCCTATGAGACGATGGTGAAGGAAAGGCGGGATCACTGGTGATGCATTAGCGGGATTATTGGAACCCGCGGATTGAGGCTGCACAAAGGAGCAGAGTTTGCATATGTGAGTAATCCGGGAAAACAGTTTTGGAACTTAGAGATTGCATCTATTAATCTAGGAATACAAAAAGATTAGACTCAATTGAAAATTTCGGCAGCACCCCCTGCACGGGGAGGTTTCCTAAACCTGCAAGAAAGAACGGCACGAAGGTCGATATCCACAACGACACGAACGCCAACATCCACAATGGCACGAATGCCGACAATCACAACAGCACGAAGGCCGACATACATGCAAAGCACAAGCGAGAAGTGAACTTTCATACTTACAGGAGTAGCTATAGGAGTAGGAAGTGGAGGAGCTGACAAATGCACAGGTACACCCGTCGCTTGCCCAAGACTTTGCATGATCAGCATCATTCCTGCCATCTGCTTCTGCACGGCCTCATGCGCTGCCTTCTAGGCCTGCAGCTACGCTGATGTGAACTAGGGTTCCCGATCTTCCAAAAGGTTCTGATAACTCTTGATTTGGTGGAGTCATGACACAATTTGATCCGGATTCCGAACAACTCGGCTCTGAACCCCGCAATCGCAGCACCACGACCCATCTGGTTATCGACCGCTATTGCACAAGTCACCATGATGTGTAGCATCTTTATGAAATTCCCAAGGACGACCCAATAAAAGTGAACAAGCGTCCATAGGTACTACGTCACAATCAACAGAATCAACATAGGTACTAATGGAAAAAGAGACTCTACAAGTTTGTGTTACCTTAGCTTTACCTGAATCAGTCAACCACTGAATATGGTACGGATGGGGGTGTGGGCGTGTGGTCAAGCCAACCTTCTTGACCAAATCTGTACTCACCAAGTTATTGCAGCTACCTCCATCAATGATAACACGTGCTCGTCGATTGTTGATAACGAAGAAAATCTGGAATCAATTGTGGCATTGTAGCTTCTCAGGTTGTTGTACCTGTGTGCTAAGCACTCGCTGCACAATGATGTTCATGTAGGAGGTCGTGTCTTCGCTACCAAAGACTTCGCCGTCCTCCTAAACAGCTTGTTCTTGATCCTCATTATCTTCAATGTCAGAGGTGCTGATGTACCCATCGTCTGTAGCAATGTATGCTCGCTGACTAGGGCACTCCCGCTGCATATGCCCAAATCCATGGCAGCGGTGGCACTGAACGCCAGGAGTGCGTCCCGTTGAGGCGACAGAGGATGCACTCTTCGAAGGTTCCTACATAGAATTTTTAACTGAACCGGAAGGTCGTGGAGAAGACGATTTGACTCCAGACTTATCCTTGCTCGCTGGTGGGGGCACCCGACAGGAAGATGCCTTGGGAAGCCCCGAAGATCGTGGTGTGTATGTGGTGCCAACCTTGTTCTTGCCCTGCAAATCACGACCCTGCAACTCCTTCTCTGCAAGCATAGCAAACTGAAACAACTGGTTGACAGTGTTAAATTCCTTATAATCAACTATGTCCTGAATTTCACGCCTCAAACCTGAATAAAAACAAACAATAGAATCCTTGGGCCACTCCACTATGCCACAACACATCAATCCTTTCTGAAGGTCACCATAGTAATCTTGCACAGCTTTATCTCCCTATTCTAATCGCATCAGTTTCTTACGAAGGTCTCTATGATATGATAGTGGCACAAATATATCACGCATAGCAACCTTAAGCTCTTCCCAGGTACTAGGTGTCGTATTCTCTACAGCTAAACCAGTCCACCAAATGATAGCAAAATCTTTAAACTCACTAGTGGCTTGTCTAACCCTATGTTCCTCAGGCACTAGGTGGGAACTAAATTTCTGCTCGACTATCATCTCCCAATCAAGGTATCCTTCAGCATCATAATGGCCCAAAAAGGAGGGTATTTTAAATTTAACCTTAGCATAAGGATCATCGGGAGCACGATTATGATTACCTTAGTGGTGGTTGAAGTGTTGAGCGCCACCCATACCTGTGGTGTTTGTGCGTAGACGATGGCGTAATCTGTTTTGCCTTGTTGCTGCTTGATCAACATTACCATCGGCGTCATATACTGCATCCTCGAGTCCTCCGGTGTTGCTGCCATCATGGACTTCTTGGTCGGGTGGCAGCTGCACTTCCAAGGCAGCTACCCTGTTGGTTAGTGCGGACAAATGTTTGTCCAATCTCTCAAGGGTGTTGCTGAGCTTGAGGTCAATGAGCGCGTCGATGATAGCCTTGGTTATTGTCTCAGTCATCTCCTTCTGAGCATTATCTACAACAGATTGTAGTTGGTCTTGGCTGACGCACTCCGACCAGTCTTTGGGCGCTGTATCCTCACTGTTACCTGGCATTGTAGACACAAAATAGAAACAAACAGTGAAAGTTATCCCTAATAATCTACTACGTAGGTGGAGTAGTGCGTCTCAAGATCGCAGCAAAAGAAGATCCCTTCTTAAGCTCTTACAAGGTTCTTACCAGCAAGGTCAAGATACCTGGAAGGCGTAGCACTACGATTACAGGGGTCAAAACTTATATTGTCCAGAAGAAGTATGTGGAGTTAAGGCAAGCAGGCCAAATATGTGAGTGGAACACAATTCAAAAACAGAAAGTGATGCTAAATTATAGTTCTAAATACTTGCTCTCGTTGCTAGTCTAACGTGTTCTAAGTACCAGATGTGTGATAACAAAATGGAGAAACAAGTATGATGGATAGCAAGAGTAATAGGAAACAAACACAAGATAGTACACGCCCACAATTATAACAAACTGTCTCCTCTATGTGCTCCTATAAATATTGTTCCTCTTTTGTCCCTCTCAATTTTTCTATTTTTTGGGGTGTCGTTGTTTTTTGGGAACTTTTGACTTTTTTTTTTAATTTTTTTTTGATATTTTTTCATGACTTAGGAGCACACAAGAAGTAACCACAAAAAATTGAGCTTAAACCAGTAAAAGGCGTGGCCTATGGAAATTTCAGAAGATGGGTCCAAAATTGAGGAAAAGCTTGTGACCAGGAAAAGAGGATCTTGTGACCAGTTTTTGGCCAAAATAAATTTTTTGAACCCTGATAGAGAGGGGGATGGACGGATCTGAATTTTTTTTTTGATCGATTTTGATATCTGGAACGTTGAAATCCGAGTTCGTACGCAAAAACTGGACCAGTTTCAAGTTTGGACTCCGAATTAGAGGACAAAACAGGAACAATCCGCACAAAAGTGGTCACGGTGGCTAGGGTTTGATGGAAACGATGGAGAAAACACACAAACTGGACTCTAACACAACCTAACCAGCAACAAGCCCTTGATCCGGACACAAACTCAACACGACGGAATCTAAAAAGAATTATGCAAAAGGCTAAACATGGTTTCTGGGATAGGGAAAAAAACCTAACCCTAATTTTTTTGGGCTTTTCTGTGGACTCTAGGACGAAGGTGAAATTAAACTAAACTAGGGTAAAATTGAACCTGATGGTATACCTGAAGCTCTGATTACCAATTGATGTGAACTAGGGTTCCCGATCTTCCGAAAGGTTCTGATAACTCTCGATTTAGTGGAGTCACGACACAATTCGATCCCGCTTCCGAACAACTCGACTCTAAACCCCGCAATCGTAGCACCATGACCCCTATGGTTATCGACCGCCGTTGCACGGTCGACCTCGCCAAGAAGGCTAAGTCCTTGCCTACGAATCGAGAACACACGCAAGAACACAAAGGAATGCAACCAAATTGCATATGAATGATTAATCTCATAAACCGACGGCGGCGGTGAAACTGTTGTCAACAGAATAATCTAAGAAAAACCCAACCCTAATGTAGATGGGAACTACTGATTATATAGCCTAAGGGACGTCCAAGGACCCCTATTCGCGTCCCTAGGGAGCGCCGACACGTTACAAGACCCAAATAGCCCAAAAGACGGCGACACAACGCCCTGACAGATTCTAGATGGTGACTTGTTTCAACGATTTCTGTTGATTCCGAATAGATTTTGACGTGGGACCACTTGGGTTGGCTTCCTTATCAAATAAGCTTTCCATCCATATATGGATCATCGAAAATGGAGTTCGAACGTGTCCTAGGTGACCAGTTCAAGGCAGACTGGTCCTGAACTGCGAGGCAGACTCGAACTCAACTTGGTTTGGTCCTCCATCTTTATCCGGGCACCCTCGCTGGTCCTCCACGCCTCCAAGCCCTCCTCCATGTGTCTCCTGGACCTCTCCTTCATTCCTAAGCACAATATAATCATTAGGTAGCAATCTATTCTCAAAATCATATAAGGAGTTACTTAGGAACGAGCTCACCTCTAAATTTAATTGACACGCGCGTGCTCTAGTGATTGAACCTTGAATGTCTAGTAGTGGATCATTGTGTGTATATGAAGGAGTGATGTCCTCATCATACGCGGTTAGTTCTGCGTTCTGCTCTTGACTTTGTCTTTTTGTTTCTTCCAGCTCGGCCTGCAATGTTTCACTCCAATGTTTTAGAAATGCAAATCTAATTTAGGTGTGTAAAGATCAACTTACGATGAGTAAAATAGGAGCTACCTCAAAGTGCTTCGATTCACTGTAGTGTTGGACTAGGCTATGGGCGTATGGGCTTGCTGGAGCTCGTGCTCCGTGCTCGGATAGTGTCGAGAGAGGGAACAGTGCTGGAGTCGATGGCGCCATCTGCAATCCACAACCGCCTGTGCTTCTTGCCTCCTCCAAGCCTCATGATCGCCTCTGCATCAATGGGCTCAGTGCCCACATTGTAATCTTTCCCATGGATCTCCCTTGCCGCTGACGTGTACTCTTGGACTTTAGTGTACACGTTCGGGTCAGAGTACGTCTATGGCAGGGCAGCCGGGTCGAAGGAGATAGGGGACGACGACCAGCCCATGTGGGATAGAGCCCACGTAGAGAACTTTGAGACCTCCTTGCCTGGGTGCACAACCTCCTGCGAGAAAGACGGGAAGATGGTGAGAAATCTGGCAAAATTGAGCGTCAAAATAAATAAAAGAAATCACTTACGTATGATTGTTTGTATCCGGGGAGGCTGCGGCTGCCTTGATGGTGAGTTGGACCTTACCTCATCAGACGCTGTTCCCGCTGCCTCTCGTGCGTGTCAACAAAGTCCTGTGACAACCACTTGTCAACGATCATGGCCCAGCACTCGGGATACGATCGGCACCACCAGGGAATCACCTACAAGTCATCGAGTATTCAATATATAAGAAGATGAAATTGAACGTACTTCATATCAAAATGAATCATTATGAATGTTATTTGCCTACCTCAATTTACTGGTCCCGGGTCAACGTAATCTGTCTTGCTTAAGGCTTGGGGAGGGACTACTTAAGTACCGATGTGTAGTAGTCTATGTGGGCCTGGACGCGCCCATGGTGGTGCATCTCGGTGATGTACTTCCTACAAGCTACGGCAGCCACCCGATCCGCCTAGGTCTCAAGTCCTTCTTCGGCCTTGAAATATTTCTACATACAAAACTGATGTATCCATTCATTATTTCAATAAAAGATTTAACCAATGAATGCAATGTTGTGCGGGTTGTGCGAGAGAGACTTACCAAAAACTCCACCAATACCCACTCCTGCTTGTTGCGGTAAGTGTCATCTATGACCAGTGCGTACCTATCCCACTTGGAGGCCGGTTCCCACACCACCGGCTCTTTAGACAGTTGCACAATGCTAGGGTACCATTTCCTGCACAAAACACCAAGGATGCTTGCGGGGGAGCGTGCTGGAGTACCCGACAAAACCAACCAGGCCCTGCACAAGTGATTAAGAAAATTTATTAGTTTCTCTTATGATTTCCAACATATCTTATGAAGTAGTTGTGGTAACATCTATAGTTACTTATCTCTTCGCCATAGGTTGAATCGCTGGGCGGTTGTAAGGAAGCAGAACCGGAGGGAGGCTCGTGGGACCTCGCTGGTAGGGAGTCCTGGTAGTGGTACCCCCTCCCTCGTCCTCAGGCGCCTCGCCTCCCTCGCCCGTTTGTTGACCCCCTCGTCCTCCGACGAGGACGTGGCCGTGGCCATCACATTCTCCTCCTCCAACACCTCATCATGTGGCGAGGGAGGAGACCACTGCATCCTACGGTGGCTGCCCCTGGTCCTCCTCTCGTCACCTTCTGTGGACGCTGCCCCAGACGATGACCCCTGACCTCAAAGGAGAGGGCGGTCTCTCCCGCAAACCGAGGGCATGTCATGGCGTGGATGTCTGCTCGTCATCTTTGTTCAATCACCTGCAATCACAAAGAATGAACAAGACTAATTAGTACATATATTAGAAATAGATTCAAAATATATAAACAAAACACAAATTAAAAAACATAGTATTACATGTATTAGGAATAATCTTCATGATTGGGATCATAGGTCTCATCATCACTGTCAAAATTGTCCAAATGGGCAACACTATCCGAAGGTTCTATGTTTTTATCGTCGTCATTGCCTAGAAGTAATCGCTCAAGCATTGCTATGTCCTTGGCATTTACCACCACATCTCCATTGACCTCACCATCAACCATTTCGTTGTCTACTTCCATTTCGGTTGCTTCGGGTAAGACTATCTCAAATATGCTTGGTAGCCCATCTTCTTGATAGAACTGTCCATCATATGTGTTTGCGTTGAAGTTGTAATCATCATCGTTTGGGGTAGGTAGTTTACCATGTGGAGATACCTGGTGCACAATAGCCCAACCCTTAAGATCCTTATTGTCTTGGTTGGCGTATCGAGTATAATACACCTGCACGGCCTGTTGAGCTACAATGTAGACATCTTTTCCAGGATAGATGGAATCTTTTTGAATCTCAACCAGCCCAAGATAAGGGGTTCGTCTCGTTGATCGAGGATTAAACCAGTGGCATTTGAACATGACAGGTTTAAGAGGTTTGTCTCCATGAAATGAGAGTTCATATATTTCCTCAACTCTACCATGATAGTCGAGGCCATCAGTGCTAGGCGTACAAACTCCACTATTTGTGGTTTTTCGTTTGGGCCAAATCTGCTTGTAACTTGTTGTGTGGAAGTGATATTCGTTCACGTCATAGCCGGTAAATGACTTGACCCCAACGTCACAACTGTTTGCAATCTGTTTCAACTCATCAGTCATGGACGAACCGGTCTGGGCCTGCAAGGTCAAGCATGATAGGTCGTTATATTAATCAAACGTACGATCACCTTGGATGATCGAACGAACGTACGAGCTAAATTGGACATTACCTTTTGCTTGAATCAAGAAATGAAATCAGGCCTCCCTGCTCCCGCACCTCGCAAAACAAGGGTGTCTTGTTCATGCGAGGTAGGATCCCTTGATTGATGCCAGAATTCATGAATAAATTCCCTATCTGAATGAGAATCAATAGGGTTGGATGCAGAATAGTGATGGCGTATTGAAACAAGTTCGTTGAGAACTTACTTGATGAATGGCTGCACCTCGGTAAGGTTGTTCAACATATATAGCATGATATTGCGCTACTCTTCATTTCCCAATAGCTTCGGGGTTGATCCACTTGCGCTGCCAAGTTGGCCTTGGAAAAGGCTGAGGATCGATTCATTTTCGTCAGCATTGTAACGACGGAGTGGATTATGATTGCTAGGAAGGTTCGGCTCATAGTATAGCTTTGTGAAGTTTGCCATCTCCTCCCAAAGGCATGCCTCTGCAATGGAAGCCTCAATTCTGGCTTTATTTATATATTTTTTGCGAAGAGTCTTTAGACATCTCTCGATTGGATAGCACCAATGGGCCTACATGGGCCCCCAAACGTGCCTCGGATGGGAGGTGCACAATCAGATGCTACATCGGCAAGAAGAAGCCAGGTGGAAAGATCTTCTCTAGCTTACAGAGCAACACAGGTGCTGCTTTTTCCAAGTCCTGAGCGATGGTCCAAGATATCTCCTTGGCACAAAGCTGGTAGAAGAAAAAGCTCAACTCTGCCAGCACTTGCCAGACATGCTCAGGGACATAGCCTCGGACCATCCCTGGAAGAAGCCGCTCAATCCATATGTGGTAGTCATGACTCTTCATCCCGTTGACTCACAGAGTGCCTAAGTTCACTCCCCTGCTAAGATTCACTGCATATCCATCTGGGAACATTAACGTCTAGATCCATTTTAGTACTTCCCACCTTTGATCGATTTGCAAGACGAAATTGACCTTAGGCCTTTTCCAGTTCTTGTTTCGGCCACTAGGAGGCTGCATCTCTTGATTCGGTCTATCGCACAACGTCGCTAGGTCCACTCTAGCCTTAACATTGTCCTTAGACTTGTTAGTATCTATGAGAGTTCCCCAAAGTGCCTCGTCGATATTCTTTTTAGTGTGCATTACATCAATGTTATGTGGCAGAAGAAGGTCATTGAAATAGGGGAGCCTCGTCAAGCCGGACTTATGAGTCCACATATGTTCCTCACCATATCCCACAAAACCACCTTCTTTATTGGGCACGAGAGCATCTATCTGAGCACGAACCTCAGCACCAGTCCTCAAGTGCTATTTAGGGTCTGCCACTATGACACCTTTCATAAAGCTCTTGATGTCTTCTCTGAATTCATGGTCTAGAGGGAGGAACTGATGATGCTGGTTGAACGACGAATACTTGCCACCCTTCTTCAACCAAATGAACCTCATAGCTTCCTTGCATATTGGGCATGGGAACTTCCCATGAACACACGAGGCGGTGAATAATCTATATGCTAGGAAGTCATGCAGGGAGTAGTGGTACCAAACGTGCATTTTGAAGCTTGTCTTTGTAGCTCGGTCGTATGTCCATACCCCTTCTCCCAAGCATGGATTAATTCATCAATCACAGGCTCCATGAACACACCCATATTACTCTCTGGGTGTCCAGGAATTATCAAAGACCAGAATATGTTATGTCGTTGAAAAGAGATGCTAGAAGGGAGATTGAGGGGGCTAACAAAAACATGCCAGCATGTGTATGGGGCAGCCATCATTCCATAAGGATTGAACCCATCTGTTGCCAGCGCGACACGTACATTACGGGCCTCAGCTGCTTTGTCACGATGTTTGTCATTGAAGTACGTCCATACTTCAGCATCAGACGGGTGTACCATCTTCCTAGGATTGTACCGTTTGCCATCTTTGTGCCATGTCATCTATTTTGCGGATTCCTCGGTCATGAATAGCCGTTGGATCCTCGGCAGGAAAGGAAGGTGCTATAGCACTCTCGCGGGGATCAGAAGCTGCTTCTTCTGACCATCACCAGAGTCTACCTCTAGGTACCTGGAGGATTTACACTTTGGAGAAAATTTTGCATCCTTGTGTTCTTTCATAAATAGGACGCACCCCTTCGGACAAACATGTATCTTTTCATACGACATCTTAAGCATACGAAGGAGTTTCTCTGCCTCGTACAAGTTCATTAGCAAAGTGTGCTTCTCCGGTAGCATGGTGCCAAACACGGCCAACATCTTATCAAAGCCTTCTTGACTCAGGTTTAACTCGGCCTTCAATCCCATTACGCATCCAATCACATCCAACTGAGAAATCATTGTACGCTCGTGAAGGGGGTTTCTGTGCTGAGTCCAACATTTTGTAGAGCTCCTTTGCAGATTCCTCCATGTCCTCCTTCTCATGTCGTTCAGCGAAGTGAGCTTGGTTGGCGTCATCTAGCATGTCTGCTACCCCAGCATCATCATCAAAAGCCTCGAGGCGTGGTCTCACCACCTCTACTCTTATACGATCTGCTTCACCATGGTAGATCCACTGGTGGTAGCCAGG
Source organism: Saccharum hybrid cultivar R570 (assembly GCA_038087645.1). Taxonomy (NCBI): domain Eukaryota; kingdom Viridiplantae; phylum Streptophyta; class Magnoliopsida; order Poales; family Poaceae; genus Saccharum; species Saccharum hybrid cultivar. The sequence continues at coordinate 1,699,634 of JAQSUU010000262.1, read as the reverse complement.
TGTATAACCATTGAACACAAGATGTCTACCCATGGTCTTCTCGTCTACCTTTCTCATGTTGTCACATTTGCTGCAGGGACACCAAACTAGAGAATGTCCTCCTGCTCCTGGGACAAATGCATGTTTCAAGAAATGATATGTCCCCTTCACCCAATCATAGTCGTAGTCACTCCCGCTTCTCCAGCCCATGTACATCCACTGACGATCCTCCATCCTTTAACATATACGTCACAGAGTATTGTGACCATCAATTGCATCTACGCGGTGTTCCTACTGTCTAATAGGTGAGGATACGTCCTAATCCCACCCGCGGATGCGTAGATGAGGTTAGTTTCTATGCTCCGCTCCTCTCCGAGATAGAATTTCGGTAGCACCTCCCTGCTGTTCTCCCGATACACGTCCTACAAGGGAGAGTGTGTATCTGGAGAACAACAGGGAAGTGATGCCGAAACTCCATCTCGGACCGGAGCAGACTATAGAAACTAACCCATCTACGCATCTGCGAGCTATCCAAAAAATGTAGACAATCCAAAACAGATACGGTCGCAGATATGCAAAGATCTGCAAACCTACAACCATATCTCTTTTGGACGATGAAAGGTCTTGGTGGATAGAGGGGGGGTGAATAGCCTTTGAAAAATTTCTACAAAGACACGCTAAACAAGTTTATCAATTTAAGAAATAGCGAGATGCGAGTTTTGCTTAGCCTACGGGGTGTTTGCAAGCCACCTAACCAATTCACAATTCTAGTAATTGCACTCAACCACACAAGTCAAACCGAGAAGGTAACTACAACTAGCAAGCTACACAAAGGAGCTACTAAAGCAAAGCTAACTAGCTAGCAAAGATAACTAAGAAAGTAATGCAGAGTTGAGTTGGGAGAGTTTCACCAAGGGGCGAAGTATTGAGCCAACCAATATGATCAACAATGAATACCAAGAAAACCAAACACCGGGATCAATCAATCACAATATGAAAGTGATGACACGAAGATTTATCCCGAGGTTCACGTGCTTGCCGGCACGCTAGTCCCCGTTGTGTCCCTCTTTACCATGTGGTTCGGTGGCTAATCGGTCTCACACCGAGCCTCTCAAAAGGCGCCACAAGAACCTACAAAATGGTAAAAGGTTGCAATGACACAAGCAATTCACTAACGTTGCCTTTGGCGCTTCGCCGAGGTAGGCACAAACCCCTCACAATCACCGGAGGTGGCCAAGAACAATCACCAACTCTTGCCAACGCCTCCAAGCTACTCCAAGCCATCTAGGTGGTGGAAACCACCAAGAGAAACAAGAATCCCGCAGCAAATCAATCACCAAGTGCCAACTAGATGCAATCTCACAATGCAAATGCACTTGGATCACTCAATCTCACTTCGAATATGCAAAGAAGCAAGAGAGATGAGTGGGAGGGGAGTTGCTTAGCTCAAAGTGCTCACAAGTATGTCAAATGTTCAAGAGTTGGAGCCTTGAGCCGGCCAACGAGTATTTATAGACGTACCCCTTCGAATATAGCCGTTAGAAACTTGAAACAGTCGAAGTTGTAACGGAACCGTCCAAATTATAAGAGCACAAGTACAAAAACAATCACCGAAGTGATCAATTCTCGCACTTGAGCCCATATAACTCCGGTAGTCCAATGAAATCACGAGGGATTTCAAACCAACCAACATACAAGCCAAGATCGTAGTGATTCAACATAACAAGTCACATGTTACAACCATTTCACAAGTAATTCAATATACATCGGAGTTTAACAAAGTTATTACAACTTAAGTTCAAAAGTAGCGGAAGCAAAGTAATTTGAAACTAACATTATTCTTATTTCAAATACATGCCAGTACCCCGGTCGACTTCCAACAAAAGCATTAAAGAGAAGATAACTTAGAAGGATCATGCCCATGATCACACTCCGCCACTACGGCAGGAGCCAACCAACTCTTGCAGCCGCCATGATACATCATAACCTGCAACAAGTGGGGATAAAACCCTGAGTACGACAAAGTACTCAGCTAGACTTACCCGTCAGAAACCAGAAATAAGGTGACACCAAAGATCATGCAAGGCTGATATAAAGTGGGGCTAGCTTGACAACATTTTGCATAAAAGCTTAATATAGATGATCAATCATTAATGCTTAAGCATCAAGTTAATTATCATTAACCTATCATCTATATTAGAACCTGTACTAGAGCACTCACTTTATTAGGAGCAAACAATATTAACCATAGCAGGTATAAATTGAGGCAACCTTTTCATCGTGATCCAATTAACCATCAGTTCAATTTAATTGAATCTACGTTGCCGCTGCTCAAGTCAAGTGCTCACTAACCGGGAGCGACGGCGATTCGAATCGAATTCCTATCCAGCTGGAGGGGTATTTCTAACACTCACCGCGCAGGCCCCTGCCAGGGTCGCACAAGCCACCTTTTCATATGATTCAGGAATCGCGGGTCCGAATAATGTCGCGACCCCAAGGGCGACACTCTGCCAGGTGATAGGGACTCTAACCCCCCTTGGTCTCACGCCAATGTCCCCAAGCACATCCTTTCTCTCCTCCAAGAAGCAACCTACCATTCGATTCCCGGCCTGAACCACATTACTCGGCTTCGCGGTCGGAACGAGTTATCCGGCCAACTAAGTGTTAGACTGCGTTCAACATGACTCAAGGACGTACAGCGAATCGGTCCTTAAACGACTCAGACGGGGATAGATCCACACCCAAGACCTCCATGCCTTGTCGCTTCACTATCATCATCCCGCCCGGTCTAATTTCATTTTATTAACACATGGTTCCATTCCACGATAGCAAATATAGCCAACCGTGCCATATATGAATATTCCTATATCTCGCAGGTGACAGGAAATCACCTGACTTCTACCGCTTAAAGCAGGGCTAAGCATCTACTCGATCCTAGTCTATGTAGGATTCAAGGATTCATATATCTGGACAAGGAATGATATAATGCAGCAAGGGTTTCCAACCAACTCCTATCACTTAATGCAACAATACTTATAACATATATAGAATTAATTGCTTTAAAGATAGGAGGCTTATAATGCTCCGGGGCTTGCCTGGGATCCGACTCAAGTTAGAGTATGTCAAATGAATTCACTTGGCGAGCATCCTCCCATCTAGCACTTGTCCGATCCTTCTATCTTCGGGATGGATCCACCAAACACCATCTTCGGGTTTGGCTCCACATCAGGTCTTTCACGTGCTTTAGCTAACGTACCTAAATGAGGTGCAACAATGCATATGTATGAATGCATAGAAGTGCAATAAGCAAAGTAATCAAATAAGCATACCAAACTCACGTAAGCACCTAGAGCTAATTAATTTAATCCTCATTAGGGCATAACATAGAAGATTGCGAGCACAACAATCAAGGCATAAATCTTATAAGATTACAGGGTACCAACCCAAGTACCATCAAGGATATGAGCCACACTTCCACACCCTAGCATGACAAAGTTAATCAAAGCACTAGAACAAGAATCTGCTACCTTCTGGACATACATGCAATAGCTGAGTAAATCAATCATATCTAGAGTTTTATAAATCCAATTGACTTGCAAGAAGACATTATGAAAAGCTTATAAAATTATCTACATTTCATATAATATCATCACAGCATGATTCATAAGTTAAACAAGTCAAAAATACAAAGTTCCAGAATCTGTTCCTGACAAACAGAGAGCAAGCAATTCTGTACCCTAAATTTAAACAGCTATAACTCCTAAACCACATTGTTAAATGCCACCAAATTTTAACAGAAGCTAGATACATAAATTATCTACAACTTTTGTATAAATAAGTTTCACAACAAAGAACATTATCATGAAGAACTTTGTTAAGTTCCCAGATCTGTCCAGAAACCTCATTTGCAAGAAATAATTATTAACTTATGGTGCAAACATATAATTAGACAAAACCAACTTTATCAACATGTCACACATGACTAATGAACACCAGAAAACATAGTGTCTATTCCTAAATAATTTCTTTTAATGCATTTTCTTAATTTATTTAGATAATTTAGTGGAATTATGAACACATATCAAAAGTGCATAATAAATTCTACCAAAATTACAGAGGCCTACACATGCTCCCAAAAGTTTACTGTACAAATTTCAAACCATTTGGACATATATATCAACCTCTATGAAAAAGACAAATGGCTATTGCAAGAATTCATGTGAGAGCAAGATGAATCAATAAATCACTCATCCTACAACTACAATTCATGAAATTTTTACCACACATCAAACATCACATGAGTAGCATGCCACAAAAGTTTCACTTCATTTGGAGCCCTACAACTGTAGTTATGAAAATGACAAATACAACTAGTATTGAAAACCTAGAAGCATAGATCTATTTTTACAGCTAAAAATTTAAACTAAAATATGACATTTTATAGATCTACTGCATAGATAATTTCACAAGGATTCCAAAAAGTCCTCATTTGCTATTTTAGGAATTTCCTATGATTTACTATGTATTTTCAAAGTTTCACCCGATTCACGACAAATAGGTCCCTCGAGGCACTATTCATATGAGTCTATGACATTGCAGTTACGCCCCTGCTTTGAGTCAAATTGTTGCATGCAGTCCCTGGTCGCGATTTTACAGGGGAGGGGTCGCCGGAGCTCGCGGAAGCCGGCCGTAGGAGGCTCGTCGGCGGTGATGGAGTGGTGGGGGAGCACCGGGAGGCCCGCGCGCACCCTCAGGTAGTCACGGCTTGCCCCGTGGTGGCTCGTGGCGGCATGGCCACGAGCACAGCAGCCTACGACGAAATGCGGCTCCGGTGGTGGCGGCCACGGTGACGGAAACAACCGGCAGCAGCGGGGAAGGGTCACGGTTGCGTCGAGGTGGTGAGACACACCCACGGACGACCGCAGCTAGGACCACGGCTGCCCCTGGCTGCTTGGCCGCACGGCGCCTGCGGCGCGCGGCTGTTTGCCATGGCCGGCAAGCAGTGGCAGCGAGCGGCTAGATCGCGGCGGTGGCTGGGAGGCGTGGCATGGAGGTGGTGGTGCCTGGGGGTGCGGCCGTAGTAGAAGATGGAGGAGGAAGCGACAGCTGCTGCGGGCTGCTGCACTGCTCGGCCATGGCTGTCGAGCGGGGGAACAGACAACAGCGAGAGGAAGATAATGGAGAGAGCAGGGAGGGAGGCAGGGCTCGGCCTCGGTTTTTCCCCATTTGGAGGAGCGACGTGGCGAGCATGCGACGAGCGCGTGAGGCACGCGGCAGCGAAGGGCTACGGACGGTCGGCCATGACGAGCACACGAGGCACACCAGCAGTTCAACTTCTGAAGGAGCTACTAATACTACCGCGAAATTACAACTGAACATCAAACTTCCTCCTTTCGTAACTCATAAATCGTTTAGTTTTGGCACGAGTTGTAGTAACAAAAGTTGTAGAGCTACGTGATATCTACAACTTTGCTTTAAGTGTCAAAGTCTGATTCGGCCTAGTTCAAGAGATGTGAGGCTCCAAAATGGGGTACATGAAACTTGAAAACTGAACTTCGGTTCCATATTGACTGAAATGGCATTCTTCTCCCCCTTCTAACTCTTTAAGCATCACATAATAACTTGAGGCACTGTAGTCAACATGGTAGAGCTACATGAGGACAACAATATTGCTTAAGGAATATTGGGCTGGATCAGCTCGGTTTGTAAGATATAAATCCCCGAAGTAGGGTACTTGCAAACTAAAATCTAGAAAAGTTCAGTTCTAGACTTAGCCAAATTTCAGGGTTCCAAAACAGCAGTTTGTTGATTCTTGTGAGCTCTATTTGACCTAGCTAGACACTGAATTAGCTCTCGACTATTAAACAAAGTTTGTTGTACATAAGATGAACTACAACTTTTATTTAAGTTTCACTGCCACGTAAACACTCTAAGCCACAGTTCACCCCAAGTCAAAGTAGCATCCCGATAAATCTTAATTTATCCTTTTTGATCTATGGAAGCATTTTCTTGACATTTGCTCAACATGAACCCTTCATGACTTTTGTTGTAGAATTCATCTAGAGTCATTTGGGCAAAGTTTCAAGGTTTGGTTGATGGTCTATAATTCCATTCACTTAATGGTGCAAATTCTAATAGGAATGGAACTTATCATTTTATGTGACTTTTTGATTCCAAACTTCATGAAACTTTTCCAGGGGTCACTATAGATAGGTACTAAGGTGAGACACATGAAGATATTGCCATAACCCCACCCAAGCATATATCTTGAAATTTCCTATATGCAAAGCAAAGGAGTAACATCCAAGTTTAGATTAGACTCAACTCCGTAGGTTGGCCTTGACATCGTCATCTCCACTAATTTATCATGTTTGAGCTTAAACCCACTACTTAATTGGTGATCAACACCTGGTGTGTTACAGAAGTCGTGCTGACCGGACGCGCTGGTCACACTGACCGGACGTGCCGGTCGCACAACGGCTAGCTGTAAAGCAACGACCGGACGCGCTTGACGCGAGGACCGGACGCGCTAGGATCGACCGGACGCGCCGGTCCCGTAACAGACCAGACGCGCTGGTCAAGCCTGAGCAGCGCTCAATGAAACAGCGACCGGACGAGCTGTAGAACTGACCGCATGCCACAGTGCCAGCGTCCTGTTGGAGTCCTCTTTTTCTTAGTTAGTTTTGATAATTTATTTTTCGAGTTTATAATTAAGTATTTATTTATCTATAGGAAATCTTAGAAAATTCATAACTTTCACGTTTTAACTCTGAATTTGGTGATCTTTGCGTCTGTGTGATCGTAGAAACGTGTAGAAGAGTTTTATAAACTTTTATTACTGTTTTGCTACTGTTGGTGTACTGTTCTAATTATATCTCTTTGTTTGCTTCGTGTATGTTTGATTGGATGCATGTATGTTGTTGATTGATGATCGAATATAGAAGGTGAGCAGTGTCTGGACGATTCGGAGTATTACTTTGAACCAAGTCAGCAGTATCACTTGGAAAGCTTTGATCAAGGCAAGTATAACACAGGACTATCCTTGCTACCTATACATTGAATTGTCATACATATGCATGTGCTTACCTTGACAACCTTAGAGATTATAACTTAGTGATTGATATCTTGATTCCTTGTCAACCTTGGGAATGCATATGGGTAGCTAATGCTAGTGCTTAAACTAAGAACAATGATCTTGTAATTTGATTAATGGATTAAGCAATCAACCTTTAAGATGATTTTATTACTGTTAAAAGGGGGCTAGAGCATGTGTATTATTTTGATGCTCTGGTTTCTCTCCATAAGGACTTATCTGTACGTGATTATCCGGGATATACAGTACAGCTGTGAGGGCTATATGGCTCTGGCTTTAGTTGTTCAAGAGACCTTTTCTAGCTTGTTAGTGGTTACCTTAAATGGCGTAAGAATGGCTTGCCACTTTGGGTGTAGTGCGAGCCCCTGGCCTAGTGTGTATAGGCTGCGGTTGTTGTGCCACAGGGAAGGGGGGTTCTACATCTGCCTGCCGAGTGAATCTAATGGCCCTAACTTGTTAGACGAACTTTTGAGTGGCTTTATATGGTTCTCGGGTGTTTGGGCTTGATCTCCCCACTCATTTGGAAATCATGACTTACAGTGAAAGTGTACACCTCTGCGCAGAGTTAAAAACTGGTATACTAGCCGTGCTCACGGATACGAGCGGCCTTGGAACATTTACAGATAGATGATCACCATTGCTATATCATGTTTAATTATTGTTGATTATTATTATGCTCATGTTAATGCTATTCGTTATCATTATTACAATTGATCATTGGTTCTTTAATGGGAAGTGGTTTATCTTGATGCTACTCAATTGCTAATATATGATTAAAAGCTAAACGCAGTTAAACAATGTCTAGCCTTTTTGAGCCTCATGAACCCTGTGTTATATTTGTTGAGTTCGACATGGACCCACTCTTGCTATTTCCACCATAACAGATGAAGATATAGAGGAAGATTATCGGAATGAGTACTAGTCTTGGTGTCAACCAGTCAACCGTGTCCATGTGTGGAGTTTCCGCTGAAGAATTACTATTAGTTATTATTACCTATCGCTCAAGACTATGTCTTAAATACTTATTCATTATGTAATAAGCACTGTGATGATACTTTATAATTTGTCAACTTATGTGTGCGACTGTTTCCTGGGGCGCACATGAGTCTTTTATGCATCCTATTTTTGTCCTTAAAAATGGGTGTGACAGTTATTGCTGTCAGGTGACAACACTGCTAACACTCTGGATCCGACCTTGGGGTAGTAGTAATACTAGTAGCTAGTAATAGTAATAGTAATAGTAATAGTAATAGTAATAGTAATAGTAATAGTAATAGTAATAGTAATAGTAATAGTAATAGTAATAGTAATAGTAATAGTAATAGTAATAGTAATAGTAATAGTAAACTTCATATAGCTCCTAGATTCCGCGCAAGGAGAACGCCTCTGGTTACTGTTCACAGGCGGTGCTCCAGTGCAGATCTGCCGCGTGGCGGTGCTCTGACCGAAATGCGGTCTTAGGCACCGTTTAGATGCCAAAAATTTTGCCAAAATTTTCAGATTCCCCGTCACATCGAATCTTTGAACACATGCATGAAGTATTAAATATAGATAAAAAATAAAACTAATTACACAGTTTAGACGAAATGGACGAGACAAATCTTTTAAGCCTAATTAGACCATGATTGGACAATATTTACCAAATAACAACGAAACTGCTACAGTAGTGTTTCGCCAAAAATTTTGCCAACTAAACAGCCCCTTAATTTCTTGGTCTACTCAGTTGAGGGCTGACCCAAAGGTTCGTGTGTGTGCAGCCCTGTTTTTGGGCTTTCATGGTTTCATGGCCCATCGTTGGCCTCGCTGCCTCCGCCTCATCTCTCCGTCCGTCCTCTTCCTTTCCACCGGCCGCAGCGCGCGTAGCCCGAGTGCCTCGCCGCCTCCGCCTCCGCCTCCATCTCTTGGTCCTCTTCCTCTCCACAGGCCGCAGTGCCCATAGATGCCACGCCCGGGTGCCTCGCCGTCACCGCCTCCGCTTTGTCCTCTCCCTGTCCAGTGCGCAGACGCCGCCACCGATAGATCTTTGTTGCCTCTTCCTCTTGCCCAGCGCCGGCGCACGTGGATGTGGTACCTTGCCGTGCCGGTGCCTGCGGCGGCGGACCATGACAGAGGGGCAATGATGGCCAAGGAGTTTGGGGCGCCCATAGGCCCGGGGTCCAAGCACCGATTAGAGGCCGCGGCCATCGTTATCTCCATCGGCAAGTATGGGCTCCCCATTGTCTTCGAATACCTCGCCAGACCTCGCCGCCATCGTCGAATACCTCGCCATCGTCCTGACAACGACAGGTACGTGTACCCTCCTTTTCAATCTCGAATTCTCAGTCATAGAATCACCAATACTTTTGTAATTATGTTTGGTTTGATGTAGTTTTCTCCATGTGTGGGGAATATAGTCTCACTAGCATTGTCTCTTCCATGATGGCGTGCTATCCTAAGTGTCGCATCAGCAATGTATACATCAATTGTCTATTTAATTTGGATCCCTCTCTACAGATGAATCGCGAAAAAGGAAATAATTTCTTATCCAACTAGCTAATCATACTTGGTAACCTAGCAAGTGTGAGATATTGCATTGTTCATTTCACTGCAGTAATATTGTCTTTTATATCCTAAGATATATATTATCTTCAGATCAGTTCACTTTGGAAAAGGAAGTTTTGTTCATTTATATAGTCCCACCATTTTACCAAGTTAAGAATCGATGTTAATATATTGTGATGCAAGAACTATTCAGTTCAGACTGCAAAAGTTCGCCTAATCATCATTGCTTTTTACAGGGATGAGATGGGAGATAGCTAAAATATATTGTGCCAAATCAGTGTGCAATTGAATCAACTGAGAGCAAATCAATCTTTCAAGGTTTGGCGGTATTTGATATTACATTTCCAGTTTGTTGCTTGATATTTTCTATCCCCCCGATTCTTCGTACATATATCCAGTTTCTGATATAGTGAGTCGTGCATTTTGATACATATTCTTATTCTGGGTTATTGCTGCAAAACATGGATTGTGTCAAATCATGTATCCTTGCAGTTGACCTGCCTCTGATCCTATGAATAATACGTACTTTGGATTATGCTAATTCTGTAGGCCTAACAATAGGCACCTTGATCGGTGGTCACGAATCCAGTTCAAAGAGCTGACCTGCTTCCTGTTCTACTGAACTGGTGATCGGCACTCATGTTAAGCTGCCAAATAGTGCAAAACACAATTTCATAATACAAGTGGCAGTGAATAACAATGTCGTCTTGTCACCATTAAGACTCAAAAAATTAAAATTGATTATTTACTCACTTTGCGCTCAAACCAGTGTACAAATTGTTCCTTGTGTCGTTTGTTAAGGTTTATTGTACCTTCTTTCCTGAGGTCGTCCATATGCTCACTGCATTGTAAACACAGCTTCAAATAATTAGTAGTTGCTAAAAGAAATCCTAAAATTAATTATGTTATATACTGCAACTTACTCAATCCATGGTGCAACCTCATCACAGTTAGTTATGATGTAGTGCCTCATCTTGAGTAAGTCTTCTGTAGAAATTTCCTCCATTCTAAATCCTTTCTTGCTATAATCAATTGCACTAAATATGCTGAGCCCAGATGGTGGCTCATTCACAGCGGCGCTTTCATGACGATCAGCTTGATTCAATTTGGTGTCAATGTCTTCCAAGAAACGAGCGCAAAAGGTCAGGCACTCCTCGGAGATATATCCCTCAGCTATTGAACCTTCAGGATGTGCTTTGTTTCTCACATAGCCTTTTAGTGTACGTAAGTACCTCTCAACTGGGTACATCCATCTATAGCTCACAGGACCTCCTAGTTTAGCCTCTTCAGCTAGGTGAACTGGCAAATGCATCATGATGTCAAAAAATGCAGGTGGGAATATCATCTCAAGGCGACAAAGAGTCTCTTTGATTGAACTACTAAGCTTATCAAGATCTGCTTCCACTAGCTCCTTTGAACAAATTCCATTGAAGAACCGACTAATATCAATCAATGGGATCACAACATCTTGTGGCAGAAGGCTGCGTACAATCAATGGTAACAGCTTCTGTAGAATAACATGGTAGTCATGAGTTTTTAGTCCACTAACCTTACAAGCTTTGACGTCAACACATCTCTTTATATTGGAGGCAAACCCATCAGGCATCTTCACTCCTTCTAGAAATTTGCAAAAAATTTCCTTCTCATCCTTAGATAATTTGTACAATGCTGGTGGCATAGTATATTTATTATTCTCCATCACAAGATGTTGATCCTTCCTCATACCAAGATATTCCATGTCAAGACGGGCCTTCTCACTGTCCTTGCACTTACCATCAATTTCAAGCAATGTACCCAAAATGCTCTCACAAATGTTCTTCTCAATGTGCATCACATCCAAATTATGCCTTATAAGCAATGAGTCCCAATAAGGTAATTCAAAGAAAATACTCTTCTTCCTCCAATTGTGCCATCTATTTTCTTCTTCACGTTGCTTCCTCTTTCTTGTCATTTTCCCAAAAATGGCTTGATCAAAACATTCAAACTGTTCCTTCACTTGTACACCAGTCAATGGTTGAGGAGCCACCCTCGTTTCCACTTTGTTATTAAAGCTTATCTTATTCCTGCGCCACCTATGTTTCAATGGAGAACTCATAAATTAATAATAAAATAAATAGGCAACAACAAAAGCATTTCAGCCAAATGAAATCTTACCTATGTTTCATTGGCAAAAAGCGGCGATGTCCCATGTAGCAATGCTTGGACCCGTATTTCAGCCACAAGAAGTCTGTATCCTTGTTGCAATATGGACATGCAAACTTCCCTTTAGTGCTCCAACCAGATAACATTGCATATGCAGGAAAATCATTGATTGTCCAAAGTAGAAGAGCATGTAGAGTAAAATTCTTCTTTAGCTTGGCATCCCATGTTTCAACACCATCTGTCCACAGCTCCTTTAGCTCGTCGATGAGGGGACGGAAGTATACATCAATATTGTTTCCAGGAGATTTTGGTCCTGGAACCAGCATCGACATCATCCAATAAGGTTGTTTCATACACAACCAAGGCGGCAAATTATAAGGGATTATGATCACAGGCCAAGTGGTATATGTTGTACTTATCATCCCAAATGGATTGAATCCATCAGATGCCAGAGCTAGCCTAACATTATGAGGATCATCTGAAAACCACTTGTACTTGTCATCCACGTGCTTCCATGCTGGGGAGTCTGCAGGGTGACACATTCTACCATCACGGGCCAATCCTTCCTTGTGCCATCTCATCTCTGATGACGTGGTCTCCCTCATATATAATCTCTGCAACCGAGGAATTAGTGGGAAATACCGTAGGATCTTACGTGGAACACGCTTCTTTCGCGTACCACCAGTGTCACTAGTATCATCACCCTTTGCAGCACCATCATCCTTCCACCTAGACTCACCACATGTTGAACATGTATCCAGTTTTTCATTTTCCTTCCAAAATAATATGCAATCATTCTCACAAGCGTGTATCTTTTGATAGTCCAGACCTAGCTCTTGAACTACACTCTGCACTTTCTCCAACGTGTTTGGGACACAGTGGCCTTCAGGTAGCACAAGTGAGAACAGACCTAGTATGCTCCTCAAGGCAGTGTTACTAATACCATGCATGCACTTAATCTGAAACAATCTCACAATAAAAGAAACCTTGGTAGCCTCCTTGCAACCTGGATACAATTCCTGTCTTGCCTCCTCTAGTAATTTATAGAACTTCTTGGCACGCTCATTTGGCTCTTCATCTGGACCTTGGATGATGTTTCCATGTATAGTAGCCCTGATTAGTGTTCCAATCAGCTCAGTCCCACGATTAGTGTCGTTACCTCCTTCTTCATCATCGTCTACTGATCCTTGAAGATTAGATGTGCCGCCTTCATCACTTGGACCACGTTCCTCTTCAGAGATGAAACTTTCATCAAACTGATAAGCAAGAACATGTCTGTGAAGGTCAGGTCGCGTTTTGTAAACCATGCATCGACATGTAGAACACGGACACAAAGCAGTAGATGTACTGCCATCAAATATGGTTTGAAGAAATTTCCGGAAATTCTCTTGCCAAACAGGACTAGACCTATCCATGCGCATCCAACTCCTATCTGACATTATATGCTTTCCAAATAAATTTCTGCACAGGATCAACAGAGATATATATAAGTAAAATTCACATATATATGTGTATCATATAGTAACTATGTGGTATAGCATGACGAGAAGTATATATATACCGCGGGCAATCAAATGATCAAGATGATGATCAGTTGATGACTGGATTAGGAGCCAGCTATATATATGAACTACAAAATGCAATATAACTAAGCTAAAGGGAACGTACGGAAATAAATGAGTTTAGATTGTTTAATGTAGAATTGAAATATATTACATACCCATGACAGCTAAAGAATACTATTTTGCACTACTTCTTCCTGTCAGGCTCTCTTGACTAATAATTTTATCACTGACTTTAATATATACTGATCTTTCATATGGCACATGATCATGTTCAACAAATCCACAAGAGAATTATATAATGTTTTAATTTATTTACTGTTTCAATAATCCTGTGATGCACAAAAAAGGGCTTACAAGCAAAATAAAATAACCGGTATTCCACAAAATATCTCCAATAATCCAACTCCCTAAAAATCTAAACCTAAATCAGTTTTCCGTATCCTATACCTTGATGAGCACTTTTGCTTTCCTTGCCGATCACTTGGGGCATTAACGCCTAAGGCCTAAGAGAAAAACTGAAAAGAAAAACAAAGAAATCTGCTACTGCTAGGCACCTCGATGTTTGTGGTCGCGGCGTCACGCACTCGCCCTAGCTACAAAACGCTTTTGCCATGCATGCATGAACTTTGTTGCTCACCGCGTGCACGTCGTCGATCAAGATGCAGCAGCGACGAGAGGCCGATGCAGTTTTCCTTCGTTCTCTCGCCGGAGTATGGAGCCTTCTAATCGATCTCGATATAGGCGCCTCGCCGTGCACCGTAGCGTTTAAGAGAACGAAGTTGCGATTGATCGGGAGTCGAGGCTGGGGGCAGCAGTATATCCCTTGATTGATCTCGAGCTCTTCTTTTACGTGAGTTACGTGTCCTAGTCTACCTTACGTGGCTCTCTTGGGCACTAATATATATGGGTGGTGGTGGCGTGCGTTGGTCGAGTCCGTGTCGACGACGATGGGCAAGCCCTACAGGAACGCAGCGCCGTGATGCACGAGGCCTGCACAGGCAAGCCCAGTAGGGGCGTGATTGGTTGGGTGTTTCTGGCGCATACAGGCCTGCCGGATGCAAGAATCATTTGTTTGGATGGTTGGACAACGAGCAAAACCTGGCTGAGCGCGTGCAACGGGCGCCTCCGGGCCAGGCTCTGCGGAAACGCGAGCGACTTCCGTTTCCCGCGGGCCAGGCTCGCTTGGTGCAATGTGCACGTTCAAAAGTGAAGCAGGAAGGCGTTTGGACTTCGACAAACCAGCAACCAAACAAGAACTCGTAGCAGCCAGGCTAGAAAAATACACGAACCAAACAACGTTGTCCCGGATGCGTAGAGCCTGGTCGGCAGTGGCCTGGCTCGTATGAACTAGCCTGGCTGGGCACATACGAGAACCAATCACGCCCTAGGCGACCCAGCCCGCATCGTTGTCCAGCCTCGGAGTCAGCGTAGAGTTCATAAAAAACGACACCATCACCTGACTTCGGCTCTGCTGCGGAGTCCACGTAGAATGACACAGGTGATGAAGATAGTATGGAAAAAAAAACAAACCAATTTTATTAGCTTTCTATCAACTAATCTATACGTCATAGGTCATAAAGATCATGAGACAGGCTTTATATTTTTAAAATAAAATTAGATTTGTAAATTTCTAAATAAATTCGTCTAAGCTATAAGCATGTGCGCCATTATATGCGCAGGCGAAATTTATAGCACCCGTGCAACGCATAAGCATATATCTAGTTTGGGATTAAATTATTCTAAAAAAATCAGGATTAAATTTGCTTCTCTAATTTTTTGACTCCCTCTTGTCAATCATTAGCTAGTTTATAGGTCACGCAAAACCAGCTTAATCTTGCAAAGTATATACATAATAATAACTCACAATGCTCCGTATGTTCTAGAGAATATTTTCTGGAAATAATCAAATCAGCTTAAATTTGTAAAATGCGTAATCATAAATCACAAAAGGATTCAATTAAAAAAAGTAAAACCAATCTTGTTAGATTTCTATAAACTAGATCTAACAATATATCTTCTACCCATAAAAAGCGGCAAAAGGTAATCGTCTGCGCCACCATCCCTACCTGTCGACAAAAAAGAGGTAAAGGGAATCGTCTGCGCCCAATCCTGCCTTGTCCACATAGATGTGGATGCGCCACCACCTGGTCGCCCCTAGCTCATGGATGCACCACTGCCCGTCGACATAACCATGGATATGGAGAAAACCCACCGTTGATCTGTGAAAGATATTGACGGGGACAAACGTCGGACAAGGGGTCATCGACGTGGATGGGTAAGGGCATGGAGCAGCCACCACAGCTGGTGATGTGGAAGAGTCAATGACGTCGATGGGGAAGGGCATCGAGCACTCACAGTCGATGGATGTCCACGTGCGTCATCGTATACGTAGACAAAATTTTGTTTCCCCGGTGCAACGCATGAGTATATTTCTAATGAATGAGAAGTCAGGAAGCCTGGGCCTTTTGCTAGATCCAAAGCCCATGAAATACAAGTGTTTTCTACAGCAACATATTACAACAACACTAGAATTTTATAGCAACCAAACACACTTGTGGCAATAGCAACATAGTATTGCATCACTTTAGGTATTTAGTTGCAATAAACAGCTACCTATTGCAATGGTCGTGAGAAATATTACAACCAACAAAAACTGTGGCAATAACAACCAACTATTACATCGTCTTAGAAATTTAGTTGCAATAAATAGCTACATATTGCAATGGTCGTGAGAAAAATTACGACCAACAAAAATTGTGGCAATAACAACAAACTATTGCATCGCCTTAGAAATTTAGTTGTAATACACAGTCTACCTATTGCAACGGTCATGAGAAGTATTACAACCCAACAACATTGTGGCAATAATTTCAAGCAATAGCAATAATGTTCTATTTGGTTGCAAGAGCACCAAACAATTGCAACGCCAATCAAAACTAATGCAACTAAAAGTCATCATGGTAATATTATTAACCAATAACAACACTTCTCAAAAAAGGGTTGCTATAGGGCTCACCTCTTGCAACGCCGAATGTAAAAAATGCAATGCACTATTTTTGTGGCAACACAGTCCCCCCTATTGCCACGTTTTTAGACAAATGTTGCAAAACACACCCTGTTACAACACAATTTGTGGTGATGCAAATGGCG
The DNA here is from genome assembly GCA_038087645.1 of Saccharum hybrid cultivar R570. NCBI lineage: Eukaryota > Viridiplantae > Streptophyta > Magnoliopsida > Poales > Poaceae > Saccharum > Saccharum hybrid cultivar. The sequence goes on along the minus strand of JAQSUU010000262.1, from coordinate 1,683,164 downwards.
TCAAGTGGCAATAGGGTCAAAATCTTGTAGTGACATGACCAAGTCTTCTATGCCATAACCAACCCATACTTGATTTGGTGAGCAAGCATGTTGAAAGTTGAGTGTCACTAGCATTGAAATCAACCAAGTATAGATTCTCATATCTAAAACCCTTGAAGATCAAATTAGAGCCATCAACACTAACTATCTCCACATCATCAACACCAAATATGCACTTGAAACCAAGATCACATAATTGAGCAACCGAGAGAAGATTGAAGTTCAACTTTTCAACTAAGAGCACATTGGAAATGCTATGATCATTTGAGATTGCAATCCTTCCAAGAGCCTTCACATCACCCTTGCTATTGTCACCAAATGTGATACTATCAATGCCACTATCATTTGATTTGAGAGAGTTAAACATTCTTGAATCACCAGTCATATGTTGAGAGCACTCACTATCAAGCACCCAATGCCTTCCTTCGGCCTTATAATTGACCTACAAAACAAATTAATGTTTCTTAGGTACCCATACTTGCTTGGGTCCTTGGAGGTTAGTCACTAAGCTCTTTGGTACCCAAATGGACTTCTTCTTTGGACCCACAATTGGTGTTCCAACAAACTTAGCATGCACACCTTTCTCACTCTTGGTAAGCACATAACAAGAATCAAAAGGAATGTAATCCATTTTAGCATGAAACTTGTTGTTGTTCTTGTTCATTTTATTATAATTAATCTTTAGATGCCCAACTTGCTTGCATCTATTACAATAACGACCATTGCTCTTCACAAAGCTAGGCTTTAGAGTAGCAAAGGCCGCCTTGCCCTTCTTGGGAGTATAGCCCAAACCCTCTTTGTTAAGAGAGAACCTTTGGCTACCCAAGCATTTTAGCAAGCGGGCATCCCCACCATAGGCATTGCCTAATGCGCGGGTGAGATCATCCACCTCTCTCTTGAGAGTCTCATTCTCAACCACAAGTGATGAATCACTAGTAGTGGAGATAGAGTTAGTTGTGGTGGATGATGATGAGCTACATGAAGCATTAGTAAGACCAACAAATAAAGAATCATCAATAATATCACATGTTAGTCCAATATCACAAGTGACAATCACTTGCTCCTCCTTAGCCTCCTTCATGAACTTCTCCAACTTGAGGTCCTTTTCCTTGATGAGCTCAAGTAGAGTGGAGTGGGCTTCCTTAAGCCTAGTGTGAGCAACTTTAAGGTCCTCGTGGTCTTCCTTTAGACACTCACGAGAGGCCTCTAGCTCATCAAAGGATTTCCTAAGAGCTTTGAGCTCTTGTTCAATTCCTTTGCACTCCTTACTCTTTTTGAGAGCAACAAGCTCCTCCATCAAGGCATTATTTTCATTGCTCTTGGCAATGAGCTCTTGCTCCAAGATCTTGCACTTCTTGGTTGTCCTCTTGTAGCCCTTGCTCATTTGATCTATTATGCCTAATATATCATCCTTGGAGTAGTCCTCATCCTCCTCATCATCACTCCTACAACCATCATTAGCACAAGAATCATCATCACTATCATCATATTTTACCTTGGTAGGCTTGGCCATAAGGCATGTCGATGTAGTGTCAAATATGGATGGCTTGTTGGAGAGGGCGATGCTTGCAATGGCTCGTCGAGTGGTCCTCTCATCATCACTAGAGCTTGCATCATCATCACTATCGGAGTTATCACTATCCCAAGTGATCACATAGCCACCACCCTTCTTCTTCTTGTTGATAGTGAAGCTCTTCTTCTCTTTCTTCTCCTTCTTGTCCTTCTTGTTCTTCTTCAACTTTAACTCCCCATCATGATATATTTTATCTTCATAGGGGCACTTCGTCACTACATGATCGGGGCTATTGCAATTGTAGCAAAGCACCTCCTTTGCCTTTATGAAGTCCCTTCTCTTTCTTGCACCATAGCCTCTCTTCTTCATGAACCGACCCATCTTTTCCACTAGAAGGGCCATGGTCTCATCATCAAATGGATCATCATCATCATCATCAACCTTGCTCTTGCCCTTGGAAGAAGAAGCCTTGAATGCGGTGGTCTTCTCTTGCTTGACCTTGATCTCCTTCTTCTCATCTTCATCTTCATCATCATCGTATTGAGCATCGGTCATGACATCTCTAAGCACTTGGTTTGGAGTCACCTTGTCCAAACCCTCTCTTTGGATCATCTTCCTCAAGATAGCAAACTTTTTAGGTAAGTTCATCAAGAACTTATGTGAGAAGTCCTTGTCCTTGACATCTTCTCCTAGGCTCTTGAGATCATTGATAATAACTTGTAGCCTATAGAACATCTCTGGTATGGACTCATCATCCTTCATCTTGAAGCTTGCAAACTTATCCTTGAGCATATAGAGCTTGGCACTCTTTACCGTTGAAGTGCCCTCATATGTTTCCTCTAATCTTGCCCACACTTCACTTGCCATCTCAAGATCCTTGATTTGCTCAAAGACCTTTGCATCAATCCCATTGTAGAGAGTATTGAGAGCCATAGTGTTGCATTGGTTGTTGATGCGGTCATTGTTGGTGAGGTTGTCGGGATCAATGATAGCATAATCATGGTGTGTCACCTCCCAAACGTTCTCATGAATATAGCCAAGATATTGCTTTATCTTTCTTTTCCAATAATCAAAAGATGTGACACCATCAAAGAATGGAGGCTTACCCCCGACATGGTTGAACATAACTTGAGCCATCTTATATCGAGGTTGTTAAGCCTTGCAAACGGTGACCATGGCTCTGATACCACTTGAAAGGTCTTGATGGCTAGAGGGGGGGTGAATAGCCTTTGAAAAATTTCTACAAAGACATGCTAAACAAGTTTATCAATTTAACAAATAGCGAGATACGAGTTTTGCTTAGCCTATGGGGTGTTTGCAAGCCATCTAACCAATTCACAATTCTAGTAATTGCACTCAACCGCACAAGTCAAACTGAGAAGATAACTACAACTACAACTAGCAAGCTACACAAAGGAGCTACTAAAGCAAAGCTAACTAGCTAGCAAAGATAACTAAGAAAGTAATGCGGAGTTGAGTTGGGAGAGTTTCACCGAGGGGCGAAGTATTGAGCCAACCAATATGATCAACAATGAATACTAAAAAAACCAAACACCGGGATCAATCAATCACAATATGAAAGTGATGACACGAAGATTTATCCCGAGGTTCACGTGCTTGCCGGCACGCTAGTCCCCGTTGTGTCCCTCTTTACCACGTGGTTCGGTGGCTAATCGGTCTCACACCGAGCCTCTCAAAAGGCGCCACAAGAACCTACAAAATGGCAAAAGGTTGCAATGACACGAGCAATTCACTAACGTTGTCTTTGGCGCTTCGCCGAGGTAGGCACAAACCCCTCACAATCACCGGAGGTGGCCAAGAACAATCACCAACTCTTGCCAATGCCTCCAAGCTACTCCAAGCTATCTAGGTGGTGGCAACCACCAAGAGAAACAAGAATCCCGTAGCAAATCACCCACCAAGTGCCAACTAGATGCAATCTCACAATGCAAATGCACTTGGATCACTCAATCTCACTTCGAATATGCAAAGAAGCAAGAGAGATGAGTGAGAGGGGAGTTGCTTAGCTCAAAGTGCTCACAAGTATGTCAAATGTCCAAGAGATGGAGCCTTGAGCCGGCCAACAAGTATTTATAGACGTACCCCTTCGAATATAGCAGTTAGAAACTTGAAATAGCCGAAGTCGTGCTGAACGGACGCGCTGGTTACACTGACCGGACACATCGGTCGCACAACGGCTAGCTGCGAAGCAATGACCGGACGCGCTTGACGTGAGGACCAGACGCGCTGGGATTGACCGGACGCGCTGGTCAAGCCTGAGCAGCGCTCAACGAAACAGCGACCGGACGAGCTATAGAACTGACCGGACGCCACAGTGCCAGCGTCCGGTTGGAGTCCAGTAAGCTCCCTGAACGACCGGACGCGTCTGATCGACAGTGACCGGACGCGCCACCGCGTCCGATCAAAAACAGAAATACACGCAGACGCTGAACACTGACCGGACACATCCGGTCAAATAGAGACCACGTCCGGTCCAGCGTCCGCTCACCTCTATGACCTCCGTTCGCCTCCGTTTCTTTTCTGACTTCCGGCGTAGTGGAAAAAAGTAGTTTCAACTCCTCAAAAATGCCTGAATCCCGCCGAGCAAGCTCGATGGGAGGGAGAGAGGACCCAAAACCCTCTCTACCGCTCAAACTCCACCGCCTTCGCAAACATGCTAACACCATCAAAGTGATCTCGTCATGTGTGAGTGTGTTAGCATTTTCACAATCATTTTTCGAGGTGATATTAGTTCTATCCAAATGCATATGATTATGAAATGCACACCTAGAGGCACTTAGGATTTTAATAGCCACGTCATTCCCCTCTTTATAGTACGGCTATCTATCATATAATGCAACCACACCCACTAGGTGTCTTGGTTACTAAAACATAACCCTTAAGCATATACCTTTGCCTTGATCACGTAGGGTTGCGTCCAAATCCAAGTGTAGCCATCATGATCACCATGTCCATCTTGCCACCAACCTTGGAATGTACTAATCCTCATATGCTACATACAACTTAGGCATAGGATTAGTACTTACGCATTGTCACTAATTACCAACACCAAACATAGGACTTTCATACGGGAGACGCCTAACTGGGTTACCGTGGGCTACGACAGACATGTGGAAAAAGAGGTTATTTATACCTAGGGTGGCGGTGAAGTTAGGCTAGCGAGGCAGTGGTGAGGCGACGCAGTGCAAGCAGAACCGCGACGCCGATGAAGACGATCGAGGTCCTCCGGGTCCCCTCCAACATGCTCTTCTCCTGCATAAAAAGGCAATAGGTTATTGTTTGTTCAAAATTTCGTCAACACCTCCCCTGCACGGGGAGGTTTCCAAAACCTGCAAATAAACAACACGATGGCCAACATTCACAATGGCACGAAGGCCGACAACCATAACGGCACGAAGGCCCTCATATCAACTTATGGCATGAAGGCCCACACAACCACATACGGCACGAAGGCCGGCAATGAGAGTTTTACCTAGGGTTGCGGTGGAGTCGGGCGTCGTGGTGCAGGGGTCACTTTCTTCTCTGGCGAGGTCGAGCAGCATCGGAGTACTCCTCTCCCCTCTTCCCTTCTCTCTTCTCTGCTTCTCCTCTTCCCTTCTTCTCTTTCTCCTCCTCCTCCTCTCCTTATTCTCCTTCTTCTCTCCTTCTCTTCCCCTTCCTCCTTCTCCTCTTCTCCTTCTCTTCTTCCTCCTACTTCACCCTCTGCCTCCTCCCCTCCAACAGCAGCCGGCGACGGGGGTGGCCTAGGGGCTGGGGTCGAGGCGGGGAGGTCTACGTGGGGGGAGGGGGCCCAGTGCGGGGGGTGCCGCCGGATGGCCGACCGGGGTGGTCGAGCTCCCCTGCTCGACCAAGACAGGGAGGGGAGGCAAGGCGCGGCCTCGGGCCTGATCTGGGCACGGTGGGGTGGCGGCGGTGGGGCAGCGCGCTGGGGCGGCACGCGACGGCGGGGCATGGGGCGGCGGGGCGCGCGGGGCGGCGGGGAGTAGCCGAGTGGGCGCACGGGAGGGAAATGGGGGGCGCGATGGGGATTTTGGGCCGCTGGCCCGATTTAGGGTTCGACCCTTTGTGATCACATGTGGAGATGTCTGGGTTTTAGGCATCCGACGTCACAATTTGCTCGAAACCTTCTCAATTTTTTACCACATCCTACACATGTGAAAACATGACACCTCGACAAGTTTTGTGATTTTTGGACTTCGTATGGAGTTTATATAATTTAAAAACACTTTTTCGGCAAGTTCCCCGTCTTGTTACATGAAGAAGATGCCGGAAATTTGATGCGAGTTCGTGGATACGGACTCAACATGCACCAAATACCATGGACAACATTTTTTGAATCACTAAATTGCATTATTCCATGCACCTGTGGTTCAAATTTGAAATATTCAAAAAAAATCAACGAAACGAAATAAATTAAGGAAAAATATATAAAAATTCAAAATTGGCCCAAATTTTAAAATTGAGTTTTCAATAATGTATTATAGCCCCACACAAAAACTAGGTTCAAAAAACCAAAAAAATTGCCGATGGCCTACCTTGGCCCTCGGCAAAGAATATACAAAAAAAAGAAAAACTTTGCTGAGAGCCTAACGGCAGGCACTCGACAAAGACTGACGCAAGTGGCCGCCGTGACCGATCCGGCCATATTTTCCGAGGGCTAGACACTCGGCAAATATTTGTTTTGCTGAGGGTCGTTTCTTTGCCAAGGGTCTGGCCCTCGGCAATGGCCTCTTTGCTGAGGGCCTAGATTTGCCGAGGGCTCCTGGAGCTGGCCCTCGGCAAATAGAGTCTTTGCCGAGTGCCCGAGATCCAGCCCTCGGCAAAACCAGAAGCCCTCGACAAAGGATGGGTTTCCGGTAGTGTTTCATATGGTTAGAACTTGTTTTCTATTTTCCAAAAATAATAAAAATTGTCTTAATATATAAAAATTCATAACTAATTTATTTTAAATAAGAAAGTTTGAAACTACTACCATTTTTTCTTCTAAACATATTATCAATCTGTTGGTGCTCTATTTTGAGTTATTCAGACCTCATCTGTTCATATTTCTAGTGTTTTATTATTAGTAGTCATGCCTATTATTTATTTAAACTATCGTCTAGTACTTTACCTTTTGTTGCCAACAGACAGCAGATTATATTTTTAGAAACAAGTTGACGCTAGTTGCATATTTTTTTTTATTTAAAACATATTAGTTATAAATTCACGGCTGGTCGACTTGATATGTTTATATGAAATTATTAGGTATATATGTAAGTGTAGATACAATGTGCATCGTCACCACCATGAAATGATGTGCCCCAAAATGCAGTTCCATACAAACTTTCACTATGTTTGTTCAGACTAACCGCTTTATATTATACAATATATATCATTGCACAAATCTCCAGTCTCTTTGGATGGGTGTGGATAGTACGTGCATGTGATGGACGTTACCTGGCGGTGAAGAAATTAAAAGCACAAAAGAGAGCCGAAACAAGCAAATATTCCTGGCGGTGTGGTGTCGCATGTGTGGGGATGATGACCAAAATTATACCTTCGCTTTGCATTTGCTCTCCCTGACACGGTGTACTAAGCTTGTACTTTGAGAACTCTTCTACTAGCTCTTGTCAGTAATCATGTGTTCAGCCTCAGTTCGAGCCTGGATTTTAATGGAGCTTTCCTTCCGTCCTGGGCTAAGCATTACTCTTTCCGTTCTTTTTAATACGTCGTATTAACTTTGTTTTAGATCAAAACATTTCTATCCTTAACTATTAGTTTTAAAAAGCGTATGTAGTTTTACAACATGTAAATCATGATATTGTGGAAGTGTTGTCATAGTTATTCTAAAGGAATAAATATTATGTTATTAACATGTACATTTTTTTTGAAGCTGATGATTAATAAATATTTGACTTAATTAGGACAAAGTTAATGTGACGTGTGAAAAAGAACCGAGGAAGTACGAATTACTACTAGCATCTTTGTTGATAACAATTTCTTACATACCTTAATAATTTAATTAAGATAATTCTGGGTTTCCCTGTTGCCAATCAATCATGAGAACAAGTATAATAACAGGCTATAAGTGGATTGAATTCTGAGGGGGAGGAAGGAAAAGAGGAGATAGTAGAAAAGCGGACTGTAGGTTTACAGTCAGCTTATGTACAAGAACCAAGAAACTTCAGTGGAGAAGAAGGTGAACCATGTATTAATAGTAAAGAGCTAACTATACTATATGAATGAGGTGAAAGATGGACTACAAGGATCTATACAGGCTGAAAGATGGGCAGCAGCAGGCTGTATTATTTTCTTTGCTCTAAGTAACACACATGCAAGTTGAGAAGCATTAATTATAATCCCCGGCTTTGTACAAGTATACTAGTAGGGGCGCCTTGTACAGGAGAGGCATATGGCGATGGCAGCTCCGGCGGGCTGCCTGGAAGCCAAGCACTACATCCTGGCTGCCCTCACGGCGACCCTCGTCGCGGCGGGCGTCGTCACCGTGACCTCCGTCGTGCTGAGCCCAGCGCGCATCAGCTTCTCCGTCACTGAGGCGCGTACCAATAACAGTCAACTGGCCACGCGCGGCGGTGGCCAGCAGCTCCTCCTCACCCTCGCCGCCGACAACCCCAGCCGGCGCGCGGCGGTGCAGTACCAGAGCATGTTCGTGGACGTTAGCAACAACACCGGGCTGCAGTGGGCGCACTGGGTCAAGGCCGACCTGGAGACGGCCATGCCGCTGCGGCAGCCGCCGCGCAACGTGACGGAGATCCACGCGACGGCGCGTCTCGTCGGCGGGCCCTTCACGGAGGACTTCACGGCGAACAGGACTAGCCACAGCTTCAGCGTGAGGGTCACCGCCACGGCGCGGTTCAAGGTCGGCGTCGCGTGGACGAGGCTCTACGACATCAGGGTCTACTGCGGGAACGTCGACTTCTTCGCCAACAAGAGCAGCACCGCCGATTGCCATGCCGCTTGATACACATACACATACACATACACATCGTCACTGTAATTGTATTGGCAATTTGGCATGCAGATGATACTGGCCAGTGTGATACATAGATATCAGTTGAACCGACGAGAAGCAATATAATGGATTTTTTTTCTCTCTTTTTTCCCTTTTATTTGCTGGTTATTAGGAGTAGAGTAATTTTCTCCTCTTTCATTTGTGAAAAATCCTTCAGTGTCAGTCGGACGACATTATGTACCCTCCTCGACGTAAACATGAATTTTGCACTCTTGCTTTTCTCGCTCCCTCTCTCTCCCACAAACATGTACCTCCCCACTGTCACACCCTCTCCCTCGTATACACACATAGATACACACATACATGCTTCATACTCCGCCTATAAACATATACATGCATACTCTACTCTTACAAGCATCTTCCAAAGATTAAGTCTATAGACGGATCTTAAGATTGACTAAGCCACACGACGAGTGTCTCACTATTAATCGGTACGTCGCCTATCACTAAATGTGAAATGTTCCTTTTTATTCTTTCTAGAGTAAGATATACGCGCACCACCCATACATACCATGTCAAAAACTTCAACTCATGTAGAGTAAATATATCTCAAGAATTAGAGTATATTATATATGAGGCTAGGTAGACATTATATCCCCCTCCTCTGCATATACTGTTAGAAAATTAGGTAATTTCAAGTTTAATTTAATTCAGAAAAATAACATAATCATGATATTGGTAACATCAATTGTGCGCTTGTTCAAGGTAGACAAAAACATCATGTATATCATGTAGATGATGCTAACCAGCAAGGTTTTAATTAGAAACTTAAGAGGATGATGAAGAAAATACCCTGCGGCAGAGCCGGAAGCACTTGAATGAAACATGGTGCCTTGTTGATGTAGTCGTCCCGCTCGGTGCAGTGCCATAAGGAAGCCGTGCAGACCTTGCGCCACAGGGAGGAGAAAGATGAACAACAACGTCGGCGCCAGGAACAGAGAGGACGAAGAAGCGAGTAGTCGTGTCGCTTGCTAACACTCCCCAAAAACGTGATGGCCGCCCTTCACCCGAGCAGGTGAAATCGATGACAGAGACATTCCGGAGGCTCTTGTGTACGCGCAGGAGACGGAACGGGGACTGCTCTGCGCTATGGGAGATGTGGTTGTTCTTTAAGCCCGAGAAATGACTGACAGATGCCAAGGTCCATATATTGGACACCGTGGAGAAGAAAGGCTTTGGGGAGGAGTGGAAAAGCCAGCGGATAGGGAGCCAGTACTGGGAGAAACTCCCGTCATCAAGACCAACTCAGTTTTCCAATCAATTGAGCAACTTCCGTATTAATGGCGATCGAGTGGCAAAACCTTTCCTGTCTGTCCATCTGTCCGTCCGCTCGCTCGCCTGCCCCGCCCCCGCCCCCGCCCACGCCCACGCCCACAGCCTCGGCCCGGCCGGTGGCGGCGGCGCGCGCGCGTGTGGCATCCAGCTATCCTTTCCTCAACTTCTTAATATAATCAACCAAGGTTCAACCATATAAGTCAAGTCAATGTTCAGTCAAATTCTCATTTAGTACTAAACCATATAACATGCATTATTTGGACCATAGAGTTTATTAGTTTTATTAAATATTAAATGGGCCAAGGCCACTAAATATCTAACAATCCCCACCACACTCTATGGTTCGATGCAAATTGGTCTTATAATTACATTCCTTTTATATACCAATGTTTCGATGGAGACTGTTAAGTTGAACATCCATCTAGAGTAATAGCTACATCCAACCACAACTAAACAATGGACTACGCCTTGAATTGACAGTTTTGTGTGAGATAAGTTTCACTAGAACCCTTAACTGATACTAGGTTGCAAGGAGCATCCCTTCTGATTGAAGCATATAAGTCACACTTCCTAGCCTTTTTATTAGTGTCTAGAGATAACTCACATCTCATAGATTATGACTAGCAATTGAACTCATATATGTGTGTTCCTTCTAGGATGCCTTGTAGGATAACATCCCTTCTTAGACAAGCCACTCGGATCACATTAAGAAATTAATCAACCTGCCTTATAGTACTAGAGAGACGGTGCATCTCAAACGAGTCAGACTTTTAATCTAAAGAGTCTCTTCCTCAGTCAACCACTAGCTTGTTTCACCATCCTAATTCACGGGATCTCCAATCACATAGGATTGGTTACCACTATGGAATGACTTCGACTGGGTCTCAAGCCCAACACCCTCGACGCACCTTCTATCACATTACGTGACTGACCCTTAGTAAACTAATCTGCTAGATTTTTTGATGTATGGACATAGTCCAATGCAATTACTCCAGAGTTTCTCAGTTTCCTGACAGACTTCAGACGTCTTTTCACATGCCTTGTAGACTTCATGTTGTCCCTAGAACTGTTCACCTTTGTTACCACAGTTTGGTTGTCATAGTTCATAGAAATAGTTAGTATAGGCTTTTCCACAACTGGTAAATACATAAGGAGTTCACGAAGCCACTCGGCCTCAGCGCCAGCGGTATCTAATGTTATTAGTTCTACTTTTATTATAGACTTCGTTAAGATAGTTTGCTTGCAAGACTTCTAGGAAACAACATCACCTACAAGAAAGAACACATATCTGCTCGTGGCGTATAGCTCATCAGCATTAGAAATCCAATTAGCATCACAATAACCCTCCAATACCCTTAAGTATCTGGTACAATGAATACCATAACTCATTGTTTCTTTCAGATAGCATAGTACTCTCTCAAGAGCACTCCAGTGAGTATCTCCTGGATTTGACACAAACCGGCTTAGTTTGCTCACAACAAACGAGATATCAAGCTTCATGGCACTAGCCAAATACATAAGTGAACTAACTATTTGAGAATATCTCAATTGATTGCATGAAATTCTACGATTCTTCCTCAGTATCACACTTGGGTCATAAGGAGTTAGAGCAGGTGCGCTGTCACTATACCCAAAGGCGACTTAGTACCTTTTCCACATAGTGAGACTGCATAAGAGTTACCCTACCATTTTCTTCTTCTCTTAGTAGCTTTATGTTAAGAATAACCTCAGCCTCACTTAAGTCTTTCATCATAAAATTATTTGATAGAAAATCTTTCAATTCTTTAATCATATCAACATTGTTACCAAAGATTAAAATATCATCCATATATAAGCACAAAATGACACCATTACCTCCACCATACCGATAATATACACATTTATCAGCTTCATTCACTGTAAAGCCGGCTGATGTTAAAATCTTATCAAACTTCTTATGCCACTGCTTAGAGGCTTCCTTTAGGCCATGCAAGGATTTCAACAATTTACAAACCTTACCCTCTTGACTTTTGCAACAAATCCATCAGGCTCATCCATATAGATCTCTTTCTCAAGCTCTCCATTTAGGAAAGTTGTCTTAACATCCATTTGATGAATGAGAAGACCGTGTAAGGCAGCCAAGGATAATAGCACATGAATGGTCGTCAAATCAGGCAACTGTTGAGTAAGTATCAAAATAATCTTCTCCTTTCTTTTGTGTATAGCCTTTAGCCACTAGCCTTGTCTTATACTTCTCAATAGTACCATCAGGCCTAAGCTTTTTTTAATACCCATCTACACCCCATAGGTTTACATCCATAAGGACGATCAACCACTTCCCAGTCCCATTAGACATGATAGAATCCATCTCACTTTGAACAACTTCCTTCCACAAGTCAACGTCAAGAGAGGAATATGCCTCAACAATGGTTGTGGGACTGTCATCCACGAGGTATATAATAAAGTCTTCTCTAAAGAATTTTGCAACCCTCTGCCTCTTACTCTTTCGAGTGACTATATTATTATCCTCCTCAGGAATTTCTTCATGGGATTCAACATTAGTGTGTACTATCGGTTCATGAGATTTAGGGATAGAAACAAAATCATGACTAGATATGCTAGGTGTATTATTCTTCATGGGAAATTCATCCTAAAAAAATGTTGCATCTCTAGATTCTATGATTATATCAACAGCCATCTCAGGAATGCTAGAATTTATTATTAAAAACCTATAACCCACGCTGTGAATAGCATAGCCAATGAAAACACAATCTATATTTTTTGTTCTAAGCTTTCGCTTTTTATTTATTGGCACATTCACTTTTGCCAAACAACCCTAAGTTCGCATGTAAGAGAGATTTAATCTTTTCTTCTTCCATTCCTCGAATGGTGTAATTTCTTTGTTCTTCGTGGGCACCCTATTCAGGACATGATACACTATCAATGTAGCATCACCCCACCATTCCTTAGATAGTCCTGCAGTCTCCAACATGGCATTAACCAAATCAGTTAGAGTGCAGTTCTTTCTCTCAACGATCCCATTGGACTGCGGTGAGTATGGTGGCGTCCTCTCATGAATTATTCCATGCACTGCGCAAAACTCAGAAAATTCGTTTGAGAAATATTCTCCCCCATGATCGGACCGTAAACGTTTGATTTTCTTATGAAGTTGATTTTCTATCTCAGCTTTATAGATTTTAAAATAATATAATGTTTCATCTTTAGTTTTTATTAAATACACGTAGCAAAATCCTATGCAATCATCTATAAAAGTAATAATGTATCTCTTACCACCCTTGGTCAATTCCCCATTTATTTCACAAATATCAAAATGAATTAGTTCAAGTGGTGCCAATTCCTTCGCCACAGCAGCCTTGTAAGGCTTACGAGGTTGTTTTGCTTCAACACAAACATGACACTTAGAACTTTTGACCATATTAAATTTCAAAATTAAATTTAAACCAACTAAGCGAGACATGCAACCAAAATTAATATGACATAACCTCGAATGCCAAACATTTGTTTCAACATTATTAACCACATTATTCACAGAATTAAAACAAGTATCAACCAAGGACAAGCGGAACAAGCCTCCGCTCTCATAGTCTTTACCAACAAAAGTGTCATATTTATTGGACTCGAATACTAGTTTATAGCCATCTCGACACAACATAGAACCACTAATCAAATTCTTCTTTATTGAGGGGACATGATGCACGTTCTTAAGCTGCACGGTCTTTCTCAAAGTAAGTTTCAGATCGACCGTACCAACACCATGAACAGCCGCACGCGCTCCATTCCCCATCTACAAGGAGGAAGCCTACCCGACCTGATAAAAAGAAAACAAGAAAATATCAACACACACATGAATATTTGCACCGGTATCAACCCACCAATCAGGTGAATGACAAACTAAAAAAGCAGTAGGCAATAAATTACCATACTTAGGTGTTCCTGTCTCAGTCTCAACGGTGTTTGCTGGTTTCTTTGTCGGAGGCTTCCACTTAGCATCAGGACACTCTCTAGCATAGTGCCCAATCTTGCCACGGGTGAAATAATTTCCATTCTTCTTGTTCTTCTTATTCTTCTTGAAAGAAGTGGTGGGCTTTTACTTGAGTTCTTGCTAAAATTTCTTTTTCTGTGGTTTGGGATGATTCTTTTGCACCACATGTGTGTTAGAATTCCCCTCACCGACCTTCTTGCCTTTGATATCCTTTGCCCTTGCCTTGTCCTCAACATCTAGAGTCCCAACGAGCTGGGTAACACCAAACTCTTGTCTCTTGTATTTCAAGGAAGTTACAAAATCAGTCCAAGATTGTGGCAGCTTTGCAATGATACAGCTAGCCACAAACTTGTTAGGAAACACACACCCAAATAGCTCAAGTTCCTTCACCAGTGCTTGTATTTCATGAGCCTGTTCGACAACCGGACGACCCTCAACCATCCGATAGTCATGGAACTGCACCCTGACGTATAACTCAGAACCGGCATCAGAAACCTCGTAACAGGCCTCAAGTGCATCCCACATGGCCTTTTCAGTTGGAAGCTGCACATATGCATCAATAAGGGAGTCCCCTATGATGCTCAACAGAGCAACCTTACAAGTAGTCTCACTATGTTTGAACGATGCTCCTTCTCAGAGGTATGCGGACCAACAGCTCTCTCTTCCGCCACATGAAAATAGTTCATGGAGATCAACCACAGAATGCATTTCTGGCGCCACCTCTTATAGTGAGTGCCCTCAAAAGGAGTCAGTTTCAGCATGCCCGCAAAGCCAGCAGATGAAAATTGCCCATCACATTTTTGGATTGTTAGAAAATTAGACAATTTCAAGTTTAATTTAATCCAGAAAAATAACATAATCATGATATTGGTAACATCAATTATGCGCTTGTTCAAGGTAGACAAAAACATCATGTATATCATGTAGATGATGCTAACCAGCAAGGTTTTGATCAAAAACTTAAGAGGATGATGAAGAAAATACCCTGCAGCAGAGCTGGAAGCACCCGAATGAAACATGGTGCCTTGTTGATACAGTCGTCCTGCTTGGTGCAGTGCCGTAAGGAAGCCGTGCAGACCTTATGCCGCTGGGAGGAGAAAGACGAATAACAACGCCGGCGCCGAGAATAGAGAGGACGAAGAAGCGAGTAGGCATGTCGCTTGCTGACACTCCTCAAAAACATGATGGTCGCCTTTCACCCGAGTAGGTGAAATCGACGGGCAGAGACGTTTCGGAGGCTCTACTCTTCCATCTCGTGTGCGCGCAGGAGACAGAACGGGAACTGCTCTGCGCTACGGGAGATGTGGTTGTTCTTCAAGCCCGAGAAATGACTGACAGATGCCGAGGTCCATATATTGGACACCACAGAGAAGAAAGGTTTCAAAGAGTGGAAAAGCCAGCGGATAGGGAGGCGGTACTGGGAGAAACTCCCGTCATCAAGACTAACTTAGTTTTCCGAACAATTGAGCAACTTCCGTATTAATGGAGGCTGAGTGGCAAAACCTTTCTTGTCCGTTTGTCCGTCTACCACGCCATGCCACGCCCACGGTCTCGACCCGGCCGCCGCCGGCAGCGGCAGCGCGCATGTGGCATCCAGCTATCCTTTCCTCAACTTCTCAATATAATTAACCAAGGTTCAACCATATAAATCGAGTCAATGTTCAGTCAAATTCTTATTTGGTACTAAACCATATAACATGCATTATTCGGACCATAGAGTTTGTTAGTTTTATTAAATATTAAATGGGTCAAGCCCACTAAATATCTAACATATACTAAATACATTTTTCACTATATTTTTCCCTCTATCTCCCTACGGACTCCTGTCAAGCCAACCAAGATTCGCCCCCTTAATACACGTATTCTACTCCTGTGAGCACATATGAGAGATTGAGCTAATACAACTAAGATTTAAAAAGTCACCATAGGCATCTTGACGTCGATGTGTATGTGGGCAACCATTGAAAGAATTCTTTTTTCTTTATGGAATAAATTCAAAAAAATGAGCACACCCAAACCAAGTCAAGGGCTTAAATACTGATAGATAGGTTCTATCGTATAAAACCTAACAAACCAGCTGCCCGTCTTCCAATTTCTCTTCTTCTACCTCCTTGTGCTGATCCTCTGGCCAAGGAATAATGCTATCAAAAAAAAAGAATACGCCACCATGGTGAAGTTTTGACAACAGGGCCGGAATAAAGTCAGCCTATATATAAGTAACGTACTACCACTACAGGAAACTGGCTCTTTGCCGACTGCATTTTTCTTTGTCAACTGTTTTTTCTCGACACTCGGCAAAGAGGTCCCTTTGCCAACTGGAATTTCCTACAGTCGGCAAAGCAGGATTTGCCGACTGCCTGGCTTTGCCGATTGCCAGGCAGTTGGCAAAGAATTGCAGTCGGCAAAGGCAGACCATGGTTGACGCCATCCACACCGTCACCTTTGCCGACTGCCACTCCGTCAGCAGTCGGCAAAGGCGCAGGCTTTGCCAACAGCCATCCTCCCTAGCAGTCGGCAAAGAATTTTTATTTTTTTTTTATTTTCGATCCCAATTTTTTTTTGTTGCCTTGATACAGTAAGTACATGATATATTCCAAGTTTGGGATCATTTTGATTTATTTTGCTATATTCCGTAGATTTTTTCTGTTTCTTTGATTTTTTCCGGCAGCTCCAGATTTGAACTGCAGGTACATGAAATAATGGAATCCGGCGATTCAGAAAATGATATTCATGATGTTTGGAGCATGTTGAGGCCATGTGCGGGGCCTCGCGTGAAATTTCGACTGTGTTGGTGTCGGAACACGCCAAGCCACGCGCGTGAAAAGTGTTTTAAAATTTTATAAAATCAAAACGGAGTCCGAAAATGACGAAACTTGACTACGTGTCTTGTCATCGCATGCGGAGGCTGTGGTAAAAATTTGAGAAAGTTTCAAGCAAGTGGCGACGTCGGGTGGCTAAAACCTGGACATCTCCACATGTGACTCGTGCAGTTCCTGGAGTGGAAGCGCAGGTACCAACAAGCAGTTGAACCATCAGGAGTGGCAGACTATCATGTTCACATTGTTGATCAACCTTGATGAAGTGATTCCTTATCAGAAGTAAGTTCTCAATGAGCTTGTTACCTACGCCGTCACTATCCTCCATCTATCATGGTCTGACTCTCTAGTTTCTTCCTTCTTTCAGGGAATTTATTAGTTAATACTGGAGAGGCAATAGGGCTCCTACCGAGCAAGAAGAAGACAATCTTTTAAGACACGGTGTGCCCGATTTCATCTCCTAGTTCTGTACAAAGGTACCAACCAACTAACCTCTTTCCGACACGGTGTGCCCGATTTCATCTCCTACCCTTGCAGGCCCGAATGGATGCAGAAATGAGCGATGAATTGAAACAGGTGGGCCGTGGCTTCTCCCGTAGGGTGAAGTCATTCACCGTTTATGATGTGAATGGCTATCGCTTTCGCACGAGAAGCTACGAGGAGAGTCGACCCAACCTAAAAACCATGTGCTGCAGAGTTCGTACGCCCGGCACGGATGGGAAGGACTACTACGGCATAGTCGAAGAGATATACGAGCTCAACTTTAAGGGTGCTGGGACTTTAGCGTCGGTGGTATTCAAATGTCATTGGTTCGATCCTGATATCACGAGGAAAGACCTTACGATAGGTCAAGTCGAGATTCGACAGGACTGCAGCTATAAAGGAGACGATGTCTATATTGTGGCCAACCGAGACGCCACGCAAGTTTATTACCTCCCATGGGCATGCCAAAAAGACAAGAAGCTTGCGGGGTAGAGCCTTGTGCATTTGGTGTCACCGCGCGGCAAAGCGCCTCTCCCAAATGACGACGATTACAACTTTGACCCAAGCACCGATGAGTTCTATCAACCTAAGGGGCTAGAAGGTACCTTGGAGATCGACATTGGTTCGCTCATGGGCATGGAAGTAGACAATGAAATCGATGAGGATGAGGGTGAGGAGGTGCAGGATGCCAGGGACTTAAGAATGCTTGAGCGATGGCAGATGCAGCGCGATGGAGTTGTCCAGGAGGAGGTACATGATGATGACTATGGAGACGATGAGGATGATGATGACAGTGATGACTTAAGGGAGCTCGACAATATTGATAGCGATGACGACGATAGTGATAGAGATGACGACTCCACGCCCGAGATATTGCCGTTCGTGGAGATAATTACGAGGCCATGTAATACTATATTGTTATTATTATGTTCCTTTACAAGTACTTGTCATTTATTTATGCTAACAGTTTTGTTCTTTGTCATTGCAGGCACTCAGCAAAATGCCAGGCAGACGGTGGCAGCGGCCGCATTGAGCAGTACGCTCGGCGTACCAGGTCCCCCCGCAGGAGACCGCCGACGACGACGAGGAGGAGGAGGAGGTGTTGGTGCGCGGGTCATCCAGTAGGGGGTCCCAGCCCCCCAGCGGACGTCGCCAGGCGACCAGGAGGCTGCCGTTCTCGTCCTCGCAAGGGGGTGACGACGAGCGCGGCGGCGACGACGACGACGACGATGACGACGACGACGGCGACGACGCGCCTACACTAGGCGAGACGGCTTCGACTTCGTCAGGCGTGGCCAAGGTGTACTCGTGCGGGCCCACGCAGCTTCCTAGGGTGCGGCCACAATTCCACCAGCGCCCGGTGATCACACCCGTGGGCCAGACATAAGTAACCATTATTGATTTCACTACTTGTTCACATGACATGTCAAAAATCGAACTGAAGACTAACAATTGTTCTTAATGACTCGTGCAGTTCCTGGAAGATTGTGAGTGGAGCAGGTCAAGCACGCCATATCAATGGCATCCAGGGCCTCCTGATTAAGGAGTACTACCCTGGCCTTGTCAACGTCAACGCAAAGATAAAGAGGGAGTTTTGGGTGAGTCTTTCATCGCACTGCATTGCTAAATAGTACGCATTCGTCGGACTTCTTGCAAAAAGGAAATGCTACATGATGTGTCTGTGTGCAGGACTTCTTCACATGCGAGGAGGGTAAAGCGGCCCAGGCGGCGCGAGTGTAGGAGGCGGTCTGCAAAGATCGTCTCAAGGACCTGTACCATGAGGCGCGCATATAGGCCATCCGCGACTTCCACGCCAACGTGCTTGGAGAGAACATCAAGAAGCCCCAAATCCACCAGAGAATGAACTCGAGGGAGGCCGACCTCACCCAAGCGCAATACGAGCAGGTAATTAAGTATGACAACATTCGTTCAGATTCCTTCAGTGAAACATTACACTAATCTTGTCGCATGTCAAATACTTGATGTCATGCAGGTGTGTCCATCGTGGTGCGACAACCACAGGGAATGCTGGACGGAGATTATGCGCATGTGGCGCACGGATGAGGCGTACGCGAGGCGCGTCGACCGTCAGGGACGCCACGCGCAGATGCGAGGGGTGTCACACCACCAAGGGAATCAGCCCCTCCCCCAGTTCGCGACAAGATGGGTATGCGTCCGTTCATGTCTTAATCCTTGCGCTCAATTGTCAATACTTGTAACCATGTTTGTGTTTTCAATGCAGACGCAGACGCACGGTGGGCAGGAAATCAACGAGTACACCGTGTACCTCCTCTCTCACAAGGGCAAGGTGACGGATCTGAACAACTTCTACAACCCGGAGGATGGGCCCGATGCGTACACCAACCCCACCGCCTACGAGAAGGCCACCGAGTCCCTGGACACAGACCTCCTGCAGAGGTTGGGACTAGGGAAGCAGCACGGCCGCTACTACATGGCCCACAGCGCCCTCGACCCATCCCAGGTTCCTACGCTGACCCAGGTTCAATCCATGCCCACGAGCTCCAGCGACATCCCCGTAGCGCCCCGGCGGCAGTCATCGTCACAGGTAAGTGCCGTTTCATTCATCGTTCACTCGTTTCGCACCTGTACATACAATCAACACTGCGGATGTAATATTGCAGGCCCAGATGGAGGCCAAGATGGAGGAGAGGATCGCCACGTTGCACGCGCAGATGATTGCGCAACAGATGGCTTACCAGCAAAGCCTGCAGCAGCACTACAACACTCAGATGCAGAACATGGCCAGCTTCTTCCAGTCCATGCAGACGCCCGGGGCGTCTACACCGCCTCCTCTTCCAATGTTCGCTCCACCGCCTCCTCCTCTAGAGTTTTTTCCTGTGCCTGCTCCTGTCGCTCCTGGAGGGACCCCGGTGAGTATATTGACTCTTGCTTTAACTTGTGCGTCCATGCTGCAGATACTAATGACATCACTTGGCGTTTAACTTGTGCAGGTACAGTCGGCGGGTTCGAACCCGTCTCCTGGAGGTCCTGGCCATCAGATGATGTCGTATCCACCACCTGCACCCTATCCACCGTATCCACCTCCGCGTGACCCTCCTCCGACGTACTCGTGGCCGCCGGTGCGCGGAGGGTGGCAGTACGCGCAGGCGCCTCAGTTTGGTCCAAGGGGGTTTCCGTGGGCAAACCTTGGGGGCTCTGGGGGCAGAGCGGACGACGAGACCGGGGACGGCGCGACGAGCTAGGTACTTGTCGATTCTGTTATCATGTATCCACCGTATTGTCGAAGTTATTGTCATGTATTTCTTTTCTTCGTTATGGACCTAGACTTGTTATGTTGAACTTCGTGTGATGGACGTCGACTTGTGGTGTTCGACGTATTGGACTTCATGTGATGGTTGTAATGCACTTGTGTGGTTGTTATTGTGACATATATGTGAGATATATGTGATGTTGTGCGTTATTGTGATATATGTGGTGATGTTGGCGACAAATGTGATGAAATTGTGATATAAATGGTGCTACCTGTGCTTCTGGTGAAATTGGATTATAATTTGTGATTTTGCAGGGTTTTGATGCGAGAAAACAGAAAACAAAAGCAAAAAAAATTCCAACTTTGCCGACTATTTACAGTCGGCAAAGCTGGGCAAAAAAAACCCAGGACAGAGACTTTGCCGACTGCAATGGGAGGTAGTCGGCAAAGAGGTCAAATCTTTGCCGACTGCAACTCCGAAAGCAGTCGGCAAAGAACATTTCAAAAAAAATATTTTCTTTCTTTGCCGACTGCCGAGCTGGTGGCCAGTCGGCAAACAATTTTTGAAAAAAAATTCTTTGCCGACTGCCGAGGAACCAGCAGTCGGCAAAGCCTGCCGTCAGGGCTGACGGCGCCACGTGGCTATGCCGACTGCTGGCGTGGCAGTTGGCAAAGGATTTGCCGACTGTGTGCCACATGGCAGTCGGCAAATCCGCCTTTGCCGACCCAGGCTTTGCCGACTGCCACGTGGCTATGTGGTCGGCAAAGCCTTTGCCGACTGGGTTTATGCCTTTGCCGACCGGGGCAAGCAGTCGGCAAAGAGGCGTTTTCCTGTAGTGTACCAAAGCCTTTGGAATATGTTTTTTCCCTACTAAAACGGCCCATGTGTAAGTATCGATAAGAGATATGATGATAGAAAAATGACGGTGCTAACCCAAAGCTGGCAATATAATAGTGGCTGTTTTCTCACTATATAGCTAGCTGCTAGTGATCTCTTTCTTGCGTTATAGAATATTAGAATGTACCACCATATAGCCCCCATACCATTAATGATGGAGCCTAGCTAATAATTGCCAAAATGTCATCCAAAAAAGTCTTGTGCTTGCCACAATGGCATCAACAATGTTTTTTTAACACCAATTCCTAATCTTATTATCAAATTTAAAAGGCTATCTTGCTCAAAAAATTAAAAGGCTATGCATGGAACACGAGCGGCAAGTAACGATGATGATTCATGATTCATACACAACACACACACACACACACACACACACACACACACACACACACATCGCCGAGCGAGCCGAGGAAAGGCTATATATGGGTTACTTTGGAGCATACGTGTGCACGTGATGCCGTGATGGCGAAATCAATATACAGCATCCGGCAGATTGCACCGGCAGCTGTGTTCTTTCTCCTTCTTAATTTGAGAGCAAAAACGTACAGGTTTTATTATAATCCACCAGAAAAAAAAAACATGAGCGACCAATACGTAAGAGTTTGAATTTGAACAGAGAAAGGGGCAAGCACTAACTCTGTACCTCTGTTTTTATTTATTATCTAATAACTAATAATAAAGCATGCTGGTATAGCACTTCTGAAGTGTACTACTCACGGCTTTCAAGGGCAACGACAACATACCCTGACAGCCTCTCGTCGGTGGCCTGGTGGGAAAGAACGCCACTCACCTTAACGAATGATCCTTCCTAATAAGCCTCTTCATGACACCCCATTTCAAAAGCTTGGGTGCATGTTGGATCGAAAGTGAGCACCTCTTGATAGTTGATATGGTGGGATCTTGATATATAGTTGATATGGTGGGAACATGCACAATATAATAGCTAGCTCTAGATAGCTTATATGTAGGGATGAAAACGGATCGGATACGGACGGATATCACTGATATCGTATTTGTTTTCATATTTATGTCCGGATTCGGATTCGAATACGGATAGTATAAAAAATGCCGGATAAGATATGATTGGATATCGACGTCATAAATATGTGATTTAAATATTCGGATATGAATACGGTATCGGATGTTAAATATCCGGACTCGGATACGGACGGATTAAAACCCCTCTAAACGGATTCGGTCTCGAATACGGTCGGAAAATATCCGTACCGTTTTCATCCCTGCTTATATGTAATGTAATGCACCGCCATAGATTTAACTAATGTTTTGTTTTGAGCAAAAACTGGTTTTATTTATTTTAGACGTAAGGGAACACCTCTAAAATAAAAAAAAATTGAATTTTAAAATTAGAGAACTTAAAACGAATATTTGGGGCTCTAAACTATCTCAGACAAAAAAAAGTTGTCAACTACAAAGTGAAACTCCTACGCTTTTGCCACTTTTGCTGATGTTGCACGCACAAGACTTTTAAGTTCTCTCCTTGATTCTGTGAGATGATGACAGATGAGCACAAGTAAATTAAGTTCCTTGTCAGTCACATCGCTATGGACGTCATCTTTCACACGCATACCATGGACCTCCATCGTGATCAGAAGACTACTGCCATTAACACAATTTCCTGTGTAATTCTTGTCTGCGAACATTCCTTAATTTTTGTCCTACAAACGCCATTAACAATTTGATGGATTTGCGCCTAAGAGTGAAAATAAATGGAGCGGCCAGGAAAACCAATCTCCCAATTTCACTTTCACATTTTGTAAATGAAAATGGAAGAAGGCCTAGAACCGGAGTCTCTCTCACACAGAAGTTTCTCTCTCTTATCAAGCGTCTAAAATTTTACCAACGGAAACGGTCCCCTGCGGCCTTTGTAGGTATGTTGCTCTCTTCATGATTTGAAACTCAAGGGAATTTTGATCACCACATCATCACTCGAGTCGTAAAGCAGCGCGTTTCGAATCATTGGAGGGCGAGGGGACAATGGCAAAGTCATAGTATGCACTTTGCACCAACATTGGCAGAAATTAAAGTGAGGAGACAGCAGGAGTGATAAGGGTTATCAGCATTGTCATGTCATGTTATAAAATTGGGTGTATGCATATATGTTTGCATCAAAAAAGAGAAAGGAACTGATTCTGATCTGATAACGAGTGTGATACGCCAAGAATTCATTGAATGGAGAGGAGCTAAAGAGAAGCCAAAAAAGAATTATCACGATTGGAGAAAACAACCCAATTAATAAGGATTCGAAGAGAGAGAGAAGCCACTGCAAAAAAAAAATGAATGAGCCATTACCATGTGTAAATGAACAACTTAAGTTTCTTGACTTAATTAGTTGAAAGGTTGCAAGCCATCCTTGTTCCCAGAGATTTGTTTGCGGTGGTAATCTTCACAAATGTGCTGCCGTACATTTGATACCGGGGAACAAGGTGCTTTTAATTTTCTTTCTGGCTGAGTAGGACACTGAAACGTTGAGTTTACTGAAGTTTCCTACTTTTAAGACTTGGTTTCTTTTGGCGATCGCATCTAGTACAATCGTAAATAAACATATATATTTTAGTTGGCTTTTATTTTTTTCAATCATGCTTTCTCGTGTTTCTCACTCATATTTCATATAAAACTCTCATGTCATCTGCAACGAAACAAAGGTAACCTAATGCCTTTATTCTAGCGGATAATAATATAGACTCGTGTTTCTCACCTTGCAGTATATATCATATTATACATTGGATAATGATATTTCGAATATATCTTTATTTTGCCTCCCTCTCCCCTTTGAGCAGGTTATGCACATATAATCAACACCATTCACTATATAACTACGACTACTCTCTGATCTCTGAATGCATCACATAGATAAATTATAATGGAAAATTTTGGACATTTTGTAACAGGATAATTATTTCGTTCTGTAATATTTAGAAAATAAATAATTCAGATATCTGCAACACATAGAAGTTCCTTGGAGTACTTTTTCTTTCCCTTTCTCATCATCTTATAAAGAACGAATGTAACTATTTGAAAAAAAAACAAGGTTAAGATGGAGAATACTACTAGCTAAACAACATTTATTATCTTAATAATTGGCCAACAAAAGAGCCTTCTCAAGACCTAGAAACTACTATATTATTCGGAGAAAAATGAAAAACAAAACTACCCATCACTACTGAAAAAATAACCTAAAGTAGCATATACCTATTTGAACTACCCATCACTACAAACAAGAAAAATATTACCCAAAATACTGCTATACCTATTTATAGATTATCGACCATTGCGATTACCAAAAAATTACCAATGCACATGCTTCTCGGTAATCCACTTCTAACATTGCTAAACAATTATGCCTGTCACTGAAAATAGAGGACAACACAATTTACAATGCATAAGTTTGTTGCACAACGACATGCCTTTAAGATACCGAGGTTACAAATTTTTTTAGGACTATCGAGGTTACAATTTTCATGATCATTAATTTGATGTAAAAAATAAAAACATAATTAGGCAAAAAATGAATAAAACAACATCGGCAAGACCCTGGTGTCCAGGACACAGGGCACCAAGGTATGCCTGCTTTTCTCCTTCTTGCTCTGTTTGGGTATCGTACTGTTGCCTTCGTGTATTGTGGTGAAGTAGTGATTCCTTAGTCGCTGAGATGTATTGCTAAACCTTACCGAATCCATTTGTTAGGGCACTTATTCAGTCAGCTCAGACCTATTCTTGGGCTTGTGCAGTGCTGTATAGATTTGTATGCCAGAATGATGTGGTGTGTGTCCATGGCATTGTATGGTTGTACTGGTCCAATCCATGTATCTTGACTTCACTCCTGTGAAATTATACCAACAACCAAGTTTATATGGCATTTTTAGCGATACTTTTGATTTAGACATTGTTCCCGATTTGCACTAGTACTATTTCACTCAGACCTTAGATGTGTTGAATTTGCTCTGTAAGATGAGATCTTTGTAGGCTGTCACATTTGTTTCTGTTCATATAATAAGTTGGAAGCCCTAAGATTATGCACTCTTTGGTCTGTTTTCTCTATGTATCACCTCAATGACAGGTAAGTTCCGAAGCCGATCGTGAGGGAGTGGGTCGGGCTGGTGTACCTTCCTAAAATTTTCTCATATGCTCAAGTGGCAAATGTCGGTGGCTCTGGATGCGAAGGATGTTGGCAAAATAAGTTTGTCCGGTGGCTCTGGATGCGAAGGTGTCTAGCCTCTAGGTTGATGCACTTAAACGTCTTGCTGCTAGACATTTTATGCCTTTCAACGTCTTGCTGCTAGACATTTTATGCCTTTTTGCTGCTAGACATTTTATGCCTTTAAACGTCTTGCTGCTAGACATTTTGTGCCTACTCTTGAGTTTTCCGCCATTCTTTCGTTTGTTTACATTGGAAGGATACAAGAGGATGATTAATCTATTTGGATCATGAAATAAGCGTCTGCTAAAAAACTAAATAGCCTAACCTAATATTTGTCCCAAATAGACAATACATATATAGTTGTCAATGCTATTTATGCATTCTGTAGCAGCGCAGGGGATGCATACTGTTGCAGTGTTGGATGGAAGGGTGTTGATTTTAAGAATGTCACAAAAGCTTAGTAGTGTTGAACTAGGAGATATCTTCAAGAATGCAATAAAAGAAAGCCAATGAAGTATTATGGACTAAGGTGGCCACATCGACAAAAAAAACTCAACAACTCATAGGACGACTAACATCAACAAAGATAAGAATCAGTATGGAAGGTATATGTGATGGTACACCTAGGCATAGACCTCTGAATCAAGATGGCAAAGTTAGCGAAACAAGAGAACAATATATAGCCCACAAATTATTGATGGTGGAACCTAACCTGGCCCGTGGCACCAAAAAGACGAAGCGCAGATAACCCATCGATCTACATAGAACATGGGAGTATGGAAAGAGCACAAGGTGATACATGTTGGCACACAACTTGAAATGTGTAGCTCAAGGGTAAGAAGGTGACAATGGAAGATGTCACTCCACTGTTGGTGCAAGACTTGATCATGCCCAAAAGTATGCCAAGAGCCTTCTAGAAAGGACACTCAATCTTGGGGATGAGTACAAGAAAGAGCAGAGACAAGACTTTGTGGATGTCCAAAAGTAAAAATCATCTGATCTCTATGATGGCTCAAGCCTTATTTTTACAGCACGTGGTGATGTACACTTTACACGAACACCCTTGTAGGTCCATGGATAATTTCAAGGGATGTACATGGGCAATATGATCCTTACATGGGCAATATGATCTTTTCATGGATGAGAAGACTCCAGAAGCCTCATCATCACCGGTTTAGCCACGTGGTGGTGAAAGTCAGTGGTGATAATCAATTTTCATTGTTGGCTCAAGTTCCCAACCGTGGTGATAATCCATTATCGTTGTCAGCTCATCTTACCAACCAACAATGATAATGGTTTTAAAAATAGAAAAGCCTGGTACACCCAGAGAAGGCCCACCTAGTCTGTCTAAGAATCCCATTGAGCCCTTGCCATCGAGAAGGAAGCAGCATGGCTGCCAAATCTGAGAGAGGGATACTGTCGCCATGCCAAGGGAGCGCCTACACCATGCCGCCGCTAGGGAGGCACTCATGCTGGGCTGCCGAGCCCCCGCTACCTTGCTAGGGAGGCGCCCGCGCCGGGTCGCCAAGCCCCCGCTACCTTACTAGGCCACCGAGCTTTAGTGCTAAGCCACCGAGCACACACTAGGGTCATCACTGAGCCCCCGCGTAGGTCACTGCTGCTACTAGTTGTCGAGTACACACCACGGTCGCACCTCCGCATCTTCATGGGAGGGAGAGGAAGAGAGAGGAAGTCACGGTCAGTGGGGGAAATACCATTAGAGAGGGTAGCTGGTGGGGCATCCTCCACATGTAGTCCATTCACGTCAGAACACGTGGTCCAATGGGCCCCGCCTATCAGACACTTTGAAGAAGCAAACGTTGGAGAGGGTGTTTGATATAGGGGGTGGGGGAAGCTCACGCGACTAGTTTTTGATTGGCACGCAGGATTGTTTTTTTATTGCAGGTTTTCACGTGGCTAGTTTTGCCTGTGGCTATGGTTTTCACTGTTAATTTCCAGGGCCGGCCCTGAGGGTGGGCAGGGTGTGCGGCCGACCCGGGCCTCTGATTTATGTGGGCTCATCATATATAGTAGATTAGTACTTGTATATGTTGTATGTATACGTATATTCCTAGGCTCCAATAGGCAATAGTCCTTTGGCCCAACACCACAACAGCAAGTAGCGCTGGTGACAGGTCTCAGGTCAGGCCGTCAGGTGTGGCGTCGCCTTATTCCTCAAAGACGAAGCGAACCGGCAAACTACGAATGCGCGGCGCCGCGGCCGCCGAAGCAATGCACCAGGAGGACGCAACACATCCGGAGTAATTGTACACTTCTAAAGCCGCCATACATAGACACAGGTAATGGAGCAGATCAATAATTTTTAGGGCTCATTCGATTCCAATTCCCATCATGCTCATCCGTGATCCATTCGCAGCCGCATCACTTCAGAAATCATTACGGGATCGCTCCACTGCAGTCATGCAGAGGACAAAGAGGATCACATTCACATCCATAGGTAAGCACAAGCACCGTTCGGTTGGTTTAACATATTGATGATTAATTTATTTATTGTAGCTTACATACCCTTGCACTTTTTAACTATTAATTGTTTGTTGTTTATTTAAATTTAGGATTTCAAGTGCCAAGTAAGTAATTTATTATTACATCTGTCCATTTTATGAACTTTGAGATATTCTATATAAGTTTTTTTAGTGCACCGAATATTATCTATATTGATGTGTATATGTGAGCTATATATATATAGAGAGAAATGTTTATATAATTTTTTTTTGAACTAGACTCTGGGCCTCTATATTAGTTCTCGACCCAGACCTATAAAAACTCAGGACCGGCGCTGCTCGCCTTCGCCGCCAACAGAGACGACCGCATGCCGGCGATCCTCGGCAACGTGCAGCAGCAGACGATCGAGGTGCTCTACGACGTCGCCGGCGGGGCCGTGGGATTCCGCAGGGAGGCGTGCTGAGCGCTACCGAGCACACCAGACTGCTATGCTAGCTCTCGACGAGTCCGGCCGGCTAGCTGGGAATCTGACTATCTAGTATCTACCCGATCGGTTTGGCCTTCTCTTATGTTTGAAATTATTGCTATCTCCTATATATTATATATTATATATTATATATTATATATTATATATTATATATTATATATTATATATTATATATTATATATTATATATTATATATTATATATTATATACAACTAAAAAGAACAAAAGTAAAACCATCTTTTGGTGTGACTTTTTTTTTTGGTCGCTCCCTCCCTTGCGTACTATACGAGCAGGCGCGTAGAAGGAAGGTCTCGCCCGCCTGCGATTGAGAAAGAGGCCCGCGATATATACGTGATATATACGAAGGAAACAGCGCCGTTCCTTCGTGCGACTCCGAGGGCTGCTCCTCCGCCGCCGTTCCACCTGCTCCGCCGCTGCCCTGCATCGCGCCTCCCCGACCTGCGCCGCCGCCACCACGCCGTCGCTGGACAGCCCGTCCGTGCAGGCGCTCAGGGATCCCCGGTGCGTCCCGGGCCGCGTGCTGCCCCCGATCTACTGCGTGGGGCCATTGGTCATCGGCAACAATGGCACGAGCGCAGCAGCAGCAGACCAAGAGCGCGCGATGAGGAGGTGGCGGCATGAGTGCCTCGCATGGCTCGACGCGCAGCCGGAGAAGAGCGTCGTGTTCCTCTACTTTAGAAGCAGATGCGTGCACTTGGCTGAGAAACTAAGGGGCATCGCCACTGGCCTATATAGGTCTGCACAGCGGTTCCTGTGGGCTCTGCAGAGTGCAGACGCCGCCGGCCGGCACCGAGGCACCGACAACGACTCGACGCGCTCTTTCAAGAGGGGTTCTTGGAGAGGACCAAGAACCGGGGCCTCGAGCACCCGCCAGACGCCACGACGTCTACTCGACCTGCGCCACCTCCGCCTCCATGCCCACAGACGCGGCGCCGTCTCCACACCATCGCAGCTTCGGGCCGACGCCAGGACGCCTCTCCTGTAGAGATTATGAATGGCAGCCAACACGTATTCTATTGATCTCAATGTGTATATGTAGTAAGGGGGAGGTTGCGGCTTGTGCAAACCGTCCTGTGTTACAACTGGCGCACGTCGTGCGTGTGGTGACCGCGCCCACTGCCTCTGGCAGTTTACAGTCAGGGTCAAACTCTACACCGAATACTACCTATCCTCATCACCCCCCGCAGTCTGACGTGTGGTAGGAGCTACACAAAGACTGG
Organism: Saccharum hybrid cultivar R570; assembly: GCA_038087645.1. Lineage (NCBI taxonomy): Eukaryota > Viridiplantae > Streptophyta > Magnoliopsida > Poales > Poaceae > Saccharum > Saccharum hybrid cultivar. Next base: position 1,653,543 of record JAQSUU010000262.1, on the reverse strand, counting down.
ACCGAAAAGCTTCAAACGTTGTCGTCGGCAAACCCTTCGTCATGATGTCCACGTATTGTTCGCCGGTGGGAACGTGGAGGACGCGGAGGTCGCCGAGCTGGACCCGTTCACGGACGAAGTGTATGTCGAGCTCAATGTGTTTGGTGCGCTTGTGGTGGACGGGGTTGGAGGACATGTACACCGCTGATACGTTGTCACAGTACGCGAAGGTAGCCTTCGAGAGATGGCACTGGAGTTCATCGAGAAGCTGTCGCAGCCAAATGCATTCGGCCGCCGCGTTCACCACAGCGCTGTATTCGGCCTCCGCGCTGGAACGGGAGACGGTGGGCTGGCGTTTTGAAGACCAGGAAACCGGTGATGCGCCGAGGAACACGCAGAAGCCTGATGTGGAGCGCCGCGTGTCGGGGCAGCCCACCCAGTCGGCGTCGGAGTACGCCGTGACGTCGAGCTCGGAAGAGGCGTGAAGATGGAGGCCATGTGACGTTGTGCCATGAATGTAGCGGAGTATGCGCTTGAGCATCGCCAAAGTGAGGCGCCCGGGGATCATGCATGTGCAGACATGCCTGCTGCACGGCAAATGCAAGATCCGGGCGCGTCATGGTAAGATACATCAGTGCGCCCGCCAGACTACGGTAAGAGGAGGCGTCGTCGATGGCAGCGCTGTCGGCAGGTAGGTTGCCCTTGGAGTCGATCGGGGGTGGAGACGGGCTTGCACGTTGTCATGCCGGCACGATCCAAGATGTCCTCGGCGTAGCACTCTTGAGAGAGGAAGAAGCTGTCGGCAGTGCGCTTGACGTCGATCCCGAGGAAGAAGCGCAGATCACCCATGTCCTTGACGGCGAATTCAGCGCGAAGACAATCGACGACGTGTTGTAGCAGGCCAGAGCTAGAACCGGTGAGCACGATGTCATCGACGTAAAGCAGAAGATAGGCGATGTCGGTGCCGCGACGGAGAACGAAAAGCGATGAATCAGAGCGGGTGGCGCGAAAGCCAAGCTTGATGGCGTAGTCGGCGAAGCGGTTGAACCATGTACGAGGTGCCTGCTGCAGTCCATATAAGGACTTGTCGAGGAGGCAGACGGCGTCGGGCTGATCAGTGTCGACGAATCCTGTGGGCTGCTGACACAAGACGCGTTCCTTGAGGTTGCCGTGGAGGAACGCGTTGGAGACATCGAGCTGATTGGTCGCCCAGCGCCGAGATGCGGCAATGGTGAGCACCATGCGGATTGGGGTAACAGAGACAGTGGACGCCTGATTGGGGTAACAGAGACAGCCGAACACTCGAAGAGATGTGACAGAAGGAGGGGTGCCTAGCAGAATCTCAAACGGGGTGCGAGCTCCGGTTGTCTGGCATGACCGGAGATTCAGAAGGTATGTTGCTGTGGCTAGAGCTTCGGCCCAGAACGAGGCTGGTATGCCAGCATGGAGTAGAAGACTGCGAATGCAGTCATTTAGTGTTCGCAAAATTCGTTCGGCCTTGCCATTCTGTGCTGATGTGTATGGACATGAAAGCCGAAGAGCAATGCCATGTTTAGCTAGGTAGGTGCGGAGTGCATGATTATCAAACTCCTTGCCATTGTCGGTCTGAATGGCGAGGAGAGGAAGCTGGAACTAAGTGCAAACATAAGCATGAAAATGCAACAAGCACCGTAACACGTCAGATTTGCTATGTAACGTAAAGGTCCATACATAATGACTGAAATCATCTATAAGAACAAGGTAATACTGAAATCCGGAGAGACTAGGTACAGGAGATGTCCATACATCTGCGTGAATAATCTGAAAAGGAACATAAGACACTGAGCTAGATGATGAAAACGGTAGCCTGACGTGCTTGCCGAGCTGACATGCGTCGCAGGTGTGTGCTGAGGAGGCAGTAGGGGTGAACTCGAGATGCTGGAGCGACTAGTGGAGAACATGACGACCGGGGTGACCCAACCGTTGATGCCAGAGGTCGACACTGGGAGCGCTGACAGCGAGGGCCTCCGGCGATGATGGCGCCAGAGGGTAGAGTTCGCCGGAGCTATTACATCGGAGGATCACCGAACGTGTTGGAACATCCTTGACAGAAAAACCGAAAGGGTCAAATAGCCTGCAAATTCAGAGAAAAGGTACCTATATATATTTGTATACTTGATATATGTCCATGCATTGCACCGGGTCCATGACACAAGAAGAGGATACACTTAAGGTTTTTTAAGCCACCTTTATTTTTATTATAAAAATATATGAAACTTTCAATGGAATTTTTGTGACGTACCTTGATAAGAGAATGCACATTATTTCTTTCTTTCTTTTTTTTTCTTTTTGAAGTGGATGGATGCTAGATACTCCTAATTCATAGATCTAGCTTGTTCTCTATTAAACTTCCACCTTGGACACTCCCTGTTTCGATTGGCAGGTTAGATATTGACCCAGTAATCCATTATATTGTTTTATTAGTGTCTAAGCTACACTAACTGAAGCTATTTGGGAAGCTTATCATTAGATATTATATTTATTATATTCTTCCAGATGCAGTATCTTTCTCACTCTGCGCTCCAAATTGCAATGATTTCTACAGGCTAAGTACAAATTTAGGGGATCTATGCATTATAAAAAAAATCTTTACAACTTATCAGATACTGTATACACAAGAACACCCATGATGTAGAAGGTCGTCATCAGCAAGGCTACGCTGAGAGCTGAAAGCAAGTACAGGCCAGCTGTTATGGCGATGGAGGAGAGATGGGAATGAGAAGCCATTGGAGCTTAGCTGATGGGTGCTGCTCCCTCAGAACAATATTATTACCATTTGTTTGGTTTAGCCATTGACGAGTCATGTTGACGAACACTTATTTATTCATTTGGCGAGTCATGTTCACGGATACTTAATACTCATGTGATGACACGACAAATCATTTGCGGATTTCCGAGTTACAGAATTGTTTTATGATTACTACAGACATGGTCTAAAATTGCTTACTCTTTAGAGACAACAGTTCATAAATTTGTTATTCACTGTTTGCAAACTTACATTCATCTAATTATGATAGTATGATTAGTTTTTTTTATTTTTGTGAAATCAAGTGTGAAAGCAAGTATGGAATAATTAAAAAAACAATTGATTATATGACAGTCAATCAACAAGGTTATGGATATCATTCATCCCTTGTCATATAGTGAATATGACTGTATGCTCATGTTTTTCCATCATCACTGCCTCTTCCATCTTAGGAACTCCGATGCGATAAGTCCTCCACTTCTTTTTTAAAAGTCAAAGGACTTCCTCAATACATTTCTAAGTAGTAAAACATGAACAAAAATACTAAATTTATGGTTTTTTCTTTGATTCTTTACTTGCCCTATAGCCACCTAGCTGCACTGCTTTTTACTTAGCCATACTAAATTGGGCACATTATTTCAAAGGCACAATATTGCTAAAAGTGTTTGGTAGTGTTGATGGACACACCAAAGCCAACCTTTGGGGGACCTTTCAAATACAATACATGGAGGTATATAAACTTTCATAGCCTCTCTACAAGTTCTATGTTTATATGTTTTTAACTCCTCAACAAACTTTATTGAAGGGAATCATACCCGATCGGGGTTGGTGCCACTAGATGGGGATTGTAATGAGCTGAAGAGGCAAAGGGAGAAAGAACGATATGCAACAATGTCTGATGAAAGGGGGACTGAAAGAAACAAGAAACCCATCAGAGGTATAAGATTAGTAACCAAGAGAATGTTGATCTTGAAAATAATATGGCTTCCCATTCAACAGGTATGGTGGTATTGTTGAGTGTCATTTTGACGGTCATTCGCGTTATAATTAATAACAGTTATTATGTTTTGTATTGCAGATACAATTACAAATAATGAAATAGATGAAAATAGTGATTGGCTCCATAGGCAGTCAACCTACAGTAATGGCTTTCAACAATTACCAGGTTACTTATTCTGCTAATAAAAGTATTTATTGGTGCGACAACTAAAATTATCGTGTCGACATAGTTTTCTTATTGTATGCTTATTGTATAGCATAGTGCAGATATGCCAGTCTCTTGCTTATACTTTTGTTACTTGTTTCCTATATACTATTCTAATCGCTATCATTTATGTAGTTTTTTTTGCCATGGCTATACGTTCGAAAATATAAGCTTTATGTTTTCCATCAGCGGGAAAAGATGCTTATCATGATTGACCCTAGACCTGTTGAAAAATGGTGTAAAGACACACCAGCGCTGATGTATGCCAAGTACACTCTTGGATTTAGCTACAACTACATGACCGCAGTGAATAGACATATTCCTGGATGGAATGAGGATGTCTTCAAATGGAAATTCAAACGGGAAGAAAACATTGCAGAGGACATAGATGGGTAATTAACTCAAAGTCACCGTCACTTGCAATAATAATACCTATGATTTAACTATTTCTATATATTGCTCATCGTGAATCTTGCTACAGACACTTAAGTGGATATCTTATCGTTCAGTATATGTCTGTGTGGAATAGACGAAAAGCCACACATATTTATACGGTGAGTATAACATTTTGTTTTAAATTTTTGTGGAAGTTTTTACAAGAGACGCAGTATTACCCATATGACATGCACTAATATTTACATATATATACTTGAACCTATGTGACAGGATGGTACGGAGATACGGCGGAACTTATTTGTGGATTTATTGGCGTACGAAAGAAATGGATATCAGAGATTTCTTCCTGTCGATATTAAACACTATCATAGTCACATCACGGAAATGTCTATAAAGTAGAGTTTGTGAGCCTACGACGCCGTGCTCTCCGTGACTGTGTTTGATTTCATAAAAATTGTTTTTTTTAGATAAAATCACTTTAGTGTTGGTATTTAATTTTTACAGTATAATTATCTTATTGTGCGATTCTTTTGTTTTAAATACAAAATGTTAGCTATCCCATATGAGGTGTGGCTGTGGCGAGTCCGTGCAGTGCAAGCAGAGCAGCGCTGGTGTATCCGATCGTCGTCCCCGTTCCCGGCAATGTCGAGCGGCTCCGTGTTATCTTATCGTGCGATCCATATGTTTTTAGTATAAAAGTTTTGTTGTCCCGTAGCAACGCATGAACACGCTACCTAGTATATATAATAAATAAGGCTGCCCATGCATGTTTGTAAAACCGATATATATTATACTTTGTACCTACGTCATGCTTAATTAGACAAGTGAACTGTCCGAGGTTTTTACTCCGACAATTGATGACCAACGTATCCTGCACAGAAAATTAGAAGGGTACCACACAAGACACGGTTTTATACTGGTTTAGGTATGTGTGGTACCTACGTCTAGTTTGGAGTAGATATCTCTATCTCGTATGCTCGAGTTTACAAGGGGTTGCTGATCGTAGCTTTTGGTACCGATCAGGCACTTCCGGGCTTCCTAACCAGCTTTATATATTCCAGTGGGTAGGGTTACAAGGATACCAAACGGTTTACAGATATGTTTCCTAATAGGTTACAAGAAAATCGCAACAATTATTCTATCGTATCACCTAGAATCCGATGTCCAAGCTCCTTGCGTCAGGTTACCTGTGTACCTTGTCTGATGATGTACCCCGGTTCAGTTGGGCCTCATCTTCGTTGTTTTTGGCCCATCCCTGTAGTTGGTTCAAGTCCCTGACTCAATATCCACCGGGCGAGGCGCCCACCTTAGTTGTCACGTGCTCCCACGCCCCTTCCTCTGCGTTGCGAGGCGTCAATGGTGATGCCGCTGGAGTCGCCGGTGGTTAGGACTAGCGCGGAAGCATCCAGGAAGTCGATGGCGCCCCTGGATTCTTGCAGCTTGACCCAAGGTGACCACAACGCTGGGGCCATGCGAGCGGCGATGTTCCGCGCGGTGTGCTCCACACATGGCGGAGGATTGCGATGATGGCGAATTCGGCTGCGCGTAGGGCTGTAGGAAGTGGTGGCGAGGTTGGAGAGGTGCGCGGTGAGGATGGTGACACTGTAGGTGGCTCGGAGCGGCGGTGGTGTTGAGCTTGCCGACAGCGGCCATGGCCACGGGAGCTTAGTGCTCGGCTTGGGCTATGGCATTACAGAAGTGGCAGCCTAGGCAGAGGGAGAGCAAGAGGGGAGATTAGAGAGAGAGGACTGAAAGCAGCTGCAGCTCTAGGCAAGATGGTGGCTAGGCCACCGCTGACACTGCTTGCCAAGGCCACGGTCCGCGCGCCCAGGCCGCTGCGCGTCAACGATGCGGACCGCACGAGCTCCTCCCCTCCCCTCGCTACGCGGTGATGGCTAGAGGTTGAAGGTGAAGCTGACATGTGGGGTCCATGCGTCAGCGAGTTGTGGGAGACAACAACAGGGGTCAATAGGTCTTTTCCCCTGCCAAGATAGGGTTGCCTGGTCTTTTCCCCTGCCAAGATAGGGCTGCCAGGCTCGCTGCCGCGCTGGCATGCCCACCTGTACAAAGTGAAACTCCTACGCTTTTTCCACTTTCGCTGATGTGGCACGTCAGGTGGGCATGCCAGCGCATTATATATGCTATACTATTGTACGTCATCCATAAATAAGAATAAAACTAATGAAGAGCTTAGATATATATTACAATGATCATCCTCATTCACCAAGTTCATACAAACCATCACAATTTAAAACAAGTTATTACAAACTAGATGCATGTCTAATACATCAAGTACACCCCAAAGTTCAACTACACACCAAGTTCATGCAAGCACAAGTTGACTACATCGAATTATGTAGTTGAGTAAGTCATATCATGAACTCGGTGAAGTGTAGATCGCCGATTTTGTATCCACAAATTTCATTGATGAAATCCAAGGTATTTAACAAGGCACTCTCCCTTGCTTCACAGGTATGAACACAAGGTCTACTCACCACGGTTAGCGGCAGTGAGTTAGGTGATCCCCTCTTAGTCGCATACAGCTTTGCCTAAAATCCTTCCGCGGTGAGTGTTGGCCAATCATTGGCATATTTCCATTCATAACTCAATGCATACATTGTTTGGTTAAGAATGCCTACAAAGCTGCAACCTACGTAGGTTAAGTCATACAACTCAACCTGTAATTAAGTGTTGGCAGAAAAAATGGATATGAGACCCAAGCTTTCCAATAATAACAAATCTGAATACTGCCAATGTTGGACTTAGACTTACCACATCATTCTGATTATGTTGAGCCAACCTTGCACAAAAGCCCTTAAGATCATGATAAGAGCTAGTATCAATAGATTGTATATTCAAGGAGGAATAAGTAGGCAAGTTGTACTCAATAGTCGCAAGCTTATTTACACATGTTAGGACACCATATTTTTCTGTAGCAACCTTATCAGGTGCCTTACTTCCCACCTCTGATATTTCTACAACATGGCATGTACCCCTCCTATCGGCGATGGAAAAGCTAACTCGACATTGCTTCACTCAACTATTGTCTACCTCAAAGCATTCAACATTCATTGGCTGAACCCCGAAATGTATGAGTGTCTCTTCAAGCCAAATGATTGGGTCAATTACCTATGGTATATTTAAGAAACACATATATATACATAATAAATCAGAAAATATATTTATACAAGCATATTTGACACATTAATTTATAGAAGAGTTGCTTACTATGCTTAGATGAGTAGACCATACATTCAGTGGCACCACTGGATCAAATCCCTACCACTTTACATAGCTAATGAAACCTAACATTTTTGGTGGAGAGAGACGACGTCCAACCATCTCTTCTCACAAAAAGTCAATATATCAAAAATCATATCAACACATGACTATTCTTATGGTACAACAACATCATACAAAGATAGTGGAACAACATTTAACTAAGCACTACATAAACCTATCATGCTAAGTTAGCAATAAAATCAAGGTTAACACATGAGATTCAGGATAGCAGTACATAAGCTACTTCATTTAACCATAAATTCCTAGATCTATTCAGAAATTCTAGAGAATGGACATTTCTGAGGACCAACTTTGAACAGCCATATCTCACAAACCATTTTTCCAAATGCAATAAAATTTTAACACAAGAAAGATAAGTAAGTTATCTACAACTTTGTTATAGACAAGAATCACAGCAAACATCATTTTCATCATGTAATTTGCTTAACAACAAAAACTGTCCAAAACAATCGCTATAATTGTTTCTCATGTGCTGGATCACCGAGAGGTGGCCAAGAACAAGCACCACTCTTGCCACAACTCCTCTGCTGCCTCCAAGCCATCTAGATGGCGGCAACCACCAAGAGTAACAAGAATCCCGCAGCCAAAGATCACCCAAGTGCCACTAAGATGCAAACTCATAAGCACAATGCACTTGGATCATTCAATCTCACTTTGGATTAGCAACCAAGCAAGGAAGATGAGTGGGAGGGAGTATGCTCAGCTCAAGAGGATGCTTGGACGTCAAAATGTCCAAGCGAGACTCCCCTTAGCCGGCCAATACATATTTATAAGGGTCCCCAACGAAATAGAGCCGCTAGGCACTGAACCTGTCTCTGCGCGGGTGCAACGGACGCGCAAGTGCTCATGCATCTAATGCTGACCAGTGTTCGGTCGTCACCCCGTTAGCTGCTAGATCGCTGCCACGTGTCATCATTTAAATCGCGTTCATTCGATCGTAACGATCACTTGAATCGCACCACGCCTGAACACAGCGCACCGGACACGCAAGTGCAAACACTACAAGAAATGTCTCGGTTTTTTACGAAACGTTGATGAAACGTGCGTCACAAACCATGCGTCTTATTCCATGGTTTGTGACGTTTATATGTTCATGTCACGTCGTTTGTGACGAAACGAATGTCAGAGAACGTGTTCTCTGACATATAAACGTCATAAACAACGTGACATGAATATATAAACGTCACAAACCATGGAATAAGACGCATGGTTTATGACGCACGTTTCATCAACGTTTCGTCAAAAACCGAGATATTTCTTGTAGTGAAAGCACCTGACGCCCAGCCAGTGTTCGGTCAACAGATACCTCGTGCTGCAAAACTACACACCGGATGCAGCATAGTGCTGCACCTGACGCTGAAACCTCAGCGTCTGGTGCAGAACAGAGAGGTTCTAGAGACGCATTTTGCGCACCGGACGTGTCCGGTGGGGTGCGACCGGACGCACCCCAGCGTCCGGTCCACATAGGCACTCAGCAGCTCCCTATGTCACTCACACTGGACGTTGACGTCACGCGTTCGGTACTCACTCCCTTTTCTGCACCTGACGCGCCGGTGACCAAAACTGGCTAGGCACCGCGTTGCACAATTGACTGGACACTAGGGCCAGCGTCCGGTGCACTAAAAATAGTGAAGGACACTTTAAAAAATTCACCGAATCCCCAAACCTATCTCTACTGCTCAAACTCCACCTCCTTCGTAAATGTGCTAACACCACCAAGTGTACATCACCATACGCATGTGTGTTAACAATTTCCGCAATCATTCTAAAGGAGTTAGGTTAGCTCTCCACTAGATCTAAATGCATATGTAAAAGAATTCTCATCTAGTGGCACTTAAGTGATCAATAGCCCCTAAAATTCCACTCTTTATAGTACAGCTACCGATCCTAAACGTGATCACAACCTCTATGGTGTCTTGATCACCAAAACCAAAACCCTAGCAATACTTTGCCTTGATTTCCATTGGGCTTTGTTTTTTTCTCTTTTTTTGTTTTCCAAATGTGAAGCACTCGATCATCTTTTGGTCATCACCATCATCACCATGATCATCTCTAGGCTCCACCACTTGGCATGAGACTTTATCATTTCATGTCTACACACTTAGTCTAATGATTAATCCCTAAGTTTCATCAATTATCCAAAACCAAACTAGGGCTTTCAATCTCTCTTTCTGATGATGGCTCGAATGGAACATCGCTAGGGTGCAAACCTGGTGCCTGTGGGTGGAGAAGTGATCCACCGCCATTCATCATAACTAAAAAAACTAAAAAACATCCCAATAAACATAGAACCCCCATATAAATATACCATGCAACATTATATATTAGAGAAACATATAAACAATAAATCATTAAGAAATATATACATGCCAAGTAAACTTAAACATTTTGCACATATTTTTTTGAACGATTATTAACTCTCGTGAAGAAATAATGTTGCTAACAAAGATCTAGAAAACAACCATCTATTCCTAATTAAAAACATTAAAAATCACATATTTGAATATTTCTATGCTTATTCATAATCTAAAACAACCACATACTTGAATATTTCATAATCTTAAAAACCAACCACATATTCATAATCTAGAAAACAAAGATCTACAAATGATGTATAAATAAAAATAAAATCCACCACTATTATTCATAATATGCAAAAACCACATATTTGAATATTTCTATGCTTACCAATAAAGCATCAAACAATCTACATTATTAGCAATGAAAGATTAGAAGATGAAGTTGCTAACCTTTGGAAGATTTGGAGATGAAGTCAGCAGCGCCCGAGAGCAAGAACTTGCTCCCCCAAACAAGAACAGGATGAACACAAGGGTCGACGACCGATTTGACCACCTGGTCTCGTCCTAGGGGACAGTGCAAGCGGATATATATAGGTGAAGATCTTTAGTCCCGGTTACTGAAGCCTACCGGAGCTAAAGGGTTAACCTCTAGTCCCGGTCGGCAGTGGCGGAGCTAGCCTCGAAGCGAGGGGGGCAATTTAATGGTAATGAACAGCTGCATAATTAAAGTACAATACAAAGTTGTTCTTTCTTTTTCGCTAAAAAGTGCTATGTACAGTTAAAATGACTGCAGTGAAAAACTAATAAAACAATTATTTCAAAGTAGAATTGGCAAGTAATTTACGGGTGAGAAGATTTACATACTTGTCATCGATTTGGCAAGCAACGGCCATTTAGCAGATCAAGGCCTCGAGCAAGTACATGCAAGACAGTATGGTTGCATGAGTCCTGCTTCTACTACTATGTACCGTGCAGCCGTGTACAAAAGAAAAAAAAACAAACAAAAAAGTACTACTATAGCATCCGTTTATATCGTTGATGATCTTTAAAATTGTTTCTCATGTGCTGGATCAAAGAACTATAAAAATCGACTGCTGCACGCCTGTGCCTGCGCACTCTCCCCGGCCGCATGCTGCGCTGCTGCCCTGCTGGCCGCTGGTGCCTGCTATGGCCATGAGCGCACGGAGGCGAGGAGGCGAGGGGGGAGGGGGGAGGGGGCCATGGCCCACTATGGCCCCCACGTGGCTCCGTCAGTGCCGGTTGGAGCTACCAACTGTCACATCCTAAAATTTCTGATTTTGGGTTGTGCATAGAAAACACTAACTAAAATAAATATTTTAATATTTAAATAGAACTTGTCATTAGTTTAGATTTCATATATTTTTATTAAAGAAAAATGGTGCTTTTCGATTATTTTAGAATTAACTTGACGGGCTTTGGTTGATGTGATGCTTGTTTTGGTGTTTATGAGTGCAAACGGTTTACGAGTACGATAGAGCGACGTTTATCTCTCCTTGAGAAATTTTTCTGGCCTTTTTTCGAATTAAAATTCCAGTTTCCATGAACTTAATCTTTTTCTTTGGTCATTTCACCAATCTTTTCATGAGCTCCAAATACTTTATTTGTCTTCCTTATGTTTCATAATGTCTCTGAGAATTTTTCCTGAATTTTTAAAAATCTTTCGGAGTATTTTTCATGGCTTAAATAATAATTTTAGACTTTTCTATAATTATTTTATTCATAAAATTAATTAATTTCGAAAATAAATAAATGTCTCATTTTTCCTATGCTCAAAGCCCGTGTGCAATAATCCTAAATGCTCATTCATTTATTTACTAATGGGCTTTGATGATTAATTAGGCCCAATAGTAGAGGTGAAGGGTGCAACATCAATTAGTACCGTATCGCTAGTTGACGTGGGGTAGGGTATATATATATATATATATACACACACCAAACCCATAGGCAAAGCACACCAAAACTACCGTAAGAGAAGCCCCTAGTTTGGAAAATCCCTCATGTAAAATAGAATTTTCTCTCTTCTTATCGCCGTCGGCCAACTCCAACAACTCTAGCACTACCACCGTCACTTTCGTTGCTGGGCGTTCATCCATCACTGGAGCCAAGAGGTGAAAATATTATCACGTTCCCTATCTTCCGGTATTCGGTTCTAAAACTCATCTCTCATGCCCTGTAGCACAGTGGCTTAGCTTCCTTCTTCACCGTTCGTTTCATGTCTATGGGTGCACCGTCCAAATTGTGCAGTTGTGATCTGATCTCCACCGTTCCAGGTTGCCTACAGCAGACGCGTTGCTGCCGAGCTCCTATGGCTAGGTCTGCGGGGTATACATCCACCATCCTTCGTACAAAACTGACCGTTGATCGTGGTTGGACATGGTCGTAGCCGAATCCTATCCAGCTCATCGGGCATCTACTGCTCCATCTTGCAAGTTTATTTGCACACCGTGAGATGTTTGATGCAAGTAACGGTCATCCAAATCCTGTCTAAACAAGCAGAGACAGGTGTTATTTCTTCCATCGCCTTGATACGGTCACAAGCGTCATGCACGCCTGATTAAAGGTGAGACGCACATCTCTTGTCCATTATTTTATTAATTAAAGGTTATGCTGATGTCATACCTATGTGGTTCATGCATAATAAATCATCATTCTATATATTCCTCCATTCAAGTTTGTGAACCAATATTCTTGCACTCACAAGTTCGTAATAACGTAATCTACGAGTTAGTGTTGATGTTTTTTTGTGTCACCCATTTATAATTAAATATTAATTTGATTAATATGCACGTAAATAATTTTCTAAATTAAAGCGACACATGATTTAACGTTTGCCTTTTCACAACTATTGTTAACTTGAATAATTATTATAACATAAATAGTTTTAATTTATAACAAGTTTAGTTTATACACGTATATTGAGTTCGTATAGATGCTCTCGCATGTTATTTTGTTTGTACAAGTTAAAGTTTAATTGGCATAAATGATATCGATATATTCATAAGTACAACATGATTAGCTGTAACACAACTTTTGAAATTTAATATTTTTTTTGATTAATCTGAATTAATACTGCTCACATAGTTTTATTGGTTAACATAAATTAAGCTCGTAATTGTTTCTTTTATAATGTAAAACTTCTCGGTAGTCATCCTTTTAATCGAGCTCTGTTCTCGGCGTTTCCTATGATCTTGTGACCGTCGCACTTAACTTTCTTTTAGTAACATTGTTTAGCATATTTTGTGCTTTCAAAAAAATATGTTAATTTGATCAGTCCATATGCAATTGATTTTCTAATTAAAAGCAACTTAGCCTTTCCACTTCGATAGTAAGTAAAAATTAGATTACATCCATTTTAGTTTTCCAAATCAAATATAATTTGGCTTAATTCAATTCAAATACTTCTATGGAATATCTTATACACGATTAAAATGAAGATTGAAATCTTCTTTTTCTATTAAGAAGTAAATTTTACGATAGACATTTCTTGCTCACCGTAACTCCGATTAGAGTGCTTTTCATGTCTATGTGTTCGTACCCATGCGTAGATTAGTTTTCAAGTATTTTTATTGATGGGTATACTATTCTAATTTAGTTATATTTGTATGTTATGCATGTCTGTTCGAATGCTTGTGTGGTGCTTTATGATCTTGTCCCGTCGGTGAGCTTTACGTGTTGATCGAGAAGGAGTTCTTCTGAAGCTTTGGACTAGAAGAAGGATCATAGTTTAAGGCAAGTATAGCATGAGATTATCTTTGTTGTCCTATTCACAATAAATAATTAAATTCATTATGCATGTATTCCCTTGTTAAGGATGACTTAGTCTTGATCCATTACCTTGGCACCCATGATATTGCATTGAGTAGTTTTGCTAGCGCTGAACATAAACTATGATCTTGTAATATGATTAATAGAATATGTAATAACACTAAAAGATGACATTTTGATTACTGTTTAAAGAGGGCTAGAGCATGGTGCTATTTTTCTTGGTGCTCTAGTTTCTCTCCACAAGGACTCATCTGTAAGCGAACATCTGGGACTTACAGTACAACTGTGAGGGCTATATGGCTCTGGCTTTAGTCAAGTATGAAGACCTTTTCTAGCTTGTTAGTGGTAACCTTCATGGCGTAAGAATGACTTGACGAATCGGGTATAGTGCAGCCTCTATCCTTATGTGTATAGGCTGCGCGTCATTGTGCCATTTGGAAGGGGGCTCTACATCTGTTTGCCGAGTGAATCTAATGGCCCTAACTTGTTAGACGAACCTTTGAAAGACTTCATAGTGAACCCTGTCGACCTTTCTTGGTAGTGGGTCAAGAGGCTGATCACCTCGGGTGAAAGGGTAAATCACGACTCACAGTGAAAGTGTACAACCTCTACAGAGTGTAAAACTGGTATATCAGTCGTGCTCGCGGTCACGAGTGGCCTTGAACCCTTACGGAATAGGTGATCACTAATGACTATAAATGTGTTTTTGCTATTCATTATTCATCTTTACATTGATCATATGTTTATTGTGGGATTAATGCAAACCTGATGCTACTCATATGATAAAACTGTAATAATTAAAAGCTAAATGCAGTAAACCAGTGTCTATCCTTTTTTAGCCTCATAAACCTCATGTTATATTTGTTGAGTACGACATGTGCTCACCATTGCTATTTCCCTACACTCTAGTGTGTAGTGAGGTGCTGCTTAGAAGAAGGATGAAAGTGTAATAGAGTTTCCATAAGTCTTTTCGATGTGTTTGGCATACGGACCCCCCAGTCAGCCGTCCCTGAGAAGAATGGAGCCTGAGCAGAAGCTTAGCCACCGTTCTGCGATACTCTGATAGTTGTAAGTGTTAATATAATAAGTATTCTACTTTATATAAACATTGTTTTGATATCTCTAAATCTGTTGTTGTATGTGTGGACTTCCTGGGCACACATATAACAAGTGCTTGGTCTTCTTTGGAAAACCGGGCGTGACACCAACCAGGACCAAAGGTCGGCTGGGCCTTTTGTCCCGGTTTGTAGCTACAACCGGAATTGAAAAGTAACCTTTAATCCCGGTTGGAACCAGAAACCGGGACTAAAGGTCTTCAATAGATAGTGCTGCAAAAGTCTGTTGCACTATCTGTTGGGCAGGGGATTCTAGTCTCAGTTAGTGATTTCAACCAGGACTAAATCTTCCATCACTCCTGGGCCAAAATCCGGCCGGGACTAAATCCAAACATAGAAAGTCTGTTCTCTAGTAGTGGATGATGATCCATGATTTATACACAACACACACGTACATGATGCTCAAAAAACACACACACACATCGCCGAGCGAGCCGAGGAAAGGCTACATATGGGTTACTTTGGAGCATACGTGTGCACGTGATCGCGTGGTGGCGAAATCAATATAAAGCATCCGGCAGATTGCACCGGCAGCTGTGTTCTTTCTCCTTTTGAGAGCAAAAACGTACATGTTTTATTATAATCCACCAGAATAAAAAAAAAACATGAGCGACCATTACGTAAGAG
Source organism: Saccharum hybrid cultivar R570 (assembly GCA_038087645.1). Classification (NCBI taxonomy): domain Eukaryota; kingdom Viridiplantae; phylum Streptophyta; class Magnoliopsida; order Poales; family Poaceae; genus Saccharum; species Saccharum hybrid cultivar. The sequence continues at coordinate 1,638,048 of JAQSUU010000262.1, read as the reverse complement.
TTTGAATTTGAACAGAGAAAGGGGCAAGCACTAACTCTTTAACTAATAATAAGGCCCCGTTTGGTTTGGGTGTGTTAAAGTTTAACTCCCATCACATCAATGTTCCCTCAAATACATGAAATACTAAATGCAGACTAATTGCATGTATGTCGGCACAGATTAGGAGTAATTTACGAGACGAATTTATTAAGCCTAATTAGTCCAAGATTAGAAACTTTTTATCAAATAAGACGAAAGTGCTACAGTGTTTGTTAAACTTTAACACCTAAACCAAACGGGGCCTAAAGCATGCTGGTATAGCACTTCTGAAGTGTACTACTCACGGCTTTGAAGGGCAACGACAACATACCCTGACAGCCTCTCGTCGGTGGCCTGGTAGGAAAGAACGCCACTCACCTTAACGAATGATCCTTCCTAATAAGCCTGTTCATGACACCCCATTTCAAAAGCTTGGGTGCATGTTGGATCGAAAGTGAGCACCTCTTGATAGTTGATGTGGTGGGATCTTGATATATAGTTGATATGGTGGGAACATGCACAACATAATAGCTAGCTAGATAGCTTATATGTAATGTAATGCACCACTATAGATTTAACTAATGTTTGTTTTGAGCAAAAACTGGTTTAATTTATTTTAGTCGTAAGGGCACACCTCTAAAATAAAAAAATGAATTTTAAAATTAGAGAACTTAAAATGAATATTTGGGGCTCTAAACTATCTCAGATAAGAAAAAAAAAGTTATAAACTACAAAGTTGTAGAGGTATATACTACTTGTGTCAACATCCTAGATCATTTGAAAAAATTCAAAAAATTAAAATTTAAAATATGGTAACTTAAAATGAATATTTCAGCCTCTAAAATATATTAAATAAACAGGTTATCAACTACAAAGTTATAGATCATGTCAAGCTCTACAATTTTGACATAAGTTTGTATTTATACGATTTCATATGAAAAAATTATGGTTTTTTTTATATAAGACAAAGAGAGACCAAATGAGAGGTGTGCATCTTTTTGCTCTTGGCTTGGAGTTTGTTCAAGCGAAAGTTGAAAACTTGATGACACGTAGACAACCCAATGGAGAACTATGTGACCTTCCATTGGTGGGATCAAGTTCTTGTTGGAAAGCCCATAACTTTGTGCTTGGTTTGAAACTAGCCAATTCTGAGTGGAGAATGGGTACTCCTTGTGGGTTTTAAGACTTTGTGATTTAAGGGAGCTTAATCCATAGTAAGTGCTCTAACGTGGATTAGAGGATAGTGGCAATTATACAACCCTCTGCCCGCCCCCCCCCCATCCAGAAAAACATAGTGCGTCAAGGTTCAGTGTGCATTCATTCATGCATGGGAAATTGTATCTATACCATCATATTTGATGAGGGGCCCTTTTCAGCTATGGGTGTGTTTAGTTCCGCGAAAAAGGTGTAAAAAAAGTACTGTAGCACGTTTTGGCTTTATTTGGTAAATAGTGTCCAATCGTTGACTAATTAGGTTCAAAACGTTCGTCTCGCAAAGTACAACCAAGCTGTACAATTAGTTTTTGATTTCATCTACATTTAGTACTACATTCATGTATCGCAAGTTTGATGTGACAGAGAATCTTTTGTTTGCACAGTGTGTTTTTTGAGGAACTGAACACAGCCTATACCAAGCTAGTCAATGACAGGTTATATTGTTCACAACTCCTAAACTACAGGTGCCTGACCTGCTCAGTCTATACTGCCGGTAACCTCGCTTGCTCTGCAGCCTGGAAAGAAGGCACGATGTCCACAGGATTGGAATCCTGCAGCTAGAGAACGTCGCCTGAATGTAGAGAAAAAAAAACAGGCACCTGTTTATTAGCTACTCCCTAGATTGTTAGGTCTTGTACAGCATGTTACTCGATCAGACAGCAGTCTGATGGTATAGATTAGGAGTACAACTTAGTGGTGGTATATATATAAAAAAAATCTTTCTTTATTTTTTTTTCCTGTGCTTTAGCTTTGGTATTTATTAATTTCATAATCTTTCTTTGCCAACCAAAGGGTGCAAAGAGCAACATGAGAGAATACGTGAGTATATTTCTCTTGTCTTTGTACTTTTCATTTATTATTTCCACTATCTTTTCTTTACCAAGTAAAGACACACCATGCAATCAGTCTCCTTTAATTTGGAATCTGCTTTAGTTACGTTTTTGCAACTCAAACTGAACTTCGAGCCCTAAGAAAATAAAAGCTCTGTATGCATCCTTATTATATAATATGATCACGTGATCAACAAGCACTTCCAATTGAGGTTACCAACCGGGAGTAAGGATTTTTTTTCTTTTTCCTTTTTCCTTTCATTTTCATTTATGGTTTTTTTCTATTCAATTCTTTTTTTATTTCAAATAATTTTTCGTATAAGTATTCTACGCTACTACGGACCTTCCGATTTTACCTTAAGTCCTGGTTGAAGCCACCAACCGGGACTAAAGGTCCCCTCTGCGCCTCGCCTTCTACCGCAAGTGTCTAACTGGGGCCCTAGCCGTTGGATTTGGGACTAATGCTTACATTACTTCAGGGCCCGAGACGACCGGGACTAAAGGTAAAATTTGAAGGTCCATTCTCTACCAGCGATGACAGGGGGAAAACTAGCTCGGGTGATATGAGAGCTGCCAATCATGCCATGCACTTTTGATGTATATATACTCCGTATATGTATAGTTGATATCAAATTATTATTAAAACTTGGCTTTGGCAAGCAAGAGATTCTTCTCTCAGGTCTCAGCCTACCAGTATAGTAACGTGAGCTTGAACACTAAACCAAACCAAAAACTAGCTTATTATAAATGGACACCAAACCAAAATTTGGCATGCACGCGATTCTGCTGTGACCACCACGGCCTCCAAAAATGCTGAGATAGGCGTAATGACTAGGGGTGGAAACTGGAGATGGATGCTTTCCATTTTGTCCGCCGAATTCGTATCTGATAAAGCTCTTTCCGATGGCTAATATTCATATTATATATTCTGATGTAGACACGGTCCGATCTTTCGATAGATACGATAACTTCGATTGGTGGAGAACTCGACATTCACGATCTAAGCTTCGAACCAAGTCTAATTCGGACCCCCACAATCGTTGCACCACTACTCCATTGGTTATCAACTACGCACAACGGCGATTGACCTCACCGATAAGGCTTTTCTGCAAATGAATCGAGAACACAAGCAAGAACGAGATGAACACAATCTGAAATTGCAAATAAATATGAGGCTTTTGAATCTAATAGACGGTTCAAGTCTTGAATTAAAAGGACTAGTTGCCACAGGCAAACAAGATGAAGAATAGGAGCCTTGGTTCACAGCAAGCGATCTTGGCGATACAATTGCAACAAACGATGCCTGTTTCACGAGGAAAACAACAACACAACACCCAAACCCTAATGAGAGCGACGGCAGCTAATTAAAGAGCCTTGGGCGTCACCCCCCTGGATGTGCCTCCTAATGGGCTATCTAAGACGATACATGACATCAGTGGCGGATCTAGGAAAAATATATAGGAGGGGCTGGAGAAAAAGCGCTAGAGCAACAAAGTTTAATAGGTCCCATACAAGATCAATGTATAGCAGTTTGAAGCATTTTTATATGAGAGCACAAGACTATCTAAGTACAAAATGTTATTGAGTTTTGATATTTCGAGGTTTAGACAATCTCAGCTGAAAATTCCTATGTCAATAAAGCTAACACAGAATAATTTTTGCGGAACATAAAAATCCTAGAACACATTATCAGGTCATAGATAGACTAAGATAACAATATTCGAACCTCGTTTGATAATATCGAACATAAAAATTCCATGATGTTTTAGGGGGAAAACAAAGCCCACTACTGTATGTACATTTTTCATAGAAAGAGCAACAGTAGCAATTACAAATTAAAATACTCATGTTCAATTCATAGGGCCTAAGAAATTGTTGTACTCACAGACTCACTCACCGAGTCACCGTGTCAAGCGCCCGGAGATATGGAGATGCAGCCAGCCGGCCACTGGCCACACGTGTCGCGCACTAACATGCCTATCTCAATGCCATGGCAGCGCTGCCTGCCCGAAACGCCGCCGCAACACCTGTTGCCTTTGTGCCGCACCCCAACGCCAGCCAGCAGCCACAGACCCGCCAAGGCCACCAGCTTACCGTCCCCTGTGGCCGTCCGCATTATGCTTCTGGCCTTTGCCGCTGGGGGCTTCCCACTCGCTGGCTGCGGCAGCGGGACGGCGGCGCTGCTGCTTGCCGCCATGCTCGCCCGTCACCGGTTGGCGGCCGTCAAATGGATGTGCGAGTCGAAGACAGTCAAGGGAAGGGAGACAGGGTAGAGGGCGCTGAGCTAAGCCGTTGTGGGCTTCTAGAGAAGTGAGATGCCGGACACCGCATGGGCCTTATTGGGCTTCCGTTAAATTACAAGAATAGGCTTAGATTGCTTAGTGACATGAGAAGGACACCGCATGAGCCTTATTGGCTCAAGTAGTGAAGTCATCTTCAACCTTCGAACTCAGCCCCTCCTGTGCAGTAGAACAATGGAAGAAAACAAGAAACTCTAAGGAAAGTTCAAGGGGGAGCCCCTCCAGCCCCCTCGCTAGATCCGCCCCTGCATGGCATAACATACCAAAAGACGATGTCATAGCACCCTGGCAGATTCTGGATGCTGATTTATTTCGATGATTTCTACTGACTCAGGACGAGTTTTGATGTCAAACTAAAGTCATTGGTTAGCTTATCAAATTATCTTTCCACGCATATTTGGATCGTCTAAAACGGAGTCCGTGTGCGCCCTGGGCATTGATTTTACCCGTGACTGCTCCTAGAATCTGAGATGGACTCCAACTCGAGTTGGACTGGGTCTCCGCCATGGTGTAGATGAGTTGGATGCCCAGGCTGGTCCTCCTCCTCGCCTTGGCTTGTACTTGATGGAGTGATGTCCTCATCATATTCTTATGCTCCTTCAGAGTTCTCTTGGAGTCCTAGTTGTGCTACACCTATATATTGAGTGGTTTTGTGAAGGGTTTGGGGACATTTTTTTTTCCAGTCAAGAGGGTTAGTTGGAGTCACCTTTGTGTGCATCTTTTTGCTCCTGGCTTGGAGTTTGTTCTAGCGAAAGCTGAAAACTTGTTACTCTTAGTGTTTGATGACACATAGACAACCCAATGGACAACTATGTGACCTTCCATTGGTGGGATTAAGTTCTTGTTGGAAAGCCCATAACTTTGTGCTTGGTTTGAAACTAGCCAATTCTGAGTGGAGAATGGGTACTCCTTGTGGGTTTTAAGACTTTGTGATTTAAGGGAGCTTAATCCATAGTAAGTGCTCTAACGTGGATTAGAGGATAGTGGCAATTATACAACCCTCTGCCCCCCCCCCCCCCCCCCCCCGGTCCAGAAAAACATAGTGCGTCAAGGTTCAGTGTGCATTCATTCATGCATGGGAAATTTGTATCTATACCACCATATTTGATGAGGGGCCCTTTTCACCTATACCAAGCTAGTCAATGACAGGTTAGATTGTTCACACCTCCTAAACTACAGGTGCCTGACCTGCTCAGTCTATACTGCCGGTGACCTCGCTTGCTCTGCAGCCTGGAAAGAAGGCACGATGTCCACAGGATTGGAATCCTGCAGCTAGAGAACGTCACCTGAATGTAGAGAAAAAAAAAACAGGCACCTGTTTATTAGCAACTCCTAGATTGTTAGGTCTTGTACAGCATGTTACTCGATCAGACAGTCTGATGGTATAGATTAGGAGTACAACTTAGTGGTGGTATATATAAAAAAAATCATTCTTTATTTTATTTTCCTGTGCTTTAGCTTTGGTATTTATTAATTTCAGAATCTTTCTTTGCCAACCAAAGGGTGCAAAGAGCAACATGAGAGAATACGTGAGTATAATATTTCTCTTGTTTTTGTCCTTTTCATTTATTATTTCCACTATCTTTTCTTTACCAAGTAAAGACACACCATGCAATCAGTCTCCTTTAATTTGGAATCTGCTTTAGTTACGTTTTTGCAACTCAAACTGAACTTCGAGCCCTAAGAAAATAAAAGCTCTGTATCATCCTTATTATCTAATATGATCACGTGCTCAGCAAGCTCATGGTATTTTGAACAACGCTTCTCGAGAGGAAATATTGTAAAAAGGTGCTTGGCCTGATTATATTGGATATATGTAGTTATGAGATACTATCAAACAAAAACTTGGCAAGCAAGAGATTATACTCTCCTCAGTCTACCAGTTTAATTAGTAACCTGAGCTTGAACCCTAGTACTGTAGTACTAGCTTACTGTATATACAAATCTACTGCATGCAAGAGGATCGGCGTCTTCCTATAGCTCTTCACGTGGGGATGAGATGCTCAGTGTTACCTGCTGGTGAAATCGTCAGCCGTCCGTGCCTTCTCTTCCCATTCTCTCTCTCGCACACAACACGCATGCAGCTATCTAGTGTAACTGGATACCAAAAACCAAAACTTGGCATGCACGCGATGCCATTCGCCGCTGACGACCAAGACCTAGCTCGAACATAGCTGCTTGCAAGCCAAACTAGCCAGCTTGCCTTTATATAGCATGCAATATGTCCAGGGGCCAACGACCAAACCTGCTAGATCATGTACACTGAAGCTTGTAATTGTACTAACAGTCTACAGCTAGGTAGCAAGTAGGAGTAGCTAGCAATGACAGTTCTTAACCATGGCGTCTACCTTAACGTGACAAGATTATGCCCACAAAACATCAGCTCGTACATCACAAACCTCACGGCATCCTACACCGACCAGAGCAACGAGCCGACCATCGTGTCCTCATCCGTCATCATGTTCGTGCTCGCCGGCCTCTTCTTCAACCTCAACCTCTTCAGCGGCATCTCCGACGTGAGCGCCATCCTGGACCCCAAGGTCCGGCTCTTCCTCTCCTCGGCGCTCTCCCTCTTCCTCCCCGTCATGTCCTACCTCTTCTCCGAGGCCAAGAACGCGAGATACATCACGAGCTCGAGCTCCTCTACTGCCGGTGCTGCTGACCTCTCCCTGACGGCCGGGCTGATCCTGGTGTGGATGCTCCTGGTGGAGCTCCTCCGCAAGAAGGTGGACGAGATCCGCATGCGCGGCTACTCCGGCACCATCCAGCGCGCCGGCCGCGTCGCCTGGCTGGGAAGCCTCGTCTTCTTCAACATCAGGAGCGCCGGCCGGAAGGCGGTGTTCAGCATCCTCTGGATCCTCTGCGCCACCAAAGTGGGGCAGCGGATCGCCTTCACCGAGGTCGGGAAGCGCTCGTACGCCCATGGCAAGAACGCCTCCGTGCTCACCTCCTACATGGCTCAGATGCTAGACGTCGACGACCATGGTGACGAGCGGCGTCAGGAGCAACAGCCTGCACCTGCAGATGACCATTTCGACGTGGAGCATGGCGAACAGCAGGGTGGACATGGAGCTGGAAACGAGCTGCTCAGGAGGTGCAGCTACATCGTCATGGGAGAGAAGAAGCTGGTGAAGAAGGCTACCGCAGATGGCTACGAGTTCAACGACGTCACCTCCAACGACGGCATCGTCACCGTCGGTAAAGTCTGGGAGCTCGCCGAGTCCGACCAGCTCTTCGCCCACTACGACAAGAACCAACGCCTCAAGAGGCTCTGCCTCTCGTTCGCTTTCTTCAAGCTGCTGCGCCGGCGGTTCGAGCACCTGCCGGCGATGACCGACGCGGAAGCCCGCGACTGCCGGAGCCTCATCCTGAACGGTCTGTACAGCAACAACAACAACGGCGAGGGCGACGCGGCGGAGGCGCTGTTCCAGGTGATGAGCGACGAGGTGAACTTCCTCAGTGAGTACTACCACTCCGTCATCCCGGTCGTCTTCGCGAGCCCCTTCTTCCTCGTGGCCAACTACCTCCTCCTGCCCGTCGTCGTGGCCGTCCTGTGCCTCACGTCCATTGTCCTCTGCGGCAACGGCGACGCCGGCTACGCGTTCAAAAGCCTCGGCAGAGACAACTACACGTTAAGGTCGGGGGTTCCAAAGATAGTCCTGTGTCTTGTAGCCAAAGCCGCCAACAGATCTCCCCCAGCCTTCTTCTCCCTGGTAAACCTTGCCATCACCGTCTTTCTGTTCGTAATCTTCTTCTACGAGGAGATATGGGAGTTCCTTGTCTTCCTCCTCTCCAACTGGTTCATGGTCTCAGTGCTATGCGACTACACCGCCAAATGCCATTGGCGTGAAAGCGCCACCTTCAGCGGAGCCTTCCGCCGCCTCCTGTGGCTACGGAGCAAGATGAGCCATGGCGACCTTAGGCTAAAGCAATTCTCGGTGCTGAACCTTCGCTGGCCACTCCTCGTACCATTGTTCGCCCCACTCTCCTTGGCGGTAAGATCAGAGCTGGCACCTAACAGCTTGAAGCGATCCATCATGGATTGCCTTGTGAGACATGATCGCAATGGCACCCCTCTCACCAATGGCGAGTCCGCGTTGGAGAAGCACCATCTCTCCACGCAGCTCGCATGGGCTTGTGGCAGCGACAGCGTCGCCGAGGTCATCCTGACGTGGCACATCGCCACCAGCATCTTGGAGGTGAACTGTGCCCCTCAGAGTAAGGACGAAGTAGCCCTGAGCAGGGTGGCGACTAGGCTGTCCAAGTACTGCGCTTACTTGGTGGCGTTCCACCCGGAGCTGCTGCCGGACAACAAGGAGAAGGCAGAGAGTGTGTTCGACGGCATGAAGGCGGAGCTGAAGAGCACGCTCGGGTGTCCGGCGTACTTCCTTTCATCCAAGAGTACGAGGGTCAAGAGGATCATGAAAAGAGCAGGGGAAATCCATGTGGAAACGCCAGGCCAAGACAAAGCAGCAGAAGGCCAGAGTGATGAGAACAAAGTTGTGTTGAATGGAGCAAAGCTAGCAGGGGACTTGCTAAGCCTAAGGGAGGGAGGTGACCGTCGTGAAACAGCGTGGAAGGTGTTGGCCGATGTGTGGACGGAGCTCATCGTCTTCGTGGCGCCGTCGAACGAGGAGGAGCGCGTGAAGGGGCATGAGCAGGTCCTGGTGCAAGGAGGAGAGTTCATCACCGTGCTCTGGGCGCTGACCACCCACATCGGCGTAACTCGGCCGACACCGAACAAGCCATCATCAACTTCGGCAGGTGGTCGTCTGTAAGCTTGAGAAGACTGGACCTGTATGTATGCGTGTGTCAGCATGGAGCTAGTTCTCCACTTGTGCTTATTTCCCCATGCAGCCGTCTTGATGTTTTTGTTTTTGCACATGAGATTGTATGTTTTGTGTTGGCTTCATCATTAATTTTGTAGGGGGGTTTCTTGATTTGTTTTCCCTACTCCTTGGGGAAAGGAGACGTTTATGAGATTTTGTGCAATAATGGTGCAAATGCAGCAATCATGTGGAATAATGAGCAGTTTGATTTTGACGTGATCCATATCAGAGCTACCAAATGGAAAACTGTAGATTACAAAAAGCAATAGATACATCTAGGATAAAAATACGATAAATCTATATGACGCTCGACCGTTTAATTTCTTACGCCCGGCGCACTCGACTTCCTCGCCGTGGGGGATGCGTCTGGGACTCTGTCGCTCCACCGCACGACGCATGAGAGAGACAAAGGGCGTGGAGCCCGCCCTGTTGCATGCATGTCACGTTTGTCTGCCGTCTGCACGCCTGTGCGTGCATGTGCGTCGTAGGAGTTTTTTTTTCCGCTCTCTTTCCGTCACATCAAATATTTATAGGAAAAAGTCTAGATCACTCCCAACTATGGGGTGGTCTACTTAACCTCTAAACTATGAAACGGTCTAATTTACCCCCTCTACTCATGTGGAGTACAAAATTTTTGCTATAGCTTTAAATTTATTGGAAAATCCTAATAAATTTAAAGCTACAGCAAAAACTTTGTACTAAAGCACACAATATTATATGTTCATTGTGTAGATCTACTCATGTGGAGTCCAACAAAATTAGATTTTTCATTTTACGATTTTTCTGTGATTTACTATGATTTTTTAAAGATTCTGTTACTATAGTAGCTCTATGGTTACTGTAGCAACACGCCGTCCAAAACCACCAGGGGTAAAGTAGACGGTTTTGGAAAGTTCAGGGAGTAAATTAGACCGTTTCATAGTTTGGGGGTTAAGTAGACCACCGCCCATAGTTGGGGGTGATCTAGACTTTTTCCAATATTTACATATATGCATGGAGCATTAAATATAGGTAAAATAAATAACTAATTATATAATTTGTCTATAATTTAGAGATGAATCTTTTAAGCCTAGTTAGGCCATGATTGGACAATAATTATCAAATACAAATGAAAGTGCTACAGTGCGATGAAAAATTTTCACCCTCAATCTAAACCAGGCCATAGTCTAATTTTCAGATTCTCCGTCCCATCGAATGTTGGACAGGAAGACGTGTTTCCAGAACGAACAGGATACGGGTAGAGAAGGGGAAGCATACTTGATATGTTGGAATAGAAGGAATGAAAGATCCATCTTTGTGGGTTCGGCCTCACGGAGCCGTGTGTATCATGGGGTTGAGTACAAATTATGTTTCAGACCTTGGGCGGGGTGAACATTCGATCCTTGCAAAGCTTCAGGACATGAATTGAAATAAAAAAGAAATGATTACTTCAAACTTTAAGAGAGATGGAGGACTCCCAATCGGTTTAAGCCATGCATTAAATATAGACAGAAAAAAAACTAATTACATAGTTTGGTAGAAAACCACGAGACGAATCTTTTGAGCCTAATTAGTCTATGTTTAGACACTAATTAATAAATACAAACAAAAATGTTACAGTAGTTAAAGCCAAAAAAATTCGTGAACTAAATACACCCTAAATTCAATTATCACAATCCTACTCCTATGTCTCAGCCTGTTTAGTTCCCATCAAAAACTTTTCATCACATCCCATCAAATGTTTAGACACATACATGGAGCATTAAATATAGATTAAAAATAATTAATTGTACAGTTTGCATAGATTTTGAAATTCGTCTCGCGGTTTCCAGACGAGTTATGTAATTAGTTTTTTTATTAGTATACGAACACCCCTTCCGACATCCATAATACATCCGATGTGACACCCAAAAATTTTTCACCCACGAACTAAACAAGGCCTCAGTATGCTAGCTATAGTACAATATACACCTGATTTAGGCCCTGTTCAGTTCCCATCCAAAAACTTTTCACCCCGTGCTATCAAATGTTTGGACACATGCATGGAACATTAAATATAGATAAAAAATAACTAATTGCACAGTTTGTATAGATATTGCGAGGCGAATTTTTTAAGCCTAATTAGTGCATGATTAGCCATAATTGCTACAGTACACACATGTGCTAATGACGGATTAATTAGGCTTAATAAATTCGTCTCGCGGTTTCCAGACGAGTTATGTAATTAATTTTTTTATTAGTATGTGAACACCCCTTCCGACATTCCATGAAACATCCAATGTGACACCCAAAAACTTTTCACCCACGAATTAAACAAGCCCTTAGTTGCAGATTACATCTCATCGCATCATATTTTACTATTCTTGTTTGGACGTAAGTTTTGTGTTTAATTGTTGTAAATTGATTGTTCGCAATTTTTTTGTTTTTCTGTATGTTTTATTTGGTTCCTCTTTGAAATATTCAAATTTGCACTTCATAGTAATTATCTGGTAATTTTTTTGTTATTTTATTATTTGATTTTTGCATTTATTTGATATATTATATTTGTATCGTTAGATCTGGATCGTGTGGTCATAGAAATTGAGTGTTTGGCTACTATCTGACACTCGATTATGTTTGTTCGTTGCAATCGAGTGTTTCTAAGAATCTGACACTCGGGTGTCACATCCATCTAAAACACCCGAGTGGTGTAGACAAGGCCTAAAAATAAGGGAACAAGAGGGGAAAAAATAGCACCACTCATACAGACCAGAAGACAAGTCATAATAGGACAAAGTGAACCCTGATAAGAGATGTCATTGAACAACATACACGTGGTTACGCCATACGGTCAGTGTGCATCCACACCACCCCTCGTAGCTATGTCGCACCTATGCCGCTGTCCATATAAGAGATTTCCTAATAGAATGGGACTAATGATAGTAGCGTGCATAAGTCGAAACTCATTGCAAACTATGACCTTCCACATCAGATTCTGGCTCCACACATACCACCATCCCATGTCGTTCAAGGGAAGGACGTCTCTAAGGGAAAAGGTGGAAGAGGTGAAAACACCACACGACATTTGATTGGATGGCACACCACCAAGGAGATTAGGAGAGTGTCACTACTACAGAAATGATTTTAGTTGACATTAATGGAGGCGGGCACAAAATCCAACCGCCTCCTAAAATACTAGGCTATTAATGGAGGCGGTCACATTTATTTACCGAGACAGTCACATTTGCCTGCCTCCTAAAATCGATTTACGGAGGTAGGCGCCTTAAGACAACCGCCTCTAAAAATGTCCTATTTACGGAGGCGGTCGTCTTAAGGTGCATGCCTCCATAAATCTATTTTCGGAGGCGGGCACACTATAAGGCCCGCCTCCAAAAAAAAGGTTGAGGCCCAACAGGCCCAGGGAGGCCCAATAGTCATCTTCGATATAAATAGATGATGTAAGGGTTTTCCTTCACTCGCTCTCTTCCTCTCCCTCAGCCGACTCCGTCCATGCCGTCTCCCTCAGCTCTGACTCCGTCAGCGCCCTTTCCCTCCCCTGCGCTCTCTCTCCCTCAGCGCCTCCCTCACCTCTCCCTCTCCCCCATGGCAACACCCACCCAACACCCACCCCTGCAGCGACTCTTCCCTCTCCCCCACAGCTGGCGCAGGGCACCCTCTCCTCTTCATCTCCCCACGGAGCTCGACCGGTGGCGCATCCTTCTCCCTCGAGCTCGTTCGGGGCACGGGGAGGCCAGATCATTTCCCAGCGCCGGTGGATCTGGCGGCAACGGGCTCCACCTCGGCGGAACCGGCCCTGGTGCGGGCGGATCTGGCCTTGGCGCGAGCGGATCTAGTGGCGGCGGGCTCTACCACGGTGGATCCGGCCCTGGCACCAGCGGATTTGGCCTTGGCGTGGGCGGATATGGCCTTGGCGCGGGCAGATCTGGCAGCGGCAGACTCCACCACGGCGCCCAGAGGTGGCTGCGGGACGCGCGGTGGTGGTGGAGCGAACGCGACAGCGGCGGGCTCAGAGTGCGGCGGCCCTGGATGGGCTCACGTCTAGGCTCATCTTTTTTTAATTTTTTAATTGATTAACTGAGGCAGGTAAAGCAACCACCTAAGTTAATCATTATTATCCGTGACCTTAAATTGGAGGCGGTTGCTTTGCCCGTCTCCGTAAATCGTTTTTGACCGCCTCAAAAAGATTTCTGCAGTAGTGTGTTGATATCGTAGAGGTTGCCGAACTATGACAAAAAGGCAGGTCCAAAGATGTATATGGACGGTGAAGAAGCATGAAGAACACAGAGCAATACCAAGGCACCACAACTCATTAACAAGAATCTAAAGGCCAAGGAGAAGTTGAACAACACTCGACAGCTTGGATGTGGAATCTAAGTGACAGATCTAACACCAATAGCCACACTACCTAAATAACCTTGAGGCACGCAAGAACCTCCATATGGTGTGCACCTATAGGAAGTCGGCGTGCCATTGTAGATGCCGCCACCACCTGTCAGGGAAAACTAGGATAAGGTTTTCACCAAGAGGCCCACCAAGGCTCTATGGAGGGAAGAGACACGATGATGCTTAAAAGAAAGTGAAATGAACCCATAGGCATCAACATCATCATCCCGTAAAGAACTAGTTATGCCATGTAACAAGAGCTTCGTCTCGCCCCACATACCACGAGTGCCAGCACCAACATGTCGTTACCCCACCCAGGACATGACTACATCAAGCACACGGCCATAGTTTAGGCCAGGGTGTTGACCCAGGCCCTACCCGATGTATTGGGCTGGGCCAGAACTAGCACTAATAAGCTCATATAGGCATGAAGGAGGGAGAGAGCGGTACTGCAGGAGGACACACGAGGCACGTGATCTTCTTTTGGCGATGCTACCGTCACTAGCCAAGTAGCCATGGTGGCGGCAGTGGCCACCGAGGTCGACGTGAGGGTTGGGATGTCGCATATTCAATATATTTATTATCACGACTTATTTATGATCGATTTAAAAAAAACTAATTTAATATTATAGATGTTGGTGTATTTTTCTATATGTAAAAATAAGATAATATTTGATTTTAAGACAAAAAGTAAAACGACCCGGAACGAGCGAGAGTACGTGGCTGGACTACCTAGCGATCAGTAACCACCGAAACCTTTCCATCTTATTAGTGACCATCCTTGCAGTTCACTGAGAAGCAAGAAAAAACAGTACATTTACGTACAGAAAAAGAGGTGGTTATATTATTCCTATCTACTCTTGTGAACCTTTTGCAGGGAGAAGATGTAGTAGCTAGCTAGTCCACTTTGCAAAGCATCATGCCACAAGTCTAATCTCATAAACTTGTCCCCAATCCAACATGCATGTACATATACAGACCGTGCGCCATGCATACTCCCTCCGTCCCGAATTATCTGTCGTTCAGGAGCTATGCACGAAGACCAAGGTGCAAGTTAAAAGACCAAGATGCCCCTATGAAATCAGTACTACACATGACAGCCATCTCTATCCTCTGCTGTTCGCTCGATTTCCCCGGGACAAGTCTAGCTCCAAAAAATCAGATCCATGGAACTCAACAAATCGGATCAATCAACTAAAAATTCAGAGGAAGACACTAGTGGCCGCCTCAGAGGGAGACGCGCAGCTCCGGCCAGGGGCTGCCTCGACGCTGGCCCACTGGATCCTCCTCTGCCTCGCATTGGATCTGCCACCGCTTCGACTACCGAATCCGTCTCCGTCCGGCAAACCGCTTGGCAACAACGTGCACCCCAGAGGCCATGAGCCTCGCAGAGCATCGGGAGGCATGCTCGAGGCGGCGCCAGAGGCGGCAGGAAAGCGCTCAGGCGAGAGCGCTCCAACCACCGGCGCTAAAGGCGCTTGGCCTGCTCCAGCTCAGCCTCGTCTTGCTCCCTCGGCAGCCGCGGCGGGCGCTCGAGCACCAGCTCTGGCCTCCGCGCCGCTACGGTCGGCGGCAGATCTCGGCCGCCCCACCTCTGACTGCACGCCGGTGGAGAAGGAGGGGTCACCAGTGGAGGAGAGTGGGGTGGGGGGGTTGTCGCCGGCGAAGTAGGAGAAGGGGAGGGGGAGTCGACGAGGGCTCCACGTCGACCCGCTCGGGAGACTTCTCGACGATGTGGAGCCGGTGACGAGGGGATAAGAACAGGGGCCGGTGGGATGGGGGTGACAGGATAAGGATGCTAGATGGTAGGTGTGGGACCCATGTAGCCTAGACGACAGATAATTCAGGATACAGTGCTAGCGCTAGAACGACAGATAATACGGGACGGAGGGAGTATATCAATATCATGCATATGCGTCTTCTCTAACGGACCGTACCAGCTGGCCACAAAAACAAACCAAAACCACCCAAGATGGCAAAAATGTACACAACTGAGCGGACGCGCCGCCGCATCTTCGTTCGCCCATCAGCTCCGATCCCATGCATGTTAGCCGGACACGGCCGATGGGGGCCAGCCGGCCGGGCGTGGACTGCAAGGCAGGCAGCAGCGACGGACAGCCGGGCCGGACCGGGCAGCTGCCGTCAGAAAAAACCCTCACCCACAGCGATATTCCAGTTCCCAGTAGTGGCGGCCTTGTTGGCGGTGCACGCGGCGGCTGACGACGACGACGCCGGCAAGGAGGCGGTGCGGCGCAGCTGGCGGTGGCGGCGCCTGGCGGCCTTGAGCGCGGCGTCCATGCCCCTCTGCTCCTGCCTGCAGTCGTCGCTGCAGAACGCGGCGTCGCCCCTGCACGCACGCATGCGGAATCGAATGAAGCACGATCGAGCACGAGGTGAAGCTGGTGTGTATCGATTGACCAAAGACATGCAAGAAAGCATGCATGATCCCGTGGCCCGTGGCCCGTGGCCGTGGCGTGCAGGTGCAGGTGCAGAGACGACGACGAGCGCAGCAGCATGCATATTGATCGCTTAAGAAGTACTAGGAGTATAGCTAGATACGTACTTGTACATGAAGATGTGGCGGTCCGAGGTGATGTCCCGCTTGCACAGGAAGCATGCGTCGAGGAAGTGGCGGTGGTCGCCGCACCCATCACCGCCGGCGTTCCCCTTGCCGACGGCGAGGAAGAACCTGGACGCCACCTTCACGTACCTCGCCTCCTCCATACCTAGCGTTTCCGCCGATCGTATATATATAGATACTACGATCCCTTTGTAATGTTGGCCGGGGTACGGTCAGCCGCTGCTGGGGCGGTGGTGCCGGAGCGGAAGGAGATGGTGTGGCTGCTTTATACTGCGTCCATCGGTTCTGTGCGCCTCGCCACGCAACTTGCGCGTTCCGGCGGGCGTCGATCGGCGGCCGAGGCTTTTGGCACAATCTGACGGCCGCGTCTCCCACCGCTTTCCTAACACTTTGTTCGGCCGGACAAAGACACGGCTGATGCCCGTGCATGCACCAGGGACGACGTGTCGGGCTCGCAAGTTGCAGGCTGCGCGTGCAGTGGATTATTGGTTAGTTCCCGCACATCACTCGGGTACCACGTACCACTAGCAAGCAACAACTGCCACACACTGACTCCATGCTGCAGCACACCGAATGAACCAGGAGCAAAGTACGCCCCTGGATCGTCATCACGGACGAATCAGGCGGTGCCATATTACATTTGCAGTTAAACCGGGGTGATGATGCTATACATATCAGAACGAGATACACCTAAACGTCAGTAGGTGCAATATTTGGCAAAATCCGCCCCCAAGGGTCAATGGTTACACCCACCAAATTGCGCGGTACCACTAATTGGTGAATGTTCATTAGGAAGGAATCCAGCGAACGATTTTCACACAGCATCTATTGCCTAAACAGGAAAGCATTTATTCCACCTGATACTTTTTTTTAGATAGGCTAATGTTATTTCACTTCACTTCTCTTTCTCTTTTTGGCAGCGCGGGCATTCCATTCTTTCTCTCTTTTCGGGCGGCGCAGACATTCCATTCTCTTCACTTCACTTGCTGGATCGCACACGCTGTAATATTTTTTTATTTTTGAGAACCATGCGCACATAACTTAGATAACTGAATTATACATCATAAGTTCGACGAATAACTTAACAGTGCTAAGTTATACAATATTACCTTTTCTTTTAGCACAAAATTTACATTTTGAAAATACATGTGAGAATAACATTCTCTTTAGGTTTCACCACATGTATTTTCTTTTCATAAACTAATCATTCGGGAACATGGAAAAAGGGTTTAAAAAAGGGTGGGAGGGAAAAAAATAAAAGTAACTTTTACACCCTATAGTACACAATAAATTCCATAATACGACGCAAACTTCCAAAACTAGATAAATAATAACTTTCATAACTTTTGCAGCAATAGTCTCAGCATCTCTATAACTATGACATTGACCATATATGTTTCTTCAACTCGAAAATCTGCAAAATATTTTAATATTTAAAATAATAAATACAAAACAAAAGTTGATAACAAAAGTTAAAGACATAATTTTTAACAGTAAGTTAATCAAATAAATTGGGTAGCATACACAAGAAAAGAAAAGTTAGACACATAACTCTATACTAACTTAGTCAAATAAGTTAGGTAGTATACACATGAAAGCACAAGTTAGATACATAACACTGTAGAGTAAGTTAATTGACTAAGTTAGGTAGCATAGACATGAAAGCACAAGTTAGATACATAACTCTGTAGACTAAGTTAGGTAGCATAGACATAAAAACAAAAAACAGATATATAAATAATAACTCTGCTATTTAACAAAGCAGCAAAAAATACTATATAGAACAAATGAATAGAGCAAATACTATATAGCAACCTCAATATTTCATATAAGACAAAACACTTATGCCATAAACTACACCCAGAGGCATTGTGATATAGAATATAGTATATGTGACGTGTTGTTCTGGTCATGTATCAAGTGTAAAAACAGAAAGGTAGATGACAAAAAAACATGAGAAGTGTCTTGGTCATCTACCAAGTGTAAACACATATAGGTATATGACCCTAAAAACCTGAGAATGATGGTACGTAACTAATATTCAGAAAAGGAACCTTTCTGTGTGGGGACTTATGCTTTGGTAGAAACCATATCAAGTTTCTAAACTCTCACCAAGTTGCAGACATCTTCCTAAGTTGATAGAGTTAGATGATACAACTAGACAATAACAACATAGGAAAAATGCAAAAATATAATGGATATTACTTTGCCACAGGAAAATAACTCCAAACAAAATACCATGAATTCAAAGATTGCTTGGAAGTAGACAATTTGCATAGCATAATGTCAAGTACATAAAGAGCCTCTTGAGGAGTGTCTAGTTGTCTCCCAACTAGAAACATAGCCAAATGGTTACTGTGAGCATGCAGAGAAGGGTGTTTCTAGATCTGGTTAACACCATATACACTTGTTACTGTGAAAATTTTAAAAAGAATAAGGGTCTGAGCCATCTGCAAGTCAAAAAGTGTCGACACCCAATAAACAGAAGCACTAACTAACATCTCATGGTTATGCACACAGGAGACACAATCAAACGAGATCGATTGGGAAGCTCACCTGAAATACTAACCCTGCAAGGAGCAATTGCCACTTCTCAAACAGAAGTTGCAGCTCCGCTGTCACCTCGGTGCACACCCTCCTCCACAGCTGTGCAGACACAGACACTAGTCAGAAAACTTCACAAGCAATACCCAGAAAACACGGGGATGAGCGCAGCGAATCGAGACCTTGGTAGACTCCCGCACGACGTACATCGTTGAGGCCGCAGCTCCCACTCCTGGGCACCTCAGGGCGCTAGTCCTTGGATGGGGGATCGAGATCCACCACCATCGGGCACCCATGGCGGGATGGGCGCCCATGGTCCACCGTCTTCGGGCACCAGTCATCGAACGAGAGACCAAGATCCGTCACCTCTAAGCGCTGGTGGCACAACGGGAAGCTGAGATCCACCGCCTCCGAGCGTTCGTGCCGGGACAGGCGACCGAGATCCGCCGCTTCCTAGTGCCGGTGCCAGGACAGGCGACCTAGATCCGCCGCCTTCGAGTGCTGGTGGTGCGACGAGCAGTCAAGATCCGCCGCCTCTGGCCGCCGAAACCCAGCGCCTCCTAGCATTGGTGATGCAAAGGGCAGTCGAGATTCGTCGCCTCTTAGCACCGATGGCCGGACGGGCGCCTGACATCCGCCGCCTCCAGTTGCCGATGGTCGGGCGGGTGGCTTGCATCCGCCGCTTGCAAGTGTTGGTGGCTGGTCGAGAACTTGAGACCTCACCGAGAGAGAAAATGAAAAGCCCGAGAAAAATGAAAGGGGAAGGAAAAGTCACGGGACCAAGAAAAGAGAACGAGTGAACATGGACCCACCATGTGAGCAAGTGGGAGGCTGCAGCTGTCGGATGATTCGCTTGGTTGAAAATGAGCGAACAACCGCGGAAAGGGAATTGGGCAAATCGTGCAAGGAGGCAGATATTTGTGAAGTCCCATCAAATGCAACAACCTTTATTCAGAGTAACTATACCAAGACAAGTTGCACATCATCATGTCGCACAAGTTGATGATGCCAAACAAGTACTGAACCCTTGACAAACCATGGGCCAAAAGGCCACCCAAGGCCCGTTGTTCTCAATGATGCCAAAGCCCGTTGTTCTCAATGGTTTAATTTTATAGTACAGCGCGCAGGTTGCAGAAAGAACAGAAAAAACAGAGTCAATTTATTATTATTGACATACGGAGCAAGTTTTCTCAGGAAAGTGAAAGCCAGTAGAAGGATTCCATCCTAGACAGGGACTTGTTCCAGTAGGGAGGCGAATCTTGTGAATTTGAAAAGTTGATGCTCCCTCTCTAGCTTCGGCTCATCGCGGCTCTGTCATGCTGCCTAAGCCTCTCGCCTTCGCGGCACAGATAGTCATTGAATTTCTCCTGCCAACATGCATGTTAAACAACACATCAGAATAAAGTAAGTCTTGATTCCTTGAGAAGAACAAAGCATATCAAGAATTATCTATTCTATACAAGGCATCTACAGAATAGCTGACTTCAGCTTGGACAAGTTGGTAACCATGGGAAACTGGCCAAGTTACTAAATACTAACATACTGACTAACTTAGGATACAAACAACAAGATAACAAACAAAGAAATCAAAGTAATAAACAAGTGGAGTGTGTAGTGAGCAACATAACCTGTTACCTAAGTATTGGATGATCTCATGCATGACGCATCAACAAATCTGCCAATTCGTATTTGTAGGGAGAAAACTCTAAAATTGTTTATTTAAATCTAAGTCAGTTTTATCCTGGCTATTAACTATCACAACCCCATTCCGCTGAATACAAATAACATCAAATTTCTTCAGCAAATAATGTACAAGTACTACAATAACAAGTAACTTTTAGAATAGTGATTCAGGATGCCTAATCTAGTATGCAGTTCATGATTTCTAAATGTATCCATAGTTCTACACAAATTGGTGACCCTACATTTGAGGACATGTTGATCAGCTGTTGTGCTATTACAAAAAAGCAAACCAACCTTCTTTCCATTGGAAATGAAGACACTAGGGAAATTCGGAACCCTAAAAGAATAGTGCCCCGTTTGCCAAAATAATAATATAAATGCAAGGATTATTTCTACTCAGCAGATAATATTTATTCCCAAAAAATGAAACTGGATGAATCGAAGTCCCACTAATTAAACAAACAAGTGCAAGGCTGCAAGCATACAATGAAATAAGAGCGTCAGAGTGTAAACTGACCGACAAAGATTAACTGTAATGCATTAACATATCTATAATCATTATTGCCACTTATTTTTCAAACACTTCAGTATGTAAGAGCATTGCCCAACACCAAAAAAAAATCACTGAACATATAGACACTTTGTAATCCCTGTGAGCCATTATAAAGGTTCTGAATTCCCTATGGGCCATTGGAAAAGTCACGATGTCACGTGAGCCACTGCTACAAATTTTTGGACCCTTACATGCCACTACCGTTACCTTTTGTGCCAACGGCAGCTAACATGAGCTTATAATGTCCCTTTTGCCCCTCTTACACGTGGGCCCTGCATGTCAGCCTTCTTCATCTTCCAGCGTCCCCCACTCTCTCCGAGTCATGCGCCTCACACCTCGCCGGCGCCACTTGCCCGCCCGCCCGCCTGCCTCAGCCGCCACGAGCGTGCTCCAGCTACAGGTGCACTGTGGCCACCTGGTGCCGCGCAGCTCACCCCTCGCCGGCCACTGCGTCCCACCGCACCACCGCCATAGCCTACCGTCGCCTGCGCTCAGCCGGCCGCTGGTGCCCACGGCTGGCCCGCCTTGAGCTGCCTCCAGCGTGTCTGTGGACACCCACCGGTGTGCAGGTCATGGACCCGCATGAGACGCACGCAGTCGCGATGCCGCATCGGCTGAGCTGCAGCGCTCATCGTACCCAGTCGAGCTGAGCCGCAGTCGCGAGCGAGAAGGGTAGGGATGCCGTGTAGGTGTCCAAGGACCACGGGCGCACGGGATGGGAGCCCACGTCAGCGCTCGTCGTGCCCAGTCGATCCGAGCCGCAGCCACGAGCGAGAAGGGCAGGCTGGCAAGGGCGTCGTGCAGGTGTCCGAGGGGCACGAGATGGCCACCCGCCAGTGCGCCTGGCCAGTCCTCCTCTGGTGAGTCAGCGGCCACCCGCCGGTGCGCCCTAGCTAGTCCTCCTCCGCTGCTGAGACCACCCCGACCGGAATTTGGCCGCCGGCCGCTCCCTAGGCACCCCTACTATGTGGTGAAGAAGGCTGACATGCGGGGTCCACCTGTAAGAGGGGCAAAATGGACATTTCAAGATCCTGTTAGCTGCCGATTCCCAAGAAGTTAACAGTAGTGGCATGTAGGGGTAAAAAAAAATTGGAGTAGTGGCACATATGGCATTGTAACTTTTCTGGTGGCTCATAGGGAATTGAGAACTTTTAAAATGGCTTATAGGGAATTCTCTCAATACCTTTTCTATTTGTATGACACCTCTATGTGTCTATAATATTGTTAGGGTGACATCTTTGGTAATGTCACACCCACATTTCCCCTAAGGTAAGTATTCGAGGTGCCCAGAGGTACATCATAAAACTTCAATTTCTAGGGAACATGATAGGTCCCAAAGTCCTTTTTGCTCCATTTCTTCACCAATCTTTTGTGCCCGTTCTTTTCTTACACCCCTAAGACGATATTATCCCCTGTCTAACACATCTTTAATACACATGTTAGTCCTAGACTTGTGTTTTTTATCATCTTAATCACCAAAACTCAAAGGTGTGATCATGGGCACATGATCCTTACAACTGGAGGTAGAGTGACTAGAGCTTGAACTTATCATTCTCGGTGGGTACAAGCTTCACGAAGTTGAACTACACCATGGGGTGGGTAGTGCTACCGACGCAGGACCTACGCGTGGCATGCATCCACCTGTGCTAGATCCACGACCTCTGTGTCGAATTGGGCATGCCCTGTGCTGAATCGGGGTCGGTTGAGCTCCAAGATATAGGGGAGAGCACATCGAAGGAGGAGCACAAGGCATCCATATATAGTGGATAGAACAAAGGGCTGCCTATCGCCTCCGTGTGGCCCTTGGCCGGTTTGGTCTTCGCATTTGTGTTGCCCTCAAGCTGGCCACCTGCTACCTCCACGGCTCCATTCCACTCTCTGAAGGATTGAAGAGAGGGAGATGGCATTGGGTAGGAGGCATGAAGACTGAAGAGATAGGCAATGTTGGGTGAGGAGGTGAAGGCTGAAGAAAGATAGATAGAGTGACTGGGTGAAAACTAGAGAAAGAGAGAATGAGTGAGGGAGGGAGTGAGAGAGAGAGCGTGTGAGATTTGACCAAGAAAACTCTAGGTGGTTATATATACTCCCAGAACTAATATGGGTTGCTTGTGTTAGTGGGGCAATGCATAATTTCAGAGTTTAGCCGAGTAAGAGCCCACCTATGAAAATGGGTTTTTATAGGTGGATGGCAAAAGAGAGGTTGACCTCTGAAATTGGATTGACTTTAGAGACGGTCTAAGATGATATTGCGGTCCGCGTATCAGCTGCACAGTCCACACGATGTCCTGGTAGGGATTGGTCTCTATAGACAGCAAAAGTGGCATTGGTCTCTAATTTGCAGAAGCAGGGTTGGGTGATCCTTCAGTTCTTTTGTGCACCGTGAAAAAAGCAGATTCCAACGGAGATCTCGTGGTCTCTCGCGTGTACTTTGGTAAAGAAAAAGAGAGAATCGAATTGTATATAGTAATTCATGTCTTACAATTGTATATATTGAAGCACTTCACCATCCCTATAAATACATGATTTGTAAGGACGGTATGGTAGGGGCGGCTGGCCGAGCCGCCTCTACAAAGCCTTACTAGCCGCCCCTAGAAACCATTCCTGTAGCAGTGATAGCCAAAATGAAAGAGTAGAAAATTATTATACTAGTCCTAACTAGCAAATAAATGCCAAAAAGAAAATACTCGCGGCGCCGTCGCAGAGAATTTTTCTTTCCCCACAAACGGATTTACATGCATGCGGTAACACAACGACGACAATGTGTGAGTGTTAAGCGGCAGCCTGGCAGCCAGCGGTGCCGCTCCCATTACAGTGATTTTGAGGAGCCAAAGCTCCTAGGAGCCATGCCAAACACAGCCTAAGGGCCTGATTGATTTGTGACCAAATTTTACCCTGCCAAAGATTTGGCAAGCCAACATTTTGGCTAGTATTTGGTTTGCTACCAAAACTTTCCAACCTCACACATTGGGCTAGCCAAATCTATGGTAATTTTTGTTGCCCAACTTTTGGCTGCCAAATCTTTAACATGGCAAAATTTGGTCACAAACCAATCATGCCCTAAGTTTGAAGATTCTAGGTAGTATCTACTTAGATAGTGATGATCATAGTTGCATGTATAGAACGTGCATGCACGTGTCCTTATAATTTGTTATGTGATCCGCCAGCTTATTAACCTTGCATGCAGGGAAGGAATATCATCATCCAGGGTCCACCACAGTGCACGTTACGGACAGAGGTTTGGCACGATTGTCGAGGTAAGAACAAGAGTGCCTATAGTCTGGTGTGCAATTATTGTTCGTTGTCTCTCTTTCTTTTCATTTAACATGTCCACAAATCAGACACTTTATTTTTCCTTTTTCTCTTAAACAATTGCAAAGTTCAAACCATCTGCTTATACTTCGAATAAAGCTTGTGCCGCTATTATTGAATTTGTTTATTTAATCTTGTACACATCATTCACATCGGAGTCGCCATCATATCACTGAAGCATTCCTTTGCTTCGCTCCTGGCTTAGATAGATTTCCTCATCTTGCATTGGCCATGCTGGTATTAAACTAAGAGCATGTTCAAGAATTTCTAA
Organism: Saccharum hybrid cultivar R570; assembly: GCA_038087645.1. Classification (NCBI taxonomy): domain Eukaryota; kingdom Viridiplantae; phylum Streptophyta; class Magnoliopsida; order Poales; family Poaceae; genus Saccharum; species Saccharum hybrid cultivar. Next base: position 1,613,553 of record JAQSUU010000262.1, on the reverse strand, counting down.
GAATTTTTTCCTAAAACTATGGAGTTTTCCAACTCGCCAAAAAGTGTTGGGAGAAATAAATAAGATAATCTCCAACAATTTCCAATAATTTACTCCTAAAATATAGAAAACAATTTTACATCAGGAATTCTATACTATTTCTAAATTATTCTAACCACTTTTACATGTTCTTTCTTTCTTGTATATTTGTATCAAGAACCCTTTACTACTCTTTATTCTTTCACCATGTGTTGGGTGATCCACGGATATATCCGCGCTTTCGGTGATTTTTTCCAAGTGTCAAAAGATTGAAAGGTGGGATTGGAAACTTTTGGAGATGGGTTTTTCCGTTCTTGCTAAAATCCTGGATTGGGAGGCTTTATTGGAACTCTTGGAGATGCTCTAATGCTACAATACAAGTTGATAGTTTGGATTATTATTGTAATCTGGTATTACCATATATATTCATGGAGCCGGTGGCTTACAGTGCCGCTAAATCTACGATACTCTGCATAAACCACCCGTGAGGCTCAATGCAACATATCACAGGCATTAGCAATCTACCACGTTTTCACTTGCATTATTAGGTACGTAGGTGAATCAATAAATGTATGTGTGACTCCTGAAATGTTCGTTGTGCAAGTGTGAGGTACAATTTTATGTGCTCATGAAAATAAAAAACGGACGACTAGCGCCCGGACGTCCGGCACCTGGACGTGTCCGGACGCAGCTCAGGGCCATCCGATTGGAGGAATAGGAGCCATCCGATTCATCTGCTATCCTTGCCTGCGTAATGATTCAACAGAGAAACTAGCACACATATTCGGCTATCCCTGCTCGCGTAACAGAACAGCCTTGCCCGCCCACGCCACTCACGGCGGCCCGTCCTCCACCGCACCGCCATCCCCTGCGCACCCTATTGCCCTCCACGCCCATTCCCACCGCGCTCCATCACCCAAACGTCTTATGGGAAATTTTCCATTGGACAGTCCGTTGCAACACGGAGCTATCCGATGCAACATCAGAAGTATTACTTGTTGCAACATCAGAACAAAGCTACTGCAACATCAGAAAAAAAAAAACATCACAACAAGGCTACTGCAACATCAGAACAAGGCTACTGCAATGCGAGATGCAACATCAGAAAAAAAAAAAGACTAATGCAACAAAGAAATATTATTTGCTGCAACATCAGAATAAGGCTACTGCAACATCAAATTCATTCAGCTGCAATATGAAAGTGTTGCCTTCATGAAGTCAGCCGGCGAGGAAGAAGGATACCACATGGCAACGCCAATTCCTACATTGACATCTCAAATCAACCATTGCAACATGCAAAATCAAACATTGAAACATCACAAATCTTATAGAGAAGGGCAAGCAAAAATCAGAATAGAAATCCTAGAAAAGTGAATAAAATCCGCAACAAGAGAAACGAACAATTGAAACAAATGAAATATATACACGAAACATCTAGACTTTACCATTGTCATATCCATCTTGAGCGGAAGAGTCAGGTCGCCCACGATGGCAGCGGTGTGCGAGGGGCCTAGGCGGCGGCGACGGTGAAGCAGTAGAGGAAGAGCGGGCGGTAAGCGGGCGTGCGAGGAGGGGGAGGAGGTGGCTAAGCAGGGGCATGGGCGGCACTGAGCAGGGAGGACCATCCTCCGACGCTGGCAAGCTCGTTCCGAAGAGAGATGGTCGTAGGTGACAATGAGGATGCACGGCGTGCGGGAGGTAGCTGCAAGCGTCGTCGTGGATGGCGACGAGGCTGCGCGGCGTGGGGAGGGAGCTGTGAGGGGCGAGCACCACCGCCAATGAGGCATCTGCAAGCGCCACCACAGAGAGAGAGTGCTACCGCGGAGAAAGAGAGTGGGGGTGAACGGGATGAGTGGTGTGGGGAGTAAGAGGATAGACACGTGGGTGGCAGGGCAGGTGGGGACGCATGGGCATGGCCAGTGGACCTACAGGAGCGTCCGACGATTTGTGCTCACGTCGGACGTAAGACGCGTAGTGTTACCGAAATAAAAATAACATTTACACACCGTGATATGTTACATTCTTTCACACATCAGCCCATTGCGGTGGCAGACATCCTTTGCACAAAATCGTATCAGTCTGACATAAATTTGTAGTTTGCATCAGAACTTCAAATCTGGCGAGACTACTACAAAACAGGAGGTCACTGTCGGTCTATATCCCTGTCGGTTGCTTTAAAACCGACAATAATACTGTATCACTGTCTACTATCCAGGTGGGGGAATCTCTCCTCTCCGTACTTATTTATGTTAAAAAAAATAATGTATCACTGCCAGTTTGTGGTTTCAATCGACCGTAATAGAACAACCAGCAGTGATTAGCATTTCTTGCGTTGTGTTTACAACCAGTAGAACACAAGGTAGGTCTGCAGAGCTTATTCACAGCCAGCTGTGGTACTCAACTACTCATATATATAAACAGGTAGGCCGTAGGTGATGGAACTCAGCTTATCCACATCCATTGCCTTCCATATACATACACGAAGATAAAAAGAAGCAAGCAAGGCCAGTTACGCCGCCGCCGTAGGTATGGCGCCGCCGAGAAATCACCATTCCGGTGGATAGACGCGGCACGGTACGTGGTGGCCTCCGTGGTGGCCGTGCTCATCATCACCATCATCGTCAACGCCATCAAGGTCGTTAGTTCTCCGGCCAGAGTCGCTCTTCTTCTCGGTCCTCGGCGGTGCCAATGGTGAGGATCAACCAGTCGTCGTCGCCGCCGATGCTGGTTCTCCAGCTAGGTCTTCGCGCGGACGACCCGGCTGGGCGCGCGCGCATGTACTACGTCGACATCACCGGCTATCTCTTCGACAAGAACGTCTCGGCGTCCTCGTCGCATCCGAGCAGCGACTGCATCGTCTCGTTCCGTGTGAAAGACAAAGTGGTCGCGCAGCAAAAGGCGGTTGTCGCCTCAGTGAATATCAAAGCGCAAAGAACTAGAAACATGGACGGGTCCTACTTCGACTTGCTGTACTCCGGCAATGGCAGCACAGCACCTTCTTCAGGGACGTCACGATGCGGTTGGACGGCACGCTCATCACCGAGGTGAGGTCCGGCTATATCGCGTCTTCTAGCCCGACCACCTACTACTACTACTGCCCGCAGCTTCTCGTCGGCGGGGACTCGCCGGATGACGACGCCTTCAAGAACAGGCCGGACGTGGTTTGCAGCACCTAGGCGCCTAGGCGTACGCCAGACTTTTCGGGTTTCATGATTTTGCATATAATATATGTCTTGTTGCGCCGATTAAATTTATTTGGAGACTGCTGGACCAACGAATCAGTTAAGCTTGGGCGTTCGGGTTACCCGATTTTTTTTTGGGTCGGGTAATTCGGGTCATTCAAAATTCGGGTAATGCAAACTGCTACCCGGTTTTTGCCCCGAAAAAACACTACCCGCAAATTCGGGTTCGGGTTTGGGTATTACCCGATATACCCAAATTTACGGAAAACAACAAACTACACTAAATTTCAGTAGCGATCTATACATAATTTCAGCAGCAATTTGTATAGAATTTCAACAACAATTTGCAGAGAATAATATATTACAGTCACTCGTTCAAATAGAGAGAATTATATTCTAATAAAGTGACAAGTGAAATTGTTCAACTAACAACATATGATAAATAGAAAGACAAAAATAAATCTTTCGGTAGTTCGGGTAGTTTGGGTACCGGGGGATATTACCCGAATTACCCAAACAAATTTCGGGTAATCAAAATCGCTATCCGAATTTGGGATCGGGTACCTCGGGTTCGGGTAATTCGGGTATGGGTAATGAGTATCGGGTATTTTGCCCAGGCTTAGAATCAGTTGCCTATTTCTGCATGTTCATGAGTCTTCTACTAATTGAATAGATGATCCAATCGTCCAATGATAATTACTAGACGATCAGCGTTTGCTCGGGGCAACACTATAGGGTAGGGAGTCAACCCATGCACTACCTGGGCCTTATTTAGTTCGTGAAATTTTTTGGAAAATGGTACTTAGCACTTTCTGTTGTTATTTGACAATTAGTGTCCAATCATGGTCTAATTAGGCTTAAAAGATTCGTCTCGTGAATTTCGTCTAAACTGTGTAATTAGTTTTATTTTTTTATCTATATTTAATGCTTCACGCATGCGTCCAAAGATTCGATGTGACGAAAAATCTTGAAAAATTTTATAAAATTTTGAGAACTAAACAGACCCCTGGTGTATCAGGCTAGGCCAGAACTAGTACTAAGGTCATAGGGCAGAGTTTTGCTAGTGTTAGGGTCAGGCCTCATGTTGCCCATTAGGCCCAGCCCATCTGACCATCTATAGGTCGGAGGAGTGTATATCAAGCTGCTAGGTACAAGGATCTAGCCTACCAAGCCAATTTATCCATGTACCCCCTCGTCCCCAAATGGAAAGTCGTTCTACGGGGGGGAGTACCAAGGAAATGAAACATGGTCTGCAAAACAAAAAGAACTGCATTAACTACTGTTGTAAACCATGCAGATGAACTACACACAACCTTCAGTTAAAACCCACCACTATGGAGGAGGCAAAGGCAGGTGGTGCACCTGACTCTTGCTAGCATACAGTACGGTAGTAGCTAGGCATAGCACTACAGAACTCTCAAGCGACTTTCTTTGCGTGACAGATTTTGAACTCTCTGACGACCTTCTTTCTGAACAGAGGGAGTACACTCAAAACAAGGGAAAGAAGATGGGTAATGAGATAGGAAAGGAAGGATGCATGAAGGAGGGCGTGAGCCACACGATCTTCTTTTGACGATGCCACCATCAATAGTCATGGTGGCGACGGCGGCCACCCGAGGTCGACGTGAGAGTTAGAGTTGCATATGCAATATTGATTATGAAGACATATTTCGGTTTGGCAAAACTAATTTAATGTTATATATATAGGTGTTGGTGTATTTTTCTATAAATTTTATAAAATAAGATAAATTTGATTTATAAGACCAAAAAATAGAACAACCTGGAACGAGCGAGTACGTGCATGGCTTGCTATTGGACTACCTAGCGATCAGTAACCGCTGAAGAAACCGGAAAAAAATTGGGTGCAGACCTGAAACCTGTCCATCTTACGTGACCATCCTTGCAGTTCATGCGTTGATGAGAAGCAAGAAACAGTACGTACATGTACGTAGAGAAAAAGAGGTGGTTTATCTACTCTTGTCAACCTTTCTCAGGGAGATCTAAGCTAGCTAGTCCGCTTTGCAAAGCATCATGCCACAAGTCTAATCTCATAAACTTGTCCCCGATCCAACATATGTACGTACACACACCATGCGCCATGCATATGCGTCTTCTCTGACGGACCGCAGCAGCTGGCCTGCACAAACCAAAACCGCCCAAGATGGCAAAAATGTACACAGCTGACCCTGGGACGCGCCGCATCTTCGTTCCTTCATCAGCTCCGATCCAGCATGACTCGGCGACTGAGCTATACCGCCACGCCGTCAGAAAAACCCCTCGCCCACAGCGATATTCCGGCTCCCAGTAGCGGCGGCCTTGTTGGCGGTGCACGCAGAGGCCGACGACGCCGGCAAGGAGGCGGTGCGGCGCAGCAGGCGGTGGCGGCGCCTGGCGGCCTTGAGCGCGGCGTCCATGCCCCTCTGCTCCTGCCTGCAGTCGTCGCTGCAGAACGCCGCGTCGCCCCTGTATGCATGCATGCGGAACGGAATTGAAGCACGAGTAGGAGCCGATGGAACGACTGACCAAAGACTAACATGCAGGCATGCATGTTCATTCCCGTGCGTACACGTACTTGTACATGAAGATGTGGCGGTCCGAGGTGATGTCCCGCTTGCACAGGAAGCATGCGTCGAGGAAGTGGCGGTTGTCGCCGCACCCATCGCCGGCGGCGAGGAAGAACCGGGACGACACCTTCACGTACCTAGCCTCCATATATCTACCTACGTTCGTCCGTCCCTGTGTGATAGACAGATACTCCCTTTGTTTAATTTGCTCTTGCGCTGGTGGCCGGGGTCAGCTAGCCACGCGCTGGGGCGGTGGTGCCGGAGCAGAAGGAGATGGTGTGGCTGCTTTATACGCGTCCTCCATGCTGGGTTGGTTCCATGCATCAGCGGGCTGGCTGGTGGGTGTGCCTCGCCATGCAACTTGCGCGTTCCGGCGGGCGTCGGCTGGCAGCCGAGGCTTTGCCACAATCTGACGGCCGCGTCTCCCACGGCAATTGGGTTGTCAGTTCGCGGCCAGACAAAGACACAGCTGATGCCGTGCATGCACCGGGGACACATGTTGCTGCACCGCTGCATGCATCCTCTACGGGACCCCTAGGGCGCGGCACACGGAACCCGCGCCGGGCTGCGCGTGCTATCGTGTCGGGCTCGCAAGTTGCAGGTTGCGCGTGCAGTGGATTACTGGTCAGTTCCTGCACATCACTCGAGTTCGACTACTCCAGTAGCACTGTAGCAAGCAACACTGGCGCCGCAGCAAGCCGGCCGGTTCATCTCATACTAGTATCATTAGATTAATAGTAAAATTTATTTCCATAATAAATAAATATATTAGGGAATATAGGTGTTAATAATATTTTTTTTTTATAAATCTAGTTAAACAGGATAGATCATTAGTAGGTCCAATATTTGGCAAAATCCGCCCCCAAGCGCCAAAGGAACAAGTACGACCCCACCAAATCGCGCAAGCAGTGAGATATTTGTGAAGTCCGGTCAAATGAAACATTGAGCAAGGAGGCAGATATTTCTGAAGTCCCGCCAAATGCAACAACCTCATTCAGAGTAAGTTGCACATCATCATGTCGTACAAGTTGATGCCAAACAAGCACTGAACCCACGACAAACCAGGGGCCTTGACAAACCAGGGGCCAAAAGGCCAAAGCCCGTTGTTCTCAACGATTTATACAGCCCGCGCAGGTTGCAGAAAGAACACAAACCAGAGTCAATTTATTATTGTTGTACCGAGCAAGTTTTGCTCAGGAAAGTGAAAGCAAGTAGAGGGATTCCATCCTAGACAGGGACTTGTTCTGATAGGGAGGCAGGAATCTTGTAAATTTGAAAAGCTAATGCTCCGCTGATATAGAACAAGCTAATGCTTCCCCTCTAGCTTCGGCCCATCGCGGCTCTGTCCTGCTGCCTAAGCCTCTCGCCTTCGCGGCACAGATAGTCATTGAATTTCTCCTGCCAACATGCATGTTAAACAACACATCAGAATAAAGTAAGTCTTTGATTCCTTGAGAAGAACAATGCATATCAAGAATTATCTATTCTACAAGGCATCTACAGAGTAGCTTACTTCAGCTTGGACAAGTTGGTAGACATCGGAAACTGTCCAAGGTACTAAATACTAACATACTGACTGACTTAGAATACCAACAACAATATATAACAAAAAAAGAAATCAAAGTAATAAACAAGTGCAGTGTGTAGCGAGCAACCTAACCTGTTACCCAAGTATTGGATGATCTCATGCATGACGCATCAAGAGATCTGCCAATTCGTATTTGTAGGGAGAAAACTCTAAAGTTGGTTATTTAAATCTAAGTCAGTTTTATCCTGCCTATCAACTATCACAACCCCATTCCGCTGAATACAAATAACATCAAATTTCTTCAGCAAATAATGTACAGGGAACATTTAGAATAGTGATTGAGGATGCCTAATCTAGTATGCAGTTCATGATTTCTTATCCATAGTTCTGCACAAATTGGAGACCACTGCAATTGAGAACATGTTTGATCAGCTGTTGTGCTACTACAGAAAAGCAAACCAAACCTTTTCCATTCAAAATAAAGACACTACGGAAATTTGGAAGCCTAAAGAATATTACACACTAGTACCCCGTTTTGCCAAAATAATATCCATGCAAGGATTATTTCTACTCTGCAGGTATTTATTGCCAGAAAATGAAGCTGGATGAATCAAAGTCCACAAATTAAACAGACAAGTGCATGGCTGCAAGCATACAATGAAAGAATGGCACCAGAGTGTAAACTGACCAATATAGATGAACTGTAATGCACTAACATATCTATAATCATTATTGCCACTTATTTTCCAAACACTTCAGTATGTAGAGCATTGCCCAACACCAAAAAAATCACTGAACATGGTCAGATTGTAATCATCAACTGTACAAGCCACACTACAACCCCAAAAAAAAAGGATAAATCATGACAAAAAGGCTATATGTGTTAGAACAGGCACTCACATTCAAATCCACATTCCGCTGAATAACAGCGACATAAGTTTTTTCAGCAAAGAATGCATAAGTACCCAGCATAGCAGGGAACCCCATGCATTGCATTGATTCTGAGAGAAATTTCACAGGAAGCCTGGCTATTGGGCATGGCTGTGTCTAAGGCACTAGAGGAGTTGCTGTCTAGGGCATCTGTATAGGAAGCTTCGGGTCAATTTTTTCTCTCTTCTGAATGTAACAGAGAACCAACCAGGAACGCCTTGTACTGGGAACTAATTTCTCTTTCTTAATAAGATGCACTGCTCCAGCATATTTGTGAGAAAAAGCATAACAGGGAACAAATAGATTGTAGCGATTTAGCCATTTAGTATGCCTAATCTAGTATGCAGTTCATGATTTCTAAATGCATCGTAGTTCTTCGCAAATTGGTGTTCAGCTGTTAAGGCAAACTGAACCAGGAAGAGACTATTGAAATTTGGAAGCCTAAAAAATTATTATGTAATGAGCAGCCAGTTTGCCAAATCTCTATCTCTACTACTTAAAAATTACGCAAAATTCCTATCCTCGCTTCTCCTGTTCCGCTCGCCAGCCCAAATGCCATCTCCGCTAGGCTCCCAGACCCACTCCCACCCAACTGATTTATCCACGACTCCGCTACACATCCACCAGTGCTCCACACCCATGCCTCCGCTCCAAATCCCGCCGACACCTGTGGCACCCAGCGCCACCTGCCTGTGTTCCATACCCCACGCCTCTGCTCCACAGCCCGTCGCCGCCCTTCGCTCTGATTTCCTCTTTACCACATCCGCCTGATCTGCTCGTGCGCCGTCCTCTTCTCTACCTCATCCTCCGCATCGACACCCACACAAGTTGCTGTGTTCCCCATTGTCGTACAGAGGCGTCTTGTACGTCATCCTGCACTATCTCACCCACGCCATCCTCGCGGCCATCAAAGAGGATGCCGTCACTCCTGTCAGCTATAACTGTAACCTTTTGGTGAGACAATGAGATGATGATGATGATCAATTAATCGGTAAATTCTGGCATGCCATTTTGTTTGCAAGCAAAGGAATCTGTTAAATGAAAGAAATGATGTATTGTACTATACTCGGGTTCATTTAATCAATTGCTTTAGCTTGTGGGATGGCTTTCCGTAAGTAAAATTGATTCAGAAGAACCTACTTTTCCTGACTCTAGGAAAGCCTTCTTCAGAATCTGATAAGTTAGCCAACATGAATTTTGTGTAATTTGCAAGGAAAAGGAATGGCTACTTAAGTTACAGAATAATTTGCAACGAAAAGGAATGGCTGGTTTATTTGTCATGATTCCAACATGAGTTTAAATAATTTCGTGTACCTGGACAATAGCTCAGTAGCATGTAATGGTAATGTCACAGACATGTGCAGGGTTAATTTGGATTTCTAGAAGGATAAGTGTACTCATATCTCGTTTATTTAGTTTGTTCTAGCAAATTTAACCTTATCTGAAGTGTATATGCACTCTGTTCTTTATTTTCCAGTTTTTGATGCTAAATTTTGGTGTCAGAGAACTAAATAAGTTGTCAGCTGTGGAGTCAGCAAAAAAAGCATAGTACTGGGAAGTGGTAACAAATAAAATTGCATCAGCTAATGTCTTTGGAACTACAAACAGATTGTTCATCGGCACGAAATTAAGCGCCTTCTGTCTTAAGACATGATTGTTCATTGGCGGCAAATTAAATGCCTTCTGTCATAACCAGTTGCTCTTGATAAGAAGAAGAAGAAACAAAAGCGCTCAAAACGAGACAAGACAAAAAAAACACTCAGAGCAGAGTGGGATATAGACTAGGAAAATTGCATATAAGAAGGTCCTGAAACCATAATTAAGGTACTGGATGCTTATATACAAACTGTTGGTGCCTAATAATTTTTGTCTTACCCGTAATGTTGTCATGAATCTAAAAAATATTTCCATTCACACAGGAAATTGCATTGTGTTGCTATTGGGCTCAGTGTTGTAATTATCTATTCAAATCTGTTCTGTTGTTGATACAATGGTCCATGTGTATTTTTACTTTTTTAAAAAATATATATAAAAATGATCAATGCAGGTGCATCTATGGATATCAAAGATGGTGTTGTTCATAGCAATGAGCCCGTAGCATGTAGCAACGCGCAGGCATTTAACTGTAAGATACACATAAGGATTTTTTCTACTCTGCAGATATTTACTTCCAGAAAATGAAATTAGAGGTACTGAACTCCCACTAACTAATCAAACAAGTGCATGGCTGCAGGCATACAGTGAAAGAACAACATATGAGTTTAAAATGATCAAAACAGGTGAATAGTAATTTGTAATATATGCATAGTCACTCTTGGTACTTATTTTTCAAATGCTTCATTACATAGAGCATCGCCCAACCTACCACCAAATCACAAAACAAAAATCAGAGTGCAATCCAATCATCAGCATCAACTGTACAAGCCACACCATAATCTAATCCTGCACACTGAAATCCTTAAAATTATCCGGTGTCTTATTAGGCTGTCAAATCCCCTATTGGCTACCCAGTAACAAAAAATCCACTACAGTTTTGACCTGACCCGCATGGCTGTGGCAACCCAAAATTACATAGCATCTGGCTGAAATCAAGGCTTGCTAGTCCTTGATAGACCTAAGCTAACCATAGAAATATGCCCCTGAAGACCCCCCAAATCTAGGGTTCGTAATGATCGCGGGCGGCAGGCCAATCCCCCACGGATGCATCAACCAGATCCACGCTTCATACCACCAATCTACTGACGGAGCAGCCGAAACAAACAAACACCGTGCACGGACGGCACAGACGCGGAGACGGAATCGGGCAAGTACGCGCTCCAGGGAGCGGATCGAGGGTAGTACCTTGCCGCCGAAAAGGAAGATCCCGGCGAGGCCGGCGGTGGCGACGCCGCCCCAGATGACGACCGTCGACGAGAGCAGCGACCAGTTGCGGTAGATCATCTTCGTCGTCCTCGGGTTCCTCTCTCTCCCGTCCCTTGGGACTCGTTAGTTGCTGCGGCGCGTGCGTGGAGGTGCGGCGGACCTCCTCGATGGAGCTGGAGTGCTGGACGGATGGACGGAGAAGAGAGACAGGCGAACCAAGGAAAAGGGCCTTATGAGAAACAGGAAAAGGGCCCTTGTTTTTTTTTAGCAAGAAAAGGGCCCTTGTGGCCTGGTAGTTATAGCGGGCGGCTGCTGCTAGGCCGTATGGTGGCCCAAAGTTATGCAGGGCCCAAACGGGCGAACGCTTATTTGCTTCACCAAGCCTAGCGCCCGGACGTTCGGTGCTAAGCCTGCTTCTGGACGTGGCTTCTGTACGACGTAACCTTCGCACCCTCTCACGTAGGCTGCACCAGCGCACCATGAGAGCGCCTGCCTGCCGCGCCCACATGACCACGCGTGATGCCCCTGCTCCCAAACCACGACGTACACAACCCCTCCACCCAACGCCATCCCGCTCCATTGGCAGCGTTCGTCTGTACGGACCTCCCTCGCTTGCACCCGACGCACGCAGCTCTCGTCTCGCGCCCGTCGCCATCCCTCATTCGTATGGATGCTCTGTCAGCTCCGGGAGAGATGATGCAGTAGGAGGTGGGAGGAGGGAAATGCAACACCAGATCTACTTTTGAAATATTCAAATACAACAGTTACAACATATGTCTAAAGATAGTTGAAACACTTGAAACATGCTTATGAAACACTTGAAAAACACACCCTAAAACGCACTTGAAAACCATTGCAACCCATAGCAACATCCGAATAAAACACATGCAACATATGTGTGAAACATATACAACATTCAGATAAACGCAATTACAACATGCGTCCGTAAAACACAGATGAAACATAATTTGAAACATCTGAAACGCTCGAAAAATACTATTGCAACATGCCTCTAAAAAATTTGCAACATGTGCAACATCTCTGATCTACTTTTTCAACATCCATATGATTCAATTGCAACGTAACACTAAAACGTCTGAAACAATTGAAACATACAATTGCAACATAGGGGAAGATAGAGAGCCCGACATGTGGAGCACCATGGCCGCTGGATCTACATGCATTGGGGCTCCTACTGCCGGAGCAGGGCTGCGCACCCGCACCAGATTTGCGCTCGCGCTGGGGCCGTCGCCGAGGTCGTGCCCGTCCCTGCACCGGAGTTGAGGCTAGAGGTGGCCAACCCAAGAAGAAGAAGGGGGTCGCTGGTGTTGTCCGCGTGGATCAGAGCTCGTGCTCGCGTCGGGGACGCTGCCGCACTGGAACAGAGGAGGGAGAGGGAGGCAGCGGGGTGCATGTGGCAGAACCGCCCAAAATAACACACTAACGGAGGTACTTGCCTTCCTCTAGGCACTAAGTACTCCGCCAGCGGCTATTCCAGCCATTTCTGTCGAGCACACCCAATGGGAGAACTCGAAACCATCCACATTTTCATCCAGGATCCAATAATGAAAACGAGTACAATATTTAGTTTATTCCATACAACATAGTCTTCAGAAATAAGTTATTACAATACCAAGTTCAGAGTGCGGAATTAAAACAGCGGAAGTAAATATCTAACGAGCGTAGCAAAGATCCATCTGAGCCCAGCAGACGATCCTCCAAATAAAGCCTCAAGCAGCACCTGCAACAGGGGTAAAATAAACCCTGAGTACACAATGTACTCGCAAGACTTACCCGAGTGGGAATAATTTTCCGACTCCAAGGATCATGATAGGCCTTTTGGCTACTGGTTCAAGTTTGCAGAAAAGCATTACTACTAGTGGATCCTTATTGCAGTTCTTTTATTTGCCATCTTTTAGTTTATCAGCTAATCATCTATGTAAGCACTTATGCTATTTTCAAACAAGAGTTGATCAATACAAATCCATCATTATTCATCTTTTCTCTTTCAGTTCTTACTACGATGCCCGGATCAAGTCATATCGGACCGCTTACGCGGCGATTCGCGAATCAATGTAGCCCAGCTGGGTACCCCGAAAAACACACGCCCCGCCCGTACTGAGGTATAAACGGAACCAACCCATTATCCTCCTATCAAGAGAACCGAGTCCCCGTCCATACTGGGACTCCAAGCCCCCGTCCTCTCGCGGTGTTTAGACCTCCTAATACCCATATATAATCCACCTTCAGTTGGTCCGGATGGAGCCGGAACCCATGACAAGAGAATAACAAGTCTTTCTAGCCCTCATCCGCTAGTATATACTCAAGATAAGGAGATCTGTGACCTGACAACCATCCAAATGCAACGATCGGTCCTTAACCGACTCGGACAGGGAAACAATGTAACCCAGTGATGTCCTGTTGGCCGCAGGACACCCCTTGTCACATCCACCACTACCAAACCACATCCCTGCCCGGTCACCATTTTACCTGCCTTTATTTCCATGTTAACCATAGTGATAATAATAATCACCTATTGTGAACAACACCATGTTGTTCACGCTAACGAAACCTAAGCATGGCACTACATGGCCTAAACTAGTAAGACTCTTGTGTAGTAATATTTATGCAAGTGGGTTTCAACAGAACTCCTGAAACGTAAATGCACATATAATATAGATATCCTATTATTATTTTAAAATAAACGTTATGCATCGGGGCTTGCCTTGGGCATCCTGGTGTGCAGCAAAGTTAGTGGTTGATGGCTCCGGGGCTCCTTCCTGCACGGGGACCTCCTCCTCGTACACCTCCACGATCTCCTCGTACTCTGGCTCCTCCGCAGCCACGTACTCCACTATCTCGTGATCTATATGCAATAATGATGATATGACTTAATGCAATGATAACAGCAGCTTAAAAAAACAACTACTACTACTAAGCTACTAAGCTAGCTCTAATGACTAACATACCAGGCTGTCTACTATTCTTACTAAGCAAGAGTAAACTGATCCAATTAATCTTTACTCATTAAATTGCATACTCTTCATTTGTTTCCGATTTAATATTTAATACGGCTAGGGAAACATAGCTATCACATCTAGTAAGTTATTTAAGGACTACAAAACTACAACAAGCACCTAATAAAATCATGAAGCTACCACAAAAGTTTCAAAGCTAAAGCTATTACCCATTTGCCACAAAAATTTCTATAAGATTTATCATATTAATATTAAGCGCTTTTGATTGATTTAATAGACTTTAGCATCACCATAGATAGGTATGATCTAACTACACTAACAGGCAGATAATGATTTTAGGAAGAAGAATCGAGTGATTCAGAGATAGTGTGGTGGAGATATCGATCACATAAGGTGGCTGTTGATAATCTCTAGAAAATCAAAGGGGATTAATTAACTCATGGCTTAATCTCTCGTGACGTGCTCATGGTTGCACTGGTGGTGCCCTGGTCTTTAATCAAAGAAATAATAAAGAAGGATGGCACTGCTAGGGAGACAGAGGAAATACTGGAGGGACTCATGGGATACTCACCGCAGTCGACTGGTGCTCGGAGAGAAATCGATAGACGCAACTTACACGGGCAAGAACAGAGAAACTTGATTTTGGAGAATCGAACGATCAGCTGAATGGAACGACTCGACAGCTCGGTTAAAAGACAGGAGACGCGGCTGGAGACAGCGCTCTAAATAACCTCGCAGCGTGCGTACCGGTGACAAAATTTTTCTTTGGATGAACAGTGTTCCTGCGTGCTACAGTGGTCTCTGCAGAATCACGTGCCTTCCACGAATGAACAGTATTTTCTCCGTGCTACAGTGTTTTCTGCGCATGTACAGTACATTCCTGCGCGCTACAATTTTTCTGCGTGTTCTCTGGTTCGCTTACTGGCGTTCTGCTCAGTGCGACGTGTGCTCCGGTTTGTTTTCTGGTGCTCAGCCCGACGTGTTGGTAAGTTCTACGAGCTACAGTCGGCCATCGGGCAGAGTGAAATTTTTTTACAATGGACTAATAAAGACTCGTGTACTCTGGGAGTAGACTTGGCAGGGAGTAGACTTGGCAGGAATGGACTAATAAACACTCTCCCTTTTCTCCTTCCTGTTCGGTTGAGCAGCTTTGATTACTCGATGTGAAGACTGGTTGAGGAGGAAGCAGGCAACAGCTTTGATTGCTCGACGTGAAGACCGGGTGAGGAGGTAGCAAGCAGCAGCAAGCAAGCAGTATGTGCATGTCAGACGTGCAAGTGGCCGGTGACTTATGTCGGAGCGTGTCATTCACGAGTAATTGATCTTTCCCGCTTTGGTTTGATAAAATTCGTGAATATTCGCACTTGATAATTTTAGTTAGCGAATTCTTGCTGATTTGGGTTTTATATTATTCGTTTTCCGTTTTTCATTTACGAGACTCGAATTGCATTTCGATTTTTATTTCCAGCTTATACACTTTAACTAAATGCAATGCTCATGAATATTTTTAACCTGTGATTTACAATGTAACACCAAGGGTGTTACAGCGCACGGCTCGTGCGACGCGCGTGGGGGTGGGGGGCGAGGGTGCGGTTCGGCAGAGGAGCGTTGCAGCGTGGGTGTGCCGGGTGCGGAGATGCTGCGGTGGGGGAAGGGACGCGGGAGTAGGGATGAAAATGGATCGGATATGGACGGATATCGCTGATATCACATTTATTTTCGTATTTTTGCCCGGATTCGGATTCAAATATGGATAGTATCGACCATGCCGGATAGGATACATTTAGATATCGACATCATAAATATGCGATTTGGGTATTTGGATACGGAGACGGTATCGGATGTTGAATATCCGGACTCGGATACGGACAGATCTAAACCCCTCTAAACGGATTTGGTCTCAAATACGGTCGGAAAATATCCGTATCATTTTCATCCCTGAGCGGGAGGAATGAGCGGGTACAAAAATGAGTATGTATCATTATCGTGTTTGCTTGGGCTTGCACATGGTAGTAAGTGTGCTGCTGGCTGCGCACGGATGGGAAAAGGATAGGATTTCGTCTGGCTGGGCTGCCGTGGAAGGCTGCTAGCTGTTGGGCCTTACGGTTATGCGTGTTGGGCTTGTTCTAAATTTGTTTTTTATAGAAAAAAGTCCAATTTTTCTCCCTCAACATTGGTGTGCGTCCGTTTTTCTTCCCCGAACTATAAAACCAGAAATCTTTCCTCCTCCAACTTTGAAAACCGTTCGTTTTACCTCCCTGGCCGGTTTTGGACGGTGGTCTGCTACAGTAACGGTGGCTTTGCTACCGCGACGGCGGTTTTGTCTTTTTCTTTTTTATTTATTTCGGCTGAATCTTTAAAAAATCATAGTAAATCACAGAAAAATCGTAAAATAGAAAATCTAATTTTGTTGGACTCTACATGAGTAGATCTACACATTGAACATATATTATAGTATGCTTTAGTGTAAAGTTTTTGCTGTAGCTTTAGATATATGTTTTTTAATTAATTCATAGCTACAGTCCCTATGGTCCAATTGTGGTGAAATTATACAAAGCCAAGGCATAAAAATTTACTGCAGTTCAAGCATACAATAATTAGTTCACCATAAAAATTTCATCACAATTAGACCATAGGAACTGTAGCTATAAATTATTCCAGTTAATTATAGACAAAATTAGATTTTTCAATTAATCTAAAGCTACAGCAAAAACTTTGTATTAAAGCATACTATATTATATGTTCACTGTGTAGATATACTCATGTAGAGTCCAACAAAATTAGATTTTGCATTTTACGATTTTTCTGTGATTTACTATGATTTTTTAAAGATTCAGCCGAAATAAATAAAAAAGAAAAAGAAAAAACCGTCGTCACTGTAGTAAATCCACTGTTACTGTATCAAAACCACCGTTCAAAACCGGCCAGGGAGGTAAAACGAACGGTTTTCAAAGTTGGAGGAGAAAAGATTTCTGGTTTTATAGTTCAGGGAGGAAAAACGGATGCACGCCAAAGTTGAAGGGGGAAAATTGGACTTTTTCCTTTTGTATATATCAAACCTGGGACTTTTTCAGCTAAATATGGGCTCCTTAAAGATAGGCCCTGTTCTGCAGGTCATGTTTCGGCTTGTTTCAGCTTGTTTCAGCTTATTCTTTCTCACAGAACACTATTGAATCAGCCGAAACCAGCCGGCTTTTCCACCAGCCGAACCAGCCCATAGGTGGGATGGATCCTCTTCTGTTTTGAAAGCAAATCCTAGGTGGGATGGACCCTCTTCCGTTTTTTAAAGTAAACCCTCTGCAGTACTGCAGAGGGACCGTGGCCCATTGCCAACCACTGCAGGCCCCTTGCACCACTGCAAAGAGGACTCATCTGATGTATGCCTGCATTAGGTGGAATCATGTCATGGTTGTTAAAATCCCGATTCTGCTATCTGAGTTTACTTCTCGACATGAACAAAGTTAGAGAGTTTAATTCTACTATGCTAGTTGACAAAATCTATGTTTATATTACTATGATTATGTCTAAGATTAGTGATTCTAATTTATATAAAGATCTCTGATTTGACTTAGAATCTAACCTTGAGTCAGTGACGGATCTAGGAATTCATAGAAGAGGAGGCTCAACTCATTTTCAACCTCTAAAGCTCCTCCTTCATCTCTTTCATGCCTATAAAATTTAGGATGGACTCAAGGAGGGGCTCCATTGTCGCGGCAGTGGTAGGAGGGGCTTGAGCCCCGCCCGCCCCACCACTGGATCCGCCCCTGCCTTGAGTAGAACCAAACTAGCTATGAATTGTTCATTCTAATGTGCGTTCAAAGACATCGCATTGAGAAGTAGGGTAGATATCAATAGCATAATAGGAATGCTGGGTTGATGAATAATAATCCATGGCAAAAGATGAGTAACGGAGACGGCGTTCAATAAGCCCAAGAATATTGTTTTATCAGAACCCCGTGGAGGAAAAATGGGAGACATCAAAGGTTTGTTACATGGTGGCTGAGTTTCTCTCCCGACCTATACATATATGCAACTCTAGAGAATTCAAGTGGCCCGTTGCTCGCATACTGATCATCAGGCATAAGCCAATTGACATGCATGCATGGACAGTTGACGATCAGCTTTGTGTTGGCTTTTCCTTCTCCTTCTCCTCCTCCTCGGCGTCCTTCTTCACCTCCGTCGTGGGCTCGGCCGTCACCTCACCGGTGGCAATCTTTTCCTCTGCAGGGGCTGATGGCTTCTCCTCCTCGACGACGGTCTTCACCACGGCTTCTTCTTCCTCCTCCTTGTTCTCGGGCTCGACGACGACCGACGCCTCCGGAGTGGTCACCTCATCAGCCTGCTGCTCGGGCTCGGCGGTGGCTGGCGGCTTTTGTTCCGCCACCGTTGCCGGCTCCTCCTTGTCCTCCTCCACCACCTTCTCAACTACCTGTTCAGCCGCAACCTGTGCATGCATGGAACATTATTCAGATTTAGTCCATCATCAAGGGAGAGCAATAATGTATATAAGCTTATGATCCAATGCATGGTGTTTTCGTCATCACATCACCTCAATGGGGGTGGTAGTGGTCTCGGGCGCAACCTTGGGTGTGGAGATGGTGGCCTCAGCTGGGGCCTGCCCCTCAAGCGTCTTAGGCTTGGTTGCGCAGGCACCCATGGCTGCCCCTGACTGCTGTGGCTGTTGCGGCGACTGAGTTGTTGGCCGATGGAGGAGGCGAGGAGGTTCTTGAATGTGTGGAGGTGGCTTGGCAATGGGGGAGATGCTCCGTATTTATAGGAGGATATGTAGGCTAGTTAAATTTAGACGAAGATGTTAGGAATGGTTTGGAGGGGTTATAGGAACCAACCCGGCATGCGCGCATCTGTTAACAACGCATGCACAACCCGGTTCCATAAATAGTACATGAAAGATATACTTGTGGTTCTTGCTTTGTTTTGTTGTTGTTGACGTGAAGAAGAACACGGAGAGAGTGACACGCGCAGGGGCGGAGCTTCGTGTAGACAAAAGTGGACCATGTGTGGCTCTCCTTAACCTACCACTTAAGTACCGATGAATTGCTAATCTAGTCCCCTCCATTAGTGCCTCAAATTTGATTGTGTCCTCTCAATTTTTGTTCAAGCTCCGCCATTGACACATACATGAATAATATGAAATCGGGTATAGGACTGGAGACGTAACATAACTCCCACCAAAGTAGTAATATCAATAATAATAAACATTATTATTATATAAAGTGTCACACCCAGTTTTAAGAACAAAACCAGATATACACTATATGTGAAATAAAAGAGTCAAATCTCACATATAGCCACAAATAAGTGTAATATCAAGAGACAAATGCTTAATATACATAACTCAATAGTATAAAATATACCTTAGAGAGCAACACAACGAAAAGACAACTCCAAACACCGGGTGTAGACTTCACTCCAGGAACAAACTGACTGGTTGACCACAAGTCTAATAACTCCAAAGACAATCCTGAGGTGTGGGAAATAGCAAGAGTGAGTCCATGTCGAACTCCGCAAGCATAGGAACAAGGTAGTATAGATCCCACAAACTCATGATCAATGTAACATAATCAATATAAAGTATAATCGATAAATAAATGAACATCTTAACATAACAAGAATCATCATCTTTAATGTAGATGTCTCTAAGGTCGCTCATGTCCGTGAGCACGGCTAGTATACCCGTTTATTAAACTCTGCGCAGAGGTGTACACTTTCACTGTAAGTCGTGATTACCCATATGCTCGGGCGGCCAATCCCCAAAACACTCCCAAGGTGAGCAGGCAGGGTTCACTGTGAAGTCTTTCAAAGGTTCGTCTAACAAGTTAGGGCCGCTAGGTTTCATCAGTCAGTCTGTGTGATACAACCAGTCTCAGGGATCCACAGTCTGCTTTTCCCCATTTGCGCCACAAGGGTAACCTCTAACAAGCTAGAAAAGGTCCTCATACTGAGCTAAAGCCAGAGCCATATAGCCCTCACAGTTGTACTGTAAATCCCGGAGGTTCACGTACAGACAAGATCTTATGTTGCTAAAAAGTCATTTCTCAACCATCATAGCTCTTACATTAATTAAGTCACAAGATCATGGTCACAGAAAAAGAATACCCAAACTATGCTTGCCTTAAATCAAGATCCTTTCTCTTATCCAAATCTTCAATTAATAGCTTCTTGAATCTCCACGTAAATCTCACCGACTGGATTTGATCAACAAATCACCACACACGCATCAAGCAATCATACACGAAGCAAACAATGAATAATAATTAGAACAGTACACCAACAGTATCAAAAACCGTATAAAAAGTTTGTAAAACTCTTCTACACGTTACTACGATCACACAGACGTAAAGATCACGAAATTCGGATTGATAATGTGAAAGTTATGAATTTTCTGAGATTTTCTGTAGATAAATAATTACTTTAATATAAACTCAAAAATTAAATTTTCCAAACCTACTGTACAGCTATACTAACATGTAGAGCTCGCAAATACGAATCTAACGCAACTTGAACGGGTCAAATCGGAGTTAAAACGGAGATTTTATGATCAAAACAAGTTTAGTGGCAAAACTGTAAATATCAGAAAACATATTTTCGATTTATCGAGAAGAAATACGTTTTCAAAACAAAGAAACGTAACTCCTAAATGACGCCAAGGACCACGGGTTAAGCTTTAAAGAAATCCAGGGTTTCTTTAGCAAAATGCCGAGCCGAAAGGGTATGTTGTAATCTCAGCTGTTGATCTAATCTTGGACGGTTGGAATCGTCTCCGGTCAAAGGAGAGAGGGCGCCGGCATCCTCCTCATCTCCGGGCGGTGGCCGCCATGACCGACGCGAGCGGCTCGCCGGAGATCCTCGGCGCTAACGTTTTTGACCACCATTCGGCCCGCGGCTGGTACCAATCGAGTGCGGAGCTCAACGCGAACTCTTCTACATAGGTTAGGGAAGCAAGATCGAACCAAGGACAAGATGCGGCTCGGGAAAGCAGCGGCGCCATTGCCGGCTTCAGCAAAACTCGCCGGAGGTCTACGTCCTCGCAATTTAGGGCACCACAGTCCAAAAGAAAAGCATGGGGAGGGAGGAAATGAGATGGCGAACTCACCAATGCAAAGAAGGAAGGCACGGGATGAACAGCAAGCTCCACCGATGGGAGACAGTGAAGCCTAGGGTTCTCAACTCCCTAAGCTCGAGTTGAC
Source organism: Saccharum hybrid cultivar R570 (assembly GCA_038087645.1). Classification (NCBI taxonomy): domain Eukaryota; kingdom Viridiplantae; phylum Streptophyta; class Magnoliopsida; order Poales; family Poaceae; genus Saccharum; species Saccharum hybrid cultivar. The sequence continues at coordinate 1,592,283 of JAQSUU010000262.1, read as the reverse complement.
GGTGTTCGGCTCGAAGTTATGATGGAAAATGAGAAGAGGGGGAACACGGCTACACTTTTATAGCCCTAAAACGTGACGGTTATGGATGGAAATCCCAGATTACTCGGGTGGATTCGGTTGAAGTCGAGCTCGTCTCCGGCTCGGTCACGACTCGAAGTAGAAGACGTGGCTGACAGTGGGTCCCTGCGTCAGCGAAGCAAAGGAAGGAGGGAGCGCGGCTGCTGCAGCCTCCTGGGCCGGGCCACGCGGGCGCGGAAAAAGAGCGGGACAATGCAGGCTTCGGATTTCGTCGGCCCAACAGCGCGGGAAGAAAAGCAGGCCAGCTTGGCAGGCTTCCAGACCGCCGGTAATAGAGGTAAGTTTATCTGTTTTTCTTTTCTTTTCTTTTCTCAAATGAATTTGTTTTCCAAAGTCATTTTTAAATAGATTTTGAATCCAAAAGAAATAAATAAAACAAAAACCACACCACTCAATAAAACAAATGCGACAGCATGAATGCATCACATGTATCTAATCTTATGATGAATTTTTAATTTCAACAAAAATATTATTTCCCTAGGTTTAAATGTGCACAAAAATACATAATTAAATCATTTTAGCTCTATTTTCCAAATAAGCAAATTTTAGGGTGTTACATAAAGGTATATTGAGAATTAGCTAATCTCAAGCAATCACATTTTATCAATGGGAGCAGCTATTTCTCTAATGCCTGAATTTAAAGTTCTTTTCAGGAAAACGAGCACTATACATCTACTTTCTCTTTCTCTCGAATCTTTCTCTCATTCCTTGATTTCAAGCATCTGTACTATAGGAAACGTGTTTAACAGTATAGAGTGGGATTCTTCATAATATATATACACTGCTGATACAAACTTTCATCCCTCAAACTGAAATTAGGAGATGAATAAATCAAATTAATCGAATAACCAGACTTTCTGGAAAGCACACGAAAAAAACCAAACACACACACACACACACACACACACACGCATGCAAAGCACAACAACAATATCAAGGCTCCACCGCCTCCTCACCTCTTCTGCCGCCGCCGCCACGTCCTCTGCTGGGTTCTGGCTCCTTCATCTGCCGCCGAACCCAGGCGCAGGCGCCCAACGCCTCCGCGAATCTCTCCCAGCTCCCGACCTCTGGACTCGCTCCAAGCCCGACGCCGTGCTCGCCTTCACCGAGAGCACCCTCGTTTCGTCCACGAAGATTTCAAGGAGTATCGCGCCGTGCTCGCGCCCCTGCGTGCCCGCGCACGCGACCCTGCTCGTGACGCTCACGTCGCACGTGCTCGCCACCGCCGCCGGGAAGGACTCCATCGACCTCGGCATCAATCCTGCTTCCGTCCGCGGCGTCCTCATGTTATCTCCTCTGTGATGTGAAGTGCTCGCCATCAGGCGTTTTCATTGATCAGCAGGCAACTCTGCGATGGTGAGCACCTTCACTGCACACCAAGTGTTTGGCTAAATGCTTCAGTCAACTGCAGTGAACCAACCATGGGATCCTCCTCGGATTTGGCTTCTCATTTGGACTTCAATCTTGGTCTGGAATTCCAAGATGAGGTTCGACGGCGCTATAAGTCTCCGGTACAACATCCTTATCCCACTCCCAATGGCTCGTTCTTCCTTCTTGTCACATTCCGTCGTTTCCTGTTTCGCCTGACTGAGGATACGGTTGCTCTGGCACTGCAATCCTGTTTGGGTGGCAAAGCTCTGGACTTTCATGTTCAATTCCTAAGCAACAATCATTTTCGGTTCTCGGTTTTCTCGAAAGATGTTGGCTTCTTTGTTTACAAACTCCGCAGAGTCATTACCAACATGTTTGATATCTATTTTCATCTTTGGAACAATGGCACACCCCACTGGGAACATGAGAAGCATGCTTGGGAGATCGAGCAAGAAAAAGAATGGACAAAGGTCCTGTCGCGCAGTTCAAAAAAGGCTGCTGCTAAGGCTTCAAAATCCCAAAAAAAAGTTAGTTTTGCTAAACAACTGGTCCAGCAGTCCTCTCCCAAATGCTCTCCTCCACGGCATCTCAAGTTTGGAGCCTTTACAGTTCAAGTTTCATGCAACGTCTCTGAACCTTCTGATCGTCTGGTTTTTAGGAATGCCAAGTTGAATTTTCATGCAGATCATGATCATGTTCATCGGTATTCAGATCTTGAACAGCCACGGGACATGCAGCGGCAGGGAGACATCACATATTTTGAGCAGCCACGGGACATGCAACGGCAGGGAGACATCCCCGCTGCAGGCGATGCTGACCATTCAAAACTCAAGATCGTCTCTAGACCTTGTACTCGCTGCATGAACATGGGCCACACTCGCCCGAACTGTCCTGGTATGCTCCGGTGTTGGGCCTGCCACAATTTTGGCCACATCAAAAAAATATGCTTATCCCGTAGCAGACCCAATCTCATTTGGCAACCGAAACCTCCGAGAGACAAAGACCTCCAGCTCGACCTTGACTTTCAAGCTGATTTCCTGGACCACTCGGCTTCTATTTTCTCAGGACAGAAACAAGTTATTGATGATTTACATCCGCCCTCATCGCCACATTTTCAGCGTGGTGAGGTCCCCGACATCTATCCTGAGGATGTTTTGGGAAACAATGCTACAAATGATGGAAGCTCATCTCCAAGTGATGCCAGCTCAACTCAGATGGAGGATCATGCTCGCTTTGTTGCTTCACAGACCCGTTGTGCAAATATGCTCATGCTCCACAAAAATGGACTCCCGAGTGATACTGAACTGAGACAGAGGGCAACATATATGCTTTATAACTCAAATGCAGTACCTCCGAGGTTCACCCTTAGGGGTATTTTTGTAGATGGGGCAAGCAGCTTGAGAAGCCAACAGCAGATGCACAGGCCAATCACCATTGACACCTCTAGATTTGCACATCCTGTTGAAAATGAAGATGCAACCAGATTAGGTGGTCAGAACAGAAGGGTGAACCATCCTCCACCTGAAGCATATGGTGTGGCAGTTGTAGTATGGCGCCCTGCTCCTGTTGTGGTACTATTGAGAGCTTTTTCCTATCTCATGGAGTGTCAGTGTATTGCACTGTCCCTTGCAGCATCCAAGATTGGTCCTCCACTGACCATTGATGCTATGGGGATTGTACATGAGGAGGTGGATCTGCAAATTTGGGTTCAGAACTCTGTCCCTGCCAGCCCTGTTATGCTTGAGATGATGTCTGAAGATGAATTACCCGAGAGTTCAGCTCCTGTCATCCCTGATCTCACCCCGACTGATATACTCTTCTTGTGCGCTTCTGGCCCATCTAATCTTGAAATTCAAATTGAGGGAATCAGGCCTGGTACAGAAAGCAGCATGGGCCGAGGTGATGGCAACCAAGCTCCTCAGAAATGCAAGGATATGCTCCTCCCAAATCTTGTTTCCATCTCTGATCCACGCACACCTCTAACCCAAACATTTGTGCGTCACAGCACTCGCCTCTCGTCCGGCAAGGAGGGTTTTCGCCCGGTCAGAATCGATAAAGAGCCCTCTAAGCAAAGCAAGAATTGGGTGGTAGAAGTCGATGAAGTCACAGGGGAGATAAAACCCATCTCGACTTCTATTCTCAGAGGCTGGGGTATACAATGTGGTGTTGACCCTAGTGGTCTCACTGACGATTCGCTGTTACAGGCGCCTCCTCCATTTGTTCCCGATGAAGATGATGAAGAACAGTAAAGAAGGGAAGAAGCGGATGGAGAGCACTGGAGCTTCTATGGGCCAGAAGATCGTTTTTGTTTCCAACCAAGTCCATTATCCTATCGTGCTATCGATGTGCCTGTGCTGGAACAGCCTATATTTTGTGTTGCTTTCGGTTAAAGCTGATCACAATGCTCATGTTCGCTATGATTCATATCTATCCTATGCTGATGATCCTAGTGACGTCAGTGAGAGCTGCCCCCATAAATTTGTTATCAATGAATACACGTGATTGGAGCATTCTTTGCTGGAACATTCGGGGCATAAATCGATCAGATAAATGGGATGCAGTGCGAAATAAAATAGAAGAGAGTTCTTGTTCTATCATCTGTCTTCAAGAAACAAAGCGAGAGGTTTTTGATATGCAGTACATCCGAAAATTTGCACCGAGAAGGTTTGATAATTTTGATTATATTCCTTCACTTGGAGCATCAGGAGGTTTACTTGTGCTGTGGAACAGCTCAATTTTTGCTGGTAACGTGTTAGAAAAAAGGCAATATGGCATCACAGTGCAGTTTCAGTCTGCCCACACTAATGAAGTTTGGAAACTAACTACAGTCTATGGTCCTTGTGATGAACCGGCTAGATCAGAGTTCATTGAGTGGTTTCGAAATCAAGACATAGAGGACGAAGAAAACTAGATTTTTCTGGGAGATTTCAATTTCTATCGGTCACTTAGCGATAGGAACAGATCAGGGGGGATCTCAATGACACCTTCATATTCAATGACGCAATTGCTCACTTGGGCCTGGTGGAGTTGCCATTGAAAGGTAGAGCATATACTTGGAGTAATATGCAGGATAGCCCATTATTAGAACAATTAGACTGGTTTCTTACATCAGCAAATTGGACTATTGAGTATCCAAATACAGAAGTCTTGCCACTTGCTAAGATAACCTCTGATCACTTGCCATGTCAAATCTCCATTGGGACAAAAATACCTAAAGCTAATATATTTCGTTTTGAGAATTATTGGGCAGAACAACATGATTTTATTGAAACAGCGCAAGACTGTTGGGCCAACTCTGCATTCCTGATGGACAGTGCCAGAAACATATCATCAAAGTTTAAAAGCCTGAGAGCAAGGTTGAAACAGTGGAGTAAGAAAATTTCTAATCTCCAACTTTTGATATCCAATTGTAATGCAGTCATCAGCACCTTAGATTCAGTGGAGGACCAGAGAGGCCTGTACCATCCTGAAATAAACCTGAGAATTGCAGTCAAAGCTCAGTTAAAAACATGGCTCAAATGTAAGAACATATACTGGCACAATAGATATACAGTCAACAGAATGAAGTTTGGGGATGAATGCACCAAGTTTTTTCATGGCATGGCAACTATATCTTACAGAAGAAATTCAATAGCGCAGCTAAAAAATGATCAAGGAGCATGGATACAAGACCATGCAGGCAAAGCAGGTCTTCTATGGGTCTCTTTCAGGCAAAGAATGGGTACCACAGCATCACCTACAATGACTTTTGACCTCCCACAAATGATTCAGCCAGTTGTGGACCTTGACAGCTTGGTTACACCTTTCATGATTGATGAAATTGACCAAATTGTCAAAAGTATGCCTCCAGACAAAGCTCTAGGGCCAGATGGATTCAATGGGTTATTTCTAAAAAAATGTTGGCAATCCATTAAAGAGGATTTCTACATATTGTGTTGGTCTCTCTATCACAACAACATCAACCTGGAGAGCATCAATACATCATACATCACCTTGGTACCCAAGAAAGATAGCCCAGAGACTGTGAATGATTTCAGGCCTATTTCATTGATGAATATCTCTCTTAAGCTCATAACAAAGATATTAGCCAACAGACTCCAGTCAGTTATTCTGATATTAGTTCACCAGAACCAGTATGGGTTCATCAGATCAAGAACTATACAGGATTGTCTTGCATGGAGTTATGAATATATTCACCAGTGCCACCAGTCAAAAAGAGAGATAATAATATTGAAGTTAGATTTTGAGAAGGCATTTGATACAATTGAACACTCCACTATCATTCAGATGATGACTCACCTAGGATTGCCTGATAAATGGATGTAGTGGGTGCACAATATACTATCATCTGGCTCTTCAGCTGTGCTTCTAAATGACATCCCTGGTAAATTCTTTAAATGTAAGAGAGAGGTTCGACAGGGTGACCCTTTGTCACCATTGTCATTTGTGCTGGCTGCTGAACTTCTTCAGATCATTGTCAACCATGCCTGCAACCTGAACCTGCTATGTAAGCCGTTACCACAACCAGAAGAAGACTTTCCTAGAGTGCAATATGCTGATGACACTTTGCTGCTGCTACAAGCTGATGCTAGGCAACTATTTTTTTTCTCAAAGCCATACTCCATAGCTTTGCTGAATCGACAGGGTTAAAGGTGAACTATAGAAAATCCCAAATGTACCCTATCAATGTCACTCCAGAGAAGATGGTCCTCCTTGCAAACACTTTTGGGTGTGATATTGGATCAATGCCCTTCACATATCTTGGTTTGCCCATGGGGACTACCAAGCCAAAAATTGAGGACCTAGCTCCTATGATGGATAGGGTGGAAAGAAGATTATCAGCCTGCTCTACTTGGTTGTCACATAGTGGGAGACTTGAAATGGTGAATTCAGCCATTACACCTATCACCACCTATGCAATGAGCACCATCAAACTACCACAAGGAGTGATTGAGAATATTGACACGGCAAGAAAACAGTGTCTTTGGAGAGGGAATTCTGAAAAGAAGAAAGGTGGGAACTTAGTTGCATGGGAAACTGTAATATTGCCAAAGGAAAAAGGAGGACTAGGCATCATAAATCTTAGACTGCAGAATGATGCATTGCTTATGAAACATCTAAGCAAGTTCTATAATAGGGGTGATCTTCCATGGGTAAGAATGGTATGGACCAGGTACTATACAAATCGAGTTCCTCATGCAGCCAGGGAGGTTGGATCTTTTTGGTGGAATGATATATTGAGGTTGAACCTGTTGTTCAGAGGCATTGCTAAATGCACAATTGGCAATGGTCAATCAGTTTGTTTCTGGGGAGATATTTGGATGAATGATTAGATCATAGCAACAAAATACCCAAGATTTGCATCCTTTGCAAAATCAGACGAAATCTCAGTTTATGCGGTCATGCAAGCAGAGGACTTAGACTCACTCTTCATGCTACCTTTCTCCAATGAAGCCTATGCTGAATTTGTGAGTTTGCAAGAGGAACTGCAGATTATGGAATATGATGAGGAGGGCGTCGACAATTGGTCACCCATCTAGGGTGACAAATATAGCTCCAAAGGTTCTATTCATATGCCTTCAAGGAACTAGATGCACACCCTATTTTCAAAATAATATGGAAATGCAAATGCAGCCCACGAGTTAAGTTCTTTGCATGGTTGATTTTGGTTGATCGTCTAAACACCAAAGATATGCTCCAGAGGAGGCATCTAAACATTCAGGGGACCCCGACATGTGTCATGTGCACAGCAGGGAGTCTGGAGACCATAGAGCACCTATTTTTTTGAATGTTCTTTTGCACAGGACTGCTGGAAGCTTGAAATCAATTGGGACCTCTCTCTGAATCCCCTGGACAGATTCATTCAAGCAAGATCTGCCCACCAGTTACCATTCTTCACTGAAGCCACGCTCATAGCAGCATGGGAGCTCTGGAAAGTCTGAAATGATAAAGTGTTTGCAAGACGTGATCCAACATTAGCACTTTGGTGGTCGAACTTCAAGAGTCAATGTTTACTATAATCTGTAAGATTCAAAGATGATCTTAGGTCATCCTTTTGTGCTTGGCTAGATGCCTTTAGTTAAGTTTTGTAAGTATGTACTTGTACCTGTACTCCCTATTTTATAAATGAAATAAAAAGGCACAATGGGGATCTCCCCCACAGTTTTTGCGTAAAAAAACAACAATATCAAGGAAGCTGGAAATCAAAGGCAAATAAAGCACGTATGGAAATGGCATGGGCAAACACACAGCTAGGCCTCTGTGTTAATTTCCTTGCTCCTCATCCTTCCTTGGAGATCAACATGGCGGGCTGTTGGCCGCCGCCGGCCTGGACACGCCGATGTGGGTGGTGAGCGCCCAGAGCACGGTGATGAACTCGCTTCCTTGCACCAGGGCGCCCTCATGCCCCATCACGCGCTCCTCCTCGCTCGACGGCGCCAGGTAGATGACATCATGACAAGCTCCGTCCACACATCCGCCAACACCTTCCACCTGTCATTAGCAGCTACTTCCTCTGTCAGAAACTTCCCTAGCTTTACGCCGTCACGCACTACTTTGCTGCATTGATCACTGGGGGTCATCGTCCGGCCGTGAGTGGTGAGCTTCTGGACCCGTGTGCGTTGCCGTGAGAAGTAGTAGTCCCGACAGCCGATCATGCCCTTGAGCACCTCCTTCACCTCCTCGAAGACGAGCTCCACCTTCTCCGGATTCTCCGGCAGTAGCTCCGGGTGGAACGCCACCAAGTAGGCACAGTACTTGGACAGTGTAATGGCCACCCTGCTGAAGGTTGTTTCTTCCGCGGCGCTGCTCGTCGTCCGCGGGCGGCAGTTCACCTCCATGATGCTCGTGGCGATGTGCCATGTGAGGATGACCTCGGCGACGCTGTCGCTCTGGCAACGCCCCGAGAACTTGTCGAAGAGGCCGTTCCTCTGTAGCGCAGACCTGCCACGGTCAAGATCATATTTTGGGGTACCAAGTCCATGTTGCACCAGGTAGTCCATGATAGATTTCTTCACACTGTTGGGCACTAGCTGTTTTCGCACCGCCAAGCCGGTGAACGTGGCGAACAGAGGTAGCTTGAGCGGCCAGCGGACGTTCAGGACGGAGAAACTGCTTGAGGGTGGCTCATCTTCCTCCGCAGCCACATGATGATACTGAAACCCACCCGGAACAAGGTCCCCCGGATCCCGAAGCTAGTGGTGCTGTTGCTCTGCCAGCGTGGTTTGGAGGTGTAGTTGTAGAGCAGAGACACCATGAACCAGTTGGAGAGCAGTAAGACGAAGAACTCTCATATCTCCTCAAACAAGTAGATGATGAACAGGAGGATGGTGATGGAGAGGTCTACAATGGAAAATAGCGGGCTATAGCGGTCGAAGAGGCTTGACGCTACGCTATTGCTCTTTGTGCCGCTATCCCAACTTTGACAACTGTTGCGAGCTATAGCGCCGCTAAGTGCATAGCTTTAGCGTTAAAAAAATGTCACTATTTCATATTTGCCTACTCCCTCCATGTTCTCAAAGAAAGTCGTTTTGAGGTTGTCTTAAGTCAAATACTTTAAACTTTGACTACAAATAAATTCATTTGGGTTGAGTTTGAAAATTTAAAAGTGATGTAAGTAGATTTATCTCAAAATGTAGTTTTATAAAAGTATATATTGACTATATTATATAAATATTTTATAGCAAAAAGTAGTGCCCAAAGTTATTTTTTTGAGACCGTGTCGATGTCCAAAACGACATTCTTTAGGGACATGGAGAGAGTACTTATCATTTGCTTACTAATTTAATTAGTTATTTCCTACTTATAATTTGCTACTAATTTGGTATTTGAACAATTAAACACGGAGTTTCACGAACCATGTTGTGATGTTATATTGGTAATGTTACCTAGACTCGTGGAATCTTAGAAACATATTTGTGTTCATCAAATTTCATATTTGATATGTTTTTTTGCATCAATTACTGGTGTTTTTCATGCTTATTTTATAAAAACACTATCTGTCGTAGCGTCGCTGTAGTGCCGCTATAGCTTCAAAGCTGCTGAAAAAGCTATTTTCAATAGCCCGCTGTTGACGCACAGGACGGCTACGGCTAAGTTGAGAAGGAAGTAGTTTAGGAAGAGGAAGAAGGGGCTTGCAAGGACGACAGGGACAACAGAGTGGTAGTACTCACTAAGGAAGTTGACCTCGTCGTTCATGACCTGGAACATTGCTTCGGCTGAGCAGGTTTCGCCATTGGTGTAGAGGCCTTTCAGGAGGAGGTGCCGGGAGTTGTCCTCTTCTTGTTTGGTCAGCGCCGGCAGGCGCTCAAAGCTGCTTGCATGATTCACATTGGTACAAGTTGCACTAAATTGATTACATTGGTCATCTGTATGTCTAAATGCTTGAGTGGCTAATGCGTGAGCTGTAGCATTGAAGTTCCTCACGATCTTGAGAACCTGAACTCTCCTGTTGATTACAGCATTGAGGAACCTTTGAGTGAAAGGCTTAATTTCCCAGTGGGGAGGTGAGCCAAAGGTCGCTACCGTTGAAGAAGCTAACAAGGACTTGGCTATCAGTGAGGAATGAATAGGGATGCAAGTGGCGCGCGCGGGCTGCGCCGTGAGCCCACTGGGTTAGCATGCGCCGTGCCACGAAGCCGCATATCTGGAGCGGTCAATGCGGGCCTGCCCATAGTACCCAGCGGCGCCGCTTGCCCGCTCACAAAACGCAATCCGCGTCTTCACCTCCAACGGAGCAGGCGGCGAACCCTATGCCAGCGCCGTCCCAATGGCAGCCCAGTCCCCTGCCGCATCCCTCTACCGCACTCACTCGCTCGGCCACCGACGACTCTGAGGACCAAGACCACGCGGCAGCAAGGCACGCCGCGCACTGGGAGACGCCTCTGCGGTCAAGGTCGATGGGAGGTCACCAGGGGAGCTCTTGCTGCAGCTGCGCGCACTTGCGGACGCCAGTGGTGTGACCTCGGCGAGCGGCGTGCACATGGGGCTCGGCAGCGGCGACGGCAAACCGGGCACATGGGCCACCGCCAGGGCCAGGGTCGACGCAGCCCACCCAGACCACGTCGCCGTTGCTGTAGTTGTCGTTTGTCAAGGCAAATGGGGCAGGCGGCAGCACGCTGCACGCCTCTGCCGCCGCGGGCGCCTTCCTTGCCTCCGCCTAGGCCACCACCGGAAACTCCTCGAGCGTCGCCTCGTCGATGGCCCGCTCCATGTCATGGCCGTGGTGCAGCGGCGGACACGCATATGCCTAGGCCACCACGACGAGGATCGCTGGACACGACGTCGCCATAGCCAAACCCACTGATGCCACTAGACACGAATATGCCGTGCGCGCCGCCGCCGCTGCCGCCTGAGGCGATCTCGTTGCTATTTTTTTATTTTTCATTTTTTTTATTTGTCACCAGAAATGGTATTTTCATGTTTTTTATTTTCAGTTTTTTTATTTTGTTGAATTATGTGAGATGGATTGTAAATTTGTGATGTTGAGATGCAAGTTAACGTGAGTGAGTGAATCTACGTGCAGTGGCGGAGCCAGAATCACAAGAGGGGGGGGGGCAAATTGGTCAGATTGATCATAGTTTTGTGGTCGATCAGCTAGTACTCGCTAAAGATAGATGAAACAACTACTGATTTATATGTTTACTTTGCAAAGAAGGCAAACATAGAATATCTAGCTCTCTAGATAGACAGTTTAGACTTACAATTATATACATATACGGAGTAAACCTTAATTAATCATAGCAAGGGGGCCGGAGCCCATTATGGCCTACACTTGGCTCCGCCAGTGTCTGTGTGGCCGCGTCGGGGTGTTGGTTAGACATGCGCAGTCCCGAGCTATGCGGCGCTGCCGCAAAGCCCGCAAAAGCTAGCGGCGCTGCGCGAGCTGCCGCGTATGCCCGCGAGAGAGCTCGTGGCTCTGGCAGATGCGTGGCGGGCTGACCGCCGCAGCGCCACTTGCATCCATAGGAATGAAGCCTCAGATATGTGGAGTAAGGAGATGATTGAAGGGGCCAAAGCAAAACCAGCCGCCTCAGCCATGAGGGCAGAAGCCATTTGATCGACCTGGGCTTTGATGAAGAATTTGCAATGATGCATCGGGTCAAGTATGAAGATTCCTAAACCCGCCAGTATGAAGATTCCTAAACCCGCCTCTCTGGGATTGGTGTTAGCCTTGTCCGCGAGTATGGAGGCATCAGAATAGCATTTGACTCCCGGAAGCAGAATAGGAAGCCTGCAAATGGTTCGGTTGCTAGGCAATCCCAACCTGAACTCGTTTTGGGGTAAGGCGCCTGAGCATGCGCATCTTCATTTTGTCTACCTGCAAGGGAAGAGTTTTGTGGTTGCATAATGGTTACTGTCCTAGCGCCTTGTGCTTTTCCTTCATTGCCTGTGGTATTGCCCTTGTGGATGTAGATAGACGCGACCTCAATGTCCGCCTCTACTGCATGATGTACCTGCAAAACAGACCATTTTTTTTCCTGTGGAAGCGAACGTCATTTCTAGCCTTCCAAATATACCAGAGAATGGTCATCATTATGTGTATCTCAGTGTCCGATGTGTTCCTGTTAATAATCGCCGCAAGAGTTTCCTGTACTCCATCCTATTCAAGTGGAAGCAGAGAGGTGCGCAAAGGGGTTTTGGCAGAGAACCAAACCGCCCTTGCAAAAGAGCAGTGGAAAAACAAATGTGAGTCATTTTCAAGCATATTACAGGTATCACAGTACCTACTGATTTTGGAAGATAGGTTGCCCGCCCTTGCTCCTCTTGCAATTGCTCTTCGAATTAATCTCCAAACAAATGTTTTAATATTGGGTCATAAAAGTTTGTGAGCCCACACTCTTGCTAAAATCTCCATTGCATGATGTCCAACACCTCTTGCACCTTGAGTAGGGAGTTGTACCTGCACTTGAGCATTCAGTAGTTTAAATGCTTCCTTTGCAGAGTAGTTACCTTTGGGATTTGATTTCCATTTCACTGCATCCATACTGTCAGCGGGTACAACAATGATTTGACTAATAGCCGAAGCAGCATTGACATAAAAAATATGAGATATAAGTTCATCATTCCAATTTTTAGTGCCTGGAATCCATAGTTCAGACATTGATTGAGGTAAATTAGGGACAGTGACTGGAAGGTTAATATAGTTATGAATTTCTTTCCAGACAGAGCACCATGGTGTGGACCAGATGCTAGAGTCTCCTTTCTGAATTTGAATGGTGCAATGTTTAGTCAAAGTATCTTTAACTTGCATAATTGACGACCAAAAGGCAGATTTGGTAGAGTTGTTTTGAGCAAGCCAGAAACTTGTATTAGGAAAAATATTTGGACTTGAGAATAGCAGTGAGAAAGGAACTCTTACCTGTTGCAATGTTCCAAGCGGCATGAAGAATAAAACTGCAGTTGACAATGAAGAGATCTCTTACCCCTAAGCCTCCCTCTCTTTTAGGCCTGCAAATATCCTTCCAAGATCTGAAGTGGAAAGAAGAAGAGGCATTGTCTTCTTGGACCCCAGCCCACCAAAAATTCCGAATAATGAAGGTTATCTTGGAGATGAAAGTTTTAGAAAACAATATGGTGGACATATAATAAATAGGTATTGAGGCAAGCACCGAGTTGATGAAAGTTAAGCGACCTACATGATTAAGCTTATTGGCCTTAAGCATTGTTAGCTTGCTTCTGAATTTGTTAAGAGGGTGACCCAGATAAATCGTGTTAGACAGAAGATCAGCAACTGGGAAAACGCTTTTAACCGCCAACTTACTGTGACTATCCACATTCTTGCTGAACATGATGGAGGATTTCGCCAAGTTCGGAATTTGACCTGAAGCATTACAAAATTCTTGAAGAATGGAGTTAATCTACTTGGAAATGAATGACTGCTCAAATCCCTCCATTTTCTAGCAGTTTCATGTTCAATTTTATTGGAGAAGGTAGTGTCATAGTGGAGGAGGTGGTCACGTAGTTGAAGATCGCTGAATCTGAACATGTTTGGGTCCTCGGTGGGGTGAGTGCATGATGTGCATGGGATGTGAAAGAGTTTGATGAGGTGGCAGCATGAGAAGCTAGAGAAATCCTGTAGTGTGGTTCTCCTGTTTAGGTATAGAAGATAAAAGATACTTGTTATTATATTTTCTATTCCAATAGGCCCACGATGTTTTTCGCCATTAGCACGGTCTCCAATACACAATTTTGACCATAGTATTATTTTTTTACATTTCCATTTGACAAAACTGTATTGTTGATGAAAATATATTCCCTGTTGCCGGTCTTAACATATGAGTTTCATCTAGTTAATTAATTTATTTTTTTCCATTGGTCAAAGCAAGTTTTGATATGTATGAAATGTCAAGTTTCTATAGGCATGTACAAATATTCATGGATTTTCTAATAAACTTGCTAACATTAGCTGTCTGAGTGTTGATAATAGATGATTTAGGGGTCATTATGTACTGTAGATTAGCAATATATCTATTGTTTCTGTGTGAATTATTCGCGTTGGACTGTTAGTTGCTAAAAGTATTTATAGCATTGGGCCATTTGTCGGTATCATTTGTTGGTATTTATAGCCTCTAAAAACTGACTGGGCCAGACGCCCCTAAAAACCACCTGCATCAATCCTTAAAAAAGTCTTCTTGTAGTAACGTGAGCACATTTTGTAACGTTGTTATGAACGAAGTAAATACACCTACTTCACCGACTAAATTCGAGCCGAGTTCGAAAAGTTTTACGGTTTTCTTCGAAGCACCCGCTTTCAAGTAGGAGCGCTATGTTTGTTTAAGATAAGATGTGATATAGTACGTAGTTTAAACCAAACTAGGAAGCGAGACAAGACAGGAAATACTCAGTTTTTTAGATTAAGGAAATACTCCATATAGAAAGGACTTTTTCTCTCTCAACTTTTGCGAAAGTCCGTTTTTCCTCTTTGAACTCCAAAACCGGGCAAATCACCTCCCTCAACTTTTAAAACCGTGCGTTTTACCTCCCTGACCAGGTTACAAGCGGTTTCGAAGGCGGTTTTGTCTTTTTCTTTTTTATTTATTTCGGCTGAATTTTTGAAAAATCATAGTAAATCACAGAAAAACCATAAAATAGAAAATCTAATTTGTTGGACTCCACATGAGTAGATCTACATAGTGAACATATAATATAGTATGCTTAGTACAAAGTTTTTGCTGTAGATTTTGATCTATTCTTTTCTGTAGTTAATTGGAATAATTCATAACTGCAGTTTCTATGGTCCAATTGTGATAAAATTTTTATGGTGACCTAATTATTGTATGCTTGAACTGTAGTAAAAATTTTATACTCATTGATGAGTAATCCAATGAGTTCAATGAGTTCAAGCATACAATAATTAGACCATCATAAAAAAAATTTTACTACAGTTCACGCGTCCATAGGAAATTTGGTTTTCTGCTTATTGGGCTCTGATGCCCAGCCTGATCGGGATGGGCCTGCAGGCCGGCCGGGCGGGGGAGGCCCTCCTGCCTGATCGGGATGCGCCTTGCTTGATCAGTGATAGGCCTCCAAATCTTGCAATCTGCCGAGGCTCGAGAGAGAGAGAGAGAGGTGGCATCGCGCAGACGATTCTTCCGCGTATGACATGGGCTGCACGTCTACAGCCGATTGATTTTCCTTTGGGCCGGTTTTAACGTTTTTCTGCTGGTTCAATAAGAAAGCATTGCAATACGAAAGTAATTTGGACGTGTTGCTATGTCATGGTTGCCATTTATGATTTCATGAATTAATATATGCAAGCTGTGCCATATTAAAAATTATGTATGTCAATTTTTTGGCATACATGCTATTAAAAATGGGACTTGCTAAAATTCATGTGCCTGAAATTTTAGCTTTTTTCAGGCGACGATTATTGCATATATTTTATGCTAAAATTACAGTTTTTGTTCTTCGCAATTTATGTAGATACAATCTGCATTTTTTTGTTCCATGAATAAAAACCTCATTAGACAAAACCATAAATCTGACAAGATCCCATCTTTGTTGGCACAAAGACAATTAACAATTTACAATTATTCTATTATAAGACAAGGACAAAAATGTAATATTTTATAACATAAAAATGATTAACAAATCATCACAAACTTTACAGATAATCCGTACCGGCCGGCCGACGTGTACGTTCATACGTATCTGTGTGTTCTCATAGACTCATACACCTGCCGTCGTTTCCTTATCTGAACTGCTGGGTGCGTGTGCCGTGCATGCATACCTGTGTAACCTGTGAACTGTGATCCAGAATCCAGAATACGCTTGCTGCCTCGCTGGGGACGGACGGACGGTGGCGCATGGAGCACATGTGAAACCGTCGCCTGAATCCCAATCGTTTTCTCAGGCATCTGAAGCGTAGGAATCGTGTTTAAAAATTTGCCAAATTTTATTAAATTCGAGTCAAATTTGAAATGAATGTAAATTGGGTCAATTTTTTGTTGTCAGAATAATGTCTATTTGATTCTTAAACAGAGGAAAATCAGAAAGAACTACCTGAACAAAGTAGCAATTAATTTCATAAATGAATTGACACCATGACGGGAGACTGGAGAGTAGTGCCTGCCATCCCAAATGTCAGAGTCGTGGCGCGTAAGGCCTGGTTCAGTTCCTAAAAAGTTTTTGCCTTTACTCATCACATCGAGTGTTTGAACACATGCATGGAGTACTAAACGTAGATGAAAAAAAACTAACTGTACAGTTTTCGGGGAAATCGCGAGACGAATCTTTTAAGCCTAATTAGTCCATAAAAAGCCTTAATTGCTACATGTAGATGAAAAAAACTAATTGCACAGTTCTTGGAGAAATCGCGAGACGAATTTTTTAAGCTTAATTAGTCCATGAAAAACCTTAATTGCTACAGTACCAACATGTGCTAATGGTGGATTAATTAATATCATTAGATTCGTCTCGCAGTTTTCTGACGGGTTCTGTAATTTATTTTTTATTACTATCCGAAAACTCCTTCCGACATCCTTCCGACACATCCAATGTGACACCAAAACTTTTTTTTTCACGAACTAAACGCAGCCTAACATGCTCCTACCGTCCTACGTGAACAAAGCGCGTGTCCGACTAGGCACTTGTTCTGACGGCCAGCTAATTGAACTAAACAAACTATCATGCCTAGAATTAAATCTTCAATCTCCTACAACTAAAAAGAAAAAAACGTAAGACAATCTACTGGTGCGATGATTGTTTGGGGTCACTCAGCCTCCCTGTGAGGAAAGTCGTGGAAGTCACACAAACGACGTCGCCCTCAGTAGGAAACTCACGGACCACGCGCAACAGGCGACCCACCCCTCATGCCTCGGCACACTATCCTCGCCCAGTCGCCCAGCGCCTTACCTCCCTCAATCCCTAGCCGCAACCCTCTTCACACCTTGCGATTCGTGATGATAGTGGTGCGCGCGGCCCACTCCTTCGGCCGGCGGCGACGCACACGGCCCCCTCCCGACCGGCAGCGCTCCGCTCCATCCCTCCGCCGCCACGACCTCCCCATTCCCGTCACCCTGCTTTGTGTGCGCCCATCGCTCACCTCGCCGTTCCACCAGGCCCTGCCACGCCACCGCCCACACCAAGGCCCCCGACCTCGCCCTCCCTGTCTCCCTGCTCCGCCAGTCCCGGGCCCCCACCGCACGTGCGTCGAGCGAGGTGGAGCTATGGAGGTTTTACAAGGATGTCGAGGTGGACGACGCCACCACCAATCGCCCAGCCACTGCTGACACTGCCAGCCTCGGTCGCGGGCCCCCGCGAGGCTTGACCCCGGCTTGTCGCCCGGCCACCGCGGGCGCTGGTCCCGCCGGCCCCGGCCGCTGCGCAGGTGCTCTCTCTCTCTCTCCCTCTCTCTCTCTCTCGCTCCCTCTCTCTCTAGATCCAGTGCCTCCATATCTGTCCGTCGGATCTAGTGCCTCCATTGCCGAATCCGTTCATCCTCTCGTCAGCAACAGCTCGGCACAACCGACCACCTGCTTCATCCAACCACGACCTTGAAATAGAAGTGGTGCAGCTCAATTGCTCCTGCGCTCTTGTCTTTACGCGTGAGGTATCCGCGTATGCCATATGAGCTTCTATGCAGATTTGATAACTGCTAAGCATGCCGTTGTTGTAGGTTTGGATGGTGATTATACAATATTAGATGTGCAGGTTAGTGCCTTGTCCATTCTAAAAATCCCAACCTTGCATTCTCAATGTTTCACGCTAAATGGCAAGAGTGAGTTACAACCCTTTTCTAGGCATGAATTACAGGACCAGACTCAAATGTGCTCAATCTATACATGCTAACTATTGAAGCTACAAGAACATCCCCATCCTTGTATATGTTTATTGGTAGGTCGTTCTCTTCATTGCTTTCTAGCGCTGGTTTAAATGGAGAGCATTGATGTATTTGTTTATCACCCAAAAAATGATCCATTCTTATGCATTGACTAACTGCAGGTGTATGGGTGCTTTGCTGTAGGTCAGCATAGTCATCAGCATGCTGTGGTGGTGAGCTCGTTTCTAATGTGTGAGGGGGGTAGCAGGACTGACTGACAGAGTTGGAAGTATGTGGAGCAGGTAGCTGGACCAAGGTATATAGTTTAGCAGGAGAAATTCCTAAATTCTTACTACTTTACAGTTACTATCATTATGTGCCAGAAAGCTATTAAAGGAAGGGCGTTTGCAGCTTTAGTCTGGTGAGGTAGCAGCAAGAGTTTCCAATAAGCTTTAATCTGCTTATTACAGCTATAGGAATCAAAGATTAAAGGTTATAGGAATCAGATTCGAAGCCATAGGATGGCAAATAGCTGCAAACTTCAGCTAGTCCTATATCTTTGAGTTTGATTCATGGAATTGTGGTATGTGTTCCCCTATGCCTTTGTGGGGTTTGATTCGACTGTGTTTTGGGCCTCTAGTCCTAATGGTAACATTTTTTGTAAAAAATGATGACCTTACCGATTTAAGGTTGCAGATTGTTGGCTTTGGTGTTTGCTGCGTGGTTGTCAGCTCCCATAGCCATGCAAGGACAAAAAATAGAGATGCAGAATTTTTGGAACTTCCTGGTCACTTATCTTTCACTCTATTTAAATTAGATAGTGATCCTTAAGCTTAATTAAACATTTAAACTTGCTAGGAGTGTAGTGTAGGATATTAAGGGGGGTGTTTAGATGCAAAAAACTTGGAATTTGGTTACTGTAGCACTTTCGTTTGTATTTGGTAATTAATGTCTAATCATGGACTAATTAGGCTCAAAAGATTCGTCTCATGATATACAACCAAACTGTGTAATTAGTTATTTCTTTTACCTACATTAAGTGCTCCATGCATGTGTCTAAAGATTGATGTGATGGAGAGAGAGTGTAAAAATTTGGAATTTGGAAGGGAAGTAAACAAGGGCTAATACCACCTTTTTAGTATATTCACACTACCATGTAGTCTGAACACATATCTTGTGTTTTTACAGATTGCTTAGTGATATTAGGAAAGAGCGATTTATTTACTGAAGTATACCATCTTCGAATGGGTAAGCTCTCACTGATGGACATGTATACCTTTTCTCACAGGCTTATTGTTCTAAAAACTTGGGAAGATAATGCTAATATCATGGACCTATGTACACATAGCGTAAAAGCAAAGTGATATGCAATACTGTGTTAGCCTTGTTTTTTTTCATTGGAGCACCAATCCTATGTAGAAAGCTGAAACTTTTATTTTTAAGGTTCTCAGTCTATTATGTAAAAGCAGTGCACAACAAATCATAGGTCTGGTGGTCTGTTCATGGTTTATTGATGCCTTGAGCATGTTCTTTTTGTTACTGCATTGCTAGATTGAAGTTCGAGAGCATATTTTGATGCCTTGAGCATGTTTTTTTGTTACTGCATTGCTAGATTGAAGGTTCCCATATTTGTATGACTTTATCAGCTCCTTATTTTGATACCTTCTCTGGTGCTCTCATCTGTCAAGTTATTAGCAGTGCCATGTCAAATGTTTTCGTAGCAGATGTACCGGTACCAATCAAGAAGCAATTCAACATTAGATTCCTATACTTCAAATTCGAGATTTTGTTTTTGTATAATGCAAGGTCAAATGTACATCAGGGTCAGCTTAGTTATAAATTTACATTATGTGTCTGACGGTTGGTTACTGCTATTGTTTACAATTTTCTTCTCTTGCTTATTGCCTCAATAGGCTTCAACATTTTACATGGAATATCATTTCTTTGGTTGGTAGCACCCAGGATTAGTAATGATAAGTTGGAAATCTTTTTGACGATATATTGTCAGATTAATGCTTACAGTTATATCAAACAGTGTAGTTTTTATTGTAGTTGCTGGCTTGCTGCCAAATAAAAAGCATTAGCTTATATTGTTGTCTTGTCAACAATGGACAAGGATTAGCTTTAGTATTCTTCCTATGTGAACAAAGGAAATCCAAAGTCTAATTATTTTATAGAAGCATATATGAAGTTTATTTCAGAAATATTTCCTACCAGCCAATAAAATTACTAAATTGTTCTATATTATATAACACTATAATTGATGCATGTACCCTGCGGTGAGAGGACCAGCTCCCCTAGCACACACCATGTGTTTATCATACTTCAGCATTTCAGACATCCTGTTTGACCTGTTCAATATTCTGTTGCAGTTCCTTTGCAGTAGGTCATGACAAATTAGTGAATTACCTAATTAGACAACTGACTCTGCTCTATATATTTATTTCAGTTCTATTACTGAATTCCTATGGTGTTTATTTCAGTTTTATGTATGTTACTAAAATGGCTCTCATTCTAGACTAAAGTGACTATGGTTACACAAGCATGAGCTTTTTTTTAGTTTTGCACCTTGGTTTAGTGACCCTCCAAAAGTTGTCTTCAAAGAGAAAAAAGTTGTTTTTAGTCTACCTGCAGAGCATTAGTGGTGATAGGAAAATATATGTTTTAGTCCATAAATATCCATGGTGAGGGTTACATAGATGTGCATTGATCCTTGCTGCTGTGATCTGCTCTTTTGGTGCTTCTACATTAGTTCTCTATTGTGAGAAATCTTCGGGAAAAAAGCAATGGCATACTTTTCTTTTGCCATTTATTTCCTCTCTTTCTGGATGATCAATAATAACTCTCCAGCTAGAAAATCCATTGAATGAAACATGTAGCAGGTGCCGCGCTGCTCGCCATTTCTGTGGATTGATAAGAAAGGCAGCTTTACCTTGCGCCTATATCGGTAGTGTCCTGTACCAAATGCCAATCCATTTGGACACTGCAGAGACCAGATGGATGCTTACAGGCAGACAGTGCTCATCTCTATGGAATTTCAATCCTCATATTCCTGAAGGCCTACACTTCTAGCCCGAGCTTCGCTCCTGCGGCTGTCACCAGTTTGGCTAGCTCAGACAGAAAACTGCCCTATATATGTTTTTTATAGCTAATGACTATGAGATGGCCGCTTTTGCATGTGATATCTGAAGAACGGTGTTTGTATATGTAACCACTACGCACAGCCTATATTACATTACATATTGAAAAATGCAGGCAGTGATTTCGACCACTGCTTGCTACCATTTTAAGTACTGATTTGAATCAAATGTATCTTTCTTCTCGACATGGTGATGTGCCCAATATAGTCATTTAGAATGTTTAGTTTGCTTTAAAAGATATGTATATCTTGTGTAATTTATTTCGAATGCTTAGAATCTAATAATTTAGAATACTTAGTTTGTTTTAAAATATCTACAGTGCCAGCCTGCACGCAAGGGGGCACGCGTCATCCAGAAACTATGCCTCCTTGGTGTTCTGTCTGTTTCATGTAAAATTATGTACTATCTTGACATCTAGCGTCCCGGTGTGGACCGTCTCGTGTAAGATTATAGTACTATTTGGACACTCTCTATGTCTCATATAATATATATGTAGTGTTTGAATACTGTGCAGCTGTTTTAGAAATCTAGCTTTCTATTCGGCGCTCGCGCTGCCGTACTTATATTGTTGGCCTGATTTTCATTCTTCATAAACATTATTCTATTTTTCAGATAGAATTGAGGCCATGACTCGCGCGCATGGGCATGCGCAACACGTCAGTAAAATAAATTTTCACTATTTGATCACAATCACGTGGCCAAAACTCGTTGGAACTGGGTAAAAATATATACTCTTCTCGACTCTCATCTTTATCTATCGTGCGATCCGTGTGTTTTTAGTACAAAAGTTTAGCTGTCCCGTAGCAACGCACGGGCACACTACCTAGTAAAAACTAATTACGAAACTAAATGTACAGATTGAGACTAATTGCGAGATGAATTTTTGAAGCCTAATTAGTCCATGATTTGACAATATAGTGGTACCGTAAACATATGCTAATGACGGATTAATTAGACTTAATAAATTTATCTTGCGGATTACTGGGGATTTATGTAATTTGTTTTATTATTAGTATCCAAATATTCTCACGTGACATCCTCGTGTGACACCCTTAAACTTTAGCCTCTGTATTTAAACACCCCCTTATTCCACGCAAAATACATAAACTACTTGCAAATACATTCTGAAATATAATGCCGAATGCCAATTCGGTAATTATTGGTAGCACAAAGCTAGCGGGCCATGCATGGTACGCCGCCGGCAGCCTGCCTGCACTGCAGCACGTAGCTGAGCTCGATCAGCACGCGCCGCGGCGGAAGCCCACGGACCTGCCGCCGACGTCGTAGAGCACCTCGATGGTCTGCTGCTGCACGTTGCCGATGATCCCCGGAGCGCGGTCGTCGCCGTTGGGCGCGAAGGCGAGGCAGTCGTCGAGCAGGATCCCCGAGGGGTCCAGCTCCACGGCGGCGTTCCGGTCGAACACCAGCGCGACCCTCGGCACCCTGACGACCATGACGCCGGTGAAGTCGTAGCAGGTGTCGAGGCTCCCTTTAGGCGGCGCCAGCCGGTACGCGCCCATCCTGCTTCGGAACGCGGCGCGCAGCGCCTGGTACGCCGTCGGCGGCAGGCGGGTGATGGCCGTGCGGGAGTCCATCACGGAGCCGGCGGCGAAGACCGTCGCGGGCAAGTTGAGCCGCTGCCCCGCCACGGTGATGTCGCGGAGGAGGACCCGGTAGAGTGTGGGCGCCTGCCTGAACCTCCCCATCGGTGTCGCCACGAACGTCCTCGTCCTGGAAGACGGCGGCTTGCCGAGGACGAAGAACCCGGCGTCGCTGGGCGTCGGCGGGACGCAGTACGAGAAGGCGTTGCCATGGGTGGCCGCCGTCTGGGACACCAGCGACTCCGGGCCGCCGCCGAGCGACATGGTCCCGGATGAGCTGCCCTGGCTCAGGCCCTGCTCGGCCTGGCTGCACCCGAACTGGAAGCTGCGGACGGAGGTGGTGCGGGTGATGGTGAGCAGGTCGGAGCTGTACGTGCCCAGCGTCGACGATCCGTCGGGGTAGGTGACGCGGTACTGGCACTGCCCGTTGATGCAGCCGTTGCTGTAGGGGCCGAGACGCGCGCACGCCGGCGAGCCGCACGGGAAGGGGGCGTAGGTGGGCGACCTGGTTGGGTCGAAGAATTTGCTGCCGCCCGTCGGCGGCGGGTGGCATTGCACCCACGGCACGTCGCTGGCGGTGTCCACCATCATCGTCTGCACCGTCCCCGGCATACTCCGCCTCCTCCTGCCGCCGCCGCCGCCGCCGCCGGTGGCCATCGGATCAATCCTAGACTGCACCATCGATCGCGCGCTTACTTAATTAGACAGAAAAGAAAACTGAATAATCTTGGTGACAAAGAAAAATTAGTTTCGTTCGTAGTACCGTGGAAATGCTACTTGCTGAGCCGACGTTGACGTCGACTACGGGCCCGTGTTCCATAGCGGTTGTGGTGCTCCTCGCCGCGCGCTTCTTGACCTTCTCATCGTCGGCGGCATTGTCGTCGTCATCACCAGCGGACAGCAGCGTCATCTGGATGTTTTGGACGCGGAGCTCGTCCTGCCGTAGCAGCTCGGCCAAGGACGGCGGCTTCTGCTTGCGGCGGTGCGAGTGCGACGACGGCGGTGAGCAGGGGCCATGAGAGAGACTCAGCCGTAGCCACGTGGCGTTCTGGACACCATGGGGTGGAGACACTGCAACAACCAACATCATTCAGTTCGTTCAGTAGTATCGCTTCATCAGATAGATCAAAGTTCTTTTTTCAGCTGTGCGTGCGTGCGTGTTTTCGATCGGATCGTGCACGTACCCCTGTGTCCGGTGCAAGCAGCCTTGGGCTTCAGCGAGCTGATCGCCACAAATGTGTAGTCGTGTTCCGCGTCTACTGCTGCATGAACGACAGGGACACTACTGCTAGTAGGAGAAGAACCGGAGAAGCTGAGGCTGAGCACAACGAAGAGAAGCAAGACGACAGCCATGGGTAGCTGTGCCAAGTAAGAACAGAGTGTGTATATATCTATCTTGCTCTCATGCTGCACAGGCTTGCAGTGCAACTCGGACACTCGGTTATATAGGCAATAAGGAAAGTGAGGCCACACATGTACACAAAATCGAACCACCACCACGCACACACTGATGTCGAGTAGGTAGCAGCTTCACCATGAATGAATGAATAATGCGCGCTCGTTTAGTTAGGGTGTGCTTGGTTTAGAAGTCCGAGTGGGTTGGGATGGATCGAACCCATTTTACAGGACTAGGGGGCTGGGTTCATACCGAAAGAAATAATCGTATCATTGCAAGGAGGCGCAACATATGTACAGGAAATAATAACCTTTAATTTGATTTCCATGCCAATTACTTCTGACCGTATTAACTTTTAGAATTCACTCCTTCCTGCTGATGATACCAATGCAAAACTTTAATTTTCACACAGAGGGATCTCTCTGACAGAATTTAAGAGAAAACGTTGTGTTGTAGATACCCACATCCACGACCACAACGAGGTGCCTATATATAATGACTTCGACAAGATCATCATCAAGATCTGTATTCGGCTTGGTCCGTTGGAGTTTCCAATAAGAGGATGCATATTTGGTGTGTGCATATATATGTGAGTGCTTCCGTCTATACTGTTTCAAAACTACAAAAGAATAATATCCGATATATTGCAGTACGTGCTTTGATTCGAGGGTTAAACATGCATATATAAAATAACTAGCACTGGGACGTCAGATCCAGCGCTAGCGTCCAAACGCTACTCGCATAGAGAGCGAGCGAGCGTCTAGCGCGTCGGACTCGCAAGTGAGTGCACCAGTAATGGGCCCGCGCCGCTCTAGATGTCGCCCATGCCGCCCTGACGCTGTCAGGGCCACCAGCCGCTTCCCACACATATCCTATGTGCAACACCCAAAATGTACTTTTGAAACATCGAGATGCAACGGTTGCAACATTAAAAAAGGCACATGAAACACTTGCGAAAGCGCCTAAAAAACATTTAAAAACCATTGCAAACATATGCAACATCCAGATGAAACACTTGCAAATATACGTATGAAACACCTGAAAATATTTGAAACATATGCTTGCAACATGCATGTATATGTAACATCTAGATCCACTTTTGCAACATCCAAATAAACCGATTGCAACATTCATCTGGAACAGATGAAACATTTTGGATATACACTTGAAACATACGTGTATAGCCATTACAACATGTGCAACATCCCGATCTACTTTTGCAACATCGACGTACAACGCTTGCAACATACCTCTCAAACTTCTGAAACATTTTGAATTATATATTTGCAACATGCATCGTATCCTGGTGCGGCCTCCTTTGCCGTCATCGGGCGCTAACGCGCTGCAGCCGTAGCAGGAGATGAGGCCAAAGGGCTTTCGCGCCAGGGTCCGGCGCTTCTTCTTGTGCTGGCGGCGCCTGTCAGCGTCGTCGGGCGTGGGGCGGACGGCGGAGCAAGAGTAGCGTCAGGAACAACGGGGCGGGCGCGCGAAATAGGAACAGGAACAATGGTAGGAGCAGCAGATTGGGCGGCGGAGCAGGAGCACGCGGAACAAGAGCAGGAGGAGTAGGGCGTGCGACGGAGCACGGGCGAGCAGCAGGGTCAATGGAAGGGATGGACGCGGAAGGTTTATTGGGTGAAGGAGCGTCCGAATGGGACGGACCTTCTGCGTACAGCATTTCCGATAAAATAAAGAACCAGCATATATTCTGTATAACAAAATGAAGTTGCATACATTTATAGAATTCGCCTGCCACAGGCCAGAAGTTAAAATATACAGGTGCCAGGTAGATAGATCACATAATAAGACTACCCGCACTCATGGACCTCTATATTCATCCTCTATACGTCTAGTCAGCAAGATTCTCTTCTCTATACTCAATTCTCCCGCACCCATCCATCCTCTATATCATCTGTGGGACCCACTTGTAAGATTCTCTATCTACTCTATCCACTGTGGGACCCACTTGTCACTTTATCTAAGGCCGTGTTCAGTTCCCGATTTGGGAGACCGGAGTTGGCTCTACGTGCTACAGTGTTCTTGCTGGAACACTGTAGCGCGTTTTATTTTTTAGTGCAAAAAATTATCCAAAAATTGATTACTTAGACTCAAAATATTCGTCTCGCAAAGTACAACAAAACTGTGCAATTAATTTTTGATTTCATCTACATTTAGTACTACATGCATTTACCGACATTTTGATATGATGGGAAATCTCCTTTTTGCATAGTGGAATTTGAGTGGTGGAATTGGGAACTAAACAAGGGCTAAATATATCCATGTGTGATCTAGTTTTGAAGGATTTATTGAGACGAATTTAATGGTGCAATCGA
Source organism: Saccharum hybrid cultivar R570 (assembly GCA_038087645.1). Taxonomy (NCBI): domain Eukaryota; kingdom Viridiplantae; phylum Streptophyta; class Magnoliopsida; order Poales; family Poaceae; genus Saccharum; species Saccharum hybrid cultivar. Next base: position 1,566,103 of record JAQSUU010000262.1, on the reverse strand, counting down.
AATTTAATTTGGATTTTTGGTTTGTGAGTTATAGCATTTTTTCCTTTGTTTAGCTAGTGGAGCCCGCCACTATAGAGTATAGAGTAAGCACTGTACCACTCTAAATATAGAGTGAGAGAAAGGATAAAGTATCGTTTTAGAGTACCCAGTGCAGCAGTTTTTACTCTATATTCATACTCTAAAGCTTTAGAGTATCGTTTTGGAGTACCCACTGCGGCTAGTCTAATAACAACAAGAACATACACACATGACTCTTCTGAAGCAGTGAGAGACTCTACCGCCCTTGATTCTGAAACAAGAAACACACTTTCGTTCCCTCATGAGTCATGAACAAACTACTCCTACAAGTGGGCGGCGCAACCATGGTGAATCCGTGCAGAGCACGTCCTTCCTGCCGGTGGTAGCCTCGCCACCCTTGCTCCCGCCGAGGAGGAGCGGCCGGCAGTAGTAGGTGACCTGCAGGCGGGTCATGTTGAACCCGGAGCTCACCTCCGTCACGAGGGTGCTGTCCACCCGCAGGCCGCAGCGTCATGTCGCCGATGACGCCGCCGCCACCCTTGGCGTACAGCAGCTCGAAGTAAGTCTGGTTCATCACGGCAGGGTCGTTCGTCGCCTCCACGCTCGTCATCAGGTCCACCGCCATCTCCTGCCGCACGGCCTCGTCGGTCGGGTTGAAGAAGATGACGCAGTCCTCGTTGGGCTTCGGCGTCGACGCCGGCGTAGCGCCGTCGAAGAGGTACGCGGTGACGTTGAGGAAGTACATGCGGGCGCGGCCGCTGGGGTTCTCGGTCTGGAGGTCGAGCTGCAGGGTCACCGCCTCGCTCGCCGGACGAGGAGTGGAGTACACGGTGCCGTCGACGACGGAGAGGCGCAGGGACTCCGGGCGGAGCACCACCTTCAGGGAGGTTACGACGGCGACGACGATGATGAAAGGATCAAGATGCCCAAGAGGGGGGGTGAATTGGGCTTTTCTAAAAAATTAATTGCAAGAATTAAATCCTACAAGCCGGAATTCACCCCTAATGTCTACTAGTGTTCCTAGAGAGTCTACCGATACAAAGTTTTGCACCCTAGTTTCCAATCCTAGTCTAGCATGGCATATCTAGGAATGTAAATCAAGCAATGAAAGTATGTACGAGAAAGTAAATGCTTGAATGTAAAGGGGCAAGGAACACGGCGACGTTTTGCCGAGGTATCGGAGAGTCGCCACTCCCCACTAGTCCTCGTTGGAGCACCCGCGCAAGGGTGTAGCTCCCCCTTGATCCGCGCAAGGATCAAGTGCTCTCTACGGGTTGATTCTTCGACACTCCGTCGCGGTGAATCACCCAAAACCGCTCACAAGATGAGTTGGGTCATCCACAAGTTCCACCGGATGATCACCGAACTCCCAATCACCACCACGCCGTCTAGGTGATGGCGATCACCAAGAGTAACAAGCTAGAACTCTCACTTGACCACTACGAGCCCAAATGAGAAGGTGGATGCACACTTGCTACTCTCTCTAATCGCTAGTGAGGTGCTCTCAAGCTTCGATTCTCAAATCTCTATCCTCACTAGTGCTCTTGCACTACCTTGCACTTCAAAGGTGTTTATCAGCTGATCAAATGAGCAAGAGACCTCTAAAAGAGGTGGAGGGGTTGTATTTATACACCCCTCAGAGAAAACGAACCGTTACTTTCTGGCACGGGGTCACCGGACGCGCCGGTGCAACACACCGGACGCGCCGGTTCCCCGTAACGGTCAAAACGCGATTTCGAAATCGAAACACCGGACGCACCGGTCAGGTAGCACCGGACGCGTCCGACGTGCAAGGGTGCTTACTGGACTTACACCGGACGCGAGGCCGCGTCCGATGCCTGAAGACCGGACGCGTCCGGTCCTCTCTGGACCTTACTGGACTCGCACCGGACGCGCCGATCAAGTCCAGGTCGCGTCCGACGGGCGTTTTCTCTCGGTGACACGTGTCGGTCGTTGACCACCGCGTCCGGTCCTCGCGAGGACCGCGTCCGGTGGTCGAGGCCGAAACCTAGTCGCGGTAACGTATACACCGGACGCGTCCGGTGTTCCCGAAGACCGCGTCCGGTGCCTAGAAAACAGCCCGAAACGCGTCGCAACTTCAACCAAGTTGCTTCTAACTGAACCTTGAGCCAATCTAGGGTTGCCTAGCGCCAAGTTTAACAAGTGTGCACCACACCTAAAACATAGGACTTGCCTAGGTCAAGCTACCCATTCATGCCCCCCTTTATAGTACGGCCAAAAGAGAAAAACGAAGATCCTAACGACTATTCCGAATGTGTCTCAACACTTCGTCATCCGGAACTAACCGTCCTTAATCTTGACGTCACTCTTTTGAAAACCGAAACGATTTCCATCAAGGGACACGAAGCCACAGTGCTCAAAGCAGTTATCACCTCCATGACCTAACTTACCAATGTTTCTGCAAAACACACGTTAGTCATGGTAATAAAGTGTTGTCATTAATTACCGAAACCAAACCTTGGGGCCTAGATGCTTTCAATCTCCCCCTTTTTGGTGATTGATGACAACACTAAGTTTCAATGGATTAGAGTGAAGGTTTTCAAGCATGCTTGGTTCACATAAGCAAAATACAATAAGCACAAGGGGTTAGGAATTGCTTATGTGCCCCAAGCCAAAAGAGTGTACTTCATAAGATAAGACAAAAAGCGTTAGTACACATAAGGATAGCTCATAAGTAATCAGAGTAAGGCACGGAAGCACAACCTTAGAGCTATAGCTAAAACGGTGACAAATATTAATCACTGAGACGAGTAACACATTAAGATTTAAGGTTTACGACTCGACGACAATGTCACACGAATGCAATGCTGAAAATAAACAAGATATGCATGAAGAAGCACACGAAAAAACGAAAACCCACTAACAAACTCCCCCTGAAACTACTCTCTCTCCCCCTTTGGCATCAAGCGCCAAAAAACTAATCTAATCTGACGGGGGGACAGACGGAGTCGTGTCGGGTGCCGAGGTGCGCGGAGTGATCACAAAGTGAAGCGAATCCTCGGAGTCTGAGCTATCTGGCTGACCCTCTGAAGAAGCATGTGGCTGTGGAGCGGTCTGGGTCTGAGCAGGAACAGGCACTGACTGTGTAGCAACAAGTGGATCTGTCTGAGTAACCTGAGCCTGAAGTGCGCCAGTAGCTGGGGGATCTGTCGAGGCAACTGAAGAAGGGATGGTCTCAGTAGTCCCGGTCCCTGTCACTGGTGGAACGACTGCCTCGGAAGCTGACAACCCTGACGAAGTGTGAAACGTAGTCGTATGCGAGGGTGTCGGCTGACCAGTCAACTCGCTGTAGATGGCACTGTAATCACCAAGAGGTGTGCCTGTCAGAAGATGCGGGCGAGGCTGGTCTGACGGTGTAAACCCCGTATGTATAGGAGTGAAGCTCGGGGACTGAAAAGACTGGGGAACCTGCTGCTGTGGAGATGTAAACTGAAAGCTCGGCTGTCCCTGACTCGACGGACCACTGGAATGCAAAGCCTGAGTCATGACAGAAGCTGGCGGAGGAACCCCAACTGTGATAAGATGGCGCAGGAGATCCATGTACTGCTGCTGACTCTGTCGCTGCATCTCAACCTGCTGCCTCTGGATCTCAAGCTGCTGTCTCTGAAACTCGTCCTGACGAGCCTGAATCTGTGCTAGTGCTGCAGCTGTATCCTATGCCTGGCGCTGTATCTGCTGCTGCTGCTGCTCCTGAGCCTGGGTCAACCTCTCAAGGATAGCCACCATGGCTGGGTCTGAGCGGGAGGCTGAGCCAGATCCACCGGCCTCGTGGTCGTGAGACCGAGGAGACCGGTACCTGGGGATGGGCTGATAGTCGTCATCAGTGCTGTCTGAAGTGACATCCTCAGGTATCCCAGCAGGCTGAGTGTCAAGGTCTGCGAGCTCTGCCTCGGCAAGCTCGTCTACTGTAGCGTCCTGCTCAGCTGCTGTCTCAGGAACCTCTGGGCGCTCACGCTGTCCTGGTGCTGGAGCCTGCTCTCTAGTGATAGAAGCCCAAAGCTGTCGAATATCATAATCAGGGAATGATGTAGTGGTGTTGGCAATCTCTGCCCTGATCTCTGGTGGCATCTGGATAGCTGATCTGATGATGAAACAAATCCAGTGGGCATAGGGAAGCTGACGGTTGCCCTTGAAGCCCTCAGCAATGGTGTCCTCCATCTCACTCAGGATGAGATCCCAGATATCAAACTGTCGCTGTGTCATGAGGTGGTGAACAACCCAAAGCTGCATCCTCGTCAGTCCCTCTCTGTAGCCAAGTCTAGGAAGTAAAGTGCGTCTGAGAATGGCATCCAAGACTCGGGCAAGAGGCGTCAGGCTGGCAGGAGTACGACGTGACCCTTCGCCAAAAGGCTCGCGAAAGCAGGGTCGAACCAGGTCGGTGGGTGGCACTGAACCGCCGTGAGGGCGTCTGGGAGGTGGAGTCTGACCATAGCACAACTGATGGATCCTTGTGTCAGAAGCTGGTAGTCTGAGAATCTCTCGAGCTCTGGAGCTGTACAATCTGTGATCGCGGCCTCTGAAAGCAAAGTGTATGAACTCATGGGCAGGATCAATCCAAAGAGAAGCATAGAACTCCCTGACCCATGTGCCGCAGTAAGCACCTGTCCGTCCAAGAAGATCTGATAAGCCAGGCAGATAGAACAGGTGCGGACGGAGCTGCTCTCCCACAACATCAACCAATGCCTCTAGTCGACATACCCTCTGAGGTCTGAAAGCAATGCCACTGTCAACTAGGGCCCTGTAGAAGTCCTCCTGAAGTGGGGTATAGAAACCCTCTGAAGCACTGGCATCTCTGACAGGTGGAAACCATCGGCTGACCTCCACAAACCTCAAGCTCTTCACCTGACGTGAAGAAGCACCCCTCAGGTCTAAGTGCACAACCGGGGGTGACCCTCTAACTCTGGGAGGAGGTCGTGCACCACGACGCGGGCCCTCTGGCCTAGGTGTCACCTGAGTACGAGCACGTGTGGAGCGACGACGTGGTGGAGACTGAGCTGCCTGCTCCTCTGTATCCTCAGTGGCCTGTGGAGCCTCAGTAGCCTGGGTAGCCTCTGTCTGCTCTGTGGGTGGATCCACTGACATCTGCTCTGAAGGTGCTGTAGCCTCGGTGTCCTCAGTGGCCTCAGTGCCGAGCTGTCGACCTTCAAGATGAAAGCGACGCTCGCCTATGTGTAACCCACTGCGTCTGCCACCTCTCTCTGCCTGCTCTGCGGCGTCTGCCACGGCCTGAGCAACCTCTGCATCTGAAAGTGTCCTCCTCTTCTTCCTGGCTGCAATCTTGATGCGCTTACCGCGCGCAATCTCATCACGACGGGGAGGACTGTTGTCCCCGTCACCAGGAGCTCCTCCGGCGTTCTTGCAACGCACCATGCTGACTGACTGCCTGAGAACCTCTGTGAGATGATGAACTGACACTCGAGAGGCTTGGCCTCAATCCGTATCCGCAGGCTTGGCCTCGGATTAAGCAAACAGATCTGACCCGGCACACCGACTGACTCGCTGCACGTATGGAATAGAGAGATATACAATAAGCATATATATATCTAAAGATACGAAACCCTAGATAGCAAGCACGTGAGATACGAAGTGAAACGACGCTGAGCTACCTCGGATCGACGAGACGACGGTGAAGGGACGAGATGATCTAGTTCGCGAGAACTCCCGAGATCGGCGATCGAGCACTGAAACGACCAAACTAGATAGCAATGAAAGATTATGGTCAACGGCAAGCCCTAACGAGAGAATTGAAAGGACTTGAATCGAAAACGGAATCGAGACGAGCCCTTACCTCGACAAGCCCTAGGGTTGAAGGAAACCCTAAGCTAGGGTTTAGGGGTAAACCCTAGGTTCAAATCTCGGCCGAAGGAAGCGAGGGCACGGGAGCACAGGGGTGAGCTGCGGCGCTGGGGGATACCACAGTGGTGGCAGGTGGCCGGCTCTTGGCGGGTGGTGGCTCGCCGGCGGTGATTTTTGGCGGCGGCGCGATGTGGCGAGCAGCGGGCGCGAACGCGGGCGAGCTGAGCGGTGCAGCGCGATGGGAGCCGCCGGAGAGAAGGAAGGAGGCAGGTGAGTGGCGGCTCCGGCGGATTTGTCACGGCGGGTTGGCGAGACAAGGCGGCGGCGGCGGATTCCGTTCGGATGAAGCAAAAACGGACAAGTAAAAAAACGGACAAGACGGAACGGTTTTATGAGGGCTGAGATCCGCTCGATTCGGAAGCACCGGACGCGGTGGTGAAAATCACCGGACGCGGTGGAGCAGCGTCCGGTGACACTCCAGTAAGCGCCTGGAGTCACCGGGCGCGTCCGGTGAGGACAGACCGGACGCGGTCAGAGTCCGATGGCTGAGTGCTCGGGAATTCATCGCGGAGCACCGGACGCGGTGGTGGTAGCCGGGACCGGACGCGGTGGTGGTCAGAGGCGCGTCCGGTGCAGCGTCCGGTGCCTAGATCTGGACTTTGTCTTCTGGAAAACCGGACGCGCTGGTGGACGCCGGGACCGGACGCGGTGGTGCAGCAACACTGCGTCCGGTGCAGCGTCCGGTCGCTGTTTTTCGCCATTCTTCGTTCCGAACTGCGACGCGACTTCTCCCAATCAAGTTCCAAATCAAAGAGACTCAAATAAACACCAATTGGAACCTGATATGAGTGACCTCACTCAAACCCTCAAATTTTTCAAAATAGTTTGCCTTAGGCTAGTATAATTTTTACGAAAATAGGCAATAAACACCCAAGGAGCAACGTATGGCCATGCAATAGAGTTTTTGGACCTTTAGGAGCGTCAAATGCTCTCTCTATTCATGGACGAACACAGAGGTTGCTCAAAGCTAAACCGAAAAGAAACGACAAACAAACAACCATGCATATGCAATGCAATACAAGAAAGTAAAGCTAGGTTGCTTGTCAAGTTTGATCCACGGTTAGGCTTCTTCACTCCTCCAAAGGAGGGTTATCGTAACCGTGTTAGCCAAGCCCTAAATGCATTGCGATAAGGTAAACATGACATATGATACAATGCAATGCAAGGGACAACACGCGCTCATTTTTTAAAGTTACTTGAATCAAGCACATTAAGTTCACTTCTTAGCCTACAAAAGGTAGCCTCGTCCAAAGGTTTAGTGAAGATATCCGCTAATTGATTTTCACTTCGTACACCTTCTAGTGATATATCATTTTTAGCAACGTGATCTCTTAGAAAGTGATGGCGGATATCAATGTGCTTGGTGCGAGAGTGTTGTACCGGATTATTAGCAATTTTAACGGCACTTTCATTGTCACATAAAAGTGGCACCTTTTCAAGAACAACTCCATAGTCTAGGAGGGTTTGTTTCATATATAAGATTTGTGCACAACAAGCCCCCGCGGCAATGTATTCCGCCTCGGCGGTGGACAAAGCCACACTATTTTGCTTTTTAGATGACCAAGATACTAGTGATCTCCCAAGCAAATGGCACCCTCCGGATGTGCTTTTTCTATCAATTTTGCAACCGGCATAATCCGAATCGGAATAGCCAACTAGTTGGAATCTAGCTCCTTTGGGATACCATAAACCAATACTTGAGGTGTGCTTAAGATATCTTAGGATTCTTTTTACGGCACTTAAGTGAGGTTCTTTAGGGCACGCTTGAAAGCGAGCACACATGCACACACTAAACATGATATCGGGCCTAGATGCGGTAAGGTACAACAAGCTACCAATCATAGAACGGTAGAGAGTTTGATCGACCGGTTTACCTCCCTCATCTAGGTCGAGATGTCCATTTGATGGCATTGGGGTCTTGATTGGCTTGCATTCTTCCATCTTGAATCTTTTGAGAAGATCCTTGGTATACTTTTCTTGAGAGATGAAAATCCCTTCTCTCATTTGCTTGACTTGAAAACCAAGGAAGAATGTGAGCTCACCAATCATTGACATCTCGAACTCCTTCGACATCAATTCACCAAATTCCTTGCAATAATCTTCATTTGTTGACCCGAAGATGATATCATCAACATATACTTGACAAATGAAGATCTCCCCATTAAGCTTCTTGGTGAATAGTGTGGTGTCGACCTTCCCAATGGTGAAGCCCTTCTCAATGAGGAAGTCCCGGAGGCGCTCATACCACGCTCTAGGGGCTTGCTTGAGCCCATATAGCGCCTTAGACAACCTATAAACATGATTAGGATATCTAGGGTCTTCAAACCCGGGAGGTTGATTGACATAGACTAGTTCATTAATAAAGCCATTTAAGAATGCACTTTTCACATCCATTTGATATAGTCTCATATCATGGTGTGATGCATATGCAAGAAGGATACGGATGGCTTCAAGTCTTGCAACGGGTGCAAAGGTCTCTCCAAAATCAAGGCCTTCAACTTGAGAGAACCCCTTTGCTACTAGTCTTGCCTTGTTCCTCACTACTATGCCTTGGTCATCTTGCTTGTTTCGAAACACCCACTTGGTTCCAATGACTCTTGCACCTTTAGGATGCTCTTCAAGTGTCCAAACTTGGTTGCGGGTGAAGTTGTTCAATTCTTCATGCATGGCATTCACCCAATCCGGATCTTGAAGAGCTTCTTCTACATTCTTAGGTTCAACACAAGAGACAAAAGAGTGATGTTCAACGAAAGAAGCTAGCTTTTGAGATCGAGTCATTACTCCCTTTGTAGGACTCCCTATGATGAGATCTTGTGGATGTGCTTGAAGTAGAGGTGAGTTCCTTCTATCAACCACTTGAGGAGGTGGATGGGGAGCATCAACATCTTGTGCTTGTGCCTCGGCTTGTTCATGAGAGACATAAGTATCTTCATTTTCAACTCTCTCATTCTTGTCATCATCTTGAGGCACACGTGATGAAGATGGTGGATCAATGATTTGCACATCGTCTTCATCATCTTTTGGCTTGATGTCTCCCACCGGCATGTTCTTCATGGCCTCCCTCAAGGGTTCATCACCTACATCATCACAATTCTCAATTGCTCCTTGGGAGCCGTTAGATTCATCAAATTCCACATCATATGTTTCTTCAACCAAACCGGTGGCATGGTTAAATACTCTATATGCTTTGGACTTTGATGAGTAACCAACAAGAAAACCAATATCACAACGTCTTTGAAACTTCCCTAGGTGTTGACGCTTCTTGTAGATGTAGCATTTGCAACCAAACACCCGGAAGAATGAGACGTCCGGCTTCTTCCCATTAAGCAACTCATAGGGGGTCTTGCCAAGAAACTTTTGGAGGAAGAGGCGGTTTGAAGCATAGCATGCGGTGTTGATTGCCTCGGCCCAAAACTTCTCCGGAGTGTTGTACTCATCTAGCATTGTTCTTGCAAGGGTGATCAAAGTCCGGTTCTTTCTCTCAACTACACCATTTTGTTGAGGAGTGTAGGTTGAAGAAACTTCATGCTTGATTCCAATTTCATCACAATAAGCTTCAATGTTGGTGTTGTCAAACTCTTTCCCATTGTCACTTCTAATCTTCTTTATCTTGACTTCGAATTCATTTTGAGCTCTCTTTGCAAACTTCTTGAAGCAACTTGCTACTTCGGATTTGTCATGAAGGAAGAAGGTCCATGTATACCTTGAGTAGTCATCCACTATCACAAGACAATAGAGATTACCACCCAAGCTCTTGTATGTTGTAGGCCCAAACAAATCCATATGAAGAAGTTCTAGCACTCTTGAGGTTGACATGAAAGCCTTGGTTGGATGAGTGTTTGCAACTTGTTTGCCCGCTTGACATGCACTACAAGGTTTGTCCTTTTCAAACTTCACATCCTTCAATCCTCTTACTAGTTCTTTCTTCAATAGCTTGTTGAGAGTGCTCATTCCAACATGTGCAAGCCTCCTATGCCAAAGCCAACCAAGTGAGGTCTTGGTGAACAAACATGTCATCAAATTTGCATCTTCGGAGGTGAAGTCAACAAGATAAAGATTGTTGTATCTAAAGCCTTTGAATATCACTTGCTTGTCATCTATCTTTGAAACTTCAACTTCATTTGGTGTGAACAAGCATTGGAAGCCAAGGTCACAAAGTTGCCCAACGGATAACAAGTTGAAACTCAATGAAGCAACATAGAGCACATTTGAGAGTGAGTGATCATTTGATATTGCAATCTTGCCTATACCCTTGACTTTGCTCTTTGAATTATCTCCAAATGTGATCTTCTCTTGACATATCCCATTCTCTTCAATGGAGGTGAACATACGAGGATTACCGGTCATATGTTGAGTGCAACCACTATCAATAACCCAATGAGATCCACCGGTCTTGTAGTTCACCTACACACAAGAGATCAAGCTTTTCGTTTAGGGACCCAAACTTGAGAGGGGCCCTTGACTTTCTCAACTAGTGACTTGGCAACCCATATTTTCTTTGGCCTATTCTTGTTTGGGGGACCCAAAAACATGACTTTCATCTTTCCATTTGAATCTTTTCTTAGCATGTAATGAGCATTGAATGCAAAGGGTCTAGCATGCTTGGGCAAGGGTTGTGGTGGTGGAGTTTTGCATTCATGAGCAAAGTGACCTTCTTGACCACACTCAACACATCTCTTTGGCTTGGGCTTTGATTTGCTTTGTTGTTGAGCTTTTGCTTTCTTCTCTTGATTTGCCAAGTATCCAATACCACTTCTATCCATCTTCATTACGGTGTTCATGAGGAGCTCACTTTGCAAATATTGGCCTCTTGTGAACTTGCTTAGGCCGGTCTTGAGATGCTCTTTTTCTTGCTTGAGCTTCTTGTTTTCTTCAATAAGTGACTCATTTGTTGGTTGCTTCTCAAGAGCCATCAAACCTTTAAGCTTCTTGTTCTCATTTGCAAGCTTCTCATTCTCGCACTTGAGCTTGGCATAATCATCATGGTTGCATGACTCAACCACACTCTTGCCTTTGCTACTAGAACCTTGCTCAATGCTTTCAATGATCAAATCATCACATGATGTAGCTATATCACACTTAACAACATTGTTAGTAGCATCATGTGTCTCAAGAGCAAGTTCATTAGCAACCACAAGACTATCATAGTTAATTTTTAATGTGGTGTACTTGTCTTTTAGAGAGCTATGTCTAGTGATGAGCTCATCATGCTTCCTCTCAAGTTTATCATGTTGATCTTTAAGCTCTTTATTAGAGGTTTTGAGCTCTTTGAGAGTGGAAGACATAACTTCATTTTGATCTCTAAGCTTATTCCTATCATCATGTGCACCTTTTAGTTTGGATGTGAGTGTTTCATTTTCATGTTGAAGCTCATCATTTTCATTTCTAGTCCTTCTTATGATTCTAGAATATTTGTTTAACAATTTTACCAATTCATCATAAGAAGGTGTATCATCATCACTATCACTATCATCATCATCATCACTATTACTATCATAGTTTTGTACCTTTCGTTCACCCTTGGCCATAAGGCATAGGTGAGTAGTGGACGATGATGGTGAAGAAGGCGGTGAAGGTGGTGACGAAGATATCGGTGAAGATGATGGCCCCATCACAAATGCGGCAACCTTCTCTCTCTCATCATCGCTCTCATCTTCGGAGGACTCACAAGATGATTCAATGTCGGTGAGCCAATCACCAACAATATAAGCCTTGCCTCCCTTCTTCTTCTTGTAGAATCCTTTTTTCTTGCCATCTTTCTTCTTGTATGGCTTATTTTTCTTCTTCTCTTCTTCTTCATCACTTGAATCATTTTTCTTGCCCTTGTTCTTGTTCTTGTACTTGTCTTTTGGTGGTCTAGGGCATCGATGAGCTAGGTGGCCAAGTTCACCACAATTGTAGCAATCCATCTCCGAGATTGGCTTCCTCTTGCTACTTGTGAAGAATTTCTTCTTCTCGCTATCGAACTTGATACCACTCTTGTTGAGCTTCTTTAGCATCTTGGTGGTCTTTCTCACCATGAGTGCAAGTGATTCATCATCAACATCACTTTCACTTGAGCTTTCTTGCACAATCATGGCTTGGCCCTTCTTCTTCTTATTGTCATGACTAGCTTTGAAGGCCAAGTCCTTCTTCTTGGAAGATGATGAACCTTCTTCCGGGGTGATGTGCATGTACATCTCATGTGCATTGATCTTTCCCAATACTTGAGTCGGTGTTGCGGCGGAGAGATCACTTTGGTGAAGTACGGTGACAATATGTCCATACTTCTCAACGGGAAGCACACTCAAGATCTTCCTTGCAACATCCGATTGGCTCATTTTAGTGAGCCCAAGAGCATTGAGGTCTTCTACAAGAACATTCAAGCGAGTGTACATGTCATTAGCACTTTCTTTGGGAAGCATCTCAAAGGAGTTAATTTTCTTTAAGGCTATGTGATAGCGTTCCTCACGCTCACTCTTAGTTCCCTCATGGAGAGCACAAAGATTTTCCCACAATTCATGAGCGTTCTTTGCATTACGCACGCGATTGAAGATATCTTTGCCTAAGCCCCGGTAGAGTGCATTTTTGGCCTTTGCATTCCACCGGTCGTACTTCTCCTCGTCACCACTTGGGTTAGCGGGATCCCTTATGGGGGGAAGCCCTTCGGTTGCGGCTCTAAGACACCCAACATCTATGGCTTCGAGGTACGCCTCCATACGAATTTTCCAATATGGAAAATCGTCTCCCTCAAAAGTGGGAGGTGGTCCTTCCCCATTAGACATCTTGCTCTAGGCGGTAAAGCCTAAAAATAGAGCAACACGGCTCCGAAACCAATTGAAAGGATCAAGATGCCCAAGAGGGGGGGTGAATTGGGCTTTTCTAAAAAATTAATTGCAAGAATTAAATCCTACAAGCCGGAATTCACCCCTAATGTCTACTAGTGTTCCTAGAGAGTCTACCGATACAAAGTTTTGCACCCTAGTTTCCAATCCTAGTCTAGCATGGCATATCTAGGAATGTAAATCAAGCAATGAAAGTATGTACGAGAAAGTAAATGCTTGAATGTAAAGGGGCAAGGAACACGGCGACGTTTTGCCGAGGTATCGGAGAGTCGCCACTCCCCACTAGTCCTCGTTGGAGCACCCGCGCAAGGGTGTAGCTCCCCCTTGATCCGCGCAAGGATCAAGTGCTCTCTACGGGTTGATTCTTCGACACTCCGTCGCGGCGAATCACCCAAAACCGCTCACAAGATGAGTTGGGTCATCCACAAGTTCCACCGGATGATCACCGAACTCCCAATCACCACCACGCCGTCTAGGTGATGGCGATCACCAAGAGTAACAAGCTAGAACTCTCACTTGACCACTACGAGCCCAAATGAGAAGGTGGATGCACACTTGCTACTCTCTCTAATCGCTAGTGAGGTGCTCTCAAGCTTCGATTCTCAAATCTCTATCCTCACTAGTGCTCTTGCACTACCTTGCACTTCAAAGGTGTTTATCAGCTGATCAAATGAGCAAGAGACCTCTAAAAGAGGTGGAGGGGTTGTATTTATACACCCCTCAGAGAAAACGAACCGTTACTTTCTGGCACGGGGTCACCGGACGCGCCGGTGCAACACACCGGACGCGCCGGTTCCCCGTAACGGTCAAAACGCGATTTCGAAATCGAAACACCGGACGCACCGGTCAGGTAGCACCGGACGCGTCCGACGTGCAAGGGTGCTTACTGGACTTACACCGGACGCGAGGCCGCGTCCGATGCCTGAAGACCGGACGCGTCCGGTCCTCTCTGGACCTTACTGGACTCGCACCGGACGCGCCGATCAAGTCCAGGTCGCGTCCGACGGGCGTTTTCTCTCGGTGACACGTGTCGGTCGTTGACCACCGCGTCCGGTCCTCGCGAGGACCGCGTCCGGTGGTCGAGGCCGAAACCTAGTCGCGGTAACGTATACACCGGACGCGTCCGGTGTTCCCGAAGACCGCGTCCGGTGCCTAGAAAACAGCCCGAAACGCGTCGCAACTTCAACCAAGTTGCTTCTAACTGAACCTTGAGCCAATCTAGGGTTGCCTAGCGCCAAGTTTAACAAGTGTGCACCACACCTAAAACATAGGACTTGCCTAGGTCAAGCTACCCATTCATGCCCCCCTTTATAGTACGGCCAAAAGAGAAAAACGAAGATCCTAACGACTATTCCGAATGTGTCTCAACACTTCGTCATCCGGAACTAACCGTCCTTAATCTTGACGTCACTCTTTTGAAAACCGAAACGATTTCCATCAAGGGACACGAAGCCACAGTGCTCAAAGCAGTTATCACCTCCATGACCTAACTTACCAATGTTTCTGCAAAACACACGTTAGTCATGGTAATAAAGTGTTGTCATTAATTACCGAAACCAAACCTTGGGGCCTAGATGCTTTCAGATGAGCACGGTCACCACGGCGGCCACCGTGTACTGTGCCGCGTCCAGGCACCGGAACGCCGAGGACGACGACGGCAAGACCTCGTACTTTGAAACAAATTACGCAATTGACCAATGATGAGTGATTAGCTTGTTGATTGGTGCTGACACGTACTTTGAAACAAATTTAAAATATCATTTTTCCTTTGTTTAGGTGTCTATTATGTGAGCCAGAAAGATAAGTAGAGCTATTTGTTCCATTTCAGCTTATATAAGGGCACGGATATGTTTTGTCACACCCCAAAATTTTTAATTTTGGGTTGTGCATAGAAAACACTAAATAAAATAAATGATTTCAATATTTGAATAAATTTATTAGATAAGTTAAGTTGCTGCTAATTTAAATATAAAAAAATTGTGGTTTTAAACTTTTTCATATTGATTTGATAATGTGGTGTTTGTGTGATGCTTGTCTTTGGTGTTGGTGAGTGCTATTATTTTCAAAATACCATAGGACGACGTTTGCTTCTCACCGGAAAACTTTTTGGTATTTTCTGGATTTAAAATTTCAATTTCCGTGAGCTTAATCTTTTTCCTTGATCTCTTCATCAATCTTTTCATGAGCTTCAAATACTTTATTTGGGTTCGTCTCATTCTAAAATATCTCTGAGAATTTTCCCTAAATTTTCGGAGCCTTCGAGGTATTTTTCGTGGCTTAAAATTCAATTCTGGACTTTTCTAGAATTATTTTATCCACGAAATTAATTAATTCCGAAAATAATAAAATATCTCAGATTTCCTCATGCCCAAAGGCCCATGTCTTTATTTACTAATGGACTTTTATAATTAATTAGGCCTATTAGTAAAGGTGGATGGTGCAACGTCAATTAGCACCATATCGCTAGTTGACATGGAGGTGGAGAGTTTTTCTCCCTATATATACGTACCTATCCCTTGGGTAAAAGCACACCAAAACTACCGTAGAGGAGCCCCTAGTTTGGGAAATCTCTCGTGTAGTAAATTAAATATTTCTCCTCCTTCTTTTGTCGCCCCCAGGCCGAGGCCCTTCGGATGGATGGAGGTAGAAGATGAAGTATTTGCGGTTCTGCCACTGGTTCGTAATATTTTTGTCGTTTCTTCGTTTTAATTTCGTTTTACTTCGTTTTAGTTGCGTTGGTTTCGTATAGTATTTCGTGATACTGTGTATGTAGCCTGCCCTATGAATACTGTTTAGCGCACCCGCCGTGGATACCAGGCCGCCGGTGAGCTTTGAAATTAACGGCCGCTAGTAATTAAAGTAGTTTTTTTAATTAATGTACATACATAACTAACGTAAATAGCCTGTGATTTATTTCCGGTGATCTATCAGGTGCAATAAAGGGCGGCACTTTTACTTTCTCGTTTGTTGCATGCATGCATTTGAAACATTGATTGACCGGTTGATGCTACATTAAAAACTACCGGGATTAGTGCAGGTCTGATAACACGTGTCATCCCACGAGGAAATTATTTGCTTAACAAAATGATACTGTTAGCAATAAAAATTAGTTTGACTGGTGACTCGGACACGTTGGTGATTACGTATATCGTGTCACCTAATTATGAATTTATTGATTTACGTGCAATATTTATTTAATGCATTTTTAATTAAAAGCAACCAGTGTAGTAACTCGTTCTTGTGATTTTGCAATCATGCCAACTAAAGCTACATGTTATCGGCATAGACGTGTTACATGCTAGTCATATATAAATTAAATATTAATTTAATTGACATGCAATTAGTTCTATGATTAAAAACAATCTAGGTTTATAAATCCGTTCTTGTTGCGATAGTTTCGTAGTGTCGCGCTCTATATAGTAGCGATAATTTTTGTGATGTCACTCAAGTATGAATTTATCTATTTAAATGCAACTTGATTAATATTTATTTAACAGCTTTCTAACTAAAAGCAATATAGGGGTATAATTTCGTTTTTGTTGCTTCGTGACTATGCTAGCGTAAGAGACGCATTAGCAACTTTGTTTACCATGTCACATTATTTGTTTACAAATTAAATTATGTTTATTTGATTAATGCTTATGTCATGCTCTTTTAAATTAGAAACGACTTAGGTTCATACATAGAACATTCTTAAATAAATATTGACTTGATTAATATTAACTTAAATGTTTCTTAATCATAATTAGTTTAGTTAAACATGAAGCATGTAGTTAATTTAACTAATATTTAGCTACTATCTTTTCAAATTAAAAGTAACTTTGATTTATAATTTGTCTTTTATAAATAATCAAATGCTATCATGATTAATAAGAACTTAAGTGTTTCTTAAATAGAACTTGTTTAGTTTATGTAAGAAACATATAATGATTCGATTAGCTGTTATCACCTTCTTTATGCTTTCTAATTTATAAATGTTTAAATGACTTAAACACTAAATAAATATTTATAAATAAAATATGAATAAGGTAAACTTCATCTTTTATAATTCAATGTAAATTGGTTAATTCAACTTAGGATAGTTCTCTAAAATGTCCATTACCTTGACAGCAGTAGCAAGTGTTTATGCACGTATCCCTTTTCATATTGCGAATTTTAAGTTGAACTTGCTTAATCCCTACGGCAATATTTATAAAACAAGATTGGTCTTAACTCAGCTTGAAATTAGAATATAATTTAAGTAATCTGAGTTAATAACTATCACGTGGTTTTTATTCAATTAAGAAAATTAAGCGTGTAATTGTTTCTTTTATAATATAAACTCTCGGTAGTCGTTTCTTTTCATTCGTAGTTTTGTTATCGGCGTTTCTTATGTTCTCGTGACCGTAGCTGGTAGTTCTCTTTTAGTACGTTGTTTTCTTTTGTGTGGTGTATTGTTCTTAGTTGTCCCTATTTGTTTGCTTGTATGCATGTTAGTGTGCTGGGTTGCTATGATCTACGAGTAGAAGAAAGACTATCTGTGAGCGTTGAAGATCCGAAGGTGATAACCAGAAGCAAAGTAGGAGAAGGTTTGAGCAATCATAAAAGGCAAGTATAGCATGGGATTATCCTTGTTGTCCTATTCACAATAAGCAAATAATATCATTATGCATATGTTTCCTTGTTAAGGATGACTTAGAGTTGATCTTATTCCTTGATACCTATTATACTGCATGGATTAGTATTGCTAGTGCTCAACATGAACTATGATCATGTAATTTGACTAATGGAATATGCAATAGACATTAAAAGATGATTTTATTACTGTTTAAGGGTACTAGAGCATGGGGTTACTTTGGTGCTCTTGTTACTCTCCATAAGGACTTATCTGTAAGCGAAAATCCGGGATTTACAGTACAACTGTGAGGGCTAAAATGGCTCTGGCTTTAGTCATATAGAAGGACCTTTTCTAGCTTATTAGAGGTATTCCTTTATGGCGTAAGAATGGCTTGACGAATCGGGTATAGTACGGCCTCTGTCCTCATGTGTATAGGCTGCGTGTTATTGTGCCATCAGGAAGGGGGGCTCTACATCTGTTTGCCGAGTGAAATCTAATGGCCCTAACTTGTTAGACGAACCTTCGAAAGACTTCATAGTGAACCCTGCCGACCTTCCTTGGTAGTGGGTCAAGAGGCTGATCACCTCGGGCGAAAGGGTAAATCACGACTCACAGTAAAAGTGTACAACCTCTGCAGAGTGTAAAACTGTTATAACAGCCGTGCTCACGGTCACGAGTGGCCTTGGACCCTTATGGAATAGTGGATCATTAATAATGAATATGTTTTTGCTATTCGTTAATCATTTCACATGGATCATATGTTTATTGATTATATTGAGACACTTTGATATCATTGATATACTGAATTAATGCTATATAAAAGCTACATGCTGATAAACCTATGTTATGCCTTTGAGCCTCATGAACCCCGTGTTATATTTGTTGAGTTCGACATGGACTCACTCTTGCTATTTCCTCACACTCTAGTGTGTAGTGAGGTGTTGCTTAGAAGAAGGATGAAAGTGTAGTGGAGTTTCCAGAAGTTTTTTAGAAGTGTTTGGCATATGGAACCCCCAATCAGCCGTCCCTGTGATGTTGGAGCCTGAAGAAAAGATTAATGACCGTTCTGCGACACTCTGATAGTTGTAAGTGTTAATATAGTATGTTTCCCGCTTTATATAAACATTGTTTTGATACTTTTTCATTCTGACATATGTGTGGACTTTCTGGGCACACATATGATTAGCCTGGTTTTGTTCTTTAGAAAACCGGGTGTGACAGAGTGGTATCAGAGCGGTGTTGACTGTAGGACGTATGCCAAGTAGCACTGAACAATTTCTAAAACTTATTTTATGATAAAACTATTTTGTCATCCCTTGACCCTTTGGTTTTGATTATTTCTTCTTCCTTGTCCTGTTATATCCCCTCCTTGATAGCTTCCTTTGAGCTATTATTTCTTACTCCCTTGGTTTTTGATTTGTGTTGTTTTTACCAAAAGTTTTCTGATCTTACCTTGTTCAAAAGTTTGATGGCCTTTCATCATCTCCAATGTGCCATTAGGATAACCACCATTGTTGAAAAAGCACGTGTAGTATTGATAATGTGATGTGTGCTTGTCTTGTTGGATGTGATGCCTGTGTGTTGTCCTTGTTCTCGTGCTTTGAAGGTGGCCCGAAAGGTTTCATCTTGAGAATTAGCTCAATCTATGTTAAAGTGGGGTAGTATCCTCTCTTGACCTACCTGACCTTCGATCAATCCTAATTCTTATAGTCTTTTCCATAAATCATCCATGCTTACTCTTGGTTTTTATGCTATCTTCTTTATCTTAACCCAAGGGAGGATCAACACATGAAGGACTCATCAATAGCAGCAAGCCTTAAAGAAAGTGTTGCCTTCAATGACATCGCCAGGTGGAATAAGATCTTTGTTAAGTGGGGTAGCATCCGCCACCATCACCAATCTCAAGTCATGAGACAGGAAGACCCAAAGACCAATCGCTATCATAATATCATCTTTTACTACTCCTTGCCTCTTAACTAGTCTCACCTTGCCATCAATCTTTACTTTTTCTTATCAACATTTGAAAACTTTTGACCCTTGTCCTTATATCTTATAAATCCTGATTCAAGGACCTACAAAGACTTGAAGATCAATTTATCCTTCCCACTGGTCTTCCCAAATGATGAAATGGAAAACTAGTCTTTACCTTTCTTCAACCAATGCTAGTCTGTCACTTTTTCGTGATGTCTCATAAAACTTGAATCCAGGAGTTTTGAGCACCTTAAGATATCTCTTTATCTCTTACGTTATCTCTTGCTAATCTCCACCCTTGTTTTTACACCTTATAAAGTGAAGACTCGATGATCAACCTTGATATATCTTTTCAATCTCCTTGATCTTCCTTTTCACTTATGCTGACCTTCAATCCTTTGATCTTCTTTCATTAACTTGAATCAATCTTAACGATCAATCCAATGTTCTTTTGTTATCCTTTGATAATCCTTGACGCTTATATCCGAACTTGTCAAAAAGTCTCGAAACAACCTTATTGGTCTGTTTTATCTTTCTCCCTAGTCTCTTCGAATCTCGGGACGAGATTCCTATTAAGTGGGGTAGAATTGTCACACCCCAAAATTTCTAATTTTGGGTTGTGCATAGAAAACACTAAATAAAATAAATGATTTCAATATTTGAATAAATTTATTAGATAAGTTAAGTTGCTGCTAATTTAAATATAAAAAAATTGTGGTTTTAAACTTTTTCATATTGATTTGATAATGTGGTGTTTTTGTGATGCTTGTCTTTGGTGTTGGTGAGTGCTATTATTTTCAAAATACCATAGGACGACGTTTGCTTCTCACCGGAAAACTTTTTGGTATTTTCTGGATTTAAAATTTCAATTTCCGTGAGCTTAATTTTTTTCCTTGATCTCTTCATCAATCTTTTCATGAGCTTCAAATACTTTATTTGGGTTCGTCTCATTCTAAAATATCTCTGAGAATTTTCCCTAAATTTTCGGAGCCTTCGAGGTATTTTTCGTGGCTTAAAATTCAATTCTGGACTTTTCTAGAATTATTTTATCCATGAAATTAATTAATTTCGAAAATAATAAAATATCTCAGATTTCCTCATGCCCAAAGGCCCATGTCTTTATTTACTAATGGGCTTTTATAATTAATTAGGCCTATTAGTAAAGGTGGATGGTGCAACGTCAATTAGCACCATATCGCTAGTTGACATGGAGGTGGAGAGTTTTTCTCCCTATATATACGTACCTATCCCTTGGGTAAAAGCACACCAAAACTACCGTAGAGGAGCCCCTAGTTTGGGAAATCTCTCGTGTAGTAAATTAAATATTTCTCCTCCTTCTTTTGTCGCTCCCAGGCCGAGGCCCTTCGGATGGATGGAGGTAGAAGATGAAGTATTTGCGGTTCTGCCACTGATTCGTAATATTTTTGTCGTTTCTTCGTTTTAATTTCGTTTTACTTCGTTTTAGTTGCGTTGGTTTCGTATAGTATTTCGTGATACTGTGTATGTAGCCTGCCCTATGAATACTGTTTAGCGCACCCGTCGTGGATACCAGGCCGCCGGTGAGCTTTGAAATTAACGGCCGCTAGTAATTAAAGTAGTTTTTTTAATTAATGTACATACATAACTAACGTAAATAGCCTGTGATTTATTTCCGGTGATCTGTCAGGTGCAATAAAGGGCGGCACTTTTACTTTCTCGTTTGTTGCATGCATGCATTTGAAACATTGATTGACCGGTTGATGCTACATTAAAAACTACCGGGATCAGTGCAGGTCTGACAACACGTGTCATCCTACGAGGAAATTATTTGCTTAACAAAATGATACTGTTAGCAATAAAAATTAGTTTGACTGGTGACTCGGACACGTCGGTGATTACGTATATCGTGTCACCTAATTATGAATTTATTGATTTACGTGCAATATTTATTTAATGCATTTTTAATTAAAAGCAACCAGTGTAGTAACTCGTTCTTGTGATTTTGCAATCATGCCAACTAAAGCTACATGTTATCGGCATAGACGTGTTACATGCTAGTCATATATAAATTAAATATTAATTTAATTGACATGCAATTAGTTCTATGATTAAAAACAATCTAGGTTTATAAATCCGTTCTTGTTGCGATAGTTTCGTAGCGTCGCGCTCTATATAGTAGCGATAATTTTTGTGATGTCACTCAAGTATGAATTTATCTATTTAAATGCAACTTGATTAATATTTATTTAACAGCTTTCTAACTAAAAGCAATATAGGGGTATAATTTCGTTCTTGTTGCTTCGTGACTATGCTAGCGTAAGAGACGCATTAGCAACTTTGTTTACCATGTCACATTATTTGTTTACAAATTAAATTATGTTTATTTGATTAATGCTTATGTCATGCTCTTTTAAATTAGAAACGACTTAGGTTCATACATAGAACATTCTTAAATAAATATTGACTTGATTAATATTAACTTAAATGTTTCTTAATCATAATTAGTTTAGTTAAACATGAAGCATGTAGTTAATTTAACTAATATTTAGCTACTATCTTTTCAAATTAAAAGTAACTTTGATTTATAATTTGTCTTTTATAAATAATCAAATGCTATCATGATTAATAAGAACTTAAGTGTTTCTTAAATAGAACTTGTTTAGTTTATGTAAGAAACATATAATGATTCGATTAGCTGTTATCACTTTCTTTATGCTTTCTAATTTATAAATGTTTAAATGACTTAAACACTAAATAAATATTTATAAATAAAATATGAATAAGGTAAACTTCATCTTTTATAATTCAATGTAAATTGGTTAATTCAACTTAGGATAGTTCTCTAAAATGTCCATTACCTTGACAGCAGTAGCAAGTGTTTATGCACGTATCCCTTTTCATATTGCGAATTTTAAGTTGAACTTGCTTAATCCCTACGGCAATATTTATAAAACAAGATTGGTCTTAACTCAGCTTGAAATTAGAATATAATTTAAGTAATCTTAGTTAATAACTATCACGTGGTTTTTATTCAATTAAGAAAATTAAGCGTGTAATTGTTTCTTTTATAATATAAACTCTCGGTAGTCGTTTCTTTTCATTCGTAGTTTTGTTATCGGCGTTTCTTATGTTCTCGTGACCGTAGCTGGTAGTTCTCTTTTAGTACGTTGTTTTCTTTTGTGTGGTGTATTGTTCTTAGTTGTCCCTATTTGTTTGCTTGTATGCATGTTAGTGTGCTGGGTTGCTATGATCTACGAGTAGAAGAAAGACTATCTGTGAGCGTTGAAGATCCGAAGGTGATAACCAAAAGCAAAGTAGGAGAAGGTTTGAGCAATCATAAAAGGCAAGTATAGCATGGGATTATCCTTGTTGTCCTATTCACAATAAGCAAATAATATCATTATGCATATGTTTTCTTGTTAAGGATGACTTAGAGTTGATCTTATTCCTTGATACCTATTATACTGCATGGATTAGTATTGCTAGTGCTCAACATGAACTATGATCATGTAATTTGACTAATGGAATATGCAATAGACATTAAAAGATGATTTTATTACTGTTTAAGGGTACTAGAGCATGGGGTTACTTTGGTGCTCTTGTTACTCTCCATAAGGACTTATCTGTAAGCGAAAATCCGGGATTTACAGTACAACTGTGAGGGCTAAAATGGCTCTGGCTTTAGTCATATAGAAGGACCTTTTCTAGCTTGTTAGAGGTATTCCTTTATGGCGTAAGAATGGCTTGACGAATCGGGTATAGTGCGGCCTCTGTCCTCATGTGTATAGGCTGCGTGTTATTGTGCCATCAGGAAGGGGGGCTCTACATCTGTTTGCCGAGTGAAATCTAATGGCCCTAACTTGTTAGACGAACCTTCGAAAGACTTCATAGTGAACCCTGCCGACCTTCCTTGGTAGTGGGTCAAGAGGCTGATCACCTCGGGCGAAAGGGTAAATCACGACTCACAGTGAAAGTGTACAACCTCTGCAGAGTGTAAAACTGTTATAACAGCCGTGCTCACGGTCACGAGTGGCCTTGGACCCTTATAGAATAGTGGATCATTAATAATGAATATGTTTTTGCTATTCGTTAATCATTTCACATGGATCATATGTTTATTGATTATATTGAGACACTTTGATATCATTGATATACTGAATTAATGCTATATAAAAGCTACATGCTGATAAACCTATGTTATGCCTTTGAGCCTCATGAACCCCGTGTTATATTTGTTGAGTTCGACATGGACTCACTCTTGCTATTTCCTCACACTCTAGTGTGTAGTGAGGTGTTGCTTAGAAGAAGGATGAAAGTGTAGTGGAGTTTCCAGAAGTTTTTCAGAAGTGTTTGGCATATGGAACCCCCAATCAGCCGTCCCTGTGATGTTGGAGCCTGAAGAAAAGATTAATGACCGTTCTGCGACACTCTGATAGTTGTAAGTGTTAATATAGTATGTTTCCCGCTTTATATAAACATTGTTTTGATACTTTTTCATTCTGACATATGTGTGGACTTTCTGGGCACATATATGATTAGCCTGGTTTTGTTCTTTAGAAAACCGGGTGTGACAGAGTGGTATCAGAGCGGTGTTGACTGTAGGACGTATGCCAAGTAGCACTGAACAATTTCTAAAACTTATTTTATGATAAAACTATTTTGTCATCCCTTGACCCTTTGGTTTTGATTATTTCTTCTTCCTTGTCCTGTTATATCCCCTCCTTGATAGCTTCCTTTGAGCTATTATTTCTTACTCCCTTGGTTTTTGATTTGTGTTGTTTTTACCAAAAGTTTTCTGATCTTACCTTGTTCAAAAGTTTGATGGCCTTTCATCATCTCCAATGTGCCATTAGGATGACCACCATTGTTGAAAAAGCACGTGTAGTATCGATAATGTGATGTGTGCTTGTCTTGTTGGATGTGATGCCTGTGTGTTGTCCTTGTTCTCGTGCTTTGAAGGTGGCCCGAAAGGTTTCATCTTGAGAATTAGCTCAATCTATGTTAAAGTGGGGTAGTATCCTCTCTTGACCTACCTGACCTTCGATCAATCCTAATTCTTATAGTCTTTTCCATAAATCATCCATGCTTACTCTTGGTTTTTATGCTATCTTCTTTATCTTAACCCAAGGGAGGATCAACACATGAAGGACTCATCAATAGCAGCAAGCCTTAAAGAAAGTGTTGCCTTCAATGACATCGCCAGGTGGAACAAGATCTTTGTTAAGTGGGGTAGCGTCCGCCACCATCACCAATCTCAAGTCAGACAGGAAGACCCAAAGACCAATCGCTATCATAATATCATCTTTTACTACTCCTTGCCTCTTAACTAGTCTCACCTTGCCATCAATCTTTACTTTTTCTTATCAACATTTGAAAACTTTTGACCCTTGTCCTTATATCTTATAAATCCTGATTCAAGGACCTACAAAGACTTGAAGATCAATTTATCCTTCCCACTGGTCTTCCCAAATGATGAAATGGAAAACTAGTCTTTACCTTTCTTCAACCAATGCTAGTCTGTCACTTTTTCGTGATGTCTCATAAAACTTGAATCCAGGAGTTTTGAGCACCTTAAGATATCTCTTTATCTCTTACGTTATCTCTTGCTAATCTCCACCCTTGTTTTTACACCTTATAAAGTGAAGACTCGATGATCAACCTTGATATATCTTTTCAATCTCCTTGATCTTCCTTTTCACTTATGCTGACCTTCAATCCTTTGATCTTCTTTCATTAACTTGAATCAATCTTAACGATCAATCCAATGTTCTTTTGTTATCCTTTGATAATCCTTGACGCTTATATCCGAACTTGTCAAAAAGTCTCGAAACAACCTTATTGGTCTGTTTTATCTTTCTCCCTAGTCTCTTCGAATCTCGGGACGAGATTCCTGTTAAGTGGGGTAGAATTGTCACACCCCAAAATTTCTAATTTTGGGTTGTGCATAGAAAACACTAAATAAAATAAACGATTTCAATATTTGAATAAATTTATTAGATAAGTTAAGTTGCTGCTAATTTAAATATAAAAAAATTGTGGTTTTAAACTTTTTCATATTGATTTGATAATGTGGTGTTTTTGTGATGCTTGTCTTTGGTGTTGGTGAGTGCTATTATTTTCAAAATACCATAGGACGACGTTTGCTTCTCACCGGAAAACTTTTTGGTATTTTCTGGATTTAAAATTTCAATTTCCGTGAGCTTAATCTTTTTCCTTGATCTCTTCATCAATCTTTTCATGAGCTTCAAATACTTTATTTAGGTTCGTCTCATTCTAAAATATCTCTGAGAATTTTCCCTAAATTTTCGGAGCCTTCGAGGTATTTTTCGTGGCTTAAAATTCAATTCTGGACTTTTCTAGAATTATTTTATCCATGAAATTAATTAATTCCGAAAATAATAAAATATCTCAGATTTCCTCATGCCCAAAGGCCCATGTCTTTATTTACTAATGGGCTTTTATAATTAATTAGGCCTATTAGTAAAGGTGGATGGTGCAACGTCAATTAGCACCATATCGCTAGTTGACATGGAGGTGGAGAGTTTTTCTCCCTATATATACGTACCTATCCCTTGGGTAAAAGCACACCAAAACTATCGTAGAGGAGCCCCTAGTTTAGAAAATCTCTCGTGTAGTAAATTAAATATTTCTCCTCCTTCTTTTGTCGCTCCCAGGCCGAGGCCCTTCGGATGGATGGAGGTAGAAGATGAAGTATTTGCGGTTCTGCCACTGATTCGTAATATTTTTGTCGTTTCTTCGTTTTAATTTCGTTTTACTTCATTTTAGTTGCGTTGGTTTCGTATAGTATTTCGTGATACTGTGTATGTAGCCTGCCCTATGAATACTGTTTAGCGCACCCGTCGTGGATACCAGGCCGCCGGTGAGCTTTGAAATTAACGGCCGCTAGTAATTAAAGTAGTTTTTTTAATTAATGTACATACATAACTAACGTAAATAGCCTGTGATTTATTTCCGGTGATCTATCAGGTGCAATAAAGGGCGGCACTTTTACTTTCTCGTTTGTTGCATGCATGCATTTGAAACATTGATTGACCGGTTGATGCTACATTAAAAACTACCGGGATCAGTGCAGGTCTGACAACACGTGTCATCCTACGAGGAAATTATTTGCTTAACAAAATGATACTGTTAGCAATAAAAATTAGTTTGACTGGTGACTCGGACACGTCGGTGATTACGTATATCGTGTCACCTAATTATGAATTTATTGATTTACGTGCAATATTTATTTAATGCATTTTTAATTAAAAGCAACCAGTGTAGTAACTCGTTCTTGTGATTTTGCAATCATGCCAACTAAAGCTACATGTTATCGGCATAGACGTGTTACATGCTAGTCATATATAAATTAAATATTAATTTAATTGACATGCAATTAGTTCTATGATTAAAAACAATCTAGGTTTATAAATCCGTTCTTGTTGCGATAGTTTCGTAGCGTCGCGCTCTATATAGTAGCGATAATTTTTGTGATGGCACTCAAGTATGAATTTATCTATTTAAATGCAACTTGATTAATATTTATTTAACAGCTTTCTAACTAAAAGCAATATAGGGGTATAATTTCGTTCTTGTTGCTTCGTGACTATGCTAGCGTAAGAGACGCATTAGCAACTTTGTTTACCATGTCACATTATTTGTTTACAAATTAAATTATGTTTATTTGATTAATGCTTATGTCATGCTCTTTTAAATTAGAAACGACTTAGGTTCATACATAGAACATTCTTAAATAAATATTGACTTGATTAATATTAACTTAAATGTTTCTTAATCATAATTAGTTTAGTTAAACATGAAGCATGTAGTTAATTTAACTAATATTTAGCTACTATCTTTTCAAATTAAAAGTAACTTTGATTTATAATTTGTCTTTTATAAATAATCAAATGCTATCATGATTAATAAGAACTTAAGTGTTTCTTAAATAGAACTTGTTTAGTTTATGTAAGAAACATATAATGATTCGATTAGCTGTTATCACCTTCTTTATGTTTTCTAATTTATAAATGTTTAAATGACTTAAACACTAAATAAATATTTATAAATAAAATATGAATAAGGTTAACTTTATCTTTTATAATTCAATGTAAATTGGTTAATTCAACTTAGGATAGTTCTCTAAAATGTCCATTACCTTGACAGCAGTAGCAAGTGTTTATGCACGTATCCCTTTTCATATTGCGAATTTTAAGTTGAACTTGCTTAATCCCTACGGCAATATTTATAAAACAAGATTGGTCTTAACTCAGCTTGAAATTAGAATATAATTTAAGTAATCTGAGTTAATAACTATCACGTGGTTTTTATTCAATTAAGAAAATTAAGCATGTAATTGTTTCTTTTATAATATAAACTCTCGGTAGTCGTTTCTTTTCATTCGTAGTTTTGTTATCGGCGTTTCTTATGTTCTCGTGACCGTAGCTGGTAGTTCTCTTTTAGTACGTTGTTTTCTTTTGTGTGGTGTATTGTTCTTAGTTGTCCCTATTTGTTTGCTTGTATGCATGTTAGTGTGCTGGGTTGCTATGATCTACGAGTAGAAGAAAGACTATCTGTGAGCGTTGAAGATCCGAAGGTGATAACCAGAAGCAAAGTAGGAGAAGGTTTGAGCAATCATAAAAGGCAAGTATAGCATGGGATTATCCTTGTTGTCCTATTCACAATAAGCAAATAATATCATTATGCATATGTTTCCTTGTTAATGATGACTTAGAGTTGATCTTATTCCTTGATACCTATTATACTGCATGGATTAGTATTGCTAGTGCTCAACATGAACTATGATCATATAATTTGACTAATGGAATATGCAATAGACATTAAAAGATGATTTTATTATTGTTTAAGGGTACTAGAGCATGGGGTTACTTTGGTGCTCTTGTTACTCTCCATAAGGACTTATCTGTAAGCGAAAATCCGGGATTTACAGTACAACTGTGAGGGCTAAAATGGCTCTGGCTTTAGTCATATAGAAGGACCTTTTCTAGCTTGTTAGAGGTATTCCTTTATGGCGTAAGAATGGCTTGACGAATCGGGTATAGTGCGGCCTCTGTCCTCATGTGTATAGGCTGCGTGTTATTGTGCCATCAGGAAGGGGGGCTCTACATCTGTTTGCCGAGTGAAATCTAATGGCCCTAACTTGTTAGACGAACCTTCGAAAGACTTCATAGTGAACCCTGCCGACCTTCCTTGGTAGTGGGTCAAGAGGCTGATCACCTCGGGCGAAAGGGTAAATCACGACTCACAGTGAAAGTGTACAACCTCTGCAGAGTGTAAAACTGTTATAACAACCGTGCTCACGGTCACGAGTGGCCTTGGACCCTTATGGAATAGTGGATCATTAATAATGAATATGTTTTTGCTATTCGTTAATCATTTCACATGGATCATATGTTTATTGATTATATTGAGACACTTTGATATCATTGATATACTGAATTAATGCTATATAAAAGCTACATGCTGATAAACCTATGTTATGCCTTTGAGCCTCATGAACCCCGTGTTATATTTGTTGAGTTCGATATGGACTCACTCTTGCTATTTCCTCACACTCTAGTGTGTAGTGAGGTGTTGCTTAGAAGAAGGATGAAAGTGTAGTGGAGTTTCCAGAAGTTTTTCAGAAGTGTTTGGCATATGGAACCCCCAGTCAGCCGTCCCTGTGATGTTGGAGCCTGAAGAAAAGATTAATGACCGTTCTGCGACACTCTGATAGTTGTAAGTGTTAATATAGTATGTTTCCCGCTTTATATAAACATTGTTTTGATACTTTTTCATTCTGACATATGTGTGGACTTCCTGGACACACATATGATTAGCCTGGTTTTGTTCTTTAGAAAACCGGGTGTGACATGTTTAAATCAGATTAGGCACTTTTTCACCGAGAACAGAATCGAAAATAGAAGTAGAAAACCTAACACCGAATTTATCCATTCTCTTTTCCAGAATGAACCGATCGGTTCCCTATTCTTAAAAACTGAGATTTTTTAAAACCAAATAAACCGAACCGAATTTTCGGTTTTAACCAAATGCCCACCATATTGAGATGTGCTAAATTGTCTCATTCGGTAAATTAATGGATCCAACTTTCAATAAAATGAAATTTCTGTAGAGGCCAAGGCCCCTCCAGGTTCGTCAAAGAAAAATTAATGGATCTAACTTAGAAATGAGTTAGGCACAGTTTAGATGCCAAAAATTTTGCCAAAATTTTTAGATTCCCCGTCACATCGAATCTTTGAACACATGCATGAAGCATTAAATATAGATAAAAAATAAAACTAATTACACAGTTTAGACGAAATGGACGAGACAAATCTTTTAAGCATAATTAGACCATGATTGGACAATATTTACCAAATAACAACGAAACTGCTACAGTAGCGTTTCGCCAAAAAATTTGCCAACTAAACAGCCCCTTAGGCCTTGTTCACTTCCCCATCCCAACCCAAAATATTTCCTCTTCCACCCATCACATCAAATCTTTCGACGCATGCATGGAGTATTAAATGTAGGTAAAAAAGATAACTAATCACATAGTTTGTCTGTAAATGTCGGGACGAATCTTTTGAGCCTAGTTAGTCCATAATTGGATAAATTTTGTCAAATAACAACGAAAGATGCTACAGTAACTTTTTAGCTACTTTTCGCGAAGTGAACACAGCATTGGAGTACACAGCCAAAGGAGCTGTCATATCAAACCCCATTCATTTGCATGGCATCTCACCTGACGAGTGTCGGTACATTCAAACCGCGCGCCAGCAGCTCTCAACAAGTCGTCGTCGTCGTCCTGGTCGTCCCGCGTGGCCAATGAGCACGTTTGAGAGGCGTCTTGTTATTGATGGCACGCACTACAAAGAAATTAGCAACAAACAATGCTTATGTTCAGTACGTAAACCTAACGAACGTGTTCCAATAAGTGTACTCCGTATGTACTGTCAGTTCCCATTGAGCCACAGCCGGCTGCCCGGCTGTACTACTGGTAGATGCCGATTCGGTTGGCCGGAATCGACACTGCACGCTACAGTGTTCTTATCGGAACATTGTAGCGTGTTTTGTTTTTAGTGTAAAAGATTGTTTAAAAATTGATTAATTAGACTTAAAATGTTCGTTTCGCAAAGTACAATAAAACTGTGCAATTAGTTTTTGATTTAATCTACATTTAGTACTTCATGTATTTATCGGCATTTTGATGTGACGAGGAATCTCCTTTTTGCATAGTAAAATTTGAGGGGAGAATTTAGGATCTAAACAAGACGTCTTTCACAAGAGAGATAGGATTGTCTCCATGAGTGAAGTGTGGGTTATTGCTAGCTCTAGCTGGAGCCCTAAGAACAGGCACGAAGAACAGGCTCTGTTTAGATGCTTTAAAGTTCTAAAAATTTTACAAGATTTTCCGTCATATCGAATCTTTGGACGCATGTATGGAGCATTAAATGTAGGTAAAAAATAACTAATTACACAGTTTGGTTGTAAATCACGAGACAAATCTTTCGAACCTAATTAGTCTATAATTAGACATTAATTATCAAATAAAAACAAAAGAGTTATTATGCTTCTAAAAAAATTTACACCCTCGTCTAAACACAGCCGTATTTGCCGGGATTCTTGTGGTGGCCAGAGCATGAATGGGCTGTTGGGCACCAATCCGTACGGTTTTTCTGATGTCATCTCGGACACACGTCACTTGCTTTCAATGATGTGACGTATGTACTCGCTCTGTTCTATAATAAATACACTTCTACAGTTTAAATTTTTTCTCAAAATAAGTGCACTTCTAAATATAAGAGCAGGTATAATAATAGCCTTATAGCCAAGCTAATGCTGATGTGGAAAAGAGAAGGAATGAGAGAGATGAGAGTTTGACTCCCATGGAAGCACCAAGCTAGGCACATAAGCATATGCATTAGTGAACCCAAGTAGAAGTGTTACGAGGAGTAATAGGAGAGAGAAACTTTTGAAAGATAAATAGGAGATACTTATTATATAACTTGGCTCTTCCAACTTAACTTATAGCCGAGCAACTTGGCTCTATTATTGATCATGCTCTAAAACAAATTAACTTGTATTTTTCTATTTTTTTCTCTTCTCGAGGTGTAATGATTACACTTTTATAGGGATATGTATGTAATTTCTCACTGACTTTGATCTTTTCACCTCAACTCTATAAGTACACTTATTTAAAAATGGAGGGATTATATCGTGCTACTACCGTGTCCTCGTTTCTTACACCACCGTACCTTGTATAACTAATAAAA
This sequence comes from Saccharum hybrid cultivar R570, assembly GCA_038087645.1. Classification (NCBI taxonomy): domain Eukaryota; kingdom Viridiplantae; phylum Streptophyta; class Magnoliopsida; order Poales; family Poaceae; genus Saccharum; species Saccharum hybrid cultivar. Next base: position 1,534,562 of record JAQSUU010000262.1, on the reverse strand, counting down.
AGGACTAACCCAGAGACCTAACCAGAACAGAACATCTCAGAAGGACCGCTTGTGGGGGGGGGGGGGGGGGGGGGGGGGGGGGGGGGCGGCGGCCTGGTAGACCTTGCAAAGAGGTATGTTGGAAACTTCTTCGGTTCCTTTCTTTCCAAACGTTTCTACCAAAAATAAATCATTTATACCATCAAATTCTCTCCGATCTTCTTTGTATTAGTGATGGAGTATGTATATATTGTGCTAGTACTAGCATGTCTCCAGGCACTACTAAAAAAACAAACAATAAAATGGTCATCTTGATGACTTGGAGATTCGATCCAACACGAATAAACATGATCCCTAAACACTTCACACTGAGCCACGCAGTCGGCTGTAATATTTCAAGATTGTCTCTCCGCCACAGTCATTCATTTTAATTAAAGAGATCTCAATATTGCGTGGGAGTGAATGCATGCACTAATCTGATCTATTTGGTTGAGTCAGGATGATACATTTTTTGAGGGAAAAAAATAGACACACTTTTCTTATTTCCATGTCATTTTCAAGGCTACCTATTGGACACGTTAGCTACTCGTCCACAATGGCGGATCCAGGATTGAGATAGGGGGGCTAAATAAGAAAGATGTTGATTTGCAATTAAGATGTAATGGTAATTTAATGCTTATACTACAGTAAGCGCTACAGTCAGGGACGAAGCCAGAAAAAAAATTAGGGGGGGCTAAACAAAAGTGCTACAGTGACTTAGCTCTACTTTAATCCCTCGTAATAGAAAAAGTATAATAGCTTGAAGTAGTCTTATATTTAAAACATCAATTAACAATGAAATTCACAAAATACATCTAAAAAATAAATGTCTTAGCCCACCCTACCTTATACATCTGCGTTTAAAATTGGAAGAAGAGCACTAGAAGTTCCACTAGCTTAGCAGCAGTAGGGGGGGCTGGAGCCCCCCCAGCCCCCCCGCTGGCTTCGTCCATGGCTACAGTGATCTAGTGGAGAAATCACCCTCACGGGGGGTGGGGGTGGTGGGGGGGGGGGCTGGATCCGCCAATGCTCGTCCATACTCCAAAAGGAGAATGTTAACTCAAGATTGAAATGGATATATCGTATGTTAGAGAGCGCAGCAATATAATAAAGCTCTTTGTCAAAGATAGGTGGCCATTTTCTGATATGCTTAATTAGTTGCTACTTGAGTTGTGTTTTTGGAGCTTTTTGAGGTGTTGCTTCTGTAAACCAGAGGCTACCTTTGTAGATGGGTTAAATGCGTAACTTATGCAAAGGCTGGAATAAACTTCATTTTCTAGAAAAACACCAACCGTGTGCCTTAGCCATCAATATTTTTACTCGTACTATATTTTATACACTACTATATGTATGTATCGTTTATATAGACGATATATAATAGGTAGGGATAGAGATAGATTTGATGGTGGCTTGGCCCAAGCTGAGGTTGACACGGCCTGAAGAAATGACATAGGAGGAAAAAGTAAAGAGAAATGGGCCAGGCCCAACGATGAGGAAGATTTAGGCCCTGTGTCCATCAGCCCATCCATGTTGTGTACTGTGTACATGTCAAACATTCATCTGGACTCTGGAGGTGTACCATCAACTACAGAACACAATAATAATGCACGCAAGTCGACGACCAGCAAGTCTTCTGCCTCTCTCTGCTGTGCTTTTGCTGCTGGGACCTCTCTACTGTACATAGTATACGTATGCATGCCATTTATTTTCGCCCCAGCTGCCTCTATGGCGCATGCAATAACACCGTCGTCCTTCCTCAGAAACATGGTAGTACGTACTTGATTCCAGCTACCGACAAGCTAGTGCATGCAAGCCGATAAACAGGGAGTCCTTAAGGGCTGGTTTGGTTCATGTCTTTAGGCCCTGATTAGATGCTTCAAAATTCTAAAAATTTTATAAGATTTCTCGTCACATCGAATCTTTAGACGCATGCATGAAGCATTAAATATAGGTAAAAAAATAACTAATTACACAGTTTGGTTGTAAATCATGAGACAAATCTTTCGAACATAATTAGCACATGATTGAACACTAATTGTCAAATAAAAACAAAAGAGTTATTGTGCTTCCAAAAATTTTATACCACCATCTAAACACAGCCATAGGAAATTAGACGCCTAAGTACTAGCTACCAACCAAACAGGCTATTATGCAGGCAGGCAGAAGTGCAAGGTAAGGGGGTGTTTGGTTGGAGGAGTTAAAGTTTAATAAATATTGTAGCACTTTCGTCTTATTTGACAAAAAGTTTCCAATCTTAGACTAATTAGGCTTAATAGATTCGTCTCGTAAATTACTCATAATCTGTGCTGACATGCATGCAATTAGTCTACATTTAGTACTCCATTCATTTGAGAAAACATTGATGTGATGGGAGTTAAACTTTAACTCATGCAAACCAAACAGGCCCTAAATTGGACCTTGTGTTTGTATTGCGTCAGGTAGAAGTGCAAGGTAAATAAGGAAACTGTGAAGATGATGAGCGCAACCGTAATTTTTTTGATATATGCACTATATTGTCAACAAGTGCGCATGGCTTAGCCCCCCCCCCCTTTGAAACACTAGAAATTGTCATGTTTTCTACTCCATCCGTTCTAAATTATAAGTCACTTTGACTTTTTTTAGTTCATCTATTTTGCTATGTATCTTGACATATTTATTATATCTAGATACATAGCAAAATAGATATACCAAAATATTAGTCAAAACGAGTTATAATTTGGAATTGAGGGAGTACATTTTTCAGTGAAATAGATTGGTCATTCATATGAAATAATTATTGTACGGTTTCTATGAAATTATTGCTTTCCAAAGGGTCCCTTAATAATTTTGTAAGACACCATGTATATTGTTAAAATGATCTAAGGATGAGAAATTTATTTATGCATTAATTTTGAGCTAGCTCTAATCAAAACCGTTTATATTTGTTCTCACATTTCTTTATTTTCTAACGCACTGCACAAATATATACTCCACACCACTCACAAAAAAGGTACTCTATATCATTGTAATGAACTTGTTTACAAATTCATTAACTACTCCTTTTCATCAATTAATAGTTTCCCCCTTTGCTTAACGCTTTCATGTTAATTTCTTGAACATAATTTTAGTTGAACCATTAACTTGACCAATGTCATCTTTGGTTCCAGCCCGTTTGCCCTTATTTAAGAATCCAGTTATATATTTCCATTCCACTTTTCAGTCTTGCATACTACAATGGATTGCCATTCTATTGCACACTGTCCTTGGTGTTGAGAACAGAGCTAGTGCCCAAGAAATTGAAGCAATCCATCATAGAACGCCACCGGAGCAAGCACGATGATGCAACTGAATTCAACCATGTTGGCTTCAGGAATACCCGCCACCGGAGTGATCACGATGAATTCACATGGTTCCGACACTCTCTTGTGCGTTTTGAAATAGAATTTCCATTGCCTTAAAATACGTATTACACAAGGTCCACTAGCAGAACATACTCCATTTTGTGCATAGACCATAGAGGCCTGCACGAGATGCATGGAAACCAACCTAGGATTCCTACCGGCCAGCAGCACTCAGCAGGCGGCGCTGCGGAATCCTATCCTCCCGCCGCCGACGTCATGGAGCACCTGGATCGTCTGCTGCTGCACGTTGCCGAGGATCGACGGCGAGCTGTCGTCGTCGTTGGACGCGAAGGCGAGGCAGCCGTTGAGCAGGATCCCCGACCGGTCCATCTCCACGACGGCGTTCCCGTCGAACACCAGCGCGATCCTCGGCAGCCTGGGGTAGCGGACGCCGGTGAGGTCGTAGCAGGTGTCCAGCTCCTCCTGCGGCGGCGCCACGCGGTACCTCATCCTGTTCCTGAACGCCGCGCGAAGCGCCCCGTACGCCGTCACCGGCAGCCGGGTGATGATGGTGCGGGAGTCCATCACCGTGCCGGCGGCGAACACCTCGGGGGGCACGTTCAGCGCCTTCCCGTCGACGGTGATGGCCACCAGCAGCGCGCGGTACAGCGTCGCCGCTGCCCCCCGCTCCTTCAGCATGGGCGTCGTCACGAACCTGTAGGACGCTCCGATCGGCACGCCGATCTGGAAGAAGCCCTTGGTGATCTCCGTCGGCGGGTGGCAGTAGGAGAAGGCGTCGCCGTAGGTGGACGACGTCTGGGCCATCAGCGACTGCACGCCGCGGCCGAGCGCCATGATCCCGTCCGCCAGGTTCTCGAAGCTGCCCTGCTCGTTCTGGCTGCAGCCGAACCGGAAGCCGTGGACGGGGTTGGCGGAGTTGATGGTGAGCACGTCGGAGCTGTACGTCCCCGACGTGGTGAACGAGTCGCCGGTGACGATGTATTGGCACTGCCCGTTGGCGTTGCAGCCGTTGGCGTAGCGGCCTAGCTGCTTGCACTCGGAGGAGCTGCAGGGGAAGGCGGAGTAGGTGCTCGACCTGGTTGGGTCGTAGTCGTTGCACTGCACGAAGGTGCAGGGCACGCACCGCATCCAGGGCACGTCGCCGGCCGTGTCCAGCACCACCGTCACCGGTGGGCTTGAGCTGCCGTCGGTGACCGCCGGATGAATGCTGCTACTAGGCTGATATATAATGTACAGGAATTAATGCATGACAGAAATCACTGAAAAACAAAGACCAAATTACCAGTTCGAACGTACCTCGGAGCTCGTCTGTGACGTGCCAACCTCGACGGAAATGGCGGCCTGGTGGTGGAGCTGGGTTTCCTCGACAGACACCGGTTCCTTGAAGGAGCCCTTGCTTGCGCGGGCACCGCGGGAGCTGGACACCCTTCTATGGATGTGGTGCACGCGGAGCCGGTCCTGCCGGAGCACGTCGGCCAGTGACGGCTTGGTCCTCGCCGCCGCCGCAGCAGCCTTGAACGACGGCGAGCACGGGCCGAGAGGACGAAACAGCGGCACCCAGCTGTGGTTGTGGGGCGGCATCACTGTCATTGTGTGCCAAACAATGTTAATTTACACTTGATGACTTTAGACAGTCGTCATATGCACCGCTTGGACGATGAACGTACCCCTGTGTCCGGAGCAACTGGCATGCGGTTCCAGCAAGCTCACGTCCAGGACAGCGAGCTCAAGTTCTTCATCAGCTGCACGGGAAGTTTGAGAAGAACCCAACAAGAGTAACAATATTGGCAAAACAACCATGGCTGTGTATCTTGCTAAATCTGCGCTTACTATTACTGCATCCTGTTACCACGCTACCATGTGGTTTCCTGGCAACGTATATATAGGCCAATGGCCACGAAAAGGAAAGATGCGGTGCCCTGCTCTCCTTGCTAAGCAGATTCGCTAAGACTTGTGAAGTCTTAGTTTTTTTAAACTTACTGCACTACTTACAAAATGCTCCGCAAACATATAAACATCACAACTTTTTTTTCTTTTCTGGAATAACCATTTTCATTCCTCAATTATGAGGTGATGCTCAATTTCGTCTCTAAACTATTAAAGTGGTTGTTTCGGTCATAAAGTTTACTTTGGAGTTCAGCTTCATCCTAAACTATCAAATCAAAGTAGCCATTTCAATCCTCAAATTTTACTTTTGGAAACATTCATCCATAACTATATATATATCAAAGTGGTCATTTAATTTCAGTCCTAAAACTTTTCTTTTGGGTTAATTCTTACTCCTTATTCTACAAGGCACATCACGTTTTCATGTCATCTCTATCATCATCACTCCTCATCTACATGGTACGCCACATTTACTTAGCTCCTGGCTTGACAAGGTCCGCAGTCCTCTCGCTCAAGGGTGACTATCCACCTCCGCTTGGTGGTGGTAAGGAGCTAAGAGCCCATTTGGCATGGCTCCCAGGGCTCCGGCTATGACACTGTTCATGTACTGTAGCACGGAGCCGGAGGAGCTGCAAAACGTGGCTCCTCTTCTTAGTTCATTTTCTGCATCAAAATCCGAAACGGCATCATGCTACCACGCTACCATGTGGTTTCCTGGCAACGTATATATAGGCCAATGGCCACGCAAAGGAGCATAGCAAAAAAGATGCGGTGCCATGCTCTCCTTGCTAAGCAGGTTCACTAAAACTTGTGAAGTCTTTTCATTGTTGGTAAACTTATTGCACTACTTACAAAATACTCCGCAAACATATAAACAACACAATTTTTTTTCCTAGAATAACTATTTTCATCCCTCAGTTATCAGGTGATGCCCAATTTCATCCCTAAACTACTAAAGTGGTCGTTTTGGCCATAAAGTTTACTTTTGAGTTCAGCTTCATCGTAAACTATCAAAGTGGCCATTCAATCCTCAAATTTTACCCTTGGACTCATTCATTCTGTTTATTTGATGTTTTCTGTTTCTTTGTGTAATTGTGTCTCGATTTTTTTTCGATGTTTTGTGAGCATAAGTGCTTGGTGGTGTGTTGTACGGCTTTGTATATCCCTGCAGGGGTGTATAGCGGCCGGAGCCTTGTTCCATTATTTAAAATAAATAAATCAAAGTGGCCATTTCAGTCTTGAAACATTTGGTTTGGGTTAATTCTTACTCATCCTACAAGGCACATCACGTTTTCATGTCTTATCACTGATCCTACAAGGCACATCACGTTTTCATGTCTTATCGCTGAATCTGAACATATTTGGGTTCTCGGTGGGGTGAGTGCATGATGTGCATGGGATGTGAAAGAGTTTGATGAGGTGGCAGCACGAGAAGCTAGAGAAATCTGGTAGTGTGGTTCTCCTGTTTAGGCATAGAAGATAAAAGATACTTGTTATTATATTCTCTATTCCAATAAGCCCACGATGTTTTTCGCCATTAGCACGGTCTCCAATACACAATTTTGACCATCATATTATTTTTTTACATTTCCATTTGACAAAACTGTATTGTTGATGAAAATATATTTCCTGTTGCCAATCTTAACATATGAGTTCCATCTAGTTAATTTATTTATTTTTTTCCATTGGTCAAAGCAAGTTTTGATATGTATGAAATGTCAAGTTTCTATAGGCATGTACAAATATTCATGGATTTTCTAATAAACTTGCTAACATTAGCTGTCTGAGTGTTGATAATAGATGATTTAGGGGTCATTATGTACTGTAGATTAGCAATATATCTATTGTCTCTATGTGAATTATTCGCGTTGGGCTGTTAGTTGCTAAAAGTATTTATAGCCTCGGACCATTTGTCGGTATTTATAGCCTCTAAAAACTGACTGGGCCATACGCCCCTAAAAACCACCTGCATCCATCCTTAAAAAAGTCTTCTTATAGTAACGTGAGCACATTTTGTAACGTTGTTATGAACGAAGTAAATACACCTACTTCACCGACTAAATTCGAGCCGAGTTCGAAAAGTTTTACGGTTTTCTTCGAAGCACCCGCTTTCAAGTAGGAGCGCTATGTTTGTTTAAGATAAGATGTGATATAGTACGTACTTTAAACCAAACTAGGAAGCGAGACAAGACAGGAAATACTCAGTTTTTTAGATAAAGGAAATACTCCATATAGGAAAGAAAAAGTCCACTTTTTCTCTCTCAACTTTTGCGAAAGTCCATTTTTCCTCTCTGAACTTCAAAACCGGACAAACCACCTCCCTCAACTTTTAAAACTGTGCGTTTTACCTCCCTGACCCGGTTATAAGCGGTTTCGAAAGCGGTTTTGTCTTTTTCTTTTTTATTTATTTCGGCTGAATCTTTGAAAAATCATAGTAAAACACAGAAAAAACCATAAAATAGAAAATCTAATTTTGTTGGACTCCACATGAGTAGATCTACACAGTGAACATATAATATGGTATGTTTAGTACAAAGTTTTTGTTGAAGATTTTGATCTATTCTTTTCTGTAGTTAATTGGAATAATTCATAACTGCAGTTTCTATGGTTCAATTGTGATAAAATTTTTATGGTGACCTAATTATTATATGTTTGAACTGTAGTAAAAATTTCATACTCATTAGATAATAATCCGCTTATTGGGCTCTGATGCCCAGCCTGATCGGGATGGGCCTGCAGGCCGGCCGGGCGGGGGAGGCCCTCCTGCCTGATCGGGATGCGCCTTTCTTGATCAGTGATGGGCCTCCAAATCTTGCAATCTGCCGAGGCTCGAGAGAGAGAGAGAGGTGCATCGAGCAGACGATTCTTCCGCGTATGACATGGGCTGCACGTCTACAGCAGATTGATTTTCCTTTGGGCCGGTTTTAACGTTTTCTGCTGGTTCAATAAGAAAGCATTGCAATACGAAAGTAATTTGGACGTGTTGTTTTGTCATGGTTGCCATATATGATTTCATGAATTAATATATGCAAGCTGTGCCATATTAGGGGTATGTCAAATTTTTGGCATACATGCTATTAAAAATGGGACTTGTTAAAATTCATGTGCCTCAAATTTTAGATTTTTCAGGCGACAATTATTGCATATATTTCATGCTAAAATTACAGTTTTTGTTCTTCGCAATTTATGTAGATACAATCTGCAATTTTTTTGTTCCATGAATAAAAACCTCATTAGACAAAATCATAAATCTGACAAGATCCGATCTTTGTTGGCACAAAGACAATTAACAATTTACAATTATTTCTATTATAAGACAAGGACAAAAATTTAATATTTTATAACATACAAATGATTAACAAATCATCACAAACTTTACAACAGATAATCCGTACCGGCCGGCCGCCTAGTACGTTCATACGTATCTGTGTGTTCTCATAGACTCATACACCTGCCGTCGTTTCCTTATCTGAACTGCTGGGTGCGTGTGCCGTGCATGCATACCTGTAACCTGTGAACTGTGATCCAGAATCCAGAATACGCTTGCTGCCTCGCTGGGGACGGACGGACGGTGGCGCATGGAGCACATGTGAAACCGTCGCCTGAATCCCAATCGTTTTCTCAGGCATCTGAAGCGTAGGAATCGTGTTTAAAAATTTGCCAAATTTTATTAAATTCGAGTCAAATTTGAAATGAATGTAAATTGGGTCAATTTTTTGTTGTCAAAATAATGTCTATTTGATTCCTAAACAGAGGAAAATCAGAAAGAACTACATGAACAAAGTAGCAATTAATTTCATAAATGAATTGACACCATGACGGGAGACTGGAGAGTAGTGCCTGCCATCCCAAATGTCAGAGTCGTGGCGTGTAAGGCCCGGTTTAGTTCCTTTTTTTTTTTTTTTTTGCCTTCACCCATCACATCGAGTGTTTGGACACATGTATGGAGTACTAAACATAGACGAAAAAACTAATTGCACAGTTTTCGGAAAAATCGCGAGACGAATCTTTTAAGCCTAATTAATCCAAAAAAAGCCTTAATTGCTACACGGGACGAAAAAAACTAATTTCACAGTTCTCGGAGAAATGGCGAGACGAATCTTTAAGCCTAATTAGTCTATGAAAAGCCTTAATTGCTACAGTAACCAACCTGTACTAATGGTAGATTAATTAATATCATTAGATTCGTCTCGCTGCCTGACGGGTTTTGTAATTTATTTTTTATTACTATCCGAAAACCCGTTTCGACATTCTTCCAACACATTCGATGTGACACCTAATTTTTTTTTCACGAACTAAACGCAGCCTAACATGCTCCTACCGTCCTACGCGAACAAAGCACGTGTCCGACTAGGCACTTGTTCTAACGGCCAGCTAATTGAACTAAACAAGCTATCATGCCTAGAATTAAATCTCCTATCTCCTACAACTAAAAAGAAAAAAAGTAAGACAATCTACTGGTGCGACGATTGTTTGGGGTCGCTCTGCCTCCCCGTGCGATCGCCTGCCCGCAATCGATGTAAGGCCTTGTTTAGATGCCACCCAAATTTCAAATTTTTACACTCTCTCTCCATCACATCGAATCTTTAGACACATGCATGGAACATTAAATATAGATTAAAAAATAACTAATTGCACAGTTTGGTTTTAAATCACGAGGCGAATCTTTTGAGCCAAATTAGTCCATGATTAGACACTAATTGCCAAATACAAACGAAAGTGCTACAGTAGCCAAATTCTAAAATTTTTTTTGCATCTAAACACCCCCTAAGAAGGAAAGTCGTGGAAGTCACGCAAACGACGTCACCTCAGTAGAAAACTCACGGACCATGCGCGACAGGCGACCCACCCCTCAGGCCTCGGCACACTATCCTCGCCCAGTCGCCCAACACCTTACCTCCCTCAATCCCTAGTTGCAACCCTCTTCTCACCTTGTTTTTCGTGATGATAGTGGTGCGCGCGGCCCACTCCTTCGGTCGGCGGCGACGCACACGGCCCCCCTCCCAACTGGCAGCGCTCCGCTCCATCCCTCCACCGCCACGACCTCCCCGTTCCCATCTCCCTGCTTCGTGTGCGCCCATCGCTCACCTCGCCGTTCCACCAGGCCCTGCCACACCGTCGCCCACACCAAGGCCCCCGACCTCGCCCTCCCTGTCTCCCTGCTCCACCAGTCCCGGGCCCCCGCCACACGTGCGTCGGGCGAGGTGGAGCCGTGGAGGCTGGACAAGGATGACGAGGTGGACGACGACGCCACCAATCGCCCAGCCACTGTCGACACTACCGGCCTCGGTCACGGGCCCCCGCGAGGCTTGACCCTGGCTTGCCGCCTGGCCACCGCGGGCGCTGGTCCCGCCGGCCCCGGCCGCTGCACAGGTGCTCTCTCTCTCTCTCTCCCTCTCTATCTCTCTCGCTGGATCCGGTGCCTCCATATCTATCCGTCGGATCCAGTGCCTCCATTGCCGAATCCGTTCATCCTCTCGTCAGCAGCAGCTCGGCACAACCGACCACCTGCTTCATCCAACCACGACCTTGGAACAGAAGTGGTGCAGCTCGATTGCTCCTGCACTCTTGTTCGTACGCGTGAGGTATCCGCGTATGCCATATGAGCTTCTATGCAGATTTGATAACTGCTAAGCATGCCGTTGTTGCAGGTTTGGATGGTGATTATACAATATTAGATGTGCAGGTTAGTGCCTTGTCCATTCTAAAAATTCCAACCTTGCATTCTCAATGTTTCATGCTAAATAGGAAGAGTGAGTTACAACCCTTTTCTAGGCATGAATTACAGGAACAGACTCAAATGTGCTCAATCTATACATGCTAACTATTGAAGCTACAAGAACATCCCCTTCCTTGTATATGTCTATTGGTAGGTCATTCTCTTCATTGCTTTCTAGCACTGGTTTAAATGGAGAACATTGATGTATTTGCTTATCACCCAAAAAATGATCGATTCTTATGCATTGACTAACTGTAGGTGTATAGGTGCTTTGTTGTAGGTCAGCATAGTCATCAGCATGCTATGGTGGTGAGCTCGTTTCTAATGTGTGAGGGGGGTAGCAGGACTGACTGACAGAGTTGGAAGTATGTGGAGCAGATAGCTGGACCAAGGTATATAGTTTAGCAGGAGAAATTCCCAAATTCTTACTACTTTACAGTTACTATCATTATGTGCCAGAAAGCTATAAAAGGAAGGGCGTTTGCAGCTTTAGTCAGGTGAGGTAGCAGCAAGAGTTCCCAATAAGCTTTAATCTGCTTATTACAGCTATAGGAATCAAAGATTAAAACTTATAGGAATCAGATTTGAAGCCATAGGATGGCAAAATAGCTGTAAACTTCAGCTATTCCTATATCTTTGAGTTTGATTCATGGAATTACGGTATGTGTTCCCCTGTGCCTTTGTGGGGTTTGATTCGACTGTGTTTTGGGCCTCCAGTCCTAATGGTAACTTTTTTGTAAAAAATGATGACCTTACCGATTTAAGGTTGTAGATTGTTGGCTTTGGTGTTTGCTGCGTGGTTGTCACCTCCCATAGCCATGCAAGGACAGAAAATGGAGAGGCAGAATTTTTGGAACTTCCTGGTCACTTATCTTTCACTCTATTTAAATTAGATAGTGATCCTTAAGCTTAATTAAACATTTAAACTTGCTAGGAGTGTAGTGTAGGATATTAATACCACATTTTTAGTATATTCACACTACCATGTAGTCTGAACACATATCTTGTGTTTTTACGGATTGCTTAGTGATATTAGGAAAGAGCGATTTATTTACTGAAGTATACCATCTTCGAATGGGTAAGCTCTCACTGATGGACATGTATACCTTTTCTCACAGGCTTATTGTTCTAAAAACTTGGGAAGATAATGCTAATATCATGGACCTATGTACACATAGCGTAAAAGCAAAGTGATATGCAATACTGTGTTAGCCTTGTTTTTTTTCATTGGAGCACCAATCCTATGTAGAAAGCTGAAACTTTTATTTTTAAGGTTCTCAGTCTATTATGTAAAAGCAGTGCACAACAAATCATAGGTCTGGTAACCTGCATGATTTCTATTTCTACATAGGTACTTACTAATGTCAGATTACTATAAATATGGTATGTTCATGGTTTATTGATGCCTTGAGCATGTTCTTTTTGTTACTGCATTGCTAGATTGAAGTTCGAGAGCATATTTTGATGCCTTGAGCATGTTTTTTTTGTTACTGCATTGCTAGATTGAAGGTTCCCATATTTGTATGATTTTATCAGCTCCTTATTTTGATACCTTCTCTGGTGCTCTCATCTGTCAAGTTATTAGCAGTGTCATGTCAAATGTTTTCGTATCAACCAGTGCAGTTTTTATTGTAGTTGCTGGCTTGCTGCCAAATAAAAAGCATTATCTTATATTGTTGTCTTGCAACAATGGACAAGGATTAGCTTTAGTATTCTTCCTACGTGAACAAAGGAAATCCAAAGTCTAATTATTTTATAGAATCATATATGAAGTTTATTTCATAAATATTTCCTACCAGCCAATAAAATTACTAAATTGTTCTATATTATATAACACTATAATTGATGCATGTACCCTGCGGTGAGAGGACCAGCTCCCCTAGCACACACCATGTGTTTGTCATACTTCAACATTTCAGACATCCTATTTGACCTGTTCAATATTCTGTTGCAGTACCTTTGCAGTAGGTCATGACAAATTAGTGAATTACCTAATTAGACAACTGGCTCCGCTCTATATATTTATTTCAGTTCTATTACTGAATTCCTATGATGTTTATTTCAGTTTTATGTATGTTACTAAAATGGCTCTCATTCTAGACTAAAGTGACTATGGTTACACAAGCATGAGCTTTTTTTAGTTCTGCACCTTGGTTTAGTGACCCTCCAAAAGTTGTCTTCAAAGAGAAAAAAGTTGTTTTTAGTCTACCTGCAGAGCATTAGAGGTGATAGGAAAATATATGTTTTAGTCCATAAATATCCATGGTGAGGGTTACATAGATGTGCATTGATCCTTGCTGCTGTGATCTGCTCTTTTGGTGCTTCTACATTAGTTCTCTATTGTGAGAAATCTTCGGGAAAAAAAGCAATGGCATACTTTTCTTTTGCCATTTATTTCCTCTCTTTCTGGATGATCAGTAATAACTCTCCAGCTAGAAAATCCATTGAATGCAACATGTAGCAGGTGCCGCGCTGCTCGCCATTTCTGTCGATTGCTAAGAAAGGCAGCTTTACCTTGCGCCTATATCGGTAGTGTCCTGTACCAAATGCCAATCCATTTGGACACTGCAGAGACCAGATGGATGCTTACAGGCAGACAGTGCTCATCTCTATGGAATTTCAATCCTCATATTCCTGAAGGCCTACACTTCTAGCCCGAGCTTCGCTCCTGCGGCTATCACCAGTTTGGCTAGCTCAGACAGAAAACTGCCCTATATATGTTTTTTTTATAGCTAATGACTATGAGATGGCCACTTTTGCATGTGATATCTGAAGAACGGTGTTTGTATATGTAACCACTACGCACAGCCTATATTACATTACATATTGAAAAATGCAGGCAATGATTTCGACCACTGCTTGCTGCTATTTTAAGTACTGATTTGAATCAAATGTATCTTTCTTCTCGACATGGTGATGTGCCCAATATAGTCATTTAGAATGTTTAGTTTGCTTTAAAAGATATGTATATCTTGTGTAATTTATTTTGAATGCTTAGAATCTAATAATTTAGAATACTTAGTTTGTTTTAAAATATCTACAGTGCCAGCCTGCACGCAAGGGCGCGCGCCATCCAGAAACTATGCCTCCTTGGTGTTCTGTCTGTTTCATCTAAAATTATGTACTATCTTAACATCTAACGTCCCGGTGTGGACCACCTCGTGTCAAATTATAGTACTATTTGGACACTCTCTATGTCTCATGTAATATATATGTAGTGTTTGAACACCGTGCAACTGTTTTAGAAATCTAGCTTTCTACTGCCGTACTCATATTGTTGGCCTGATTTTCATTCTTCATAAACATTATTCTATTTTTCAGATAGAATTGAGGCCATGACTCGCGCGCATGGGCATGCGCAACACTACAGTAAAATAAATTTTCACTATTTGATCACAATCACGTGGCCAAAACTCGTTGGAACAGGGTAAAAATATCTACTCCTCTCGACTTTCATCTCTATCTATCGTGCGATCCATGTGTTTTTATTACAAAAGTTTAGCTGTTCCGTAGCAACGCACGGGCACGCTACCTAGTAAAGACTAATTACGAAACTAAATGTACAGATGAATTTTTGAAGCCTAATTAGTCCATGATTTGACAATGTGGTGCTACCGTAAACATATGCTAATGACGGATTAATTAGGTTTAATAAATTTGTCTTGCAGATTACTGGGGACTTATGTAATTTGTTTTATTATTACTATCCAAACACTCTCACGTGACATCCTCGTGTGACACCTTGAACTTTAGCCCCTGGATTTAAACACCCCTTTATTCGACGCAAAATACATAAACTACTTGCAAATACATTTTGAAATATAATGCCGAATGCCAATTCGGTAGTTATTGGTAGCACAAAGCTAGCGGGCCTTCATGGTACGCCGCCGGCAGCCTGCCTGCACTGCAGCACGTAGCTGAGCTCGATCAGCACGCGCCGCGGCGGAAGCCCACGGACCTGCCGCCGACGTCGTAGAGCACCTCGATGGTCTGCTGCTGCACGTTGCCGATGATCCCCGGAGCGCGGTCGTCGCCGTTGGGCGCGAAGGCGAGGCAGTCGTCGAGCAGGATCCCCGAGGGGTCCAGCTCCACGGCGGCGTTCCGGTCGAACACCAGCGCGACCCTCGGCACCCTGACGACCATGACGCCGGTGAAGTCGTAGCAGGTGTCGAGGCTCCCTTTAGGCGGCGCCAGGCGGTATGCGCCCATCCTGCTCCGGAACGCGGCGCGCAGCGCCTGGTACGCCGTCGGCGGCAGGCGCGTGATGGCCGTGCGGGAGTCCATCACGGAGCCGGCGGCGAAGACTGTCGCCGGCACGTTGAGGCGCTGCCCCGCGACGGTGATGCCGCGGAGGAGGACCCGGTACAGCGTGGGCGCCTGGGTGAACCTCAGCATCGGCGTCGCCACGAACGTCCTCGTCCTGGAAGACGGCGGCTTGCCGAGGACGAAGAACCCGGCGTCGCTGGGCGTCGGCGGGACGCAGTACGAGAAGGCGTTGCCGTGGGTGGCCGCCGTCTGGGACACCAGCGACTCCGGGCCGCCGCCGAGCGACATGGTCCCGGATGAGCTGGTGCTGGCCTGGCTCAGGCCTTGTTCGGCCTGGCTGCAGCCGAACTGGAAGCTGCGGACGGCGGTGGTGCGGGTGATGGTGAGCAGGTCGGAGCTGTACGTGCGCAGCGTCGACGACCCGTCGGGGTAGGTGACGCGGTACTGGCACTGTCCGTTGATGCAGCCGTTGCCGTAGGGGCCGAGACGCGCGCACGCCGGCGAGCCGCACGGGAAGGGGGCGTAGGTGGGCGACCTGGTTGGGTCGAAGAATCTGCTGCCGCCCGTCGGCGGCGGGTGGCATTGCACCCACGGCACGTCGCTGGCGGTGTCCACCATCATCGTCTGCACCGTCCCCGGCATGCTCCGCCTCCTCCTGCCGCCGCCGCCGGTGGCCATCGTATCAATCCTAGACTGCAGGAAAAAGGAGATGGATCGATCGATCTCGCGCTTACTTAATAATTAGACAGAAAAGAAAACTGAATAATCTTGGTGACAAAGAAAAAAATAGTTTCGTTCGTAGTACCGTGGAAATGCTACTCGCTGAGCCGACGTTGACGTCGACTACCACTACCGGAATCCACTTCTTTGCCGAGCGCCGGAGGCTTTGCCGAGCGTTTTTTTTCGGGCGCTCGGCAAAGAAGGCTTTGCCGAGAGCCAAATAAAAAACACTCGGCAAAGCCTCTGCACTCGGCAAAGAAGCCTTTGCCGAGCGTCCGATAAACGGCTCTCGGCAAAGAAGTTTCTTTGCCGAGAGCCAAAAAAAACACTCGGCAAAGAAACTTCTTTGCCGAGAGCCAAAAAAAAAAGCACTCGGCAAAGGCTTTTTGCCGAGTGACAAAGTAAAACACTCGGCAAAGCAATTTTTCAAACCACATTTTGGTGCCCTAAACGAATTCAAATAAAAAAGTTTTCAACTACAAAGTTTCATAACTTTTCATGATCTACAAACTTTATATTGGTCATTTCTTTATTCGACAAAGTAATAATTACGTTGTTCACAAAATCTATATGTCTCTCATGTAGTTCCATGAAACTACAAGAGAGATATATAAGATTTGTGAACAATGTTAGCACCACAATTTCGGATGGAAAAACTTTCTAAATGAAGTTTGTAGATCTCGAAAGGTATTGAAACATTGTAGTTGACCACTTTTTAATTTGAATTTATCTTGTCATGGAAAACTACGTTTGAAATTCAAAATTTTAAAATTTTAAAATTTGAATTTTTCAAAAGACCTCGGATGGAAAAACTTCCTAAATGAAATTTGTAGATCTCGAAAAGTTATGAAACATTGTAGTTGACCACTTTTTCATTTGAATTCATCTTGTCATGCAAAACTACGTTTGAAATTCAAAATTTTAAAATTTGAATTTTTCAAAAGACCTCGGATGGAAAAACTTTCTATATGAAAAATGTAGTGCTCGAAAAGTTATGAAACTTTGTGGTTGACAACTTTTTGATTTGAATTCGTTTAGGGGCTCAAACAATCAATTTTCAATTGGTTTAGTATAATATTTGAGTAATTGAAATGGCATATAGACGCATGTGAGTGTGTAGTGCAGGTGGCAGAGGAGGTATCGCGTGAGGGAGAGGTCACGAGTTCGAATCCCACCGACCGCGTAGCCGCGAATTTTGCGCGAAAAATGCCGGGCGCTGGCCAGTGGGCCCCCTCCCCCGATTGAAAAAAAAATTTCCAGGTTTTTTTTCGCATTTTTTTATTTCGCGCTTTGCCGAGCGTCGGGCTCTCGGCAAAGAAGCCTTTGCCGATCGGATTTTTGCCGAGGGCGCTTTGCCGAGAGCTGCGCTCGGCAAAGGCTTTGCCGAGGGTCTTAGAGGCTTTGCCGAGAGCCTGGGGCCCTCGGCAAAGCAGCCGGCTCCGGTTGTGTACGGGCCCGTGTTCCATAGCGGTTGTGGTGCTTTTCGCTGGGCGCTTCTTGACCTTCTCATCGTCTGCGGCATTGTCGTCATCACCAGCAGACAGCAGCGTCATCTGGATGTTTTGCACGCGGAGCTCGTCCTGCCGTAGCAGCTCGGCCAATGACGGCCCCTTGCGGCGGTGCGACGACGGCGGCGAGCAGGGGCCATGGGAGAGACTCAATCGTAGCCACGTGGCGTTCTGGTGACCATGAGGTGGAGACACTGCAACAACCAACATCATTCAGTTCGTTCAGTAGTATCACTAGCTTCAGATCAATTTTTTCAGCTGTGCGTGCGTGTTTTCGATGGGATCGTGCACGTACCCCTGTGTCCGGTGCAAGCAGCTTTGGGCTTCAGCGAGCTGATCGCCACAAAGGTGTACTCGTGTTCCGCGTCTACTGCTGCACGGACGACAGGGACACTCGTAGTAGGAGAAGAAGAACAGGACAAGCTGTGGCTGAGCACAAGGAACAGAAGCAAGACGACAGCATCCGCCATGGCTAGCCGTGCCAAGTAAGATCAGGGT
Organism: Saccharum hybrid cultivar R570; assembly: GCA_038087645.1. NCBI lineage: Eukaryota > Viridiplantae > Streptophyta > Magnoliopsida > Poales > Poaceae > Saccharum > Saccharum hybrid cultivar. The sequence continues at coordinate 1,516,605 of JAQSUU010000262.1, read as the reverse complement.
ATGTGTCGTGCAGTGTATCTTGCTCTCTAAGTGTCTCTAGATACTTCACTGGCTAGCGGTGCAACTCGGACACTCGGTTATATAGGCAAGGAAAGTGAGGCCACACATGTACACAGATCGAACCACCACCACGCACACACGGATGTTGAGTAGGTAGCAGCTTCACCATGATCGAATGAATAATAATGTGGACACGTTTAGTTCGGTTGTGCTTGGTTGAGGGTCCGAGTGGGTTGAGATGAGTCAAACCTATTTTTCTAGAGTGTTTGTGTTTCAGGACTAGAGGGTTGGGTTCATCCTGAACGAAATAAAATCGTCTCATTGCATGAAGGCAACTTACGTACAGGATAAAATCTTTAATTTGATTTCCATGCCAATTACTTCTGACTGTATTAGAGCATCTCCGAGAGTACCATATTTCTCTTCTCAATCCTTAGTTTTAGCAAGATGAGAAAAAATTTCTCTCCGACAACTCCTAATTCGTGCTCATAAAATTTATGCACTTGGGAAATCCTCCCCCGTCGTGCGTAACTTTGCGCGTAGTTGCGGTCGCACGGATACTGCTTTCCCATGCCTATCGGTCGGTCAATCTAAAGGTGGAAGGGTGTGGGAAAGAATAAGGAGTAGGAAATGATTCTCGATGTAAATGTACGAGAGAGAAAGAATATATAAATGTGGTTACGATAATCTAGAAATAGTATAGGATTCCTGATGTAAAATTGTCTTCTATATTTTAGGAGTGAATTATTGAAAATTCTTGGAGATGACCTTTTTTTCTCCCAATATATTTTTAGGAGTTGCAAAACTAAATGTTTTTTGGAGAGAGAAATAGGATACTCAATGCAAAACCTTAATTTTAAGAGAAAAAGTTGTGTTCTAGATACCCACATCCACAACGAGATGCCTATATAGGCTATATACACTACTGGATTCAGGTTCTTTGCCGAGTGCCCACTCGGCAAAGGCTATATTGCACTCGGCAAAGCCTTTGCCGAGTGCGGCACTCGGCAAAGCACACACGGCAAAAAATTGATCGGCAAAGCACTCTTTGTCGAGTGTATTTTATCGGGCACTCGGCAAAAGCTTTGCCGAGTGCCCCGAGGGCACTCGGCAAAGAAAAGCGACCGTCACGGCGCCGGTCCCGTTGACGGTCACTTTGCCGAGTGTCAACCCTGCGGCACTCGGCAAAGATTTTTTTAATTTTTTTTAATTTTTTTTTGCCGAGCGCCAATCCTCCAGACGCTCGACAAAGATTTTTTATTATTTTAAAAAAATTTTTTGCCGAGCGCCAACCCGGAAGGCACTCGGCAAAGAGCTTTTTTTTAATTTTCTTTGCCGAGTGCCACCCCTCTAGGCACTCGGCAAAGATTTTTTATTTTTTTTAAAAAACTCTTTGCCGAGTGCCAACACGGCAGGCACTCGGCAAAGTTTATTTTTTTTTAAAATTTCTTTGCAAAGCTGGAAAATCTGTTTTCTGGTCGCCCATTTTGCCAGCTTTGCCGAGTGTTGTGACCATTGCGCTCGGCAAATGGGTACATTGCCGAGTGCAACACTCGGCAAAATGACCCAAAACGACAATTTTTTTTGCATTCCATCATGACAAATACATTCATACAAACATATATCACATATATATCTCATCCATCACATATATATCTCATCCATCGCATATATATCTCATCCATCCGCACATCCATCCGCCCATATCACATCCATCACAATATATAATAATAAGTGCTCAAGTCCATCCAAATAAGTTTATAAGTCCATCAAAGTCCACAAGTGCATCACAAGTATATCACAAGTCCATCACCAAGTGAACAACAAATGTAAAAAATACAACATTCACTCATCTCGGCCACTGCGACTGTGGTGAAGGCCCAGATGCATCATTCGTAGGTGCATGAGGTGGATTATTTGAACCACCGTCAGATGGAGACTGCACAAAGGAGAAAAGATTACATGTGAGACAAGATTATTTTGATAGCTAATCTAGGACGATAGAGGCCATACAAGCAAAGCACAAGCGAAAGTAAAAAACTTTGATACTCACAGGAGTAGCTGCAGCTGCAGGACGCGGAGGCGGAGGTGGAACCAACAGCCCAGGTGGCAGAGACAAGCCCATACGTTGCCCAAGCCCTTGTAGGAAATCCGTAATGTCCATCAGCCTAGCGCCTGGGCTAGCCGCTCGGCCCGCTCGGCCTCCAACTGGGCCCCCAGCTCCTGACGTTCCTTCATTTCTTGTTCTAGCCGGGCCTGGATTATTTCACTCCAATGTTTCAGTAATGCAAAGCTAATTAAGGTGTGTAAAGATCAATGTATGATGAGTAAAACAGGAATAACCTCGAGTGCGTCGACCCAGTGTTGTGCCGCGGTCGGCCGTGTGCGAATGGCCGGGCTCTCGCTCGTGCTCCGTGCTCGGATCTGGGAGAGGGAGGGAGTAGAGGCCGTGTCGATGACACCGTCGCCAAGCCAGAACCATCCATGCTTCTTGCCTTGCCCCGCCCTCATGACGGCCTCTCCATCAAAGTCCTAGGTGCTCAGATCATGGTCTGCCCCATGGAGTGACCTCGCCACCTTAGTGTACTCACTGATGCGGGAGTGGACGCTCGGGTTCGTGTATGCCTCGGGCGGGTCCTCCAGGTTGAAGGAGACATCAGACGTCGCCTTACCCTTGTGGGCCATATACCATGTCTGGAAGTCCGAGCAAGCCTGGCCACTATGTGATGTCGACTGCGAGAAAGACAGCACGATGATTAGAAATCAGACAGAACTAAGTGTGACAATAGATAAATCAATTCACGTACCCATGCTTGTTTATATCCGGCGAGGTTGCGGCTGCCTTGATGGTGTGCTGGACCTTACATCAGTAAACGACGGTCCCGGGCATCCCTATGCGTCTTGAGGTACTCCTCCGTGAACCACCTATCCACCATCATCGCCTAGCACTCGGGATACGCTTGGCACCACCAGGGAATCACCTACATGTCATCAAGTATTGGACATATAAGAAGATCAAATTAAACCAACTTAATCTCAAATCGAATCAATATTGATGTTCTTCATTTACCCCAAGGTACTGCTCCCGGGTCAGCTGCATCTCTCTTGCGTCTTTCTTGGTTTTCCTCTCTCCAAGCTTCGACCCGTAGTAGGTTACGATGACCTGGATGCGCGCCTCGTGATGCATGTCGGTGACGAGTTTTTTACAAGCTTTGGTAGTCGCCTGCTCCACCCTGGCCTCAAATCCCTCCTCGCATATGTAATAAGTCTGCATACAAAAGCGATGTATCGATTCATTATTTCAAGAAAAGTCCAATGAATGCGACGTATTGAGCAATGTTGTGCAAGAGAGACTTACCCAAAACTCTGCCTTCACCCGCGCCGCCTTATTGGGGTACTCCGCATCAGAGGCGACGACGTAGTGGTCAAACAAGTAGGCCGGCTCCATCTTCGATGCGTACGTGACAATGCCGGGGAAGTGCTGCCTGCACAGAAGACCCAGGATGCCGTTGACTAGCCGTGCGCTACCACCCGACACAACCACCCAGTTCCTGCACAAGTAATTAAGAAAAAATATTAGTTTTTTTCATCATATCATATGAAGTAGTGGTGATAACATATACAGTTACTTACTTTTGTCCTTCGGGGCGAATCACTGGGCGTTGGTGAGGAAGCAGAACCTGTGGGAGGCTCGCGGGACCTCGCAAGTAGACACTCGAAGAGGAGTTAGAGGAAGCGGAACCCGTGCCTGCCGCCTCCCCCCTCCTCCTCCTCCACCTCCTCCTCCTCCTCCTCCGTCTGCCGAACCAACTCCTCGTTTGACTCATCCACGGGCGCCACCTCCTCCTGCGGCTGGCGGTCCTCCTCACGTGGCGTGGGAGGAGACGGCCCCTTCCTGCGGCTAGCGGTCCTCCTCCTCCTGTTCGATCCCTCTGCCGCCCCCTCCGCCCCTCCTGCGACCGGCGTGGTCTTTGGTAAATCGAGTTCACAGACCTATGACGGTCGCCCACCATCTTTGTTCAATCACCTGCAATAAAAAAGAAAAACAATACGTAATTAGAAATAGGTGCAAAAATAAACAAAACATAATTACAAAAAACATAGTATTACATGTATTAGAAATATATGCAAAAATGAACAAAACATAATTACAAAAAACATAATATTACATGTATTAGAAATAATCTTCATGATTGAAATTAGCTGGATCATAGGTCTTGTCATCACTATCAACATTGTCCAACTCATCAACACTATCCGAAGGAGGAATGTTGTCTTCATTGTCATTGCCGAAATGTAATCGCTCAAGCATTTGTATGTCCTTCATATTTCGCACCTCGTCTCCAGCGTCCTCGTCATCATCCCTTTCATTATCTACTTCCATTCCTATCTCTTCGGTTAAGTCTATGTCAAACCTCCCTTGTAGCCCCTCTTCTTGATAGAACTCTCCATCATATGTGTTTGGGTTGAAGTTGTAATCTTCATCGTTTGGGACAGGTAGTTTACCGTGTGGCGATACCTTGTGCACAATAGACCAACCCTTAAGATGATCGGTGTCTTTGCACGCGTATGACGTATAATAAACCTGGACGACCTGTTGAGCCACAATGTAGACATCTTTTCCTGGATAGACGGAATCCTGTCGAATCTCAACTAGCCCAAGCTTAGGGGTCCATCTCGTTACACCAGGATGAAACCAGTGGCATTTGAATATGACAGGAGTAAGAGGTTTGGAACCATAAAATGATAGTTCGTAGATTTTTTCAATTCTTCCATAATAATTGAGTCCATCAGTGTCGGGTGTAACAACTCCGCTGTTTGTGGTTTGTCGATTGGGCCGACTCTGCTCGTAGCTTGCTGTGTGAAAACAATATCCATTCACATCATAATCGGTAAATGACTTGACCCTAACGGCACAGCCATTTGCAACCTGTCTTAACTCATCACTTATAGGCGCATCAGTTTGGGCTTTCTGTTTGAACCAACAAATGAAATCGAGGCTCCCTGGTCCCGCACCCCGTGAAAGAAGGGTATAATTTTCTTGTGGGGTAGGTTGCCTTGATCCATGCCAGGATTGACGAAGAAATTCCCTATACCAACGAGAAACAAGGGGGTTGGACGACGAAACAAGGACATACAGCGAAATAAAACAAGTTCGTTTAGAACTTACCGAATGAATGGTTGCACCTCGACAAGGTTGGTCAACACATATAGCATGATACTGCGCCACTCTTCATTTTTGAATTGCTTAGTGGTCGATCCACTTGCGCTTCCAAGTTGCCCTTGGAAAAGGCTGAGGTTCGATTCATTTTCGCCAGCATTGTAACGAGGGGGTGGATTATGAACGTTAGGAAGTTTCTCATTGTAGTATTTCTCTGTGAAGTTCGACACCTCCTCTAGAATGTATGCCTCTGCAATAGAAGCCTCAATTCTGGCTTTATTTCTACATTTTTTGCGAAGAGTCTTCAGACATCTCTCGATTGGATAGCACCAACGGTTCTGCACGGGCCCCCCCATCCGTGCCTCATACGGGAGGTGCACAATCAAATGCTGCATCGACAAGAAGCAGGCGGGTGGAAAGATCTTCTCTAACTTACAGAGCAACACGAGTGCCGCTTTTTCCAAGTCATCAATGACGGTCCGAGAGAGCTCCTTGGCACAAAGCTAGCAGAATAAGTAGTTCAACTCTGCCAGCACTTGCCAGACATGCTCCGGGACATAGCCTTGAACCATCGCCAGAAGAAGCCGCTCAATCCATATGTGGTAGTCATGACTCTTCATCCCGTTGACTCGTAGAGTGCCTAAGTTAACTCCCCTCTTTAGATTCGCTGCATACCCATCAGGGAACATTAGCTTCTTGATCCATTCAAGTACTTCCCTCCTTTGGTCCTTTTTCAAGACGAAATCAGCCTTAGGCCTTCTCCAGGTCTTGCCATGACTAGGAGGTTGCATCTCTTGATTTGGTCTATCGCACAACGTTGCCAGGTCTACTCTAGCCTTTGGGTTGTCCTTAGACTTTTCAGTGTCCATGAGTGTTTCCCAAAGTGCCTCGGCGACATTCTTTTCAGTGTGCATTACATCAATGTTATGTGATAGAAGAAGGTCATCGAAATAGGGGAGCCTTGTCATGCCCGAGATATGAGTCCACATATGCTGCTCACCATATCCCACAAAACCACCTTCTTCATTGGGCACGAGAGCACCTATCTGAGCATGAACCTCGGCACCATTCATCATCCGCGGTGCAGGGTTTGTCACTTTGACGCCTTTCGTAAAGTTCTTGATGTCTTATCTGAATGGATGGTCAAGAGGTAGGAATTGACGATGTCTATCAAATGACGAATACTTGCCACCCTTCTGCAACCAAATAAACCTCACACCTTCCTTGCATATTGGAGATGGGAACTTCTTGTGAACACACCAGACGCAAAATATCCCATATGCCAGGAAGTCATGCAGGGAGTAGTGGTATCAAACGTGCATTTTGAAGGTTGTCTTTGTAGCTCGATCGTATGTCCATACCCCTTCGTCCCAAGCACGGACCAATTCATCAAACACGGGCTCCATGAACACACCCATATTACTCCCTGGGTGTCCAGGAATTATCAATGACAAGAATACGTTATGTCGTTGAAAGGAGACACCGGGGGGAGATTAAGGGGGATAACAAAGATGGGCCAACATGTGTATGGGGCAGCCATCATTCCATAAGGATTGAACCCATATGTTGCCAACGCGACACGTACATTACGAGCCTCGTCTGCTTTGTCACGATGTTTGTCATTAAAGCGGATCCAAGCTTCACCATCGGATGGATGTACCATCTTGTTAGGATTGTACCGTTTGCCATTTTTGTGCCATGTCATCTATTTCGCGGATTCCTCGGTCATGTATAGCCATTGGATCCTTGGTAGGAACGGAAGGTACCATAGGATTTTCATGGGGATCGTAAGTTGCCTCTTTTGGCCATCATCAGAGTCTACCTCCAAGTACCTGGAGGATTTACACTTTGGACAGAACTTTGCATGCTCGTGTTCTTTCCAAAATAGGAGGCACCCTTTCGGACAAGCATGTATCAGCTCATACGGCATCTTAAGTGCTCGAAGGAGTTTCTGTGACTCATACATGCTCTTCGGCAGAATGTGGCCCTCCGGAAGCAAGGTGCCAATCACGGCCAACATCTTATCGAAGCCAGGTCGACTTAAGTTTAACTCGGACTTCAACCCCATTAAGCGTCCAATGGCATCCAGTTGAGACACCGTTGACCGATCGTGAAGGGGTTTCTGTGCCGAGTCCATCATATCGTAGAACGCCTGTGCGGCTGCTTCCATCTCCTCCTTCTCACGTCCCTCATCGAACTGTCCTTGGTGAAAGTCATCTAACATGTCTGCTACCCCGGCATCAACATCAAAAGCCTCCACTCGTGGTCTCACCACATCCTCTCTCATACGATGGGCTTCACCATGGTGGACCCACCGGGTGTAGTCCGGCGTAAATCCATTCTTCACAAGATGTTTACCCATTTCCACCATGTTTACCCTTCTCCTGTTTCCACATTTGCTGCAGGGACACAAAACTAGGCAATGTCCTTTAGCAGCGTTGCCAAATGCACTGTTCAAGAAAGCATCGGTCTTGTTCATCCATTCCGTGGTGTAATCACTCTGACTTCTCTAGCCCGTGTACATCCACTGAGGGTCATCCATCCTCTAACATATGTATCGGCGAGTAATGTAACCATCAATTGCATCTACATGGTGTTCCTACTATCTAATAGGTGAGGATAGGTCCTAATCCCACCCGCAGATGCGTAGATGAGGTTAGTTTCCATGCTCTACTCCTATCCGAGACAGAATTTCAGCAGCACCTCCCCGCTGTTCTCTAGATACACGTCCTGCCAAAGAAGAGTGTGTATCTGGAGAACAATAGGGAGGTGATGCCGAAACTCTTTCTCGGACTAGAGCAGAACATGGAAACTAACCCATCTATGCATCCGCGGGCTATCCAAAAAGCGTGGACAATCCGAAATAGACACGGTCATAGATATGCAAAGATCTACATACCTCCAACCGTATCTCTTTCGAACGGGAGACGCCTAACTAGGTTACGCGATCTACGATAATGATACGAAAAGAGGGGTTATACCTAGGGTGGCGATTGAGTCAGGCTAGCGGGGCCATGACGGGTCGGTGTAGTGGCGAGACGACGCGGTGCAGGCAGACCGACACGGTGGCGAGAACTCCGACTCAACTCTGACGGGCTCTTCTCTACAAAAATGAAACAAAATACTATCATTTACAAAAACTAATTCCAAAACCTGCAAAAAACAATGGCACGATGGCCGACAAGCACATATGGCTCAACAGAAGCCATGTAGTTTGGATATCAATCCATGTAGAAGAATATATCCAAGTAGTATCACTACTTGTACTACTACTTTCACTATTGCTACTACTACTACCATTGGTTCTTCTACTACTACCACTATTGCTACAACTACTACCATTAGTTGTACTACTACTACTACCACTACTTCTACTACTACTACCACTAATTCTACTACTAAAACTACCACTAGTTGTACTAATACTACCACTAGTACAACTAATACTACTACAACTACCACTACCTCGACAATAATAAGTGAGAAGGCATACCTGACGGGCGACGGGGTAGGGGCGGGCGGCGTCGGGATCGGGCGGAGTCGGGGACGAGGTCGAGCACGGATGGCGTCGGGGCGGGTGGTCCACGGGGCACGGCCGGGGGCAGGGCAAGGCCGGAAAAAAGGCGCGGCCGGGGCGCAGGGCCGGCCAGGGTCAGGGCGGCGCGGCTGGGGGAAGGGCCAGCCGGGGGCACGGCGCGGCTTGGCGCGCGGGCAGCAGGCGGCGTGGCTGGGGGAAGGGCCGGCCGGGGGCAAGGCGCGGCCGGCGGCAGGGCGCGACGGCAGCGGGCGGCACGGCTAGGGGAAGGGCTGGCTGGGGGCAGGGCCGGCCGAGGGCACGGCGCGCGGGCGGCCGAGCGCGTGGGCAGCGAGGGCAAGGCGGCGCGGGCGGTAGGGCGCGCGGGCAGCGCGGCGTCCGGGCGGCGTGGGCGTGCGGGCGGCCGGTGGTGGCACGGGCGAGCGGGGCGGTGTGGGCACGGCGCACAGCGCGGAGGCGGGGCGGGCAGGCGTGGGCGCGGGGTGGCTGGTTGTGACTGCCCGACCGGTCAAAAACCGCTAAGTCCGCGGCTTTGCCGAGTGCCGGATCACGGAGGCACTCGGCAAAGATTTGTTTTTTTTGTTTTTAATTTCTTTGCCGAGTGTCCCAGATCTAGCACTCGGCAAGGATTTAAATTTTTTTTAAATTCTTTGCCGAGCGTCTCAGATCTGGCGCTCGGCAAAGAAATTTTTTTATTTTTAAAATACTTTGTCGAGTGCCCCTGGACGGCACTCGGTAAAGATTTAATTATTTTTTATTATTTCTTTGCCGAGTGCCCCTGTGGACGCACTCGGCAAAGAGGAAATTTTAAAAAAAATTTAAAACATTCTTTGCCGAGTGCCTGATGGTTGGCACTCGGCAAAGACACCCTTTGCCGAGTGCCATGCCTCGGCACTCGACAAAGTTTTTTTGTTTTTTTTTGTTTTTGGCCTCCAATTTTTTTGTGCAGCCTTTTTAAAGCACCAGAAACTCCTAATTACAATTTGGGGATTTTTTGTAGCTTTTTGTTATATTTAGTTACTTTATTTCGTTTACTTGAATTTTTCTGAAAATTAGAAATTTGAACTGCACGTGGTACGAATAATGGAGTTTAATGATTCGAAAATTGATAGTCATGTTAGTGAGTGTTGTGAGAGGCCGTATCCAGGAACGGACCCGAAATTTCGGACATCTTGTTCACGAAACATGTCTGCGAAATTGCGTGTGAAGTGTTTATAAATTCTATAAAAAACAAACGAAGTCCGAAAATCATGAAACTTGTTGAGATGTCGTGATATCATATGTGGAGGCTATGATAAAAATTTCAGAAGATTTCGTGCATGTTGTCACGTACGATGCTTACAAACCAGGACATCTCCACATGCTTACAAAAAATTAAATCTTTGCCGAGTGCCGTCCAGGGGGCACTCGGCAACGTATTTTAAAAATAAAATTTTTTTCTTTGCCGAGCGCCAGATCTGAGACGCTCGGCAAAGAATTTAAAAAAAAATTAAATCTTTGCCGAGTGCCAGATCAGGGGCACTCGGCAAAGAAATTAAAAAAAACAAATCTTTGCCGAGTGCCTAATCGCAGGCGCTCGGCAAAGAAGGCCGTGACAGGACACCGTTTCACGGGCAGCCTATGCCGAGTGTAGAGATTTTGCCGAGAGTCTGGCACTCGGCAATGAAGTCCTTTGCCGAGTGCCCGCGTTTGCCGAGTTGCCGGCACTCGGCAAAAAAATCTTTGCCGAGTGCAATTCTTTGTCGAGTACCCGATTTTTGACACTCGACAAAGAATTTTGCACTCGGCAAAGTCTCTGTTTCCGGTAGTGATATAATGACTTCGACAATATCATCATCAAGGCCTGTATTCGGCTTGGTCCATTGGAGTTTCCAATAAGAGGACGGTGTGTGCATATATATATATATATATGTATATATATATATATATATATATATATATATATATATATATATATATATATATATATATATATATATATATATATATATGAGAGAGAGTGCTTACGTCTCTATACTGTTTCAAAATTAAAAAAGAATAATATCCGATATATTGCAGTATGTGCTTTGATTCGAGCGTTAAACAAAATGAAGGGTGTGTTTACTTTGCGAAAAGTAGCTGAAAAGTTACTGTAGCATCTTTCGTTGTTATTTGGCAAAATTTGTCCAATTATGGATTAACTGGGCTTAAAAGATTCGTCTCAACATTTACAGACAAACTATACAATTAGTTATCTTTTTTACCTATATTTAATACTCTATTCATACGTCGAAAGATTTGATGTGATGGGTGGAAGAGGAAATATTTTGGGTTGGGATGGGGAAGTGAACAAGGCCGAAGTTGCATACTAGTAGTACGTTAGTTCTCATTGAATTCGCCTGCCACAGCCCAGAATTTAAAATACACAGGTGCCAGGGTAGATAGATTACATAATAACAACAAAATACACAGGACTCTACCGCGCTTGATTCTGAAACAAGAAACATTTGGTTCCCTCATGGACTGGGCGGCGTAACCATGGAGAATCAATCATTGACTGCCCAGGTTATCCGTGCAGAGCACGTCCTTCCTGCCCATGGAGACCTTGCCACCCTTGCTCCCGCCGACGAGGAGCGGCCGGCAGTAGTAGGTGACCTGCAGACGGGTCATGTTGAACCCGGAGCTCACCTCCGTCACGAGGCTGCCGTCCACCCGTAGCGTCATGTCGCCGATGACGCGGCCATCCGCATACAGCAACTCGAAGTAGGTCTGGTTCATGACGCCAGGGTCGTTCGTCGCCTCCACGCTCGTCATCAAGTCCACCGCCATCTCCTGCCGCACGGCCTCGTCGGTCGGGTTGAAGAAGATGATGCAGTCCTCGTCGGGCGTCGGCGTCGACGCCGGCGTCGCGCCGTCGAAGAGGTACGCGGTGACGTTGAGGAAGTACATCCGGGCGCGGCCGCTGGGGTTCTCGGCCCGGAGGTTGAGCTGCAGGGTCACCGCCTCGCTCGCCGGCAGCGGAGTGGAGTACACCACGCCGTCGACGACGGAGAGGCGCAGGGACTCCGGGCGGAGCACCACCTTCAGGGAGGTGACGACGACGGCGACGATGAGCACGGTCACCACGGCGGCCACCGCGTACCGCGCCGCGGCCAGGCACCGGAACGCCGAGGTCTTGCCGTCGTCGTCCCCGTCCGCTCTCATGTCTACTGACTCCACTTGAGCAATGTGGCTCTATCAGTCTATCAGTTGATCAGCACCTACCTGTACCTGCTCATTGATATACAACAATTGACCAATGATGAGTGATTTGCTTTGTTGATTGGTGCTGACACGTACTTTAAAACAAATTTAAAATATCACATCATTCATTTGCATGGCACCTCACCAGCCAAGTGTCGGTACATTAAAACCGCGCGCGCCAGCAGCTCTCAACAAAGTCGTCGTCGTCGTCCTGGTCGTCCCGCGCGGCCAATGAGCACGTTCGAGAGGCGTCCAGTTATTGATGGCACACATTAGAAAGAAATTATTAGCAAAAAACAAAAACATGCTAGTGTGTAGTGTTCCCATTGAGCCACACCCGGAGCCCAAAGCACACGCATAAGGTTGGATAACGAGCTGGCTCGGTTGGGCTCGGCTCGGCTTGTTCTGGCTCGTTAAGATAACGAGCTAGCTCGGCTCGGCTCATTAAAAGCTTGAGCTGACTCGTTAAGCTCGCGAGACAGGTATAAAAAATACATAAAATATAATATTTGTATTTATCTAAACTTTAAGAATAATAATAATATAAAAGAAATACATCTACACCAGTTATCATTCAATTTATAGGGTCTACATCAGTTACCAGTCAATTGTAAAGTGCAAGACATGAAGTAATACAAAAATTAATATAAGTTTTGATAATTTTTTTTTCCTAGAAGCTTGGTTCGTTTAGCTCGCGAGCGGCTCACGAGCTGACTCGAGCTCATTATAGCTCACGAGCTAAAATCTTGGCTCAGCTCAGACCAAGTCGAGTCAGCCACGACTCGAACGAGCTAACGAGCTTTAAATTTTTTTTGTCCAGCCTTACACAGGCATGAGGAGGAACAGTGTATACAGATCCTTTTCGTTGGGCATCATTTAAGGATATTGCCACAGCATGCAAGCATGGGCACGAATTCGCTTCAGTCTGCAGCTCCGGTACGGTTTTTCTGATGTCATCACGAATAGTACACGTCACTTGCTTTCAGTGATGTGACGTATATCATACGTGGTGTCCTCGCGCCCTTTGTGAGCGCAGGCTCAGCACGAAGGAAAAAAAAAGTTATTTTAGGCCTCGTTCACTTTGTAAATTTTTTGAACCCGATAAATAGTACCATTTTTATCTTATTTAGCAAATATTATCCAATCGTGGATCAACTAGGCTCAAAAGATTTATCTCGTAATTTTCAACTAAACTATATAATTAATTATTTTTTACCTATATTTAATACTCCATACAAGCGGCTAAAAATTGATGTTATAGAAAGAGAGTGAAAAAACTTGGAATTTGGATGGTATCTAAACAAGGCCTTAGGCTAAGTGATAATGCCACTGATCGATGGAAAATGAATGGTTCGTACTTTTTTTTTCTTCGACGCCTCGCTCGCCCGTCCCTGCGCCCTCAGCGCATGTTCGCCCAACCGAACATGGCCGCCGCCGGCCGCACTGGTCGCGGCGACCCTAGCCCCGCCTCGCCTCGAGCCCTAAGCCCTGACCCTGGCCCCACCCTGGCTTGCGCTCGAGCGCCGAGCTCGCGCCGGCCTTAGGCACGGCCACACCGCCCTCGCATTGGCCGCGGCGGCCTTGGGCCCGGCCGCGCCTGCCTCGCACATGGCCACGGCGAGCCCCTCCCCAGGCCGCGCCGCCCAGGTCCGGCCCCTCCCTCGCTTTGCCGCGTGCCGGAGGAAGAAGGAGATTTTTTTTTATTTTAGCCCCTATTTATGTTTCAAAAATTACAAATGAGTCAATCTCAGAGTTGGAGCTCTACCAAATGGTTTGGTGGAAGCTCAGCTCGACCGCAGAGCTGTTCCATGGTGGAGCACTTGCTCTGGAGCGGTGTTTTCAGAGCTGGAGCCCTGCCAAACAGGTCCTTACTCTTTTAATGCCTACATTTTCATGAGATACCCATATGATGTTCGTGTAGTATATAAGTGATGTTCTATGATACGTTTTCGTATATTCACATAGTATAAGTGAGATGGTCTTTGATTATCTTTGAGTATTCACATAATTTGTGAGATGTTATGTGATATATTTTAGACAGTTCAAATAATTTCATGTAATGATTTTTTATTTTCCTTTATTATATGTTTTTTCTTTTTATTATTTTTGTCTCCTCGTATGTCTTGTTGTGATGTTTACGTAGTATACATATGATGTTCTATGATTTATTTTGTGATATTCACATAGTATACACATGTGATGTTTTATAATGTATTTTGGGATGTTCAAGTACTATTGTTTCACAAATATAAATGGGATATTTCACGATTATCTTTGAGTAGCCATGAGATATTTATGGTATATTTTAAATTATTTAAATAGTATCGTCATGCCATGTTCTTTTTAATTTTCCTTTATTGTGTGGGGTTTTTTCTTTTATCTTATGCTTTGTTCAATCTTTTATTTTATTTTTTTTCTATTTATGCTCTTTATTATTTATATATTTCTGAACTTTCAAGGTTTTTGTTATTCATTTTTTCTATTTTTACAGATATTATGTTATTGATTTATCTATTTCTATATATTTCATAACTTTCGTTGTTTTTTAACCGATATTATAATACTATACCAATCGCATGAACATATAATTTGTTCTATTAGATCTGGAGTGTTGTTCTTTTGAACGGAGAACATTTTTCTTATGAAGAGGAACATTATTTTTTAAACTTAGAACATACTCTCTGCTCAATAAAAGAAAATGTTCTATCTTCGTGTGATAAGTGTTCGTTAACAAAATTTTATCCAAGTATATCCATGCGGGGTCTTGTTTCAAAGGGTTTATTGTAAAGAAACATGATGGTGTAATCAGAATTTAATTTGGAAGCTTGGTTTAGCAGTTATAGGTTTTTTTTAGTTTTATTAAAACTATGACATCAGTAACATGCAGATTGGTACTATGTCACCAGCCAGCAGCTCTCAACAAAGTCGTCGTCGTCCTGGTCGTCCTGCGCGGCCAATGAGCACGTTCGAGAGGCGTCCTGTTATTGATGGCACACATTAGAAATAAATTATTAGCAAAAAACAAAAGCATGCTAGTGTGTAGTGTTCCCATTGAAGGAACAGTGTATACAGATCCTTTTCGTTGGGCATCATTTAGGGCCTGATCGGTTACGCCGTTCCCGGTCTTCGCTGATCAGAAATAGTTCTCGTGTTATAAAAAATACCGAAGAAATGAAAAGGACAGGAATAAATCTAGCCAGGAATTATTATAACTTAACGAGGATTTAAGGATATTGCCACAGCATGCATGCATGGGCACCAATTCGTTTCAGTCTGCAGCTCTGGTACGGTTTTTCTGATGTCATCAGGGATAGTACACGTCACTTGCTTTCAGTGATGTGACGTATATCATACGTGGTGTCCTCGCGCCCTTTGTGAGCGCAGGCTCAGCACGAAGGGAAAAAAAAGTTATTTTTTTAGCCTAAGTGATAATGCCACCTGGTTCAGTGACTAAAGTTTAGAAGGTGTCATATACGAGTGTTGCGTGGGATGTTTGGATACTAATAAAAAAAATAAATGTAGAATCCGTCAGTAATCCACAAGATGAATTTATTAAGCCTAATTAATACGTTATTAGCACATGTACTGTAGCACCAGTTGTCAGATCATGGACTAATTAGGTTTAAAAAATTCGTCTCGCAAAATGGTCTCAATCTGTGTATTTAGTTTCGTAAATAGTCTATATTTAATACTCCATGTATATGTCAAATATTTGATGGGACAAAGACTAAAGTATGCGAGGTGGAACCAAACACCTCTAAAACTGTAGATTTCTTGAGAAAAAAAAACTGTAGATTTCTTGTCGCTGGACAACACTTTACGTCTTAACAAGGGACCCACTAATTTATTCACTGTAAAAAGTAGCTTTGGCTACTTTTCATGACTTCCGGACTTTCTATGGCCCTTTAGAGACGTGGTTGAATTTTTCCTTTGCCTAACATAACGGCTCCAGATCTCCATGCCACAGAGGACAGTGGCTTCATAGGCGGCCACCAAAAGGTACTGATTACTCTAGGTCGGTAAAAAAAGTCGTTTTTGGACGGTGATACATTCTTCAAAACACTACTTTGAGTTCTTATTTTTATAAAAATATTTATTAAAAATGATATATGTATATTTTTATAAAAGTATTTTTAGATAAATCTATTTATGTGGTTTTTACTTTTTCAAACTCAACAACGTAAAAGTTATTCATGATTTATATTCCTAATGTTTGACCTAAATCTTGTTCAAAACGACTTCTTTTACCAACGTGGAGCGAGTACTAATTATCAACTACGCACATGAATGTTGGCTTCCTCCCTCCAATAAGAGCACGACAACATATGTTTTCCTACAATAAGAGTGGTGAAGCCACTGTCAACTAACGCACGCATATGGACCCATGGGGTTAAGGGAGCAAGACAACATATGCTTTCTACAATAAGGGCAGTCTCAATTCTTGAAACTACATGTAGTTTCTATACCTATTAATTTCTATAGACACTATATATAGAAACCATGATTCCAATGGATAGTTTCTACAAAATAGTTTTTTTATCTAATCATATGCATTCTCTCTCCATTCTTTATCAATTGCATCCCTTCATGTCTTAGTTCTCGTGTAGACATTGTTTCTAATTTAGACCCGATTTCTATGATTTTTACTCTCTCTTTTCAATAACTACCTTACCACATCAGCAAAACGCTTAGGTGGCAGTACAATTAATGTCCATAGAAATTATGGTAGTTTCTGCATTGGGAGTGACCTAAGAGCATTAAGACAAGACTCCCTCTCATATATTTGCATGACATCACGAAGATAGGATATTTTCTTTTATTTAGAGGGATGATGTGCTAGGTTCATGGACAAATTGTTCTAGATTCACACAAAAAATGGCCCTATAGATGATTGTTCTAGCTTGACGAGATAATTGTTTTAGATTTAAGAGAAAAATATAATACGCGGACACCATGGGAAAATTGCTCTTGGTTGATTAGAAATTTGGTCCAGATTTGGGATAAGAATGCTACATTTCATGACAAAAAGTTATTTCTTGTTCAAGATAATTTGTTTTGCAATGTCATGACAAATGTTTGTCCCTTCACAAGAAAAATGTTCAAGGTTCACTACAAGAGATGTGTGGCTTTTTGACGTATTTGGTATGACAACAGGTGATAATGTCATTATATCATTCGGTTTATGATATTATGTTTTAGGCAATTCGACTTGGTCACAATAAAAGGTTGTATGTCACAAAAAACATCATACAGCTAGTTCAATTCCATCCAATGACGATATTTGCGACGTCACATAGGCATTTTCTGTGTCACAAAGGCTAATTTACAAATTCCATCAATCTATGATAGAGTTTGTGCGTCCAAAAATAAAATATTGATTTGTTTACATGTTGTTCTCCATGTTGGCATGTTCAACAGCTGTGTGGTCGGGTTGGTCCATATACTTTTTTATTTTCATTGTTTTCCCAATATATTTTATCTCTTTTTTTTTGTGACTTGCTGCTTGTATTAATCAGAGGGGATCATGGTTACAATCTTCAGTCAACAGATTAGCAATACTGGAAGGGGCAAAAAGCCACTCACCCGTCCTGTTGCCATCTGAGACTTGCTTTGCTAGAGTATGAGCTACATGATTACAAGCTCTATTAGCATACATCAAGGAGAAGTCAAGAAAAAACACACTAATATCTTTTATATCCTTGATGATCGGTGAAATGCTTGATCTCTGAAGTTCTCCCATCTCCCATAGATTCACCAGTTCTTGGCTGTCCGTTTCCACTTGTACCCGGCGGAAATTCATCTCTCTAGCTAAGATCACACCGTCCCTACAGGCTACAGCTTCCATCATCAGGGCATTGAGGCCATGGCGATACCACAGTGCCCTTCCTCCTATGAATGTGCCTGCAGAATCCCGGATTACCACCCCGGTAGCTCCCTGTCCCATATCCGCATAAAAAGCCCCATCAATATTACATTTGATCCAACCAACAGGTGGCTTCTTCCACCTCCAAATGGTCTGGTTGCTCTTTGGTCTTGCAACATTGGACAGGAGAAATAAATCATGTGCAGTATCGACTGTCCACTGCACCAGCTTTTTAATAGGCAGCCGATCAACACCATGCCGATGCTTGTTTCTCTGCAGCCACAAAGCATACATACCGATACAAAAAACACTCTGATCACGTTCTGCACAAAAGTCTGGAAGCAATAGGTCACTCGCCCAGGTATGGGGATGTAGCCGCGGCAATTTGGTCCCCGTCAGAGCTCTCATTTCTTGCCAAAACAGTCTGGCAATCGTGCACTCCGTGAGTGTGTGCTTGATAGTTTCGCTCTCGGCTCCACAGATGTCACAGAACCTGGTTGGTTCAATGTGCCTCCGATTAAGAACATCTTTTGTTGGGATAAACTCATGTAGTACTCGCCACCAGAAGACTTTCACTTTCGGAGGCACCTGTAGTTTCCAAATTCGTTTCCAAGAATTATCACCTGAGGTGCTAGCATGGGAGTCTTGAGTTGTAGCTATTTTGCTGTAAGAAGATTTGACTGTATATTCACCATGTTTCTCTGGCTCCCATGCCCACCAATCTTCTTCTTGCAGACGCACCGGAATCCTGAGTATTGCCCGAGCATCGATAGGTAAGAATATGGCTCGGATAACATCCTCATCCCATTGTCCAGCTTCCGTCATCAGGTCCGAGACAAAAGTCACCTCCTGGCCAACACTCAGGGTAATCGGTCTTGCATCAAAATGCAATGGAATCCAGCGATCATTCCATATGTTTGTCGATCTTCCATCACCAATTCTCTTGATCAGTCCCCTCTCTAAAAAATACAAACAAAACATGCAGCCATGTGACATATATATATACATATATACATATATACATATATACATATATACAAAGAAAGAAAAGAAAATAAAAAGAAAACAAATTTAAACACACACACCACCCTGAACGCCCGACGCTCGCTGTATCCTCCCTGCGCCTGACGCTCTCTCGCGTAGTTGCGTGCGCGACTGCACAGCCTGAGAGCCCAGCGAGGTGCGCATCCTGAGAGGCCCAGCAAGCATGCGAATCCTTTTTTTTAGGGGCAAGCATGCGAATCCTGAGTGCCAGCCCATTTGCAAAGGGTCAAGCGTGAGCGCGGAAATTACCCAAAAAAACAAGTTGCTGCTAGGCGCTCTCAAACCTGGGACAGAACAGATCAAAGGCAACAGGCTCACCGCTCACCACTGCGCTGTGATGGTTTTGGTAATCAAATATCCATCCATAGATTTATAAAGCAACTATAACAGCAAATTGATTTCTCACTCAGCGTCCAGCGGACGTACCGCTCGAACCTAGGATTCGGCCCATCACGTAGGGGATTCAGGACCCACCAATAGCTTTTTTAACAAAACAAAAAACTATATCAACTAGGAATGGAACCTGGTACCTCACTCTAGGCCTCTAAGCACCATACCATTAGACCACGACTAGTTTTTGTTCAATTGCTGTGACCAACCCATATTTATAAACAATCAACATTACAGATTTTCCAGAGTAAAATATAATAAAATACTAGATAAATCAATAAACAAGATTTCTAACTTTTAATCTGTGGATGAAGCTTCAAAATTGTTTATTACAATCATACAAACTCTAAATTGGATGATCTATTTTCATTGTCCATCTACAATAATTATATATGCATGGTTCTATGAAACATAGGAGTTGTAGTCCGGGTTCCATGAAATGGCGCATCCATTTTTGTGAACCATTCAAACAATGTTGGATGGAGAAATGACCAATACAAAATTTATAGATATTAATGATTTCTTCAGCTTTGTAGTTGACAACTTTTCCATTTAAAATCATTTAGCATCCCAAAATTCTATTTGAAGTTCTCATATTTTGAAATTCAAATGTTGAACTGTTCAAGAGAACGAAAATGTGTCAAGGGGAAAGTCGTTACAGCGGGCTAGATAGCTGTTGGACGTGGAGTGTTTGTGTAAGTGTGTGTTTGTAAGACTTCATTTATGCATGCGTGTGAGACTATATATTTATGTATATGTGTAAGACTATATATTTATGTATGTGTAAGACTATATTTATGCATGTGTGTGAGGCTACCATTTGCAACATCCAGATAAATCTATTTCAACATCCACTCTATTACTACTAAAACTTTATGAAATCACTTAACACTTTATGAAATGAAGAAATGACTAAAATAAAAGTAGGAGATCTTGATGAGTTATACAACTTTTATATTCATCACGTTTACAGCTAAAATCATTTAGTGGTTGCAAATCAGGTTTAAAGCTGTTATTTTTTGAAATTCAAAATTTAAACTGTTCAAATTTTATCAAATAAAAAGATAACCAAAATAAAAGTTATAGATAGTGATATGTTTAACCTCTTTTATATTCATCACCTTTATAGCTCATCAGCACTCTACTGACTCCACTTGAGCAATGTGGCTCTATCAGTCTATCAGTTGCCTGTACCTGCTCATTGATATACAACAATTGACCAATGATAAGTGATTAGCTTTGTTGATTGGTGCTGACACGTACTTTAAAACAAATTTAAAATATCACATCATTCATTTGCATGGCACCTCACCTGCCAAGTGTCGGTACATTAAAGCCGCGCGCGCCAGCAGCTCTCAACAAAGTCGTCGTCGTCCTGGTCGTCCCGCGCGGCCAATGAGCACGTTCGAGAGGCGTCCTGTTGTTGATGGCACACATTAGAAAGAAATTATTAGCAAAAAACAAAAACATGCTAGCTAGTGTGTAGTGTTCCCATTGAGCCACACCCGGAGCCCAAAGCACAGGCATAAGGCTGGATAACGAGCTGGCTTGGCTCGGCTCGACTCGTTCTGGCTCGTTAAAATAATGAGCTAGCTCGGCTCGGCTCGTTAAAAGCTCGAGCTGACTCGTTAAGCTCGCGAGATAGGTAAAAAAAATACATAAAATATAATATTTGTATTTATCTAAAGTTTAAGAATAATAATAATATAAAAGAAATACATCTACACCAGTTACCAGTCAATTTATAAGGTCTAGACCAGTTACCGGTCAATTGTAAAGTACAAGACATGAAGTAATACAAAAATTAATATAAGTTTTGATACTTTTTTTCCTAGAAGCTTGGTTCGTTTAGCTCGCGAGCGGCTCACGAGCTGACTCGAGTTGGCTCGTTATAGCTCACGAGCTAAAATCTTGGCTTAGCTCGGCTCGTTATCATAACGAGCCGGGCCGAGTTGAGTCAGCCACGATCCAAACGAGCTAACGAGCTTCGAATTTTTCGTCCAGCCTTACCCAGGCATGAAGAGGAACAGTGTATACAGATCCTTTTCGTTGGGCACGAATTCGTTTCAGTCTGCAGCTCCGGTACGGTTTTTCTGATGTCATCACGAATAGTACACGTCACTTGCTTTCAGTGATGTGACGTATATCATACGTGGTGTCCTCGCGCCCTTTGTGAGCGCAGGCTCAGCACGAAGGAAAAAAAAGTTATTTTAGCCTAAGGCCTGGTTTAGTTTCCCTCAAAATTCTAAGTTTTTTCACTCTCTCTCCATCACATCAATTTTTAACCGCTTGCATGGAGTATTAAATGTAGGTAAAAAAAATAACTAATTACACAGTTTAGTTGGAAATCACGAGATGAATCTTTTAAGCCTAGTTGGTACATGATTGGACAATATTTGCCAAATAAGACGAAAGTGGTACTATTCATCGGGTTGAAATTTTCTTCAATCTAAACAAGGCCTAAGTGTAATGCCACTGATCGGTGGAAAATGAATGGTTCGTACTTTTTTTTTCTTCGACGCCTCGCTCGCCCCGTCCCTGCGCCCTCAGCGCATGTTCGCCCAACCGAGCATGGCCGCCGACGGCCGCATAGGTAGCGGCGACCCCAGCCCCGCCTCGCCTCGTGCCGTACGCCCTGACCCCGGCCCCACCCTGGCTTGCGCTCGAGCGCCGAGCTCGCACCGGCCTTAGGCACGGCCGCACCGCCCTCGCATTGGCCGCGGCGGCCTTGGGCCCGGCCGCGCCTGCCTCGCACATGGCCGCGGCGAGCCCCTCCCCAGGCCGCGCCGCCCAGGTCCGGCCCCTCCCTCGCTCTGCCGCGTGCTGGAGGAAGAAGGAGATTTTTTATTTTAGCCCCTGTTTATGTTTCAAAAATTACAAATGAGTCAATCTCAGAGCTAGAGCTCTACCAAATGGTTTGGTGGAAGCTCAGCTCGACCGCAGAGCGGTGTTTTCAGAGCTGGAGCCTTGCCAAACAGGTCCTTACTCTTTTAATGCCTACATTTTCATGAGATACCCATATGATGTTCGTGTAGTATATAAGTGATGTTCTATGATACGTTTTCGTATATTCACATAGTATAAGTGAGATGGTCTTTGATTATCTTTGAGTATTCACATAATTTGTGAGATGTTATGTGATATATTTTAGACAGTTCAAATAATTTCATGTAATGATTTATTATTTTCCTTTATTATATGTTTTTTCTTTTTATTATTTTTGTCTCCTCGTATGTCTTGCTGTGATGTTTACGTAGTATACATATGATGTTCTATGATTTATTTTGTGATATTCACATAGTATACACATGTGATGTTTTATAATGTATTTCGGGATGTTCAAGTACTATTGTTTCACAAATATAAATGGGATATTTCACGATTATCTTTGAGTAGCCATGAGATATTTATGGTATATTTTAAATTATTTAAATAGTATCGTCATGCGATGTTCTTTTTAATTTTCCTTTATTATGTGGGGTTTTTTCTTTTATCTTATGCTTTGTTCAATCTTTTATTATTTTTTCTATTTATGCTCTTTATTATTTATATATTTCTGAACTTTCAAGGTTTTTGTTATTCATTTTTTCTATTTTTACAGATATTATGTTATTGATTTATCTATTTCTATATATTTCATAACTTTCGCTGTTTTTTAACCGATATTATAATACTATACCAATCGCATGAACATATAATTTGTTCTATTAGATCTGGAGTGTTGTTCTTTGAACCGAGAACATTTTTCTTATGAAGAGGAACATTATTTTTTGAACTTAGAACATACTCTCTGCTCAATAAAAGAAAATGTTCTATCTTCGTGTGATAAGTGTTCGTTAACAAAATTT
The DNA here is from genome assembly GCA_038087645.1 of Saccharum hybrid cultivar R570. Classification (NCBI taxonomy): domain Eukaryota; kingdom Viridiplantae; phylum Streptophyta; class Magnoliopsida; order Poales; family Poaceae; genus Saccharum; species Saccharum hybrid cultivar. The sequence continues at coordinate 1,493,542 of JAQSUU010000262.1, read as the reverse complement.
TATCCAAGTATATCTATGTGGGGTCTTGTTTCAAAGGGTTTATTGTAAAGAAACATGATGGTGTAATCAGAATTTAATTTGGAAGCTTGGTTTAACAGTTATAGGTTTTTTTAGTTTTATTAAAACTATGACATCAGTAACATGCAGATTGGTACTATGTCACCAGCAACATGCAGATTGGTACTTTATCCTACGGCTCGCTTTGAGGGGTGGTCGAGCGTGGCTGTGTGCCACCCTGGTCGGCGCATATGAGCCCCCCGTGCAGCCGCGAGAGAGTATAAGAGCCCTTCATTTGCCTATTTGATTCTTCGGCTCTCGAGAGGTTTTGTGTAGATGAGACAGCAAAAGTTTATCTATATCTTAGAGATATTTTACAGTGCTTACAAATAATGAGAGTTGTTCATTTGATAAGATCTAATGGTTTAAAATTCAGAGGAACCAATTAGGAGGAACTTAAAATGTAGACCCAACGTAAAAATAGTGTAGATGAGAGAGGCATCCCAACCACGGCGGGGCCACCGCCTCGGTCATCAACGATGACGAGAGTAGAAGAAACAACGGGCACCATCCGGGGAAGGAAACACGATGAACAAACGACCGGTGTGGCAGCAGCGCCTTGATCTGGGACACAGAGGGGCCAAGTGGGGGTTGTTCCCCATGCAGACGTGAAGGGCTCCCTGGCAACATTGACGCCATCACCATGGGCAACCACGAGGACAGGGGTTGCAACATCAGTAGACACACCATGGAGGATGGAACATGACGAACAATGGGTGGGCCCACTAGAGGTAGGTGTGTGAGGAGGTTCCTGCAAAGGTGGACTGCGCGATCAGGGCCGCTGACGGCGGCTCCGATAGAGGCAGCAGCAGGGGAAACCCTAGGGTCGCCCCCACGTCGCCCAACACAACCCCATCCCTCCGACCAACAAACTAGCCTCACTAACCCATGAATTGTTAGATCCACATGAGGAGAAGTCGATCGGATCTGAAGTTTGCTTGGTGGATTGGAGAGGGAAGAGGTTGGATTCGGGTGTTGGCGGATGGGTGCCAAGTTGCCATGGCTGGCTGTTGCCCCGGGACGCCTCTCCTCGTGCGTGGTTTGTGGAGTATGTTTTCTTCTTTTTATATAACTAGCAAACGTGCCCGTACGTTGCAACGGAACCTAATACATATTGGAATTGGACTCCATATCATCGCTAGACGTGAGTTGTTTTAACTCATATGAGCATGACTCATGAGTCTGGGTCACTTATGAGATACGGAGGGCGTGACCCAATACGTCTTGGAATCAGACTCCATACCGATCATCGCTAGATGCGAATTGTTCTAACTCGTATGAGTACGGGTCATATGAGTTTAGGTCACATATGAGACACGGAGGGTATAAGTGTAGTTTGGGAAGTAAAAAAAGTGAAACCGAAGAAACTCTCCTCTGTCGGGTAGTTAGAGGGAGGTGGATAAAAAATAGGATAAAATTTTGGCTCTTTAATATTGTATTATTAGGTACGTCTCAAAGTCGAACTCCATACCATGGCCTACACACGCGCTGCTAGAAAGGTGATCTCATATTAAATTTGGATCAGATCGTGCTAGTTTTCGATTGCAAATGTGATGTTGTGTTAGATTTCAAAAATGGTATCTTGTTGAATTGCAAATGTGATCACGTAGAAAACTCATCAGTGGAAAAAAAATTCAGAAAACAAAAAACAAATAAAAATCATGAAAACTGTGCTATTGGAAAAATAATCCAAAAATAAAAAAGAATTGGAAACCACCGTGGAGTCACGGAAAACAGTTTCATTATTGGAAAAAATGGAGAGAAAAAAGAATAAAAAACCACCGTGAATTAGTGGGCTGCAGGAGGAAAACTATTCAGAAATGGAAAACTAATCAAAAACAGAAAACTAATTGGAAACTACTGCATCCGACTTCCATCTTCCATCCACACAAATAGTTAGGAAGGGGTGAAAAAAATAAAGAGAAATTTTGCCTCTTTAATATTTAATATTAGGTATAGATATAGAAATGCAAGTGCCAACGAAAGGAGAAAAAGGGAAAGGGGAAGAGGAGGAAGGGTAGGGAGGGTAGCTAATTTGTTAGATTTAGATGTTTGAATTTGTTATTTTTGCCACTAGACATATCACTTCTGCTCCCTCCATCTCAAATTATAAGTTCTTCTAACTTTTTTGGAGAGTCAAAGCATTTCAAGTTTGACCAAATTTATATAATAAAATAATAATATTTATGATACCAAATAAGCCTAATTAGATTCTTCATTAATTATATTTTTATAGTATACCTATTTAATGTCATAAATCTTTATAATTCTTTATTAATTCATGAACATGTTGGTATGTGAACTGGACATGTTAGATATGTTTTTTTCTCGATTACGCAAAAGGTTTGCGCGTTTTTGTATTAAGGTAGAGAAATTATTCGATACAACACGCATTAACGGCGCCCTAGGGGGTCAATAAAGTTTTACATGGACGCTCATATCTTCCTAGTGTACTGTTAGATATGTTGGTAAGTGACTAAGGGTGTGTTCACTTCGTGAAAAGTAGCTGAAAAGTTACTGTAGCATCTTTCGTTGTTATTTGACAAAATTTGTCCAATTATAGACTAACTAGGCTCAAAAGATTCGTCCCGACATTTACAGACAAACTATGCAATTAGTTATCTTTTTTTACCTATATTTAATACTCCATGCATGCGTCGAAAGATTTGATGTGATAAGTGGAAGAGAAAATATTTTGGGTTGGGATGGGGAAGTGAAGGCCTAAGTGATCTGAGCATGCATGTATGTCATGGTGGTCGTATATACTTTCATGAATTAATATATGCAAGTTGTGCCATATTACGAATTATGTAGGTCAAAATTTTGGCATACTTGCTATCAAAAATTTGCCAAATTTTATTAAGTTCCGGTCAGATTTAAAATGCATGTAACTCGGTTAAATTCTGTTGCCAAAACTGTCAAGGGAAAATCGCAAAGAACTAGAAACGTTAGAATAAATCTACATGAACAAAGTAGCAATTAATTTCATACATGAATCGACACTGGTGACCCGAGACTCGTGCCTGCCATCCCAAATCTCAGAGCCGTGGCGCGTGACGCGCTCCCACACGAACAAAGCACGTGTCAGCAGAGCCAACCAGCTAAAACTGAACTGAACAAACTAGCATGCATGCCTAGAGTTTATTCAACGCATCCATTGGAGGAATTTGGAGAAATCTGGAGGAATCTTCAGGAATTTGTGAGAGAAAAATATTGTTTCAGGTAAAAAAAAGAAGCAGATCAAGCCGGGTTTAAGGGGCACGCGAACGCGCCAAAAATACAAACTGCCGGCAGTACGTAGTTGAGCCCAGCACGCCGCCTCCGACGTCGTAGAGCACCTCGATGGTCTGCTGCTGCACGTTGCCGATGATCCCAGGAGCGCCGTCGCCGCCGTCGGGCGCGAAGGCGAGGCAGTCGTCGAGCAGGATCCCCGAGGGGTCCAGCTCCACGGCGGCGTTCCGGTCGAACACCAGCGCGACCCTCGGCACCCTGACGACGAGGACGCCGGCGAAGTCGTAGCAGGTGTCCAGTCTCCCTTTCGGGGACGCCAGCCGATACGCGCCCATCCTGCTCCGGAACGCGGCGCGCAGCGCCTGGTACGCCGTCGGCGGCAGGTGGGCGATGCCCGTGCGGGAGTCCATCACGGAGCCGGCGGCGAAGACCGTCGCGGGCACGTTGAGCCGCTGCCCCTCGACGGTGATGCCGCGGAGGAGGACGCGGTACAACGTGGGCGCCTGGCTGAACCTGAGCATCGGCGTCGCCACGAACGTCCTCGTCCTGGAAGAGGGCGGCATTCCGAGGATGAAGAACCCGGCGTCGCTCGGCGTCGGCGGGACGCAGTACGAGAAGGCGATGCCGTGGGTGGCCGCCGTCTGGGACACCAGCGACTCCGGGCCGCCGCCGAGCGACGTGGTCCTGGATGAGCTTTTGCTGCCCTGGCTCAGGCCCTGCTCGGCCTGGCTGCAGCCGAACTGGAAGCTGCGGACGGCGGTGGCGGGGGTGATGGTGAGCAGGTCGGAACTGTACGTGCCCAGCGTCGACGACCCGTCGGGGTAGGTGACGCGGTACTGGCACTGTCCGTTGATGCAGCCGTTGCCGTAGGGGCCGAGACGCGCGCACGCCGGCGAGCCGCACGGGAAGGCGGCGTAGGTGGGCGACCAGGTTGGGTCGAAGAATCTGATGCCGCCCGTCAGCGGCGGGTGGCATTGCACCCACGGCACGTCGCTGGCGGTGTCCACCATCATCGTCTGCATCGTCCCCGGCATGCTCCGCCTCCTCCTGCCGCCGCCGCCGGTGGCCATCGGATGAATCCTAGAGTGCAGGAAAAGGGAGATGGATGGATCGATCGTTTACTTACTTAATTAGACAGAAAAGAAAACTGAATAATCTTGGTGACAAAGGAAAAATAGTTTCGTTGGTAGTACCGTGGAAATGCTATTCGCTGAGCCGACGTTGGCGTCGACTACGGGCCCGTGTTCCATAGCGGTTGTGGTGCTTTTCGCCGGGCGCTTCTTGACCTTCTCATCGTCGGCGGCGTTGTCATCATCGTCACCAGCAGACAGCACCGTCATCTGGATGTTTTGGACCCGGAGGTCGTCCTGCCGTAGCAGCTCGCCCGAGACGATGACGACGGCGGCGAGCAGGGGGCCATGAGAGAGAGACTAAGCCGTAGCCACGTGGCGTTCTGGTCACCATTTGGTACGGTGGAGACACTGCAACAACCCAACATCATTCAGTAGTATCGCTTCAGATCAATTCTTTTAAGCTATTTGTGCGTGTTTTCGGATCATACGAACCCCTGTGTCCGGAACAAGCAGCTTTCGGCTTCAGCGAGCGGATCGCCACACACGTGTACTCGTGTTGTTCCGTACTTCCGTGTCTGCTGCTGCACGGGGAGGGACACTAGTAGGAGAGAAGCTGAGGCTGAGCACAAGTAAGAGAAGCAAGACGACTGCATCCGCCATGGCTAAGCTTTTACGGGCACAGGGAGTACTATTAATGGTGATTATAGTCTACTAATTTGATGCACACATGCATGTTTCTGAATTTTATGTGAATTTTGGGATTTATTTTTTTCCCTAGTGAGTCTCGTGATTCGATCGTGAGTAATAACATGGTGGCTCTATTGGGAATAATCTCTAGTTAGGATTTCTAGGATTATTCTTTTTTTTCCTAGTATGAGATACTCACTACTGGAAACAGAGACTTTGCCGAGTGCAAAATTCTTTGCCGAGTGTCAAAAATCTCTACACTCGGCATAGGCTGCCCGTGAAAACGGCGCCCGGTCATGACCTTCTTTGCCGAGCACCTGCAGTTAGGCACTCGGCAAAGATTTGTTTTTTTGTTTTTAATTTCTTTGCCGAGTGCCCCAGATCTGGCACTCGGCAAAGATTTATTTTTTTTAATTCTTTGCCGAGCGTCTCAGATCTGGCGCTCGGCAAAGAATTTTTTTTTTGTTTTTAAAATACTTTGCCGAGTGCCCCCGGGACGGCACTCGGCAAAGATTTAATTTTTTTTATTATTTCTTTGCCGAGTGCTCCTGTGTATGCACTCGGCAAAGAGGAAATTTTAAAAAAAAAATTAAAACATTCTTTGCCGAGTGCCTGATGGCTGGCACAGGCACTCGGCAAAGACGCCCTTTGCCGAGTGTCATGCCCCGGCACTCGCAAAGTTTTTTTTGTTTTTTTGTTTTTGGTCTCCAATTTTTTTGTGCAGCCTTTTTAAAGCACCAGGAACTCCTAGTTACAATTTGGGGATTTTTTGTGTCTTTTTGTTATATTTAGTTACTTTATTTCGTTTACTTGAATTTTTCTGGAAATTAGAAATTTGAACTGCACGTGGTACGAATAATGGAGTTTAATGATTCGAAAATTGATAGTCATGTTAGTGAGTGTTGCGAGAGGCCATATCCAGGAACGGACCCGAAATTTCAGACATCTTGTTCACGAAACATGTCCGCGAAATTGCGTGTGAAGTGTTTATAAATTCTATAAAAAGCAAACGAAGTCCGAAATTCATGAAACTTGTTGAGATGTCGTGATATCATATGTGGAGGCAATGATAAAAATTCCAGAAGATTTCGTGCACGTTGTCACGTACGATGTTTACAAACCAGAACATCTCCACATGTGAGATCTGATATCACATATGTTTACAAACCAGAACATCTCCACATGTGAGACCTGATTTGTAAGCATCGTACGTGACAACGTGCACGAAATCTTCTGAAATTTTTATCATAGCCTCCACATACGATATCACGACATCTCAACAAGTTTCATGATTTTCGGACTTCGTTTGTTTTTTATAGAATTTAAAAACACTTCGCACGCAAGTTCGCGGTCATGTTTCGTGAACAAGATGTCCGAAATTTTGGGTCCGTTCCTGGATACGGCCTCACACTACACTTAGTAACATGACTATCATTTTTCGAATCATTAAATTCCATTATCCGTACCACGTGCAGTTCAAATTTATATTTTTTGAAAAAATTCAAGTAAACGAAATAAAGTAACTAAATATATCAAAAAGCCACAAAAAGTCCCCAAATTATAAGGAGGAGTTCTTGGTCCTTTAAAAGGGCCGCACAAAAAACTTAGAGGCCAAAAACAAAAAAAATAAAAAACTTTGCCGAGTGCCGAAAAATGGCACTCGGTAAAGGGGCTCTTTGCCAAGTGCAAAAACAAGACACTCGGCAAAGATGATTTTTTATTTTTTTTTAGAAATTTTCTCTTTGCCGAGTGCCTTCTTCGCAGAGGCACTCGGCAAAGGAATTAAAAAAATAAAAAAAAATTACCGACGGCTGGATCGGAGCACTCGGCAAAGTTGCCTGTTTGCCGAGTGCCTGCCTGATCCGGCGCTCGGCAAAGGGCGCGGGTGGGGCACTTAGCCGATTTCGGCCGGCCGGGCAGTCCAAGCCCCAGACAGCCAGCCAGCCATCCGTGCCCACGCCGGCCCGCCCCCGCCCCCGCGCCGCGCGCCGCCCTCCGCGGCCACGCCGGCCCGTCCCCGCCCCCGAGCCACGCGCCGCCCTCCCCTCCCCGTGCGCCGTGCCCACGGCCGCCCCCGCGCCCGCCAGCCACCGGGCCGCGCCAGCCATCGGATCGCATCTCGCCGGAGCCCGCTCGAGGACCTCCGCGCAGCCCATCGCCGTATCGACCTCCTCAAGGTACATGAGTCACAAGGACTCTCTCTGCTCTACTCCCGTTCGCTATTGATTCGTCATCCATTTCCTCTCCTTGCCCAGGCCGAAGCCGTTATGAATGCCGGCGGCCTCCGCCGCTGCGTCGAGAGCGTCGAGGAAAAGGAGGCCGTGGCCGCCGCACGCGCCGACCTCTCCGACAAGAGCAGCAAGGAGTGCCGGCTTACGAGCGGGACCTCGAGCGCGCCATGGAGTCCTGCAACGACCTCGCCAGGCTGAACGACGATGACCTCTGCGCACGCCTAAACCAGAACGTACATGTCAGTTACCTCCTCTATGTTTTTCGATCTAATCATGCTACTAGCCTATACTGCTTGCGTGCCTCGATCTGATTTGATCTATTTCTACTGCTATGCACTAACGAGTGCGTCTAATCGCAATTCACAAACAGCTAATGATGTCGAACCACTATAAGTCGTTGGGATGCATACAAGCTCTGTCATTTGTTTTTATTATTCAGGCCAAAAGCATGTTTTAGAATTTTATTTAGGGATTAACCCCGGCTTAATCAGCCAAGATATATGTTTTTGATGATGTTCATCATATATAGATCTAAAAAAGGCAAGAAAGTATCTGGTTAATACATGTAGCTATCCAAATCACTTGCAGGGTAAATTAACAAATCAGTTCCAATTATAGATATCAGCACGTATCAGTACAAAGTTCAGGAACTGTTTTCTTATGTACTGTTATTAATCTACTATTGTGGTGCCACCATGAACCAAATTAGAAGCACATATTGGTGAAGAGTTAAGTGAGCATAAGCATGCTAGAATATATATTCATCAATATACACAAATTGAACAAGATATATGTTCATGTTCTATCTATCAGCCACAATGTATCTACAACCCCTTACTTCATCCGAAACATTGCAAAAAAAGGAAGAGCTCTGCAATGTTCATCTCAGTGAACTGTTGCTGTGTTTCTGTACTCTCCCTGCTACCATTACCGGTTTGTAACTAATTAGCACTGTATTTCTATGGATCTTCAGTTTCAGGTGATTCTCCTTAATCATTTGTCCTCCTAAAATCCAGGTGATTCTCCTACTATTGCCGCCACAATAATTTTAAAGAATTGTGCTTAAAAGACTAGAGCTATGGTGTCATGTACGGTAAGTCGTACTCCAGGCGCAGGCGCGCGCGTGATGTTCAGCGGGCATCTGAACGCGCGGCCAGAGAACAAGCCGAGCATGCAGCAGCGCATGGCGCCGGCCAGCCACAGATAGCAAGTGGCTAAGTTTAGGAAAGTAGCAATTTGGCAGGTAGCAATTTGGCAGGCTAGAGAATTAAGGAGCTTGCTCCATTTGTGTTGGCCGATGGCCTTATATTCCCATGTAATCAGCACTATTGGAATCAATCAAGAACCAAGTTATCTCCTACCTCTCTCTCTTCCCTAAGCCTGCGGTTGGGAGGAATAACCCCACCGGAGAAGACGGCCGAAGGCTACGAGTTGCGTAGCCGAGGTCCGGCGAGTCAAGGGTTCGACGCTCTTGACAGCTTGGTATCACGAGTCCGGCGATCTTCGCCTCACGCAGCCCTGCCCACCAGTCCACCAGCCGCGCCACCATCCCCAACCGCATCCACCACCAGTTCCGCCCCCTCCATCAACATGTCAGAGCCCACCCTAGCCGACGTCATGGATATGATGAGGACCATGCAGGCCGACATCGCCCGCCTGAAGGAGAAGTCCGAATCGGAGTCCTCCAGCGGCGGCCACGCCGAGCGTCCTCGCGACTTCGATCGCCCGCCCAAGTTCCAGAAGTGGGAATTCCCGAGGTTTGATGGCAAGACCGATCCTCTCCTCTTCATCAACAAATGCGAGTCGTATTTTCGCCAACAGCGCACGCTAGCAGAGGAGCAAGTGGGGATGGCCTCGTACAACCTCGAGGGCATCGCACAACAGTGGTACGTGCAACTCCAGGACGACGAGGGCACTCCATCGTGGCGCCGATTCAAGGAGCTGCTCGACCTGCGTTTCGGGCCAACCCTCCGTTCCGCGCCACTCTTCGAGCTCGCCGAGTGTCGCCGTACCGGCACGGTTGAGGAGTACTCCAACCGATTCCAGGAGCTCCTCCCACGAGCAGGCCGCCTGGATGAGGGGCAACGCGTCCAACTCTACACCGGCGGGCTGCTGCCGCCGATCAGCGACGCGGTGCGGATCCTCAACCCCGGCACCCTCAACCACGCTATGAGCCTGGCGCGGCAGGTGGAGCAGATGGAGATCGCCAAGATGGCGATCGCCAAACTCCAGGCGCAGGCCAAGCCAGGGGCGCGCGGCCTTCTACCGCCTCCGCCGCCCCGACCGGCGTTCCAAGCACTGCCGGCTCAGCCGGCCCCGTTGGCGCTGCCTGCGCCGCCGGTGGGTGCAGCACCGGCCCGTGGCGAGGGCCCCAGGCGCCTGTCCCCCGAGGAGATGGCTGATCGGCGCCGCCAAGGCCTGTGTTTTAACTGTAACGAGAAGTATTCTCGTGGCCACAACCGTTTTTGCAGGCGCATTTTCTTCGTGGATGGAGTGGAGATCGATACGGCCGACGATGCAGCAGACACAGGCGGAGCCGACACCGACGCTCCCTGTTTCTCCCTGCAGGCCGTGGCCGGAGTTGCGCCGGCGGACACCATGCAGATCACCGTCACCCTTGGGCCGGCCTCCCTGGTGGCGCTGCTCGACTCGGGGAGCACCCACAACTTCATCTCGGCGGCGGCAGCGCACCAGTCGGGCATCCCCATCCAGCGCCGACCCCGCCTCACGGCCATGGTGGCCAACGGCGAACGGATCACCTGCGCCGGCGTCCTTCGCAACGCGCCGCTCCACGTCGAGGGCGAGCCCTACCCGGCCGATCTCTTCGTCATGCCGTTGGCCGGGTACGACGTCGTCCTCGGCACACGCTGGCTCGGGGCCCTGGGACCGATCGTGTGGGACCTAACCCGTCGCCGCATGACGTTCCACCGCCCGGGGCGCTGCATCTCGTGGGCGGGCACGCCCAGCGCCACTGTACCAGCAGTGCGCACCGTGACAGGGGGGGACGCGCTCCTGGAGGCGCTCCTGGACTCGTTTGGGGGGCTCTTCGCGGCGCCTACCGGCCTGCCTCCCAAGCGCGCCCACGACCATCGCATCCTCCTCAAGCCCGACGCATCGCCTGTGGCCGTCCGCCCGTACCGCTACCCGGCTGCCCACAAGGACGAGCTGGAGCGGCAGTGCGCCGCGATGATCGACCAGGGGATCGTGCGCCGCAGCGACTCCTCGTTCTCGTCGCCGGTCCTCCTGGTGAAGAAGCCCGATGGCTCCTGGCGCTTCTGCGTCGACTACAGAGCCCTGAACGCCCTCACCATCAAGGACGCGTTCCCGATCCCAGTGGTGGAGGAGCTGCTCGATGAGCTCCACGGCGCCAAGTTCTTCACCAAGCTTGATCTTCGGTCGGGCTACCACCAGGTGCGGATGCGGCCTGAGGACGTGCACAAGACCGCGTTCCGCACCCACGACGGCTTGTACGAGTTCCTCGTCATGGCGTTCGGGCTCTGCAACGCCCCCGCTACGTTCCAGGCGCTGATGAACGACGTACTCCGGCCGTTCCTCCGACGGTTCGTCCTAGTCTTTTTTGATGACATATTAATCTACAGCAAGACATGGGCAGACCACCTCCGCCATCTACGGGCCGTCCTCGACGAACTGCAACGCCATCAGCTCTTCGTCAAGCGCTCGAAGTGCTCGTTCGGCGCGCCATCCGTCGCCTACCTCGGCCACGTCATCTCCACTGCCGGGGTAGCCATGGACCCGGCCAAGGTGGCTGCCATTCACGACTGGCCGCCGCCTCGCTCGGTTCGGGCTGTTCGGGGCTTCCTCGGCCTCGCCGGGTACTACCGCCGCTTCGTCCACAACTACGGCACGGTGGCTGCCCCCTTGACGGCCCTCCTAAAGAAGGATGGCTTCTCCTGGGATGACGCGGCCATGGCGGCCTTTGGGGCGCTCAAGGCAGCCGTGTCGTCTGCTCCCGTCCTCGCCATGCCTGACTTCAGCAAGATGTTCGTGGTTGAGTGCGACGCATCCTCCACAGGCTTCGGCGCGGTGCTTGTCCAGGAGGGGCACCCGGTCGCCTTCTTCAGCCGGCCGATCGCGCCCCGACATCGCGCGCTCGCCGCCTACGAGCGCGAACTCATCGGCTTGGTACAGGCCGTCCGGCACTGGAGGCCGTACCTGTGGGGACGGCACTTCATCGTCAAGACTGATCATTTCAGTCTCAAGTACCTCCTCGACCAGCGACTGGCCACGATACCCCAACATCATTGGGTTGGCAAGCTTCTGGGCTTCGATTTCGAGGTGGAGTACCGCTCGGGCGCCACGAACACCGTCGCAGACGCACTGTCCAGACGGGACACCGAGGAGGGCGCGCTGCTGGCCATCTCAGCGCCCCGCTTCGACTTCGTCGAGCGTCTACGGCAAGCACAGGCGACCGACCCGGCTCTTGTCGCCATCTACGACGACATCCGCGCCGGCACGCGTACAGCACCATGGTCCATTGTGGGCGGGATGGTCGCCATGGAGGGCCGCCTCTACATCCCGGCCTCTTCGCCACTACTGCAGGAGATCGTGGCTGCTGTTCATGATGATGGCCACGAAGGCGTCCTCCGCACCCTCCATCGCCTCCGGCGCGATTTCCATTTCCCCAACATGCGCCGTGTTGTGCAGGATTTCGTCAGGGCGTGCGGCACGTGCCAAAAGTTCAAGTCCGACCACCTACGGCCGGCTGGTCTGCTACAGCCCTTGCCGATCCCATCAGGGGTCTGGTCGGACATCAGCATCGACTTCATCGAAGCTCTGCCACGCATCCACGGCAAGACCGTCATCCTCACCGTCGTCGACCGCTTCAGCAAGTACTGCCACTTCATCCCGCTGGCACACCCGTACACGGCGGAATCGGTGGCGCACGCGTTCTTCGCCGAGGTGGTGCGGCTGCACGGCGTCCCGCAGTCCATCGTCTCGGACCGCGACCCTGTCTTCACGTCGGCATTCTGGACGGAGCTGATGGCACTCACGGGCACCAAGCTGTTCATGTCCTCCGCCTTCCACCCGCAAACCGACGGCCAATCGGAGGCCGCCAACCGCGTCATCGCCATGTACCTTCGCTGCTTCACCGGCGATCGCCCCCGGCAATGGCTCCGGTGGCTTCCTTGGGCGGAGTACACCTACAACACCGCATACCAAACTTCGCTTCGGGAGACGCCGTTCCGGGTGGTCTACGGCCGTGATCCGCCATCCATCAGGTCCTACGAGCCGGGAGACGCGCGCGTGCCCGCGGTGGCACAGGAGATGGAGGACCGCAAGGCCTTCCTCGACGACGTCCGCTTCCGTCTTCATCAGGCGCAGGAATCCCAGAAACGTTCCTATGATCAGCATCACCGGCAGGTCACCTACCAAGTCGGTGACTGGGCCCTACTTCGCCTCCGACAACGGCCTTCGGCAACACTGCCACGGTCGTCCGCTGGCAAGCTCAAGCCCCGCTACGTCGGCCCCTACCGCGTTGAGGAGGTCATCAACGCCGTGGCCGTACGGCTGCAGCTGCCGGCCGGTGCCCGAATTCACGACGTCTTCCATGTGGGCGTCCTTAAGAAGTTCGTGGGAGCGCCACCGGCTGTTCCACCGGTGCTGCCGGCCACACTCCATGGCGCGGTGGTGTCTGCGCCTGCTCGTGTCCTGGCTGGTCGTCTAGCTCGCGGCGTCCAACAAGTCCTGGTCCAGTGGCAAGGTGAGCCGGAGTTCTCTGCCACCTGGGAGGATTTCGATGACTTCAAAGCCAGCTTCCCAACGTTCCAGCTCGAGGACGAGCTGGCTTTCGAGCCCGGGAGAGATGTCATGTACGGTAAGTCGTACTCCAGGCGCAGGCGCGCGCGTGATGTTCGGCGGGCATCTGAACGCGCGGCCAGAGAACAAGCCGAGCATGCAGCAGCGCATGGCGCCGGCCAGCCACAGATAGCAAGTGGCTAAGTTTAGGAAAGTAGCAATTTGGCAGGTAGCAATTTGGCAGGCTAGAGAATTAAGGAGCTTGCTCCATTTGTGTTGGCCGATGGCCTTATATTCCCATGTAATCAGCACTATTGGAATCAATCAAGAACCAAGTTATCTCCTACCTCTCTCTCTTCCCTAAGCCTGCGGTTGGGAGGAATAACCCCACCGGAGAAGACGGCCGAAGGCTACGAGTTGCGTAGCCGAGGTCCGGCGAGTCAAGGGTTCGACGCTCTTGACATATGGCTTGTATTTTTCTGCATCAAGATGCCATCGCATATATTAAAATCCAGAGAATAATAATAAGGTTTGAGAAGCCTCTTTCAGATTATCAGAAAGCAAATGTACAGAGTAGATTTATTATGGTGAGATTGCTAATGGATTAAATATTGTACATGTTCACTACAGCAATGTCGTAATAAGTTCTTATCTTAATTACAGCTTTTGTTCATGTACTGATGTTTCTGCAGGTGTTCAGAGTTGCAAACTAAATATTAAAAATGACTGGATACATGGTTCAGGTAAATCCGCTAGCATTTCATCCATATTTTTTCTGGGTTATTTATAGATTTGGTGATGCAGTGGGCTTCAGTATGCTTTGTGATAGAGCTGGCAGCAATGACCATATATTAGGTATTATTCTTAATGTGTGCAGATCCAATGTTTGTTTGGGGAATAGCTTACATTTGTAGTAAACACCACAAAGATAGCATTGTTACCTGACCATGGTAAATCGTTTGTCTATTTCTACAATGTTGGTTGTGGTATACCGACCAATTGTTGGTCGTTAATATTATGTTTTAGCGACCATTGTTCGACGCTATAGATTGGCTATGGTACAGTGTTCTTACACGCTTCAATGTACTAGTTGTTTAACTTTAACATTTCCGTTAGCAACAATGGAAACGAGTCAAGGCAGGCAAGATTCCTACCACACTCATAGATTTGCTATTTATCAACGCCCACGTGTCTTGGTGGCGATGCTTGCCTCGTGAGTCCATCAAGTCATTCATCACACAGCAACAGATCTTCACCAGGAATGCTGGCTTGTCCTGCCGGAGTCATCGGAAACTCATCACCTTCACCTGGAACACCCAGGATACTCACAAGATCAGCATGTTATCATAAGCGAAACATGTATTTAAGTCTTACTGCTTATTGAAACTTTACGCAATTTAAAAAACTTTACTAAAGCAGTATTATTGTTTGTACCAAAATTGAAATGTCATGTTTGTTCCAATGGTGCATACGTCTCTTATGCTAGTAAAAAAGCACTTCCTAACCATATGTGCAATATGGCCTGCTGCTCATTCTCTTATTTAGCACACCTGTCTAAATAACTCTGCATGTAGGGAATGCTTTTTATTTTTTATTTCTGTTCTATTTGATTTAGAAGCTTAGTGCTTTGCTCTTTTCTTTTCTTTTCTTTTCAGCAACAACAATCAGCAATATCTATGCTATAATTTGTAAGTTCTCTTGTCCAGGTATTACTAGTTCCAGCAATTATCAGACTAAATGTTATTTCTCAAATGATATTGGGTCAACTTGCCTTGTCTTTCTATGGATTCAGATTTGAATTTTTTTTTCTGTATTTTGGCATGATCATGAAAATTATCTTAAATAATATTTTCAATGGGTGTAGACTTTGGTTGAGTACCAAATAATCAATTTCATCACAATTTGTAAATGAGGAAATGTCGCTAGCTACATCCTGAATATTATAAAGAATAGATTTCATGATCTGAGTACATTTTATAAAATCCTTCAAGGTTTGCAAAGACAACAAATCTTGACTGATATCTCCTCAAACTGTGACCTAAACAAGCATTATCCTTGCCTCTGAATTGCATTGAAAGTAGACGTTATTGATAGGACTGTAAACTATAAAGTCAGTAGTAAGAACTGACTGCTTGCATTTGGTAAATTTAAACTTATTTTATTGCCATATAACAATCTGATTCGAATATGTATGATTCACTTGCAAGGTTGTTAGCAATGTCAAATGGCCTGTTCAGAAACTTATTTTATTTCATTTGCTTGGATTTTGGTTTTGGAACTCGGTGAGGACAGGTGCAAGTCCATCAGTTCTTGTGCTTCTCAGGTTGTGTTGGTCCATCAGTTCCTGTGCTTCTCACTTCTCAGGTTGTGTCGGTAGTTAGCTTGTCTCTGTAATTGCAAAATTACCTCAGTTTCAGTACATGCTTTTCAGTGAAGGCAGAACGAAATAGTTGAAATGGCTTTGCATGTACTTGCAGTTTGGTTTCAAGAGCTAGCAGTTTATAGTTTTGGAGCTTAGTGGATTCTCAAATGCTAATTAGAGCTTTTGTTAGCCTAGGTATTGTTAGATCTATTTAAGCTCATTACTTGGTACTTATTTTCTTTTAGTTCATTATTGGCTACTTATTTTCTTTTGTGCTGTTTGGTTCATTTGCAGGTTAAAGCAAGGAGTAAAGCGAGCAACATGGGAGCTTCATATCTTTTAAAAAAAATTCAAACTTTGCCGAGTGTCGGCCAGAAGGCACTCGGCAAAGATTTTTTTTTAAAAAAAAATTCAAACTTTGCCGAGTGCCGGCCAGAGGGCACTCGACAAAGATTTTTTTTAAAAAAAAATCAAACTTTGCCGAGTGCCGGCCAGAGGGCACTCGGCAAAGATTTTTTTTAAAAAAAATCAAACTTTGCCGAGTGCCGACCAGAGGGCACTCGACAAAGATTTTTTTTAAAAAAAATCAAACTTTGCCGAGTGCCGGCCAGAGGGCACTCGGCAAAGAATTTTTTTAAAAAAAATCAAACTTTGCCGAGTGGCGGCCAGAGGGCACTCGACAAAGAATTTTTTTTAAAAAAAATCAAACTTTGCCGAGTTCCGGCCAGAGGGCACTCGACAAAGATTTTTTTTTAAAAAAAATCAAACTTTGCCGAGCATCGGCCAGTGGGCACTCGGCAAAGATTTTTTTTTTAAAAAAATAAAAAAATCTTTGCCGAGTGCCTGCAGGGTTGGCACTCGGCAAAGCCACCGTCAACGGATTCGGCGCCGTGACGGTCGCTTTTCTTTGCCGAGTGCCACCGGGAGTCTCGGCAAAGTCTTTGCCGAATGCCCGATAAAAGACACTCGACAAAGAGGTCTTTGTCGATTAATTTTTTGCCGTGTGTTCTTTGCCGAGTGCCGCACTCGACAAAGGCTTTGCCGAGTGCAATTAGGCATTTGCCGAGTGCCTCAGGCACTCGGCAAAGAACCTGAATCTAGTTGTGACTATTTGTATTTAGTTCAAATATAAAGTTAAGTTATATAAGCTCTTATTGCACCTATTTATGTGATATTATGAATCAATATTTTAGCTTTCAGTTTTGATCTAGTTGCTACAGTTTTTTTATCCATAAGCTAACTTGAAATTATAATTCTATTGTATGTTTTATTCAAAATTTATTTTTATTTTATTAGAAGAATATTCTAGTAACCTCTTAGTTCTTATAATGGTAAAACAAGTCATCTCAGCATTTACCATGACACTCAAGATGTTGAATTATTTATATTAAAAAATTATATGAGTGTTAGCATTTTTTATTGAATATAAAATGCTTAAAATTATATTAATTTCGTATGATATAATGTTGCATTTAAAATGTTTAAATATTTTTAAGACAATGGCTTACAAAATTTATCGTCATGGACGATGCACACCTGCTCTCTAGTTCTACTAGTACCGCCCACGGGTGATGCGCACCCTATTCTCTAGTACTGGTGGAATCCATGTATCAGCGATACTCTACGATTGGAGAGAAGACTTTGGGAGATGCAATGGTACGTTTGCACAGAAGATTTTCTCTCTTTTTTTTCTACAGTACCACCAGTACCCGATGCATCTACAGTGTCACTAGTATTCCCCCCCCCCCTTTTTTTTTTTGTTTCATGAACTCGAGACATCGGTCGTTCTGGTCAATCTAGATAGTGCAGTAACTCCGCGTGCGTGGTGTTATCGATGTCGCTTTATTGGTGCCCGCATCCCAGTAACGTGAGTGCTCTGGATCGGTTCAAAAGATTAAGGGCTTGTTTCCAAATAAGTCACGTACCTATAAGTTAAAAAGTAAAATAAGTGACTGATTTTATTAAACACCGTCAACTTATAAGTCACTCCTGCTTATAAAAAAAATAAGCTAGTTCACCTCTGCTTAAAATTTATAAGCCACCCTTTCTGCGTGGGGCCCACACCTTTCACTTAACAGGCATGAGCTTATAAGTCATCTACAACCAAACAGGCATGACTTATAAGTCACTGGTTTTCAGTCACCTGACTTATGGAAACCAAACAGGGCCTAATCTATCTACTATACTGGATGTGCACGTTGTTTTCTTTCGATGGAGGACTAGCTTTGCAACAATGGCTGAATTCGCTATTCTAATAGCTAGTAGATCCGTTGAATTGAGCTGGCACATTCAAATTTTTGGAGTATACTGCGAGGTGTATATATTGGTTTCTTTTCGAGATTTGCGATAAGCCTGCGTGGTAAGTATTAACAATGTTTTAGTTTAGTTTTCTACTCTGCAGCTGCTGGGCAATCTCATTCACATGAATCGACCCCATCTATACCCCCATGTCCAGCCAGGTGCAGAGTCCATTGCAGTCTTGCAGAGCATTATTAGCCATCACCACAAAACACAACTGGGCCGGGCGGAGAGTGGAACCGATCGAGAGAGCAAAGCAACGCAACCATGTCGTCGTTCGCTCTTGGTTTGACCAAGGCGGCGGTGGAGGGGACGCTGAGCTTGGTCAAGTCGACGGTGGAAGAGGAGAAGAAGCTGAGGGAGAAGGTGCAGAATGACCTGGTGTTCATCTCCGGCGAGTTCGAGATGATGCAGTCCTTTCTCCGCGCCGCCAACAACTACAACAAGAATGACCAAGTGGCGCTGACCTGTGTGAGGCAGCTCCGCAACCTGGCCTTCGACGTCGAGGACTGCGTCCAGTACGTCGTCCACCTTGACCTTGACGACGACAAGTCCTCACGCTGGGGGTGGCTGTGACGCTTGTGGTACACGGTGAACTGCTGTGCGCCACCGCTGCCCCTGGACGTGGCGGTGTCCGACATCAAGCAGCTCAAGGCCAGGGTGGACTGGTGGAGGACGTGAGCCAGAGAAACATTCGCTACAACAACCTCATCCTCCACGGCTCCGACAACAATAAGCAGCAGCAGTCTGCAGTCACTGTTGTCATACCTCCGGCAGAGCAGCCGCCGGGATGCCACCACCTACCCATCCTCGGCGGCGTTCGACATCCTACGCGATGCGTGGGAGGCTACTGGGATGTGGCACAAGCACAACAACATGCAGTATAGCCTCCAAGAGTGGATCGTCCCTGAATATGATGATGTCCATGACCTCCAGGTTATCTCTATTTGGGGAAGCAATATATAAGAGAAGGAAGTGGTGGTGATCCTGGGACGGCCTCCGTCTTTAGGAGGGTCTATCGTGACCCAAGAACTAACCTATGAAAAATTCAAAATCCGTGCCTGGATGAAGCTGATGCATCCCTTCAACCATGATGAGTTTGTCAAGAGCTTGCTGGCTCAATTCTCCATGAGCAGCTCTCACCAAGCACAGGTTACGGACGAAGACAACCTCACGAAAGCTAAGCTCATGCAGCAAATGAGAGAGCAAAGGTATCTCGTTGTATTGGAAGATGATGTATTCATGTTGGAAGAGTGGGCTCTGATCAGAATTTACCTGCCGGACTATAAGAATGGTAGTTGGATTGTCTTGTCGACCAGGGCCGGTTCTATGTTTCCAAAGGCCCTCGGGCGAACTTGACAAATGGGCCCGTAACAAGAAAATGACACTAATTTAATTACCTTAAAATCCCGATAAATCAAACTCCCATTATGAAAAGAGACTCCTTCGGGCTTTTCTTGATGCGAAATCGTTAAGGACAGTGTCGAGATTAATACTGTCCAAGATATCCTTCTCAATGCAACACATAGCTAAGTCATTCAATCTTTCTTGTGACATAGTTGACCTCAAATAGTTTTTCAATAATTTCAACTTGGAGAAACTTCTTTCAGCAGAGGCTACGGTCACAGGTATAGTCAAAAGGATCCGATAGGCAACTGAAACATTTGGATAGCAATCTGCAGCCATAACGAACTCAAGAATCTGAGTTGCTGACATCAAAGTATCCGGTAAAGTCATTTGCAGCACCTTTAGTTCCGAGAAAAAATCATTTATCTCAACATCGGATGAATTACCATGAGAAAAGTTTTTTTTGCAAAAATGTTGCAACACTTGCGCAGATCATCGTCATCTAATGACTTCAAATTTTTTGAGTTGAACAAGAAACCAAACACTTCTTCAAATTTCTTTAGCTGCTCAAATCTAGTGGTCAATGAAGCAATTGCAAGATCTATCAAGACTAGAAAATACTCAGTTCTGAAAGATTCCTCTGGTGATTGCGTTCGTTCATCTTGATCATTTGCTTCATCAAAATGTTTCTTTCTTTTACTTTGACGTTTAGTAGGAAACTTTGGCTCTATACCCAAGTCAGATGCAATTGTTTTTGCAGTATTCAAACTAGCAGTGAAGCCCTCATCTCTGTACCTCTCAAAAAATGATATGCAGCCTTTAATTTGTTTGAGAGCAGCATCCATGCACACAATCTTAGACTGCAGCTTTTTGCTCACCATATTTATGAAAAATAAAATATCATACCAGATAACCATGCCAAGTATAAATTCAAAACTCTCAGGTGCAGTAACCAGAGATTGAGCATCACTTACTGCTGCTGGGTCATCAGTAGAAGCCTTCTCTACGGCTTTCAAAGCTGTCCTTATTTGAGGAGTTTGGAATTTGATAGCTTGAACACTATTTACTCGACTTTCCCAACGGGTATTAGATAAGGATTTGACAGTCAAGTGTTCAACATTGTCCAGCAAAATCTTCCATCTTTTGGTAGAACGTGAAATTAATGCATAAATTCGTTGAATAACACCAAAAAAGGAAACAACTTTGCTGCAAGACTTCGCCATATCACAAAGAGTAAGATTCAAGCTATGACATGCACACGGCATATATAATGCTCTGGGGTTGATTTCAAGCAAACCCTCGCTCGTTGATCGCTGGAGCCTAGAGACCGGGAGGGTTGGAGTCTGGAACTTTGGAAGATCCAAGAAGCGTCACCGCATCCGCATCGGCCATGAGCAGCGACGCGTCTCCGAGTTCGGTGGCCGTTCCGGCTTCCGAGCTTCTCGAGGAAGGAAACGCGGTGAACCATTCAGACAAAGTTACAACAGGCCAGTGCTGATATTCCTAATGGGCCACGTTGCTGTTGTTAGGCTGGAGTAGAGACATATACAGGGGTCACACATATGACATATACCTGGGTCTGGGCCCCTTCCTAAGCTGGGCCCCCGGCGGTCGCACGCGCTGCACAGGCTCTAATACGGCCCTGTTGTCGACGCCACAATTAAGGATTGCCCTTCCGTGCATAGGGGCGCCATGCGAAGTATTGGATCGAGCTTCGACAGTTCCTGGTGATAACCAATTTCTATGCGCCTTCTACAAAACCAAGCACAACTGGAACGATGTTCTTTGCCGAGGGTCGGATACGCTCGGCAAAGAAGCCTTTGCCCTCGGCAAAGGCTTTGCCGAGAGTTGCTCTCGACAAAGGCTACTTTGCCGAGAGCCGCATCTCGGGCTCTCGGCAAAGGATTTGCCGAGGGTTAGCCGGCCGTCGGCAAAAATTTTCGCCGTGACGGGGAGAGGTCACGGTAAAGTTGATCTTTGCCGTGAGCCTTAGCAAGCTCTCGGCAAAGAATTTCTGAATTTTTTTTCCAAAAAACTTTGCCGAGCGTCTGTCAGAAGAGCTCTCGGCAAAGAATATTGATAATTTTTTTTTGACATTTTTTGTGCCTAGCTCTCGGCAAAGGCTTCCTCTTTGCCTAGCGCTATGGTCATGCGCTCGGCAAAGCTGGGATTCTATGTGTTCCAGAATTCCCAGCTTTGCCGAGGGCATGACCATAGCCCTCGGCAAAGCCACAGCCAGTTTTAATTTTTTTTGTTTTTTGCATTTCCAGTCAACAAATAAACATATATATGACATCCACATCACAATAAGCACATCCACATATTAATAACCACATCCACATCACATAATTCACATCCACATCACATAGAAGTCTCGAAGTTCGAAGTCACAAACAAATCTCGACACATACACAACCACAAGTGTAAAGTTCGACAAGCAACATAAACAAGAGGCATAGGAGGCGCCAAACTGGTCACGGCGACGGTCCGGGCTGAGAAGGCGCAGCGTGCGATCCTGGGGAGTTGACGAGGAGAAGGTTAGGGTCGTTCGACGCCGCCGACTGACGCTACACAAACAAAGAAGATGCAGAACGTGTTAGACAACATAAATAGATAACCAAGCACTACATGTACTTTTTACCACCACCACCACATCACCACCACCACGCCACCACCACAACCACACCACTACTACCACCAACAACAACCACACCACCACGCCACCACCTCCACCAACCACGCAGCCACCACCACGACCACGCCACCACCACCACCAACCACGCCGCCACCACCACCCATCACCATCACCACTTGCACTAGGTTTCACTAGGTTTTACTAGGTTTCACTAGGTTTGACATTTAGAGAAACTAAAACATTTGTCATACTCACCGGAGTAGAATCAAGCTGAGGTGGAGGTCTAGGCTGCAGCTGACCGAGCAGGAACTGTAGGACCGTTCCACCTTGGGTCATCGCAAGACCCCGCACGTAGGAGAGCACCTCTGCCATCTGCCACTGATCCTGCTCCTGCTTGGCCTCTAAAGCTGCCAGCCTCTGCCGCTCGAGCTCCCGCTCGGCCTCCAAAGCTGCCAGCCTCTGCCGCTGTTGCTCCCGCTCGGCCTCCATCGCCTACAGCTGTGCCTGCAACATTTGACGCCAATGTTTCAAGATTGCGGAGCAAAAAAAAATATTTTGCTGAGGGCACAGAAACGACTCTCGGCAAAGTAATTCTTTGCCGAGGGCCAAATTCTGACCCTCGGCAAAACAGACGGCAGGTGAAGGCCGTTTGCCTGCCGTCACAGGTTGCTGACGGCCTTTCTTTGCCGACGGCCGGACCCTCGGCAAAGGGCCTGGTTGCCGAGAGAAATTCTTTGCCGACGGCCTAGCCCTCGGCAAATATGGTTTTGCCGACGGCCTACCGTTGCCGAGGGCCGACTCTCGGCAAACCTTTCTTTGCCGAGAGCCCGACATTTGGCTCTCGGCAAAGACGCTGGCTCTTGGCAACGGGCCTTTTCCGGTAGTGAAGGTAATTTAAGCCACAAATTCTGAAGCAATATGCTCCCTTTTTATTACATGTCGTATTAGTTTTGTCTTAAGTCAAATATTTATATCTTTTTATTCAGCACATGTATTGGTGAGGAAAAGACAAATAATCACATCTACAAACCCTATGCCTATTGCCATCTTGCATTTATATGATGGCCCTTTGTAAGACACTATACCTAGAGTTGAGGAGCTAACAAGATAGTAGCTAGAATTATTATATTTTACAGCATTTAAATACTAGAATTGTATTCTTTCCTAGGCGAATGTACCCATATACTTTGACCATTAATTCAAGATTGGATCTGAAGATGTAGCACTCGTACAACAATATCATGTCCTCATCCTAATTTGTTCAGGCTTCAATAGGTGGATGTAGATATAGTCATCTAGGCACATGTATGTGCCAATTCTTTCAAAAGGGAAATCTGGATCTCTTAACTTCCTAATTACTTGTTATTATATTCTCTATTCCAATAAGCACATGATGTTTTTCGCCATTAGCACGGTCTCCAATACACAATTTTGACCACAGTATTACATTTCCAATTGACAAAACTGATGAAAATATATTCCATGTTCCCCGTCTTAATATATGAGTTTCATCTTGTTAATTTATTTTTTTCATTGGTCAAAGCAAGTTTTGATATGTGTGAGATGTCAAGTTTCTATAGGCATGTACAAATATTCATCAATTTTCTAATAAACTTGCTAACATTATATGTCTGTGTGTTGATAATAGATGATTTGGGGGTTATTATGTACTGTAGATTAGCAACATATATATTGTCTCTATATAAATTATTTGGGTTGGACTGTTAGTTGCTAAACGTATTTATATCGTCAGTATTATTTGTCGGTATTTATAACCTCTAAAAACTTGTCGGTCAGCATAGCTCTATACCGACACCAATTTCAGTGACTTCGAGGAAGTGTCAGCATAGATCTATACCGACCGATGATACGTCGCTATATCGACCTATACCCACCGATAGTACGTCACTATTCTAGGGCTATGAGTGGACAGTGAATTGGTGATTCGTAGAGATGGATTGGTATGGGCGACGGGCCAGACGCCCCTAAAAAAACACCTGCAGCGATCCTTAAAAAAGTCTTCTTGTAGTAGCGTGAGCACATTTTGTAATGTTGTTATGAACGGAAGTAAATACACCTACTTTACCGACTAAATTCGAGCCGAGTTCGAAAAGTTTTACGGTTTTCTTCAAAGCACCCGATTTCAAGTAGGAGCGTTATGTTGTTTTTTTAAAACTAGGAGCGTTATGTTTGTTTAAGATAAGATGTGATGTACGTACTCCCTCCGTCCCTCGGTAGAGGACGTTTTGCCATTCAAAAATTGTACCAGAAAGCAAGTCGTTTTAGCTTGTGATGGTGGGTCCCACCCTCTGCTACGTACACCACCAGTCCATCCGTAGCTCCCTGTCGGCCACTGTCTCTATCTCTATATCCCCTACAACTAAAAAGAACAAAGCGTGAACATTTTTTGGTGCGACATTCGTCGCCTCATCCTGCCGCGCACCCCTGCGATCCTGCTCGGCACCGGCAGGTGGGATCGCCCTTGCCATGCCGCACCAAACCGACGGAAGGGAAGGGAAGAAATCGGAATCTCGGGCGCCCAATCTCCTCCCCAAGTCCCGCACACTTCCAATCTCTTGAACCTTCCTTCTCAATCCGTCCCGCGATATCTCCTCCCCTTCGGTCGATGACCGGCAGCACTCGCCCTCGCCCACGCCATGGCACCCACGCCGTCGTCGCCCTCGCCATCGTGCCCGCACCATCATCGCCCTCGCCGTCGTACCCGCACCGTTGCCCTCGCCGTGGTACCCGCGCCGTCGCCCTCACCAAACGGACGAGCCCTCGGAGGCACCGCCATCGGGAGAAGCTAGCCAAGCCTGAAGCGCGTCGCAGTTCTCCACCCTCGCCGTCGCACCGGCGCACCCGCACCGTCACCCTCACCGCCGTGATCCAGGTAGGGCTCGTCGTGATACTCGAGTCCTTTCCCAATGGCGCTCGGCCCCTTATCCCCGGCCATCAGTGACTCGCGCGGCCCACTCCGGTCAGCGGTTATCGGACCCTTTCGTTCCGGTTGCACACCTCACCATGAATCCGCATCCTCTGGGTCTCATCCATGGATTCATGTCTCAACGCTGAAGAATAAGGCCGTCTCCTCCAAGCACGTGCCACATGCAACAACAACTCGATGGGGAGGGCATGTTGTGGTTCCGGCGCTGCTACTACATGCACAAGGTGAACTGTTTCAGACTTGTTCTTTTACTGCATGACAAAACTTACACCATATTTCCAGCTGCATGATCTCATATGTACGTTAGTCAAACTTGGACGACAAAATTAAATCTATGTGCTATTACAAATTGCTTCCAGATTATTAGAGAAAATTTATCCAGTGAGGTATGGAGGTATTTTGTTCACTTTCCACACTGTTTTTGTTTAGAGATGCGAATGTTCAGATATATATTATTTGTTTTCATCCTTTTACTTTTAAAATAAGAAATATTTTCTTAAAAAAACTCTTGTACTTAGAATCTTAAGATGCACCATGATAATGTTTTATAGGACTACATAGGTGGATAATGGTTATGCATCCTATGGGATTTGGCAAATAACATAATCATAATTAATAAGAATCATCCATGTGGAATTGAATAAGATGGAGTATATAAAAAAAAAGGGAGCAAATTGAAATAAGTAAGAGCACTGAAGTGAACCAGCTGCACAATTTTTTAAAGTAGAAGAACAAAGAAAACCAGAGTTGATTATCGGCCCATCTTGCTTCCTGCCAATCTTCAGTTGTACCTTGAAGACTGATGATACATGCTGATGTTTCTGACCATTCTTTTCCTATGATGCAGGCAATGGTCGAGATTAACTTCCTCTCCAAGATAATTACCGTTCACCTTCATCAGATTTGAACTTGGTTTTTGCAGATCTAGCAGGAAGGCTATGGCCCTGAAAAGGAGAGAACGTAGCCCGTTGGTAGCCTGATATTAGTATATGGTATACCATTTTCTCATTACCTTCACTATTTCAGCTTGTAGTTTGCTGTTTGGGTAAGAAAAAGACTTGCAACATTTATCCCACATCAATTCTATCTGAAGATATAGAGTGTTGTCTGAAGGAGCTGTAATCAAGGTGTGTGCTGATGGACAGTGGTCCATGTATCTTCACAGGGTACATATTGTCCAAATTTTAGGTATGGAAGAACATGGAAATTGGAGGTGGTAATGGTGAATTGACCGGAGCCGTCATCAGCACCGTTGAGCTCTAGAACCCCGGTACACCAAGTGCTATGCTATACCTAATGGAGCCGGCTGGTCGAAGTGCGAGTGGAAGCCGCTGTCGGAGGTGGTCGGCGACTGCGTCCAGCGCTGGTTCTAGGACGCGTACAAGGAGGCGCGCAAAGGTGACATTGCCAACCAGGTGCTTGTTGCTCAGATGTTCTTCTCGGGTTATGGAACCCCCAAGAACGAGTACAAGGTATAGCAACGCACCTTGTTCAAAATTAGATATCTTTTGATTCGGGTTCCTTATTTAGTCATATGTGCTAGGTACATGGGGATTCGATTCAGCTTCCTTGTTTACTTTAATTTATTATAGTTTCTGCTTTTCATAGTGATGATTTTCCTGTTTGGAAGATCAAACATGTAAATGGTGACTTTCATGTCACTTTTAGGCATTTAGCAGGAACTTTTGTGGATACATATTACAGAATGATGAAACTCATCAATCTCCGTTGGGTTCATAAACCCGGGGTCCCTTATGGACCGGCTTCCCAATAAAGGCTCGGCCCAGCAGATAACATTGTGAACGACGCGCAACCCCTAGGCCGGCCCAAATACCTAAGCGATAGGCAGGAAGGGCGATATAATCTCCGACCAGAAGGCCTGGCCAAGGAGGAACGGCACCCGCTTCTGACTCCAGCCCGCCTGTCCGACCGGAAGGCCTCACTAAGGAGGAACAGCGCTCGCTTCCGACTCCAGCCCGCCTCTCCGACCGGAAGGTATGGCCAAACACCACTTCCGCTCCGACCCGCGTCTCCGACCGGGGAGCATACGTACACTCTCCCTCTCTCACTTGTAAGGACATCCCCTTCATCTATAAAAGGGGATGCACTCTCTCCCAAAGGGAGGTCGATTAGTTCACTTACATCGATTCAACACACCACAACAGAACCACCAGGTTCAAACCTTGAGCACACGCTCGAGCACTTAGCACATAGCGGAGCTCCCATCACTCTCGACCCTTAAGACCAGAGTCCGACCAGACCTCTTATACACCCCATCTTTCTCCTTCTCGCTTGTAACCCCACTGCAAACTTCGAGCACCTGGGCTCAGGAATAAAGTCACTGACCGACTCAAACTGGACGTAGGGCACGTTGCCTAAACCAGTATAAACCTTGTGTCATTGAGTGCTAGGCCACATCCGATCACAACGTACGACAAAACTACAAATATTTACGTGTTGGTCACTTTCTGCACCGATAGTTGGCGCCGTCCATCGAGAAGACGATGTACGTTCACACTTTTGGTCATCGGATGGCCCACTTTTCCGCCACCGTCGCCATGGTGGGCTCAAGCGAAATGACTCGCTTTGGCTCGTTGGAGTTTCCCGCACTCCCACCTATTGGGATGTGGGTTTCTCCCATCTTCGAGCCATCCCAGGCCTTCCTCTTCGGAAGCCTGGACATCGTCGCCGACCGGCTCTGCGTACTACACCTCCACGAGGAGGCACTTGTTCCGGCGCCCGTCGGAGGGGTGCCCTCATTTGGCTCCAGGACACACGACGACTTCAACGACGAGGTGCCTGCGCTTCATTTCTAGCAAGCACTTTGCTCAAACCCCGCTGTAAGTAATGTACATACTGTTATTTACTCGCTATTCACTATCTTCCACTGATTATCCGGAGGGACCGTGTTGCCCACACTGTAGCCACCGTACGACCGGTTCCCCTACGGCCTCGCATCCCCCATGGACGTTTATGCCTGGGGGCTCCAAAGATTGCTGACGCCACCTCCGCTCACATCCAAATTCGTGGGGATGGCAAGCTATGCTCCCACCTGTTTCTACAAACTCGTAGATAACGAGGTTGAGAGTGATGGCTCCAGCATCGGTGATGTAGCACCTAGCCACCATCTATCCCTGGAGTGTGCTATGGCGGACGCTTTGAGACAACCGCCGGTGGTAGCGGAGTCCTTGCAGACTCACACCCCTCCGGACCCTCGTGCGGGGACCCTCGCGCTCGCACAAAAGCACGGCGAGGAGCTACGACAATGGCGGCAGAACTAGCCACCACCTGCGCCGGCACGCTCGGCGCACCACAGTGCGCCCCATGCGTGTAACCCGGCGAGCGGCGCCCGGGGTCGCGCCCGCTAGGTCTGGCTCAACATCATGGATGGAGGGAACGATCCCCCACAGTTTGCTCGGGCCGGCCAGAACATTGCCACTACAACGATGCTTTTGCACGGCATCCCCGAGCCTACCGACCCCTAGGAGCGGACGGTCCACCGAAACCTTTGGTCGCTCGTGGAGCCTGCCGCCGTTCAACAGGCGGAGAGCTCCGCATCATGACACCGACTCATGACCTCTCTCCCCACCAGGGGAGTGGGGACACACCAGATGAATCGCTCCATCCCCTCACCACTACAGCCGCCGAGCACGGCATAGGTGGCCATAGCCGTGCCATGGCCTGACCTAGCACCCGCTCCACACCGACCCTCTATGCGCGAACGGCTTGGACCGAACTAAGATGCTCGCAGCAGCATCAGCAACAGACGTCGGGCCCGACATGATGATGACGTCCATCGGGCGACAGTAAGGGCGGGCAACACAGACCCTGGCCAGACCATTGACGGGAGCGGCAAAATGCACCATAGGCATGGTCGCCGGCTGGACGGCCGGAGTCCCAGCCTGGATGGCCCGGGACCCCGGGCCTTTGGGTGACGCATCTAGAGAGTGCCGTTCCCACAGCGCTTCCGACCGCCCACCTACATTGCCAAGTACACCGGGGAGACGAACCCCAGTATATGGCTCAAAGATTTTTAGCTCGCCTTCCAAGCCAGAGGAGTGGATGATGACCATTTCATCATTCAGTACCTCCCCATTTATGTGGGGGAACATGTTCAAGCGTGGCTCGAATTCCTCATGCATGACAGCATCCGCGACTAGGCGGACCTCAAGAGGGTCTTCGTCAGGAACTTCTAGAGGACATATGTCCTCCCTAGGAACTCCTGGGACCTCAAGAGCTGCCAGCAGAAGCCTAGTGAGCCCCTGCGGGATTACATCAGTAGGTTCTCCAAAAGATGCAACTCCCTCCCTGATATCATTGACGCGGACGTCATCAGCGCATTCCTCTCCGGTACAACCTGTGAGTCCCTGATCCACAAGCTTGGTTGCTTAAAGCCCCGTACCACCCTTGACCTACTCGATGTCGCCATGAACCACGCCTCTGGCGAGGAGGCGGTCGAAGCGATCTTCAACGGAGGCTAGGACAAAGGCAAGGCCAAGCGCGAGGATCAGGACAAGGGCCCCTCCACGTGGATGGGCAAAAAGGATAAGAAATATCGTCGCCGACCGGCCAACTCTGCATTGGTCACCATGGCTGATCACAAGGGCAAGCAGCCCTAGCAGGGCCTCTTGGACTACTTCAATGAGCTCATGGAGAGCTCATGCACCAACCACGCCTACCCCATCAAGCACCTCTACAAGGACTGTGTGCTCCTCAAGCGCTTTCTACGACAGGCCGGTGTGCCAAAGGAAGGAAAAGGCAAGGATGCGGCAGCCAAGAAAGGGGGCGTGGCAGCCAGGGATCTGGACGACTGAAGGTCCCTATACAGTGACCGAGGTAATCTGACCGGGCGCCTACCGACTGAAGGACGAAAACGACGATGTTCTCGTCAAGGAACAGCAAACAGCTACGTCGTTTCTTCCCCTAAAATTCAGTCTTACCATTTTTTACTTAAATGTTTGCTCCTATAAAGCACCCCAACCTGAACACTTTTGGCCTGGCTCGCTCAGGTGCTCCACGGGGGTGCGATGCCACCTCTCTTTTTACTATCATATGATAAAGACACTTTTCCCGAATGAAAGGTTAGTCCGTTCCTTTAATTGCCTTACGTAACTTTGCTTTAAATATTTTGACCTATCGCACCCCGCCTCTACCTACGGTTACGAGCAACTGAGCCTCGTGGGCCACGCCCGGGCTCTCAAGGTTGCATCCTACAGTGTGAACTGGCAGGTGCGAAAAAGAAAAGAATAAAAAACAAAGTTATGCTACGGTAAAAATAAGGAACAGACGGGACAAGCTTCCCCGAACGAGGTGGTTCCATCACAAAAACAAAGTTAATGTATTCATGAATACGCAAAAGCACTTTACACAGGGGCTCCCCCAAGATATTATCTTTTACATCTGCTAAAGTATTTCTACTCTAGAAACTTCTACTATGGCTCCTCGGCGGCATCGGCTGTCGGCTCGACTGGCGAGGGGAGGGGATGCTCGTCCTCCGACTGGGCAGCGTTCTGCTCGGTCGGAGGCGGGGCGACATCTGCTTCTGACCTAGGCTCCACGCCATCCACAAGCTGGGCGACGTCCTCCTGATGCGCGCCTTCGGCCATGTCCGCACGGTGAGCTTCCATCACCCACTGCGTGGAGACTTGCTCGGCCACCAACTTTGCGTGTGGTAGCAAGCTCTCCCCGAGCGAGTGGATGTCCTCCACGCTCCAGCCATCGGCATACCCGCTGCAGATGGTGGTGAAGTCTAGGTCCGGGTATTACGTCGCCATCAAAGTCAACACCCCTGACGTTCCGTAGAACAGCCCGTCGGTGATGAGGGCCCGAACCTCATCCGGAACCTCCACCAGCCGGATGGCGGGCGCGCTGGTACTTGGCACCAACCCAAAGACCTCTGAGACGACAAGCTAGGCAACATTGTGTATCTGGTCAAGCTCTCCTCGAGAGCTCATCGTGCTTCAAGGGACTTGGCCAGCGTCTCTACATTCTAGCCAATCGTCGCCTTGGCCACCTTCAGGTCCCGCTCCAATGACTCCACCTTGCCACCCGGCCAGCTCTAGAAGAAGGGCGACAAGCTTAGAAGCAAGCTAAGGGAAGAAACCAACACGTCGAAAACAGAAAAGGTACTTACCGAGGTGGATGTTCTCGAGGATGCAGAGTCCCTCCTCCAGCCAAGTCACCAGCTCGCCCAGCCAGGCGTTCGCCTCCTTCGTCCCCATCACCCAGCCTCGAAGCGCGAGCACTTCCTGGTCAGCCTCCGACCGGGCCTTCCGCTCTGACTCCAAGGCATTCCCCTCCGTCTCCAAGGTATCCAGGGTACTTTGGAGCACCACCTCGGTGTCCGCCAGGGACTTTTGCAGCGCCGCCTCATGGGCCTTCATCGTGTTGAGCCCCCGCTCGACGGCAGTCGCCCGTTCCACCACAAGCAATTCCACCACCCGTGCCTTGGTCGCCTCCACCGCCTGGTCCTAGGATTCGCGGCGGGCGAACTCCAGCTGGCGCTCGAGCTCCTCCATCCGGGCGTGCTCCATCCGGAGAAAACGAGACTTGCGGCTCGACATCTCCTCCAGACCCTGCAAAACAAGAAGCAAACGTGCTAGGGCCATCGACGCAAGACCAGGTGTCAAGAACAAACACAGAAAACTCACCGTTGTGGCATAGGCAGGTCAACCATGACCACCCGCTCAATGGACTTGACCCGATCTTGGGCCTCCTCTAGCTTCACCCTGGTTCAGGTGAGATCGGACTCCACCGCAAGTCCTCTCCCCCCAAGCACGTCCCAGAGCTAACACTCCTGCTTATCTCGGAGGACGAACCTTACCTTCCTTGGGTCCTCAGGGTAGGGCCACACTAGGTCGGTCTCCTCCAGCCCACTGGAGGGCCTAGCCGATGATCAGACCACCGCCAGCTGCTGCGACAGCGCCGATAGCTCTAGCTCGTCACCTGCTTCGCCATCAGAGGGGATCTCCGCCACCTAGATTTCATGGGCCACTGGTAGGCGTTCTGGCTCTTGCCCGGCCGCATCTCCCCTCGGCATCTCTGGCTCTGACTGGGAGGGTGAGCCATGTGGCCCTCCGCCCGGCAAGGCTAGGAGGCTGGTCTCCCTCTCCTCTTCCGCCATAGCCAGTGGAGGAGGGGCCACAAGGGTTACCTCCGATGCAGCCTCCTCCATCACCACTAGGATCACCGCCAACATCATCATCGGTGCTGCCGTCGTGCTGGTGACTGACCCGAGGGGCACCACCCCCGAAAGGGAAGGACCCACCCCCGCCACCCTACTCTCCTCGTTGCTCGCCATGGTGCGCTACAAGGTGGGCCTCCAATCCTCCCACACAAGAGTTGGGGTGATGCTCAACCCCATCAACATCTAACCGCTTTCAAAAAAATACAGGTCAGTCACACTCCAAAAAAAACTCAACAGCGAGATAAAAAAGAAACAAAGAAGGCATACCAGGATGGAAGCGGTAGGGCTCTGAAGCCCCGATCCAACGTCAACGGGCCCGCCGAGCGAGGACCACCCCCGGGCTGCGACCCACGCCCCCTCACTTCAACCGGAGGGAGTCGACCCAATTGGCTCCTGCTCAGCCCATGAAACACCACGACCTTCGGCTCGGGGCACGCTAACCGAAGTGGCTAGCGGAGCACGCTCCCATTGTGGGCCGCGTGCTGGCACCGGACCCGACGACGCGTGGGTGCAACCCCGCTCTTCTGACCGCCTGGCTTGTCCCGCCACGCCCACAGCAGGTGGGGACGAGGCCGGCGACGCATCCAAAGGGCGCGATGACCGCGTCCGCTTCGCCTCTCGTTCACCAATGGTGTCCGAGCTTGCGGCGCACTTCCTTGGCATGGGAATGTCGACATGCCTCTCCACCTCCCGCTCACCACCGACTGATGTAGCCGCATGATCGCCATGCTCCACCGAGGTCCGTCGCAACGACCACCGGGCCACCCCCTCCAACCCCATCGGAAGATGCGGCAGGGACTTGTAAACTCCATGTCCCTATGGAATGGATGACTCAAAATACAAAAACAGGAGGGCAAAGGGAAAACAACACGGAGTAAAGGAGAAGGGAGCAAACTAGTTTGGACACCGTCGCAGCGTTGAGGGGTCCGGGCTTTCCATCGAGGGTCTCCTTAGGCCTCAGCTATAGCACCCGGTCAATGTGACTCTAGACCTCGTCGTTCGGTAGCTCCTCCGGTGATGCACGGTCGGGGTCCGTTGGGCCGTTGTACTTCCACATCAGCCATGACCTCTCCTCTAGCGGAGCGACCTGATGGGCAGAAAAGGGTGTGGAACACCCGCACCCCATCAAGGCCGCGCCACATGAGCTTCTAGAGCTCCACCTAGATACTCTCCACCTTCTTCTTCTATCGGCTGGCGGGACCCCACGACCAGCTCTCCTGCCTCTCTAGCCTCCTACCGGTGAAAGGCGAGAACGTCACCTCCGCTGGGTTCCTAATGTAGAACCATTCCCCATGCCACCCTTGATTGGAATCATAGGGGGTGTACACGGGGTATGAGCCCGACATGCTCGGTTTCTTCTACAGCACGAAGCCCCCCACTAGCGTGATCATGAGCGGCTTCCCCTCCAACAAAGCTTGCCTGGAGAACTACCACCAGAAGAGGTCCACGTGTGGCTCCATCCCAAGGAAGGCCTCACACACGGTGACAAAGCCGGCGATATGCAGCACCCTAGTCGGATTGAGGTGATGTAGCTCCAGGCCCCACTCATTGAGGAGCCCGTGCAAGAACCAGTGCGTAGGGTATCCTAACCCGTGCTCATGAAAGGCAAGGAAGGAAACAACCTCGTTGGCCCGAGGTTGTGGGAAATCCTCCCCCGCAGGAACCCTCCAGTGCGCCACCTCCTTCGACGGCAGAAACCCCATCTCGGCGAAGGCAGCCAGCACCGACTCCCTCACGACGGATGACCTCCAGCTCGACATTACGCTCCGGGTTTGCAAATGGATCTGTGAGTTTTCTCCTCTCCCTCGCTCTCCCCTTTTATCTCCTAGGAACCGCCGTGGCACTCAAACGCTCTTGGCGAGAAAGAAGAAGGAGAAGCGGTGGTAGGTGAGGAATAGGTGAAGGAACAAAATAGAAGCCCTCTCCCTTCCCCTACTTAGGGCCTGTTTAGTTACCAAATTTCCCTCCTAAATTCTACTATGCAAAAAGAAGATTTCCATCACATCAAATGTCGGCATATGTATGGAGTACTAAATGTAGATGAAATCAAAAACTAATTGCATAGTTTTGTTGTTCTTTGCGAGAGGAACATTTTAAGCCTAATTAATCAATTTTTTGACAATTTTGCACACTAAAAAACAAAATGCTACAGTACGCTACAGTGCAGAACAGTGTTTTCGCCGTTACCGAATCGGTGCATCTAAACACGCCCTTAAAGAAAGAAGCACAACAGTTGGGAAAGGCACGGCGATTGGGGAAAGACGAAGTGACAGGGGCAAAAAACCCTCTCCCTTCCCCCATTCAATGCGCATGGGATACGATGGGATGCGTCCTGACTGATGGGACGCCCTCGCTCGATGAAATGGCACCTGGTCAGATGGGACGTGGCCTACGTATGGCCCACCACTACCGCACGCCGGGCGTAAGAAACAAGGTGCCACTTCGCGCTGGCGGCCCTCCATCTTCCCAGGCAGGACTTAGAAAGGCCCAAATGACAGGATCTCTGCTAGGAGAGACCAATGGGCTTCCTGAGTCAATCGGATGGCTTTGGCGAAACGCCAAGAGATAGGTAAGGAGCAGAAGGATGCCCCATGTGGGCCTTGCCAACTCCATCACGAACGACGAGCGTGGATCCTGGTTGGACATATCCGATAGGAGCTCCTCAAACCCTATCACTCGAGTCATCAAGGTACATTACCAAACCCCCACTATTTCTTTATATGAACATTCATTCATCCATGCACACATTCATTCATTCCATAATCCAAAAGGCATTGCATATGTAGCTAAATGCATCACAATGCTCCGTGTTGCGTCACGAAGTGGCAGTTGCCTCATTCAACATGAGCAACGACCGATCGAGGTTTGAAGGCCCACCCACGAAGGGTCGAGGCCACCTCGTGTCAAATAGAGCTAGGGGAGAAAACACAGATAAGCCTCGAGCGACCGGTCATCTCAACCTTCTCGTTCGATCCTAACCTCCCGCCAAACCCATAGAATATCCATTGAGGGGAGGCCAGTGGGCCACCCGGGTCGGTGTCAGGAATGACCCAGGCATCTGTCAGGTTGTAGGTTAAGGAGAAGTGAAGTACCACATGAGTGCTATGTCGACCCCATCACAAACGATGAACCCGGACTTCACTCGAATATACCCGTTAGCGAGCTCACTGAGCACGTCACTTGAGCCATCGAGGCAAGCGACGTTAGCTCAGCCCCTCCGGTTGTGAGAAACCACGGACAGGGTCACGCATAAAACTCAGCTGACCCCTACCAAGCTCAACGAGGCTTAGGGGCTCAAGACACCCGAATGCCTCAGCTGCGCCTAGGTCCGTGACTCTGACTCGCCCGATCCCTGGCGCCTTGGCACCTAGGTTCGTGACTCCAACTCGCTTGATCCCCCACACGCACGATGCCTGGATCCGCGACTCCAACTCGCCCGATCCCTCGTCGCGCCCAATGCCTGGATCCGCAACTCCGACTCGCCCGATCCCCCGTCGCGCCCGATCCCTCGACCACGACCAAACGCCTAGGAACATGCTCCCGGAAACGATGGGTCAGAAACCAAAAAAGAAGATACTATGCCACTATAGTGCACACACACACCCGCTAAACAAAACCCCCTAGGCGATTCCACCTGATTCACCTGGGGGCTCGGGGGCTACACCCACGGGTGCGCTTGCGTGCACCTGCTGACGAAATGAAACTTCTCCCACTGGCAACACAAAAAACCCCCAGACGGTTCTACCTGAATCGCCCGAGGGCTCGGGGGCTACACCCATGGGTGTGCTCGCGCGCACCCACCGTCAAGACAAAACCCCTAGACGATTCTACCTGAATCGCCTGGGGGCTCGGGGGCTCCTGTTGGGTTCATAAACCTAGGGCCCCTCATGAACCAGCTTCCCAATAAAGGCTTGGACCAGCAAACAATGTTATGAACTACGCGCAACCCCTAGGCCAGCCCAAATACCTAAGCGATAGGCTAGAAGGGCGATCCAATCTCCAACTGGAAGGCCTGGTCGAGGAGGAACGACGCCCCGCTTCCGACTCCAGCCCACCTCTTCGACCGGAAGGCCTCACTAAGGAGGAACAACGCTAGCTTCTGACTCTGGCCCACCTTCGGACGACCTCTCCGATCGGAAGGCCTGGCCAAACACCACTTTTGCTCCGACCCGCGTCTCCGACCGGGGAGGCGCCGAACCCCTGCTTATAGCTCTTCTCCGACTGGCGCAATCAGAGCCGACTAGGACCAACCGACGGGGGATGCCCGCTTGGTGAGGTCCAGGAAACAGACAAAGAAAGTAAGGCAAAGCACTCAAGTCAATTGCAATACCGAGAACCGTACCCTATACACCTGTAGGACAGTACCCTACAACCTTCCTGACATATCAGAACCCAAGCAGTGTTGTGGGCGCCAACATTTTTCCTATAGTATTGTAGGCGCCATCAACTCCCATACCGGACAAACACGGTAAGGCTCCCTCTACATGCCTCTGGGCGTCAACAGTATTGTGGGCGCCGGCATTTGCTATACTAGGCGAACATGGTAAAAAACCCTTACTTGCATCTGGGCATCAACAGTATGGCAGCCACCAACGACTACCATACTAGAAGAAGAAGACGCAACCTCCCACATGCATCTGACATTAAATAGTGTTATGGGCGCCTACAATCATCTTGTACCCAACGGCGTGGGCAACAAGACTTAGCATACG
This sequence comes from Saccharum hybrid cultivar R570, assembly GCA_038087645.1. Taxonomy (NCBI): domain Eukaryota; kingdom Viridiplantae; phylum Streptophyta; class Magnoliopsida; order Poales; family Poaceae; genus Saccharum; species Saccharum hybrid cultivar. Next base: position 1,457,019 of record JAQSUU010000262.1, on the reverse strand, counting down.
TACACTCTTCCTCTCTCACTTGTAAGGCCATCCCCTTCGTCTATTAAAGGGGATGCACTCTCTCCCAAAGGGAGGTCGATCAGTTCACTTACATCGATTCAACACACCACAACAGAACCACCATGTTCAAATCTCGAGCACACTCTCGAGCACTTAGGACATAGTGGAGCTCCCGTCACTCTCGGCCCTTCAGACCAGAGTCCGACCAGACCTCTTGTACCCCCATCTTTCTCCTTCTCGTTTGTAACCCCACTGCAAACTTCGAGCACCTGGACTCAGGAATAAAATCATCGACTGACTTAAACTGGACATAGGGCACGTTGCCTGAACCAATATAAACCCTATGTCATTGAGTGCTAGGCCACATTCGATCACAACGTACGGCAAAACTACAAATATTTACGTGTTGATCACTTTTTGCACCGACAACCTCTATCTAGAAAAGTGTCAATTCCTTCATCCAGAATAAATCCATACACTGTGGTGAGTTGCTTTCCCCTTTGCAATGGATGTCAGTTCATGAATATATGAATGGATCGATGAAGGGTGTTTTTGTTGTTCGTGGAACCACCATTCTTCAGTGCAAGTACACCCCTAGAAAAAAACGGCGATGCAAATTTGAGAGGAAAAAAATCTGCGCCCGCCTCTGATGCATGCGCCTAGCTGCAAAAAACGGCGTATGTTTTTTTTTCTCTCAAATTTGCTTCGCCGCTTTTTTTCTAGGGTCAAAAACGTCTTTTTAACAGCCAGTTAACACCGTTAGCTAATGGATTTGACGGTAGTGTCAAATTAGGGATGAAAGTTGAAGTAAGTGTCAAATAGGGAACGAAGAAAATTTCAAAGCCAAAAAAAGAACGACTCATCTTTCCAGTGTCAAATAAGAAATTCTCTCTAAAGGAAATACTCCATATAGGAAATTTGGTTTTCCGCTTATTGGGCTCTGATGCCCTGTGCAGGTGTGTCTTGGCAGCCTGATCGGGATGGGCCTGCAGGCCGGGCAGGCGGGGGAGGCCCTCCTGCCTGATCGGGATGCGCCTTGCCTGATCAGTGATGGGCCTTTGCGGCATTGTGGGAGGCCCGCCTGCCTGCTTGCTTTCCTTCTCCAAATCTTCCAATAGATGACAACCGGCCCGATACCTAATACTCGACGGGTATTTAATCCATTAGGAAACGGGGATGGAATCATATCTTTACCCGCGGGCATCTAAATGGGCAAGAATCCATCCCCAACGGGTATAGCGGGTATGGGAACGTTCCCTATTTACCCGTCCCCGTTACCCGTTGGGAAACCCAACTATTTAAGCTGTCATACGAGTATTAGGCCCAAAGAAGCTCAACATAGATATTTTGGTCCAAATCTGAACAATCATATATATAGTTTGTGTGTTCTAGGAACCCTAGTTCAATTTTTTCTCACCATCTCCGCTAGCAGCACAAGCACACCTGCTTCACGAGCGCTCGTGCCCCTCGCTTCCTCAGTTCGGTCTCTCTACCACCTTTGCTCGTCCTCCTCGCAACCTCGCTCCTTTTCCTCGATATCTCCGAGACTCCGACACTTATACCCAGGTGAAGAAGAAACGTCTCTGATTGCAAAGCTGCGACCCTAAGTGCCCTTGTTTATCGGGTATGCAGTACCCGTCGAGTATCTGTTACCCGACTGATACCCGATGGGTACGGGGATGGGCAAGAATCTATACTCGAGACAGTTAATGGGGATAGGGACAGAATAAATTCTCCGTAACGGGGAAGAGAACGTTCCGGCGATACCCGATGGGTACCTCCCGTTGCCAACCTTAGCCGAGGCTCGAGAGAGATAGAGGTGGGAGGCTGGGAGCATCGCGCAGACGATTCTTCCGCGTATGACATGGGCCGCACGTCTACAGCAGATTGATTTTCCTTTGGGCCAGTTTTAACGTTTTCTGCTGGTTCAATAAGAAAGCATTGCAATACGAAAGTAATTTGGACGTGTTGCTATGTCATGGTTGCCATATATGATTTCATGAATTAATATATGCAAGCTGTGCCATATTAGGGGTATGTCAAATTTTTGGCATACATAGGACTTGCTAAAATTCATGTGCCTGAAATTTTAGCTTTTTTCAGGCAGTTATTGCATATATTTTATGCTAAAATTATAGTTTTTGTTCTTTGCAATTTATGTAGATATAATCTGTAATTTCTTGTTGCGGGAATAAAAATCTAGTTAGACAAAACCATAAATCAGAGAAAATCTGATATTTTTTCGCACAAAGACAATTTACAATTTACAATTATTTCTATTGTAAGACAAGAACAAAAATTGAATATTTTTATAACATAAAAACAATTGCAAGCGAACGCTAGACCGGTTGGTCTGGCTGTGCGCTTTGCACCCTGCCGCCCAGAGTTCGAACCCCCGAGGGTGGATTTGTTGGCCGGAGGAGGCGTAGTTTATCTGCATGTTGAAAAAAAATCCCCCCCATCTGTCCCATGACAAAACACAGGTCGACCTACATGAGAATGTCTTCTTTTTAAGCACAATGCTCGGGAGCTGTCTTACCCCGCGGGTCGAGTTTTATTTTTAATATAAAAACAATTAACAAACCATCACAAACTTTACAATAGATAATCCGTACCGGCCGGCCGCCTAGTACGTGCATACGTAGCTGTGTGTTCTCATACACATACCGTCGTTTCCTTATCCAAACTGGTGGGTGCGTGTGCCGTGCATACATACCTGTGATCCGGAATACGCTTGCTGCCTCGCTGGGGACGGACCGACGGTGGCGCATGGAGCACGTGTGAAACCGTCGCCTGAATCCCAATCGTTTTCTCAGGCATCTGAAGGGTAGGAATCGTGATTAAAAATTTGCCAAATTTTAATAAATTCGAGTCAAATTTGAAATGTATGTAAATTGGGTCAATTTTTTGTTGTCAAATAATGTCTATATGATTCCTAAGCAGAGGAAAATCAGAAAGAACTACATGAACAAAGTAGCAATTAATTTCATAAATGAATTTGGGCCCGTTCGGCTTACCCCATATCCGGCTTGTTTTTTCAGCCGAAATAGAGTTTTTCTCTCAAAAAAATTCAACCAGAACAGTATTTTTCAGCCAGTTTAGACCAAATTTCAGCATGCCAAACGGGAGACTGGAGAGTAGTGCCTGCCATCCCAAATGTCTGAGTCGTGGCGCGTAACGCGCTCCTACCGTCCTACACGAACAAAGCCCGTGTCAGACTAGGCACTTGTAAATAAGGCCTCGTTTAGTTCCAGATGTAAAGTTTGGGGTGTCATATCGGGTGTCACGTGAAGATGTCGCTTCAGGTATTCTAATACTAATAAAAAAATAAATTACAGAATCCATCGGTAAATCACGAGACGAATTTATTAAGCCTAATTAACTTGTTAGTAGCGCATGTGTTACGGTAGCACTTTATTATCAAATCATAGACTAATTAGGCTTAAAAGATTTGTCTCGCAATCAGTGCAATTAGTTATTTTTTAGTCTATATTTAATACTTCATATATGCGTCTAAATATTCGATGGGATATGGTGTAAATTTTTGGGGAATGAACTAAAAGGCCTAAGTTCTGATGGCCAACTAACACTACGGGATACAGTAGCTTTGCCGAGTGCCAGGGGCACTCGGCAAAAGCCCAAAGACACTCAGGCAAATTTTTTGCCGAGTGTAACACTCGACATACAACACGCGACATTATTTTGTCGACAAACAATAGTTTGTCGAGTGTTTTTTATCGCACACTCGGCAAAAAGAAACTCTTAGCACAAAAATAATAACGGGATGGCACAGTGACGGCGATTTTGCCGAGTGCCCGACAGAAAACACTCAGTAAAGTTTCTCAAGTTTACCGAGTGTCAAGCCCAAAACACTCGGCAAAGTTTGTAAACTTTGCCGAGTGTCATCTCCGAAACACTCGGTAAAGTTGCTAAAGTTTGCCGAGTGCAAGACAAAAACACTCGGTAAAGGATGTAAAGTTTGCCGAGTGTCAAGACCAAAGCACTCATCAACGTTTACACACTTTGCCGAGTGTCACACCCAATACACTCGGCAAACAAGCGCGCAACAGGCAGATTTTATGGTCACTTGGCCGAGTGTCCATTTGAATACACTCGGCCAAGACGAAACACTCGACAAAAAAGTTCCCAGAATAACAGAAATTGGTTTCTTTGCCGAGTGTTTTGGCTCGACACTCAGTAAAGCGTCTCCTTGCAGAGTGTTACACTCGGCAAAGCGACCAATACCCTCCCTTTTTTACTAATAAGTCCTGTATAACGGACCCCTCTCAATTCACAATAAACCATCCCAATTCACAATAAAGCTCACAAGCATAATTATATGTCACAAACATAATTGTATTTCACAGGCATAATAAACCATCATCACAATTTACAATAAACCATCATCATAATTCACAGTAAACCATCATCACAAGTCACAACTAAGTCACAATAAGCCACAAAGGCAAATGCAATCACTGCAAAGGCCCTTGGTACCACTGCGGCAAATCCGGGTCTTGAGACTAATTATTTGATGCCGTCGATTGATTCTACACAAAAGAGAAGAGATTGCATGTGTGAGACAATTTTGATATTTATATGTGAAGTTCACAAGTTTCCAAATTGATAGTACTGTTGGAAGTCAACTAATATGGAAGTCAACTACTAGCTTACTGCTCACGGTTTTGCTGTCATCTTTTTTAGATTATCAGAAATCACTGTGCACTTGCACAATTAACACATGATGCTCAAATAATCCCCTTTTCTAGATAAAATCAGGAATCACTTCAATTAACACATGATGCTTAATAAAGGCAGAATATTACATTTCGATGCCGTTACGAGCAATTAAATTTGACAGTTCACAGGTACTATATCATCTGGAGTGAGCTGCTTGCACAATGAGCATATAATGAATAATAAAATAATTAATGCAGAAGCGAAAGGAATAATCCCCTTTGATGACATCCAGAACTAAGTTACATTGTATAATTAGGGATCACTTTGCCATTTAACACATGGCACATGATAAAAGCAGAATATCACAGTCCCAAACGGTTAGGAGCAATTAAATAACAGTTCTTATGCAGTGTATCGTCAAGGGAGTCAATTGCCCAGTTGGAATGCAATGTATTGAAAAGGCAAATGTGAAACTGCAAATTTCCAGTTTCTAATCATATATTTTGATTGTAATAAAACTGAACCAAGCGATCATGCTAGACACAACCAGTATAGATTCAGAATACAAGCATAGTTTGAAAAAACTGAAGCTGGCAGCTTTGTTAAAGACTCGTACTGTTCTAATAACTGCATATGTATTAAGCAACAGTACCTGTGAACCTGTACCGCACAGCTCAGGAAATAAATGAGTGTGGTGATTTGAAAAAGGCTAAGAACCATACTCACATATGCTGTGAATAGAACTGCTCTCATCAGTAGGGCAGCTGTGCACCACCAATGGCGACGGCAGCAACTGAATGTGTATAATCTAAACTACTATGGAAGTCAACTAATAGCTTACTGCTACTACAGTAGACAATTGGACATAGATGGAAAAAATCGAGCACAATTGATTTAGTGAGTTTTTATTTAGTGCAAAAGCAAGTTAACTGAGAGTTGGGAGGTATAAAAAATCTGTAATGTTAATTAGTGAGTTTTTATGTAGTGCAAAAGCAAGGTAACCATCCATCTAATATCTTGGCATAAAAAATAATAATAAATAGATCTAACATAAGGTGTCAAGTGACTCACCGGAGTAGTTGTGGGTGGCTGAGGTGGAGGGAATAGCACCGGTGGCGGTGGCAAAGCTTGACCCATACTCGATTCAAAATTCTGCATGTATTAAAACATTTGGTCCATCCTCAACCGATTTTCTTCCTCTATCCTCTGCATCGTCCGCCGTTGTTCTTCCTCCATGTTCTGCCGCTCGGCCACCATCTTCGCCTCCATCTCCTCCTGTTGCTTCATTTCTGCTTCCACCCGGGCCTATAACATTTCATCCCAATGTTACAATACAAAGCTAAAGTACGTAACAATCAACGAACGATGAATAAATAAGAAATAACCTAGAGAGCCTCCATCTGGTACTGTGTAGCGGTTGGCCGAGGGCGTATCACCAGGCTCGCGCTTGTGCTCCTTGCTCGGATCTAGGAGAGAGTGGGAGTAGAGGTCGTGTCGATTGTACTGTCACCAATCCAGTACCGGTCATGCTTCTTGCCTCCTCCCACCCTCATCACGATTTCTCCATCAAGATCCTGGGTGCTCGGATCGAACTGTGGCCCATGAACCTGCCTTGCCATCGCTGTGTACTCACTGACGCGACTGTGGATGCTGGGATCGCTGTACGCCTTGGGCGGGTCCTTCGGGTTGAAGTCGATGTTTGTCGTCGCCTTACCCTTTTTGGACAGAACCCATGCCTTGAACTGGGAGCAAGGCTGGCCATCATGTGACGACGACTACGGCAAAAATGCAAAATGATTAGAAATTATGCAGAATTGAGTGTTAGAATAAAGAAATAAATTCGCGTACCCATTTTTCCCTGTATTCGTCGAGGCTCAGGCTGGCTTGATGGTGTGATGCATGTGGCATCAGCAAACGCTGGTTCCGGCAAGCGGTGTGCGTCTCCACCCACCTGGGCTCCAACCACTTGTCCACCATGTATTCCCAGCACTGGGAATGATGGGCGCACCAGTATGGAGGCACCTACATGATCAAGTGTATGACATATAAAAATGAAATTAAGCGTAATTAATCTCATAAAAAGTAAGTATTAATGTTCTATATGTACCTGCAAGAATTATTCCCTGGTCAGGTTCATTGTTCTTGCCTCTTCTTTTTTAACCTTCATCCGTCTGTGTTGAGCATAGTAGTCGATGATGGCCTAGACGCGCGCCTCATAGTGCATGTCCTTCACGAGCTTCTTGGTGGCTTCTTTAGAGATGGAGGTCGCCTTGGCCTCGTACCCCTCCTGGCATTTGTAGAAGTCCTACATATAGACGTGATGTATATAGTCATTACTTCAAGAATGTCCAGAGAATGTGATGTATTGAGCAATATAGTGCGAGGAATACTTACCCACATCTCGCCTTTCACCCGCTCCGCCTTGTTGGGGAATAACCTGCCGTCATGATCAGTGGCGTCGAGGGTGGCAACGTAGTGGTCCCATGTGTATGCCGGCTGCAGCTCTTTGCGGAACTGCACTAAGCCAGGGAAGTATAGCCTGCACAAAAGGCCAAGGATGTTGTTGACCTTGCGGTTGTGATCACCCCCACTGACCTTAATCCAACCCCTGCCCAAGTGATTAAGATAACTTATTAGTTTTCATTGTAATTTTCAACATATCAAACAAAAAATTATTGAGAACATCTAAAGTTACTTACTTTTTCCTAGAGGGTCGAACCATCGGGCATCTCTCAAGAGGTATCGGTCGCCCAGGAGGGTCAAGGGACCTCACAACCAGGCCTCAAGACCTGCTCCTGCTCCTCCTATACCTCCTCGTCACCAGAGGCGTGCGCGGGCATGGGAACCTCCCGTGAACACACCAGCAACAGAAAATCCCATATGCCGACAAGTCATGCAGGGAGTATAGGTACCAAACATGCATCTTGAAGTTTATCTTTGTAGCTCGGTCGTATGTCCATACCCCTTCCTCCCAAGCATGGACCAAATCATCAATCAGAGGCTCCATGTACACACTCATATTATTCCCTGAGTCTTCTAGAATTATCAACGATAAGAATATGTTCTGTCATTGAAAGAGGACACCAGGGGGGAGATTGAGGGGGATAACGAACATGGGCCAACAGGTGTACGGGGCAGCCGCCATTCCATAAGGATTGGACCCATTTGTTGCCAACGCAACACGTACATTACGAGCCTCTAGAGCTTTCTCACGATGAATCTCATCAAACCTTGTCTAGGCTTCACCATCCGATGGGTGTACCATCTTCTCAGGATTGTATCGACGTCTATTTTTGTGTCATGTCATCTGTTTCGCAGATTCCTCAGTCATGTAAAGTCGTTGGATCCTCGGTATGAAAGGAAGGTACCGTAGGATCTTCACGGGGATTACGAGCTGCCTCTTCTGACCATCACCAGAGTCTACCTTCAGGAACCTAGATGATTCGCACTTCACACAGTACTTTTCTTCCGCATACTCTTTCCTAAATAAGATGCACCCCTTCAGACAAGCGTGTATCTGCTCGTATGGCATCTTAAGTGCACGAAGGAGTTTCTGTGCCTCATAAATGCTCTTTGGCAAGATGTGACCATCCGGGAGCAGGCTACCAACAACTGTGAGCATAACATCGAAGGCGTCTCGACTCAAGCTAAACTGGGACTTCACGGCCATTAGGCATGCAATGGCATCTAGTTGAGAAACCTTAGAATACCCGTGAAGGGGTTGTTGTGCCGTAGACAACATGTCGTAGTACGCCTCTGCGGTAGCCTCTAGCTCCTCCTCCCTACGTCCTTCATCGAAATGTGGTTCATGATAGTCATTTAACATGTCTCCTACCCTAGCATCCCCATCATATTCCTCGATGCGTTGTCTCATGACATCGTGTCTCCCACGATCGGCTTCACCATGGTAGATCCACCTAGTATAGTCTGCCATAAATCCATTCTTGTAAAGATGTTTACCCATGACCAGCTTGGTTTGCCAACGCATGTTTGCATATTTGCTACAGGGACACCAAGTGACACTAGCTCCTTTAACCCTTGCAAATGCATGTTCCAAGAAAGCATCGGTCTTGTCAATCCGTTCTTCAGTCCACGAACTCTAACTAAAGCGGCCCGTGTACATCCACTCACGGTCATCCATCCTCTAGCATATCAGCGAGTAATATAAAAAATCACATTGCATCTACACGTTCCTATACTATCTAATAGGTGAAGATAGGTCCTAATCCCACCCAAGGATGTATAGATGGGATTAGTTTCCATGCTCTACTCCTATCTGAGACAGAATTTCGGCAGCACCTCCTCGCTGTTCTCCAAATACACGTCCTGGAAGGGAGATTGTGTATCCAGAGAACAACAGGGAGATGCTGCCGAAACTCTATCACGGATCGGAGTAGAGCATGGAAACTAACCGCATCTACATATCCTCGGGCTGTCCAAAAAATGTGGACAATTCGAAACAGATACGGTTATAGATATGCAAAGATCTGCATATTTCCAACCGTATCTCTTTCGAACGGGAGACGCCTAGCTAGGTTATGTGATATACGAACATGATACGGAAAGAAGGGTCTTTTATGCCTCACCTTGTTGTCCTGCAAAGTGACGAGTCGAGGACGTTGCAATAGCCTCTCCTGCAATAAAAGGAACGTAGTAGTGTCAAATCTAAATTTCGGCAGCACCTCCCCTGCACGGGTAGGCTTCCAAAACCTGCAACAAATAAAATGACACGATGGCCGACAACCACATCCACACCAAACAAACAGCACGATGGCTGACAATCACATGCACATCTTATACCTTGCAAAAACACGGCAACTCGAAGTTGTGGAGCGACAGGAGGGCAAGGTGGAACCAGGCAGCAGAGCGGGGCAGGGAGCGGCGACAAAAACCTGCAAGTTGAGACAGGCATATATCACAGTCTAGTAAAGACACCAACAATCATAACCACATGCTTTAACATCAGCTGACAGTCAGCGGCAACATACATGAAAGGAACATGATTTGTCAATAGAATGAATAGAAAATCACATGGTGAAGTTCTAAAACAGATATCAGTCATATCACAATGCAATTGAGATAATATGTGCCTCTCAAGTCACTGACCCCAGTGCATGGTAAAAACATCACTATTATTCACAATATTTCATAATATTCATAATTAACGATCTATAATATGCATGAAATAAGTAGTAGAGGTCTACTAGAAGCACGATAATACAGACAAAAGCATGAATTGGTCGTTCATTTTTATCTACATTAAAGAAGATTCATGCATTCCTCCTCCACATATGCTAGTCTTTTCCTGTATCTCATCTTTGCTTGCCTTTTTTTACCTCTCAATCATCTGTCAGATGATACACCTTGGCACTTACTATGCTTTTCAATTTTGTACAGGTTTTAGTTTTCATGGAATACAAGCTTAAAGCTGAAGACCGATCTTCTGCCACTTAATTACATTAAGAATGCTGCCTTCTTCCTGTGGGATTGTTTTAAGTTCCTCCAATTGTTGTACCAAGTCAAGATTATCTACTTGGACCTGATAAGTTTCATCCGGGCAAGCACTTATCTGCCTATTGAGTAAGCATGCTGCCTTTTGTCTCTGGGATTGTTTCCCAGTTCTACCTATGTAATGCCAACGTAAGAGTCAGTGATTAGTTGTTGTTCCTATTATCTAGCTGGACCTTGTTTACCGTGCTATGCTGTTTCTTGCAACCTTTCCTGAGCAGCTTGCTCAAGGTGCCTAGATGCTCATTTCCTGGTAGTATGCAAGATAAACCCAGTTGTATGTATCTTGTTATGTGCTAGGTTTTCATTATCGGAAATAAAAATTTATCGGAGATCATGGATAAATAGGATAAGCAAGATATATCGGAAATATCGGACCAAATTTAAAAAAAAAATCAAATTGTTTTAAAAAATTCCGTAGAATTTGACTTGAAACTATTCCTAAGCTATTAAACATCACTTGTTCACAGATAAAAACAAAAATAAAATATTATAGTGTGGGATTGTCGCACGGCTGAATTTGGGATGTCTGTGTGGAAGCAGGAAAGAAAGGAAAAAAATTGGCCGATGCCAAATTTTATCGGACCCTGTGGATAGAAAGGAAATTTGGAAATTTCCGTGAATTTCGGCCGATAAAAAAAACCTTGGTTATGTGCAGCCTATTGCCTTGCTGGTCCTAAACGAGACAGATATGTGACCTGGTACTTAATGCCCGTGGATTGTAACTTTGATATGTAAATTGGCGTCGAATGATGTTCTAAGTTTTGGCTTAAAAGTTTGGAGTTTCGTCTGTGTGTATGTAGGTTCCTGTTTTCCAAATAATCTCCCTGACTTCTCTGGTTGCCCTGTTCGATTAATGACATGAGCATGATTCGGGTGCACATATTGCATACTGATATTATATTATTGCACAAATTGCTTGCACCTTCTTCACTTCTACTGATTTTAAGAAATGATCAAGCAATTTCCTCTCCCAAATTAAGGAAAAAAAATGAAATAAAGCTGTACAGCCGTTCGAGCCGGTGCTGCCTTTCACGGCGCCCTTTCACCGCAGCGGGGATGTGAGAGAGGGAGCGGTAGCCGGCTAGGTGCCGACGGGACAGAGCTCGAAATCTGGCCATCTACTATAGTTACACTTGGACACTTGGACTGGATACATCACGAGTTGACATAACCTCGTCAGAGACTGCAACTAACCTCGTCAGAGACTGCAGGGAGAAATGCGGCAGAGGAATGCGGCAGATGTGAAGGAGGAATGCGGTGGAGGGCCGAGGGGAGAGGAGGTGCAGGTCGTACTAACCTCGTCAGAGACTGCAGGGAGAGGAGGAGCAGGAAGCAAGCACTTGGTCGTCTTCCTCTTCCCCCCTCCGTCGTCGTCTTCCCTTGCTCACGTGCCCGCCCCAGCCCTCTTTTTCCTCTGTGCAACGGGTTGCGTTTACCTTGGGGCCTTTCCCTAGCTTGTCTTCTTCCTTGTCTCGTTGGAGGAGAGGAGAGGAGAGGAGAGGAGAGGGGCGGGCAGCGCCGGGGGCGGGGCAGTGATGCCGCGCCGGTGGCGGGGCGCGGTAGGGCGGGGAGGCGTCGGGATGGCGTGCGGTGCGGTGCGGCGTATTGTGTGCGCGAGGGTGAGGACCGGGGGTGCGGGCCATTGGGGGCATATGAAGGAGTATGCCGAGTGCCAAGATCCGGGGCACTCGGCATTGTTTTTTTTATTTTCATTACGGCCCGATACTATGCAGTAGGGCCGGGTCGACGAAGTTGTCGAGTGTCCCCTATATGACACTTGGCAAATATTATTTTCACCGAGTGTCAGGAATAAAACACTCGACAAAAAAAGTTTATATTTCATGCTCCACCATCCTGCTTCTTCATAGCGTGTTCTACTAAATTTGTTACGATGTAATTTAAAAATACCTTGTCAAATTCACTCAACAATGCATATTTAATTTTTATACGATTATAAATCCATTATTTCATGCAGTTATAGCTCAAATTTAATTTATATCAATTAAAATTCTATAATTACATTTAATAAATTAAAATTATCAAACGGATCCAAAAAAAAATTACCAAAAATTGACGTGAACCAATCTATGTTGTCTATTGCCTATACAAAAACTTTTGATGTCAAACCCCAATTGGACCGTTACTTTAACTCCAAATCTTACCGGATCCTTCTCAATGCTACGATTCTTCTTCAGAGATGCTTCGGTTTATAAAGGTCGTACGTGACAAATTGTGCAAAACCTTTTTAATTTTTTTCCACAGTCTCCATGTATGATATAATGAAATTTTGATAAATCTCGTGATTTTTAGACTTCGTTTGCTTTTTAGAATTTAAAAACCATTCGGCCACACTTTTGTGGTCGTGTTTCCTGAACAAAATATTCGAAAATTCTTTTCATTTCCCGAGTAAGGCCCCAAAATAGACTTAATAACATGAATATGATTTCTCCACTTAATTTATTCCATTATTTAAATCACTTGCAGTTCAAATTTGACTTAAACCAAAAAATACCTCTAAATGCAATTAATTAAATAAATATAGCAAACAGATTGAGAAATATGCCAAATTTTAATATGTAGTACCACATGTTGTATGCGGAGAGTAGAAAAAGTTTGGAGAGCAGGAGAGAAAAAAAATATTATTTTGCCGAGTGCCCATAAAAACACTCGGCAAATACATTGTTTTGTCGAGTGTCAAACAAAAACACTCAGCAAAAATATCAGTTTGCCGAGTGTCTCTAACGGTGGGTCGTAACCCTCTTAGCGACGCGCCATATCGAAACCCAAGTATGGTGTTAAATGAGCAAGGGCCGGGTCTTCACCCCCGTGACGCGCCATGTCACGATCTAGGCACGGTGTCAAGTGATCAAGGATCGGGTCGTCGCATCCTTAGTGGCGCGCTACATCAGCGCCTGGGTGTAGTGAAAAATGAGCAAGGGTCTTCATATCTGATTCGACGGGTGCGAAGGGTAAGAAAACTAGTCGAACCAACTAGGATTCGTTTAGGCAGTTGGAATGTAGGGTCGCTTACAGGTAAGTTAAGAGAATTAGTTGATACCGCGATTAGGAGGTGTGTAAATATATTATACGTTCAAGAGACTAAATGGAAGGGTCAGAAGGCGAAGGAGGTGGACAATACAGGTTTCAAGCTTTGGTACACAGGGACAATTGCGAATAGAAATGGAGTAGGAGTTTTGATTGATAAGAGCCTCAAGAATAGTGTGGTGGGAGTGAGAAGACAAGGAGATAGGATTATCTTAGTAAAGCTTGTCATTGGTGATATGATCTTGAACGTAATTAGTGTGTATGCGCCCCAAGTAGGCCTCGACGAGAGTGCTAAGAGACAGTTCTGGGAAGACTTGGATAGCCTGATTAGAGTTGTACCCAGTAGTGAGAAGCTTTTTATAGGGGGAGATCTTAATGGGCATGTAGGTACTACAAGCGCAGTTTTCGAGGCAGTTCATGGAGGTTTTGGGTATGATAGTAGGAATCAGGAGGGAGAGGAAGTTCTAGAATTCGTGGTAGCTTTTAACCTGATGATAGCCAACACTTTCTTTAGAAAGAGAGAATCTCATCTAGTGACCTTCAGTAGCGGACAACACTCTAGCCAGATTGACTTTGTCCTCACAAGAAGAAAGGACAAACGAGCATGCTTGGGTTGCAAGGTGGTACCAGGGGAGTGTGTTGTTTCTCAACATAAGCTTTTGGTGGCAGACTTTTGTTTTTAGGTGCGTGCCCATAGGGATAAACAAGCTAAGATTGAAAGAACAAAATGGTGGAAACTGAAAGGGGAGACGCCAGAGGTATTCAAGGAAAGGGTTATCAAAGAGGGCTCTTGGAAGAAAGAAGAGGACATAAATAACATGTGGGAGAAGATGGCAAACAACATTCAGAAGGTGGCCTCAGAGGTGTGTGGAGTCACCAAAGGAAGTGGAGGCTGGGCTAAAGATACGTGGTGGTGGAACGAGGAAGTCCAAAGGGCTATTAAGGAAAAGAAAGAGTGCTATAGACGCTTGTACTATGACAGGAGTGTGGACAACATAGAGAAGTACAAGGTGGCAAAGAAGACTACAAAGCGAGCTATAAGTGTGGCAAAGGGTAGAGCGTACGAGGATCTTTACCAGCGTTTGAGTACGAAAGAAGGAGAGAAGGACATTTATAGGATGGCTAGGGTTCGTAAGAGAAAGGCAAGGGACTTCAACCAAGTTATGTGCATTAAGGATGAAAGGGAACATCTCTTGGTGAAGGAGGATGAGATCCAACATTGATGGCAAGAGTATTTTGACAAATTGTTCAATGATGAGAATACGGACACAACCTTTTAGTTAGAGGACTATTTTGATGACACCAATAGGCGCTTTGTGCGGAGAATCCAAGAATCTGATGTCAGAGAGGCGTTGAAAAGGATGAAAGGAGGTAAGGCAATGGGACCGGATGGTATCCCAATCGAGGTATGGAGATGCCTCGGGGACATAGCTATAGTATGGCTAACCAAGTTGTTCAACCATATTTTTCGAAGGAACAAGATGCCTGATGAGTGGAGGAGAAGTATATTGGTACCGATCTACAAGAATAAAGGGGATATTCAAAGTTGTACTAATTACCAGAGAATTAAGTTGATGAGTCATACTATGAAGCTATGGAAGAGAGTTATCGAGCATCGCTTAATAGCAATAACGTGGGTCTCTATGAACCAATTTGGTTTCATGCCCGGAAGGTCAACCATGGAAGCCATTTTCTTAATAAGACAAGTTATGGAGCGGTATAGGAAGAAGAAGAAGGACCTACACATGGTTTTTATTGACTTAGAGAAGGCTTATGATAAAATACCAAGGAATGTTATGTGGTGAGCTTTGGACAAACATAAAGTCCCAACGAAGTATGTCGGGCTCATTAAGGACATGTACAACAGTGTTGTGACTAGAGTTCGAACAAGTGATGGAGACACGGATGACTTTCTGATTAGGATAGGACTACATCAAGAGTCAGTTTTGAGCCCTTATTTGTTTGCTTAGTAATGGATGAGGTCACAAGGGACATATAAGGGGACATCCCTTGGTGTATGCTTTTCACGGACGATGTAGTGCTAGTTGATGAAAGCCGAACATGAGTGAATCAGAAACTAGAGTTATGGCGGGAGACTTTGGAGTCCAAAGGTTTTAGACTCAGTAGAACTAAAACTGAGTATATGAGATGTGACTTCGACACTAATATTCGGGATGAGCGGAAGATATTAGTTTAGAAGGTCAAGTAGTGCCTAGGAAGGATACCTTTCGATATTTAGGATCAATGCTACAGAGAGACGGGGATATTGATAAAGATGTTAGCCATATAATCAAAGCAGGGTGGATGAAGTGGCGGCAAGCATCTAGTGTCCTATGTGACAAAAGGGTACCACAGAAGCTAAAAGGCAAGTTTTATAGGACGGCGATTAGACCAGCTATGTTGTAGCGTGTAGAATGTTGGCCTACGAAAAGACGACATGTTCAACAGATAAGTGTCGCGGAAATGCGTATGTTGCGTTGGATTTGCGGTCATACAAAAAGGGATCGAGTTCGGAACGATGATATACGTGATAGATTAAGGGTAGCACCAATTGAAGAGAAGCTTGTCCAACACCGGTTGAGATGGTTTGGACATGTCCAACGGAGACCTCTAGAGACACCGGTGTGTAGTGGAATCCTAAGCCAGGATAGTAACGTGAAGAGAGACAGAGGAAGACCGAAGTTGACCTGGGTAGAAGCAATAAAAGGAGACTTGAAATGATGGAATATACCCAAAGACTTAGCCTTAGATAGGAGTGTTTGGAAGACAGCTATTCACGTGCCTGAACCTTGATTGTTTCTGCTGGGTTTCAACTCTAGCCTACCCCAACTTGATTGGGACTTAAAGGCTTTGTTGTTGTTGTTGTGAGTGTCTCTAACGGACACTCGGTAAAGTTATAATGGCAGGGCGGCGCATCCAACACGGCCGTCACATGGCCGCCGCACGCCCAATGCACGTGCCTCTACTTTGCCGAGTGTCTATGTTTGCTGGGTGTTTTTTATTAGACACTCGGCAAAGTTGGGTTTTATCGAGTGCTATATATTTGTCGAGTGTTTAATTGAAAACACTAAGTAAAGAGTATGTTTGCCGAGTGCCCAATGAAATGCACTTGATAAACTCTCAGGCACTCAGTAATTATACTGTTTTCAGTAGTGTTATTGAACTAAACAAGGTATCATACATAGAATTTATCCAACGTAAAATACATAAACCAGTAGCAAATACATTCTGAAATATAATGCCGAATGCCAAATCGGTAGTTATTGGTAGCACAAAGCTAGCGGGACATGCACGGTACGCCGCCGGCAGCCTGCCCGGCCGCACTGCATGCAGCACGTATAGCTGAGCTCGATCAGCACGCGCCGCGGCGGAAGCCCACGGACCGGCCGCCGACGTCGTAGAGCACCTCGATGGTCTGCTGCTGCACGTTGCCGATGATCCCCGGAGCGCGGTCGTCGCCGTTGGGCGCGAAGGCGAGGCAGTCGTCGAGCAGGATCCCCGAGGCGTCCAGCTCCACGGCGGCGTTCCGGTCGAACACCAGCCCGACCCTCGGCACCCTGACGACCATGACGCCGGTGAAGTCGTAGCAGGTGTCGAGGCTCCCTTTAGGCGGCGCCAGGCGGTATGCGCCCATCCTGCTCCGGAACGCGGCGCGCAGCGCCTGGTACGCCGTCGGCGGCAGGCGCGTGATGGCCGTGCGGGAGTCCATCACGGAACCGGCGGCGAAGACTGTCGCCGGCACGTTGAGCCGCTGCCCTGCGACGGTGATGCCGCGGAGGAGGACCCGGTACAGCGTGGGCGCCTGGGTGAACCTCAGCATCGGCGTCGCCACGAACGTCCTCGTCCTGGAAGACGGCGGCTTGCCGAGGACGAAGAACCCGGCGTCGCTGGGCGTCGGCGGGACGCAGTACGAGAAGGCGTTGCCGTGGGTGGCCGCCGTCTGGGACACCAGCGACTCCGGGCCGCCGCCGAGCGACATGGTCCCGGATGAGCTGGTGCTGGCCTGGCTCAGGCCTTGTTCGGCCTGGCTGCAGCCGAACTGGAAGCTGCGGACGGCGGTGGTGCGGGTGATGGTGAGCAGGTCGGAGCTGTACGTGCCCAGCGTCGACGACCCGTCGGGGTAGGTGACGCGGTACTGGCACTGTCCGTTGATGCAGCCGTTGCCGTAGGGGCCGAGACGCGCGCACGCCGGCGAGCCGCACGGGAAGGGGGCGTAGGTGGGCGACCTGGTTGGGTCGAAGAATCTGCTGCCGCCCGTCGGCGGCGGGTGGCATTGCAGCCACGGCACGTCGCTGGCGGTGTCCACCATCATCGTCTGCACCGTCCCCGGCATGCTCCGCCTCCTCCTGCCGCCGCTGCCGGTGGCCATCGTATCAATCCTAGACTGCAGGAAAAAGGAGATGGATCGATCGATCGCGCGCTTACTTAATAATTAGACAGAAAAGAAAACTGAATAATCTTGGTGACAAAGAAAAAAATAGTTTCGTTCGTAGTACCGTGGAAATGCTACTTGCTGAGCCGACGTTGACGTCGACTACGGGCCCGTGTTCCATAGCGGTTGTGGTGCTTTTCGCCGGGCGCTTCTTGTCCTTCTCATCGTCTGCGGCATTGTCGTCATCACCAGCAGAAAGCAGCGTCATCTGGATGTTTTGCACGCGGAGCTCGTCCTGGCGTAGCAGCTCGGTCAATGACGGCCCCTTGCGGCGGTGCGACGACGGCGGCGAGCAGGGGCCATGGGAGAGACTCAATCGTAGCCACGTGGCGTTCTGGTGACCATGAGGTGGAGACACTGCAACAACCAACATCATTCAGTTCGTTCAGTAGTATCACTAGCTTCAGATCAATTTTTTCAGCTGTGCGTGCGTGTTTTCGATGGGATCGTGCACGTACCCCTGTGTCCGGTGCAAGCAGCTTTGGGCTTCAGCGAGCTGATCGCCACAAAGGTGTACTCGTGTTCCGCGTCTACTGCTGCACGGACGACAGGGACACTAGTAGTAGGAGAAGAAGAACAGGACAAGCTGTGGCTGAGCACAAGGAACAGAAGCAAGACGACAGCATCCGCCATGGCTAGCCGTGCCAAGTAAGATCAGGGTATGTGTCGTGCAGTGTATCTTGCTCTCTAAGTGTCTCTAGATACTTCACTGGCTTGCGGTGCAACTCGGACACTCGGTTATATAGGCAGCAAGGAAGTGGGACCACACGTGTACACAGATCGAACCACCACCACGCACACACGGATGTTGAGTATGTAGCAGCTTCACCATGATCGAATGAATAATAATGTGCGCACGTTTAGTTAGGTTGTGCTTGGTTGAGGGTCCGAGTGGGTTGAGATGAGTCAAACCTATTTTTCTGGAGTGTTTGTGTTTCAGGACTAGAGGGTTGGGTATCCTGCCTGTTTGCTTGGTCGTATTTGGCTTATAAGGTATGACTTATCAGTCAACAAACATTATTTTTGTCTCACACCAAACCAGCCAATAGTACTTTCAGCTATGGCTTATAAGGCAAACCAGCCCAAATGAACAGGGCGTTACGTACGTGATATCAATCCCTCTCATTGCATGAAGGCAACTTTCCATGCCAATTACTTCTGACTGTATTAGAGCATCTCCGAAAGTACTATATTTCCCTTCCCAATCCTTAGTTTTAGTAAGATGAGAAAAAATCCCTCTCCAACAACTCGTAATTCGTGCTCCTAAAATTTACGCACTTAGAAAATCCTCCCCCGTCGTGCGTAACTTTGCGCGTAGTTGCGGTCGCGCGGATACTGCTTTCCTGTGCCTATTGGTCGGTCAAACTAAAGGTGAAAGGGTGTGGGAAAGAATAAGGAGTAGGAAAGGATTCTCGATGTAAATGTACGAGAGAGAAAGAATATATAAATATGGTTACAATAACCTAAAAATAGTATATGATTCCTGATGTAAAATTATCTTTTGTATTTTAGGAGTGGATTATTGAAAACTCTCGGAGATGATCTTCTTTTTTTCTCCCAATATATTTTTAAGAGTTACAAAACCACATGTTTTTTGGAGAGAAAAATAGGATACTGAATGCAAAACCTTAATTTTAAGAGAAAAAGTTGTGTTCTAGATACCCACATCCACAACGAGATGCCTATATAGGCTATATATAATGACTTCGACAATATCATCATCAAGACCGGTATTCGGCTTGGTCATTGGAGTTTTCAATAAGAGGAGGGTGTGTGCATATATATGTGAGTTTTTACGTCTCTATACTGTTTCAAAATTTAAAAAGAATAAAAGAGTGTTTAGATCCAGTGACTAAAATTTAGGATGTGTCACATGAGGGTATTATATGCGGTGTTCGATACTAATAAAAAAATAAAGGGGCTATTGCGTTTCTACCCTTACTTTGAACCCCAATTGTGATTTTACCCTCGCTTTTCGCCATGTTGCATTTTTACCCTTACTTTGTAAAAACGAACACTCAGGCTACCCCTCTTTATAACTCTGTGAGATGTTTATGTAAAAAAAAATAAAAAAGGAAAAGACAGGCTTAGAAGTATCTAGGACAAAAATAACCTTCCACTCACCCGTGACTCTCCTATCTATCCCGATGCGGTCTCGGCCTTCTATCGCGGGCGCAGCGCTCGGGCGGTCGGCAGGCGCGGCTCCGGCGGCTGAACGACGCGGCTCCGGCGGCTGGTCAGCGCGGCCGACTCCGCGGCTGGGCGGCGTGGAGGGGCCCCTCGCGGCGCGGCCAAGCGAGTGCAGGGCGGCGCGGCTCGCGCGCTCGGGCAGCGCGGGCGGCAGGGCGGCCGCGCGACTACTGGGCGACGGAGGAGCGGCCAGGAGGGGCGTCTGGGCTGCGTGGCCGGCGGGGCAGCCGTGCGACGCGGAGAGGCGGCTGGGCGACGCGCAGTTGGGCCGGCCGGCCTGGGCGTTGCTTAGGGTTTCCCTGGGCAGCCGCCTAGGGTTTGGCTGCGCAGCACGGCAGGGGCGCTCGGCAAGGGCGCTGCAGGTCGGCCGGCGGCCATGGAGCCAGAGGATGGCGTGTCCAGAGCCACGGAGTTGGTGTCTAGGTACAAATTTTCCTCCTCTGTGAATGTGTATTGGGCTATTGGCCAATTGTGGATCGAATTAATCTCGTTCTTCAGGCAATTGCGCTAATTTGGTTTCAATTGCTCTGATTTGTAGGCAAAATCACATGAATTTGAATCTGGTAGTTAGGGTTCTGTCATTTTTCAGTTTGCCTGATGGGGGACCAAAAACATGGCGACAGGGTAGAATCTTGCCTACTCAAGTTGTTGACATGCATAGCTTCAATGTTCTGCAACTAGTTAATTTCATAGCTAAGCATTACCTGTGGGGTTCAAAATAGTATATAACTCTATGGCGTCCATTCGAGGGTATTGAGATTAAAACTGATGAGCAGTTGCTTGAGTGGTTTGATCTCAATAAAGACAAGGGATTGGTGCACATTAATGCCCAAATTAATGACTTTGAGGGTCCTTTGCAGTTTTCACCAACAAAACGTAGGTGCCACCCTTCTGTGAGGAATAGAGTGCCCACCAATGAGACAAACACTGAGAGACCCACATCCACAAAGGAGAAAGAGAGAGCCACCAAAAAAAGAGAGCCATCAAGAAAAAGAGAGACACCAAGTCCAAAGAAAAAGGGGTAGAGGAAGAGGAAGAGGAAGAGGAAGTGTAAGTGCTGCAAGTGCTGCAAGTGCAAGTGAAGCACCTGGAACTGAAGGAGCAGAAGGGGCTAGAACACAAGGAAGAGGAAGAGGAAGAGGAGGGAGGTTGACTGCATTGTTAGGAATTGTGTGATTATGACAATGAACATGTAATATCTCACTATTAGCTACTGCTTTTGTTGGACTTGTATGTTGATGATGGATTGTTGGTTGTGTATGTTGGATGATGGATGTTTACGTTGGATGATGGTTGCTGCGCTTTTGCTACACATACTTGTGATGTGATATTATATATATATATATATATTGGGCCCCATATATATTTGCCTGTTATGTGCAATTATATGTAACAAGTTGTACAATGATGCTGCCATTTTTTTTTAAGAAAACAGGGGTAACATCACAATGAACTCAGAAAAGTAAGGGTATTTTTGTAAGGGCAAAGTTGTCCTTGGCAAGCCCATTTAACCTCGTTAGCTGCTGTTAACAGAGTAGGGGTAGACTGAGTGTTCGTTTTTATAAAGCGAGGGTAAAAATGTAACATGGCGAAAAGCGAGGGTAAAATCACAATTGGGGTTTAAAGTAAGGGTAGAAACGCAATAGCCCTAAAAATAAATTACAAAATCCGTCAACACTCCACGAGATGAATTAATTAAGATTAATTAATCCATCATTAACACATGTTAACTGTAGCACCACATTGTCAAATCATAGACTAATTAAGTTTAAAAGATTTATCTCGTAAATTAATCGTAAACTATATAATTAATTTCGTAATTAGTCTATATTTAATACACTATACATATGTCTAAACATCCGAGAAGGAGTAACCATGCACCCCTCGTATCCGATATATTGCGCGGTATGTGCTTTGATTCGAGCGTTAAACAAAATGAAGTTGCATAGTACGTTAGTTCTCATTGAATTCGCCTGCGACAGCCCAGAATTTAAAATACACAGGTGCCAGGGTAGATAGATTACATAATAACAACAAAATACACAGGACTCTACCGCGCTTGATTCTGAAACAAAAAACACACTTTGGTTCCCTCATGGTCTGGGCGGCGTAACCATGGAGAATCATTCATTGACTGCCCAGGTTATCCGTGCAGAGCACGTCCTTCCTGCCCATGGAGACCTTGCCACCCTTGCTCCCGCCGACGAGGAGCGGCCGGCAGTAGTAGGTGACCTGCAGACGGGTCATGTTGAACCCGGAGCTCACCTCCGTCACGAGGCTGCCGTCCACCCGTAGCGTCATGTCGCCGATGACGCGGCCATCCGCATACAGCAGCTCGAAGTAGGTCTGGTTCATGACGCCAGGGTCGTTCGTCGCCTCCACGCTCGTCATCAAGTCCACCGCCATCTCCTGCCGCACGGCCTCGTCGGTCGGGTTGAAGAAGATGATGCAGTCCTCGTCGGGCGTCGGCGTCGACGCCGGCGTCGCGCCGTCGAAGAGGTACGCGGTGACGTTGAGGAAGTACATCCGGGCGCGGCCGCTGGGGTTCTCGGCCCGGAGGTTGAGCTGCAGGGTCACCGCCTCGCTCGCCGGCAGCGGAGTGGAGTACACCACGCCGTCGACGACGGAGAGGCGCAGGGACTCCGGACGGAGCACCACCTTCAGGGAGGTGACGACGACGGCGACGATGAGCACGGTCACCACGGCCGCCACCGTGTACCGCGCCGCGTCCAGGCACCGGAACGCCGAGGTCTTGCCGTCGTCGTCCCCGTCCGCTCTCATGTCTACTGACTCCACTTCAGCAATGTGGCTCTATCGGTCTATCAGTTGATCAGCACCTACCTGCACCTGCTCATGAATACGCGACAGAATCAATTGATATACAACAATCGACCAGTGATGAGTGATTAGCTTGTTGATCGGTGCTGACACGTACTTTGAAACAAATTTAAAATATCACTTTTCCTAAGTTTTAGCTAGCTGTCTATCATGTGGGCCAAAAAGATAAGCTTGAGCTATTTGTTCCATTTCAGCTTATATAAGGGCACGGGTCTCTTTAGATCCGGCTAGGCAATTTTTCACCGAGAACTGAACCAAACAGCAATATTGATTTTTTCAGTTTTGGGTTTGGGTTTGGGTTTCGGTTTCGGTTTCGGTTCTTGAGTTCTACAACTTCAGTGTTCGGCTTCTGTTTCAATTTTGTGTTCTACGTACCTGAACGGAAGAATAGTTAGAAACCGAAGCCACCGGACCTCTCTCTAGCGTCGCGAAGAGAGCATCGCATCAGGCGTCCAGGCCACAGTCACTACGGCAGACAGTGCCTTTGCCTAGCGCCTGGGTCTTTGCCGAGCGCTATTTATCGGGCGCTCGGCAAAGGCCACCTTTGCCTAGCGCCGGGCTCTCGGCAAAGAATGCGCTCGGCAATGACTCCTTTGCCTAGCGCCAGGCCCTCGGCAAAGAGAAACACTCGGCAAAGAACGTCTTTGCCAAGCGCCAGGCGCTCGGCAAAGGATAGCACTTGGCAAAGAGCCACCGCGGAATATACCGTCGTTCTTTGCCGAGCGCCCTCCGTTTAGCGCTCGGCAAAGGTGGCTCTTTGCCGAGCGCCCTGCGTTAGGCGCTAGGCAAAGGTGTCTCTTTGCCGAGTGCCAACCTTGGCGCTCGGCAAAGGCACCTCTTTGCCGAGCGCTGACATTTGGCGCTCGGCAAAGAATTTTCTTTTTTTTTGTTTTTTTGTTTCAAACTTTTTTGTCATGCATTACACATTATTTAAAAGTATAGGTTAAGTTTTGGTACTTTTTTTAAATCTTTTTACTATTTATCGTTAGTTTATTTGATTTAATTGAATTCTCCGATAAACGCGTGTTTGAACTGTAGGTGCATCGAATCTCCGAATTGGACGGTTCGAAAATTGATATTCGCATTACTTAGCGTATGTTAAGGCCGTATCCTGGAGCACGCATGAAATATCGAACATCTAGCGCACGGAACACGGCGACCAAGTTGCGCGTGAAGTGCTATTAAATTAAAAAAAAGCAAACAAAGTTCGAAAAACACGAAACTTAGCGAAACGTCTTTGGAGCACATGTGGAGGCTATGGTCAAAATTTGGTAAAGTTTCGTGCACGTTGTCGCGTAAGTTAGTTAGAAACCTAGACATCTCACATGTGATAACTTGTGATCACATGTGAGATGTCTAGGTTTCTAACTAACTTACGTGACAACGTACACGAAACTTTACCAAATTTTGACCATAGCCTCCACATGTGCTCCAAAGACGTTTCGCTAAGTTTCGTGATTTTCGAACTTTGTTTGCTTTTTTTTTAATTTAATAGCACTTCACGCGCAACTTGGTCGCCGTGTTCCGTGCGCTAGATGTTCGATATTTCATGCGTGCTCCAGGATACGGCCTTAACATACGCTAAGTAATGCGAATATCAATTTTCGAACCGTCCAATTCGGAGATTCGATGCACCTACAGTTCAAACACGCGTTTATCGGAGAATTCAATTAAATCAAATAAACTAACGATAAATAGTAAAAAGATTTAAAAAAGTACCAAAACTTAACCTATACTTTTAAATAATGTGTAATGCATGACAAAAAAGTTTGAAACAAAAAAAACAAAAAAAAAGAAAATTCTTTGCCGAGCGCCAAATGTCAGCGCTCGGCAAAGAGGTGCCTTTGCCGAGCGCCATGGTTGGCACTCGGCAAAGAGACACCTTTGCCTAGCGCCTAACGCAGGGCGCTCGGCAAAGGCACCTCTTTGCCAAGCGCTGAAATTTGGCGCTAGGCAAAAAAAAAATTTCTTTAATTTTCTTTTTTATCTTTCAAACCTTTTTTTGCATGGATGACACATTATTTGAAATTCTTTGCCTAGCGCCCCCGATCTGACGCTCGGCAAACGAGTGTACAGCAATTAAACAAATTTTAAAAAACAAATAAAAAAACAAATTTTAAAAAACAAATAAAAAAATAAATTAAAAAACAAATTTAAAAAAAAACGGAAAAGTCTTTGCCGAGCGCCTCCGATCTGGCGCTCGGCAAAGGAGTGTACAGTACTTAAACGAATAAAAAAACAAATTCACAAAAACAAATTTAAAAAAAAACGAAAAATTCTTTGCATAGCGCCCGCGATCTGGCGCTCGGCAAAGGCACATCTTTGCCTAGCGCCAGATCGCGGGCGCTAGGCAAAGAGCGCCTCAGCCGGCCAAAATTGAAAAAAATCAACGAAAAAATTGTTTGCCTAGCGCCCGCGATCTGGCGCTCGGCAAAGACACCTCTTTGCGGAGCGCCAGATCGCGGGCGCTAGGCAAAGGGCGTCTCCTTATTTACATTACCGGGCAAAATAAAAAAAAAGAAAAAAAATCAGCAGCCGCACCCGTCCGCCGCCGCCGCCGCCGCGCCCGGCCACCGCCGCCGCCGCGCCCGGCCACCGCCGCCGCCGCGCCCGGCTGGCCCTCGCCTCCGCCCCCGGCGCCGCCCCCCGCGCCGCGCCGTGCGGCCGGCCGGCCCTCGCCTCCGCCCCCGGCGCCGCCCCCCGCGCCGCGCCGCGCCCGGCCGGCCCTCGCCTTCGCCCCCGCCCCGCCCCCCGCGCCGCGCCCCTCGCCTCCGCCCCCGGCGCCGCCCCCCGCGCCGCGCCGTGCGGCCGGCCGGCCCTCGCCTCCGCCCCCGGCGCGGCCCCCCCGCGCCGCGCCGCGCCCGGCCGGCCCTCGCCTCCGCCCCCGCCCCCGCCCCCCGCGCCGCGCCGTGCGGCCGGCCGCCGCCGCCGCCCCCCGCCGCGCTCGGCCGCCGCCGCGCCCGGCCGGCCCCCAACTCCGCCCCCGGCCGGCCCCCGCCTCCGGCCCCCCCGCGCCGCGCCGTGCGGCCGGCCGCCGCCGCCGCCGCGCTCGGCCGCCGCCGCGTGCCGCGCCCGGCCGGCCCCCGCCCCCGCGCATCGTGCCGCGCCCGGCCAACCGCCACCGCCGCCCCGCGCCGCGGCCGGCCACCTTCGCCGCGCCCGGCCAACCGCCCCCGCCCCGGCCCCGGCTCACGCCCGCGCCGGCCTCGCGCACCCCGACCGTGACCCCGCGTCGGTCGCCGCACCCCGCGTCGTCCGCCACAGGTACGTCTAGTTTGACGTAGTAGGAGTAGTAGGCGTAGTAGTAGTGGTAGTTGGAGTAGTAGGAGTAGTAGTAGTAGGCGAAGTCGTGGTCAATGTGGTAGTAGTTGGATTAGTAGTAGGTGTAGTAGTAGTTGGAGTAGTAGTAGTAATTGTAGGTGTAGTAGGTAGTAGTAGTAGAAGGGTTAGGACTAGGAGTAGTAGGCGTAGTAGTGGTAGTGTGAGTAGTGATAGTACTAGTAGTGGTTATACTAATAGTGTTAATACTTGCATATATTCTTGTGCTAGTCGGCCATCGTGCCGGTGACGTATTTGTGGTTGTCGGCCATCGTGCCGTCTTTTTTTGCAGGTTTGGTAACCTCCCCGTACAGGGGAGGTGCTGCCGAAATTTTTCGTTCTCACTAATTGGTTTTTTTAGGAGGGCTCCCGTTGGAGGATAGCTGAAGGAGCACGACTCGGCACTGCCCCGCTAGCCTGTCTTCACCGGCACCTACGGTATGACCCCTTTTTCCGTCACATGTGGACGTAGGTCGCGTTACCCAGTTAGGCGTCTCCTGTCCGAAACGGATACGGTTGGAAGTATGTGATCTTTGCATATGTATAACCATATCTGTTTCGGATTGTCCACTTTTTTTGGACAGCCCGCGGATGCATAGACGAGGTTAGTTTCTATGGTCTGCTCTGATCCGAGACAGGGTTTGGGCCTCACCTTCGTGTTGTTCTCCGGATACACACTCTCCCTGCCGGGACGTGTATCTGGAGAACAGCGGGGAGGTGCTGCCGAAATTCTGTCTCGGCTCGGAGTAGCCCATGGAAACTAACCTCGTCTACGCATCCGCAGGTGGGATTAGGACCTATCCTTACCTATTAGATGGTAGGAACACGAAGTAGATGCACTTGATGTTTATGTTCATCTTTGATATGCATGTTAGAGGATGGATGACCGTGAGTGGATGTATGCGGGATACACAAGTAAGCATGATTTTAGCATTGAATGGGGGCAGAAGACGGAGGCTTTATTGGAAGGTGCATTCGGCAGTGGTGTGAATAGAGCGCGATTGGCGAAGTGTCCCTGTAGCAAGTGTGCAAATAGGAAATGGCAAAACCAGGAGACCATGGCTAAACATCTTCAGTTGAATGGCTTTTGTGCCGGGCTATACCCGGTGGGTACACCATGGTGAAGCGCATCGGTTGAGAGAGGAGGTCGTGCGGCCTCGCCTCGAGCATGTCGATGATGGTGGCGGGGTTTTAGACATGTTAGATGACTTCGCGCAAGCACAGATCCTCGATGGACGTGCGGAGGAGGCGGAGGCATCCGCAAAGGCGTTCGACGACATGATGGCTTCGGCACAGAAACCCCTTCATGATCGCACGACGGTTTGTCAGCTCGATGCCGTTGGACGCGTGATGGCGTTTAAGGCCGAGATCAACATGAGTCGGCAACACTTCAGTGGCATGCTGGCCTTGATTGCTAGCCTGCTTCCGGAGGGCCACGTGTTGCCAAAGAGCCTGTACGAGTGCCAGAAACTCCTTGATGGACTCAAGATGCCGAACGAGCAGATACATTGTTGTCCGAACGGGTGTGTCCTCTTCAGGAAAGATCTTGAGCAGGAGAAGTATTGTCCGAAGTGCAAAGCCTCCCGGTACCTGGAGGTAGACTCTGGTGGAGGCCACAAGGAGCAGCTTACCGTCCCAATGAAAATCCTACGGTACCTCCCTTTCTTGCCGAGGATCCAACGGCTATACATGAGCGAGGAGCATGCTAAGCAGATGACATGGCACAAACTGGGGAAACGATACAATCCCGACAAGATGGTGCATCCGTCCGATGGTGAAGCATGGCAACACTTTGATCGCATCCATCATGAGAAAGCATCAGAGGCTCGTAATGTACGCGTGGCGCTGGCAACAGATGGGTTCAATCCTTATGGTATGATGGCTGCCCCGTACACGTGTTGGCCCGTGTTCGTCATCCCACTGAACCTCCCCCCTGGCGTCTCCTTTCAACGTTTGAACGTATTCTTGTCGTTGATTATTCCTGGACACCCGGGGAAGAAGATGGGTGTCTTCATGGAGCCTCTGATTGATGAACTCGTCAGTGCTTGGGAGGATGGGGTGTGGACATACGATCGAGCTACAAAGACCGTCTTCAAAATGCACGTTTGGTACCAGTACTCCATGCATGACTTCCTAGCTTATGGGATATTTAGCCCATGACTTCCCAACCACGTATGACGGAGAGTTTTACCAAGAAGATGGGCTACAAGGGAGGTTCGAGATAGACTTAACCTGTGAGATAGGAATGGATGTAGATAATGTAATGGTCATTGATGATGACGACGGAGATGAGGTGTGAGATCCAAACGACTTACAAATGCTTGAGCGGTTGCGTCTAGGCAATGACGATGAAGACAACATTCCTCTGCCAGATGTCGTTGATTATTTTGACCTGGCTGATAGTGATGATGAGACTTACGGTCCAGCTAATCCCGATCATGAAGAATTTTTGTAACATACATGTAATACTTTCAAATTTTATAATTTAGTTTTGTTTATTTTGTATCCATTTCTAATTACATCTTCGTTCTTAATTGCAGGTGATTGAGCAACAATGCCAGGGGGCCGTCAGAGGAGCCTAAGCCACTTCTACCAGGGCTCTGGTAGTGGAGGGGGCGCGGATGACGCGCCAGAGCCCACTCCAGCGGGGACGAGATGCCGCAGGATGGCGAGGAGGACGGCGAGGAGGCCGACGAGGACGACTCCCGTGGTCCAGCCTGAGCCTCAGCAGGAGGACGACGAGGATCAGCCACAGCAGGAGGAGGAGGACGAGGAGCAGCAGGTGGTGCAGCAGGACGAGGAGCAGCAGGTGGTGCAGCAGGACGAGGGGGACGACGACGGGGACCTCGGCGGTGGCGGGGCCGAGGGCTCTGCCGGGACGTCGTCTTCCACTGCTGCGGGGAGTGTCTACTTCCGAGGTCCCACGTCTCTCCCTGACAAACCGAGGCGACGCATTTCGATTGTCCCAGAGGGGCAAGCGTAAGACACCTCTACATGTTATCACTATTACTTTGTATCCTTTGTTCAAAATCTAAATATATACTAATATATTTACTCAATCACTTCTGCAGGACCTGGAGGGTTGTGTCGGAAGAGGATTCACGCCATGTGAATGGCGTCCTAGGGGCCCTGGTCAGGCACTACTTCCCTGGCATTGTAACACATGCCGGGAAGGACGAGCCTGCCTACACGTGGGCCCACTACGAGTCCGCCCACCACGCCACCGCAGGCAACGTGGCAGCGCACATCCTTCAGGAGTTCTGGGTAAGTCTTCCTCGCACTACATGCCTCAATGCAACATATTCATTGGATCCTACTTGAAATAACTAATGCCTCATATGCAGACGTACTTCAAGCTCGACGAGAGCTACGAGGGCAATGCGGACGCCGTGGCTAGGAAAGCTTGCAGGAAGCGCGTTACGGACATGTACCACGAGGCGAGAGTCCAGGCCATCAGAGATTACTATGGGAAGCAATTTGGAGAGAGCGTCAACAAGAAACAAATCCGAGATCGGAGGCTCTCTCTCACCAAAGAGGAGTTCATGCAGGTAACTGAACAACTTTAAATTAAGTTCCTTTCAACATTCGGTGCTATGAACTTGACTGCCTAACGTGTCGATTACTTCATGACGTGTAGGTCATTCCTTGGTGGTGCGAAAAGTCCCCTGAGGCGTGGGGGCAAATCGTGGACCGTTGGCTGAGCGAGGAGTGGCGGCAGCAGCACGCGGCTGCCCGGGCTCACCGTTTGGCCATGCCAGGTGTACCTCACCATCAAGGCAACCGCAACGTCGGCGGCTTCGGCCGAGCTTGGGTACGTCATCATGTTTGTAACTGTTGTCATGCTTTAATGTAACTAGGCAAAGACTACTAACAAACTTCTTTTCGTTCTCGCAGTCGGCGGCGCACGGTGGCCAGCCATGCTCCTACTTCGCTGCATATACCATGTCACACAAGGGCAAGGCGACGTCCGACGTCTCCTTCAACCCGGAGGACCCGCCCGAGGCGTACACAAGTGAGAGTGCCT
The DNA here is from genome assembly GCA_038087645.1 of Saccharum hybrid cultivar R570. Classification (NCBI taxonomy): domain Eukaryota; kingdom Viridiplantae; phylum Streptophyta; class Magnoliopsida; order Poales; family Poaceae; genus Saccharum; species Saccharum hybrid cultivar. The sequence continues at coordinate 1,426,981 of JAQSUU010000262.1, read as the reverse complement.
ACAAGAAAGTCACCGAGTACCATGAGGCGGCAAGGACGATGTATGGGTCCGATTATGATCCAACGACTGACAACATCGATGCGCGCCTCGTCATGTGTCTTGGAAAGGGAAAGCAGCATGGGCGCTACTGGATGGCCAACAGCGTGATCGACACCGCCACTACTCCCACTCTCTCCCAGATCCGAGCACAGACCACGAGTGGCTCCGGACTCCCGCCGATACGCGAGCGGCCGGCCTATGGACAGGCCCAGGTCGAGGCACTACAGGTTAGTTTTGGTTTACTCGTCGTGCATTACACGAGGATTTCCTTGTCGCTTCACTAACATTACCTTTGCAACAATGTATAGGCTCAGGTGGAAACTTCGAACAAGAGGGCCGACGAGCTAGAGGCGATTGTGGCTTCAGAGCGGGCGGCGCGACTGGCAAGTGACCAGAGGATGTCGGACGTGCTGGCGTTTCTGCAGAGTTCTCTGGGTGTTACTTTGCCACCCAGCTTGATGGGTCCACCTCAGCCTCCTCCCGTCGTTCCTCCCTTCGTTGCTCTCAACACTACTCCGGTGAGTAATATATATCATACATGCATGTTATTTAGCTATTTAACTTTGTCTCATGCAATCGCTGCTCCTGTGTGTAGCCTCAGTCGGCGGGTTCGAACCACGTGCCGAACGAGCATGGGGGACCGTCGCCGCCGTCACATGGGTGGCCCGGGTACCAACCTTCACCGCCGCCTCAGTGAGTAACATCGAAGTTGTTGTCACGTATTCCTTCTCTTGGTGATGGACCTGGACTTGTTGTGTTGAACTTCATGTCATGGACTTGGACTTGTTGTGTTGAACTTCATGAATATCAAGTTGTTGTAATGGACTTTATTGCCGAATAAGTGATGCTATTATGAGATATATGTGCTATTGTGATATATATGGTGATGGTGGTGACAGAAGCGATGAAATTGTGATATAAATGGTGTTATTTGTGTTCATGGTGATATCCATTTGATGTATATATATATATGATATGTTATGTTTGCAGCGATAGAAAGCAAAAATTAAAGATTTAACAAAATCTGGGTTCCAGATTTGCCTAGCGCAGCGCTAGGCAAAGAGCCTTGTAGTTTACCCAGCTTTGCCGAGCGCCAAACTGAAGGCGCTAGGCAAAGATTTTTTTTAAAAAAAATTGTTTCTCTTTGCCGAGCGCCAGGCGGGAGACGCTAGGCAAAAAATTTTTTTTAAAAAAATCTGTGTGGTCTTTGCCGAGCGCCAGGCTAAAAGCGCTAGGCAAAGATTTTTTTTTAAAAAATCAGTTTGATCTTTGCCGAGCGCCAGGCTGGAGGCGCTAGGCAAAGATTTTTTTTAAAAAAAATTGTTTTTCTTTGCCGAGCGCCAAGCGGGAGGCGCTAGGCAAAGAATTAAAAAAAAAAATCAGTGTGCTCTTTGCCGAGCGCCAGGATAGAAGCGCTAGGCAAAGAATTTTTTTTAAAAAAATCAGTTTGCTCTTTGCCGAGCGCCAGACTGGAGGCGCTAGGCAAAGAATTTTTTTTAAAAAATCAGTTTGCTCTTTGCCGAGCGTCTTATTGGAGGCGCTCGGCAAAGAAAACGTCACACCGTGACTACCGCCGTGACCGTCGCTTTTCTTTGCCGAGTGCCGCTTAGGCGCTCGGCAAAGGCTTTGCCGAGCGCCCGATAAAAAACGCTCGGCAAAGAAGGCTTTGCCGAGCATTTCATTGCCGGGAGCCCTTTGCCGAGCGTTGCGCTCGGCAAAGCCTTGGCCGAGCGCAATTCGGCCTTTGCCGAGCGTCTCAGGCGCTAGGCAAAGCCGCCGTCTGCAGTAGTGAGTCCCACACGGCCCAACAATCCAACTCCCATCCGCATACCACTCCAACCTCCATTCCCGTCTTCCATCTCGATCCACACCCTAACCCTAACCCTAACCCAACAGGACCAGCAACTTCGCGGCACAGGGCGCAGCTCTTCGCGTGACGCCGCAAGTAGGGATCCCCTTGGCGCGGTGGCGAGCTGGGAGCAGGTTTTGGCGACGCGCGCAAGGAGCTGGGGTCCGGCGACGGCGCATCTGTAGCAAGGTCTGGCGGCGGAGCAAGCAGGGCACGCCGGAGGTGCAGACACAGCGATGCCTCGCAGCTCAGTTTCTTCAGTTGAAAACCGAAAACAGAAGTAGACAACCAACACCGAATTTATTGGTTCTCTTTTTTGGAATGAACCGGTCGGTTCCATATTCTTGAAAACTGAAATTTTCTAAAACCAAACCAACGGAACCGAATTTTCGGTTCAAACCAAATACCCACGATGTTTAAAAGTGCTAAATTGTCTCCTTCGGTAAATTAATATGCATGTTCGCTTTGGTTTCAGCCAGGGTTTATCAGCCAGGCAACGGTGTTTTCTCTCAGAACGAACCGCACCCGCCGAGCTTATCAAAAACCAACCAGCCAACAGTAATGTATCAACTTCTTAGGCACCGTTTAGATGCCAAAAATTTTGCCAAAATTTTCAGATTCCCCGTCACATCGAATCTTTGAACACATGCATGAAGCATTAAATATAGATAAAAAATAAAACTAATTATACAGTTTAGACGAAATGGACGAGACAAATCTTTTAAGCCTAATTAGACCATGATTGGACAATATTTACCAAATAACAACGAAACTGCTACAGTAACGTTTCGCCAAAAAAATGCCAACTAAACAGCCCCAAGGAAACGCGTACACAGCCAAAGGAGCTGTCATATCATGTCAGCCACAAGTACGACCGTCGGTGGGGTTAGCGTCGTCGTACGGATAGCAGGGTAGATGCAGACCCACATCATTCATTTGCATGGCATCTCACCGGCCAGTGTCGGAACATTAAAACCGCGCGCGCCAGCAGGTCTCAACAAGTCGTCGTCGTCGTCGTGGGCCTCGTTTAGATCCCAAATTCTCCCTCTAAATTCTACTATGTAAAAAGAAGATTCCTCATCACATCAAAATGCCGGCAAATGTATGGAGTAATAAATGAAGATTAAATTAAAAACTAATTACACAGTTTTGTTGTACTTTACGAGATGAACATTTTGAGTCTAATTAATCAATTTTTGGACAATTTTTTACACTAAAAAACAAAAGTTACTACAGTGTTCCGACACGGCCCCGAATTCGGGAACTGAACAAGGGCCTGGTCATGGCACACATTAGAAAGAAATTATTAGCAAAAAACAAAAACATGCCCGGCTGTACCTGATTGTCTCCACGACATGAGTGAAGTGTGGGTTATTGACTACAGTACCTGGAGCCCAAAGCACAGGCACGAGGAACAGACTATACACCCTTATAGGATAATGCATCTCGATCACGTAAAAAAAATTAGTGGTCCATTAAAAAGCCACTCGTCTGACTCTTCCTCAGTGCGAGGACTCAACTACCCCTCTAGCTCGAATCTGTACCATAGACACCAATTCACCTGAAAGCTAGGTAACTACAATTAGGTTTTTGGAATAACAAAAAAAGCAACAACACCGACTAGCAGTATCAAAGTGGTCGTTACCTGGTGCTGTGTCAGGACGTCTAACGTGTTCGAGAACTGGATAGCATTCAAAACATCAGTTGATACAGGTAATGGCATACCATGAACAGATACTGGCATGGCATCAACTGGTGTGGGCATAGCATATCTATCTCCCTGGTAATCATCGGAATCGTCCGAATCACTGCTAACTACATCACCGATCCTGTTATCCTCCTCCTGCTCCTCTTCCGGTTCAAACTCGTTCACAACGAAGTCATTGCTTATACAGCCTACTTGACTTAATGGAACTACTCCTGCGTCAACCGACCATCCAAATCCATGTTACCCTGAGTTGCTTCCCCTTCCAGCCCCAATTCTTGCTCATTGCGTCCAACACCATCAATGGACGGCCCATCCAAGACACCCTGTATCCTGTACCCATTCTCCACCACCACCTCAGTCATGGACACATTGAAACCTTAGAGCACCCCCATTCTCCACCACCACCTTAGTCATGGACACATTGAAACCTTAGAGCACGCTAGTGTAGCGGGACCAGTGAGCCGAGGTCTTGCGTCGTCGTCCCCGTCCGCTCTCATGTCTACTGACTCCACTTCAGCAATGTGGCTCTATCAGTCTATCAGTTGATCAGCACCTACCTGTACCTGCTCATGAATATGCGACAGAATCAATTGATATACAACAGGCGTCCATGCCCCAATCACACACGGTCCAACAGTCTGACTCCCATCCGCATACCACTCCAACCTCCATTCCCGTCTTAAATCCTCATCCGCACCCTAACCCTGACCCAACAGGACCAGCAACTTCGCGGCGCGGGGCGCAGCTCTACGCGTGACGCCGTGAGTAGGGATCCCCTTGGCGTGGTGGCGAGCAGGGAGCAGGCTCTGGCGACACGCGCAGGGAGCTGGGGTCCGGCGGCGGCGCATCTGTAGCAAGGTCTGGCAGCGGAGCAAGCAGGGCACGCCGGAGGTGCAGACACAACGACGCCTCGCAACTCGGTTTCTTCAGTTGAAAACCAAAAACAGAAGTAGAAACCCAACACCAAATTTATCGGTTCTCTTTTTTGGAATGAACCGGTCGGTTCCCTATTCTTGAAAACCAAAATTTTCTAAAACCAAACAAACGGAACACATCGATGAAGCTCAAAACACACACTAGAGCTCCAATACATATCTCCAGTTACAAAAGCTAAACACACGAAGATCGGGCGTGTTTAGTTGGACCCCAAATTCAAAAAAAAAAAATGCTACAGTACCCATCACATCGAATCTTACAATACGTGTATGGAGCATTAAATGTAGACGAAAATAAACTAATTAGACAGTTTGGTTGGAAATTGCGAGACAAACGTTTTAAGCCTAATTAGTCCATTATTGAACACTAATTACCAAATAAAAATAAAAGTATTACCGTACCCCAAAATCCAAACTTCACGCAACTGAACACGCGCCACAAGTATGACCGTCGGTGGGGTCAGTGTCGTCGTACGGATGGCAGGGTATTGATGGCACACATTAGAAAGAATGGCATCTCACCTGCCAAGTGTCGGTACATTAAAACCGCGCGCGCCAGCAGCTCTCAACAAGTCGTCGTCGTCGTCCTGGTCGTCCCGCGCGGCCAATGAGCACGTTTGAGAGGCGTCTTGTTATTGATGGCACACATTAGAAAGAAATTATTAGCAAAAAAACAAAAGGGCCAATTGCAAGACTGTCCCTGTTTTGAGGTCCAATTGCTCGTTTGCCTCTTTTTTTAACTTTGCATGTTTGCCTCTGTTTTTCAAAATCGAACCCACCATTTGCCCCTCTTTCCATAAACCGTGAGCTGAGGGTTAAATAATAGGCAAAAAATTAGAAAAATAGGGGGAAAAAAAGGAAAAAGGACTAGACTACCTTTTATCCATCTCCCCTCCTCTCCTCCCATCGTTCTTTCTCTGCCTGGACGCACGCCGTAACCCTAGTGCCGGAGATGGGGGTGGTCAGTCGCGCGTCGTACCGAGTCGAAGGCAGAGAAAGAACGATGGGAGGAGAGGAGGGGAGATGGATAAAGGGTAGTCTAGTCCTTTTTCCTTTTTCCCCTATTTTTCTAATTTTTTTTTGCCTATTATTTAACCCTAGCTCACGGTTTATGGAAAGAGGGGCAAACGGTGGGTTCGATTTTGAAAAACAAGAGCAAACATGCAAAGTTAAAAAAAGGGGGGCAAACGAGCAATTAGACCTCAAAACAGGAGCAGTCTTGCATTTGGCCCAAAACAAAAAAAATGCTAGTGTGTAGTGTTTCCATTGAGCGTGGGTTATTGACTACAGTACCTGGAGCCCAAAAGCACAGTCCTCAGGAACAGTGTATACATTTTAAACTACCCGCACTCATGGACCTCTATATTTATCCTCTATACGTCTAGTCAGCAAGATTCTCTCCTCTATACTCAATTTTTTCACACACATCCATCCTCTATATCATCCTCTATTCACTCTATCCACTGTGGGACCCACTTGTCACTTTATCTAAATATATCCACCATGTGTGATCTAGTTTTAAAGAATTTATTGAGACAAATTTAATGGTGCAATCGAAATTTAATTTGGATTTTTGGTTTGTGAGTTATAGTATTTTTTCCTTTGTTTAGCTAGTGGGGCCCGCCACTATAGAGTATAGAGTAAGCACTGTACTACTCTAAATATAGAGTGAGAGAAAGGATAGAGTATCGTTTTAGAGTACCCAGTGCAACAGATTTTACTCTATATTCATATTCTAAAACTTTAGAGTATCGTTTTAGAGTACCCACTGCACCTAGTCGAAGGATATTGCCACAGCATGCATGGGCACGAATTCATTTCAGTCTGCAGCTCCGGTACGATGTCATCTCGGCTACAAGTCACTTGCTTTCATTGATGTGACGTATGTCATACGTGGTGTCCTCGCCCCCTTTATGAGCGCAGGCTCACCACGAAGGAAAAAAAAAGTTATTTTAGCAGTGATAATCGGCCTGTTCGATGGTTGGTTTCTGGACTGATTTGAGCTGGCTGGTGCTAGTTTATTGTGAGAGAAAAACATTGTTGGCTGATTGGTTTGGGCTGGCTGAAACCAACAAGCGAACAGGCTGAATGCCACCTGCTTATAGGACATGTAAGCGGGTGTTTAGATCCAGTGACTAAAGTTTAAGAGGTGTTATATAGAGGTGTCGTATGGGGTGTTCGGATACTAAGAAAAAAATTACAGAATCCGTTAGTAATCCGTGAGATGAATTTATTAAGCCTAATTAATCCATCATTAGCACATGTATTGTAGCACCACGTTGTCAAATCATGGACTAATTAGATTTAAAAAAATCGTCTCGCAAAATGGTCTCAATCTATGTATTTAGTTTCATAAATAGTCTATATTTAATACTCCATGCATGTGTTCAAATATTTGATGGGACAACGACTAAAGTTTTTTTTTTTTTTTTGCGACGAAAGAAGAATTATATTATATGATAGCTGGGTACATCAACACATTACAAGCACTCTGGATTACAAAATAGTACCCACGCTGTGAAAAGCACAACTCAAAACCTAACCTGTTAAATGCTTTGCAGTATGGATGACCGCACAGGCAAACACTCGGCAAATGGCCTGAGAACAAATGCCCAACGAACAACGGCCAACATTCCTGTAGGCGGAATTGAGGAACTTCTTCTTTCTGGTGTCTTCCTTCTTCTTCTTTCTGCCACCGAAGAGTGAGGAAGACTGATCTGAAAATTATTCTCCCTAGTCCTTCATCGTGGCCAGATCTAACCACAACAAAACGGAGAAAAGACCGGAGAAAATTATTCCATGACGGCGACATCATCTCCGCCTTGATGCCGTCGTCCGGAAACCAAAGTCTCCATGTCGTCATGTCGATGAAGATGCTGACGCCGATGTCGTCGCCCTCATCTTCAACGGAGCCGCCATGGAGAAGACGATTCCACCCTTCTCCTTCACCGTCGACAGAGATGAGGAGAAGGAGGAGATAAAACTCCAGTACCAAGTAATTTGGCATGGAGAGACGCTAACCCTAATGACTCGATTTACTGAGAAAAACTTATTAAAAACAATGGATCCCCACTCCCTTCAGCCCCCGGCGAGATGCCGGAGGAGAAGGGAGGGGGACCAGCGGTGGTGGACGACGGGGGCGGCTGCTGCTACGGCGGCGGCGGCGCTAGGGCTTTTTTAATATGTGTTGAGGTTTAGGCGGAAGGAAAAGTGTCGACAACGACTAAAGTTTAGGAGGTGGAACCAAACGCCCCCTAAAACTGTAGATTTATCGGGGGGGCTGTAGATTTCTCGTCGCTAGACAACACTTGGTCCCGTTCGCTCCGCTGAAAATACAAGCCGAAACACAGTTCCTACTGATTCGTTGTGAGAGAAAAATATTGTTTCAACTAAAAAACAAGTTAAAAAAGACGAATTATAAGATAAGGGGCCTTACATCTTACCAAGGGACCCGCTACTATATTCACTGTAAAAAGTAGCTTTGGCTACTTTTCATGACTTCCAGACTTTCTATGGCCCTTTAGAGACGTGGGCTGTGTTTACTTCCTCAAAAAAAAAAGTATTGTGCAAACAAAAGATTCCTCGTTACATCAAACTTGCGATACATATATGGAGTACTAAATATAGATAAAATAAAAAACTAATTGTACAGCTTGGTTGTACTTTGCGAGACGAACGTTTTGAACCTAATTAGTTAACGGTTAGACACTATTTGCCAAATAAAACCAAAACGTGCTACAATACTTTTTTTACACCTTTTTACACAACTAAACACAGCTGTGGTTGAATTTTTCCTTCACCAACATAACGGCTCCAGATCTCCATGTCATAGAGGACAGTGGCTTCATAGGCGGCCATGAAAAGCTATTGATTACTCGCTCCAGTTGATAAAAGAAGTTGTTTTTGACAGCGATACATTCTTCAAACCACAACTTTGACTTCTTATTTTTATAAAAATATTTATTAAAAAGTGATATATGTATATTTTTATGAAAGTATTTTTTAAGATAAATCTATTTATGTGATTTTCACTTTTTCAAACTCAACAACTTAAAAGTTATTCATGATTTTTATTCCCAATGTTTGACCTAAATCTTGTTCAAAACGACTTCTTTTATCAACATGGAGCGAGTACTAATTATCAACTACGCACATGGATGTTGGCTTCCTCCCTCCAATAAGAGCAAGACAACATATTTTTTTTCTACAATAAGGGGGTGTTTGGTTTGATGTGTTAAAGTTTAACAAACACTGTAGCACTTTCGTCTTATTTGACAAAAAGTTTCCAATCTTGGACTAATTAGGCTTAATAGATTCGTCTCGTAAATTACTCCTAATCTATGTCGACATGCATGCAATTAGTCTACATTTAGTACTCCATGCATTTGAGGGAACATTGATGTGATGGGAGTTAAACTTTAACAAAACGTAACCAAACAGGCCCTAAGAGTGGTGAAGCCACTGTCAACTAACGTACGCACATGGACCCATGGGGTTAAGGGAGCAAGACAACATATGCTTTCTACAATAAGGGCAGTCACAATGCTTGAAATTACATGTAGTTTCTATACCTATTAATTTCTATGGACACTATATATAGAAATCATGTTTCCAATGGATAGTTTCTACAGAATAGTTTTTTATCCAATCACATACATTCTCTCTCCATTCTTTATCAATCACATCCCTTCATGTCTTGGTTCTCGTATAGACATGGTTTCTAATTTAGACCCGATTTCTATGATTTTTACTCTCTCTCTTCAATAATTACCTTGCCACATCAGCAAAACGCTTAGGTGGCAGTACAATTAATGTCTATAGAAACTATGGTGGTTTGTGCATTGGGAGTGCCCAAAGAGCATTAAGACAAGACCCCCCTCTCATATATTTGCATGACATCACGAAGATAGGATATTTTCTTTTATTTAGAGGGATGATGTACTAGGTTCATGGACAAATTGTTCTAGATTCACACGAAAAATGGCCCTATAGATGGTTGTTCTAGCTTGACGAGATAATTGTTTTAGATTTAAGAGAAAAATATAATGCCCTGACTCTATGGGAATCCATGGGAAAATTGCTCTAGGTTGATTAGAAATTTGGTCTAGATTTGGGATAAGAATGCTCCATTTCAGGACAAAAAGTTATTTCTTGTTCAAGATAATTTGTTTTGCAATGTCATAACAAATGTTTGTCGCTTCACAAGAAAAATGTTCAAGGTTCATGAAAAAAGGAAAATGTTCTGAGCAAGTTTGAAATATAAATGATAAACATACAAATGATTAAAAACAGGAAGGAATACAATATAAAATAAAGGAAATAAATAAAAATATGAAAAGGAAAGGGGAGAGAGGGGGGTGTTCAGAAAAAGAATGCCCTTGTTTAGTTCCCAAATTCAACACCCAAATTCCACTATGCAAAAAGGAGATTCCCCATCACATCAAAATGCCGGCAAATGCATGGAGTACTGAATGTAGATGAAATCAAAAACTAATTGCACAGTTTTGTTGTACTTTGCGAGACGAACATTTAGAGTCTAATTAATCAATATTTGGACAATTTTTTGCACTAACAAACAAAACGCGCTACAGTGTTCTGACAGGAACACTGTAGCGCGCAGTGCCGATTCCGGGGTGCCGAATCGGCATCTAAACACGGCCAATAGGAAAAAATGGCGAGGACCCTGATGAAGCTAGCAGCACATAGTAGTCAGCAAGGCCTAGATTACACAAGCCAAAGGACCTGTCATATCATGTCATCAGCCACAAGTAGTGACAACAAATGACCGTCAGTGGGTTCAGCGTCGTCGTACTACGGATGGCAGGGTAGATGCAGACCCTCATTCATTTGCATGGCACCTCACCAGCAAAGTCTTGGTCGTCTTGTTATTGATGGCACACATTAGAAAGAAATTATTAGCAAACAATGCTTATGTTGAGTACGTGTAGAGACTTTGAACCTACGGCGGTCATTTGTTGTTATCAACGACGTATCGAATACGAACTAAAACGAAATCAATCACAGCGGAGACACACGATTTAACGTGGAAAACCCCTCCAATGCGAAGGGGAAAAACCACGGGCACCAGCCAGCAACAATCTCACTATCTCAAGAGTTTTGGGTTACACGCCTGCGGCGGCTTACAAGAGAATCAAGTCTCCAAGAAACCCTAACAAGGGTATATATGTACCGTACCGCGGGGGCTCCGCCCCCCGCACCCCCCGTGTGTGCACGGGCGCGGCCTGATGGGCCGGCTTCAGACTCCGCTACGCTCCAGCCCAGCCTTCGGCTTTTACGGGCCTCCGCTTCGCTCCGTCAGAAGCCCGGCCTATATCTTGCAGTGAATTTGGAACAACTCCAACATTTGTTGTGTACCTAACGAACGTGCTCCAATAAGTGTGTACACTGTTCCTCCCATTGAGCCACATCCACATCCGGCTGCCCGGCTGTACTACTCCAACATTATTGAGTGAAGCGTGGGTTATTGAGGCTGACTGCACTCTTCATCCTCTAAATTCATCCTCTAAAAGGAATATTCTGTCCTGGTCATCGAGATTCCATCCTCTATATCAATTTCTCCCGCACCCATCCATACTCTATATCATCCTCTATCACTATGGGGCCCACTTGTCAGATTTTTTTTCTTTTTTCTTTTTTTCCCTTTTTCTCTTTCCTTTTCTTTTTCCCCTCTCCTCCCTTATCCATTTGACCGCACCGCCCTCGCCCCTCCCTCCCCATTCTCTCTCTCTCGGGCGCATCGGAGCCGGAGGCCAGTGCGGCGGTGCCCCCTTCTCCTTCTCCCTCTCCCCTCTCGGCTCCCTCCACCGGCGGCCGACCGCGCCGCCCCCCTCCCTACACCGCGCCCTCCTCGGTGGTCGTCCACCTCCCCGGCGGCGGGCGCGTCCCCTCCCTGCTCCGTCTTGGCGGCGGGCAGGCGAGCGGCGGATCCGCTCTTCCCTCGAGCGGATCGGGCGCGGACGGCGGTCGACCGGACTCGTCGGTGGTGGCGAGCTCCACCCACGCCCTCCTCGGTGGCCGGCACCTCCCCGGCGGGCCTGGCGGCGGAGCGCCCGCGCGGCTCCGTGGCGGCACTACTCCCGCGCGGCTCGATGGCAGAGCTCACCCGTGAGGCCGGCGCGCTTGAGGAGGAGGCCGGAGGAACAGCAGCTGGGGCGGAGCTCCAGCCGAGCGTCCATGGCGGGCGCACGCTCCGTGCTCTCCCTCTCCCTCTCCCCTACGCGAGCAGCGGACCCCGCGCCACTCAGGCGTGTAGCGGACGCTCGCTGCCTCCGCCAGATTTGACGGATCGAACCCCGTCCGCTACTTTAGCGGATCCTTTACAGGATCCCGCTGCGGCCCTCCGGTCCGGTAAAAGCCTTTAGCGGAAGCTTTTACCGGACCCGGTGCGGATAGCCTGAGGAGCAGTATATACAGATCATTTTCGTTCGGCATTCATTGGAGTCATTGGATATGCCGGGACTCTTATTGCCACAGCGTGCATATGTCATTTCAGTCTGCAGCTCCGGTACGGTTTTTTCTGATGTCCAGCCTTCGTTTAGCTACTTTTTAGTTATAGAAAAGTATTTTTTTCTCGTAACATTTTAGTATAAACATCAGCATCAATCAATGGCTTCACATCCACTTGACCTCCTCCCAGTTAACCACAGGCACAATAGGTTGTAATTAGATCAGATCAGAGATTGAAGGTAGGGTCTGGGTGCTCGGTTTCACACAACAGGAAGGGAAGAGAAAAGATGGGCGTACCTGGAGGAGGAAATGCAGACTGACGCGGCATCGAGGTGCGCCCGTGGAGGGGCCACCGCGTCTGCACAGCCGCGTGTGCTAGGGTTTCGTCGAGCAGAGAAGCACACGCTCCCCGGGGGAGGAGGTGTCGAGGAGCCCGCGCAGAGGATGAGGGAGAGGGAGGGGGCCAGCCCGTCGCCACCTCGGGAGGGAGAGAGAGAGACAAAGAGGAGGGAGGAATGGAGGTGCGAAGCAGGCAGGGGAGGGAGGAATGGAGGAGGAGGAGGGTGGGCGCCGACGCCAAACCCCATGCGCGGGAGCCGCCGTCGCCCCTGCCCGCGTCAGGGGGGAGATTTAACTTTTTAGCATTATAAGGATTGGCACCTCCTGAGATCTCAATGCAACAGCTGGCAATACGACTTTGTCACGCAACGGAGAGAAGAGATACAGAATTGCCACTTTTTGCACGTGGCACGACAGCACGTTAGTTTAGGTGGGATCTGAGGCAGCATGGGGGTGGCAAATGACAGCGGTTGCCCCTGCCCTCTGCTGCTAACCTAGCCGGGCCGCACTCAGTCGCCTCGCCCGGCCCATTCGGTCGTTCTTCGTCTCCCCGCTCTCGCCGTAGCCCTCCGCCTCCGCCGCCATCCGATGACGTCGCCGCCTTCCTCTCCCAGCTTTCTCGATGGAGCATTACTTGGAGTCGTCTGGAGGTGGACGGGTGAGGAGCAGGCTTCATGTGGGCCGAGCACCCGCATTGCCTCGGTCGGTCTCGATCCCATTGATGAGCTCAGCGGTTTCCCGTTGATCCCTTGCCTGGATTGCCATCTTGCTCGGGTGGTGGAGGGGCGGACCAAGGACAGTGAGAATTATGGTCGTCTATACTTCAAGTGTGCAAGGAATGGGATGAGTTGTCTCTTGGATTTTCCTAAATTAGCACTGTTCGGGTTGTAATTTGTGTTTTTTTAGTTCCCAAGTTATGTGGGTACTGTCGATTCAAAAAATAGTACTTCCAGCAGTTGAAGTATCTTGGCATCGTCATTGTTCGGCCATCGAACTGGACAGAGGTGGTGGAATAAGAAGCTTCAGTGGCTGGAGTCCAAATCCCCGCTCATCAGCATGCTCGGGGCTCCTTGGCTTTCCTGGGCGCCATGGCCGCCTAGCTCGGCACCTCAGTGGAGCATGTCGCCGCCGCCACCCAACCTGCAGACAACACAGAGAAATCGGTGGGGGAAAATCAGTACATAGCAGCCATAGTCCCTATAGATTGATTCTAGAGTAGAAATCTTTGGAAATCCCCAACCCTGGTTGTCGATCTGATGTGGATCGCTTGAGCCCCATGGGTTGCAGAAGGGGAAAAGGACGAGCAAGGAGATCGAGAGAGACAATAGGAGACTGGAGGGTGCGCGTGTGTCTGTTGCTGTGCCGTGTGCCTTTGGATGCAGAGTAGTAGTACTAGTACTAGGCGGTGGATGGTTTCAATTAGGTGCAGGTGCAGCTCACGTGGGATTAAAAGGAGCTTAACAATACTAAATGAGTTTCTATATGTAGGATACCACGAGAAGGGGTTCCCTAAGCAACAATTGAAAAAATCGCTTAGACCCCGTCAAAGTCAAAGCCGAGGGACAACTATTGGCCAAACCCCGGTCGTGTCCGAAGCCACCTACTCTCTGCCTCGCTAGAGGCCTCGCACGGAAGGCCTCGGACGGCCTACCGAATCTCCGCCTCGCTAGAGGCCTCGCACGGAAGGCCTCGGACGGCCTACCAAATTTCCGCCTCGCTCGAGGCCTCGCGCGAAAGGCCTCGGCCGGGGAACCGATTCTCCGTCTCGCCCGAGGCCCCGCGCGTACAGCCTCAGGCGAGACGCCGATTCTCTGCCTCGCTCAAGGCCGACTCGGCAAGACAACCCCGCCGCCTCCGCCTCGACCAACTTCTCGGACAAGATGTCACGTCCACCCGGCGCGCTCGACTGCTCCCTCGATATCAGCCGAACGATGACTCGACACAGCGGCGTGGCCGACTAGACGCCAGTCACATTGAAGCCATGCCGTCCAGGACAGGACATGGCGGGGGTTACCGGGCACTATGCTCGGTGTTGTGCCCACGACCGGCGCCCGTACTACGTTGTGCTACCTAACTCCTGCTCCAGGGACAACGCGGCGTGCGGAGTCAGGTCCGGGTTACTATAGCCTCAGAATCAGTGTACAAGACCAACTGTTCCCTTCACGCCTCGGTAGTCTACTTTAGGGTCTCAGCAACCGCTGGATCCGTGCTCGCCGAGCCCCCCACGACGGCTCGGCCTCGGCACCAACTGAGCCTCGGCTCTTTACACTATCAGCACACGGCAACCGGCACATCGTCCGCCATGCGCTACGTCAGGCTATCACTAGAGCTCCCACGTCGCATAGGATCGGGCGTGGCCGGCATGTTGCTCCAGTGCATCAAGGACAGGACCGCTCCGTCGATCATACCGCCAAAGTAATAGGCTACAGGGCTCGGACATGCCACCTCTGTTCGCAGGACGCCGCATAGCGAATGCATGTATCACCCCAAACCCCCTTCGACTATAAAAGGGAGGGACCAGGTCCGTTTCTAAAAAAAGGCATAGGCAGACGGACGAACTCACTCACTCACGCACAAGCAACGCTCTGTAACACGCATGTTTACCCGCTGCCTAAGATCAGCATCTCAAGCAACTCACACCGCTCCACGCAGAGACCTGGGACTAACTCCCTCTCTCGCCTTGCTTGTAACCCCCTACTATAAGCATTTCGGTGCGAGGAATACAAGATCAATATCTTAGACTGGACGTAGGGCACCCATCGCCTGAACCAGTATAAACCTTGTGTCTATTTGCATCACCATCCGGGATTAGGGGCACGCAGTGCATTTTTACTAGTTGGTTGAGGGCCCACCAGTCCGAAACACCGATAGTTAGCGCGCCAGGTAGAGGATCTGTGTGTCAGCTTCATCTCCCTAACAAGTTCTAGATGGTAGATCCCATACGACCACTGCGTCTCGGCATGGTGATCTGGTTTGGGAGCCTAGAGTTCATGTCTCTAGGATGTGAGTACGATATGGTACTTCTCACACCCCGAGCCCCACCGATCGATGACGATGTCACGCACCCATAGCCCAGGCGCAGGCGACGCCCGAGCGGCCGCTCTCGTCGCGCTCGCCAGGCACGACGCGAGGGGGCCACCCCGACACCACCTGAACTCAGGGCGACACGCCGCGCTCCACCGGTATCCCACGCCCAGCTGTTGGCACAAGGTCCCTGGTTGGGGACCTGACTAGCCTGAGCCTGGACAAGGGAAGGATGCCGGTGGCGCACGACGACGCCCCGTCATCAAGCTCTGCCCCGCCACGTCCTGAGGAGTCGACTTCGGCGGAGCAAAGCTCGGCGATGGCACCATCCCTATACCCCTTCGGGTTGAGAAATGTCGCCGCCACCTATGCTTTTGCCTACGCTTTTGCTCACACAGAGCCCTCAGGACGCCACCAACGCTTCACCCTCGACTTCGGCACCACGACTTCGACTCACGCCCACGCTGACTCCTCGAAGGAGGATGAGGCGTGGGCTAGAGTAGACTTCTCCAGACTTCATGACCCTAAATCCATGCGCCGCTTCCTGGCCGTGAGCGACTACTGCTTCGGCTACTCCGACTCTGAAAACGAAGGCAATTACGATCCCACTCATGAGTGCTTCCACGTCGGACTCGGGATGCCGAGCACGGGCAATGAGGACGAGGGGACAGGCAATCGTACCCTGCTTCATCGGGGAGCAGGTGATGCCACACCCTCACGCGTTGTCCCACCGGCAGCGTGGAATGAGAGCCTCACCCTCGGACAACTTCGACGCCTGGACCTGGAGCAGCTCTGTGAGCTTCAGGCCAAGGTCGAGTAAGATCAACTCCTTCTGTAGCAGCTCCAAGACACTCTCGAGCAGGAGCAGCAGGGTCGCGGTGATGGCGGAGGAGCCCGACGGGGGGCCCGCGACATCCACCACCGCATCAGCGATGACGAAGGGGGTGAGCAACCCCCAATCTTCAATCACGCTAGCCAGAACGTCGTGGCTGCGGCAATGCTATTCTAAACCATGCCCAAGCCCTCTACTACGGAGGGGCGACGGGTCCACATTGAGCTCTAGGATCTCCTCGAGACCGCTGCGGTGCAGCAGGTTGAGAGTTCTGCCTCTGAAACAACCTGATTTTCGTGAAGGGAAATCCATAGAGTCGAGGTGTTTTATGACCGTTGTAGATCATATTACCCAAATTCCAGTCGAATACCACATCCATACAATGATAATATCAGAGTACATAGAGTGCAGAATTACATAAATTATTACATCGCCGCATTGGCAGAATCAAAAGTAGCATTCATTCAGAACAGCTTGAAGATAAGATCGCCAAACTCGAGCGTAGACACGAACCCCTCAACCGTCAAACTCCTCGGAGCTATACTCCTCAGCAGAACCTGTGTGCCAAAATTTATCAGTATGATTTGTACTGGCCACTCCCACCCTATGAGCATTGCTTTGTGGAAATTGGATGCAAGTTGGATATAATCAAAAGGAACCTATAAGGCTGGGGTTTCCTATATATATATTAGCATATTAAGTATATAATAGTATAGTCAAGTTTTAACACCATTCCCACACATTCCACCTCATTCTCGTCCAGAGCCAGGTTTCGATCCTAGGATCAATATACCACCATCTCCATGTCATCACCACATCACCACAATACCCTCACTCAGTCGATAGGCCAACTCCCTCTTGGCACTGTCTCAAGGCCCGTAGCCCCTGGCTACGACCGACACTCTCTCACGGGGGAAGAAGAGAAGGACTCATCTCATTATCTAGTTTAAGTGAAACCCAGGAAAGGTCCATAGCCGACAAGTCGGCACGTGTATCGATCGATCAACCATACACTCTGCAGAGGTTTTACATAACCACAAGATCTGCCTTCTTCGCTGACCGTCGTCAACTAGGCTGATTCTGGCCGCTTGCTAGCCTAGGATAATGCCACTCTACCATTCAGCCCTGGTACACCCCAAGTCTAGTCTGGGGCGGCTGAAACTGTGAGTCATGAGCCGGGTCCACAAGGTCTCCATGAAGTCTCGGAAGGGTGTCGGAAGAATCCTCCACACCTCGTACCTCCTTACACTGTCCGCTATCAACCTAGCAGTAGTGGCAATATCCTACCAAGTAGTCCGGCCATCCCGCACCATATAGGGCGAGTGGTACGTAAGGCTTCTCGGTGAATTTGAGTACTAGTAAGTCCTTAGGGATGACCAAGCCAGAATGTCTTCATCCAGGTTTCCATTTACCGTGCCACCATAGCACCTCCATCCTGGGCTCCTCCCATCACACATTCACACCTAGGACCACCTCATATACCATTTACCCACCATAGGTATCCATTCCCAGGGGTACCCAGGTAGCACCCCATGGCAAGACTTGCCCCAGGCTCGTCATATACTCCAACTTGGTCGAGACAACCCTCACCCTCCACACACCCAAGTCACACACGCAGCACTCTCCCCATAGTCCAGATAATACCACGCATTAATGTAGTATAAGCATAGTAGAAGTACAAGCAAATGAAATATAGCAGTAAGCGTGTGTCTAACCTAATAGCAAGGTATGCAGGGGTAAGGTTGCGTCAAGGTAAAGGCCATCAAGTAAGCATACTACCATGCAAGTCCTATCATAGTATGATTATAACAGTAAAGTAAAGCAATAGCAGTTCTACATTAGCCATGCATAATAGGTGCTACGAGATTGGGTAGGATGTGGCACCTTCAGTGTAGTCGTCTCTGTTCTCCTCACGGTACTCACGATCCTTGTCCGTCTGGTTCTCCTCCGAGTCTGCAACGATCGCATTATAGTCGCGTCAGCGACGTCTATAGAATAGCACAAAGAAGCAATGAAAATTCAAAAGAGCCAAATGCACTCAAACATGGGTTCATTGCGTAAAGCTCGATTTTAGATGAATTTTGGTCCTAGTTTCGTATTTTTCTGAGGTCGTATGAATTAATTATGAATTTCTGAAGTTTAATTCATGTCTAAAAATGGAAAATGCCGAATTAATCCTGGGCTGACACGTGTCATGCTGTGACTGGTCCATGTGGCATGCTTACTGATGACGTTGATGACGTCAGCAGGACCCCACTTGTCAGCTCAGAGCCAAGTCAATGTCAAAGTCAACGGGCGAGTCAACGGTTCATAGTCACTAACGTGTGGGGCCAGGGCTGCTGATGTCAGCAGCTCACGTCAGTATGATGTCACCTCGGCTATGTTGATACTGACAGGTGGGACTCGCATGACATCGTCATGATGTCAGCATGATGTCATTTGCTGACAAGTGGGTCCGGAGTCTCTGTATCGCTGACATGTGGGGCCTGGTCAACCATCAACATTGACCAGTCAACGGTCAACCAGGTTGGGCCTTGACTGGGCTTTGGTGGGCCTGGACAGGGCTAGATTTGGGCTGGATCGGCCCGGACATGTGGCAAGTTGTGGTGCTGCCACATCGTAGCCATGGGCGTCCACTGGGCTTCGTTCACAGCTCATCCCACACTGCATGGTTCACGGTGGACTCATGTTCACGGTCCATGGACCGCTGGCTGGTCTTCGATGGACCGAGTCCACCCTTCTTTCCTCTAGCCTGGTCCATGTGCACCGGGTGTAGGCGCGTGCGGCCGGCGGGGGAGTCCTCTGCTTCCATCCCCGACGTGCTCCTACCGGTGGTGTGCTCACCGACGAACTCCTACGGCGGCGCTGGCGTTCAATTAAGGTGGGGAAAAGCTTCCCCAGGCCATGGCAAACATGTTGGTGGGGTCTAGGTGGTGGCTAGGGCTTTCCAGGGCGTTGGCCATGGTGGTCGATGGCTTGGTCATGGCGGTGCTCGCCGGCGGGGCAGCTAGGGGCTGTTCCATGGGTCCTAGTGCCCCGTTCCCTTTCATACGACTAGCGGGCGACCGGGAAAAGTGTCGATGATGACCTTTGGGCGCAACGGAGTCCGCACACGGTGATGGTGCACGGCAGAACTCTGGCCAAGGTCCGGTGCTCGTGGCCAGGGCGCTGTGGTTGGCTAACGGGGTCTCGGTCTACGCGGCTATCCTCCGGGCGTCCTGGTGGTGCTACGGCTACGTCCTAGTCCGGTGAGGCAGCCAGGTGCGCAAGTGGTGGCCGCGCCATGACGGCGGCATCGGGAGCGCGGCGTGCACGTGCTCTGCTACGGCGTCCAGGGGCTAGGAGGAGTCTTAGCAGTGAGGGACTCACCGTCGATGTCGAAGGCGAAAGGATGGCGGTGCAGTGGCGGGTCGTGGCCGTGTAGACGGAAGCAGTGCAATGCCGACCCACGATAGTGATGAGGACGACGACGTCGTCTTTGGCTCCGATGACTTCGGCAGCACGCGGGTGGTTCCGATCCACCTCTCCTTGCCCCTCTCTCGCTCCTTCTCCGTAGCTTGGTGTGGTTCGGGAGAGGTCACCATATGGCGGCGGGGCATGGGAACGCGCTAGGGCTCTGGGCGTTGCTTTATAGCCCCAGGGTCCGAGCTCCATCTATGGCAGACAGGGCAGACGACTGGTGATGCGTCGAGGGCATCGAACGACATAGCGGGCGTGGGTGGTTGGCGCGGAGGTTGCGTGGGCGCGGTGCCAAGGGAGCAGGGCCAGATGATTCGCGTGACCCCGGGCCCACGCTTGTCACTTTGGTCGGGTCTCGGTCGGAGGCGGTGCCGGCATGGGGAGGAAGACGACACTGTGGCGGTGTGCGGCTGACGCGTGGGGTTCGGTGGAAGTGGCAGCAAGCGAAGCTGGGAGGTGTGCGGGCGTGAGCAGCACGCTGGGCTGGCCACGCGAGTTGGGCCGGCCTGCTGCTGCATGCGCAAGCTGGGCTAGCTAGCTGCTGCTGCGCGCTAGTGGGCCAAGCAGGCCGAGCCAGCTGCGGGCCTTCTTCTCTTCTTTTTCCTTTTTCTGTTTTATTTTTCTTCTCCTTTGTTTAAATTTCAAATTGGTTTGAAATTTGAATTCAAAATTTGGTGTACCTTATTCATTGGAGTTTTAGATATGGGGCCCACAATATTCTTTTATATATATATTAGGAATTTATTTAGCTATTTTGTATAACAAAAATAAGTGTAGTTTTGTTATACAAAAATGGAAATAGTTTCCTCTTTAAGCATTTATTCTTTGGTTTGATTAATAATTACTTTATGGTTTATTTCTTTAAAGGAGTTGTTAGGCACTACTTAAAACAAATGAAAATCCAAATCACCATTTGAGTTAACAATGTATGCTATGTTTCATTTGTCAGTATTTAAATAAACATGATAACAAATGACATGCCATGCTCATGAAATTGTCTAGTTGGGTTACTTCTAATGCAACCCTAGGGTTGGCTCCTACAGATGTCACTCAACATTGCATGGGGTTACAACAAAAATTTTGTAGTTGTGATTTTTAGTGTGTGGATTTTTGGGTTGTTACAGCCTCTCGACGGCGTGGAGGCGCCTCGAACCTTCCCACGGCACTGCCTCAGTAGGACAGGGAGGCCTCGACTTGTCCCGAACCCGCTCGCGCACCGACGATCAATAGGGTCCCCTTGATGCACGACCGCCTCAGCAACCAACGCGAGGCACAGGACGACCACGAGGTGGTTAGCAGGCGACAGCGACATGATAATGAGGGGCCCACCCGGGGCTACCATCCGCACCGAGGTGGCCGCTACGATAGCGGGGAAGACCATAGTCCTTCCCCTGAGCCGCCTGGTCCTCAAGTCTTTAGCAGAGCAACCACACTGCCCACGAGGACGCCCTCGACCAACTAGAGGAAGTCCGAGACATTGCGCTGTTACATTCGGCCAAATACCAGCAAGCTCTACGACACTATCAAGCTTGGCGCATTCAAACCCGAGACTTGAAGGTCAGCGACCTAGTGCTGAGGCTGAGGCAGAGCAACAAGGCCCGCCACAAGCTGACCCCGCCATGGAAAGGACCGTACATTGTCACCCAAGTGCTGAAGCCCGGGACCTACAAGCTAGCCAACGAGCAGGGCAAAATCCTCACCAACGCTTGGAACATAGAACAACTATGTTGCTTTTACCCTTAAATCTCCAAGCATTGTATACATTGTTTCTCGGAATACAATTAAAAACCGTTCTTTGGTTGTTCTAATTTTTCGAGAAACCCCCCGAGCCCATCATGGGCCTCGGCAGTACGATAACACCATAAGGTAGACTCAGCTCTGCCTCTGCAGAGGTGCCCACTGTGGGGCTCACACTAGACACGGCTCTGCCTCTGCAGAACTGAGCCTCCCTCGGGGGCTAGAAGGGGGACTCCCCCCCTAAGTCCCACGCACCATTTTTTAGTCATTTTTTGAAAAAAAAATTCCTACGCCAAACTCTCTAGCGTGCTCTGACAAGTTGATTGTGAAAGAACCTAAGGACCGA
This sequence comes from Saccharum hybrid cultivar R570, assembly GCA_038087645.1. Lineage (NCBI taxonomy): Eukaryota > Viridiplantae > Streptophyta > Magnoliopsida > Poales > Poaceae > Saccharum > Saccharum hybrid cultivar. Next base: position 1,405,246 of record JAQSUU010000262.1, on the reverse strand, counting down.
AAGACTGTCTCAAGGCTAGAAGGTCGGCTGAGTCGCAAGACGGCCTATGCCTCCAGGCTACGGCACTCCCTCACCACGTTTTGCCCGAGGAGTAGCTTAGGCTCCGAGGAAGTTTTTTGCAAGAGATTTGTTCAGAGATGAGACAGAGGGCAGAGGCTCGAAAATACAATGAAAATGATTAAAGAAGCGTAGACGCATGATTACTTTAAAAAGGCCTCGATGGCCACCAGCGTTATGATAGGGTAACACAATCCATAATCTATTTATATGGCCTTTTGGGCCTAGGTCAAGGCTCAAGGTCTCCAGCATCGGTGGATGATGTGGGAGGCACTACCTCCTCTTCGAACAGTTTGGCCAGCTGTAACACCCCGGGTGTTATAGTGCTAATTAATCTGTCATGTCATCATAATGCATTACAAAGCATCCCTGTTAGGTTAACTTTGTTATGCATCAACTAAAACAAGTTTACTTATCTAGGTTGAATGTGTCTCTCAGTGGTGTGCTCCGAACCCAAAAACCCTAATTTCGAATGCCACCGCAAATACTTAGTCCGTGCCCTGCGTAATTTGAGGTGTGTGACTGTGTTGCACACTAGTGTCAAGTGTAGGGTATGAGCTTAAGTACAACACTAAAATGAAGCTCCAAGTTTGAGTTTGAGTTGGAGTCCAAAAACTTGTCACGAGTTTTCCGATTCGAATTCGAATTCAAAATTGGGGAAAATGTAAAAGAATTTTAAAAGCTAATTGGTCAACCAAGAGTGGCATTTGGTCAACCATGGCATGTTTGTCCAAATGATGCCCTTGGGTGAGGTTTTGATCACTAAGTAATCACAAATCAAAGTAGCAACAAATTCCAATTTAAAATTCCTCCGAAAACCCTAAATTTGAATACTTTGTGCAGTAGAATTAATTGGTTCCAATAAAGATTAAATGCAACTTCCAGGAATTTTAATAATTAATTTATTTATCCAAAAATTATGAATTTATTATAACACTGTTATAAATCATTCTTAATCCATAGAAAAAGTTTGAGCTTGATTAAGTAAAATTTGATTAACTTCTAATTATGCCCTAATTATTTAAATAATAAATAAATGTTAAATTGAAAACTTTAAGTGTTGTGTGCCTTTTTGATTGAGTGATGTCCTTAGGTCACTACCCTTTTGTGATCTTTGGCACCTTAATTCCATGTTTGAGCTCGTTAGTTACTTGTTTAGGTTAAAAGCCGGTATCGCTGGAATCGTCGCTACTAGTTAGTAGGTGTTCTGTTTGCGACTGTACCGTGAAGGGAAGTTGTACTCTAGTCGTAACTCGTAGCATGTTATCATCAAGCATCATGTTTATCATCGAGCATCATGTTAAAGCATGTTATGTGTTCGTGTAGTCTCCGCTTTCGAAGAAGCCGAAGCCGTCGAGCCAGTTCCCGGAGAAGAGCGATCGTCGGTGGGTTCTGGACCTGGCGTTGGAGTTTTCGAGTCTGAGTCAGTCGTCGTGTCCGAGCAAGGCAAGCCCCGGTGCATTTAAACCCTACCTTGAATTTTTCAAATGTTTTATTATTTATATTATGGTTTACTGCATTAAGTAATTAGGAGTTGAGTGATAACCTAATTGCTGCATTATCATCCTTGATTATTGTGATATCAACCTTGATACCTGTTTTACGGAAAATGCGTAGTATGCTTCGCTATGCTTAGAAGTTAAGCTTTTTAAATGCAATGTTTATATAGCCATGACGGCATATTGAATGAATATTGAAATATGAGAATGAACTTGAAAGATCAGGCGGGTGGTTTGGCCACTGCTAACATGCATTGGGAAAGGAGTCTCAATGTAGTGTTTCCGCCTTGTCAGTTAAGGTTCGTTCGTTGTAAGCCTGTTGTGTTCGAGACTTTGCAACTAGCCTCATGCCTTGGGTAAGCCCAAAATGTTGGTGATTCCATTACGAGAACGTCTAACCTCGCACTAGGAGTGGAGAGATGGCGAGAGTAGCGTGTACCCTCGGGGCTAGAATTTGGTCGGGTTCGAGGAGTACTGTACTCTCGGGTGGCGATGGACACGTTCTGGTTTTGGGAGATCTAAATGAGGGTTGATATATGCAAGATTCATTTCTACATATGTCGTGAAGTTAGGGATCCCCAGCTGGGTATAATCGGTTCGAATCGTCGTTGCTCCTCAGTTATGGAGACTCGATCACCTGACTTGCATCGTAGTTAAGAACTAGAATGAAAGAAAGAATAAGAAAGGTTTTGATGATAATTACTTTGATCTAGATTAGGATCACCTAGATTTGGTTAATGAACCATCAATGGTAAAAGTAAAATGTTGAAGATAAGGATCTACTTTAGTAAGCTTTTCTGCAAAAGAAAATCTTGATTCTAGATTACCCGTACCTTGATTCCCTCAAGCTAGCATGCCCTTGGAGTCTTTGTCTTAGTCGGGTAAGTCTTGTTGAGTACTCTTGTACTCAGGGTTTGTTGAACCCCTTGTTGCAGGTGCGGTTCATGAACAAGTCTACTTCGGGCCTTGTTGCATGACCGTCGTGGTTGAAGACAGTGACGACGAGTAGACTGTGTGGCCTTTGGGCAAGGCATCTCGCTTGTGTGATGTAATAAAGTTAATACCGATACTTCTCTACTACTGGTTTGTAATAATGTTACATAAGGTTTGAAGTTTGAAAACTTGTTTGTAAACCTATATTATTGTAAGACTTCCGCTACGTTACTCTATTGAATATTTTGAATAAACTATTGTAATATTGCAATACTCCTGTGATTGGATCCTGTTCGGAGGAAAGCAGGCCTTTTAAGTTATGGTGAACATAAGTACGACTGTCAGAGGTCATTATGGCAATGACGCGTACTTGTGGGCCATCATAATTAGGTGGTTCTGTGACAGCTGGTACCAGAGCATAATCACTCGGGTTATTGTAGTATTACCTTGCAAAACTTCAAAATGATTTGGGTCAAACAAACTTAATACTGATATTTTGGTCCAAATTGCTTTTGCTTATCTTAATCTATTCTATAGTTTCCTTAGCTTATATTTGAAAGCTTCGTAGTGAAGTATCATGTATAGTGCCCTATGTTATAAAGATTGCATGGGTTACTTAATCTTTCTGTTAGATCATAAGTACGATGCATGCATCATGTTTAATTAACCTGCTTAAGTTACCTTCCCTTTTAAAGTGGTTTGGGTTAAGTAAGGTTCAAATCCTGTTCATGCTAACCTTCAGATCCCCCTATCTGTTCTCATCGTCCTAATTCTATCTTGCTTTAGGATGGCACGTGTGAAGACGACTCCTCGCAAGAAAACGGGTCCGCAAGGAGTGCCGCGTCATTAGTTGACCGCCAGAGTTGATGGAGCAAGCAGTAGCCATAATCCGAACCTGGATTCGGAATCAGAGGTTGCAAGGCTTACATCAGAAGTAGAGCGACTGAAGCGCAACATGCGTTTTTGGAAACAGTTCTAGAATGAGTCTCTGGAAAAGGAGACAGAAGTCAGGGCTTGTGTTCGTGAGTTGGAGCTTTATGTGACACACCTGGAGCAGTACAACACAGTTCTGCATGAGGAAGTCCATAGGCTAAATGATCTGATGAATCCCAATCATCAGCCCCAGGCAGTAGAAGATGATGTCGGTGCCGTGATTGTTCCTGATGGAGAGGACAATGAGGAAGAAGAACTGGAAGAAGATGAACCCTTGATGGAAAGTGGGGATGATGCAAGTCATGTCACTGGTGCAAGTGCTCTAGAGAATGAGGATGGAGTGATCGTGATCAGCGATGATGATGAGGAGTGAAGTGTCAACATGGATGGTTGTGTAACATAGTAGTCTTTCCTGCTTTCTAAGAACCTTAGTGGGTAGTTTCTTGCTTGCGAGCAAGTTTGTAACGAAATAATGTAAGATAAGTTTGTGTGTGTTGACTATCGACCGTTGAATGAAGTAACCATTAAGAATAAATATCCGTTGCCTCGCATTGATCTACTCTTTGATCAGCTTGCGGGGGCAAAGGTATTTTCAAAGATCGATCTTCGATCAGGGTACCATCAAATCAAGATTCGACCTGAAGATATCCCAAAGACTGCATTCACCACCAGATATGGATTGTATGAATACCTAGTTATGTCTTTTGGTCTCACTAATGCACCGGCACATTTCATGTATCTGATGAACTCAGTTTTCATGCCGGAGCTTGACAAGTTTGTGGTTGTGTTTATTGATGATATTCTGGTATACTCCAAAAGTGAAGAAGAGCATGTTGAGCATCTCAGAGTTGTTCTGACTCGTCTGAGAGATCACCGACTGTATGCCAAGTTCAATAAATGTGAGTTTTGGTTAAGAGAAGTGCAATTCTTAGGACATGTGTTGTCAGCCGAAGGAGTAGCAGTGGATCCTGGCAAGGTGGAAGATATTCTGAATTGGAAACCACCAATCTCAGTTCATGAAGTCCGAAGTTTTCTGGGAATGGCGGGTTATTACCGTCGATTCATACCTGACTTTTCAAAGGTAGCCAAGCCAATCACAGAGTTGTTGAAGAATCAAACTAAGTTCATATGGTCTCCAGAACGTGAGAAAGCTTTTAGAATTTTAAAGAAGTCATTGACAACTGCTCCAGTTTTGGCACAGCCAGATACAGAAAAGCCATTTGATGTTTACTGTGATGCCTCGGGTATTGGCCTTGGTTGCGTATTGATGCAAGAAGGCAGAGTCATTGCTTATGCCTCGAGACAGTTGAAGCGTCATGAAGAACATTATCCGACACATGATCTTGAACTAGCAGCTGTGGTTCATGCATTGAAAATCTGGCGTCATTACTTGTTAGGTAACACTTGCCACATGTATATAGATCACAAGAGCTTAAAGTATATCTTTACTCAGTCAGAGTTGAATATGAGGCAAAGAAGGTGGCTTGAGTTAATAAAGGACTATGATTTAGAAGTGCACTATCACCCTGAAAAAGCGAATGTTGTTGCTGATGCACTCAGTAGAAAGAATCATTGCAATTGCATGACTGTGAAGCCAATGGATTATAGTTTATGTTATGAATTAGAAAAGCTGAATATTGAAATAGTTCAACAAGGTCAGTTGACTAATGTCACAGTAGAATCAACAATCAAAGATCAGATTGTGTCTATTCAGAGAAAGAATTCTAGAGTAGCTCACATCAAAGAAAAAGTTAGAACTGGTCAACAGACAGATTTCAGTATTGATGATGCAGATGTGTTGTGGTTTAAGAACCGGCTAGTGGTCCCAAAGGTTCCAGAGTTACGTCAGCTCATTCTTGATGAAGCACATAGCATAAGGTTTTCTATTCATCCCGGGAGTAATAAGATGTATCAAGATTTGAAACAGAGATTCTGGTGGACCAACATGAGAATTGAGATCGCCAAGTATGTTGTCAGATGTGACACTTGTTGTAAAGTGAAGGCAGTACACCTGAAGTCGGCATGAATGTTACAACCCTTGCCCATTCCATCCTGGAAATGGGAAGATATCAGTATGGATTTCATTACTGGGTTACCCAAGACCTCAAGAGGCTTTGATTCAATTTGGGTCATTGTGGACCGACTGACAAAGTCATCTCATTTTATTCCAGTTAAGGTGGACTATTCTGCTATAACTTATGCAAGAATTTATATTTCACGAATCCTGAGTCTTCATGGGGTACTAAAGACCATTGTATCAGATAGAGGTACGCAGTTTGTTAACAAATTTTGGAGACACCTACATGAGTCCCTGGGTACAAAACTTTTGCATAGTACCGCTTATCATCCACAAACAAGTGGTCAGACTGAAAGGGTCAATCAAATTCTAGAAGACATGTTAAGGTCATGTGCACTTAATTATTCAGACACTTGGGATGAGTGGTTACCTTTAGCAGAATTCTCCTATAATAATAGTTATCAAGAGAGTATCAAAATGGCACCGTTTGAGGCATTGTATGGCCGCAGGTGCAGAACTCCATTGAATTGGTCAGAACCGAGAGAAAGATGGTTTTTCGGTGTTGATCTTGTGAAACAAACAAAAGAAAAAGTTAGGCAGATCCAGAATAGTTTGAAAGTGGCTCAGTCCAGGCAAAAGAGTTATGCTGATAAAAGGCGTAGACCTTTGGTATTCCAAGTAGGGGATTATGTTTATTTAAAAGTATCACCCATGAAAGGAGTTAGCAGATTTGGAGTCAAAGGCAAACTCGCACCACGTTATATTGGTCCTTTTCAAATCATTCAACAATGTGGAAAGGTGGCATATAAGTTAAAGCTGCCTGAACAACTGTCAGCCGTGCACAATGTATTTCATGTATCACAAATGAAGAAGTGTCTACAAGTACATGATCAAGTGGTTGATGTTGAGGGAGTTGAACTTGAACCGGATTTGACATATTCTGAACATCCTGTCAGAGTTTTGGATCAAAAAGATCGTGTTACCCAAAGTAGAACAACTAAATGGTACAGAATACAGTGGAATCAACATTCAGAAGAGGAAGCCACCTGGGAAACGGAGGATTATCTGTTAGAGAATTTCCCAGAGTTCTTTGCTTCTATCTAGGTTGCAATTTCCTCTTTAAACTGTAACCTATCCTTTTAAAATATTTGTAATGCAGAAAACCCCTACCTATTTTGTAGACAAGTCTTGGACGTGTTTGCTTGACATGTTTCCTTTTCTATTACTTAACTCAAGGCTTTAAATCTCGGGACGAGATTTCTTTAAGGGGGAAGGGCTGTAACACCCCGGGTGTTATAGTGCTAATTAATCTGTCATGTCATCATAATGCATTGCAAAGCATCCCTGTTAGGTTAACTTTGTTATGCATCAACTAAAACAAGTTTACTTATCTAGGTTGAATGTGTCTCTCAGTGGTGTGCTCCGAACCTGAAAACCCTAATTTCGAATGCCACCGCAAATACTTAGTCCGTGCCCTGCGTAATTTGAGGTGTGTGACTGTGTTGCACACTAGTGTCAAGTGTAGGGTATGAGCTTAAGTACAACACTAAAATGAAGCTCCAAGTTTGAGTTTGAGTTGGAGTCCAAAAACTTGTCACGAGTTTTCCGATTCGAATTCGAATTCAAAATTGGGGAAAAATGTAAATGAATTTCAAAAGCTAATTGGTCAACCAAGAGTGGCATTTGGTCAACCATGGCATGTTTGTCCAAATGATGCCCTTGGGTGAGGTTTTGATCACTAAGTAATCACAAATCAAAGTAGCAACAAATTCCAATTTAAAATTCCTCCGAAAACCCTAAATTTGAATACTTTGTGCAGTAGAATTAATTGGTTCCAATAAAGATTAAATGCAACTTCCAGGAATTTTAATAATTAATTTATTTATCCAAAAATTATGAATTTATTATAACACTATTATAAATCATTCTTAATCCATAGAAAAAGTTTGAGCTTGATTAAGTAAAATTTGATTAACTTCTAATTATGCCCTAATTATTTAAATAATAAATAAATGTTAAATTGAAAACTTTAAGTGTTGTGTGCCTTTTTGATTGAGTGATGTCCTTAGGTCACTACCCTTTTGTGATCTTTGGCACCTTAATTCCATGTTTGAGCTCGTTAGTAACTTGTTTAGGTTAAAAGCCGGTATCGCTGGAATCGTCGCTACTAGTTAGTAGGTGTTCTGTTTGCGACTGTACCGTGAAGGGAAGTTGTACTCTAGTCGTAACTCGTAGCATGTTATCATCAAGCATCATGTTTATCATCGAGCATCATGTTAAAGCATGTTATGTGTTCGTGTAGTCTCCGCTTTCGAAGAAGCCGAAGCCGTCGAGCCAGTTCCCGGAGAAGAGCGATCGACGGTGGGTTCTGGACCTGGCGTTGGAGTTTTCGAGTCTGAGTCAGTCGTCGTGTCCGAGCAAGGCAAGCCCCGGTGCATTTAAACCCTACCTTGAATTTTTCAAATGTTTTATTATTTATATTATGGTTTACTGCATTAAGTAATTAGGAGTTGAGTGATAACCTAATTGCTGCATTATCATCCTTGATTATTGTGATATCAACCTTGATACCTGTTTTACGGAAAATGCGTAGTATGCTTCGCTATGCTTAGAAGTTAAGCTTTTTAAATGCAATGTTTATATAGCCATGACGGCATATTGAATGAATATTGAAATATGAGAATGAACTTGAAAGATCAGGCGGGTGGTTTGGCCACTGCTAACATGCATTGGGAAAGGAGTCTCAATGTAGTGTTTCCGCCTTGTCAGTTAAGGTTCGTTCGTTGTAAGCCTGTTGTGTTCGAGACTTTGCAACTAGCCTCATGCCTTGGGTAAGCCCAAAATGTTGGTGATTCCATTACGAGAACGTCTAACCTCGCACTAGGAGTGGAGAGATGGCGAGAGTAGCGTGTACCCTCGGGGCTAGAATTTGGTCGGGTTCGAGGAGTACTGTACTCTCGGGTGGCGATGGACACGTTCTGGTTTTGGGAGATCTAAATGAGGGTTGATATATGCAAGATTCATTTCTACATATGTCGTGAAGTTAGGGATCCCCAGCTGGGTATAATCGGTTCGAATCGTCGTTGCTCCTCAGTTATGGAGACTCGATCACCTGACTTGCATCGTAGTTAAGAACTGGAATGAAAGAAAGAATAAGAAAGGTTTTGATGATAATTACTTTGATCTAGATTAGGATCACCTAGATTTGGTTAATGAACCATCAATGGTAAAAGTAAAATGTTGAAGATAAGGATCTACTTTAGTAAGCTTTTCTGCAAAAGAAAATCTTGATTCTAGATTACCCGTACCTTGATTCCCTCAAGCTAGCATGCCCTTGGAGTCTTTGTCTTAGTCGGGTAAGTCTTGTTGAGTACTCTTGTACTCAGGGTTTGTTGAACCTCTTGTTGCAGGTGCGGTTCATGAACAAGTCTACTTCGGGCCTTGTTGCATGACCGTCGTGGTTGAAGACAGTGACGACGAGTAGACTGTGTGGCCTTTGGGCAAGGCATCTCGCTTGTGTGATGTAATAAAGTTAATACCGATACTTCTCTACTACTGGTTTGTAATAATGTTACATAAGGTTTGAAGTTTGAAAACTTGTTTGTAAACCTATATTATTGTAAGACTTCCGCTACGTTACTCTATTGAATATTTTGAATAAACTATTGTAATATTGCAATACTCCTGTGATTGGATCCTGTTCGGAGGAAAGCAGGCCTTTTAAGTTATGGTGAACATAAGTACGACTGTCAGAGGTCATTATGGCAATGACGCGTACTTGTGGGCCATCATAATTAGGTGGTTCTGTGACAGCTGGTACCAGAGCATAATCACTCGGGTTATTGTAGTATTACCTTGCAAAACTTCAAAATGATTTGGGTCAAACAAACTTAATACTGATATTTTGGTCCAAATTGCTTTTGCTTATCTTAATCTATTCTATAGTTTCCTTAGCTTATATTTGAAAGCTTCGTAGTGAAGTATCATGTATAGTGCCCTATGTTATAAAGATTGCATGGGTTACTTAATCTTTCTGTTAGATCATAAGTACGATGCATGCATCATGTTTAATTAACCTGCTTAAGTTACCTTCCCTTTTAAAGTGGTTTGGGTTAAGTAAGGTTCAAATCCTGTTCATGCTAACCTTCAGATCCCCCTATCTGTTCTCATCGTCCTAATTCTATCTTGCTTTAGGATGGCACGTGTGAAGACGACTCCTCGCAAGAAAACGGGTCCGCAAGGAGTGCCGCGTCATTAGTTGACCGCCAGAGTTGATGGAGCAAGCAGTAGCCATAATCCGAACCTGGATTCGGAATCAGAGGTTGCAAGGCTTACATCAGAAGTAGAGCGACTGAAGCGCAACATGCGTTTTTGGAAACAGTTCTAGAATGAGTCTCTGGAAAAGGAGACAGAAGTCAGGGCTTGTGTTCGTGAGTTGGAGCTTTATGTGACACACCTGGAGCAGTACAACACAGTTCTGCATGAGGAAGTCCATAGGCTAAATGATCTGATGAATCCCAATCATCAGCCCCAGGCAGTAGAAGATGATGTCGGTGCCGTGATTGTTCCTGATGGAGAGGACAATGAGGAAGAAGAACTGGAAGAAGATGAACCCTTGATGGAAAGTGGGGATGATGCAAGTCATGTCACTGGTGCAAGTGCTCTAGAGAATGAGGATGGAGTGATCGTGATCAGCGATGATGATGAGGAGTGAAGTGTCAACATGGATGGTTGTGTAACATAGTAGTCTTTCCTGCTTTCTAAGAACCTTAGTGGGTAGTTTCTTGCTTGCGAGCAAGTTTGTAACGAAATAATGTAAGATAAGTTTGTGTGTGTTGACTATCGACCGTTGAATGAAGTAACCATTAAGAATAAATATCCGTTGCCTCGCATTGATCTACTCTTTGATCAGCTTGCGGGGGCAAAGGTATTTTCAAAGATCGATCTTCGATCAGGGTACCATCAAATCAAGATTCGACCTGAAGATATCCCAAAGACTGCATTCACCACCAGATATGGATTGTATGAATACCTAGTTATGTCTTTTGGTCTCACTAATGCACCGGCACATTTCATGTATCTGATGAACTCAGTTTTCATGCCGGAGCTTGACAAGTTTGTGGTTGTGTTTATTGATGATATTCTGGTATACTCCAAAAGTGAAGAAGAGCATGTTGAGCATCTCAGAGTTGTTCTGACTCGTCTGAGAGATCACCGACTGTATGCCAAGTTCAATAAATGTGAGTTTTGGTTAAGAGAAGTGCAATTCTTAGGACATGTGTTGTCAGCCGAAGGAGTAGCAGTGGATCCTGGCAAGGTGGAAGATATTCTGAATTGGAAACCACCAATCTCAGTTCATGAAGTCCGAAGTTTTCTGGGAATGGCGGGTTATTACCGTCGATTCATACCTGACTTTTCAAAGGTAGCCAAGCCAATCACAGAGTTGTTGAAGAATCAAACTAAGTTCATATGGTCTCCAGAACGTGAGAAAGCTTTTAGAATTTTAAAGAAGTCATTGACAACTGCTCCAGTTTTGGCACAGCCAGATACAGAAAAGCCATTTGATGTTTACTGTGATGCCTCGGGTATTGGCCTTGGTTGCGTATTGATGCAAGAAGGCAGAGTCATTGCTTATGCCTCGAGACAGTTGAAGCGTCATGAAGAACATTATCCGACACATGATCTTGAACTAGCAGCTGTGGTTCATGCATTGAAAATCTGGCGTCATTACTTGTTAGGTAACACTTGCCACATGTATATAGATCACAAGAGCTTAAAGTATATCTTTACTCAGTCAGAGTTGAATATGAGGCAAAGAAGGTGGCTTGAGTTAATAAAGGACTATGATTTAGAAGTGCACTATCACCCTGAAAAAGCGAATGTTGTTGCTGATGCACTCAGTAGAAAGAATCATTGCAATTGCATGACTGTGAAGCCAATGGATTATAGTTTATGTTATGAATTAGAAAAGCTGAATATTGAAATAGTTCAACAAGGTCAGTTGACTAATGTCACAGTAGAATCAACAATCAAAGATCAGATTGTGTCTGTTCAGAGAAAGAATTCTAGAGTAGCTCACATCAAAGAAAAAGTTAGAACTGGTCAACAGACAGATTTCAGTATTGATGATGCAGATGTGTTGTGGTTTAAGAACCGGCTAGTGGTCCCAAAGGTTCCAGAGTTACGTCAGCTCATTCTTGATGAAGCACATAGCATAAGGTTTTCTATTCATCCCGGGAGTAATAAGATGTATCAAGATTTGAAACAGAGATTCTGGTGGACCAACATGAGAATTGAGATCGCCAAGTATGTTGTCAGATGTGACACTTGTTGTAAAGTGAAGGCAGTACACCTGAAGTCGGCATGAATGTTACAACCCTTGCCCATTCCATCCTGGAAATGGGAAGATATCAGTATGGATTTCATTACTGGGTTACCCAAGACCTCAAGAGGCTTTGATTCAATTTGGGTCATTGTGGACCGACTGACAAAGTCATCTCATTTTATTCCAGTTAAGGTGGACTATTCTGCTATAACTTATGCAAGAATTTATATTTCACGAATCCTGAGTCTTCATGGGGTACTAAAGACCATTGTATCAGATAGAGGTACGCAGTTTGTTAACAAATTTTGGAGACACCTACATGAGTCCCTGGGTACAAAACTTTTGCATAGTACCGCTTATCATCCACAAACAAGTGGTCAGACTGAAAGGGTCAATCAAATTCTAGAAGACATGTTAAGGTCATGTGCACTTAATTATTCAGACACTTGGGATGAGTGGTTACCTTTAGCAGAATTCTCCTATAATAATAGTTATCAAGAGAGTATCAAAATGGCACCGTTTGAGGCATTGTATGGCCGCAGGTGCAGAACTCCATTGAATTGGTCAGAACCGAGAGAAAGATGGTTTTTCGGTGTTGATCTTGTGAAACAAACAAAAGAAAAAGTTAGGCAGATCCAGAATAGTTTGAAAGTGGCTCAGTCCAGGCAAAAGAGTTATGCTGATAAAAGGCGTAGACCTTTGGTATTCCAAGTAGGGGATTATGTTTATTTAAAAGTATCACCCATGAAAGGAGTTAGCAGATTTGGAGTCAAAGGCAAACTCGCACCACGTTATATTGGTCCTTTTCAAATCATTCAACAATGTGGAAAGGTGGCATATAAGTTAAAGCTGCCTGAACAACTGTCAGCCGTGCACAATGTATTTCATGTATCACAAATGAAGAAGTGTCTACAAGTACATGATCAAGTGGTTGATGTTGAGGGAGTTGAACTTGAACCGGATTTGACATATTCTGAACATCCTGTCAGAGTTTTGGATCAAAAAGATCGTGTTACCCAAAGTAGAACAACTAAATGGTACAGAATACAGTGGAATCAACATTCAGAAGAGGAAGCCACCTGGGAAACGGAGGATTATCTGTTAGAGAATTTCCCAGAGTTCTTTGCTTCTATCTAGGTTGCAATTTCCTCTTTAAACTGTAACCTATCCTTTTAAAATATTTGTAATGCAGAAAACCCCTACCTATTTTGTAGACAAGTCTTGGACGTGTTTGCTTGACATGTTTCCTTTTCTATTACTTAACTCAAGGCTTTAAATCTCGGGACGAGATTTCTTTAAGGGGGAAGGGCTGTAACACCCCGGGTGTTATAGTGCTAATTAATCTGTCATGTCATCATAATGCATTGCAAAGCATCCCTGTTAGGTTAACTTTGTTATGCATCAACTAAAACAAGTTTACTTATCTAGGTTGAATGTGTCTCTCAGTGGTGTGCTCCGAACCTGAAAACCCTAATTTCGAATGCCACCGCAAATACTTAGTCCGTGCCCTGCGTAATTTGAGGTGTGTGACTGTGTTGCACACTAGTGTCAAGTGTAGGGTATGAGCTTAAGTACAACACTAAAATGAAGCTCCAAGTTTGAGTTTGAGTTGGAGTCCAAAAACTTGTCACGAGTTTTCCGATTCGAATTCGAATTCAAAATTGGGGAAAAATGTAAATGAATTTCAAAAGCTAATTGGTCAACCAAGAGTGGCATTTGGTCAACCATGGCATGTTTGTCCAAATGATGCCCTTGGGTGAGGTTTTGATCACTAAGTAATCACAAATCAAAGTAGCAACAAATTCCAATTTAAAATTCCTCCGAAAACCCTAAATTTGAATACTTTGTGCAGTAGAATTAATTGGTTCCAATAAAGATTAAATGCAACTTCCAGGAATTTTAATAATTAATTTATTTATCCAAAAATTATGAATTTATTATAACACTATTATAAATCATTCTTAATCCATAGAAAAAGTTTGAGCTTGATTAAGTAAAATTTGATTAACTTCTAATTATGCCCTAATTATTTAAATAATAAATAAATGTTAAATTGAAAACTTTAAGTGTTGTGTGCCTTTTTGATTGAGTGATGTCCTTAGGTCACTACCCTTTTGTGATCTTTGGCACCTTAATTCCATGTTTGAGCTCGTTAGTAACTTGTTTAGGTTAAAAGCCGGTATCGCTGGAATCGTCGCTACTAGTTAGTAGGTGTTCTGTTTGCGACTGTACCGTGAAGGGAAGTTGTACTCTAGTCGTAACTCGTAGCATGTTATCATCAAGCATCATGTTTATCATCGAGCATCATGTTAAAGCATGTTATGTGTTCGTGTAGTCTCCGCTTTCGAAGAAGCCGAAGCCGTCGAGCCAGTTCCCGGAGAAGAGCGATCGACGGTGGGTTCTGGACCTGGCGTTGGAGTTTTCGAGTCTGAGTCAGTCGTCGTGTCCGAGCAAGGCAAGCCCCGGTGCATTTAAACCCTACCTTGAATTTTTCAAATGTTTTATTATTTATATTATGGTTTACTGCATTAAGTAATTAGGAGTTGAGTGATAACCTAATTGCTGCATTATCATCCTTGATTATTGTGATATCAACCTTGATACCTGTTTTACGGAAAATGCGTAGTATGCTTCGCTATGCTTAGAAGTTAAGCTTTTTAAATGCAATGTTTATATAGCCATGACGGCATATTGAATGAATATTGAAATATGAGAATGAACTTGAAAGATCAGGCGGGTGGTTTGGCCACTGCTAACATGCATTGGGAAAGGAGTCTCAATGTAGTGTTTCCGCCTTGTCAGTTAAGGTTCGTTCGTTGTAAGCCTGTTGTGTTCGAGACTTTGCAACTAGCCTCATGCCTTGGGTAAGCCCAAAATGTTGGTGATTCCATTACGAGAACGTCTAACCTCGCACTAGGAGTGGAGAGATGGCGAGAGTAGCGTGTACCCTCGGGGCTAGAATTTGGTCGGGTTCGAGGAGTACTGTACTCTCGGGTGGCGATGGACACGTTCTGGTTTTGGGAGATCTAAATGAGGGTTGATATATGCAAGATTCATTTCTACATATGTCGTGAAGTTAGGGATCCCCAGCTGGGTATAATCGGTTCGAATCGTCGTTGCTCCTCAGTTATGGAGACTCGATCACCTGACTTGCATCGTAGTTAAGAACTGGAATGAAAGAAAGAATAAGAAAGGTTTTGATGATAATTACTTTGATCTAGATTAGGATCACCTAGATTTGGTTAATGAACCATCAATGGTAAAAGTAAAATGTTGAAGATAAGGATCTACTTTAGTAAGCTTTTCTGCAAAAGAAAATCTTGATTCTAGATTACCCGTACCTTGATTCCCTCAAGCTAGCATGCCCTTGGAGTCTTTGTCTTAGTCGGGTAAGTCTTGTTGAGTACTCTTGTACTCAGGGTTTGTTGAACCCCTTGTTGCAGGTGCGGTTCATGAACAAGTCTACTTCGGGCCTTGTTGCATGACCGTCGTGGTTGAAGACAGTGACGACGAGTAGATTGTGTGGCCTTTGGGCAAGGCATCTCGCTTGTGTGATGTAATAAAGTTAATACCGATACTTCTCTACTACTGGTTTGTAATAATGTTACATAAGGTTTGAAGTTTGAAAACTTGTTTGTAAACCTATATTATTGTAAGACTTCCGCTACGTTACTCTATTGAATATTTTGAATAAACTATTGTAATATTGCAATACTCCTGTGATTGGATCCTGTTCGGAGGAAAGCAGGCCTTTTAAGTTATGGTGAACATAAGTACGACTGTCAGAGGTCATTATGGCAATGACGCGTACTTGTGGGCCATCATAATTAGGTGGTTCTGTGACAGCTGGTACCAGAGCATAATCACTCGGGTTATTGTAGTATTACCTTGCAAAACTTCAAAATGATTTGGGTCAAACAAACTTAATACTGATATTTTGGTCCAAATTGCTTTTGCTTATCTTAATCTATTCTATAGTTTCCTTAGCTTATATTTGAAAGCTTCGTAGTGAAGTATCATGTATAGTGCCCTATGTTATAAAGATTGCATGGGTTACTTAATCTTTCTGTTAGATCATAAGTACGATGCATGCATCATGTTTAATTAACCTGCTTAAGTTACCTTCCCTTTTAAAGTGGTTTGGGTTAAGTAAGGTTCAAATCCTGTTCATGCTAACCTTCAGATCCCCCTATCTGTTCTCATCGTCCTAATTCTATCTTGCTTTAGGATGGCACGTGTGAAGACGACTCCTCGCAAGAAAACGGGTCCGCAAGGAGTGCCGCGTCATTAGTTGACCGCCAGAGTTGATGGAGCAAGCAGTAGCCATAATCCGAACCTGGATTCGGAATCAGAGGTTGCAAGGCTTACATCAGAAGTAGAGCGACTGAAGCGCAACATGCGTTTTTGGAAACAGTTCTAGAATGAGTCTCTGGAAAAGGAGACAGAAGTCAGGGCTTGTGTTCGTGAGTTGGAGCTTTATGTGACACACCTGGAGCAGTACAACACAGTTCTGCATGAGGAAGTCCATAGGCTAAATGATCTGATGAATCCCAATCATCAGCCCCAGGCAGTAGAAGATGATGTCGGTGCCGTGATTGTTCCTGATGGAGAGGACAATGAGGAAGAAGAACTGGAAGAAGATGAACCCTTGATGGAAAGTGGGGATGATGCAAGTCATGTCACTGGTGCAAGTGCTCTAGAGAATGAGGATGGAGTGATCGTGATCAGCGATGATGATGAGGAGTGAAGTGTCAACATGGATGGTTGTGTAACATAGTAGTCTTTCCTGCTTTCTAAGAACCTTAGTGGGTAGTTTCTTGCTTGCGAGCAAGTTTGTAACGAAATAATGTAAGATAAGTTTGTGTGTGTTGACTATCGACCGTTGAATGAAGTAACCATTAAGAATAAATATCCGTTGCCTCGCATTGATCTACTCTTTGATCAGCTTGCGGGGGCAAAGGTATTTTCAAAGATCGATCTTCGATCAGGGTACCATCAAATCAAGATTCGACCTGAAGATATCCCAAAGACTGCATTCACCACCAGATATGGATTGTATGAATACCTAGTTATGTCTTTTGGTCTCACTAATGCACCGGCACATTTCATGTATCTGATGAACTCAGTTTTCATGCCGGAGCTTGACAAGTTTGTGGTTGTGTTTATTGATGATATTCTGGTATACTCCAAAAGTGAAGAAGAGCATGTTGAGCATCTCAGAGTTGTTCTGACTCGTCTGAGAGATCACCGACTGTATGCCAAGTTCAATAAATGTGAGTTTTGGTTAAGAGAAGTGCAATTCTTAGGACATGTGTTGTCAGCCGAAGGAGTAGCAGTGGATCCTGGCAAGGTGGAAGATATTCTGAATTGGAAACCACCAATCTCAGTTCATGAAGTCCGAAGTTTTCTGGGAATGGCGGGTTATTACCGTCGATTCATACCTGACTTTTCAAAGGTAGCCAAGCCAATCACAGAGTTGTTGAAGAATCAAACTAAGTTCATATGGTCTCCAGAACGTGAGAAAGCTTTTAGAATTTTAAAGAAGTCATTGACAACTGCTCCAGTTTTGGCACAGCCAGATACAGAAAAGCCATTTGATGTTTACTGTGATGCCTCGGGTATTGGCCTTGGTTGCGTATTGATGCAAGAAGGCAGAGTCATTGCTTATGCCTCGAGACAGTTGAAGCGTCATGAAGAACATTATCCGACACATGATCTTGAACTAGCAGCTGTGGTTCATGCATTGAAAATCTGGCGTCATTACTTGTTAGGTAACACTTGCCACATGTATATAGATCACAAGAGCTTAAAGTATATCTTTACTCAGTCAGAGTTGAATATGAGGCAAAGAAGGTGGCTTGAGTTAATAAAGGACTATGATTTAGAAGTGCACTATCACCCTGAAAAAGCGAATGTTGTTGCTGATGCACTCAGTAGAAAGAATCATTGCAATTGCATGACTGTGAAGCCAATGGATTATAGTTTATGTTATGAATTAGAAAAGCTGAATATTGAAATAGTTCAACAAGGTCAGTTGACTAATGTCACAGTAGAATCAACAATCAAAGATCAGATTGTGTCTGTTCAGAGAAAGAATTCTAGAGTAGCTCACATCAAAGAAAAAGTTAGAACTGGTCAACAGACAGATTTCAGTATTGATGATGCAGATGTGTTGTGGTTTAAGAACCGGCTAGTGGTCCCAAAGGTTCCAGAGTTACGTCAGCTCATTCTTGATGAAGCACATAGCATAAGGTTTTCTATTCATCCCGGGAGTAATAAGATGTATCAAGATTTGAAACAGAGATTCTGGTGGACCAACATGAGAATTGAGATCGCCAAGTATGTTGTCAGATGTGACACTTGTTGTAAAGTGAAGGCAGTACACCTGAAGTCGGCATGAATGTTACAACCCTTGCCCATTCCATCCTGGAAATGGGAAGATATCAGTATGGATTTCATTACTGGGTTACCCAAGACCTCAAGAGGCTTTGATTCAATTTGGGTCATTGTGGACCGACTGACAAAGTCATCTCATTTTATTCCAGTTAAGGTGGACTATTCTGCTATAACTTATGCAAGAATTTATATTTCACGAATCCTGAGTCTTCATGGGGTACTAAAGACCATTGTATCAGATAGAGGTACGCAGTTTGTTAACAAATTTTGGAGACACCTACATGAGTCCCTGGGTACAAAACTTTTGCATAGTACCGCTTATCATCCACAAACAAGTGGTCAGACTGAAAGGGTCAATCAAATTCTAGAAGACATGTTAAGGTCATGTGCACTTAATTATTCAGACACTTGGGATGAGTGGTTACCTTTAGCAGAATTCTCCTATAATAATAGTTATCAAGAGAGTATCAAAATGGCACCGTTTGAGGCATTGTATGGCCGCAGGTGCAGAACTCCATTGAATTGGTCAGAACCGAGAGAAAGATGGTTTTTCGGTGTTGATCTTGTGAAACAAACAAAAGAAAAAGTTAGGCAGATCCAGAATAGTTTGAAAGTGGCTCAGTCCAGGCAAAAGAGTTATGCTGATAAAAGGCGTAGACCTTTGGTATTCCAAGTAGGGGATTATGTTTATTTAAAAGTATCACCCATGAAAGGAGTTAGCAGATTTGGAGTCAAAGGCAAACTCGCACCACGTTATATTGGTCCTTTTCAAATCATTCAACAATGTGGAAAGGTGGCATATAAGTTAAAGCTGCCTGAACAACTGTCAGCCGTGCACAATGTATTTCATGTATCACAAATGAAGAAGTGTCTACAAGTACATGATCAAGTGGTTGATGTTGAGGGAGTTGAACTTGAACCGGATTTGACATATTCTGAACATCCTGTCAGAGTTTTGGATCAAAAAGATCGTGTTACCCAAAGTAGAACAACTAAATGGTACAGAATACAGTGGAATCAACATTCAGAAGAGGAAGCCACCTGGGAAACGGAGGATTATCTGTTAGAGAATTTCCCAGAGTTCTTTGCTTCTATCTAGGTTGCAATTTCCTCTTTAAACTGTAACCTATCCTTTTAAAATATTTGTAATGCAGAAAACCCCTACCTGTTTTGTAGACAAGTCTTGGACGTGTTTGCTTGACATGTTTCCTTTTCTATTACTTAACTCAAGGCTTTAAATCTCGGGACGAGATTTCTTTAAGGGGGAAGGGCTGTAACACCCCGGGTGTTATAGTGCTAATTAATCTGTCATGTCATCATAATGCATTGCAAAGCATCCCTGTTAGGTTAACTTTGTTATGCATCAACTAAAACAAGTTTACTTATCTAGGTTGAATGTGTCTCTCAGTGGTGTGCTCCGAACCTGAAAACCCTAATTTCGAATGCCACCGCAAATACTTAGTCCGTGCCCTGCGTAATTTGAGGTGTGTGACTGTGTTGCACACTAGTGTCAAGTGTAGGGTATGAGCTTAAGTACAACACTAAAATGAAGCTCCAAGTTTGAGTTTGAGTTGGAGTCCAAAAACTTGTCACGAGTTTTCCGATTCGAATTCGAATTCAAAATTGGGGAAAAATGTAAATGAATTTCAAAAGCTAATTGGTCAACCAAGAGTGGCATTTGGTCAACCATGGCATGTTTGTCCAAATGATGCCCTTGGGTGAGGTTTTGATCACTAAGTAATCACAAATCAAAGTAGCAACAAATTCCAATTTAAAATTCCTCCGAAAACCCTAAATTTGAATACTTTGTGCAGTAGAATTAATTGGTTCCAATAAAGATTAAATGCAACTTCTAGGAATTTTAATAATTAATTTATTTATCCAAAAATTATGAATTTATTATAACACTATTATAAATCATTCTTAATCCATAGAAAAAGTTTGAGCTTGATTAAGTAAAATTTGATTAACTTCTAATTATGCCCTAATTATTTAAATAATAAATAAATGTTAAATTGAAAACTTTAAGTGTTGTGTGCCTTTTTGATTGAGTGATGTCCTTAGGTCACTACCCTTTTGTGATCTTTGGCACCTTAATTCCATGTTTGAGCTCGTTAGTAACTTGTTTAGGTTAAAAGCCGGTATCGCTGGAATCGTCGCTACTAGTTAGTAGGTGTTCTGTTTGCGACTGTACCGTGAAGGGAAGTTGTACTCTAGTCGTAACTCGTAGCATGTTATCATCAAGCATCATGTTTATCATCGAGCATCATGTTAAAGCATGTTATGTGTTCGTGTAGTCTCCGCTTTCGAAGAAGCCGAAGCCGTCGAGCCAGTTCCCGGAGAAGAGCGATCGTCGGTGGGTTCTGGACCTGGCGTTGGAGTTTTCGAGTCTGAGTCAGTCGTCGTGTCCGAGCAAGGCAAGCCCCGGTGCATTTAAACCCTACCTTGAATTTTTCAAATGTTTTATTATTTATATTATGGTTTACTGCATTAAGTAATTAGGAGTTGAGTGATAACCTAATTGCTGCATTATCATCCTTGATTATTGTGATATCAACCTTGATACCTGTTTTACGGAAAATGCGTAGTATGCTTCGCTATGCTTAGAAGTTAAGCTTTTTAAATGCAATGTTTATATAGCCATGACGGCATATTGAATGAATATTGAAATATGAGAATGAACTTGAAAGATCAGGCGGGTGGTTTGGCCACTGCTAACATGCATTGGGAAAGGAGTCTCAATGTAGTGTTTCCGCCTTGTCAGTTAAGGTCCGTTCGTTGTAAGCCTGTTGTGTTCGAGACTTTGCAACTAGCCTCATGCCTTGGGTAAGCCCAAAATGTTGGTGATTCCATTACGAGAACGTCTAACCTCGCACTGGGAGTGGAGAGATGGCGAGAGTAGCGTGTACCCTCGGGGCTAGAATTTGGTCGGGTTCGAGGAGTACTGTACTCTCGGGTGGCGATGGACACGTTCTGGTTTTGGGAGATCTAAATGAGGGTTGATATATGCAAGATTCAGTTCTACATATGTCGTGAAGTTAGGGATCCCCAGCTGGGTATAATCGGTTCGAATCGTCATTGCTCCTCAGTTATGGAGACTCGATCACCTGACTTCATCGTAGTTAAGAACTGGAATGAAAGAAAGAATAAGAAAGGTTTTGATGATAATTACTTTGATCTAGATTAGGATCACCTAGATTTGGTTAATGAACCATCAATGGTAAAAGTAAAATGTTGAAGATAAGGATCTACTTTAGTAAGCTTTTCTGCAAAAGAAAATCTTGATTCTAGATTACCCGTACCTTGATTCCCTCAAGCTAGTATGCCCTTGGAGTCTTTGTCTTAGTCGGGTAAGTCTTGTTGAGTACTCTTGTACTCAGGGTTTGTTGAACCCCTTGTTGCAGGTGCGGTTCATGAACAAGTCTGCTTCGGGCCTTGTTGCATGACCGTCGTGGTTGAAGACAGTGACGACGAGTAGACTGTGTGGCCTTTGGGCAAGGCATCTCGCTTGTGTGATGTAATAAAGTTAATACCGATACTTCTCTACTACTGGTTTGTAATAATGTTACATAAGGTTTGAAGTTTGAAAACTTGTTTGTAAACCTATATTATTGTAAGACTTCCGCTACGTTACTCTGTTGAATATTTTGAATAAACTATTGTAATATTGCAATACTCCTATGATTGGATCCTGTTCGGAGGAAAGCAGGTCTTTTAAGTTATGGTGAACATAAGTACGACTGTCAAAGGTCATTATGGCAATGACGTGTACTTGTGGGCCATCATAACTAGGAGGTTCTGTGACAGCAGCGCCGTGCCGGGGCCCTCCACCACCTCCATCAGCTTCATGCCCTCCTCGTCGGCCTCCCCATCATCATCGGGTAGGACATAGCCATCGCTGATGGCCTTGAGGTCGACACCGATGTAGTGCGAGGCGATGACGGCTAGGGCGTGCTTAACGCCCGTGTGCAGCGCCCCTCGAAGTCGCTCGCGCACTTGACAGCTTAACGCAATCAGGCGGCTCCTGAGGGAGCGGCCTGACTAGACCCCTCGACCTCTAGGGCCTCGCAAGGTGGTACGGGCGACACTCTTTAGTGTGTCGTGCTCCTCGATCTCAGTCTCAAGCACCGCTTGCACTGTGACAGAGGCCTCGGCTGCCCGGGTGACCTCCTTCTCCAACTCTACGCCAAAAGAAACAAAATGGGGTTGAGTGCAAAGGAAAACAAGCCAAATAGGGATGGAAGCCTACGGGACTCACCCTCGGCCTTCTCCTCCCAGCGTCAGGCCTCGACCTGAGAGACCTCGGCTTTCTCCTTCCAGCGCTGGGCCTCGACCCGAGAAGCCTTGGCCTTCTCCTTCAGGCACTGGACCTTGACCCAAGAAGCCTCAGCTGCCCTGGAAGCCTCTTCCTCTAGCTCTGCATCACACCAAGGAGTCAGGGGCCGAACACAAGAAAAACAAATAAAACAAGGGGAATAAGACTCACCCTCGGCCTTTCCCCTCCAGACCACAGCCTCGGTCCGGGAAGCCTCAGCCACCTTGATGGCCTCATCCAAGGCACCTTTCATCAGCTGGTGCGTGCACTGCTCCGTTCCTAGCTGTCCAGCAAGAGCCTTGATAGAGGCCGTGGCTTCTCCAGCCTAGGACCTGAAGGCGTCATGATCACCGGCTACGCGGGTCAGCTCCTCCTCCAACTCCTTAACCCGCGCCACCAAGGGGATGACCTGCTCCTGAGCCACCATCGCCGCTACCATCAAATCAGCACCGCGTTGGCGGAGGTCCTCCACCTCCGCGCTCTGCGCTAACAGAAGCTCGTTGGCACGAGCGAGCAGGTCCTTCTGCCGCTGGAGCTAGTCCCAGATGTCCCTCTCCTGCCGGAGAAAGACTGACTTCCCGAGGGACCAAGTCTCGAGCTCCTAGATAGGCAAAACAGGGGTCATTCACTATGAGAAAACTCGGAAAAAGACGACACCACATGAGAAAGGAAGGCACGAACCTAGGTGACCCCGGGTAGATTGTCGGCCATGATGAATAGCGCTATCCACAGTGACCACTCTGCCAGCTGGCGGTATTGCTCGAAGGTGTCCCAGCGCCCACCCTCGCCCGCGTCCTCGAGGGCGAATAGAGGCTCCCCCTTAGGGTTGTCCCGGCTCTGCCATAGGACACACGGATGATCCCACCCGTGGGGCTCTGGTCGTACCCGCACAAGGGCTGAGCTTCCCTTGCCCGAGGTTGGAGCCGGCTGCTCCATGGAGCCGGCCACCTCGACATCGACCACCTCCTGTGCCCAGGAAGTATCGTCGGAGGAGATTGGATGGACCTCCACCTCCCGGGCGCTCTCCCGCAACAGCGGCAGGCCTTGGACCAGGGGTGGTACCGAGGCCTCCGTCGCCTTTGTCTCCACTTCTTGGGCCGCTGGCTTCGCTGCGCTCATGTCGACCTCCGCCACCGTGGCCTCGGTCGTCCTAGGGGCTCCATCCCCCGCCACCATGGCCTCGGCGGTCCTAGGCATCCGGCCTTTGTCGCCTCGACCTCAGTGGCCTCAACAATTGAGGGCGCCTTAGCCCCATCTGACCCACGGGCCTTGACCTCGCGGGGTGGAGGTGCTCCCTCCCCCATCTGTGTCGGGGCCACCTTGGCAGCCTCTCCTTGGGCAACCGGCTCCTTTTTGTTGGCCCTTGCCGACGCCGCGCCACATTGTATGGCGGCTTGCGCCTCCACCTTGAGCGCCTTAAATGCCGCCAAGGCGAGCACCTCCGCAGGACGCTTTTGGATGAAGACAAGATACTTACAGGGTCAGCATGCGACCGAAGAATGAACGGAAGATGCTGCAACTATGCCAAAAAAAAGGCTTACCTTGAGCGGGGCTGCAACCGCTTCGGCACGACGACCCTCCTCTACGAAGGCGGTGGCGGCGGTGGAGGCACGGCCTCTGTATCCGTCGGCGCCGGCCAGTCCTCGACAGACCCCAACGCCCCCTCGGCCCTCTATGGGGGCAGTTGCGTCACCCCCACCGCCACCTGCTCCGCCTCTGCCGTCGAGCCCACCGGGCTGACGGCGCGCTTTCCTAATGCGTGCGCCTCGGGCGTGTCGGCCTCAGCCCCAAGACGGGCGATTACTGGCCCCGAGGCATCTCCTCCTCCTCTTGGGAGCACTGGGCCGCTCGCCAACACCCCGAGCACAGTCTCCCCGATGTTAGGGAGATGGTCCAGGGGACCCCGCCCCAGCTCGCCTGTGTCATCACCGCCCGAAGAATCCACCGACAGTGACAACGACAGAGATGCCTCCACCAGGAGGCCCTCCTGCCTCTGCCACCGGTGACGTTTCTCCAGCTCTTCGTGCTCAAGGGTCTTCCTCTTGTGCTTTGCCTGCTCGGCGTCCTTCCGCTTCTTCTGCGCCTCGGCATGCGCCCGGTTCGCCGCCTGTCGCGCTGCATCCTCAGGAACGGGCGGTGGGGAGGCTCACACGTCCCTCACCCCTGAAGGAACAGCGAACGCAAATAAGGCACTAGAAAACAGCAAGGAACGACGAGGCCTCGGGGGCTGCAGCGGCGCGTGACTTACCAGGGAGAGGAACCCCCGCGATGGGCGCATCACGATGGGGGTTAGGCCACCGCTCCTCAGCTTCGCCTCCACCGTCTCTCTCACTCGACGAAGAATCTCCTCATCAGAGAGGGTGGAGGCGAACATCTGGATGCCCACGATCGGCTCATCCGGTCTCATCTCAAACAGGTGCCACCACCGAGCCATCAGCGGCAGCACCCTCCGACGGTGGAAGGTAGCCACGACCACAGCTGCCGTAAGGCAGCGGCTCCGCAGCCTCTCTAGCCCCTCCAGGAGCGGCTGCAGCTTGGGCTAATCCTCCTTCAGGATGCCATACTTCCACTTCTCCGAACAACTCTCCACGATCCGC
The DNA here is from genome assembly GCA_038087645.1 of Saccharum hybrid cultivar R570. NCBI lineage: Eukaryota > Viridiplantae > Streptophyta > Magnoliopsida > Poales > Poaceae > Saccharum > Saccharum hybrid cultivar. The sequence continues at coordinate 1,380,174 of JAQSUU010000262.1, read as the reverse complement.
CCGGTGTAGGGGGGAAGCCCGTCGTCGTCATTGCGAAGATAGAACCAGCTGGTGTACCAACGGCGATTGGTTGACGCGAGCTAGGCTGGGATGTCTAGGTGCTGACGGTCCTAGCGCACTTGGAGAGTGTAGCCGCCAGCCCTCACCACCTTCCTTGTGCCCGACGTGCCCGTCGGCTTGGTGGTATGCCTTGCCCGGAAAAGGTGGAGCCACAGCTCCCAGTGGGGAGCAATCCCTAGGTACCCCTCGTAGACGACGACGAAGATGGCCGCCTGCGCGATGGAGTTGGGGTTGAAGTTGTGGAGCTCCACGCCATAGTAGTGGGGAGCGCTCGCATGAATCGGTCCGCCGACAAGCCGAGGCTACGCTCGTGAAAGGACACGAAGCTCACGACATAGCCGTCGTGTGGCCTTGGCTCTGGGTCGCCCGACGGAGCGATCCACTCCGGCCTGTTGGGGTTAGTAACCGGACGAAGAAGGTCATCGTCGACGAGCGACTGGAGCTTCTCCACGGTTACGTCAGACTGACCCCAAGGGTCTGCCTCAATGACAACGACGCCGACCATGGGTGCGACGGAGAATACGACTATGACGGTGAGCCTCTCTCGCTCTCTCTACCTCGCCTCTCTCTCTTATTTTCCCCAGCACTCTCTGTTCTAGTAATGGCTCAAGGGCGGCAAAGGCGAATGTAGGCAAGGTAAGGAGGGGTGGGGCGAGGCTCATTGCGTATTTAAGCAGGAAGGAGGTGAAACAGGCAGGCAATGAAGTCGGGAAAGTTTCCCCCAGATCCGGCATAGTTAATCCAGATCCAATTTTATCGCCCACATAACCACCTTTTCCTCATTAATCGCATGAATAGTTATGTTCCATCCGCTCACACGGTGTCGCATTCGACCGCTGCAGTGGCAGGCGCTGTTTCGCCTCCCTGAGAAAATCGCCTCAAAAGGCGTGCCTGCTATTGTCAAACTGATGGGGGGAGGGAATATCCCCTACCTGATTCCTTTAAGATGAAGGAACTGGGCGCCGAGCCTGTTACGGTCCAGGGGTTCGAAGGCTAGGCCCCGAGGGTTTTGACAGCCGCCTCAGGGCAATAGAGTCAGCGACGACTATGGGCGAGCCCATACGGGGCCGAGACCCAAGTAAGCAAAACGCTTGGGATGCCCTAAGTCGTGTTCGAGACCGGCACGGAGGTCTCCAAATGGGATCCCACCATAGGGAGGCACCAAGCCACTTGGGCCCATCGAACAGCCCCGGCACCCACTAGAGAAACCCTCTGGTACTCTTGGAGTGCGTCTCTAGACCGCTAGCTGACCCCTAGCGAATGGGGCACGATCCACCACTCGGACTTACTCGATAACAGCTCACCGGAAGTGCCACCGCTCGCGCCCATCAAGGGTAGCTTGGCATATTCCACCCCTCCTTCTGAACAAAAAGGATGTGCGAGGGTCGTACAAAAAGTCAGGGACCCATAACGGCCCTCTTGCTCTGTTCGGAGGCTAGGGGGCTCTTCCTACAACCTTGCCGAGACCCAGCGACCTAGGCTCGCACTCGAGGGGGCTCGGCAAACAACCCCTCCTTACGAACAAAAAGGATGCGCGAGGGTCGTACAAAAAGCCAAGGGACCCCTAACGGCCCTCTCACTCTGTGCAGAGGCTAGGGGGCTCTTCCTGCAACCTTGCCGAGACCCAACGACCTAGGCTCGCACTCGAGGGGGCTCGGCAAACAACCCCTCCTTCTAAACGAAAAAGGAAGCGCGAGGGTCGCACAAAAAGACAAGGGAACTCCTGATGGCCCTCTTGCTCCATGCAGAGGCTAGGGGGCTCTTCCTGCAACCTTACCGAGGCCCAGCGACCCAGACTCGCACTCAAGGGGGCTCAGCAAACAACCCCTCCATCCGAATGGAAAGGATGCACGAGGGTCGCACAAAAAGCTAGGGGAATCGCTAACGGCCCTCTCGCTCTGTGTAGAGGCTGGGGGGCTCTTCCTACATCTTTGTTGAGACCCAGCGACCCAGGCTCGCACTCGAGGGGGCTCGGCGAACAACCCCTCCATCCAAGCGAAAAGGATGCGCGTGGTGGCACAAAAAGCCAGGGGAACCCCTGATCGCCCTTTTGCTCCGTGCGGAGGCTCGGGGGCTCTTCCTACACCCAGGACAAAGACAAGCGACCCAAGCTCGCACTCAAAGGCCCAGAAGAATGCGATAAAGGGCATCAAGCCTGTTACGGTCCAGGGGTTCGAAGGCTAGGCCCCCGAGGGTTTCGACAGCCGCCACAGGGCAGCAGAGTCAGGGACAACTATGGGTGAGCCCACGCATGGCCAAGGCCCGAGCAAATGATCACTCAGGATGCCCTAAGTCATGTCTGAGACTGGCAGGGAGGCCTCCGAATAGGATCCCACCGTAGGGAGGCACCGAGCCATCGAGGCCAGAAGCCCTCTGGTACTCTTGGAGTGCATCTCTGGACCGCTAGCCGACCCCTATCAAACGGGGCACGTGCCTCCACTTGGACTTACCCGATAACAGCTCACCGGGGGTGTCACTGCTCGCGCCCACCAAGGGTAGCATGGCACCCTCCACCCCTCCTTCTGAACGAAAAGGATGCGGAGGGCCACACAAAAAGCCAAGGGAACCTCTGACGGCCCTCTCGCTCCACGCAGAGGCTAGGGGGCTCTTCCTACAACCTTGCTGAGGCTCAGCAACCCGAACTCGCACTCATGGGCTCGACAAACGCAATAAAACCCCTCTCAACGCAAGAAAAGCCCCTAGAGGAATAAATCCACTCCTCCAGGGCCTCGGGGGCTACACCCGGCGGGTGCGCTCGCGCGCACCCACCGAGGCCTAGAGTACGAAACACCATCCCGCCAGGAGCTGCTGCGAGTCGAGTCTCGACAAAACCTCAAAGAGAGCGCTCACACTCTCCCTGAGGCTCGGGGGCTACTGTCGGGTACCATGAGAAGGGGTCCCCTAAGCAACAATTGAAAAAATCGCTTAGACCCCATCAAAGTCAAAGCTGAGGGACAACTATTGGCCAAACCCCGACCATGTCCGAAGCTCCTACTCCCTGCCTCGCTAGAGGCCTCGCACGGAAGGCCTCGGATGGCCTACCGAATCTCCGCCTCGCTAGAGGCCTCACACGGAAGGCCTCGGATGGCCTACCAATTTTCCGCCTCGCTCGAGGCCTCGCACAAAAGGCCTCGGTCGGGGAACCAATTCTCCATCTCGCCCGAGGCCCCGCGCGTATAGCCTCGGGTGAGACGCCGATTCTCCACCTCGCTCAAGGCCGGCTCGGCAAGACAACCCCGCCGCCTCCGCCTCGACCAACTTCTCGGACAAGATGTCACGTCCGCCCAGTGCGCTCGACCGCTCCCTCGATATCAGCCGAATGACGGCTCGACACAGCGACGTGGCCGACAGGGAGGGGGTTACCGGCCACTATGCTCGGTGTTGTGCCCACGATCGGCGCCCATACTGCGCTGTGCTACCTAACTCCTGCTCCAGGGACAACATGGTGTGCGGAGTCAGGTCCGGGTTACTATAGCCTCGGAATCAGTGTACAAGACCAACTGTTCCCTCTACGCCTCGGCAGTCTACTTCAGGGTCTCAGGAACCGTGGGATCTGTGCCCACCGAGCCCTCCACGACGGCTCGGCCTCAGCACCAACTGAGCCTCGGCTCTTTACACTATCAACACACGGCAACTGGCACGTCGTCCGCCATGCCCTGCATCAGGCTATCACTAGAGCTCCCACGTCGCACAGGAACGGGCGTGGCCGGCGTGTTGCTCCAGTACATCAAGGGCAGGACCGCTCCATCGACCATACCGCCACAGTAACAGGCTACAGGGCTCAGACATGCCGCCTCTGTTCACAGGATGCCGCATAGCGAATGCATGTATCACCCCTAACCCCCCTTCGACTATAAAAGGGAGGGACCAGGGCCGTTTCTAAAAAAGGCATAGGCAGACGGACGAACTCACTCACTCACGCGCAAGCAACGCTCTGTAACACGCACGTTTACCCGCTGCCTGAGATCAGCATCTCAAGCAACTCACACCGCTCCACGCAGAGATCTAGGACTAACTCCCTCTCTCGCCTTGCTTGTAACCCCCTACTACGAGTATTTCGGTGCGAGGAATACAAGATCGATATCTCAGACTGGACATAGGGCACCCATCGCCCGAACCAGTATACACCTTGTGTCTCTTTGCGTCACCATCCGGGATTAGGGGCACGCAGTGCATTTTTACTAGTTTGTTGAGGGCCCATCGGTCCGAAACACCGACACTATAGCTGTGGAAAAACACTGTAGCATCGATGTTTAGTACCATACCATAAATTCTGAGTTCACCGAACCAGCTTAAATAGCCAAGCCAAGGACGCATAGTAACATTCGGTTAATCGTTTTGCATGAAGCGAGGACGAAAGCACAAGCGAGTTGCTAAGTAGGTGGGGCCCACCCCTGGTAGAGTGGGCCTGTGCCGTGTGCCGGGCCTAGGGTGTTATAATAGGCACATCAGGAAACTAATTTGAACTTTTGAAGCCCTTGAGAGGTTATATGTCAATGGTAACCATGATCGTTTCATTGTCACATGCCTGACATGTTATGAACTCCTAGACTTTAGGAAAATGACAGCAGCTGAACCCTCGGCGAAATTAGTGCAGCAAGAATAATATTGCATCACTTTTGTGCTCTAAATGTTCTCTCTGCAATTTCTATCCAGCTGTGTACTTAGATACACTTGAGAATAGGCTTTTAAAACAATTAAGCATTCTTGGTCAATCAAAGTTTGGATGAGCAGCTCAGCTCATTATAAATAATTTCAACATTAGTGGGGCTGACACGGGCAGTAGAGATAATCTCAACACTTCTTCCACAAGCTGCTCCATTAGATGCTCTTGAATGTTTCAGGTATCAGTTGGGTGTGCCGTTTTTATGGAAGTAATCATTCTCTTCTGTTCGTGCATTTGAGGTAGCTAGATTGATCTATTTTTTAGATGCATACAATCCTCACCTGCTGGTTGTCTTGCAATGTTCAGGGCATGATTTACCTGGTCCAACAAGGAAGCACTAATCAACAGCAATAGATTTTTAGAATCAGTCTTTTATGGTGTTCTGAAATATATTTTATGCTTTAGGGTGGCAGAGATGTGATACTATATAATGTAGTAAGGCCCTATGATGTCGTTGTGGCAAAGGCTACCGTTTAATCAAAGAACTCAAGGGCTATTGTTGGGGGTATTGCTCTTGGCGTGCAGTTTTGTGAAGTGGTTGTTAACCATGTGTTTGTGAGGAACGCTGTACTGCCTCGTCCATATGAAGGGGTCACCACCATTCTAGAGGCTTGTGGGAGATGCATTGCATGGCCACATGACAGAGTAATGGTCTAACCTCTCTATATTCTTGAAAAAATGATCATTATATTTTGCTGATTAGTAATATATTCGTTTTCTACTAGAAGAGGGATGACAAGAAGTCACCGTAGCACTCAAAAGGTGGTGGCACAGGAAGGCCATCACAGCTTGAAGGTATTTTACTTGAACATTTTGATTTATATATGTGATCAAAAGTGTTTGCATTATGGGAAAGCAATGAGGTTGTGTTGGCTGGCAGCTATATGAATTTAAAATTTGACTATAATATATAGGTTGAAGAATTTCTGGAAGGTTTGGTTGGCTGGTAGCTATATGAATTTAAAATTTGACTATAATATATGATTAACTTAATTATGTGTACTCCCCTGATCTGCCATATGTATTTGTGTTCCTTCTGATCTACTATATACATTGAGGTTCTGAATCAGTAAGTTTAGTAGCCACTCAAGCTATAACAACTTAATATAGAGATAGTATCAGGTTGTTGCAGCTACTGTTACTCCATTGAATTCTTATTAATAATGTTGACCTTGCTGAATCCAAGATGAAAATTATATATACCATTATTAAGCTGCTGGTACCTAGCTTTAAATTTAGTCCGCTCTCCTCAAGGAACTAAAAAGAATTATACATGACAGAAATTAACCTACTAGGTACCTCCGTATGCATTGTTGCTAGTGGAGGCAAGCAACAACCATGATTTTTGATTCATCCATCAATAGCTCGCTGTTTTGTAGTTGGCATGTCATTGCTAACTAGATTGAATGGAATTATATAATGGGCCTGTGTCACCAAATAGTTGATAACATAGCTGCCCATTGTACAGTAGTATTTTTCACTATTTGCACCCAATAACAAAGCAAGAGTTAATGATATAGAGTACATTTCACTGATACTTCGCCTTTTCTTTTTCATGTTAGGTACTTAAGCGATGTGGTGTTGCAAGTATTTTGGATTGGCGACCTTTTGAGGTTCGATCAAAGAGCTGTTACATGTTCTCTGGAGTGGCAGCAACCATATGTGCACCAAGTTGGTGTTCAAGTATTTTGGAGTGGCAACAAGCGTCCGAGAATTGCTGCAGGAAGATATGAATTTTAGTTCTTTTCTTTTGTTTGCACCTACTATCATATAGGCCAAAGACATGGAAGCGTTGAATGCCACTTTTGTGCCCAAGTCATGATCTATTGAGCTCTTAGCTTTATCCATAACCAGTTAGTACAAAACTGTAGTGACTAATCTATATCTTGGACCTGTATATGTATGGAAGATTGATCTATGTACTATGATCATCATCACTTGACCTGCTATATATATAATATCTAGCTGGTGTATGTATGGAAGATCTGATATATTATTTCTATGAAATCAAGTGAATCTGTTCAATGTGATGCTTTCTATATGAATAACAGTGGATTTGTCAAATTATTCAAATTGTATTTAAATCTATATCTGCAATACAGTTTTGCCGACAGTTTAGTTGTTGGACAGGGCATGATTCACAAAATACCTTGAAAATGGTTTCGCCAACACACAAACTATTGGGAAAGGTTTAAACTGTTGGCGTAGGTCTTAACTGTCAGCAAAGGGTTAACTGTCGGCAAAGGTTTCAACTGTCGGCATTGGTCCACCATTTGGCAACACAAACAGTGTTGGGGATTCATTTAACTGTCGACGAAAGTTTCGCCGACTGCTTCTAGCATGACTGTTTCTAAACTGTTGACAAAACCTTTCGCGGGAGGTTATCTATCGGGAAAGGTACCCTTTGCCCACTATAAAAAGTGTCGGCAAAGGCATGTTGTGTTATAGTGACATTGTCTACATCATCTTCTCAGTGGTTTGCATTATGCGAAACACAATCTTGTATTACTTTCATATACATTGTGCTTGTGTAGTTGCTCTTATGAGTAGTTGCTAGTTGCCTTCTTGCTTGTGTAGCAAAAGAAGTAGCTCCCTTGAGTGGCTAATTTGATTTTAGTAACCTTGCTAGTCACATTACTTAGTTTGTATAGCTAAATAATTTGCACTCTCTAATTTGGCTTGTGTAGCCTTGTTATTGAGCATTACAAGTAAGCTTAGGTGGCTTTGTGCTTTTGCTTACTAGATTGTGTAGGAGCTCCTTCGATTGTGTGAAGTACTAGTTGCATAGGTTTGTGTGACCTTGCAAGCTAGATTGGTTAGGTGAGCTCTAGCTAACCTGACACCTTAATTGCTTGTTTAGGATCTTTTTAAGGTACTCAATAGCTTAGATATAGGGGTGTAGTCTTGGCTAGACCAATAATTTTAATTCCACACTTATATTAGTTAGCCAGTGCAATTAAGTTTTAGAAAGGACTATTCACCATCCTCTAGTCCGCCATCTCGACCCTACACGTGGTATCGAAGCTTGGTCTCTCATTTGTGGTCTTCACTGACCTGAGAGGATGACGTCTAGTGGGATAGTTGATTGTGAGACACATTTTTAATGGCACAAACTTTGCACTTTGAAAAAATCACATGCTTGATCATTTTTGTGCAAAGGGACCTAAGTTTTGGTGGGTTGTCACTAGTGGTCTCACTCATGTCTTGGAACATAGAAATCTCACCAAAGCTCAAACAGTTCTCTATGAACTTCATGCACATGCTTGTTGTTATCTAATGAATGCTTTGAGCTTTGATTTGATGAAAAGGATAAACTACGTGGGAACCGCTCATGAGATATGGGAATCAATCAAGCACACCTTCAGTGATTCCTCCACTTGGGATGATGGCAAGTTCAAGGAGGATGAGCCCAAGGAGAAGGTGCATGAGTGTGTCAAGCATGACCACAATTTGGTGATTGTGGAAGATTGCTCCACCTCATGGTCAAGTGATGATGATGATCGATCCACTTCAAGTTCACTTGACAAGATTGATGATGATGATGCCTCAAGTGATACCGATGATAATGCTACTCCATGCACACTTGATGGTAATGATGATGGATCATGCTCGGATGACATTGCTACCATAAGCTCTCCTACATCACCACATTGCTTCATGTCACAAGGGGACACCAAGGTATCTAATGCTAATGTGGTTGATCATGTTGATTCATATGGTGAGCTTGTGAGTGGACTTGCTAGCATGACTATGTCTTTAGAAAATGAGAAAGCTAAAACAATGAAATTGGAAAATAAAAACTCATTTCTAAAGAACTCATGTGAAGAACATAAGAAATTACTTGATTTTCTTAAATCTTCACATGGTGAGCTAAAATTAACTCATAAGACACTATTTGCATCTCATAAAGAGTTATTAGATCAACATGCTTCTCTCATTAAAGTATTTACAAAGAAACTTAAAAATAGTGAGAGCTCATCACATGGGTCACATGATCAATCACATATTATTGCTAACCCTTGTGATGTAAGGAAGAAGCATGTATCCACCTCTTGTGATGATTTATTAGAAATGCCATGCTCTTCACATATAAATGCTTGTTCTACTTCCTTGTCTTGTGAGACTAACCTTTTGAAGGAGAACAATCAGCTAAAGAATGAAGTGAAGAAATTGAGCAACAAGTTAGAGAGATGCTACAACTCAAAAGTCACCTTTGAGCATATGTTGAAGACTCAAAGAAACTTCGGTGACAAGAGTGGCCTTGGCTTCAAAAAGAAAGATAACAAAGGGCAAAAGAAAAAGGGCAAAGAAGATGAAGAAGCAACTATAATTGAAGTTGTTTCACTCTATGTGCTACCGGTGTCATGAAGCGGGGCACCTTACAAATGGTTGCCCAAACATTGAGAAGCTCAAGAAGATGAAGGAAGAAGAGAGGCTAAAGCATGTCAAGTGCCGCACTTGGGGTCACCTTACCTCAATGTGCCCAACCAAGCAATTAGTGAAGCTACAAGAAGAGCCTCAACCAAAGTCACAAGATGAGCAAGAGAAGACACCCAAGAGCAAATCAAAATCAACCATGAAGATGATGTTGCAACAAGTAATATTTCTTTGTTGCATTAGTCTTTTTTTCTGACGTTGCTTTCTTGCATTGCGCTTTGTTCTGTTGTTGCAGTAGCCTTGTTCTGATGTTGCAGCAAGTAATATTTCTTTGTTGAATTAGTCTCTTTTTTCTGGTCTTGCATCTCGCATTGCAGTAGCTTTGTTCTATTGTTGTAGTCGTATTGTTCTGATGTTGCAGTAGACTTATTCTGATGTTGCAAACAAGTAATACTTCTGATGTTTGCATCTAGTATTGCTTCGTGTTGCAACAGATTTTTCGATGGAAAATGGAAATTCGGAGTGATGGAGCACGGTGGAGATGGGGCGTGGAGGGCAACAGGCGTGCAAGGGATGGCGGCACGGAGGGGGATGGCGACGCAACGAGGCACGGCAACACAGCGGTGGATGGGCCGCACATGGGGTGCGCTCGTTCTATTCACATAGGATAGATGGTCCCATGGGGCGCGGCGGGATCCAAATGTTATGTGGAGATGTGTGTCCGGACGCGCCCCTGAAGCCGGGCGTCCGGGCGCTAGGTGCGTCGTTGTAGATCGGTTAAATGCGTAACTTATGCAAAGGCTGGAATAAACTTCATTTTATAGAAAAACAACAACCGTGTGCTTTAACCATCAATATTTTTGCTCGTATATTTTATACACTACTATATGTTCGTATGAATCGTTTATATAGACGATATATAGGTAGGGATAGATAGATGTGATGGTGGCTTGGCCCAAGCTGAGGTTGACACGGCCTAAAGAAATGACCGACATAGGAGGAAAAGCTAAAGAGAAATGGGCCAGGCCCAGCCATGGGGAAGATTTAGGCCCTGTGTACATCCATCAGTCCATCCATGTTATGTACTGTGCGTCAACGACAGAACACAATAATGCACGCAAGTCGACGACCAGCAACAAGTCTTCTGCCCCTCTCTGCTGTGGTTTTAATTTGCTGCTGGGTCCTCTCTCTCACTGTACATGCCATTTATTTTCGGCCCATCGGCCTCTGGCGCATGCAATAACACCGTCGTCCTTCTTCAGAAACATGGTACTGTACCTATACGCGTGCTTCTAGCTATGAGTGCTTGCTCAGTTAAAAAAAGTGCTCTAGTAGCCATCACATCGAATCTTGCGATACGTACATGGAGTATTAAATGTAGACGAAATAAAACTAATTGCATAATTTGGTCGAAAATTGCGAGACGAACGTTTTAAGCCTAATTAGTCCAACACTAATTACCAAATAACAACGAAAGTGCTATAGTAGCCAAATTCCCAAAATTCGCGAACTAAACACAGCCTGATTCCAGCTACCGACAAGTGAGGTAGTATTCATCTACTACACCTCAGGCATAGGAAATTGAGCAAATTCCTTCATTGCACTGAAACATATAACAGTCCCTTCACTGTCATTGAAAATTATATGTTCCCTTCACTGTCATCCATTCTAAATTTCTAATCCCTTCACTACCATTGTAGTCCAACATATAGACTTCGTTCCCTTGATTGCCATTCCTACATATATTTTGTTCCCTTCATTGCCATTGAGATAACGGAACGACGTTAGAAGAGTGTCCCTACGTAAGTGTTGTACCAATTTTGCCCACTTCCTGACAATGAAAACAGAGACCACGAGTGGTCTGCTCCCTCCGGCCCACGCCTGACATGCTCGCTTCCCCGGCGCCGCCGCCGGCCCCGACCCCGCCGCAGCCCACGCCGGCGCAGTCGGGCGGGTCGGGGAGCAGGAAATGGGTTGGCGTTGGCGTCAGCCAAAGCTGCGACGCGCTTGCGTTGGCAGGAATTCTGGGCCTGCTCTGCTTACGGGCCAGGCGGCGGCGGCAGCGGCTCGTGGATGGGGATGTAAAAATGAGGGGAACGAGATGACCCATCCAGGGTCTCTCGGTACATGTTATATAGGCAGAGAACAGCCCCCTGCGTGGCCTTACAATATGGAGGTTGTTACAACAATATGCATGAGTCAATCTATCTAATCTACAACTAACACACATGCTCAACAACCTGAGCCGTGCCCAACAACCTAAGCCGCATGGCATGATGGCATGATACAATGTACCTAAACATATCAACTATTCTAACATCCCCCCTCAACCTCAGCCACTAACAAGGTTGAGGTTGATTCTGAAACTCTTCATTCGAGACACCAAAATAGGCTTCGTAAACCCGTCAACAAGCTGATCATCTGTATGAATGTATCTGATGTCAAGTAGCTTCTGAGCAACCCGTTCTCGGACAAAATGAAAATCAATCTCTATGTGTCACTACAAAATGAGCCCCCCTTTTGCAACGTATATATGCGTTGCTAAAAGTCCATATATGCGTTGGCAGGGTTTATACCAACGCATTGATTATGTGTTGCTAGAAGTGGCGTTGCAAGGGTCTATTGCAACACTCATATATGCGTTGGTAATACTAACAGATAACCGTTGCTAAGTAGCAACATATATTAAGTGGCTATGGCAACACTTAGATGTGTTTGTACTAATTGCGGACCAATGACTTTTATAGCTCGTAGCAACACAAAGATTTAGATTGCTGCAACGTTTATATGTGTAGCTAGGAATAAAAAAAATCATTAAACAAAGATTGGAAATTAGAGAACAACTTGCAGATGAGAATAACAATACTTAGCCATATATTAAAAATCAACTGTTGCATTACAATGAATACCATTACAAAGGTTAGTGCTTTGACAAGCAATCTTGTCAACAGCTTCCCGAAGAAAAAAAATCATAAGTAACATCTCTAACTTCTAATGGAACAGATTCATTCTGCGTCATTTTCCATCTCTAAACTACAATCTAACAAAGGTCGAAATTTGCTTCCAATCTTATTCATTCTGAATCAGACAAGTTAACTGAAATACAAAGCTCCAATCTTGTCTGATATAGTATTATATATATTCCCAAAGTACTAAATCTTCACATCAAACATTTGTTGATGAAGCTTAAGCAACTTTACTCATCTGAGCAGCGACCTTGAATAAGAAAACAAACACAATCTTGTAAGTATCAAAATGTGTCACTGCTAATTTCTTAAAGCATCAATATATCTAAACATATAATAAGAGGTATATTGACCATGTAATTCAGATATCATGTGAACTGTACAGTAATGTAGTTCATTCACTTATGTAGGTTGCAAAATTTTCTAGGAAGGCACAGGTTGCAGAATCTTATGGAACAGAGTGTAAACAGTCAAAATATTGTTGACATAACAGTTCAGGCAATTACATCTATAATAATGTACATGTTCATCATTTCAGTCAATCACTGCCACTTATGCGACTTCAATAGCAGAGGACAGAAAGGATACCTGATTAACAAGTAAATGATCTTGCAAGTGCACAGCTCACAGCACATCAAGTTCATGACATCTAAATATTATATATGTCTCCTGAGAAAAAATAAAGAGTACTTCGTTAAGAACATATTTACTTATGCTATTTAGCCACGAATTTATAAACCTTCGAGGAAAACAACTGAGACAGTGTATATAGATAGAGACCTAGGCAGCTCTTGTAGAACTGAAGTTCCATTGGTACCCTTTGTCTTCAGTGACATATCAACCCTGAGTCCCTGACATAAAAGAAGTTGAGCTAAATTAGAACTAATAAAGCCATGCAAAATTAACTGAAACTCGGTGTTCTAAATTATTGACAGTATAGCATCGAAGATAAAACTCTGCCGAGAACAGAGAGTAAGTTCCTTAGATAGTCAGGTCTGGAAAACATAAGCAACATTCTTCCTTGGGATATCTACATTATATATAACGGTTCAATTCTTCAGTTAGTTACGTCTAGCATTAGCATAGAGTGCATCAGGTTGTACCTATTTATCACAGATTCAAAGTGCAAATTCAAAAGATTTGCCTTTATTTGCACAAGTTCGAAAAAATAACTAAAACTGCTACTCAAACAAGCTACACGACTGTACAAGTTCAAAAGATTTACCTATCTAACCATTCACCCCATCTCTACAGAGTACCACACAGTGCACCTCTAATCTGCTACTAACATGGTACACGACTGTACGAGGCTGCTACAATAATTACCAGTTTACCTCAATGCATGTGTGAATTAATTAACTAGGCAAGGATTGAAATGTCAGTTACTGAATTGAGGGAGTACTCTTTGATGGGAAAAACATTGTAGGGAGGGCAGCATCATTCAACCAGATCCTTCTGATGCAACCAGAAGGGGACACAATGGAAATTATGGATCTGCATAAACCTAAATTTGAAACAATGATTAAATATTCACTGCAATACATGGAGAACACAATTGTTCTCCTATAAACTAACATCGACATTTTACCAAACAGCTTGTAGATACAGAGACTCAAAAGCATCGTAGCAATGGTTCACCCTTTGAAACTAAATTAAACATAATTGATCGCACAAATCCTGGAACCACCAAAAATCATTCACCAATCTGAGTGAACATGGACGAGAGGGGAGGATGCACGGTGGTAGTACCTTAGGCAGCCGACCTGGTGAAGTCCTTGCACAAGAAGGGGGTAGGGTGCGATTGATAGGAGATGGGAAACAACAACGACCTGATTCAGATCCTGCAGCTGCTTCTCCCATCATCACTGCAGCCAGATCTGAAGGAGTTGGCATGGGGCACCGCTTGCTAGGGGCGTGCGACTCCTCCGAACAACGATGGCCACACAGAGAGGGAGAGGCGGATGAGAGGAATCGAGATCTTCAAGGGAACCGGGAGTCCGACGGCCAAACGCCATTAATCCAAGAGAACGAGAGGAGCCGGAGTGCTGAACCCTAAGTAACTTGCGAAGTCACGATCTGTTTGTGACCTTGATGGCGTGTTATATTTGCCATGTGAAACAGTCAGCAACACATTCAAAGTCAGTTGCAAGGCATCCGTTGCTAGAAGGGGATTCGTGTTGTAGTGTGTTTGGTGCGCGCATGAAATACTGGATTTGCCGAAAGATATCTAGCCCCGATGTTATCACACCATAATCTCCCCACCGATTGATGTGGAATCTGAAGCTCACGCAACAATTGCTGAATCCACATCAGCTCAGCCGTGGCATTGGCCAAGGCTTTATACTCAGCTTCAGTACTCGATCGGGAGACCGTGGGCTGTTTTCTGGCACTCCAAGAGATCAAGTTCGGACCAAGAAAAACAGCAAAGCCACCAGTCGACCGCCTGTCATCGACACACCCGGCCCAGTCAGCATCAGAGAAGGCACTGACAACCATGGAGTTGGACGGTCGAAACTTGAGTCCCAAGTTGAGTGTACCATTAACATACCGAAGGATGCACTTAACTGCACTGAAATGCACTGTAGTTGGAGAATGTAAATATTGGCACACCTTGTTGACCGCATATGAAATGTCTGGTCTAGTCAAAGTGAGATATTGCAACGCTCCAACTAAACTTCTGTATTTAGTGGAGTCATCCGGCCCAAGACTAGATCCCTGTGTCACGCTTAGCTTCTCAGTGACCGACATAGGTGTATCAACAGGTTTGCTTTTATCCATACCAGACCGTTTCAAGATGTCCAAGGCATACCGAGTTTGTGACATTATAAGAGCATCACTGGACCGCTTGATCTCGATTCCAAGGAAGTAATGAAGATTACCAAGATCTTTCAAAGCAAACTGTTGTTCAAGATCCCTTAGTAAGGCCTGTGTCGCTGCATTAGAGGAGCTAGCCACCACAATGTCATCAACATATATAAGAACAAACATAGTATGACTGCCTTTGTTGTAGTAGAAGAGAGATGTGTCACCCTTGGAGGGTGTGAACCCCAGTTTAATCAACTGACTACACAACCGGGCATACCAGGCCCGTGGAGCCTGTTTAAGACCATAGATAGCCTTGTCCAATTTGCACACATAATGTGGATGAACACTATCTTTGTATCCCGGGGGTTGATGCATATACACTTCTTCCTCAAGAACCCCATGCAAGAAGGCGTTCTGAACATCCAGTTGCCGCAAAGACCAACCTTTTGACACAGCCAAGGACAAGATCAATCGAATGGTAGCAGCTTTCACTACTGGACTAAACGTATCCTCATAATCCAAGCCATAGCGTTGCTTATATCCCTTGGCCACTAGACGTGCCTTATACCGATCAATGCTCCCATCTGCTTTCCTTTTCACCTTGTACACCCATTTAGAGCCTATTATATTTTTGCCCTTTGGAGGAGGCACCAAATGCCATGTGTTGTTCCTGAGCAAGGCCGAATACTCATTGTTCATGGCATGTACCCACCGATCATCTTGGAGAGCGTCATTAACCGAGAATGGTTCTTCTGCAGCTGCAATAGTGGACATGCCCCAACGAACAGTGCCATCAGAATATATTTTTGGTTTGGTTATACCTCTTTGTAGACGTGTAGTTGGACGACTATCTTCGACGACAGCAGCAGAAGAAGGAGAAGCTGCAGCCGACGATACAGGCACACCAGATCCCGCAGCCACAGAATCCGTAGAAGATCCGGTGAGCAGATTTGGTGGGTGCCCGCCTCTAGCACCGGGATCCAGCTGCGGAGAGAAAGAAGGCACAGAAGACGACGGAGCAGTTGATGGAGTCGTAGAAGATCCGGGGAGCTGAGCAACCACGGGTGACAGCGCCGACAGAACCGGGTCTGCGGCCTCAGACGCCGATCCTGAAGCTGATCGCTCTGCAGGCTCGTGCATAGGGACAGGCGAAGCCGCCGGCGGATCAACCTCGAGTTGTGGTGCGTCGGTGGCCTGTAGTGCCGGGCTAACGACATGAAGACCGTTTTCATCACCAGAAGCACCATTTTGCACCAAATTTGAACCTGAAAAATCCAGCACTGCAGGAGAACTAGAGGAAGCATTAGTAGGCATAGCATTGAACGATGATTGATCATGGAGTAATGCATCCCCAAAAGAAGACGACGAATTTTTAAGGATGTCGGGTAAGAGATCAAAGTCAGCCCGGAGGCGTGCACCGGCGTTTGGGTGGAGTTGAGAGAAAGGAAACACATGTTCATCAAACACCACATCACGAGAAATGTAGACACGTCCAACAGATGGATCAAGGCACTTAAAGCCTTTATGCTGATTGCTGTAGCCAAGAAAAACACAACGTTTTGAACGGAAATCAAGCTTCTTCGAATTATAAGGCCGAAGATTAGGCCATACGGCGTAGCCGAATGACCGTAGATGAGAATAATCAGGAGAGTGACCATGAAGACGCTCATAGGGGGTCTCATTGTGAATAATCTTTGAAGGAAGGCGATTGATGAGATAAACGGCAGTAAGGAAGGCTTTATCCCAAAATTTTAACGGCATTGCAGCATGGGCCAGAAGGGACAACCCTACCTCAACAATGTGTCTATGCTTGCGCTCGGCCGCCCCATTCTGTTGATGGGCATGAGGACAGGAAACATGATGAAGAATACCAAGGCGTTGGAAAAAAGAATTTAGGGTTTGGTACTCTCCTCCCCAATCGGACTGCACAGCTAGAATTTTACAATCAAATTGACGTTCAACCATGGTTTGAAAGTCACGAAAACATTGAAACACTTCGGACTTGTGTTTTAAAAGATAAATCCAAGTAAACTTGCTATAATCATCAATGAAGCTTACATAGTAATTATGCCGGCCAACAGAGGTAGGAGCCGGTCCCCAAACATCAGAGAAAACAAGTTCAAAAGGACGCAAAGAAACACTAGACGACTTAGGGTAGGGCAGCTGATGGCTTTTGCCCTTTTGACACGAATCACAAATAGAATTGTTTCTAGAATCTTTAACAAAAGATAACTTGTGGCGGCTAAGAATCTGTTCGACGACATGAGAGGAAGCATGACCCAGCCTATGATGCCACACGGACGCAGTGGGCTTGTAGACGCCAAGCACTTCTTTATTGGATTAAGACTTGGACCCAGATTTCAACGGATAGAGACCCCCTTCGCAAGGACCCTTAAGAAGCATCCTCCCCGTGGCCTGCTCCTTAATAACAAAATAATCCGGATGAAACTCAAGAAAAGCATGATTATCACGTGCAAGGCGATTAACAGAAAGTAGGTTTTTACTAGTATGAGGAACATGAAGAATGTTTTTCAGATGAATGGGACGAATTGGGGTGTGCAAAACACTGTGACCAACATGATCAATAGCCATACCTGACCCGCTAGCAGTGTGCACTTGATCACCTCCCTGGTACTTGCCCCGGACGGAGAGCTTATCAAGCTCACTGGTGATATGGTCCGTGGCCCCCGAGTCCACGTACCAGTTGGTGTCAATGCCGTAGGACGACGTCTGCGCGGAGGAGATGCTCTTTTGTGGCGGACCAGTCACCGATGCATCAAAACGTTTGAAGCACCGGTGGCCCATGTGTCCCTCCTTGCCACAGATCTGGCAGAAAACACCGTGCAGAAAATTGCGGCTACGTTCGCCGGCATTGCGGCCACCATTGCGACCACCTCCACCACGGACGAATCCTCCACGGCCGCCACCACCGCGGCCACCACGTGAGGTATTGTTGGAGAAGTTACCACCACCACCGCGGCCACCCTTGGTAGCAACGTTGACGGAGGAGTGAGAACCGCCTTCGCGGATCTCGCGGCGCTGTTCGTGACTGACAAGTTGCACCTAGAGCTCTTGAAGGGAGATCGGTTCAACACGATTGGACACAGAGGTCACAACTGGGTCAAACTCCTCGCCCAAGCCCATGAGGATGTAGGAGGCGATCTCGTCGTCGTCCATCTTCTTGCCGGCCGACACCATCTCGTCAGCCAGGCCTTTCATCTTAGTGAAGTACTCCGCCACCGTGGATGACCCTTTGGTCATCGTGGCGAGCGCTATGCGCGTAGACATGATCCGCGCACGCGACTGAGAAGCTTGCAACTCCTGGATCTTGGTCCAGAGTTCAGCCGCCGTTGTTGGAGACGCAACTTGAGAGAACACATCCTTGGACAGGGAGGAGAAGGGGTAGCTGCGAACTTGACTGTCCTTGGCATACCACTTCTCATGCTCCAGATTAATGATCGGATCTGCCTTCTTCCTGGCGGGGTCAGCAGGAGCCGCGACATCCAGGAACTCCGGTGGAGGCTTGGCGGTGGGCTTAGTGAAGCTCTAGAGTTGGGCGCCTTGAAGGGTCGCCGTGACTTGAGCCAGCCACATGGTGTAATTTCCACGAGTTAGCTTTTCCGTCACCGGTGGAAGGAAGCCAACGAAGAAAGCAGCGGCGGCGACATCAGACGAAGAAGCCGCCATGATGAATCTAAACCGTGAGGTGTTCTAGGCTCTAGATACCATGTAAAAATGAGGGGAACGAGATGACCCATCCAGGGTCTCTCGGTACATGTTATATAGGTAGAGAAGCCCCCTGCGTGGCCTTACAATATGGAGGTTGTTACAACAATATGCATGAGTCAATCTATCTAATCTACAACTAACACACATGCTCAACAACCTGAGCCGTGCCCAACAACCTAAGCCCATGGCATGATGGCATGATACAGTGTACCCAAACATATCAACTATTCTAACAGGGGAAAGTGTCCGTCAACGCAGTATGGTGGTCATCGACGTGTCCTCGTCGGTGGAGTACGGCGCGCTGGCGTCGAGGAAGCAGACCACTAATACGACCACGTCCTTGACGTCCTCCGGGACCAGGTCGCTGGTGGCCAGCAACGTGCGCGGGGCCGTGGAGTCGCTGACGGTGTACAAGTACTCGGAGCTGGAGAAGGCCACCGCGGGGTTCGCGAGGAGCGGCAGGTGCCGGGCACGTCGGTGTACCGGGCCGTCATCAACGGCGACGCGGCGGCGGTGAAGCAGGTGGCCGGCGACGTGAGCGGAGAGGTCGGCATCCTAATGCGCGTCAACCAC
Source organism: Saccharum hybrid cultivar R570 (assembly GCA_038087645.1). Taxonomy (NCBI): domain Eukaryota; kingdom Viridiplantae; phylum Streptophyta; class Magnoliopsida; order Poales; family Poaceae; genus Saccharum; species Saccharum hybrid cultivar. Next base: position 1,360,998 of record JAQSUU010000262.1, on the reverse strand, counting down.
TCCTGCCTCGTCCGCCTCTCCGGCCTCTGCGTCCACCGCGGCGACACCTACCTCGTCTTCGAGTTCGTGGAGAACGGCGCGCTCAGCGACTAGATCCACGGCTATGGCGGCGGTGGCAGCACAGGGAAAAAAATATCGGCTGGTAGAATCCGAAATTTCCGAGATATCCCGTTTACCGGCGGGGTCCGAAATTTTTCCTCTATCGTCCGAAATTTTCATATTTTTAAAATTTTGTTATCAAATAGACGTCAAAGTTCACCCAATACTCTAACCTTAATCGATGTTTAATTTTCTCTCCCCTTCTTTTCTAAGTTCAAGTTGTCACCACCACAACACACTCAGCACGCTCCAGCCATGTCACTGTCCACCTCATTGAATAAGCAATTGATAATATGTTTTATTTAGTTTTTTATGTTAGATTGTTTAGGAATGATCTATGTGCTTTCCTGAACAAAATAAGTCATTTTTTGTCTAAATTTCTTCTGAAATTTTATTTCTATCACCGATAAATTTCTGATATATCTGATATTCCCGTTTATCGGTGACCACCGAGATTTTTAAAATACCGGTAGAGAAAACCTTGTGGCAGCACACTATGGTGGAGGCAGCGCGTGCAGGTGGCATTCGACGTCGCCGACGGGCTCAACTACCTCCACAACTACACGAACCCACCGTGCATGCACAAGAACCTCAGGAGCAGCAATGTCCTCCTCGACGCCGACCTGCGTGCTAAGGTGTCCAGCTTTGGGCTGGTGCGCGCGGTCACCGCGGCCGATGGCGGCGCACAGCTCACGCGCCACGTCGTGGGCACGCAGGGATACCTCGCCCCCGAGTACCTCGAGCACGGCCTCATCACGCGCAAGCTCGACGTGTTCGCCTTCGGGGTCGTCCTGCTCGAGCTGCTGTCCGGGAAGGAGGCCGCGTTCACGGACGCCGGCACGGGCGAGGAGACGCTGCTGTGGGAGTCCGCGGAGGAGGCGCTGGTGGCGGACGGCAGCGAGGACATGGACCGAGCCAAGGTGCGCGTGTTCATGGACCCACGCCTGCACGGGGACTTCCTGATGGACCTCGCGCTCGCCATGGCTGCACTGGCGCTGCGGTGCGTGGCGACGGAGCCCCGCGCGCTGCCGGCCATGGACGAAGTCTTCGTCTCGCTGTCGGCGGTGTACAACTCCACGCTGGACTAGGATCCCTCAGATTACGGCACCTCCGGATCTTCTATGGTCGGGCGGTAGTAACCATCAGCCTGTAGAAGTTAAAATTGCATAGAATTTGAACAGTTTTGGACGGCAATGGCAGCGAAGGGATTTGAAATTTAGAATGGACGGCAGTGAAGGAAACGTATAATTTTCAATGACAGTGAAGAGAGTGTTATAAATTTAGAATGGACGCCTCGCTCCACTCCGCTCCCGCCCTTACCCTTTCCGCGCTCCTCAACCCCTGCTGCAGCGCACCAACGCCTCGCGTCCTCCCCCACCGGAAGCCCCCAATGCTCGTAGATCCAGCGGCCCTCTCCCCCATCCTGGCGAGATCTAGGGAGCAGGAGCGAGATCAACTAGACTCCGGCGAGATCCATGGAGGAGGCACGACAGTGTTGCAGGGGAGGGTGCAGCTCTCCTCCACCCTAGCGTGGCGCCCTCTTCACCCCGGCGACCAATCTCCCTCCACCCCGGCGGTCGTGGCGCTACTCGCCCCGCATCTCCCACCGTCGTTGCCGAGCCAAGCCTAGAACTGGTGGCGCTGCTGCTCGTGCGCCGTCGCTGGGCACCGGCTCCGACCCCGACAGCTAGAATCGACCGACCCAGGCTTCCCCTCGCCTATGTTGTAAATGTATGTTTCAGGTGTTTCAGTCGTTTCAATGGTATATGTTGCAGTTGTTTCTTATGGATGTTGAAAAAGTAGATCGATGGATGTTGCACATGTTGTATCTGTTGCAAGTATTTCAGAAGCATGTTGCAAGCGTTTGTTCAAAATGTTTGATATGTTTCTAGACGTATGTTGCAATCGTTTTTTATCTGGATGTTGCATATGTTTTCAGACATATGTTGCAACATATGTTCTAAATGTTTCTGCTGTTTCAGTCTTATGTTGCAGTAAATGTTTTTTCATGTTCCAATTATTTTATCTAGATATTGCATATGTTTCACACACATGTGGCAAATGTATGTTTAATCTGTTTCAAATGTATGTTGCATTCGAGTATTTTATGTTGCAAGTGCAGACCGCCGGCGTTGGTGTCCATGTGGGCAGGGCCAAGCCGCGGCCACCGACGCATAGAGGAGGCGCAGGCCGCCCCCGGCGGTGTGGGGAGGAGGCACAGGCCGCACGGTGCTATTGTGGAAGAGGTGGGGGCGAGTCTTTCGGGCGGCCTGTAAGTGATGGGGCGCCGCGCCGGTGTGGAACATGCGGGGACGAGTCATCCGAGCAGCGTGGGCAACGGATCTGAAGCGGACGGTTCGGATGCGAGCGTGGGAAATGAAGCTTGCGCGGGCGGCGCGTGAATCTGAGCGGACAGGGCGGAGCAGCTGCGGGTGTCCGGATGTCCGTGGTGCTAGTGCTGCCGTTAATTATGTATAAATTTTGAGCTAGGTCTAATCAAAATCGCTTATATTTGTTCTCGCATTTGTTTGTTTTCTAACACACTACACAAATATATACTCCACACCACTCGCAAAACCCCCTTCGGTTATGCATTCCGACGTAAAAACAATTCACGGTTAATGCGTTTGACAGCGTTAATTTCTTCGGCAACGATATCCGCCCATCCGAACGCGGCCTTCATATCCTCTTTGTCGGATTGCCATTCTATTGCACACTGTTCTTGATGTTGAGAACAGAGCTAGTGCCCAAGAAATTGAAGCAATCCATCATAGAACGCCACCGGAGCACGCACGATGATGCAACCAAATTAAACCATGTTGGCTTCATCAGGAATACCCGCCACCGGAGCGATCACAATGAATTCACAACATGGTTCCGACGACACTCTCTCTGTGCTTGACGAAATAGAATTTCCATTGCCTAACAATACGTATTACACAAGGTCCACTGGCACTAACAGAACATACTCAGTTTTGTGCATAGGCGTGCACAACATGCAAAAGAAACCAAGCTAATAAGATTCCTATCGGTCAGCAGCAAGCACTCAGCACTCAGCAGGCGGCGCTGCGGAACCCTATCCTCCCGCCGCCGACGTCATGGAGCACCTGGATCGTCTGCTGCTGCACGTTGCCGAGGATCGACGGCGAGCTGTCGTCGTCGTTGGACGCGAAGGCGAGGCAGCCGTTGAGCAGGATCCCGGACCGGTCCATCTCCACGACGGCGTTCCCGTCGAACACCAGCGCGATCCTCGGCAGCCTGGGGTAGCGGACGCCGGTGAGGTCGTAGCAGGTGTCTAGCTCCTCCTGCGGCGGCGCGGCGCGGTACCTCATCCTGTTCCTGAACGCCGCGCGCAGCGCCCCGTACGCCGTCACGGGCAGGCGGGTGATGATGGTGCGGGAGTCCATCACCGTCCCCGCCGCGAACACCTCCGGCGGCACGTTCAGCGCTTTCCCGTCGACGGTGATGGCCACCAGCAGCGCGCGGTACAGCGTCGCCGCTGCCCCCCGCTCCTTCAGCATGGGCGTCGTCACGAACCTGTAGGACGCTCCGATCGGCACGCCGATCTGGAAGAAGCCCTTGGTGGTCTCCGTCGGCGGGAGGCAGTAGGAGAAGGCGTCGCCGTAGGTGGACGACGTCTGGGCCATCAGCGACTGCACACCGCGGCCGAGCGCCATGATCCCGTCCGCCTGGTTCTCGAAGCTGCCCTGCTCGTTCTGGCTGCAGCCGAACCGGAAGCGGTGGACGGGGTTGGCGGACTTGATGGTGAGCACGTCGGAGCTGTACGTCCCCGACGTGGTGAACGAGTCGCCCGTGACGATGTACTGGCACTGCCCGTTGGCGTTGCAGCCGTTGGCGTAGCGGCCGAGCTGCTTGCACTCGGAGGAGTTGCAGGGGAAGGCGGAGTAGGTGCTCGACCTGGTTGGGTCGTAGTCGGCGCACTGCGCGAAGGTGCAGGGCACGCACCGCATCCACGGCACGTCGCCGGCCGTGTCCAGCACCACCGTCACCGGTGGGCTTGAGCTGCCGTCGGTGGCCGCCGGATGAATGCTGCTACTAGGCTGATATATAATGTACAGGAATTAATGCATGACAGAAATCACTGAAAAACAAGACCAAACTACCAGTTCGAACGTACCTCGGAGCTCGTCTGTGACGTGCCAACCTCGACGGAAATGGCGGCCTGGTGGTGGAGCTGGGTTTCCTCGACAGACACCGGTTCCTTGAAGGAGCCCTTGCTCGCGCGCGCACCGCGGGAGCCGGACACCCTTCTATGGATGTGGTGCACGCGGAGCCGGTCCTGCCGGAGCAGGGCGGCCAGCGACGGCTTCGCCCTCGCCGCCGCCGCAGCAGCCTTGAACGACGGCGAGCACGGGCCGAGAGGACGAAACAGCGGCATCCAGCTGTTGTTGTGGGGGTGGGGCGGCATCACTGTCATTGTGTGCCAACCAATGTTAATTTACACTTGAAACTTTACACAACCATATGCACCGGTAGGACGATGAACGTACCCCTGTGTCCGGAGCAGCTGGTATGCGGTTCCAGCAAGCTCACGTCCAGGACAGTGACCTCATGTTCTTCATCAGCTGCACGGGAAGTTGGAGAAGAACTCAACAAGAGTACTAACAATATTGGCAAAACAACCATGGCAGTGTATCTTGCTGCTATCAGCGCTTATACTATTACTGAATCCTGCTTCCAAGTTTCCTTGTGGTTTCCTGGCAACGTATATATATAGGCCAATGGCCACGAAAAGGAGCATAGCAAAAAAGATGCGGTGCCCTGTTCTCCTTGCTAAGCAGATTCGCTAAAACTTGTGAAGTCTTTACATTGTTTTTAAACTTATTGCACTACTTACAAAATACTCCGCAAACATATAAACAGTACATTTTTTTCCTTCTGGAATAACTATTTTCATCCCTCAGTTATCGGGTAATGCTTAATTTCATCCCTAAACTACTAAAGTGGCCGTTTTGGGCATAAAGTTTACTTTTGAGTTCAGCTTCATCCTAAACTATCAAAGTAGCTATTTCAATCCTCAAATTTTACTCTTGGACTCATTCATTCTGTTTATTTGGTGTTTTCTGTTTCTTTGTGTAATTGTGTCTTGAATTTTTTTTCGATGTTTTGTGAGCCTAAGTGCTTGGTGGTGTGTTGTACGCTCTGTATATCCCTCCAGGGTTGTAGCGGCTGAAGCCTAGTTCCATTATTTAAAATAAATAAATCAAAGTGGCCATTTCAGTCCTGAAACATTTGGTTTGGGTTAATTCTTACTCATCCTACAAGGCACATCACATTTTCATGTATTATCACCTCTAGCGCCACTCCTCATCTACATGGCATGCATGCCACATTTATTTAGCTCCCACCTCGGCACGGTCCACAGTCCTCTTGCTCAAGGGTGACTATCCACCTCTGCTTGGTGGTGGTAAAGAGCTAAAACTTATTCCTCCGTCCGTTAATAATCTCTCACTTCAGACCCTCTGGCCCATCGCTCTCTCTTATGTCCATCTGTCCTCCTACTCCCACCCCACTTCAACTCCATTATTGTCCTTCACTCCAAGCCACCCACGACAGAAGTCCATGGTCTACTAGAGGCACATTGTATCCTCCTCTAGCATGATGTGAATTCTTTTCATTTTTTTAAACTTACTGCACTACTTAACACAAACATATAAAACAACATAATTTTTTCTGGAATAACTATTTTCATCCCTCAAATCCTTAATTATCAGGTGATGTTCAATTTCATCCCCAAACTACTAAAGTGGTCGTTTTGGCCATAAAGTTTACTTTTGAGTTCAGCTTCATCTTGGTCCTAAACTATCAAATTAGCCATTTCAATCCTCAAATTTCACTTTTGGACCCATTCATCCATAACTATATATGAAAGTGGTCATTTCAGTCCTAAAACTTTTGTTTGTCGTTAATGCTTACTCCTTATACTGCAAGCAAGGCACATCACGTTTTCATGCCTTATTAGCCCCATCATCACTCCTCATCTACATGGCACGCCACATTTACTTAGCTCCCGATCTCGGCTCGACATGGTCCATAGTCCTCTCGCTCAAGGGCGACTATCCACCTCCACTTGGCGGTGGTAGCGGAGGTAAAGAGCTAAACTCATTCCTCCTTCTTTTGGTCCATCGCTCTCACCTCCACTCCATTTTCCACTCCCACCCACCCATGACAGAAGTCCATGGTCTGCCCTGTTCGCTTGGGCTTGTTTGGCTGATAATCCATGGCTGAAAGTACTATTGGCTAATGTGGTGTGAGAGAAAAATACTATTCGTTAGCTGAAAAAGTACGACTTATAAGCCAAACAAGTCTAAGCGAACAGGGTATAGTAGAGGCAGATTGTATCCTCCTCTAGCATGAGGTGGATGAGATTGGCCTTCTAACATGATATCAGTTATAGTTTGGAGTTGCAAATATAAGTATACATGGCTCGCTTTACAATAGTTTTTTTAACCTCAGGTGCAGATAATATCCACCTATTTAAGGTGAATTAATCTCGAGTCAATTTTTTACATGGGATTTTAATCCTCTATTGTACCTGGCACTTATTGTAGGTTTTGAAATTTATGTGATTAGTAAAAAAAGGGTTGGGCCAAGCCCAATTTAATCCAACAAAGGTTGCTACATCGTTATAATTGGCACGAGCACATCCAGTTCACTGCACAACACAAGTTGTATGTACCGTTTACAACTTGCAACGCACGAGGATATTTGCTAATAAGACAATGCTTGTCACAACATAATGAACACCGAGGGGGTCACGTTGAGCTGCTTCCCGTCGATGGCGATGGCCAGGAGGCGCACGCGGTAGAACGTGGGCACCCGCCCGTACCTGAGCAAGGGCGTCACCACGTACCCGGCGCCAGCGGAGGGGTCACCGCTGCCGCCGAGCACGAAGAACCCCGGCTGGCGGCTCTCCGTCGCTGGGATGCAGTACGAGAAGGCGCTCCCGTAGGTGGCCGCGGTCTGGGACACCAGCGACTCCGGGCCACCGCCCAGCGCCATGACTCCGGCGGTTGCGTTGTTCAAGCTGCCTTCTTCGCCCTGCTTGGCCTTGGCGTGGCTGCACCCGAACTTGAAGGATAAAGCGCCGTTGCCTGGGTCGGCCGCGAGCGCGAGGAGGTCGGAGCCGTACGTGCCTGACGACGACGATAAGGCGGGGGAGCTGGGGATAGGGACGCGGTACTGGCAGTGGTTGTTGACACAGGCGCCGCGGTAGAGGCGGCCGAGCTCCGCGCAGGCCGCGGAGTTGCACGCCAAGGCGGTGTACGTGGCCGACCTAGCTGGGTCGTAGTTGGAGGAGGAGGTGATGTCCGTCGCCGACGCGGAGGGGTGGCACTGCACCCACGGCACGTCGCTGGCCGTGTCCAGCACCACCGTCTGGACAACTCCCGCCGCCTGGCTTTGCTGGCCGCCGACACCGCCTCTGCCGGCGGCGGCGGAGGTCTTCCTTTCGGAGCCGATTGTGACTTGGATAACCGGCTGGTCGTGGAGGTGGATCACCTCGGAACGCACCGGTTCCTTGACGGGACCGGCCTGCTTGCTCACGCGGACGCCTTCGGACGACGACGACAGCCTCCTGTGGATGTGGTCGACGCGGAGCTGGTCCTGGCGGAGCAGGTCGGCCAATGACGGCGGCGGCCTCGCCTTCGCCGCGCAGGTAGATGCCGCCGCCGGCGAGCACGGCCCGAGATGGCGGTACAACGGGACCCAAGTGCCTTTGTGTGGCGGGATCACTGTCATTTCATTGTGCGTCAAACATTGTTAACACACACATAGTAATTGTCAGCAAACAAAATACTGCATCATTTATGTTTCTCATTGAAGATGTTGCAGCCGGACCGGACGTACCGGCGCTGTGTCCGGAGCAGGCGGCGGCCTGTGGTTTCAGTGAGCTCTGCATGTCGACGATGCCTATGAAGCCATGTTCGTCGCCAGCTGCACGGCTAGTAGGGCAGTAACCGAACAAGAGGATTAGTAATAGCGGCAAAACTACAGCCATGGCTGTGTGCTCTGTTACTCGACCGTGCTTTGCAAGTTCCCTAGTAGTTTCCAAGCTACGTATATATAGGCCAGACAATGCAACCATGGCCAATGACTTGGTTTTGTGGCCTCATGAGTCACGATTTTTTGGGAAAAAAGGTGAATGATTTGAAATCGTTTGGATGTTCTGAAATTTGTACTTTTATAATTTTTTTTGAAAGTGCCAATACTTGATGAGAAATTGTTGTATTTCTCGGGATGGTTGGTAACATAAAATGCTCCTGAAAAATCAATTTTTAGGGGCCGCCACTATTGTATGGGGGTTGGTAACACCGACCAAGGTACTTCTTGCAGAAATACTATATACATACATGCGTTTTAGCATAAAAAACATATGGATTTTTTTATCTATGACGTATGGGGCCCACATGTCATAACGAACACATAAACACCTCTGCGATCTGTGATTTGTCCATCTATAGAAAAAAAATATTTCTTCTGATCTGTGATCTTGTGATTTATGATTGTCTGGAGGTAGAAGAAAGCTAGAGGCTGGAGGTAGAAGAAGGGTGAAGGCAGTTGGATCATAATCTTATGGTGCTAAAAAATTCATGTGTTGGAACTGCATAAAACACATGGTTGTGTAGTAGACAGACTTGTGATCTGTGATCTTGTGATTTATGATTGTCTGAAGATAGAAGAAGGCTGGAGGCTAGAGGTAGAAGAATGGTGGAGGCTGTTGGATCTTAATCCTATGGTACTAAAAATTAATGTGTTGGAACTGCATAAAACACATGGTTGTGTAGTAGACACACTGGTTCGTAACAAAAAAAAAACCTTTATAAATCAAGTTTTAGGGCGATCATCGTTTCTATTGTCTACAGGCCTTCGAAAAACAAAAGACGAGATGTCTCTAAAAATCATTTACGTAGCAGTGTATCGAATGAAATTTACTGACTCTAGTCTTAGTGCCGACTTTCAGAAACAAGTACATACTGGAGCTGAACAGAATAGAGATCGTCGAAAGCATCAGAGTATTTGGTCAAGCCAAGCAATCTCCAAAGATACTAGCAACATCTATAACAGAATACAAGATAATACTACGTTGAAACATTATACGGTCGAAATGATGCCCCTAGCCAGTCTAATTCGTGGCCCTTCGCTGCTTGCAAATGGCATCCTGCCTGTACTTGAAAGCCTCGTTGTCCCCGTTCCCGCCGACGAGGAGCTCCTCGCAGTAGTAGGTGGTCCGGCGAGTCATGTTGAGCTCGGACGTCACCTCGGTGATGAGGTCGCCGTCCAGCCGCAGCGTCATGTCGCTGAAGCTGCTGCCATTGTACAGCACGTCGAAGTGGGACGGATCCATCTGCTTTTCCCTCACCACCTTCATACCTAGGCTGCAGTCCAGTGCCTCCTGCTGGACCACGGCCATGTCTTTCGGCTTGAAGATGACGACGGAATCGTATCCTGGATCCAACGACGCCGACGCCGACGTCGTGTTGTCGAACAGGTACCCGGTGACGCCGACGTAGTACATCCGGACCCGGCCGCTGGGGTTCTGCGCCCGGAGCTTGAGCTCCATGATCAGCTGTGGCGGATACTGCGCCGTGAAGATGGAGCCTTTGTCGACGGAGAGTTGCAGCGAGTCGGGGCGAAGGACCACCTTCACGGCGTTGACGATGACGGCCATGATGAGCACGGTCACCGCGGCGGCCACCGCGTAGCGCGCCGCGTCCAGCCACCGGAACTTTGATTTCTCGCCGCCGCCTTCGCCGTCCGCCGTCATAGCTACTGCGCTGCCGCCACCGAAGACTAACTGCAGTCTGCAGTTGCTACCTCCTCTGGTTTATTCACTGTAGTTCTCTGAATCTGAATATATATGTGTATGTGCATAGGTAAAGCAAATGTGGATCGGTTGAGCGCCTACCAACAATTTATACACCAGTTCAAGGCCTAGCTAAAGCTGCCTCATCATATATATGATCTCCGTGTGGTACATTCCATAACTCACTCCTCAGTCCTCACTCTCGTCTTTATAATATATTAGTAAGGAAATTGTTAACTTTGTTCGAAGAGATTGAGGATTGTGTTCGATATTTTGATTAAAATAGTATACAAAAACACATTTTTGAATCTTATAATATCATTTGGTCGGGAAACTACCTCTTAAGTCTTAATAGACTAGCAAGGTTCTCGGTGGCTAGATTGTTTGACGGGTTAGAAGATAAAAGGTTGGTTGTGTTGCTGTTTGGGAGCCAAGTTGTTGTGGCTCATTTTTGTACCTCTAGATCGCGAGTTGTCCTTTTAATATCCTTGCTTAGCACTACCGGACTCAGTGGCTTTGCTGAGTGCTCGGCAAAGGCTTTACCGAGTGCTACACTCGGCAAAGGCCACTCGGTAAAAAATGGGTCGATAAAGGTGTCTTTGCCGAGTGTCTTTTATCGGGCACTCGGCAAAGCCTTAGCCGAGTGCCCGACACTCGGCAAAGTTGGAACCGGAAAAAAAACCCGAAAAAATGGGAATTTTTATAATCGGTGGAGGCCTCCATCGGCCAGCGCCCACCCATCTCCGGCATTTTTCGCGTAAAATTCGCGGCTACGAGGCCGGTGACCTCTCCCTCACGTGTCCCCTCCTCTAACCACTGCACCACACTGCCACTTATGTCTAGATTTCGTTTTGGTTCTCCACATATTATACTAAACCGAGTGTAAATTGCTTGTTTGAGGCCCTAAACGAATTTAAATAAAAAAGTTGTAAACTACAAAGTTTTATAACTTTTCGAGATCTACACTTTTAGTTTAGGAAGTTTTTCCATCCGAGGTCGTTTACAAAATTTGAATTTCAAAATTTTGAAATTCAAACGCAGTTTTGCATGACAAGATGATTTCAAATCAAAAAGTTGCCAACTACAATGTTTCATAACTTTTCGAGATCTACAGAGTTTATTTTGGTTGTTTTTCCATCCGAGGTCGTTTGAAAAGTTCGAATTTAAAATTTTTAAAATTCAAACACAGTTTTGCATTACAAGATGATTTCAAATAAAAAAATTGCCAATTACAAAGTTTCATAACTTTTTGAGATCTACAAAGTTTATTTTGGTTGTTTGATCATCTGTTCATCCGACAAGGTCGTTCTAACATTGTTCACAAATCTTATATATCTCTCTTGTACTTTCATAAACTACCAGAGAGATATGTTAGATTTGTGAACAAATTTACTTTCACTTTGTCACATGAAGAAAAGACCAAAACAAACATTGTACATCTTGATAAGTTATACAACTTTGTAGTTGAAAACTTTTTCATTTGAATTAATTTACTACTTTAAAATGTGCTTTGAAATTTTCTTTACCTAGTGTCAAAAAAACACTCGGCAAAGAGCTTCTTTGTCGAGTGTAAAAAAACACTCGGCAAAGAAGCTTCTTCGCCGAGTGTAAAAAAAACACTCGGCAAAGAGCTTCTTTGTTGAGTGTCAAAAAAACACTCGGCAAAGAGTTCTTTGTCGAGTGCCTGAAAAAACACTTGACAATCCACTTGGCACTCGGCAAAGAGCCGGTCTTCGGTAGTGTAGCTCGGTGATCTGCCAAATTTAGGGAGCCGTTTGCGCCGCTGGCTTATGTAATTCTCTCTTCTCCTTATTAATATACGCCGGCTATGTTCCGGATATTTTTTTAAAAATAGAATAGCAAGGTGGCGTACCACGCAAAAAACTCAGATAGCAATATTTTTTTTGCATTATAGCATATGTTTTTTACATGAAAATACTTTTGTAAGTATTTTTATTTGTTTGATTAAAATTGTCCTTTATTTCTCCATGCACTCCCACTATGTTTATTGGCATGAATTTTGTATAGATATTATTGTTTTCTCTCTCTTCTATTTCCTTTTCCCTACTCCCAGCTCGTGGCTCCATTCCTCGAGTTTTCTCTTGGTGAGCTCTATTTCTCGAGTTAATAACTATCCAAGTCCGTCACAAATTATTCAATTTCTTATTAGCTATCTCTTCAATTCAATATGTTGAATCTTTGAGTGATATGCAATTTCCTTGTTGCCTAAAAATATCGCAGAGATATAGTCATAATGCTGCTCAAGTCTGTTGGAGCCATTGCTTCCTCAAGCATGCATTGGTCGTCCCTGTCATCGTGCCAACAACGATAGAGGTAAGGCATCCTAAAAAAAATCTATAGAACCATCATTGTTACCAATATATATGCTATATATTCAGTCTGTTCGCTTGTTGGTCTTAGCGAGAGCTTATCAGACAGCCAACAATATTTTTCTCTCACAACAAACCAACACCAGCCGGACTCATCAGCCCAGAAACCAACCAGCGAACAGGCCGGCCGACTGGTGCGAGACCTGTGACCCATGGCAGACATGGCAGTATGGCACGACGTTCGTCCTCCCTACGAGCCGGCCATGCGCTCCATGTTGCAGGTGCCCTAATTGCTCCGGCAGTAGCCCGAGCAGCACCATTGCAAGCTAGGGTACGTTGCATTGTACGAGTGGTACCCCCACGACATGGGAGCTGCAGTGCAGTGCACCCAGTCCAATTCAACTCATCGGCCTCTACGTACTGTATAGTACTAGGCACACGTAAAGCGGCCAATTGTGCAATTCATTGCAGCTCAGGCTTTTGCCGGGAGCCTCATGAATCACGTCCATGTGAGTTGTCTGAGGTGCGTCCTCGCGTCCGGGAGAGCAGGCCGACGACGACGACGACGACCTCTGGTCTTCTGTCTTACGGCGGCGTCGAGCCGTCGATCGAGGCCGAGCAGGTTTGACGATCGGCAGCAGTCGTCATCGGCGTTGGCCCAGGAAGGATGGTGGTCTCTCTCGCAGAAGCAAGCAGCTAGGCCGGCTGCCGTTGACGACGTAACGTCGTCGGGTACGGTCCGCGTGTCTGGAATTTTTTATATTTTTAATCCTTTTTTATTTAATATTTTAATAATAATCGTATTCTGAATTTTTTTTTACAAATCTAATTCTTTTGGTCATGCCAGTGCCGCTGGCGCAACCACATGCATTGATGCGATAACATCTGCCACATTAGACAACGTTTTCGACGTGAAAAACCTTATCGCATCACTCCTGTTGGCGCGATAGTATTATCTTATCACACCACCGGGAGTGACGTGATAAGGCTCAAACTTAGAAAAATAATAATTCTCTGATACGACGTTGGATGAAGATAATTTTTATATGAAAATTGTATATATTGATGAGATCTACAACTTTTTAGTTTTGAGTTTTTTAAATTGAGGATGTTAGGATGCCCAAAAAAATTATACAAAATTTCAGCCCCACAATAATCATCTACTATTGCTGGTCGCATTAGAAAAATAGTATCTTCTTTGTATTGTGTTAAATAAAGATATTTTTATACCAAAGTTGTAGCTTTTAATGAGATCTATAACTTTATAGTTTTGAGTTTTTACATTTATGGTCGTTAAGATGCTCGAAAAAATAAATATAAAATTTAAGAAGTATACCTGGGCTGAAATTTATATTATTTAGGCTTAATAAATTCGTCCCGCGGATTACCGGAGACTTGTGTAATATATTTTATTATTAATATCCGAATACTCCTAATGACGTCTCCATATAACACCTAATGTGAGACCCGTAAATTTTAGTATCTGGATTTAAACACTCCACGTGTACTCTGTGGTTGGCTGCCTCGTGCTGACACAGCCTAGGCTATGTTCGCTTAAGATTATCAGCCAGAATTAATCAACTAAAAAATTATATTTTTCTCGGGTAATAAATCAGGCATATAAATAGTCAAATAAATCCTGCCCAACATAGCCGCGCCTGCGGTAGTACCAGTACATTGCATAAACCGCGAGGACCCCAGGTCTTGCGTGCATGTGCCGCGCTGTGCTGGAACCAGTATAAATAATATATATGCAAGCATGCATGCGTCTCATCTATCTTTTGCCGGTACTTTTCCAGCTACGGACAAGTGATAGCTGATAAGCAGGGAGTGATAATTGAGTTTTGTTGCGTAGCGGAAGGGAAATATATAAAAAAAAGTGAACATAATTAGTGGTAAATTCTCTCTCTCTCCTTGTATCTATTTACTTGATCCCTTGGTCCTAAAAAGATGCAATTCTAGGATTCGGATTGGTTAAGCTTTTTTTAAGTTTGATCAAGTTCAAAAAAAATAGTACTTCCTCTGTCCCTAAATAAATAAATAAATTCATAGAGAGTCAAACTTTTTAAACTTTGACTAAATTTCTAGAAAAAAAACCGTCAAGATTTATGATATCAAATTAGTATTATTAGATAGACCATAGAATACATTTTCATAATGTGCTCATTTTATGTCATAGTTGTTGTTATTCTTTCCTATAAAATTAGTTAAACTTAAGATAGTTTAAACTTGCACGGATTCTAGGAAGTGATTTATTTGGGGACGGAGGGAGTATCAATATTTATAACTCCAAATATGCTTTCTATAAAAAAATATATATTTCATAACAAATCCAATGATGTTTATTTAGTTTCATAAATGCTTGTGATTTTTCGTATAGATTTAGACAAAGTTATAAGTGTTTGATTTTTCGGCTAGTGAGAATTACATTCATTTTAGGATGGAGGGAGTATGTATCTATGCAGTGTTGTTGCATGGCTTAACAATTTTGTAAGACACCATATTGTTCTAAATAGAGCTAAGTAATTTATGTACAAATTTTGAGCTAGGTCTAATTAGAATTGCTTATACTTTATGATCTCTCATCTGTTTAGTTTCTAACACAGTGCACAAATATAGAGTCCACACATATGCAAAAAGGTACTCTATCATTGTAATAAACTTGCTTACAAATTACTCTAGATATATGCCTTTTCATCCAATTAATAGTTTTCCACCTTGGTATCACACTTTCATATCATTAATTTTCCCAACATATATTTAGTAGAATTCTAAAAAAACATATATTTAGTAGAAACATTAGCATGACCTATATGTTAACTTTTGTTGCAGCCCATTTGCCCTTATATAAGAACTAATTTTTTCATCCCAATTTTCAGTCTTATGTACTGTCATTTACAATATAAGATCTTCATTTACCTGTTAAATTGAAGCATCGTCGTGTACCTCTTAATTCATACCCTCTTACTATAGTAGGATAACATGCATTTCGATTGACGACCCCTAATGTTCAAGATGTTGAGATGTTTCTATGGAAGAACTTATTGTAATTGGTATAGTCTCTTTTATATTTTTAAATTCTTAATTTAGCTATATCTTAGTCTTTATATGTACAAAAAATGTGTTATCTTCAAGGACCTCCACCTTTGCCGATAAAGTCTAGAAATCATGAGCTTAATAAAAAATAAATTAATATGCACCATTAGATTTTATGATGATCTAATGGCCTAAATTTAACCGGAGAATCCATACCTAATATAACTAATACATAACTAAAATTGGACAAAAACTATAGAATCAATTGTCGACCAAAATTGCATCGATCAACTGCATAAGAATTACAAAAAAAAAGATTACAAAACAACCAAAGGTAATTGGTCGATCAGTGTGTGTTACCTAGAATTGTACTAGGAAAAAAACAATATTCATTGCTGTTTTGAAAATAATAAAATAGAAAAGAAACGAATTAAGTTGAATTAAGTTAACAGAACCTCTCTAGATGAAAACATACATTTGATCTCCGGATGGCGAGGAATGGCACGATTTGCAGTAACAAAGGCATTTTCGCAGTGGGACTAACAGACATGAAAAGTAATAATTGATGCATGGAGGGGCGCAATGACTACATGGAGCCTGTGCGTGCTAGATGCCCAAATGTTGAGTATGCTATTGGCTCAATAACAAGAAAAATCGTGAGCCGTCGGATCGTTACGTGGCTCAATGCAATGTAAGATCCGATGCATGCCAGAGAGGGCACATTAATGGTGGCACTGGCACGAGTCCAAATATTGATGGTGCGGAAAGCACAGATCCTGGTGGCACCATGAAAGGTATCGACGTTGACGGTAACATAACTCAAATCCAAGAAGCAACAACATGGATATGCGTCCTCAGTGGGCTCTTGTTGCATGTGTGATGTGTTTTTGTCACTTGTCGGACCTTGGCATGGATTGAGCAGTGATGAGCTACGAGTAGGGATGAAAACGGATCGGATACGAAGAAATATTATTCATATTACATTTGTTTTTATATGTCTGTTTGGATTTGGATTCGAATACGGATAGTGTCAACCATGCCGGATATGATATGATTGGATGTCAACAACATAAATATGCAATTTGAGTATTCGATACGGATATGGTATCGGATGTTGAATATCCAACCTCGGATACGGATAGATTTAAACCCCTCTAAACGAATTCGGTTTAAAATACGGTCGAAAAATATCCGTGCAGTTTTCACCCTTGGCTACAAGCCTACTACGCATCATCTTGATGCCAAAGGTTCAGTTTGGTATATGTTTTGAGCAAAACAAAAAAAACAAACTACATATAACAATATTCTCCCACATGATAATATAAACACGACGAATTGCAGTGAGCATGAAGATCACCGAACCAACAATAATGAGGATGCAACATTGAGCAGTAGCATGAAGAGTACCATATTTACTTGGGTGTAAAGTAACATTTTCCTATATCCCACACTCACGTAGCGTTGGTGCCTACAGTAATCACCATATGTGTCTTCTTCACACATTGCTAAACACCAATCACAAAAATATGATCGGTAGTGCCAATGAGGTGTACGTAATTACTTTATATAGTGCCAAAGGTTTTTTTTTTTTAGAAAAGGGAATATGATCGGTAGAGCAGCATCGGCGTCTTCTTCTTCCTGATTATTGCTTCAGCCCGCTGGACATACTTGAAATTGTCATGAATGGAACGAGTTCGGATGAACGCGTTTTGATTCTTGCCAATCACCTCATTGAGCCTCGGTGCTAAGCGCAGTGACAGTATCTTGGAAATCAGCTTCGCAAAGCTATGGATCATGGTGATCGGCCTGAAGTCGGATGGGCTGTTGGCGCCAACTTTCTTCGGTAGAAGTGCAACCAAAGCGCTGTTAAGCCTTCCCATGTTCCAAGCTGTCAATCTTGGATCAGGCCACCACGGCCGTGGGCCGCAGTTGAGGCGGCCGAATTCGACGGCACGATCATCAGTTCAGCGCCTTCCTCCTCCACCGTGTTGGGAGGCGGCAGGACTCCCGCGGCGCAGGCCTCTGAACCTCTCCCTGTGCATTGCTTGGTCCGTTTGCCACCGGAGGCCCGCTGCGCCTCCTGCATCCAGTTTTTCATGGGCCGCCCGTGAAGCTGGTTCCGCTATGTCTGCCGCCACCAGGTCCTCATGGGCCGAGGTAGGAGGCCCGTGGACGTGGTAGTCTTGCGTTCTAGCGGCTTCCGCGGTCCCAGCAAGTGCTCATCACAGAAGCCTTGGTCACGATTGCCGCCTCCGTGGGGGCGGCTGGCGGCGAGCAGTTGACAGCTGTGGAGCCCTGCCTCAAGGACCAGGTCCGAGGCCGGCTGCTCACCAGCTGTGCTGTCAGCTTTGCAGTACCAAGGGAATTTGGCTGCTTGCGAGACTGGGTCAAGGATGTTGCCAGAAGCATCTTGCTTTTGTTGTTTTTGCTGGTGTCGGGTGACGTCGGCTGCCCACCCGCCGCCGTAGCCGAAGTTGCCGATGGTGGCTGGCTCGCCGTCGACGATGCCCCGGGTTGCCGTCACGGCCGCTGTCCCCGTCGTCGGACTCCGGCGGAGACGGGTTGGCCGGGTCGAAGTCCGTCACGTGGCGGAGGTGGACGAGGACCCTATACCCCATCACGTCTTTAATTCCGCCTGAGATACTGTGGGAGGTTGCCGAAGATTGGCACTTGCGTGCCAAACGTGAACGACTTCATTCTCGGTGATGTGGAGCCATACAACCTTGGGAATAGCTCGAGGGTCGCATGTCCAGGCTGAAAGCTTGTACGCAGATAGGTCGGCCTTGGACGCAGACTGCAGGTCGATGGTGTGAAGCCAGCAGCTTGGCGCCAGGATTTTTGCAGCCGTGTCCTCGGCCCATGCGTGCGGCGGAATACCCTCGAGCTCGATCGCCACCTTGAACTTCATGGACGACGCATCCGCGTGCACCAGACGAGTCCATGGCCGCAGGGTCAGGAATGTGCCGGCGATTGGCACAGGCGTCGCCCCCAGAATTCGGTCCCTGACCTCGCTTGAATGGCATTCAATGAGGAAGCGCTTTAGGTAGAACGGCTTCACGGTGAAGGTGTTGGCAATAGATCGTCAATCACAAGCGTGTACACACGGTGGCTAAGCCTAGACACAAGATCACGCTAGATCAGAGATGAAATCGGATGAACATGAGATGAACACACACGGCAACCGCCAGGGTGACGGTGCCCCTTTTCACCTTCTATTAAACAGAGTACAAACACAGATACAAGTGTTCCAAAGCTCTAACTCACACTTCTAACTCCCTGCTACTTATACCAGTAGCTAATGAGCACACTTACCACACACAAATTCAAATTACACACTGATACATGTTGGCTAAAATAAACTGTCAGACACAGACACATGTCGTGGGCGCGGCCACCCCGCTCCACCTTGTCCAATAACTGTTCCCGCCAACGCCGTAGTTCAAATTATGCTGCAGCTTCTCCCTAACCGGTTACACCACAGCGTGTCTACCACCTGGGAACACATCATGCTTACACTAACATTCTCCCCCTTAAGCTTGATGTGGACTCAGTTCATGAACTCCCAACAAATGCCTCATCACTGCTAGCTTCACTGCAGCCAATGGCTTGGTCAGGGCATCTGCTTTCTGTTCATTGGTACAGACTCTCTTCACCAAGATCTGTCCACGCTCAACACATTCACGAATGAAATGATACTTAATATCAATGTGCTTGCTACGGCCATGAAAAACAGGGTTCTTCATCAAGGCAATAGCAGAATTGTTATCCACAAACAATGTCACCTTCATTGGCTTCTTTGCAGTCAACTCTCCCAGCAGTGTTCTCAGCCATAAAGCTTGCTTTGCTGCCTCTGTTGCTGCCATGAATTCAGCCTCACACGATGACAAAGCTATTGTCTTTTCTTTGTGGGAATTCCAAGTAACTAGACCCTCATTCAGATAGAATGACATGCCTCCAATGCTTCTTCTTCCAACCAGATCTCCTCCCACATCACTGTCAGAGTACCCCACCAGTACTTCTTCTGACTTGGTCTGAGTATACACCAACCCAAACTCCAAGGTACCTTTGAGATACCTCATTATTTGCTTGACTGCATTTCTATGCTTCACAGTTGGCTTTTCCATGAACCTACTAGCTATGCCAACAGAGTAAGAGAGGTCAGGTCTTGTGTGCAGCAAGTACCTCAAACAACCAACAATTCTCCTGTATTCAGTAGCATCCACTCTCTCACCCTGCTTATCTGCATCAAGTTTGACTCCAGGATCCATTGGGACTTTGGTTGGGTTGCAATCTGCCATCCCAAACTGTGACAAAATCTTCTTTGCATAGCTGCTCTGTCTAATTGTGATGTGATCCTCAAGTTGCTCCACCTCAATCCTAAGATAAAATGACAATAAACCCAAGTCACTCATCTCAAACTGTGAGGTCATCTGCTTCTTGAATCTGTCTATCTCTGAAACATCTTCACCAATCACAATTAGATCATCGACATATACACCAAGTATCACTGCATTCTTCCCAATTCCCCTTTTGTAAACAGCAGGTTCACTAGCACATTTACTGAAACCCAGCATCTTCAATGACTTGTCAAGCTTAACATTCCAGGCTCTTGGAGCCTGTCTGAGCCCATACAATGCCTTGCTCAATTTGAGAACCATTTTCTCCTTGCCTTTCTCAACATAACCTTCAGGCTATGCAACATACACTTCCTCTTCCAATTCTCCATTCAGAAATGCTATTTTCACATCAAGGTGATGAACTTGCCATCCTCTATTTGCTGCCAATGCTAGAATTATTCTGATAGTATCCAATCTTGCAACTGGAGCAAACACTTCATCAAAGTCTACACCTTGCTGCTGCACATAGCCCTTTGCTACTAGCCTAGCCTTATGTTTCACAACTTCACCATCTGCATTTTTCTTGAGCTTAAATACCCATTTTAGCCCAATTATTTTCTGCCCAGGTGGCAAAGTGGCAAGTTCCCATGTTCCATTTTTGTAGATTGATTGCATCTCATTGTCCATAGCCTGAACCCAATTTGGATCATCAACTGCTTCAGTGAAACATGATGGTTCCTCCATAACTGTGAGCAATGCAGCTACCTCCACTGCATCTCCCTGCTCATCTGAGCCTGCATCTTCCTGATCATCTTCTTCTGGTTCAAGAGTTACTACATGAGAGTGTTGATACACCTCATTCATGCTTCTGAACCTCTTTGGTGTTTCATCATAATCATCACTGTCCATGGCCTCCATCATTTCCTGATCCTAGCCTGAACTCTGAACTGACTGTTGTGGTGACTCTGTCTGCATCCCTGTTGTCGGATTTTGAACAGATTCTGAATTGCCTTCAGTATCTGCTGACTCCATGCCTCCCCCTGCAACTGAATGTTGTCCACCACTGTCTTCTGCACTCTGATCAGCTGGATGATCATCTTGAGCTCCTGCATTATCTCCAATCTCAACACCAGCATTTTTCTGAGAGTACCACTGTCCACTCTCCATCTCAACTGAAAAACCTTTAGTATCTATAGCATCCCAGTCCCACATCACTGTCTCCTCAAAAACTACATCCCTGCTAACCACAATTCTATTGGTTTAAGGATTAAACATCCTGTGAGCCTTGCTGCCTTCCTCTATGCCAAAGTATACCATTGGCACACTCCTATGATCCAATTTCTTCAAGTGTGGCATTGCTGATCTGACGTGACCCTTGCACCCAAATATCCTCAAGTGCCCCAGATGTGGTCTCTTGCCATTCCATGCCTCATATGGTGTCCTGTACCCCATAGGCTTTGTTGGTAACCTGTTCAGCAAGTAGACAGAATGTCTCACTGCCTCTGCCCAAAACCTGCCAAGTACCTTCATGCTCTTCATCAAAGCCCTTGTCATCTCCATAACTGTTCTATTCTTTCTCTCCACTACACCATTCTGCTGAGGTGTATATGGAGCTGTGAATTGCCTCCTAATGCCTGGCTCATCACAAATTCCTTGGAACACACCATTCAGAAACTCACCTCCTCTATCAAATCTCAATACCTTGATGTTGTTCCCACAATTATTCTCAACCTGAGCTTTGAACTTTGCAAAGGCTAACACTGCCTCATCCTTGGATTTCAGCATATACATAGTACACCACCTAGTGCAGTCATCAACAAGCAACATGAAGTATTTGTTCCCACTTAGTGTGGAAGGTGTGATAGGACCACACAAGTCCACATGAACTAGCTCATCTGCCCTCCAATGTGTTGAATGAGGAAAAGGTGTCCTAGTTTGTTTTGCAACCAAACAGGACTGACAAACTTGATCAGGTTTCTGAATCAGTGGAATACCCCCTGCCATTTCCTTATCTGCTAGCTGTTTCAGAGAATTAAAATTGACATGCCCAATCTCCCATGCCACAACCATCCCTGATCTCCCAAACTTGTCAACAAACAAGCAGGTTCAACAGCATTGAGCTCTATCTTATACAGCCTATTTGCAATTCTCTGAACACACATGATCAACCTAGGTGGATTTTTCTCAGAAACAATAATCTCATCATCATCCATCACAACTCTATGACCAATTTTAGTTAACTTCCCAAGACTTATCAGATTTGCTCTAAGCTTTGGTATGAAATAAATATTTCTTAGCACCCACTGATCCCCAGTTTTACCCTAAAACACAATGGACCCTATCCCCTGAATTTCAACTACAGAACCATCACCAAAACGCACCTTACCAGTGAATGATGGATCAATCTCCTTGAACTTGTTCCTGTCTCCAGTCATGTGGTTAATGACACCGTTGTCGAGGTACTAGATCTCTCCAGTGGGCTCTCCATTGCCGGTGAAGTATAGCTCCGGCTGCATTGAGCCACCACTGAGACACTACTTCTTCTGAATCTTCTATGGTGAGAAATGTAGTGGATCAGACAATTCCAACTCCGCATACAGCACTGATGGCTCCATCTCTGCCCTTGCATGATGCCTCCTCTTCCTTCTTCTGTCCCGGACAGCGATTAGCATAATGCCCATAGCCATGGCATTTGAAGCACTTGATGTGACTCTTGTCACGTTTCTCTGTGCCTTCTCTCCCTACATCACCGCACCCACCGCGGCCGCCTCCACAGCCATGGCCTCTTCCCCGGCCGCCACTGTTCTGTGATCTCCCACCACTAGAGCTCTCGCCACCCGACTTCTTCTGCCTCGCTTCCCACTCTGCTTGAGTGAGGAGAGCCTGCCCATTCTCAGAGCGCACACCACCAGCTCCCCGCCTGGTGCGTTCCTCAAATGTTCTGAGCCGGCCAATGGCTTCATCAAACGCCAAGGTCTTCAAATCACAGAATTGCTCAATCCCGGCCACGATTTGGATGAATCGATCAGGCACAGTGTCAAGCAACTTCTTCACCATAGCTGAATCCTCCAACGATCCTCCAAGATTGTTGTATCTGACTGACATTGTCGTCAATCTTCCGGCAAACTCATCGATGGATTCTTCTTCCTTCATCCTGAGAGCATCAAACTCTGCCTTCAAGGTCCACAGCCGCGCATCTCTGACACGCTCTGCCCCCACAAACCTTGCCTTCAACGAGTCCCAAACTTCCTTTCCTATCTTCTTCTTGGCAACTTGCATCAACAGCTCATTGGTCAGGCACTGGAACAGGTGCGCCCGCACCTTCTTGTCCTTCCCCGCCGCCGCCTCCATCAGTGCTCTCGTCGAACTGCCCTCCGGCGGTTCCACAACCTCCCACCAACCCTGCTCCTCCATGATCGCCTGCACCCGGATACTCCAGCTGGTGAAGTTCGTCACCGTCAGCGTCGGGAACACCTGTCGGTACCCGCCGCCGTCGCCGCTCCCACGACCTCCATCAGCAACCGTCAAGGACATGGATGAACTCTCGGTGGAAATGCTTAGTGATTGCGGCTCTGATACCAAATGTTGGCAATAGATCGTCAATCACGACCTAGACACAAGATCACGCTAGATCAGAGATGAAATCAGATGAAGATGAGATGAACACACACGACAACCGCTAGGGTGATGGTGCCCCTTTTCACCTTCTATTAAACAGAGTACAAACACAGATACAAGTGTTCCAAAGCTCTAACTCACACTTCTAACTCCCTGCTACTTATACCAGTAGCTAATGAGCACACTTACCACACACAAATTCAAATTACACACTGATACATGTTGGCTAAAAGAAACTGTCAGACACAAACACATGTCGTGGGTGCGGCCACCCCGCTCCACCCTATCTAGTAACTGTTCTCGCCAACGCCATAGTTCAAATTATGCTGCAGCTTCTCCCTAACCGGTTACACCACAGCGTGTCTACCACCTGGGAACACATCATGCTTACACTAACAGAAGGATCCCTCAGCTACGCCGTGAATGGTACGCAGTGTGCGTGAAGCGTCCGCGACGGAGGCCTCGCGTGTTGCGTCAGCCAGGAGTGCCGTGATGGCGAGACGAAGGTCGGCTTCGGCTTCGTCAATCGCTGCGCCGCGTTGGATGATGCAGGCGCTTTCCCACTACCGCACCTCCGGGTGGCCGGGCAGCAGCGGGTCCCGTTGCTCCGGCAGTGGGCTCCTAGGTGTGCCTTGTGGCGGGCTGATGGGCGGGGTGGAGCCGCTAGCTTGGGAGCCGACCGGCGTGCCTGGGCTATCCGGGCCTCGTCGAGCACGGACGAAACGGTCCGCAACGCCATTGTCACTGCCACCATTGGCCGGGGAGCACGACCGCTTGCAGTCTCGGGCCATGTGCCGGGTGCCGTGGCAGTTCTAGCACCTCAGTGGCCGGCGGCAGGTGGCTATCCGATGTGAATAGGATAGACAGTTGGGGCACCTGTCCTGCGTGGCGGCGGTGCAGACTCGGCCTCGTAGTTGTCGTCGGAGAAATCGGAATCCTCGGACCACCGCATGGCCTTGGAGCGCCCCGGTGTCCCGGAGGGGAAGAAGGGGATGGCGTTGGGAGAGAGGGAGGCTGGCTCCTTACGTTTGGAGGCTGAGGAAGGCTCGGTGGCTGGCGGGCTGAGAGGGGAGGGGGGTGGTTGGGGCGAGCGGAGCGTCGCCATCCCAGAAGTGGTCCATAGTCCTCAACTTTAAAATGACCTAGGAGTACATTACATACATATATCTCGAAGTAGTTTCCGAATACAATCAATAAACACACTCTTTATAAAGCAACTACTCCGACATGATGCTTATCTCCGGGGCAATGTGGGGTGCATTACGCATGGATTCACCCATCAGGTCTTTTAAAGTTTTCACCGGTAACTTGTTGGCACCGTGAGACACGCCGATGTGCGTGGTCAGCGCCCAGAGCACGGTGATGAACTCGCCTCCTTGCACCAGCACGTCCTGGTGCCCCTTGAGGCGCTCCTCGTCGCTCGACGGCGCCACGAAGACGATGAGCTCCGTCCACACATCCGCCAACACCTTCCATGCATCAGCTACTGGGAAACCACCCAGCAAGCTCCCCAGCTTCCCACCATTTCTGACAACCCCGTTCACCTGATCACTACCTGTAGACGTTGCTGCGTCCATGATCTTCTTAGCTCGTGCGCTCTGGGGGAACAGGTAGTACTCCCAGCACCAGAAGATGCCGCCCAGCTCCGCCTTCATGTCGTCGACGACACGCTCCATCTTCTCCGGACTGTCCGGCAGAAGCTCCGGGTGGAAGGCCACCAGGTACGCGCAGTACTTGGACAGCCTCACCGCCGTTCTCTGCGCCACCGCTTCATCTCCCCGCTGCTGACCAGACTGCACCTCCAGGATGCAGGTGGCGATGTGCCATGTGAGGAAGACCTCGGAGACGCTGTCGCTCCGGCACGCCCACGAGAGCTTGTCGAAGAGGAAGTTGTTGCTCTGCAGAGCGGCCTTGCCATTCGAAAGAGGAGCAAGATACGCAGTGCTACCACCAGTGCAATGGCCATGGTCCAAATCCAAGAGGCGTTCTATGATGGAGTGCTTCAGGTTCTTGGGCACCAGCTCTGTTCTGAGAACCAAGGACAGCGTGGAGAAGAACGGCAGTCCGAGCGGCCAGCGATGGTGCAGCACGGAGAACTGCCGGAAGCTGAGGCTGCCATGGTTGAGCATGCTCCGCAGCCAGATGATCCGGTGGAAGGCGTACCGGATCCAAGGGCTGTCACGCCAGTGGGGCTTGGCCATGTAGCTGCAGACCAGCGAGACCATGAACCAGTTGGAGAGGAGGAAGACGAAGAACTCCCAGATCTCCTCGTAGAAGTAGATGACGAACAGGAGGAGCGTGATGGATAGGTCGACGATGGAGAAGAAGGCCTCCGGCGAGTTCTTGGCCTTGAGGACGAGGCAGATGGCGATCTTGCCGATGCCGGCGCGAAAGGTGTAGTTGTCGTCGCCGATGCTCGTGAACGCGTACACGGCGTCCCCGTTGCCGCAGAGGATGACGGTCATGACGCACAGCGCGGCCACGACGGCGAGGACGAGGAAGTAGTTGACGAAGAGGAAGAAAGGGCTCGCGAGCACGACGGGCACGACGGACTGGTAGTACTCGCTGAGGAAGACCACCTCGTCGTTCATCACCTGGAACACTTCCTCTGCCGCCGCCGCGCTGTTTGCACCGGCGTTGGGGCTGTGGTGCAGCAAGCCTCTGAAGATGAGGCTCCGGCAGTCCTCTGCCTCTTTGTCGGTCACCGCCGGAAGCCGCTCGAACTTCCGCCGCAGCAGCTTGAAGAGAGCGAACGAGAGGCAGAGCCTCTTCAGTCGTTGAACCTCGCTGGGGGAGGCGAAGATGTCGTCGTTCTCGTTGAGCTCCCAGACTTTGCCGACAGTGATGACGCCGCCACTGTCGCCACCGCCAAGGGTGGTCAGGTCGAGCTCGTAGCCGTCTGCGGTTGGCTGCCGCACCATCTTCTCCTCTCCCATGACAATGTAGCTGCAGCTCTTGAGCAGGTCGCCTCCATTATTGACCTGATGGGCAGCTTGCTCGACGTCGTCGTCATGGCGAGCACCCTGTGGGGCAGCGGCAGCCTGACGACGCGCCTCATCTTCTTCCAGCTTCTTGGCCTTGGCCATGTACGAGTTGATGAGGCGGGCGTTCTTGCCATGGGCGTACGAGTTCTTGCCGATCTCAGTGTAGGCGATCCTCTGCACGACCCTGGTAGCACAGAGGATCCAGAGGATGGCGAACAGCGCCTTCCGGCCGGTGCTCCTGATGTTGAAGAAGACGAGGCTTCCCAGCCAGACGACGCGGCCGGCGCGCTGGATGGAGCCGGAGAAGCCGCGCATGCGGATCTCGTCCACCTTCTTGCGGAGGAGCTCCACGAGGAGCATCCACGCGAGGATCAGCCCGGCCCCCATCGACAGCTCGGCCGCCGCACGGCCGCTCGTCGCCGATGACGAGAAGCTGGCGCCGACGGCGGCGTTCTTGGCCTCGGAGAAGAGGTAGGACATGACGGGGAGC
This sequence comes from Saccharum hybrid cultivar R570, assembly GCA_038087645.1. Classification (NCBI taxonomy): domain Eukaryota; kingdom Viridiplantae; phylum Streptophyta; class Magnoliopsida; order Poales; family Poaceae; genus Saccharum; species Saccharum hybrid cultivar. Next base: position 1,334,278 of record JAQSUU010000262.1, on the reverse strand, counting down.
AGGAGGGAGAGCGCGGAGGAGAGGAAGAGCCGGACTTTCGGGTCCAGCGTGGCGCTCACGTCGGAGATGCCGCTGAAGAGGTTGAGGTTGAAGAAAAGGCCGGCGAGCACGAACATGATGACGGAGGCGGACACCATGCTCGCCTCGTTGCTCTTCTCGGTGTAGGACGACGTGAGGTTCTTGATGTACCTGTCGATGGATGGTGGGCAGAGCCCTGAGATCATCGTGTGGTTACTAATGGCGTCCATTGCTCCAAGCTTACTGGTAGTGGTTGGCAGCTCACAAAAGCTTGGGTTTTTCAGGAATTCTCTCCGGCAGTACTACTACAAAGCTGGTTTGTTTGGTTGGGCGCTGGAGCCTGGAGGTAGCCTATACAGGAGGCCTGCAACCAGGGTTTTTTTTTACCGACCGGTCACCCCAAACCGCCGGCCTCCGGTTCCGGTTTACCGGTAACCGGTCGAATTTGAATTTGAATTCAAACGCGCATTCGGTTCGGTTTGTCACCGGTTTACCGGGCGGTTTGGAGCGGTAACCACTCGGTTTGAGCGGTTTACCGCTCGGTTTGAGTTTGGATTTTTTTTCTTTTTTTTTCAAACTTCTATACGTATAAATAAATACTAAACGAACTCGAATTTGAAAAATTTTTACACCATTGGCTTCTATAAATCATGAACTATTTTTAGGAATTTTTTCAGCATTTTTTGTTTTTTTTTCAAATTTTAAATTTGAATTTGGGGGCCTTAACGGGGCAGGACCGGGATTTTTTTCTTTTTTTTAAACTTCTATACGTATAAATAAATACTAAACGAACTCGAATTTGAAAAAATTTTAAACCATTGGTTTCTATAAATCATGAACTATTTTTAGGAATTTTTTCAGCATTTTTTTCAAATTTTAAATTTAAATTTGGGGAATACCTAACCAGACCGGACCGGAACCGGTCCGGCCCGGTTAGGCCGGTAACCGTGGTAAACCGCGGTTTACCGAGCGGTTTTTTTAACCCTGCCTGCAACTGCAACTGCACATATTGACCAGGGAAGGGAGCAGCAAGGTCTCGGTCGTCCGTTGGCAATGGCCATGGGCTTGTTTAGATACCAAAGTTTGCACAGTAAATACTGTGCAACGCTATAGTAATTTTGTTTTTTATTTGGTAATAATTGTCTAAACATTGATTAATTAGGTTTAAAATATTCGTCTCACAAAGTACAACAAAAATGTGTAATTAGTTTTTTATTTTATTTATATTTAGTACTCCAAACATGTGCCGGCATTTTGATGTGATGGGGAATTTTCTTTTTGCATAGTGGAATTTGAGTGAAATCTGGTATCTAAACAAGGCCCATGTTTAGTTCCCCAAATTTACCCCCAAATTCTACTATGCAAAAAGAAGATTCCTCATCACATCAAAATGCCGGCACATGCATGGAGTACTAAATGTAGATGAAATCAAAAACTAATTGCACAGATTTGTTGTACTTTGCGAGATGAACGTTTTGAGCCTAATTAATCAATGTTTAGACAACTATTACCAAATTAAAATAAAATTGCTACAGTACTGCACAGTGAATTTGGGGATGCCCGAATCCTAAACAAGGCCAATGTCACGCATTTTCTCCTTTAGAGTGACAACAACTCACATTTAGTTGACAACAAGGCGCTGGAGTCCATGTGCCGGCGGCAAAACAGCTCCGGTGGCACGTTGAGCTCCTTCCCCGCCGACGGCGATGGCTAGGAGGAAGAACACCGAGCTGGAAGAAGTCGTCGTGTAGTCGCAGTCATCACTCATTGATGGTAATGGCACGCTGTTTGGTACAGTCAACAGCTAGCTTTGTACTATCTCGGCGTAACAGAGAGCATGGAGTCCCGGCATGTTTGTGTTATTTGGCTCGGCATGCATGTGGCCTGCTGCCACTATCGGAATCCGGTTCTTTGCCGAGTGCCATGTGGTTTGCCGAGTGTTTTTTTTGGGCACTCGGCAAAGAAGCTCTTTGCCGAGTGCTAAATAAAAAATACTCGGCAAAAAAAAACACTCGGCAAAGAAGCTGCTTTGCCGAGTGCAAAAAAAAACACTCGACAAAGACATTATTTGCCGAGTGCCAAAAAAAACACTCGGCAAAGAAGCTGCTTTGCCGAGTGTCAAAAAAAAACACTCGGCAAAGAAGGTTTTTGCCGAGTGTTTTTTTTTTGCACTCGGCAAAGCAGTTTTTCAAAACACATTTTGAAGCCCTAAATGAATTCAAATTAAAAAGTTTTTAACTACAAAGTTTCATAACTTCTTAAGATCTATAAAGTTTATTTTGGTCATTTCTTCATTCGACAAAGCGATAGTAACGTTGTTCACAAAATCTACACGTCTCTCATATAGTTTTATAAAAATACAAGAGATATATATAAGATTTATAAATAATGTTAGAACCACGATCTCAGATAGAAAAACTTCCTAAATGAAAATTGTAGATCTCGAAAAGTTATGAAACATTGTAGTTGACAACTTTTTAATTTGAAATCATGTTGTCATGCAAAACTGCATCCGAATTTCAAAAATTTAAAATTTGAATTTTTCAAAAGACCTCGGATGGAAAAACAACCAAAATAAACTTTGTAGATCTCGAAAAGTTATGAAACTTTGTAGTTGACAACTTTTTAATTTGAAATCATCTTGTCATGCAAAACTACGTTTGAAATTCAAAATTTTAAAATTCGAATTTTTCAAACGACCTCGGATGGAGAAACTTCCTAAATGAAAATTGTAGATCCCGAAAAGTTATGAAACTTTGTAGTTGACAACTTTTTAATTTGAATTCGTTTAGGGTCTCAAACAATCAATTTACACTTGATTTGGTATAATATTTGAGGAACCGAAATGGAATATAGACACAAATGAAAGAGAGGTGTAGTGGTAGAGGAGTTCGCGTGTGTGTGAGAGGTCGCACGTTCGATTCTCGCTGGGCGCAAAGTTTTAAAAAATTGCTTTGGCTGGTCACTTGGCAGCAGTTGCCATATGACTGGCCAGTGGAGTCCCTCCTCTAATTTAAAAAACATTTTAAATTTTTTTTCCTATTTTTTTCAGAATTTTTCGGTTCGGCCTTTGCCGAGTATCGGGCACTCGGCAAAGTCTTTGCCGAGTGCCCGATAAAAGACACTCGGCAAAGGCCGCTTTACCGACCGTTTTTTTGTCGTGTGCTCTTTGCCGAGTGTGACACTCGGCAAAGCCTTTGCCGAGTGTATTTAGGGCTTTGCCGAGTGCCCTGGACACTAGGCAAAGCGGCTGATTCCAGTAGTGTGCAAACCTAGTTAAACTTTATTAAGGGCCTGTTTAGATGTCCAAAAACACCCAAAAATTTTTGTACAGTACTCGTCACATCGAATCTTTGAACGCATACATGGAACATTAAATGTAGATAAAAGAAATAACTAATTGCACAGTTTGTCTGTAAATGTCGAGACAAATCTTTTGAGCCTAGTTAGTCTATGGTTAGATATTTTTTGCCAAATAACAACGAAAAGTGCTACAGAAACTTTTCCCAAAAATTTTTGGCATCTAAACATGCCCTAAGTAGTATAAGTTTAGAGTCTGTCTACTCAGCACATGAGTGTTTTAGGTGTTGGATGCAACCTGACGAGATCCTAACGTATAGATATGCTAAGCCTCGGCATCAAGCGTTCCCCACCGAGAGACCCCTGGCTGACCCTTCTGCCCGAGGGCTTGGGGGCTATACCCATCGGGTACGCTCGCGTGCACCCTCAGACCAATGAAACTGGTCGAGCCCGGGCATAACCACCGCTAGCACTTGGGGCTCGGGGGCTTGACTGAGCCTTAGGCTCCCGATTGACGGGAGCTTGAGCCCGATCCTTGGTCTCCTCCGGGCCTTAAGGGCTAGTTGTGGTAGAACCGTCTAATATAATGCCCGCCCCAGAGTACTTACTTCCGTTAGACACTAAGTACTCAAGGGAGTGTACTAAACTAGGCGATTCTGTCGAGCACACCCAAAGAAGAACTCGAAAATCCACATCTTCACATAAGGATCATAAATGAGAAAATAAAGCTTACAATATTTTTAGTCATTTCTTACATCACTATATTTACAACATCAGATGACTACACCAATTATTATTAATAGTGGAATATAACAATGTTATCAGAGTTTCAACGAAAATAGAAATCATTTGATGACAAGTTAAGCTTTAACATGATGAACATTTATATACATGAAATGATAACATGTTATAAGTCTTTTCTTTGTAAAACATTTTTATGGAAACTTTAAATAACTTTATGTCCACAACGCAAAGGAAATCCTCACTGAGCCCACCAAGAGGTTTCCACACACATGGTCAGCTTTATCAGCACATGTCGCCTACAACAGGGTAGAACAAACCCTTGAACACGGCTCTGTCAACCGCTCCCCCGATAGGGTCACGCATGGGGCGTGACACAAGAAGACAAGTTCCTCCGCGGCCTCTAGGGGCTCGGGGTCTCCCGGACCCATGTGTTAGCCCCTCGAGCTAGCCTCCTTCGCCACCAAGCAGTCTCCAGAAGGCACACCTGGGGGACACTCAGCGTGTCAGAACAGAGCCTGACACTCAGCGTGTCAGAACAGAGCAGCCGGACAACGCCCAGGGCTTCTTCGGCTCCACGACATCGCCACGGTCCACAGAGCACCGCTGCAAGACCCTCCTGGACTCTGGCGCATGTAGACCATAGGCTTATCCCCCAAACTACCATGTACCCAACCTATCTCGGCATAAAAGGGATAGGTCGGATCCTAAGAGGGGGGAGGACGATTTGATTCAGATCATTCGCATCCTCACCGTTCCGCTCAAGCTCGGCACCGAGAAGCAACTCATAGAGGGGCACCGAGAGCTCCTCTTCCGATCCGTCGTCTTCCTCGATGAGGAGGAAGGCTCCACCGGTGGTGAGGCAACCCGAGGATTAGCACCTAGCTAACCCCCTACCAAATCTTTCACCTTCTCCTGTACACTCTGTTGTAACCTCCGATTTTGGATGTTCGAGTAGAAGGATCATCAGCTGCCGGATGTAGAGCACTGATTAGCCCGAACTAGGATAAACCGTTGCATCCTCTCTGTGATTCTTGTGTTCTTAAGTCCACTCGAGTCACCGGAGACACGTACTCTGACACCACCTCGAACAACAATGCTTACCGCGGTTCCAACCCCGCGACACCACCTAAACACCTGATTGAGGACAAAAACAAAATCCATTGTTTCTGTCTCCTAACCACATGATCTCTAGATCAAATGAACCAAATAAAAATTATCAAAATGATATAAAATAATAAACAAAAAAACAAAAAAATAGCCAGATGATTTCTATAAAAGCCAAATTGGAATATTTCAGAGGGAACCAAATAAAACATACAAAAAATTTAAAAAAAGAAAAAACAAGATATCTGTTCGAGTAATTCTGACCAGTCTCATTTACGAACAATCAATTTACATCAATTGAACATAGAACTTACACCCAAACAGGAATAGTAAATATGGTCCAATGAAGTATAATCTACAACTACTGATCAAGGAATGAATCAATTATAATTAGCTGGGCTGTTTGGAGCCTTGGAGCAGCAGCACCAAGCCAAGGAGGCAAGGAGCAAGGACCCCTTGCTCCTCTACCCTTCCCGTTCAGACGCGACGCGAAGATCTCCAGCAGAGGACAAGGCCGTCATTGGCCACTAATCACCGGCCGCCACCACCGCCAGGTCTGGTAGTGGTCGGTGTGGTGTGGTGTGGGCCTATGCGGGAGCCACGCACGCACGGGCCCCGCCTGTCGCCATCTCCCGACCACGACCACCTCGGGCCCTGCGACCGCTTGCTGCGCTCCGTTGACAGCGCAGATCCGACGGCCACCAGATCGAGTGCCATACATATCTATCGTAAGTTTAACCTCTACAAAATTCTAGGGAGTAAGTTTTTGGAACAACTTGTTTAACTATGCTTTGTACAAAATTAAACATTTTCATAATAGCATGTGATCAACTGGTAGGCTTCCTAGCTAGCTATGAAAACTCAGCGCACCATGCGCGATTCATCTAGGGAAAAAATTAGGTTTCTCCACCGGCAGTGGCGGACCCATAACTTTCTGGAAGCTTGTGCGGTTTAGTGGACTAAGCAGCATAAGTAACTCCGCATTTGTTGCTGGTGCTACTTTTAATTTGTTTGATTTGATATGCAATGAAACCCACAGTTTTTCCTTAAGTGGAAAGCTAAAAACCAGCAGGGAGAAAATACAAAATATACAAATGTTGTACTATATCATACGTGGGGTGAGTGAAAACTTACAAAAGACTCGTTTGGTAGAGCTCGAGAGTCAAAACAGTTTTTGCTACCTATGGAGCAGACATAGTTTTTGTTGACCGTTTAGCAATACAACTTCACTCGGTCATGAGAAACTATAAAATGTCTTTAATACCCTTATTTTTTCTTTCTATTTCTTCTCTGTAAACTATATACAAGAGTATTTTGGTTGGGAGAGCCGAAAAACAGCTCCCTAGCTGTCCCGAAGCTTGGCACCAAACGCAACTAAGGAGATGTTTGGTTTGAGGAGTTAAAGTTTAACAAACACTGTAACACTTTCGTCTTATTTGACAAAAAGTTTCCAATTTAGGACTAATTAGGCTTAATAGATTCGTCTCGTAAATTACTCCTAATCTGTGCCGACATGCATGCAATTAGTCTACATTTAGTACTCAATGCATTTGAGGGAACATTGATGTGATGGGAGTTAAACTTTAACAAAACCAAACCAAACACGCCCTAAAGTTTCTAGGCTGTGCCTGTACCTGGTACCTGTTACCTGTACATGATAATAGCTCAACATAGGTGTGACCTCTCTATCGTGATGAATTGCATTTCACTCAGCCTCGTCGACTCGTCGTCGATTAGCTAGTACTCCGTACGTCCTCGACAGGATGACGACGACCCATCTGAACCTGGTTCACTGGCTGCCTGGCAGCGCAACAACGTAGTGGTGTTTAGTTTCTGGGGTGAAAAATTTTAGGGTGTTATATTAGATGTTTTATGGAATGTCGAAAGGGATATTCGGATACTAAAAAAACTAATTACATAACTTGTTTGGAAACCGTGAGATAAATTTATAGCCTAATTAATCCATCATTAGCACATGTTTACTGTAACGCAACATTATCAAATCATAGATTAATTAGGCTTAAATAATTTGTCTTACAAATTTATCGCAATATGTGTAATTAGTTATTTTTTTCGTCTATATTTGATTCTTTATAGTGTCTAAATACTCGACATGACGGAGCGAATTTTTTTTTTTTGAGAAACTAAACACCCCCTAGGTACTCCAGTTTCGCCCTCCACAGCAGCTCAGCAGAAGCACGTGGTGTGCATGTACTACTAGTTTCGCTGACACAGTGTGCTCTGCAGCGTCACTCTCTCTCTGCCCATCCAATTCAACTCGGCCTGTGTACTGTAAGCTGTACAGTAGGTACGTGTACGTGCACCGGTCGGCCAACTGTGCAATTGGGTGCCTCCTTGGATATATATGATTATCTTATCTATTGGCCATGGCCAGCAGGATGAAACGGATAGGATACGGACCGATATCACTGATATTGTATTTGTTTTTATATTTATGTTTGGATTTGGATTCGAATACGGATAGTATAAAAAATATCGGATAGAATATGATTGGATATCGACATCATAAATATGTGATTTAAATATTCGGATACGAATACGGTATCGGATGTTAAATATCCGGACTCGGATATGGACAGATTAAAACCCCTCTAAACAAATTTGGTCTCAAATACGATCGGAAAATATCCGTACCGTTTTCATCCCTGGCAAGCAGCATGGACCCATCTATCCAATCCAACTAGCTGGAACCCCGCGCAGTCGCGCGGGCTAGCAAGCTGTAACACATAAGTTTACTCATAAAAATAGCATAAGTTTACTCATAAAAATAGCAGAATACATTAGACGTTAGTATTGTTAAATACCGGCACCTTTGACATTTAATCACTTTGTACAATCTTGTCATCAAAAAATACAATGTGGTTGTTCCAAACTAAAAATATTTATTTAGTTCTTGCTCATGCTTAGCCAATCTTGAATATGTTTGGAGTAAAACATCTGGCAAACCGAAGGCATTGTAGGAGGAAAGGATAAGGCATAAGATAAATCTCAGTTACGAAACAGTAAGCATGTAAAAATAAAAATGGCAATAGGGGGTGACAAAACTATTGAACCTACAGTTTACTGCTCAGGCATCGACAAAATGCAAGTTTTTTTGATTTGACAACACTTGGAAATGAAAAGAGATGCTTTGTTGCAGTTGGGTAAGCTCATATATCTAACTATTCTAGTCGAACTGTACTGAGCGGGGGGAAAACAACGAAGAATGACAAATAGATCATTGGTGAATAGGAAATGCGATGACAGGGTATACTTACCAAAATTATGTAAAGAGCAGGATGACGGATCAGATTGGTCAAATAAATTCTATGCTGTACAGAACCTCTCACTTGCTCGGCAAGGGCTGTCAAGGGAATGTTTTGAGGAGTATGAACAACAAATGCACATCGGCGGAAGTCACAGTTGATAACACTGAATTTGTAAAACAAATGATTAGGTTGGTAAATAGAGTATGATCAGGTAAAAGCCACACTGGAAGAAGCTGTGCACTTTACTAAATATCTGATTTCCCTATCAACCAAAGAAAAAGATTAGCACACACATTGCCTAAACATTGTGAAGGCATTTATCTGTGCATAGCAGTAAATTCCAGTTGACTCGGTATTAACTAATAGAGAAACAATGGTAAATGTAATGCAACGGAGATCAAAGATGAAAGCATTAATATATCACCACTCCAGATGAGTTTTCTCCCGTCGGCTGGGAGCACTCCCTACGGGTGCGCGTCCTCCGTCAGTAGCCCAAAAGCATCCCTGACGTTGCCGCTGCACCGTGCGGAAAAGTCTCTCGCGTCGGTGCCTTCCGTCACGGACTGATTTTCGGCCTTCCCCGCGCACAATCCAGTCTTTCGCGCGCTCGTCTTTGCTCTTCGCGCGCAGAAACGAAGCCGTCGCGCGCTGCCTGGCCCACCAAAAAGAGAAGCGTGCCGAGTAGTCCAGCGAATTTTTTGGCCGCCACGCTCTTGACCGAGTCCAACAGGCCTCAACCCCATCCCCTGAACAAAAAAAAAATCTAATCCCTATCCACTCCACCGCGGCCTCCATCTCCCGTACTTCCGTCGTCCACCTGCGATCCACGAGCATCCTCCCGCCGCGACGCACTGAGCCCGAGCAGCCGCCCGCCGCGGCACGCCCCCAGCCACAGCCGCCGCCCGCTGCCCGCCGCGACTTCCGCGGCGACGCGGCCGGCGCCCGACACGAAGCCGCCGCCTCTCACCGCGGCGCCGCCGGCCACCACCGCCGCCAGCCACCAGAGCGGCGCCGCCAACCACCAGATCGAGCGCCGTCTGCTGTGCCGTGCCTGCACGAAGCCACCACCAGCCCCTCCCGTCGCCCGAGCTACCACGGTGTCTTCCCAATTGACTACGACGCTGCCAGCCATCCCTCAACACCCAGCAGTGCTGCCGCACGCCGACCTGAAGGGCAGCCCCCCCTCCACCTCCGTACGGTGCTCCTTTTCTGTTTCTGTTCAATTTAGATTTTTTTCCTATCAAGATCTCAATCAATTTTGCATCTTGTATTTTCTTCTCGCCCTTGTTGATTATGCGCTCATCTGACTTGTTTTTGCCTGCTGTGGCATTTGAATGTTGTGGGGGGCTTCTTTGTTGTTGCAGCACTTGAACAACCGGAGGAAGATCACCAACTCTGGCATCCGTTGAACAATTTGCCTCGCACTGACGGACAGCAAAGGTCAGACCACAGCCACCATGTAGCATATATATTCTGGATCTGTGATAGACTAGCTGTGGATTTTTTACACAAAAATCACTAGACTACACGCGTACAATCTTTTGCCCTGCAGAGGTACGGTACAAGAACGAAACCCCCTCTTTACTGTCAGCATGGTGAAACATGATGACAAAACATTGCAAAATTGGCCACACAGATGAAACAATGCTGATACTATTACTCGGATAATATAATGGACAGTGATCTAGAATATTACTTGACATCTTTTGCCACATCTTCCCAAGCTTCTTTGCAATCTCAGTCATAGGCAAATCTGGGTTGCTGCTTTTCATGTTCTGCATCATTAAAAATAAACTTTAAACTTCTGTTCAATATCAGTTTCTAGTGCGGGAAGGTTTGCTCTACCCTCACTGTCACAAAATATCTAAATGACCTAATATGCTGGGAATTATTAACCAAAGCAAACTTACTCCTCGCTCAGCCATTGAGAAATACATGAACGGTGTCATTGCTCTTTTGGGGGCGTGCCATTGTTGATTGATGCACTCATCTGACTCGATTTGGCCTGCTGTGGCATTTGAATGTCGTGGGGGGATTCTTTCATGTTGCAGCACCTGACAAGCTGAGCCGGAGGATCTTCTGAACCACCAACTCTAGCGGAACAATTTGGCTCTCACTGACGGACACCAAGGTCAGACCACGGCCACCATGTAGCATATATATTCTTGATCTGCGCTAGACTAGTTGTGGTGAATTAACTGCTATCTCCTTGCTAGCTGTTTTGATCCCTGCACCAATATTGCACTATCAAAGCTTGGTTGCAGTAACGACCTGAAGATTTTGCTCCCAATTCTTTCATAGCTTAGCATCTAGATCTGCTTTTGATTGATGTGTAGTGACTATTTTTTGCTGCTCTATATATACAGATTAAGTCACTTGTCATTGAATTATGCTGCTCGATTTTGCACAAATTTAGACATAACACAAGTTTCCAGTGACTAGTTTTGCTGTCGATGCTCTATTTTGCATTCTGATTCACTGGTTATGGTGCTAGCTGTATAGGAAATTTGTTATTTTGTCTTTTAATGTTCTATTACTAGCTGTATGTGAGTTTTTATTTTGTTTGACTGAAGCAATTTGTGATATGTCTAAATTTGTAACAGGTTTCACACTGTGATCGGGTTGGTTGTTGCTGCTTTACTTGATTCTCTGTGGTTTGTCAACTGACGTCGAAGTCTTGGACAACTACTGTGACTCGGCTAGCCGCTGGTTAGTGCTCAACTTCTTATACAGGCTGGCTGATAAGATATGGCAGATCGTGAGTGGATGTATAGTGGTTGGAAGCGTGGTAGGATATCAAATGAATGGGTTCATAAAACAAATGAGTTTTTAGATCATGCCTTCTCAATTCCTGAATTAGTTGAGTCTGATACAATTAAGTGCCCTTGTTCCATGTGCCGGAATTATTTCAGGCATAAAAGGCCTAAGGTAGAGCGACATTTGTTCCATGTGCCCTTGTCAGCAGATGAAATAACTGATCCAAAAGAATTGGAAGAGCTAGACAAGCAAACTGATGATCCACAGCAGGAAGAGATATTAGAAACTGATGAAGAAGACGATGAAGATGATGCTGAATCCGATGATGAAGACTGTTATGAGGATGAGGATTTCTAAAATATGCTTCTTGTTATTTTCTATTGAAAATTATTGTACTAATGATTAAGTCTTAGTTCTATCCTATTCTGGACTCAGTGCTATTATCCTAATCAGGACTCAATGCTATGTATCTTTTGTGTGCTGCTATGCATTGTAATCTAGACTCAGTTTTATGTATGCAGTCTCTTTTTCTACTGCTGTACTGTTATTTTAACACATATATATGCAGTCGTTTTCTATACTGCCTGTACTGTCGCATTTAAAAGTCTGCTACTAACATTCTGTTGCAACTTGTTATGTGGCAGGAGATGCAGTCCTTCAATCATCGGACGGATAGGCGACCAAGATCAAGTGATGTCTCACATTGCGTCGAGAGTCAGCCCCCTGCAGGAAAGAGGATAAGGGGCCGCAATAAACCCCATAAGCCTCGCAGTGGTCGGATAGCCATAATACCTGAGGGTGATAGGTATGTGCATGTTGATTTTTTTTGTCTTCATGGACACTGCTAGTGTTAGAACTTGCTAATACTTTTGTGGTGTACTTCATTTTTTCTTATTGAGCAGCCAATTCCGCTATGCTAATTACTCAATTGATGATAAAATGAAGAAAGGCCCCATCCTTGGAGTGCTTTTAAAGCAAGAATATCCTCCGATCATTGAAGGGACAACTAGAGATGGCCGTCCATTCAAATATCATGCAAGCAAGTGGGAACACTACTCGCACATTCTAAGGGAGGAGGATGCACAGACCCCAGCTGATCGTGTGAAACAAGAGTTCTGGGTGAGCATATATATAAGATATGTCGTTGTATTTCTTTCAACTGTAGGCATGTATGAGCACTTGTCAAGTTTTAGTTGTCAACAGGCTTGCACTAATCTAAGTAGGTGTATATACTTCAGTCCAATTTTTCCTGCTTTAATATTAGAAGCATTAGCTGTTACTATCAGCCTGATCATTAGCTGCTACACTTTCTAACAATATGAAAGTGGTGTTCAGCACTATTTACTATAATGCTTGATTATTGTGTCTTTTCTAGAGCATATATTCAGTTCCTGAAGAACTTGAAGATGAAGCAGACCATGTATTTGAGAAATATGCATGCACCCAATGCAAGAATATGATGTACCAAGCTCGTCCAGATGCTGTCAAGCACTACTATCGTGAAATCATAAAGAGCCCAAAGAATGATGCATTTGCCTGTGCCAAACTACTTACTTTTGAAGAGTACATGCAATGCAAGCCTGAATGGTTCACTCAAGAAGCCTGGGAGTCCCTTTGTAGGTATTGGTGCTCTGCTGAATACTTGAAGAAAAGGAGTCTTGGGCAAGAATCTCGGAAGAAAAATCCTGATGGCGCTCAAAATAGGGGTGGTTCTAGGCCACTAGTTGAGACTCAACAATATCTGGTAATCTCCTTTATCACCATCCATTTTTGAATAACTTCGAAATTTTCATACGCATTAACATTGGTCACTTCTTTTATGCCTTGAAGGAAGCTAAGCATGGACCTGGGAAGGGCACTATAATAAATGCTTTTGCCTGCATGCAAGCTGGCCTTAAGAATTGTGATGCCAATGGGAATGCTGGCCCAATTCCAGAACGGGCAAAGAAACTTATTGTATGTAGAAGAACTTTCTATCTAGTTTCATGCTTTTCCATTTGTAGTTTATGACTAATAATTTCTGTTATTTCTAGGATGACTACAATGAAGCATTGCAAGAAAAGTATCCAGAGAACTGGCAAGAGCAACCTTTTGATGGTCAAATTGCATATGATATTGGTGGTGGCTTGCCGCATGGTCGTCTTGCAATAGGAAATGGTGCCGTCAACAAGGCTACAATAATTGATGCTGCCAAGGCAAGTGGAACAAGGCCAGCAACCTCAAGGGCTTTTCGAAATCTATTGGCAAGATATCAGGAATCACTTGCCAACATTGGTCGCTTAACTGAACAAAACAATGCCTTGGCTCAACAGAATGCTGCATTGACTCGAGATGTGAAGCGTAATGGTCGTGTACTTGAGGTATATTTTTGTTTTGGTGCACTATCTGTCTACAGTTCAAGGTTCATAAACATTGATTATGTATCTTTACTTGCAGCTTATTATTAACAAAGTACAAATAGAGATACCACCAGACCTGCTTCAGGAAGAAGAAAATAACATGGTAAGATTTCCATTATCTTCACCTGCAGCTGCTTGTGCACTAGCTGCCATCATATATACTTGTCTTGGCACATTTATATTTGTACTTGTTCTCCTGCAGTTGCTTGTGTACCAGCTGCCATCATATATGCTTGTTGTCCTGCCATCATACTTGTTCTCTGGTGCATTCATATTTATATTTGGAGCATCTGATCTATGATATCTTAGTAGATGCAGGCCGCAGCTGAGGGCATGTGTGTGTTGCTGCTAGTAACTCCTAGTTTTTTTGTGCTAAGGACCAATGGAGAAGCAAAGCAATGCTGTTTTGCATCATTTCAGCTTCGCCAAAGTAGTATCATATCCTGTCCAGTGAATGAAACTGCCGCCTCCTATTTTATTTATTCAAAGTGATTCAGTGGTTGTAAATAGATGCATGCTTGCCTCCTGATAGGATTGGTGTCAATAGTGGGCTGTTTTATTTATTTATATGCTTGCCCCCTAGAATGATCCTATTTATTTGATTTGGCTGTAGGGAGGGACTATAGATGGATCATCTCGTGCTTCAGCCAACATGGACAGGGACAACAGCGATGGCCATTGAGTTGTGTGGTGGCAGGAAGTATTTTGTGAAGCCGTAGCCTTTTGTTTATCTACTACGGCTGATGGCGACAACCAGCAAGTTCAGAGGCCATGCATGTGTCATGTTGGGTATTTTGTGCAACGGAGGTCTTTTGGTTGTGCATGAGCTGCTGCATATCTAGGTTGTGAAGCAACATATGCAGATTCCATCGAGCTTCAAGGCATGCGTGTTAGTTGTGGAGAAGCAGCTACATGTTGTCACGCGTGCTTGTGCAGAAGTGGGTGCTTATTACCATCAAAGAGCAGCTTGCTACTTGTGGACTTCCTGGATCAAGGAATGTCGTTCTTTTGGTTATCTTGTGCAGAAGTGGATGCATTGTGTCATGAGATAGCAGCTAGCTACCTATAGTTGTGCTGGGAGATAGATAACACCTAGTTGTGAGTTAGCACTTTTAACTTGTGCTCCCTGTTAGGTACCTAACTAGAAGGCTAACTAGGAGGCACTAATCATTATATGGCTTTGTATTCATGAACAACTTGAATGATGTTTTAAGATTATCAAATCTAATATTTATTAATTCAGTGTGGATGAATGGTTACATCAGTTGCTGTAATATTGTGTTTTTAAAGGGCAATTACTTGCTGGGAACAGTGGTCTTTAATGGCTAAATAATAAGTGATTTTGGACATTCAATTGGCAGGAAATATTTTCCCTGACGGTGAACCGTCAGGAATTGTATCAGGCCTGACGGTTTGGCAACCGACGGGAAAATTATTTCATACCTTACGGTTCAGCAACTGACGGGGAAGGTCAACAAATTCCTGACGGTACTTGTACTGACAGCGAAAGTTTGAAATTTCGCTGACAGTTTAGAAGCCGACGGGGAAAATTGAAAAGTATCCCTGACGGTTCGGCAGCCGACGGGGAAAGTTTTCCTGACGGGAGGTCTGAATCCGACGCTGCATCTCTTTCCCGATGGCTGCTACCGTCAGGAAATGTTCCGTGACGGTTTTCCGTCAGGAATGCTAGACTTTCCGTGTCGTTTCTTTCCTGACGGTTTATCCCTGACGGCAACCGTCATGGATTACTTTTCCTGACGGTTTTAGACATTTTTCTTGACGGAAATGACCGTCAGGAAAAAACTTGTCTGGGGTGGTGTATATATATATATAGACACACACGCATCTCGAGGAAGATACAAAACTCATATGCCTACACGGAAGAAAAGGAACTGAATGCTTGTATTGGAAGAAGAAATGTACTTAGAAACATCAGCATATACAAATTGGTGATGACGTGGCCGCACGGGAGCTCAGTAAATGGTATACAGGAATAAGGGTATATATCACGGTTCAAGAATGTATACTATAGGTGAAGCCGCCGTCTCTCAATTGATAAACTAGTGCCGTGATGATGTTTCGGGCAGCTTCCGCGGCAGGCTTCTGATGGAAAAAGTGGACAAGGTCTCCAAATAAACGCTACGATTCCCGTGGCCGCGCAGTAGGATCTTAATAATTAATCATACGGCTGCTCTAGTCATCTTCAATATCCCGCCGTGTCATCTTTTTCAGCGTTGGAGGCAGCTCACCCGCGCCTCCCATCATCGGCACCGCGCGCGATCACGGGTCCTTCCCATCTGGAAAACGCAACCGCTGCCCTCCGCGTCGCTCTCTAGTCCAACCGCCATGCACCTCCGATCCACCACCCTGCAGCCTGCACTGCACTGCACTGCACTGCAATACAACACGCCTGGGAGAAGAGCTTAAATTAAATCTGAGGCAGGCACCTATATATAGTATGCAACGCAAATTCATGAGCTAGCGCTAGCGGTAGCGGTGGTGTGACTATCATCTGAAGAAGACCAACCGCACGCCCGTCCTGCAGGTCTCCTCGCCCAGTCAACAGCTAACAGAGGGATAGGCAACAATCTGCTAAGACATTCGTCTCTAATTTGAAGTTGCGTCTCAAACAATTCAAAGACTATGATAAGTACGCTTATGTCAATTTCAAAGAAATCCAAAATATATATATAGTTGGCTCGTTATGCACCCTAGCTACTTTTTGCTACACTGTGCTCCTACACAGGTTGCCTTGGAGCCCCGCTGCAACTTTAAAAAACGAATTAAACAGGCTATGATGATATGAGGTATAGGAGCAGCATCTTTGCTAAGGTATACTAGGCCATGTTTAGTTTTCAATTTTTTTGAAAAATCACTGTAGCACTTCGTTTGTATTTGACAAACTTTGTCCAATCATTGATTAATTAGGCTCAAAAGATTCATCTCAACATTTACACAGACAAACTATGCAATTAGTTATTTTTTTACCTACATTTAATGCTCCATACATGTGCCGACGTATGCGATGTGACGGGAATCTTGAAAACTTTTTGCATTTTGGAGTGAAATAAATAGTCTATGATGATATGAGGTATAGGAGCAGCATCTTTGCTAAGCCCGTGTTTAGATTGTGAAAAGTTTTTGAAAAAATTCCTGTAGCACTTTCGTTGTTATTTGGTAAAATTTGTCCAACCATGGACTAACTAAGTTCAAAAGATTCGTCTCGACATTTACAGACAAACTGTACAATTAGTTATTTTTTTTACCTACATTTAATGTTTCATGCATACGTCCAAAGATTTGATGTGACAGCTACTGTAGCACTTTTTGGGAAAGTTTTTAAGGAACTAAGGGAGTGTTTGGTTGGAGGAGTTAAAGTTTAACAAACACTGTAGCACTTTCGTCTTATTTGACAAAAAGTTTTCAATCTTGGACTAATTAGGCTTAATAGATTCGTCTCGTAAATTACTCCTCATCTGTGCCGACATGCATGCAATTAGTCTACGTTTAGTACTCCATATATTTGAGGGAACATTGATGTGATGAGAGTTAAATTTTAACAATTGGAAACCAAACGGGGCCTAAACAAGGGCTAAGGTATACTAGTGTAGGGTGCGTTTTGCAGTACTCCCCACGACGGCCCTACGTACGACATGCATGGGAGCTGCTAGGCGCTGGCCCTGTTCTGCAGGTCATGTTTCGGTTTGTTTCAGCTTATTTCAGCTTATTCTCTCTCACATAATACTATTGAATCAGCCGAAATCAGCCGGTTTTTCCACCAGCCGAACCAGCCCACTAGCTAGTTGCATGCACCGCACTGCACGTCTGCACCAAGCTCAATTCAACTCGCCCTGTACACACTAGTACAGTAGTAGGTACGTGCCCCGGCCCCAATAATTGTGGAACTGCATGCATGATCGATTGTGTGGCGAGCGAGGACGATCAATCCGATCCAATTCATTGCTCGCTGAAACTCGGGCTTTTGCCGGACGAATTGAACATGAATCATGCCCATGTCGTCCATCAGTCCATGTGATCGATGATTGTGAGGTGAGAGTCTTGACTTGAGGCGTCTGAGGTGCGTCGGTCCTCATCGCTCGTCCTGGAGAGCTACTCCTAGCTAGCAGCCCGACGACGACGTCGGGTACGGTCTTTCGTCTTCGGCACGGCCGGGGCCGGCCGGGCCGGGGGGTGTCCCCGCCAGCAACATCGTTTGCGCCCTAGCAGCTAGCACAGTACCATAGTGTGCGTAGTCGTCGTGTAGTCGCAGTCGTCGCTAGCTGCCTGCCTGCCTGCCTTTGCCTGGTTGCATTTGCTGGCTCGTGCTGTGCGCTGCACATGTATAAGACTACCCGCATTCATGGACCTCTATGTTCATCCTCTATATGTCCTAGTCAGCAAGATTTTCTCCTCTATACTTAATTCTCCTGCACCCATCCATCCTCTATATCATTCTCTATCCACTCTATCCATTGTAGGACACACTTGTCACTTTATCTAAATATATCCATGTGTGATCTAGTTTTGAAGGATTTATTGAGACGAATTTAATGGTGAAATCGAAATTTAATTTGGATTTTTGATTTGTGAGTTATAGCATTTTTTCCTTTGTTTAGCTAGTGGGGTCCGCCACTATAGAGTATAGAGTAAGCACAGTATTACTCTAAATATAGAGTGAGAGAAAGGATAGAGTATCGTTTTAGAGTATCCAGTGCAGCAGTTTTTACTCTATATTCATACTCTAAAGCTTTAGAGTATCGTTTTAGAATACCCACTACGGGTAGTCTAAATGAGCGCTGCACTGTGCACACTCCTACCTGCCTCCTAGGCTTTGGCCAATGGATTGAAGGCGACCCATGTCCATGTGGGCTGTGGCGCTGTGCCGTCCTCGATCGAGTAGGTCAGCAGCTGTTCGCCTGTTCAAGGGCAGGCATCCATCCTGGTCCCTGGAGCAGATGGGGCCAGCCAGAGCTAGGGCCACATCCATGACATGCCTGTGAATGACCATCGGCCGGCTGCAGGCAGGTAGCAGAGGCAGCGTCGTCAATGCGCTGCTGCCTGCGTGCAGCTCCTTTTGCATTGGACGTGTGCCAACCAAACACTTGTGGCGAGAGCACCCATTGGCCATTTGGCCGCTGTCTGCAGCTGCATCAGCTGGTTTTTAAGCTGCTGACATCATCTCGGATGCGTCACCTGCTCAGAATAAGGAACGAGGACGACGACCCAATCGTGTGTGCACTACTACAGATTCAAATATCACTGTCGGCCCATCACTGCCTGATTGTATTGGGCCGGCAGTGATAAATCTTCACTACCGGTTCAAACTCTGACAAACATTCAAATGATTGGGGTAGAGGTCAAACCGGCAGTGAAGCTCATTATCACTGCCGGTTCGTGGCTGGAATCGGCAGTGAATCTTCACTGCCGGTTCGTGGCTAGAATCGGCAGTGATAATGAGCTTCACTGCCGGTTCGTGGCTGGAACCGGCAGTGATAATAAGGTTCACTGCCGATTTTTGAACCACCAGTGATTACGAGCTTCACTGCCGGTTCCAACCACGAACCGGCAGTGATAATTAGATTCACTGCCGGTTCGTGGTTTAAACCGCCTGTGATATGTCCACAGTACATATAGCTCGACCTCCCTCCCTCCTCTGTCCGAATGGAATAGAACACTGCTCGTGAACCCTAACTCCCGGCTCCCCCTCCCTCACGGGATCTCTCATCTCCGCCCCACTGCAGCAGCACTCTCTCTTCCCATTAGCAGCCGCACTCCCTGAGCTCCCTCTCCTCTCCCTCCCTCGACGGGCATGGCGGCGGGGTGGCCTCGCACGCGCACCCAGAGGTGGGGGGCCACGCACCATGGTAGCAAGCGCTGCCCTCTCCGGCGGCGCCGGGGCGGCCTCGCGCGCGCACACAGGAGAAGGGCGGCGGTGCAGCAGCTCCTTTCTGTGGCCGTCACCGAGGCCGAGCAGGGCCCTTAGGCCAAAACCGAGCCCAGCGACGTCTTATGTAAGCAATAAGGGTCTTTGCTGATCTTAAGGGTGGGGATTTAGATTAAAATTTGGGGATTTCTTATGCCAGGGTCAGCGCCACGCCCAGGGCAGATGTCCGAGCTCATCGTTGGGAAGGAGAAGCTCACTCTATTCAACACAGGTAAACACCTGTTCCCCTGGATCCAATCCTCGTGAGTTTTATTTTGTCTCCGTTACCATTTGCTTTATGAGCACCAACGGAACTTGCATCAAGTTACTAATTAGTCTGAAAGCAAGAACTTAGCTGACTACTACATACCGTTTCTGCCTTCAAAACAAGCTGAAGTATCATGGTTAGTAGCGGCAAATCCTGTGAACTATTGTCGGCCATGTGAACTATCTTGTATGGAAGCTTTATCAGCAGCCCTCATAATATGGTAATTTTTTAAGCCTTGCCTAACAATATTATTTGGAATATGTAGGTCATATAATCGTGTAGCTTGATTTATAATTAGTTACTATCAGGCATCAGCTTATGTTATATACATATTTGCAGTGGGGAGGAAGATACAACACATTTGCTGCTTGGGAAATTCAAGTGGTGTCACGCATTCTTGTCTCTAAACAGGTCAGTTCAGTAGAATTTTTTGTGTTTCATACCTATACTGACAAATCTTATTAAGCGATGATACACCAATCAACTAGTTTATTGTGATGAAATTGTTTTTCTAGTTCCAAATGATGAGTTCTTACCAAACTCATTATCCAGCAATGCTAAGGATAGAGATATTATTGAGTACTGAAACTTGTGTGCTAGAAATAAAGAGATGCTTAGAGCTATATATGTTGTAGATATTGTTCTGGATGCGTGGGTTATATAAGGCGCTAGCGCGCTCCAACGCCAGTGCACGACACTTGCGCGCTCGACGCTGTCCGCCAGTGCACGCCGCCGCCGCTCGACGCGAGTATGTGTTCTCGACCCTTATTTTAGTGTTTCTTTTCTTGATATGTCATTCAATAACATGAACTTTGTGATTGCAGCAACCATTTCATCCTCGTAGATATCTATCTTCAAGATTCACTTATCGAGGTGTGGGACTCAAAGAAAAAGCCACTTTCTCTTATTGACTCCCTAGTCAAAGTGCTGAATAAGTAAGTGAACCCAATATTACAACACTTTCTAATCACATAGGATATTGTAATGTCCTTGGCCTTCACACTTCATTTACAATGTCACATAGAATGAAGGCATTACCTGATTGGAAAAATCTCGATAGCAAGATGCAAAAGCAATGGAGTGCCCCATTCAGTGTAAAGTATATGGAGGATCTCAAGACTCTAGATCAACCGATGGGGAACAACGAATGCGGGTTCTATGTGATGTGGGCAATGCTAAAATACTTTGGCGCAAAAATAGATAATGGAGATGATATGGTACGTAGGCATCCCATTTCTATTGTTTTGTCTTACGTTTGTGCATCTCAATATCATCTTGCTTCAATTACAGCGCAAAGCAAACAATCACAACCAGTTGCTAGATTTTGAGATGACAGGAATTCAAGAGGAGATAGCAAGGTTTGTGATGGACGAGATATTGACCAAGAAAGGATCATTCTCCATTGCGAGGACTAAGAAGTACAAGGCCCAGTACGGAAGAGACCACATCGATAGGCTATTGTAATGCGACTCTTAATTCGATACTTAATTTTTTTTTTGAAACTTTTGTAATATAAATGTTGATGGGTTTGTATTGTCGCTGATCCACAACCACCTCCACATCGAAATCAAATTGATCGATAGCAACCACCTCCACCTCCCCGACCTCCCACCCCACCACCTCCCATCGAAATGAAAATAAAACAATTATTAAAATGCAAATTGTGAAAAGTATATCACTACCGGTTCAAAGAAAACCAGCAGTGATAATATAATCTACACAACCGGTTAGTTAAAACAACCGGCAGTGATGGCTCAAGTATCACTGCCGGTTTGTAACACAAACCGGTGCTCAAGTATCACTGCCGGTTTGTAACACGAACCGGCAGTGATACACGAGCTATCACTGTCGGTTTGGCATAACCGACAGTGATGTGATCAGCTTATCACTGCCGAGTTGGTTATGGCGGTTCAAAATCCGCCAGTGAAGGGGGGTTTTGAACCGCCAGTGATGTCCTTCTCTGGTGTAGTGGTGCAAGCGAAGCCGCATTGCACTCATTATTATCATACATACTAGCATAGAACAGACTTTCAGTTTAGCACATCAGTCTTGACTAGTTTTGAACCCGGAACTAATGACGTGACCATTAGTCCCGGGTCCAAGTTTTCTGGACTTCAGAGAACATTTAATCCCGGTTGGTAAATACCAACCCGGACTAAAGGGTCTACATTAGTCCTGGTTGATATTACCAACCCGGACTAAAGAGCCTTAACCTTTAGTCTCGATTGGTAACATCAACCCGGACTAAAGGTAGACCCTTTAGTCCTGGTTGGTGCTACCAACCCAGATCGGACTAAAGATCCTCCGATGGGCTAGTTCAAAAGAAAAACATCCAACTTAAGGTCACATGTGTTGTGTAGGTGGGGTAGAAAGGTACGCGCGAGGCCATGCATGAGATCTTAGGTTCGAATCCCGCGAGCTGCAGGGGTGAAAGACATTTTTTTAAGCCTGGGAGGAGCTTTACTCCCGGTTAAGGCAACCAGGACTAAAGGACAATGTTTTTAGTCCCAGATCCATAGTCCCAGTTGAAAAAACCATGACTAAGGCTATCTGCACCGCACCATTCTCTAAACACACCTCTAAAGGAATATTCCGTCCTAGTCATCCAGGATTCTTACCTCTATATCAACTTCTCTCGCACCCATATTTACTCTATATCATACTCTATATCCTCTCTCCTCTCTCTCTTTGTCTCTCCTCCCTCCTCTCTTCTCTCTCTTTCTCTTTCCTCATTCCCTTTACGATAGCGAGAGGAGAGAGGAACACTGGATTTAGCGTGTCCCTATAGTGATCTGAACGATACTGTCGCCTGTAGCGTTCTACGGTGCGGCACGGCAGCCTCCACATTTGGCGTTCCGCGCTAGGTGGAGTTGCGCGGTGCGGTCAGTCTAAAGCCAGTTTCCAACCGGGATTTTTGCCAACTTCTCTACTACGGTCTGTTATATTATTGTCCTTCCTTCTTTCATGGAGCTCGTCTTATACAGTCTGTTACATTGCTGAAAATATAAATGATACAGTACAATACAAGTATATAACATTTCGTGGCGGCCGTCCATATGCAATGCGTTTTTTAGACACATGTGATATGCTCATATGCACACGTGGAGCAACACTAATATACTTCACTATCATTTATCAAGGTGGCCCGAGCATAGTACAATTAGCTAGCTCTTTAATTATAACATTTCGAAATTGTATGTAAAACATTTTTAAATAGTTTTGATTATTTGTTTGATTGGAACTTCCATGGAGCACATCTTATTGCATATCATTGCTAAAAAAAATAAATGATACAATATACTACACTAGGGGGCCAGGTAAAGCGTTAATGTTAATCAGTCTAGACCACCTCTGTGGCGCTACTCAGGCGTGCTGTAAACAACTTGTCTCTATCTTAATATAATGATGCACAAATCTTTTACATGTTCTTAAAAAAAAGTAGTAACTCGTAGCCTTCCATATACAGATATATGTCGCCGATAGCGACGTTATTATGGTTTGTACTAGTGCCTAATACTAATACTAGTATTATATCCGCCGTATATATGTACTGTATAAATGTACGCAATCATGGATACCGTGTACCGCTGGCTTCTTCAATAATAATTCTCTTCTGCCCGAGCGCCTGCAACTGCGCAAGCAATCAAGGTGCGTTTAGTTCGTGAAAATTTTTGGCTTTGGCTACTGTAGCACTTTCGTTTCTATTTGTCAATTAGTGTCCAATCATGGACTAATTAAGCTCAAAAGATCCATCTCGTGGTTTTTTACCAAACTGTGTAATTAGTTTTTTTCGTCTATATTTAATACTCCATATATATGTCTAAATATTCGATGCGACGAAACATCTTGAAAATTTTTGGAACTAAATGTGGCCTAGGAGTATTGGAAAAGTAGATAGCACACTGCACAGCGCGTTGATTATTCGAGCAGAGCAAGCGTTCGCCATGGCGCCTCCACCACCACCAGCGGCGGCGGGTCTGATGGCCGTGAACGCCAAATGCTATACCTTGGCCGCTCTCCTCGCGACGCTCGCGGTGGCGGCCATCGTCACCGCCTTCTTCGTGCTGCTCTGCCCGGCGCGCATCACTTTCTCCGTCGCGCGCACGGGCAGCAGCCACAACAGCTCCGGGGCCGCAGGCGGCGGCAGCAGCGTGCTCAGCCTCACCCTCGCCGCCGACAACCCCAGCCGGCGCGCGAAGGTGACGTACGAGAGCATGTTCGTGGACGTGAGCAACAGCACGGCGCCGGGAGCCCAGGGGGACAACTGGGTGCGGGCGACGGTGACGACGCGCATGCCGCTGCGGCAGCAGGGGCGCACCGCGGCCATCGACGTGACGGTGCCCCTGGTGGACGCGCCCTGGACCCAGGACTTCACCGGGAACATGAGCAGCCTCTTCTCCGTCATGGTCACCGCGCAGGCCAGGTTCAGGGTCGGCGTCGCGTGGACGCGGCTTTACGACATCAAGGTCTCCTGCAGCCCCGTCAGCTTCTTCACCGCGAAAGCTATACCGGCCGGTGCCGCCGGTGCCGCCGGCGGCGCAGCTGGCCTGCCGGTCAGATGCGTCTAGCTAGTCAGTGGCTGATGCATATCTACAGCACAACTTGTGCCAGTGTAGTGTGTGTTGTATTGTGATTCGAATTCGATCGATCGATGTGCAATGGAAGATTGATTTTGCTTGAATTGGTTTGTGATTACGAGTATAATTTTTGAACTTGAACGTAACTGCATACCGTATTTTGTGATTAAGACTTAAGAGTGATGGATAGTACAACAATGGAGATTTTCGCCATGAACCGACGACGGTCTCTCACGCTTTTGTCACTTTTTGAAAGGTTTTATTCATCAGGTGGAGGTTGAAACTTTATAATAAAAAATAGATGGTTGAATGCAAAATTCTTATAAAGGTTGGAATAAAATTCTTTTATCTAAAATAAAAGAAGTATATCTAGAAAATGCACTTAACGCTACTGTGTTTAGGCCGTGTATCATCCGCTACACACAAGCGGCCAATTGTTGCATCGTTTCAGCTGAAGCCGGCTGTTTATGTGGCATGGGCTGACACAGTGACACTAGATTTCCTTTGATCCGGGCTTCTTTCATCTTTTTTTTCCTCTGAGTTGGGCTGAGTGAATCTGTCCATGCATTTTTCTCCCCTAGATAACCCGGCTGATTCCTATAGGAGAAGCAGGGGCCACGTCGTTCGGGATTCTCCTGGCCATCGGATCTCCCATCGGATGGCCACGGTTCTTCGAAGCGGATTCCACCGGAAGCGCGAGGTGACGGTGCCCCCCGCGGGCGGCGCTCCGGCCCGGGCGTGGCTCGGCGGCCCCCTCCCTCTCCCTCATCCTCTACGTGGGCTCCTCAACGCCTCCTCCCCCGGGGAGCGTGTGCTTCTCTGCTCGATGAAACCCTAGCACATGCGGTTCTGCAGGCACGGCGGCCCCTCCAGGGGCGCACCTCGATGCCGCGTCAGTCTGTGTTTCCTCCTCCAGGTACGCCCACCCTTTCTCTTCCCTTCCTGCTGTGCGAAACCGAGCACCTAGACCTTCAATCTCTGATCTGATCTAATTACAACCTACGCCTTGTTTAGATGCACCCCAAAAGTTAGAATTTTTTCACTCTCTCTCCATCACATCAATCTTTGGACGCATGCATGCAACATTAAATGTAAGTAAAAAATAACTAATTACACAGTTTAGTTGGAAATCACGAGATGAATTTTTTGAGCCTAGTTGGTCCACGATTGGACAATATTTGCCAAATAAGACGAAAGTGATACTATTCATCGGGTTAGAATTTTTTGCAATCTAAACAAGCCCCTGTTGTGCCTGAGGTTAACTGGGAGTGAAGCCATCGATTGATGTTGAGTTCCCTACATTTATTGGTTTAATTGTGCAGTCCAGACATGTTAAAAGCCTTTCTGTCAGTATGCCGGTGAGCTTTCATTGCTGCTTCTGTAGATTGTTTGTGCGTGTGTATTTTTGTCGTTGGTTTACAATAGCTACTAATTAGTGTCGTTGATTTGTTTTAGTTTAATTTCATTTTGACTGAATATAATATATCACTTATATATTCAAAAAGAACCTCCAGTACTCCAAACACATGCTCCGATGGTCTACATACTTTTTTTTGGCTGAGCATTTCATTCATAGAAGATGGAAGAGAGGACAAAAAAAACCACTGCAAAAACAGGGTTGGGTCGAGAGTACAATCTTTGTTACAACAGATTCTCTCGGTTCCTTTTAGACATGTTACCTTTCGTACTGTAACTCTTTGTATTAAAATTTGATTGGAGGAGAGGGATAGTGTTTTTATGCTCCTCACATCCTTTGCTTACAACTCTAGACATGCAGAGGCAACCTATTTGTATGCACCATTCTCTTTCTTGTTTTTATATAACACAATTTTAATCACAGGATGTCATTACATTTGAATCTGACATTGCTGCTTCGTCAACCTCGAAAGGTGAAAATCTCTGTTTGGACAGCTTCTCCTTGTCTGCAAATGCTTTTCAATTTCCTCCTATTTAATCTAATACATTGCATTTACAGATCCCAATTCCAAAATATTTGTTACATTGGCTTATTAAGTTCATACTGAAAATTGACCCTTTCTTATTGCAGGACTATTTTTAGTTCATACAAACTATAGCTATGGCACCTGGTCGTTGTGGACCAGCCATTGGCTTCGAGTACAGTGGCCGCACCTGCAGCACCCAAACATCCATCGCCTGCTCCGCTCCATAAAAAAAAGGGAAAGTGCTTTCCTCCATACCATTCTCTCTTCTCCTCGCTTTTCCTCTACGGTAAGTGCTCTCCTTGCAAGCGCCGGGGCCAGGTACATGTGTGTAGCTGGCTCGCCGACCTTCATCGCTGGAGGAGCCCCGCACCAGTGCATCTGGCCCATTGCGCACAGTGGAGGTGCGCTCTCGCCCCTTGTCTCCCTTCCCTTCCTGCAGCTCCCTCTCGTCACTGTTATTTGGCCCCCCTCCTCTAAAAGGCCATTTGCTCCTGCCATTCCTCTGATTTTTAGAACGTTTGGATCATGCGCACAGCCGATATCCTCCATTGTATGATGATGATTAATTGTTTCGTTCCTTGTTTTTACCTACTGAGGCTTTGGGATTGTGCAGTGATGAAATTTTTGGGTACTGAGACTGTGCAATGATGATTTGTTATATCACCCTTCCATGATTCTTGGTACCTGCATTAGTTTTGTGATGACAGTGTCACTATAACTTAGCAATTCTCGTTTGCATGTGTTCTTCGCTTTGCATTGTTTCCTACATTCTGTGCATTTGTTACTGAGCACAAGTCCATTGTCAATGACGTCTTCACTGACATAATTTGTTGGTTGTTCTATTCCTAAGCACAAGCCATTGCCAATAAATACCGAACAATAAAAAAACACATTTCGCAGACATAGGATTCAGGTGGATCCAATTCCACTACTTTAGTTGCCATTGTTAGTTTACAGGTTTGTTGTGAGGAAGTAATAATTGAGAAAAGGATGATGTTGCCAAAGGCTGCACTTGCCGATGTACTAACCATCTACAGCAAACTCCTCATTTCCTCATCTATAGCCTTCCTCGGTTGCACTTCCTGTCATTGGAACACCGTTTTCCGTCTGATTATTCTAAATGTGTCTACCTAATGGTTCTTTTTCCCTCCTGTCTGTGCAAATCTGGAATGCTGTACAAATCCTAGGTCATTCTATTCCATCCACTCCCTGCCTTTTTTACATACTCAAGAACGTTTGGTTCCTCCATCAGGTAGCAAATAGATTGTATTCTTATTGGAGATTCCTACTATCTTTGAATAAGGATTCATGAAGATGCAGTTCCTTTTTCTTGGAAAAATAGATTTATTTACATGCAGTTCCTTTTCTTGGAAAAAAAGATTTATGCAGTGCCACGGCTTAGGTAACTGCTGCATTCTATGAACAACAATGATTTTTCATAGATTTGTGTCATGTTAAATTGTCCATGTTCTTTTACCAGATATAGCTGCTTCTTTAGGTAGAAGCAGTTTTAAGAAAGTCGCCTATTTCGGTGACAACCTTATTTTGGTCCTTTACTTTACATTCACACATTCCTGAGATTCTGTGTTGCTCATGCCGACCCTGCTTTTCGTTATTAAGAAAGCTTACATGATGTTTTCCCTCTTCTTTTATTACCTTGCAAGCACGTAGAGTTCTGTCACGTGCAAACCACCTAATTCACTACAGGACACAGCTGCTTTGCCGAAGGCAAAATTCTTTGCCGAGCGCATTTCCTCGGGCACTCGGCAAAGGAAATATTTGCCGAGTGCCAGACCCAGAAGCACTCGGCAAAGAAATGCCCTCGGCAAAGCAGCCTTTGCCGAATGCCAGGCACTCGGCAAAGGTGGACCGTCGGCAAATTTTTTCTTTGCCGAGGGCTGAGAACTCGGCAAATTTTGGCCGTCGGCAAAGGTGGCCGGCGTGACGGCCCGTTAGCCTTTGCCGAGTGCCCCACCGTTTGGCGCTCGGCAAAGATTTTTTTAAAAATCTTTGCCGAGTGCCCCATGACCTGGCACTCGGCAAATTATTTTTTTTGTTTTTTGCCTCATTTCGAATATTTCAAAATTTTTCGATTCAATTACTGTAGCAAGGCCCTAGAAAAAAATGGGCAAAAAAACAAAAAAAATTTGCCGAGTGCCCGGTCATGGGGCACTCGGCAAAGAATTTTTAAAAAAAAAATTAAAAAAATCTTTGCCGAGTGCCCCTTTCTGGAGCACTCGGCAAAGCCCCGAATAGAAATTGGGCCGCTGGCCCAAAATCCCCCACCCTCCCCCCCAAACCCTATCACGCGCTCGCGGCCCGCCCCCACCCCGCTCGGCTCCACCGCTGCCGCTCGCGCCCGCCGCCGCCCGCCACAGCTCCACCGCGCCGCCGCCGCTCCACCGCGCAACCCCGGCCCGGCCGCGCCGCACACGCCCGCCCGCGCCGCCCCAGCCCGCCCGCGCGCCGCACACGCAACCGCTCCGCCTCGCATCTAGAGCACCTTCACGGTCGGCCCCGCGCCGCATCTAGAGTCGTCTTCACCGTCGGCGAGCACCTTCACGGTGAGTACTCAAACCGTCTTCTCCGACACCGTCTTCACCGTCGGCGAGCCGGATCCGCTCGTGCACGCTTCCCCTGAGCAGCACCTTCACGGTGAGTACTCAAACCCACGCTACTAGCCCTTTTCTTTTTGCAGTTCATTTTGCAGTAGCTTTTGCCCTTTTCTTTTTGCAGTTCATTTGTTATGAAACTTTACCTTCTATTAATAAGGAAATTTAGGGATGTACTGATAATGGTGGTGATCATCTCGTTTGTGCGGGGTCAATCAGTAAATTAGGCAAATGGTGCCTGTGTCCCTCTTTAGAGAATTGACACTGCAGCTGCTTAGATGTGTTAGTAGAATTTTTTTAACAGTGTTAATCAGATGTAAATGTAAATCACATGGCATGACACTGCTTAATACATAGAATTGCCTTGTTGTAAACACTGAACATGGCATAAAAGATGTTAGAACCAAAATCTGGTCTTCACCTGAGAAACGTAACCTAATCCTAATTATTTGGTTGAGAAGCTGCAGCTTACATGCATGGTAACTGTGCCACTGATTGGTAGTCGTAGCTATTCCCTCCACTTCATTTTATAAAGCCTTGTGTGCATTAAACTCAGGCTTGTACGCATTAAGCCAAACTTTGTAATCTTCAACCAACAATTAGCCTCAAAAGATAAACATTTTGTTAGTATGAAAATTATATCATTGGATTCACATCCGAAAGTATTTTCTTATGGTTATAATTTTGTGCTTGTGCTTGTGCTTGTGGACTCAGCCACTGTCATTGGGTAAGGGTAGATATGCGCCTTGACATGGTCGGCAACTTGGCATGCATACCATCACGGGGCAATCATGCATTGTCTTTCCCTGCACCGCACTGCATGCATGCGCACAGAAGCAGTAGGCACAAGAAGAACTTGCTTGGCCCAGTTTAAAATAAAGCTCTGTTTGCCAAAGGAGCCGATAAAGCTAAAAATATACTGTATGTATGAGACTAGCTTTTGATTAAAATGTATTTTTTCTATTTAAACAAAAAATGATATGTTTGCAGCTTGTTTGCGCAATTCTTTCAACATGAAAATAAAGCTCTGTTTTGCAAAAGGAGCTTCCAGATCTTCCATCTCCTCAGTTCTTTCAATCAGTTGTTCTGTCAGCTCCTCAGAATGTTTCTTCACATCAACACCCTCTCCTTCGATGTGTTTCACCACCACCAATTTGCCTTTAAGTTGTTCAATATCTATCTCCAGCTTTTGCTTTTCATCCACCTGCCTATCTAGCTGCAGGATTTTGTTCAGAATGACCTCCTCTTCCTGTTTGAGTTTTGGAACCCAAATTAAGTTCGGGTGCATGTAAACTAAAAGAAAACTCAATGGTATCAACATGAAAAAGGATGTGCGTACATTATGTTTCTCAAGTAGCTGTACCACCCGTTCATCAGCTTTCTGTTGCTCAATTCTAGCCATGTTGAGGGAATCATTTTGGTCAGCATTCTGCAGGGAAATAAGTATGAAAGACATGTATCAGAGAATAATTCATTATTGGCGAGACTTTGAATACAATTTAGAAACTATCTGATATGTGACACAATGATAGAGAAGATACAGACATCGTGTATATATGGGCAGTTAATTTGAGACCTGAAAATTGGGCTAGGCTGATCTCGGCCTTCGTGCCGCTGTGCTTATCGGCCTTCGTGCCGTTGTGATTGTCGGCCATCGTGCCGTTGTTTGTTGCAGGTTTTGGAAACCTCCCCGTGCAGGGGAGGTGCTGCTGAAATTTTGCGCTTATAGTCTCGTGTTTCTTCTTTTGCAGAGCAGGACCTGTCGGGGGTGACCCAGAGGTCCTCGATTGTCTTCGTCGACGTCGCGGGTCTGCCTGCACTGCGTCGCCTCACCACTGCGTCGACTCGTCACTGCCCCGCTAGCCTGACTTCACCGACACCCCAGGTATAAAATCACCTCTTTTTCCGTATGTTTGTCGTAGATCGGTGTAGCCCAGTTAGGCGTCTCCCGTCCGAAAGAGATACGGTTGGAGGTATGCAGATCTTTGCATATCTGCGAACGAATCTGTTTCGGATTGTCCACGTTTTTTGGACAGCCCACGGATGCGTAGATGGGTTAGTTTCCATGGTCCGCTCCGATTTGAGACGGTGTTTCGGCATCACCCCCTGTTGTTCTCCGGATACACACTCTCCCTTGCAGGACGTGTATCAGGAGAACAACGGGGAGGTGCTGCCGAAATTCTGTCTCGGCTAGGAGCGGAGCCTGGAAACTAACCTTTGAATTACTGAAACATTCGATTGAAATGTTATAGGTCGAGAACGATAGGATGGCTCAGGAGCTGCGGGAGTTGGTGGCGAGGACCGAGCAGGCCGAGCGGGAAAGACAGGCCGAGCGGGCCGAGCGGGAAAGGCAGGCCAAGCAGCTGGCGGACATTACGATGTTCCTGCAGAACTTTGGGCAAGTGAACGGTGTACCTGTGCCGCAGTTCGCTCCACCGCCGCCAGTTGTAGCTAGTCCTGTGAGTATGAAACCAAATTGCTTCGACTAGTGCTTTCATTAGATGACCACTCTAACACATGCAATCTCTTGTCCTTTATGCAGCCTCCGTCGGCGGGTTCAAATAACCCATCTCAGGCGCAAGCAGGCGACGGTGCTTTTCCTTCACCACGCACTCAGTTTCCTCCGCACGTTTAGTTTGTATCTCTTTTTCACCGCTTGATGGACATGTGATGCACTATGATCGACTATCGATTTGTTTCGATGGATATTGGACCTATTATGTTTATGATGTCGTGTATGTGAGATATTGTGTGATCGACATGTGATATATATGTGGTATTGCCTTTGTCATGAGATGGATGTGATATATATGTGCTATATTGTGTTTGTGATGTCACATATGTGATATATATCTCTTATACGATGTGTTTGTGAATATAGAATCAAAAAAAATTAGCCTCTTTGCCGAGTGCCAGTCCAGGACACTCGGCAAATATTTTTTTAAAAAAATCTTTGCCGAGCGCCTACCCTACAGTGCACTCGGCAAAGAAATTACAAAAAAAAATTAAAAATCTTTGCCGAGTGCCTCCTCGATAGGGCACTCGGCAAAGAAATTATGAAAAAAAAATTAAAAAATATTTGCCGAGTGCCTCTCCGATAGGGCACTCGGTAAAGAAATTACGAAAAAAAATTAAAAAAATCTTTGCCGAGTGCCTCTCCGACAGGGCACTCGGCAAATAAATCACGAAAAAAAATTAAAACATCTTTGCCGAGCGCCTCCCCAACAGGGCGCTCGGCAAAGAAATTACGAAAAAAAATTAAAAAATCTTTGCCGAGTGTCTCCCTGGCAGAGCACTCGGCAAAGAAATTATAAAAAAAAATTAAAAAATCTTTGTCGAGTGCCTCTAACATGACACTCGGCAAAGCATGCGCTGACAGAACCGGCGCCGTCACAGTCACTTTTCTTTGCCGAGAGCCGTGTTTGCACTCGGCAAAGTCTTTGCCGAGTGCCCGATAAAAGGCACTCGGCAAAGAATTCTTTGCCGACGCATTTTTTACCGGAGGCTCTTTGCCGAGTGCTACACTCGGCAAAGGTTTTGCCGAGGGCATAATAGCCTTTGCCGAGTGTATTAGGCACTCGCAAAGCGCCTGAATCCAGTAGTGATTCAAGTGTAGACCATTCAACAAAGTTTATATCAATCCCTTTTCCTAGATACAAATAGTAAAAGTAATCTTGTGCAGACTATATCAGCCATCATTTCGAATGAACTATAAATGATTATTTTCATTACAGTTGAATAATACAATTGCTTCCTTGATATCAGCTAATACTGGTTTCTATCATTTTCTAGAAAAAAAAAAGATGCTTAGTGCACTCATTCCAGCCTGCCATGGATCCTTAATTTGTGGTTCATATTCTTCTGTTGTCATTTGCCCACGGGATATTCTTCATTTTGCCAACTAACGCTGGTTAGTTCCTCTTGATTGTGCAGGTCGCCCTGTAGGCGAAGGGCTCATTATATTGCCGGCCACTGCATCCAATTGTGGAATTATTTTTCCAAAGTTCATGCTGCTATAGTACAACCATCTGCAAGGCTCATTCACCTTCTGGATTATTTAGTGTATGTGTTGGAACTTTTTTTGGCAGCCTGGAAATCACTAAGCTCATAGAACTGGTCACACTAGTGCAGGTCTGGGTTCTAGTCCCGGTTGGGAAAGCCCCTCTAGTCCCGGTTTCTCAACCGGGACTACCAATCCGGACGAAAGCCCCCCTAGTCCCGGGCAGACCAACTGGGATTGATTGGGGGATTTTAGTCCCGGTTCCTTATACCAACCGGGACTAAAGGGGTCACAGGCCGAGCCCTCGGGCGGCCACCTCCGGTCCTGGTTGTATAACCAACCGGGACTAAATATCCCCTTTTTTGTTTTATTTTTCTTTTTCTTTTCTTTTGTAGTTTCTTTCCATTCAATTTGTTTTCGTTTCAAATAGTTTTCGTACACGTATTATATATGCTAATTAAGAACAAGTCATTACAAACCATAGTAAGAGCCTAATTAAGAACAAGTCATTACAAACCATAGTAAGAGTCTAATTAAGAACAAGTCATTACAAACTAGCTAGAGATGTCCAACACCCCAAAGTTCAACTACACACCAAGTTCATGCAAGCACAATGCAAGTAGATCACCCACCAAAGTTCATGTAGTCGGTGAAGTGTAGATCGCTGATGTGGTATTTACAAACGTCATTGACGAAGTCCAAAGCATGCAATAATGCACTCTCCCTTGCTTCAAAAGTATGAGCACAAGGTCTACTGACAACGGTGAACAGCAGCGGGTCAGATTGTCCCCTTTTAGTCGCAAGCAACTTCGTCAGAAATCCTTCCGTAGTGAGTGTGGCCAATCATCGGCATATTTCCATTCACAACCCAATGCATGCATTGTTTGGTTAAGAATGGCTTCAAGGCTACGACCTGCATAGGTTAAGTCATAGTCCTCAACCTGTAGTTAAGTGTTGGCAGAAAAAATGGATATAAGAACCAAGCTTTTCAATAACAACAAATCTTGATAGAAGTTAGGAGTTCGACTTCGACTTACCACATCATTCCAGTTGTTTTGAGCCATCCTTGCACAAAAGCCCGCCATATCATGATAAGAGCCCACATCAATAAATTGTATCTTCATAGAGGAATAAGTAGGCAGGTTGTACCCAATAGTCGCAAGTTTATTCACACATGCTAGGACACCATATTTTTGTGCAATAACCTGATCAGGTGCCTTTCTTCCCACCTCTGAGATTTGTACAACACCATCTCTACCCCTCCTAGCTGCGATGGAAAAGCCAACTCAGACATTGCATCAATCGACCATTGTCTACCTCAAAGCATTCAACATCCACTTCCCTAACCCCGAAATATGAGAGTGTCTCTTTAAGCCAAATGACTTGGTCAATTCTCTACAGTACATTTAAGAAACACATATATATGTGGCAGAATCGTCTAATCTAATGTCCTCCCAAGGGTATTTGTCTTCTACGAGACACTAAGTACCCAAGAGAGAGCACTAAACTATACGATTCTGTCGAGCACATCACAAGGGAGAACTCGAAAATCCACATTTTTACAGCAGGGTCATAAATGAGAGAGTAAAGATTACAACATCCTTGCCATTTCTTACATCACTTTTAGTACAACATCAAAGTAATTTATTATTTGATTATAACTGCAGAATATAATAAGTTATTAGAGTTTTAGCAGAATGGAAATCATTTAATACCAAATTAAACATTATCATGAAGAATATTTATATGCATGAAATGATAACAGGTTATGAGTCTTTCTTTTGAAAAACATCATTGGTGGAAGTTTTAAATAAACTCTATGTCTGCACATAAAGGAAATCCTCACTGAGCCCACTAGGAGGTTTCCACACACAAGTGTTAGCTTTAAAAATGCTTGTCACCTGCAACAGGGGGAATAAAGCCCTGAGTACCCAATTGTACTCAGCAAGACTTACCAGATAGGAGAAAATAAAAGACTCTAAGGTTATGCAAGGCTATTTGGCTTGTAGGTTCATTGCAACTACAGGAAACGTTACTAAATGTGCATCCTTATGATCAACTTTTATTAGCATTCATAATTAGTTTCTTAACTAACTATTCTAGGTAAGCACCTATGCTACTTTCAAACAGGTGGTAAGCAATCAGAACCATTTTACCATTCTTCCATGTTCCAGTTATTACTACGGTGCTAGACAGTAGCCAAGACGTACCGTCACGTAGAAACGGTGATACGCGAATCAATGTGCCCAGCTGGGTACCCTGAAAAACACATGCCTCATCTGTACCCCGGGCACAGACAAGACCAACCCGTTCACTCCTGTCACGGGATCCAGGTCCCCGTCCAAACTGAGACTCCAAGCCCCCCAACACTGTAGACCCGGCCTCAGTGTGATACTTAGACCTCCAACCCAATAATCCTCCTATAACAGTCGGTCCAGAAAGAGACAGAACCCATGACAAGAGAGTAACAAGCCTTCCCGCTCACATAAGCAAGTATGTGCTCAGGATAATAAGTCTGTGACCTGACTAGTGTCCAATGCAACAAACGGTCCACAATGGACACAGGCGGGACAAATGCAACCAGAGCCCCGCTCTATTGCCCAACCAAGTCCAAGTCCATCCAAGCTCAGTCCTGCCTGGTCTCCAATTATTATACATATTTATTTCATATGATAGTAACATGATAATAGTAACAATAATATATTTCCTATCTCTCGCAAGTGACAGGTAATTACCCGACTTCTACCAGGACCATATGCAAGTGGGTTTCAT
Organism: Saccharum hybrid cultivar R570; assembly: GCA_038087645.1. Lineage (NCBI taxonomy): Eukaryota > Viridiplantae > Streptophyta > Magnoliopsida > Poales > Poaceae > Saccharum > Saccharum hybrid cultivar. Next base: position 1,298,592 of record JAQSUU010000262.1, on the reverse strand, counting down.
TCAACTCCTTTAAACTTAATGCACAAGCATAAAATAAAGTGCGAAATAATGTTATGCACCGGGGCTTGCCTGGGTAACATGCAACCAAAAGTTAGTACTCCATCATGGCGTGATCATCGAAGCACCATCTTTTCTGCTGCTCCAGATGACTCCATAGTCCATCATCATTTCTATTATGATGTTTGTGGATGCAATGTAGAAATGTAAATAATCAATGGCAAGTGCAACGCTTAAATTACGATTTCACTGCTCACGCAATCAGCTATTTCCAACGTGCTAGACTATGATCCCTGTTGTCGAATACGGCGTTATTTCCCAACAAGTATTTTAGTGATACAAATCAAGGTGTTGCTTTATTCATTTTATCGATTGAACACATATATTCAACTTAGGGTTCATTAGCTACCCAAACCAATTAATTAATATGGAGCTACAGAAATTACAGAGAGCAACTAATAATATTAGAAATTTACCGTAAAATTTTTAGAGCTAACACTATCACCATTTTGCTATAAAAATTCCTACAAGTTCTCTTTTAACAATTTTAAACGTCTGAAAATAGTTAGAGCAAGCCTAAAAATATTATGAAACTACGTGAACCAATTATACCTTTAGATAGATCATGATTTTAGGAACCTAACAAAATTAGTTTTAAAATTTTTGGATTCCTAAATAATTTTATATCTAAACAACAAAATCAGCTCAGAATTTATTTTAGAAAACCTTTACTAATTTGCTGGAAAAAGAAAAGAGCACCGCGGCCCACTCAGCCCAGCATGAGCACGGCCTCCGCGCGCGCGCACGAAGAGCGGCCCACCCGGGCAAGGCCCACCCGCGAAGACGGCCCGCGCGTGTCGGCACTTATGAGAATAAGCCCCCAAACCTTGCCTAAATTACAAATAAAGTCAATCCCTATTCCTCCCTCTTTTGTTCCTATTCACTTATCCCCTTGACTTTTCCAATTCCTGCACGTATGCCCCAAGGCAGGACACACGGCGGCGCGGCGGGCACGGGCACTGGCCGGCCACGCCGGCCAACTAGGGCTCGCAACGGCCCCGCTAGCGGGCCGACCTTCACCTACGGGCCTATCGCCTACACTAGGCGGCGGTACGGGAGTGGCGGAGCTCGTGGAAGCGGTGGCCACGGTGAGCGGCCACTTGCGTCGGTGATGCGACCGTTTCGGGGAACCTACGCGCTCATGGAGAGGTAGACCTGGCAGAGATGCTTCAGGAGCTCATCGAGGTGTATGCCCTGGTGACCGTTGAAGCAGGGAAGTTCTGAGGTGCTCTGGTCATGTGCAAGCCATCGGGGTAGTGGCTCTCTGAATGCGGCACCGGCGCGTCACACCGTCGTTGACGAACGCCCTAGCCAAACAACGCGAGCATCGAATAAGGGCCGTCAAGACGAGCTCAGGGGTGCAACCAATTGGATGCTCGGGCCTTACCCACGCCTACACCGAAATGGTGGCGCCCATGGCCGGCGGCGGTGAAAATGCCAAATTGCCAGCGCATAGTACCCCGACGGAGCAGAGAAGAACAAGGTGCTTCGCTAAACTTCTGAGCTATCCATAGGAGCGAGGAATCTTGCTGGGAAGCTCGAGCTTGGCAATTAGTAGGGGAGGAGTGGTGGCTCAGCGAACGGCACGGTCGGGAAAGGGGTACACTAGCGAGCTGGTGCGAGTTAAAACAGGGCGGTTATGACCGACGAGCCAATGCTAGCATAGCTAAATAGGTGACGAGATAGGGAAGGACATGGTGCGACATGCTGAAATGGCGTGGCCCGACCCCAGCAGAGCGCACCGACATCGGCTAGCGAAGACCAGTGAGGCTGGGGAACATCTCATTCCACTGTGATCGGGTCAATGACCCAGCATGGCGACAGTGGCAAACGTCCCCGAGCTCGACGCGGTCGGTGGGTCGAACGATGGAACGAGCGCCACGATGGCCCCGCTGATGTGGCTGCCACCTCGGCTCAGCCCTACGCGCGAACAGAGGCCAGCCTCCCAAGTGCGGCACACACACGACAGCTTGAGCCAGGCCAAGACGCGGACAAGACGCCGGCTGGCATGCGAGTTGGCCAGCGCAGCCGCCCCTGCCGCGGCCTGAGCACGACGCCTGCAACGCTTGCGCGCATGGTGATCGCGCCCCCGGGGCTAACTGCCGCATCGGTGACATCATGGTTTTTAAAGCGACAAAAACACCACTAGCGACAAAAAAAACCACTAGTGACATCATGGCTAACTGCTGCATCGGTGCACCCTGTTCGTTTCGCTGGATCAGCAGAATCAGCAGTCATCCAGCAGTGTTTTTCTCTCACAACAAACCAGCAAACAGTACTTTCAGCCACAATAATCCAGCGAAACGAACAGGGTGCACATTAGAGATCTGACTAACCCTTCTAACCTAAAGCCAGCAATACCAACTTTTTATCGAAGCAACCGCTACAACCAAGAAGCAATTAAAGGAGGAGATAGCAGAGTGCCAACATGGGCTTGCCACGCTTGAGCGGCAATTCGCGGATAGAGTGCCATTAGCATGGTTACAGCGCGCGCTACCGATGCCCAGTCAATTAATAAGAGGACAGCGTGACCCCAACTAAACCACAACCTATATTATGCCCAAGTGCTTACCTAGAAGCAATCGATAGTGTAAAAACATAAGGCCATCGTTTAAATGTTTTTGCCAGAATTTAAATGTCAAAATAGCATTGTCTACAATTATTTCAGACTAAAGAGTTTCAAGGTTTCAGTCTAGACCAACCTTCTTTAGCACTTTTGATTTAATTTTTAAATAGTCCACACCTCAACGATTTCACCCAAGAAGCATCCCATGCACTAGTCCACACTTTATACTAAGCCATGGGGTCAAATTAGTAGAGCACTATTTAATTATTTTGCTCACTATAATTCACTAGAATTGACACTTTTTAATTATAGGCCATTTTACACCTTTATTTCAAGAGATTGTTTTCCGTGCCAACGATTAAAACTATTTAATCTACTACTCCTAGTAGGACCTCACTAGCATGTTCTCACATACAACGAATTAACTCACAATATTCATTTAGTTTTTCTCAACCACAGAAGTGAGTCATTTAAGATTTGTGTATCATTTCATGCGAGTTTGAAATCTTAAGCATGAATCAGAAAAAGGGGAAACACGATTTCACTTCTTAGAGCAGAGATTACATAGGTGATTACACGACTTCGAATACTAACCATTCGGGGACCTAAAGACAACACGTCTAAGAACAAACAGACACATTCACATCCTCTCTAGAAATCGATGAAGACTGGGATAGTGGAAAAGTAATAGGAAAATGTTTGTCTAGAACATGGCGTATGCCCAATAAAGCCAAAAACAGGAGACCGATAGATAGATAATCGTGAACCCTAAAACCTAAACTAACCCGAGTTGAACGTGAACTTCTTCAACGGAAACCAGATCCCTTCCTCTTCTCGAGCTACACCATCACTCCTGACTGTCGACCATAGATCTGCGAGCAATGGTCGGATCTCGTAGCTCTGCCCCCAACTACTCCTTCCCGACTGCTTCCTGAGCTTCTCCCACCTGAGCACTAACCGAGGGGATCGATTCTATGAGCTCTACTTTAGATCTGGGGTGGAATGGACGAGAGGCAAACAAGGTGGCTATTGACATTAATTAACGCAATCACTAAATAGCAATGGCGCTAAAAATGCATGGTAATAAATTAACATGTCTTTAAATACTAGTCACCTTTTATATTTACATATACTTCTTAGCATGGAACTAGCTTGCCATCCCTAATGAATAAAGCTTAGAAGTATATAAGTGGCACTATGATTTTATATGACTAGGTAGAAATATAAATGATATAAAGATATGATCAATTAAGAATAAGAACAATTAAGAACATCTGCAAGCGGACAGATAATTATACTATTGTAGCATTTTACCTAAAGTATTACCAGGTTGTCATTTATAATTTTACCACCGAGAAGGTCTAGCTAAACTTCTATCTAGAGTATTGATAAACTTTATATTCATGATAAAGAGAGTAAACCAATCTTATGCACTCTTACTCAATAACAGGGATAAATCACATCATAAATAAGTAAGTAGATACACTCCGAGCTCCCTAACTATTACTAATAACGTAATCCAATTAGAATATTAGAGGAATAATTCCTAAGTATTCAAGTTACATGTCAAGCTACTACAAATAATAATCATCGTCACGTAATACTACCATATGTCCCAACCACAATGGAACCATAAACAGGAGAAGTTGAGTTTAGAAACCTCTGATATACGAATATATCCTTAAACAGATAATGCTGCTCTACCAATAATCCACTACACAGGGGGAGGACTATAGAGGACTCAATGGTCCTATAAAAGTCACATCCACGATCTACCACACGACCCTGAACAACTGGAGGCATCCGCAGATATGCAAAGCATCTAAGCACCACGCTTACATAATGCATACCACTCATCTTATGGCCAAATAGACGGGCAATATACAAACATGTGATCGAACTAAATAGCAACCTAACTATACTAGAATTGAAGTAGACAATGAACGATGCATTCAAGAATGTAATAAAGATGAAGAATAATGTTGACATTGCAATAATTGTGCAAAGACAAAATTACAATAAGAGCGGAGAACTAGAACATTACCAAAACTCCACGCTCGCCAACGATCGGGAATCCAAGCTAGGTTGACTTAGCTTGACTTCCTCTAGACCTGATCTAACTATGCTAAAGCTATGAACTAGAGGAACTCTGATGATCTAGGGTTTCTGGCTCCGGATGAACTGATCTTCAAATGACTTTATGCCTTCAGGGGGGTCTGCCCCTGTATTTATACCCCGGTGGGACGCACGTGAGCCATTGGATCAAACTAACTTCACGTAGAGCTAGGATTGATCCTCATGGTCAGTAGAAGAATACTCCAGAAGCTCGTGGAAGGGGGGGAGAAGGGGTTGGCCGCCCGGCCACCCCCCTGGCTGGCCGGCCCCACCTGGCAGGCACTCGGCCTCCGCTTCGTTCTGGTGTCTTCTAGGGTCTTCTATAATATACAAGTATTTATCTCGCAGTGAAATTCCAAAAATTATTTTAATAATTAGGTATCTCTCTCCACTTTTCTGCATAACTCCCTGCAAACATTAAAATTCAACAAAGCTCGTGGAATTCGTCACATAACACTCTAGCCTTCTATGTTTTCATGTATTTTGACCATTCTCTCATGTTTATTTCACTATATATTGTTGACGTTAACGACTGTCAACAAGAATCCCCCAAGTTTACCCTTTGCTAGTCTCTTAGCAAAGCCTAATTAGATAAACTTGGATCAGGAGGTGCTTCAATGCTTTCATACCTTAAAAGTACACATGCTTTCAAACAAATATTCTCCTCCGGATTAAACAAAACTGCTCTAACTTTCAAACTCACCCATATTACCTTGAACTATGGAGCTTCTTAGCCTTCACTTGGGTCTTGAGCAATTGAAAGATAGAACAAATAAGTCAAGCACTATGTCTCAAGCTCTTCGCTCAACCAATATTCTGGAGTTTTTGTAAGTTTTTAAAATAAAACTCAGAGCTTTCATTGTATGACACTCGGAAAGGTCTTGATGGCTAGAGGGGGTGTATAGCCTAATAAAACTTTCTATAAAGATCACTTAAATAATTTAATTAGTAACATAAATGGCGAGATGCGAGTTTTACCTAGTCTAGTGGGGTGATGCAAGCCACCTATCCAATTAACAATTTTAGTTTGGTTCACACAACCACAACAAGACAAACCGCAAGCTAGCAAAGCTACAAAGCTATTGCAACCAGAACTACACAAGCTAGCAACAAAAAGGAACAACAACAAGCTAAACAAGAAGATAACAAAGTAAGTGCAAGAGGGGATTTAGAATGTTATATCGAGGGGCGATGATTGAGCCAACCAAAGATAATACAAAGATAGCCAATGAAGTAACCAATCACCGGGATGAAATCCAATTGATCAAACACAATTGAGACATAAGATTGGCACATTGGGGCCCCGCCACAGACGGCGTCCACAGGACACGCAGTGACAGTGACCCGGCATGTGAAGCGTGGTCAAACCAGTCACAGGGACGACGTCAAGTCAGCGCTTCAATCACTCCAAACTACTAGAGGGCTGACTTTTCCTTGTCGCTCTTCTCTTTCTTCTTTTTTCTTTTGAATCCAATATGCCGAGGATGAGGGCGAGGCCGCACGCGTCGGAGCCGAGGACAATGTCAAGGCCGCGCGCGCCGAAACAGAGGATGAGCGCGCCGGAGCAAAGGATGAGCGCGCCGCGCGCATCGGGGAGAGAGGTTGAGTGCACAGTAGTCGAGGGCGAGGGCGAGGTCGGACGGGCGAGCGGAGTGGTGTTGAGCGGCACGACTCTCTAGTGGCGGTGATTGAAAGGAGGAAAAGAAGAGCGAAGCGACGTGCCGGCCTTTGAAAGGAGGAAGAGGAGAGCGAAGCGACGCGCCGAATATATATAGTTAGGAAAAGGCCTTTTAGTCCCAGTTGGAGGCCTAACCCGGGACTAAAAGTTTAGGCTTTAGTCCCGGGTTGTGCCTCCAACCAGGACTAAGGGAGGCTTTAGTGTCGGTTGGTGTCCCAACCTGGGACTAAAGCCTAATTTTGGCGTGTGGCGAAACTGCTGCCTACACGGTAATTTCATTTTCTACCGAGACAACAGTTTTTAACATATCCTTTAATATATATAGGCTGAGAATTACAAATTGTGTAGTAAAAAAATATAGCTCCAAAAATTGCAATACAAACTTGCTTTGATATACAATTTATAATGTTTTTGTTTCATGCTTCAAATGTTTGATAAGTTGTAAACTACAAAGTTGTGCAACTTTTTGATATAATAATAAAGATACGATAACAATAATAAAGATCTTTAAGAACCTTGCATAAGGGCTAGACGAACTACGCCAAGCCTGGAGACGAAGGGGGAGGTTGCATGAATAAACCAAACTGACACAATAATCCTACAAACCGGATGCGGTCCTAATCTGTCTCCACTCCCAATAGCGTACGTCTCGGATGGTATAACTACGGTCATTGTCTATGTAATGCAAGGCCCGCACTATAGCACTCTCTAATGCCTCACAACGCTGAGAACATGGCATCCCATAGATGTAGTCTACTGACGGACCATCGATGACCTGGTTCTGCCTAAATCTCACTCAAAACTGGTAGCCTGCTGTCGTCCTCTGGCCCATCACATCCTCGAAGTCCTAGATGTACCCCAGTCGTTTAAGAGCTCGCATGAGAATAGGCTTCAAGGCACATGAAGCATAGGTGTGATTATAGAGCAAAATTTGCAAGCAGACAAAAAAAATATATCAGGAAGTGCTCATATAATAATATGAATAAATAAACATTACTCTCGTATAATACACGACGTACCACATCCATTAAGTTGAATGCCGCATGTCTCTCGCTTACTCGAGGCACGTCCAGACTGCCCTGCTGTAAAGCTTGTATCTTCAACGCCGACCAATCAGGTATATGGTAGCTAATTCACTCAATTGCTTGCAAAGAAAACAACATGACATCGATCTATGCGCCTACCGTGGTCTGCGTGGGTCGTCCAACCTGCATGATTTCCTGGCGCACCTCATTATTCTACCTAATAGGAATGTTGAAGGCAAGACTACACTTCCATATCTCGTCATCATTCACGACCTCACTTGTGTTCTCGAAGATGTCCTCTACCCCGAGCAGCCATAGTGTTTCTTCCAGCCACCTGACTGGTTTTATAGTCTGTGACATATGGAACAATCATATTATGAATGAATGCATATATGCAAAAAATATATTAGCACGCAAAACTCAAAATATTCGATACTATTGATGGGTTTGGGTAACGCGGGACGGCCCTATTTGGCAATGGCGTGAATGGAAGATCGCCAAGGTGGAAACCTGGTTCCTGTGGCCGTGGAAGTTCGCCGCCATTCATCGTAACTAAAAAAACTAAAAAAACATCCCAATAAATATAGAACCCCACATAAATATACCATGCAATAATATATATTAGAGAAACATATAAACAATAAATCATCAAGATATATATATATATATATATATATATATATATATATATATATATATATATATATATATATATACCAAGTAAACTTAAACATTTTGCATATTTTTTGAACGATTATTAACTCTCATGAAGAAATAATGTTGCTAACAAAGATCTAGAAAACAATAAATGTTTAAGGTTACGTAGAAATGATGTATAAATAAAAATAAAATCGACTATTATTATTCCTAATCTTAAAAAACCACATATTTGAATATTTCTGTGCTTGTTACTAAAGCATGAAACGATCTACATTATTAGCAATGAAAGAAGATGAAGTTGCTAACGTTTAGGAGATTGAAGATGAAGCCGGCAGCCGAGAGCAAGAACTTTGCTCCCCCAAGCAAGAACACGATGAACACGGATGAACAAGCAACAGATAGGCCGGCGACCGAGACCAAAGATTTGACCGCCTGTGCCTCGACCTGGGGGACATGCAAGCGGGTATATATATATGTGGGACCTTTAGTCACGGTTGGTGGAGCCTACCGGGACTAAAGGATCAACCTCTAGTCCTGGTTAGAGCCACAACCCGGGACAAAAGGCCGGCTAGACCTTTGGTCTCAGTTGGTGATTCCAACCAAGATTGAAAGGCAACCTTTAGTCCTGGTTTGAACCACAGATCGGGATTAAAGCCCCTGCTGTAAAAACCTGTTGCACTATCCGTTGGGTAGGAGATTCTAGTCCCGGTTGGTGGTTCCAACCAGGACTAAATCTCCTATTACTCCCGGACTAAATTTCGACCGGGACTGAAGTCAAAAATCGAAAGTCTGTTCTCTACTAGTGTCAGGTATGCTATTATGATCTATTCTTTTCTTTCAGTTTAGTCCAGGTAGGTATTTGGTTAGCAACTGTTTATACGAGAGCGTATGCTATGAAAACTAGCTTCTTGTGGAAACTATGAAAACTTCAATCAAGTCCACAGGATTCTAATCCGATGGCCTCAGCTGAAGGTGAGTTGTGCTTCATCTGAGATCATCGGATTAGAATCTTGGTGGGAGGGTTTAAGTGAATAAATGACCCACCTTCATCTGAGATCATCGGATTAGAATCATGTGGACTTAGATTAAAGTTTCCATAGTTTCCACAAGAAGCTAGTTTCCATAGCATACGCTCCCCTGTTTATACTGAGAATCTTTTACATGTTCTGTGACCTCCCGATGCGTCAGTCATGCATTTTTTCCTCCGAAATTTTACATGTTCCTCAATATTAGGTTTTCACATTTCATACTAATAATGTTTTAAACAAGTTAAGAAATTTTGGATCGGTCAATGCTTACTGCAGCAGATGACATAGTTTTCTTTCTTTCAAAAATGTGCCTGCGTTTTCTCCTTTAGACATGTACATATTTTTTTCTGTGAATTTGTTCCAGTATGAGAGGTAGCTAAATAATTATTTCTCAAACTGCTCAATCCGATAGGCATATCCCACTTCATAGCCATGCCTACTTACCATATGTGCAAGTGTACTGCATTTCATTTTTTGGTTAATAACTTCTTCCTCATGCTCTTAATTTACAAAATGTTTAGGACTTTTCCTATCCACCAGAGAAAAAAGATGTTTTAAAAGTTGAAATTTTCACGTTCCCATATGATAAGTATAGTCTTTTGTTGAATCCTGATATAAGTACAGTACGTTACATCGTCTCTAATTAAACAAGATCATTCACCAACTATGTCACCAAAAAAATATGAGTCCCTCACCACTGCATTCCTAATTTTACAGCTCCCAGACCAAGATATTATGGAAACTCAGATACCACATTTTCCACACAAAAACATGACATTCCTCATTTCTATCTCCGTAAATCTGAGACCATATCCTACATAAACAGATTGCGATTGGAAACCATACTCTCCCTAATTGGGTACTACAACACAGGTTCAGACACTACGACTTCTAAACAGGTTTGTCGAACCAGTGTGCCGATAACTTCTTCGCCACATCACCTGATCATGGACCGCAGGCCTCACAGGCCAATCTAATGGCATAAAGCACCAGACCCTCCCACGCACCACATCATGTGAACATCAGTTGTACTATACATCTACCTATGTACGTTATATAGGTCCTGTACATTTGTGTCGGTCATGTTATCTGAACTATGTACATCAGCAATGTGTATAATCCTACCTGTACAATACATCCTCTAAGCATGTAATTACCCGTGTATAAACCATGTCTAACACTGTTTATGTAACTGCATGTGCGCGCGATAGCGCGCGCCATATACACTAGTGTAATGTAGGCCTGGCTGACTCTATGCTGCTACAGTGCTACCTACATCAGGGTCCTTGCCCATCACTCTCTCTCTCTCCCTCCTCTTATTTTATTTATTTCTTTCATTTTATATTTTATTCATTCCTGTTTTTATCCATTTGTATATTTATCATTTATATTTCAAACTTGCTCAGAACATTTTGCTTTTTCATGAATCTTGAACATTTTTCTTGTGAAGCGACAAATATTTGTCATGACATTGCAAAAAAATTCTCTTGAACAAGAAATACTTTTTCTCCAAAAATGGAGCATTCTTATCCAAAATTCGCTTGAACAAGAAAGCATATGCTGTCCCTAAGGGCTAAAGGTGGCTCAAAGGGGAGGGCTAATCTTTAGCCCCTTGCATTCGAACAGGGCCTAAGTATTGTCTAGCGATGAGAAATCTATAGTTCTTTTTTTTGGCAAGGAAATCTATAGTTTTACCGTTTCTATAACTAGTGGCATTATCACTTTTTAGGCTAAAATAACCTTTTTCCTTCGTGTTGAGCCTGCCCTCGCAAAGGGGGCGAGGACACGACGTCGTATGATAGTACATACGTCACATCATTGAAACCAAGTGACGTGTTGAGAGTAGTACAGCCGGGCGGCCGGGGCCTTGTTTAGTTCCCCAATTCTCCCTAAATTTTATAATGCAAAAAGAAGATTCTTCGTCACATCAAAATGTCGGCAAATGCATGGAGTACTAAATATTGATGAAATTAAAAACTAATTGCACAGTTTTGTTGTACTTTGCGAGACGAACATTTTAAGCCTAGTTAGTCAAAATTTAGATAATTTTTACCAAATATAAACGAAATGCTACAGGAATTCTGATACAGTGTTTTCTCCCCAATTCACCCATCTAAAGGCCCGGATGTGGCTCAATGGGGGAACAGTACACACTTATTGGAGCACGTTCGTTTGGTACTTACCCGTAGGTTCAAAGTCTCTACACGTAGGCCTAGTTTGGATCCAGAAAATTTTGCAAAAGAACAGTAGATTCTCCGTCACATCGAATCTTTGGACGCATGTATGAAACATTAAATATAGATAAAAAATAAAACTAATTACACAGTTTAGACGAAATGGACGAGACCAATCTTTTAAGCCTAGTTAGACCATGATTAGACACTAATTATCAAATAACAATGAAAATGCTACACTTGCATTTTGCCAAAAAATTTGGCAACTGAACAAGACCGTACTCAACATAGCATTGTTTGCCCTTGCCCTTGTTTAGATGCCGAGTTGGGGGCTGCCGAGTTGGAACAGTGCGCATTAAATGCGCACTGTTCCAATTCATTTGTATTTGGTAAAAATTATCCAAACTTTGACTAATTAGGCTCAAAATGTTCGTCTCACAAAGTACAACAAAATTGTGCAATTAGTTTTTAATTTTATCTACATTTAGTACTCCATGCATTTGCCGACATTTCGATGTGACGGGGAATCTTCTTTTTGCATAGTAGAATTTTAGGGTTGAATTTGGGAACTAAACAAGGGCCTTGTTTAGTTCCCCCAATTCTCCCCCAAATTCCACTATGTAAAAAGAAGATTCCCCGTCACATCAAAATGTCGGCAAATGCATGAAGTACTAAATGTTGATGAAATCAAAAACTAATTGCACAGTTTTGTTGTACTTTGCGAGACGAATATTTTAAGCCTAGTTAGTCAAAATTTAGATAATTTTTACCAAATACAAACGAAATGCTACAGGAATTCTCATACAGTATTTTTCTCCCCTATTCCGTGAACTAAACGAGACCTTTGTTGCTAATTTCTTTCAAGTGTGTGCCATCAATAACAAGACGCCTCTCGAGTCTCGAACGTGCACATTGGCCGCGCTGGACGACCAGGACGACGACGACGACTTGTTGAGAGCTGCTGGCGCGGCTTTGAATGTACCGACACTTGGCAGGTGAGATGCCATGCAAATGAATGAGGGTCTGCATCCCTGCCATCCGTAGTACGACGACGCTGACCCCACCGACGGTCATTTATTGTGACTTGGCTGATGACATGATATGACAGCTCCTTTTGCTTGTGTACTGTACCTTCTCGAGAAGTTGGATCCATTAATTTATGCCATGTTTAGGGCTGTTTAGTTGCCCATGCAACCCAAAAAAGTTTGCACAGTAACTGTCACATCGAATCTTGCGGCATATGTATGGAGTACTAAATGTAGATGAAAGAAAAAACTAATTACACAGTTTAGTTGTAAATCACGAGACAAATCTTTTGAGCCTAATTAGTCCATGATTGGATATAAATTGCCAAATAAAACGAAAAGTGCTACAATAGCCGAACCTAAACTTTTCCACCAACTAAACAACCCCTTAGATTGTAAGTTTTTTCACTTTCTCCGTCACATCGAATCTAGGGACATATGCATGGAACAGTAAATGTAGATAAAAAAAATAACTAATTATACAGTTTGATTGTAAATTACGAGACGAATCTTTTGAACCTAATTAGTACATGATTGGATAATAATTGTCAAATAAAAACGAAAGTGCTACAGTACCAAATTTCACTCTCTCTCTTCAATCTAAACAAGGCCTTAGAGAAGGAGACAATTTAGCACACTTAAATATGGTGGGTATTCGGTTTAAACCGAAAATTTGGTTCGGTTTGTTTAGTTTTAGAAAATTTCAGGTCTCATGAATAGGGAACCAATCGGTTCATTCTAGAAAAGAGAACCGCTAAATTTGGAGTCGGTTTTCTACTTTGGTTTTCGATTTTCAACCGAAGAAACCGAGCTACGAGGCATCGTTGTGTCTGCTTGAGGCGACCTCATCGTGCCTGTGCCACACCCTGCCTACACCTCCGGGCGTGCCCGCCTGCTCCGCCGCTGGACCTTCTGCAGATGCGCCTGTAACAGAACCGCCCAATTATACGAGATTAAGTAGGAAAATCATCCAACGGGAGGACAATTTAACAAACTTAAGCCCGTATAACCCGGTAGTCCGTGAAATCTCGACGGATTTCAAACCATTTCACATAACAGCCAAGATCTAACTAAGTTTAGCGGTCACCATCATAAGTTACATAAATGTTCGCGGCATAAAATACATCGGAGTTTAAACATAGTTATTACAAACCAGGTTCGAATAAAAGTAGCGGAAGCGGTAGTTCAAATTACGCACACACACAACATTTTGAAATAAAGTGCCAGCTTGTGACCATCTCCAGCAAAAGCATTAGACGAGAATTAGCGAATGACCATTGCCCATGGCCCTAAGCTTCGCCCATCGCAGGATAGAGGCAGTTGATAAAGTAGACGTAATACATCTGTCCATCTGCAACAAGTGGGAACAAAGCCCTGAGTACGAGAAGGTACTCAGCTAGACTTACCCGTCATAAACCAGAAATGAAAGACACCAAGGAATCATGATAGGCTTTCTGGTGGGGTAGCTGACTCATTTGCAAGAAAAGCATTTTTAACTTAACAATTTCTTTCCAAAAGCATGTAGTAATTAACTCTTTATTACCCTGTCAACTATGTTTGCACTGGTGCTAGAGTAACATGTAATTAAGCAAGTAAGGATTACCATTGATCATTAGCAATAGTTATAATGTCATCTTCCACATAACTATCCAAGTGATTCATCAATATTACTACGATGAAGTAGCTCAAGTCAAGTGTTCACTATCCAGTGAACGATGGCGATTCGAATCGATTATTAACCAGCTGGTAAGTTATTCCTCACATAAACCTCACTCACCCGCTAAAGTGAGGTGTTGGACACCGAGTCAACCATTCAGGTAAAGTCGCGAGCTTGCCAGGAACCACTTGTACCCGGGGGCCGCCCGACTGCTCTTTGGCCTTATCATCGCGCCCCCGTATCCTGCCACTACTGCTCCGGTACAGTGCGTTGCGGGCAATCCACTCGGCCCGAATAATCTCCCAGTTTCGCGGTCGGAAGGTACTTTATCCGGCCAGCTAAATGTGAGGCATGGGTTCAACATGACCTGAGGTCCAACAACGGACGGTCCTTAATCGACACAGACGGAAAACACTACAGTCCGAAACCCTGCAAGTTTCCGCCCGGTCTCAAATTCATTTTGACACTTAGTTATACCACGATTTCATAGTCATCCAAGCAGATCTAGGTAACCACCTATAGCTCGCAGGTGACAGGAAATCACCCGACTTCTACCGGTCTAAGCAAGCTAAGCATTGACTCGACTGCGGATACCAGGGTAACAAGGATATAGTATAACAAAGGTAAGCAAGGTATAATGCAGCAACGTTTGCAAACAACTCCTAAACGTAATGCATCAAATTAAGTAAAGTTAATAATAAATTATTTGCAAACCGAGAGAGAAATGCTCCGGGGCTTGCCTCTCTCAAAAGAGCTCGGACGGTGGTCGGGGCACTCTGGGAGATCTTCACCGACCTCCTCTTCGGCTTCGGTCACCTCCTGCTGCTGCACCTCGAGCTGCTCCTCTAGCTCCTCGGGTAAGACGACTGGGTTCTCGGTTTGCGATCCTGTATGATGCAATGTGCGTAAGTGATCATGCAAACGTGCATCGAAGGAGATGAATGCAATGGATATGTTGAAATGCAAGGTAGTCAACATCATCCAAGAAACTATGTACTACAAGCACATGTCATCTACTGCATTCTCTTCTACTACTATTATGTTAAGTTAATATATCTTATGAAATGCTTCAAAGATACACCAAAGCTTTACTAATTTCTTAATCACACTTAAAGCAACACTTGCTTAAACCCTAAATAATAATAGGTTTGAATAGCAACATATATTTCTGATGCTTCTAAAAATCTAAGAAAATTACAGTAGTATAATACTACCCTAAACTGACTACCATAATAATTTCATGGCATTTGGATAAGTAAATTATCCTATACAAAAATGACAAGCTATAGCATAAAAATGAGCATGAAATTACTTTGTACTATGAAAAGTGTCAAACAACAGAATTAATATTTTTCCTAGGTCCTTCATAGCATACTATGACAGTACAAAAATTATCACATGCATGTTTTATACAAAGTTTGCTCTCTAGCAAAAATAACAAAAATCAGCCATTAATGGCACTTGAACTACACCTCAAAATTTTCCCACAGCACATGCATGAAACATATTTTTTCCTAGGAAGTACATGATATAAGAAGATTAACAAACTTGAAATCATATTTTTCTGATACATATAGGATTTACTAACCATTTTACAAGATATCAGCAATATCAAGAATTAATTAAAGCTCTACAGAAAAGTATCCCAAAAATGATATGCAATATTTTTATATTGTAGATCTGGTTCCAATGAGTCCATAGAAATTTATTTCACAATTTTTGGAGCTCAAATGAATACAAAAACATTTTCCACAATATTTTTCATCATGAATAATAAAAGAAAACAGAAAACGATTTTCATTATTGAAACTGGGCCGGCCCGTGGAAGTAAACCGGCCTGTGGCCGTTCTCGGCCTGGTTCACGCGCGCGGGGGAAAGAGTGAGCAGGCCCGGCTCGGGCTTCGGCCCACGGCCGCTCGCGCGAGGAGGCCGGGGGGAGAAGCCGGAGGCGCCGGTGACCGCAATGTCGCGGCCGCGCGTCGACCGGCCGGTGGCCATTGCCGACCACGCCCAGGTGCGGAAAAGCGAGCAACAGGTGCGCGGGGAGGAGGCGGACCCGTTTTCGGTGATAGAGAAGCAAGAGGGGTAGCGGGGAATCACTCCCGCGGGAGGCCGCGCGCGCGGTGGCGCCATGGCCGCCGGCGGCGGATGCACGGAATCCGCACCTGCTTGGCTCGGGTGACGGCAACGAGGTGCGCATGGGGTGCCGGAGAAGGAGGCGAAGTTGGGTGCGCGAGAAGGCGAGCTATGGCGGCTCACCGTCGGCCAATTTGGCCGGCGGGTGCGGCGGTGGCAGTGCTTGCGCGGTGCGGTGCTCGCGCGGCACGGAGCGGAGGAAGGCCGAGGCGGAGAAATTCGAAGAGGGAGGGTGGACGCGGAGCGCAGGCGACTTAGAAGAGCGAGGCGCGCGCTGGCGGGGGCCACTGACGGCCAGCTGTCGACGGCGAGCGGCGCATGCCGGCCACGGGGCGCGCGGTGCCTGCACGGGCGCGTGCGTGTCGCGGCGAGCGCGGGCGAGCGGGCATGACGCGCGGGCGGGCGGGCGAGCGCGGGGTCAGCTGGGCCAGGCCGCTTCGCGGGCGAGCCGAGAAGGGAAGCGGCGGCCTGCTTAGGTTAGTTTTGATTTTTTTAATTTTCTAAATTCAAACCAATTTTAAATATAGTTTTCAAACCCTATTTTGAATAAGAAAAAGACATTTTCTGGAAATGACCCAAAAATAAAAGTTGCTTAGAATTTAATTCTCTGCAACTTTGATTAAGGGGCCAACCTCAAAACTCTTATAGATTTTGATTTTTAGAATAAAAGCTAATTTAGGGAGGATTTTTGAATATTTTCAAATAACATTTTTAAAACAAATCTTTGACAAAACTTTGAGTGATTTAGTGGCTCCAAAAATTTTCCTTATAATTCTAAGTGATATGAAATTTATAGTTGAACAAATTTGATGAATGTCATTAGCACATTATCACAACATGTTATGCAATACTAGTTTCCACACTTTTATTTTACTAAAGGTACACCCTAAGCACATATGATTATGAATGATATGAAATGTCATGCTTATGATTGCAATGCAAATGCTTGCGTAACACCGGAGTGTTACAGCGCCGCCACCAGACCCAACTCCCTGTGCGCGTCGCCGGAGCCTGCTCCCTGCTTGCCGCCGCGCCAAGGGGATCCCTGCTCGTGGCGTGCCGTGAAGGGCTGCTCCCTGCACCATGATGTTGCTGGTCCTGCTGGGTTAGGGTTAGGGTCCAGATGGGGATGATGGAAGACGGGAATGGAGGTTGGAGTGGTATGCGGATGGGAGTTGGACTATTGGGCCATGTCAGACTGTGGCTTGGATGCCTAATGCGCTGCTCTCCTTGTGACGCTAGAGAGAGGTCTAGTGTCTTCGGTTTCAATGGTTATTCGGTTCAGGTAGAGCACAAAACCGAAACAGAAGCCGAACACCGAAGTTCTAGAACTCAAGAACCAAAACCGAAAACCAAAGAAAAACCAATATTTCGGTTCGGTTTGATTCTTGCTGAAAAGGTGTCTACCCTGATCTAAACAGACCCGAGCCCTTATATAAGCTGAAATGGGAACAAATAGCTCCAGCTTATCTTTTTGTCTTACATAATAGACACCTAAAACATAGGAAAAGTGATATTTTAAATTGAGAAACGCTATATGTCAACCGGTTGATTTCGTCGCCTCATCAACCGAATTTGTGGCCGCTGGATCCGCAGCCAGACCATCTCCCTCGTCAGATCCGCATCGTCGCCATGGCCACAAAGGAAGCCGCGGCGGGGCAGCAACGGGAACACGTTCATGTCCTCGATGACGATGGGCAAGTGGGTAGGGGCAGGGGAGCGGCCGTTGCCAGAGTAGCCGCGTCCCCACCGCCGGTAGTAGTGTCATTAACTGGGCGGTGCTGGTAGCCTCCCTGCTGCTGTTGGTACTCACCGCCGTTGCTGCCTTGGTTGTGGTAGCCGCCATAGCCTTGGTAGCCGCCGTCGTTGCCCAGGTTGGGGAAGGGAAGGGATAAGGTGGGGTGGGTCCCACCACAAGTTGTGAATAATCTGTATTGTTTTCTGAAAATTATGAATAATTTGTGAACAATTTGACATATATTTCTTTGATGCCTAGAATCCATAAAAATAATTTGGATTTTTTTTAAAAAAAATTGTGTTATTCGCAAATTACATCACACTGACTAATAAATTACACTGAAGAAATTATTGTAAATATAGTAATAAGACGGTATAAATATAACTATAAGGCCGTGTAAGTGTATGGAAAATTTCATTTGACAGGAGGACACAAAACAACTGAATGTCACAGATCCTTTAAATTTGTTTCAAAGTACTCCATCTATTCTAAATTATAAGGCATTCCAAGAATCTTGGAGAGTTAAAGCATCTTAAGTTTGACCAAAATTATATAGAAAATTACAAAAATTTATAACATCAAATAGGTATACTATAAAAAATATAATTAATGAAGAATCTAATGATACTTAATTGGTGTCATAAATATTATTATCTTATCATATAAATTTAGTCAAACTTGGGAATGCCTTGTAATTTGGGATGGAGGGAGTACGTGTCAGCACCAATCAACAAGCTAATCGCGTATTCAAGAGCAGGTACAGGTAGGTGCTGATCAACTGATAGAGCCACGTTGCTGCAGTGGAGTCACAATAGACATGAGAGCGGACGGGGACAACGACGGCAAGACCTCGGCGTTCCGGTGCCTGGACGCTGCACGGTACACGGTGGCCGCCGTGGTGACCGTGCTGATCGTCGCCGTCGTCGTCACCTCCCTGAAGGTGGTGCTCCGCCCGGAGTCCCTGCGCCTCTCCGTCGTCGACGGCGCCGTGTACTCCACTCCGCATCCGGCAAACGAGGCGGTGACCCTGCAGCTCAACCTCCGGGCCGAGAACCCCAGCGGCCGCGCCCGGATGTACTTCCTCAACGTCACCGCGTACCTCTTCGACAGCGCGACGCCGGCGACCACGCCGAAGCCCGACGAAGACTGCATCATCTTCTTCAACCCGATCGACGAGGCCGTGCGGCAGGAGATGGCGGTGGACCTGATGACGAGCGTGGAGGCGACGAACGACCCTGGCGTCATGAACCAGACCTACTTCGAGCTCCTGTACAACACCAAGGGTGGCGGCGGCATCATCGGCGACATGACGCTGCGGGTGGACGGCAGCCTCGTGACGGAGGTCAGCTCCGGGTTCAACATGACCCGCCTGCAGGTCACCTACTACTGCCGGCCGCTCCTCGTCGGCGGGAAAAAGGGCGGCGAGGCCTCCATGGGCAGGAAGGACGTGATCTGCACGGATAACCTGGGTAGTCAATGATCGATTCATTCACCATGGTTGCGCCGCCCACTTGTAGGAGTTGTTAGTTCATGACTCATGAGAGAAGGAGAGTGTGTTTCTTGTTTCAGAATCAAGCGCGCGGTAGAGTGCCTGCTTCAGAAGAGTCCTGTGTGTATATATGTTCTTTTTTTTACGTTAATATGTGTGTATGTTCTTGTTGTTATTATTATGTAATCTATCTACCTGGCACCTGTGTATTTTAACTTCTGGCCTGTGCCAGGCGAATCCTATTAAGAACTAACGTATGCAACTTCATTTTGTTATACAGAATATACGCTGGTTCTTTATTTTATCAGAAATACTATACGTCCGGACGCTCCTTGATTTTACGTCCCAACCCAATAAACTATCGTTCCACGTCCATCTCTTTCATTCACCCTACTGCTCGTCCCCATTCCACCGCAAGCCCTGCTCCACCTGCTCCTGTTCTGTATGCCGCTCATGTCACTGCTCTGTTATGCATGCCGCTCCTGCTCCTGCTCCGCCACCCAACCTGTTGCTTCTGTTCCTGTTCCGCGCGCCCACCCCGCTGCTCATGACGCTACTCTTGCTCCGCTGCCCGCGCGCCCGACGACGCTGACAGGCATCGCCAGCGCAAGGAGAAGTGTCGGGCCCTGGCGCGAAAGCCCTCTGGCCTCGCCTCCTGCTACGGCTGCGGTGCGCCAGCGCCACGATGAAGAAGGCGGAGGATGCTACACTGGGAGATGCATGTTGCCAATGTACACTTCAAAATGTTTCTAAAGTGTGAGAGGTATGTTGCAAGCATTGTATTCGATGTTGCAAAAGGAGATCGGGATGCTGCACATGTTGTAATGGCTATACACGTATGTTTCAAGTGTATATCCCAAATGTTTCATCTGTTCCACATGAATGTTGCAATCGGTTTATCTGAATGTTGCAAAAATGAATCTGGATGTTGCATATACATGCAAGTTGCAAACATATGTTTCAACTGTTTTCATGTGTTTCATACGTATGTTTGCAAGTACTCCGTATTTCATTTGGATGTTGCATATGTTTGCAATGGTTTTTAAATGTTTTTTAGACGTTTTCGCAAGTGTTTCAGACATTTGTTTCAAATGTTTCATCTGTCTTTTTTTGTATGTTGCAACTGTTGCATCTGGATGTTTTGAAAGTAGATCGGGTGTTGCACATGAGATTTACGTGGGAAAGCGGCTGACGGCGCGGACGGCGTCGGGGTGATGTGGGTGACGTCCGGAACGGCGCGGGCCCAGTGTTGGTGCGATCGCTCGCTCTCTCTGTGAGCAGCGTCCGGGCACGTGCATGTTTAACGCTCGAATCAAAAAACACATACTGCAATATACTGGATATTATTCTTTTTTCTTACTTTTGAAACAGTATAGATGTAAGCACTCACATATATATGCACACACCATATATGCATCCTCTTATTGGAAACTCCAACGGACCAAGCCGAATACAGACCTGGATGATGATATTGTCGAAGTCATTATAGATAGGCACCTCGTTGTGGTTGTGGATGTGGGTATCTACAACACAGATGTTGGTTGCTGCAGTGTCTCCACCTCATGAAGCGATACTACTGAACGAACTGAATGATGTTGGTTGCTGCAGTGTCTCCACCTCATGGTCACCAGAACGCCACGTGGCTACGCCTGAGTCTCTCTCATGGCCCCTGCTCGCAGCCGCCGTCGTCGTCGCACCGCCGCAAGCCGAAGCCGGCGTCCTTGGCCGAGCTACTACGGCAGGACGACCTCCGCGTCCAAAACATCCAGATGACGCTGCTGTCTGCTGGTGATGATGATGACAATGCCGCCGACGACGAGAAGGTGAAGAAGCGCCCGGCACTACAAGAATCGACTTCGTTTTCACCGTCGGCAAAGGCTTTGCCGACGGTTTTCCACGTGGCCGTCGGCAAAGAAAGCGTCGACAAAGACATCTTTGCCGACGGCCACGTGTCAGGCCATCGGCAAAGCTTAGCTGACGGCCGCGCCAGCTGTCGGCGAAGAGGCCGACAGCCGTCACGTGACGGCTGTCTTTGCCGATGGCTGACGGGGTGGCCGTCGGCAAAGATTTTTTTTTGTATTTCTTTGCCGACGGTTTTTAAAAATACCGTCGGCAAAGAATTTCTTTATTTTTTTTGCACAAAAATGTCTTTGCCGATGGTCGGCCGTCGGTAAAGTTATGGTCACTTTGCCGACGGCCGCCTTAGCCGTCAGCAAAGCTGGGAGTTTCTAGAAAAATTTCTCAGCTTTGTCGACGGTTTGCCGTCGGCAAAGCTGGGATTTTTTTTTTCTGTTTCCTGCATTCTCAGCACGATATATTCACATATATTGAACATTTCATCACATGATTCACACAATATCACAAATGGATCGCATTTCCGCAACAAATGCAGTTTCAATATGAATCCATTCACAATGTGCTCAAATCCATCCATATATGTCCAACATACACAAAAACATGTCCAACATCAACGTCGACGACCATCTAGCTCTGTGCGTCGTCCCTAGGTGTCCCAGAGCCCCCACCTTGCTCAAACTGATTCCAACCCGACTGTGAGTACGTACCGTAGCGCCACATGTGTGACGGCGCAGGGCCTCTTGGCGGCCCCGAGTACCCCTGCTGCGTCGGCTCCCCTGGCCACGAGGAGTACCCCTGATGTGACGTTGGAGGATGCCACATGAAGGGCTACGTGGGGAAGGTCGAGTACGTTGGATAGCCCTGCGGTGGCGAAGTACGCTAGATCGGTCGGCCCCTTTTTCCATCTCTTGCCATTGGCAGGGGTCTTCATCACTAGCTTTGGCCTATCGCAAATCGTTTCAATGTCTAGTCTAGCCTTAATGTTGTCCTTTGACTTCTTGCCAATGTCCATGAGTGTTGCCCAGAGTGCCTCGGCTACATTTTTCTGTGTGCATTACATCAATATTTTGTGGAAGGAGGTCCTTGTAGTAGGGGAGTCTAGTCAAGCCCGATATATTAGTCCACATGTGGTGGGTACCATATCCTCTAAAACCACCCTTATCTTCATCAACTTGGAGAGCCTCTATCTGCGCAAGGACGTCGGCAGGGCTCTTCTCCCGAGGGATGGGGTCATGTACTTGAACACCTTTCGTGAAGTGCTTTTCATCTAGCCTCAGTTCGTGGTCCTCAGGCAGGAATTGACGATGCTTATCGAAAGAAGAGTACTTGCCACCCTTCTTCAGTCAGGTGAACATCACATCCTCCTTGCATGTTGGGCAAGGGAACTTCCCGTGAACACACCACGCGCTGAATAAGCCATACGCCAGGAAGTCATGCATTGAGTACTGGTACCACACATGCATTGTGAAGTTTGTCTTTGTAGCTCGGTCGTATGTTCGTACGCCCTCTTCCCAAGCACGTTGCAATTCATCCCACACTAGCTGCATGAACACACCCATATTGTTGCCCGGGTGTTCAGGTATTATCAGTGTCAAGAACATGTTCCTAGGTTCGAACATGACGCCGGGGGGGGGGGAGATTGAGGAGGATCACGAACACGGGCCAACAAGTGTACGGGGCCACCATCATTCCAAACGGGTTGAACCCATCTGTTGCCATCGCTACCCGTACATTCCGAGCCTCCGCAGCCTTCTCAGGATTCATCTCATCGAAGTGCTTCCATGCATCACCATCCGTCGGGTGCTGCATCTTGTCACTGTATCGTTTCCCCTTCTTCTGCCACGTCATTCGTTTCACGGACTCCTCTGTTATGTACAGCCGCTGGATCCTTGATGTGACAGGAAGGTGCCGTATGACCAACTCAGGGATCTTGGACTGTTTCTTGCTGCCATCACTGCATTCTATCTCCACGTATCTAGAGGCTTTGCACTTTGGACAGTGTGTTGCTGTCTCGTGGTCGCCCCTGAATAGGACGCACCCGTTCTTACAAGCATGGATCGCTTCGTACGGCATCTTGAGTGCACGAAGGAGCTTTTGTGACTAGTACGTGTTCTTCGGCAGGCTGTGACCCTTCAGAAGTAGTTGGCCAACTGTTGCCAACACGAGATCAAAATCGTCTCGACTAATGCCTAGCGACGACTTCAACGCTATTAGGCGTGAAATGGCATCCAGTTGCGACATCATAGTGTTCTCGT
This sequence comes from Saccharum hybrid cultivar R570, assembly GCA_038087645.1. NCBI lineage: Eukaryota > Viridiplantae > Streptophyta > Magnoliopsida > Poales > Poaceae > Saccharum > Saccharum hybrid cultivar. The sequence continues at coordinate 1,275,132 of JAQSUU010000262.1, read as the reverse complement.
GAAGGGGCTGCTTTGCCGCCTCCAACATGGCGTAGTATGCTTGTGCGGTCTCCTTTGGATCTTCTTCAGCCACCTCCATTCCTAGGTGTGCGTCTACCATCATGTCTGCCATCCCGGCATCTGCATCAAACTCCTCGAGTTGGTGTCTCACCTCCTCACTAACACGATGGCGTTCGCCATGGTAGATCCAGCGGGTATAGTTCGGAACGTACCCGTTCGTGAAAATATCTTTGTACATCTGCTGGTGGTCTTTCCTTTTTCTTGTTCTTACACTTGGTGTAGGGACATGGCATCCGAAGAAATCCGTTAGAAAATGCTACTTCCAGGAAGTTCTTCGTCCCCAAAACCCATTCCAGGCTCTTACTTTTGAAGCCCGTGTACATCCACTCACGGTCAGCCATCCTCTGTCATGCTCCAATGTAAGCGAGTAATAAAAGCACCATCTCCATCTACAAGGGGTTCCTACCATCTAATAGGTGAAGGATAGGTCCTAATCCCACCCGAGGATGCGTAGATGAGGTTAGCTTCCATGTGTCCGCTCCTGTCGGAGACGGAATTTCGGTAGCACCTCCCCGCTGTTCTCCCGATACACGTCCCGAAAGGGAGAGTGTGTATCCGGAGAACAACAGGAAAGTGCTACGGAAACTTCGACATGGACGGGGGCGGAACATGGAAACTAACCCATCTACGCATCCTAGGGCTGTCCAAAAAATGTGGACAATCCGAAAGATATACCGTCGTAGCTATGCACTGATCCGCATACCAATGACCGTGTATCCCTTTCGGACGGGAGATGCCTAACTCGGTTATGCGACCTAAGTATGACAACGATAAGGAAGAGAGGTGATTTATACCTAGGGTGGCGGTGAAGATAGGCTAGCGGCGCAGTGGCGAGTCGGTGCACTGGCCAGGCAGCGCTATGCCGAGGTGCTCAGAGTCCCCTCGAACAGGTCCTGCTCTACAAAACAAGAAAAACAACACTATAAGTAGAAAATTTCGGCAGAACTTCCCCTACACGAGGAGGTTTCCAAAACCTGCAAAAAAAGAAGCCGACTCGATGGCCGACAGCACATATACGGCACGAAGGCCACACATCCACATTTTCAGCACGAAAGCCGTCAACGACACGTACGGCACGAAGGCCGACAACCCTAGGGATTTACCTTCTTCTCCGCCGAGAGACCGGGACACCGACCGAGGGACGTGAACGGCGGCCGAGAATCCTCCCCCTTCTTTCTTCCTTCTCCCTCCTCCTTCTCATTCTCCTTCCTCCTTTCTTCTCCTTCTTCCTCCTTCCTTCTCCTTCTCCTTCTCCTTCTCTTCCCCCCTTCTCCTCCTCCTCCTTCTTTTCTTCTTCTTCTTCCCCCTTCTTCTTCCCTTCCCTTCCCTCCCCTTCCTCCTACTTCTGCTCACCAGTAGGGAGGGGGCGGTGGCGGGGCTGGCGGGCCAGCGCGGCCGACGGGGCGGGGGCGGCACGGGGCCGGCGGCGGCAGCGCGGGCGGGCGGCGCAACGCGCAGGAGGCGAAGGTGGGCCGGGAGGCGGCGGATCTGGCAGGGCGGCGGTGGGTAGGGTGGCAGGGCGGCGGCGAAGGCAAGGGCGGCGGCGGCGGCAGGTGGGGGCAGGCGCGGGCCAGTTCTAGGGTTGGGGGCGGGGTTGGGCCGGCTGGCCGTTTTGTTATTTTTTTTAAAAAAAACTCCTTTGCCGATGGCCGGGCCAGGTGGCCGTCGGCAAAGGCCTGCCACGTGGCCGCCTCAGAGCCGGCTAGGGCAACGGTCTTTGCCGACGGCCACATGGCGCGGCCGTAGGCAAAGATTTTTTTTGTTTTTTTCATCCTAATTTTTTCATGGTGCATTCCTACACCAAATACATCCCAATTTCAAAATTTGGGACAATTTTGACTTTTTTTTGCTATATTTGCTTCATTTTTTTGTTTCTTTGAATTTTTCCGGCAACCCTAAAGTTGAACTGCAGGTACATGAAATAATGGAATTTACTGATTAAAAAATGGTATTCATGATGTTCAGAGTATGTTGAGGCTGTATCCAGGACCTCGCATGAAATTACGACCATGTTGGTGTCGTAACATAAGTAGTTACGTGCGCAAAAAGTGTTTTCGAATTATATAAAATCCAAACGAAGTCCGAATTTGACGAAACCTAACGAGTTGTGTTGTCATCACATGTGGAGGCTATGGTAAAAATTTGAAAATGTTTGGAGCAAGTTGCGACGTCGGATGTCGAAAACTCTGACATCTCCACATGTGATCAAGTGTGATTTGTTGATAAATGGAAAGTATTTAATATAAAATTGGTTTTTATCATCTAGAATGTATTTATATTTGAGGACAAATTTTGAATGCTAGAATACACTGTATTACAGGATGGAGGGAGTATGACACAAAAACAAATATTGTGAAACTTTTCATATTTGATTTAATGATACTCCTACTAATTTGTTGTTAGATGTATGTTGATATATTTAATTTCCTATATGGCTGATCAAACCAAACATAATTTTTGGCATTAGGACAAACCTAAAAGTAGCTATATTTTTGGATGGGGTGGAGAATTTTATACCGATCGTCCAACACCTGATTTGTGGTGCCTTTATTATATTTTTTCCCATGCATGATTTTTTATTAATAATGGTAAGTAGATGGTGCAAAACAAATTAAGGTGCTTATTGCTATATATAAGACACTTGGTTTTTTTACACCACCGTAGTTAAGGTTATTTTATGTTGGAATTACAGCTAGTATAAATATGAGGTACATGAACTAACATACAACACCATTTTTTTAACAAAAATAGATCTAGTTTGGCTGTAGATCCCAAAGTTGAAAGGATGAAAAATTAAGGTTTTGGGAGCCTTGAAAGGCTTAGGTATAGCAGTCTCCTAAATTAACACTAGTAGCTGCCTCTTCTTTCCCTTACTTTCAAGCTGATCGTCACTCTTACCCTTTTTTCATTATTACTCTCTCCATTCCCAACTGTAAGTTGTCTTAGAAGTTCCAGATATGTAACTTTTATTATGCATTTAGATATACACTGTCTATATACATAGTAAATTAAAAGCTACCAATCTCTAGAAAATCCAAAATGATTTACAATTTGAAATGGAGGGAATACTTATGGAAGAGTAAATTTTTTGTACCTAAAAGTTACATCGACAGACATATGGATTTACGCTTAAATATCGAGAGCCCAATTTGTAAACAAATTTATGTCAGACCCAACCAATTCCCAGAATGAAAATAGTAAAAGGAGGAGCTGCCGGCCATTAAGTTTAGGATTCAATACTGGCCAGGTTGCCTAGGGGGTGTTTAGTTTCCAAAAATTTTCACCCCAAAACATCACATCGAATTTTGCGGCACATGCATGGAGCATTAAATATAAACGAAACAAAAAACTAATTGCACAGTTCACCGTGAAATCGCGAGACGAATCTTTTAAGTCTAATTAGTCCATGATTGAACAGTAATTGCCAAATAAAATAAAAAACTACAGTACCCAAAACCAAAAAAAATTTGCCAACTAAACACCCCCCTAGTGTTGCCGGACTAGAGGGGGGCACCAGAGAAGGTCGCGTCTGACCAGCAAGGACAGTAGTGGTGCCAAGCCATCCGTCCTAGTAGTGGATGGCAATTGAGCAATGCCAGCGGTGGAGCCATCGGTGCTGACTGATGACTCATGTTGGTGGCGGCTGTCACTAGTGGTTGCTCCGGTGGAGGTGCCGCCAATGGAGCCAAACAGGAGTTGATGGCGATTGATTCACATTGTTGGTAGATGTTGTCACACGTGCAAATGAGTATAACCTTTTACAACAGATCCATAGTACTTAGACTAAGTTTCACCAAACGGGGCACACGGAGTAAAGAAACAAGACTTAAGTCCCTGGTCTATTGTTCCTTTTTTTTGTCACATAACTTGTTTCCAGCCTCATAAGAACTCTAGCAAGTACTTCATCTTTCTCATCCGAGTTGTCCTCCATCCACGTACTTGTCAAAACCTAGAACCTCTCTCGGATCTCCTAACACCGTCTACCGCTCTACCAACACCACTCACACGGTTATAGGAAAAACAGTAGCAACGTAACAATTTAAGATTACATGGATTCTTTGATGCCGGCACGGCATTTGTATTTCGAATACTGTGATGTATTTATACAACGTAAGGAAAGGGAAACAAAAGTGTAGGAGAAAACTAATAAGAACAGGTAGGACGACAATGCAGCAATCAAGCCGACGAAATCAAGCAAAGTTAAAATAACTAAACAATACTACATCAATATATAATATAATGCAGCCAAGAGACTTGTTGAACGAAGCAACATGATGAACTGCTTATTAATTGCTCTTTATGCACTGGACTGAGGTGGCCGTGGCAGTGGCGTCGCGGACGCTGAAGTCCACCGGCGAGCACACGAGCGTGACGATTTTGGGGCCGGTGTGGTGCCCAAAGACGACGGAGGAGGTGTTCATGGTCACCTCCACCGCCCCTGTGAAGCTGGACTCCCCTCCATAGGTGTCGGCGATGTACTTTAGCACGTTTGTGCCGTTGAACGTCACTACTCTGGATATCTTGTGGGAGGTCTGCGGCTTCGCTTGGAAATCGAAGCTGCGCGGTAGATGGAGCACGCCGATCTCCATCCCTGCCGCCATGCTGGTGCTGGTGCTGCCGCCAGCGCGGAAGGTGACGTTGATGCTCCTGCAGTAGATGCTGCCACGGCCGCCCTGGTTGTCCACGCTCAGAGCGACTTCAAGGCTCAGAGCGTCCACCGGGGTGTACACCGTCCTAGTCAGTGGCCGCCCGTAGGTCCCGAAGTTGTCGTCGGTGCCGCCGGGACCGAAACACGGACGAGTGAGCGCCGCTGAATACGGCCCACCACGACCTCCAATGCAACTTCCTCGCGGCCCTCCGCGTGGGTATATTGCTTTGGGAGTGACGGTCGTCTCGGCGTCGACGTAGGTAGTAGTCTCGTTCCACAGATCGCTGGTGCTGACGTGGCCCTGGACGACGGAGACGCTGACGTCTTCCGGGCGGACGCCGACGGCGATCACCATGACGATGACCACGACGGCGAGCACAGTGACCACGGTGGCCACCGTGTAGCGCAGGATGGCGAGGCACGGGAATAATGTTGCTTGCTTGCCGCTGTCGTCGACTGCCATGGCGGTGGCGCGCGCGCTGTTAATAAGTTTGGATTGGATTGGAACCTTAATTAGCTATAGCTATAGCTATAGCTCGTCCGCCTCGAGTCTCAACTGACGGGAATATCATCATCAGGTAGAGATAAGTAGTGCTCCAAAGTCCCTTCATTATTTATTCTATTCTATCAAGTGTAACGCTTTTCCTTTCCACGTATACTACTCTCTCTCTCTCTCTATCAAGTGTAACGGTTTTCCTTTCAACGTAGTCTATCAAGAGTATACATAGGCTATCGCTGACAGCAGGACCTGTGGTCGACTTGAATATATTATATATCTATATTTATATCTATAAATCTTATAATCCTAAACCTTACTAAAATTCTATCTTGATATGCAAGCCATTCGCAGTAGCAGCCCACAAGCATATGTAATTATGGCATCTATCCATCTATACAAGTTCTCCACATCAACAAGTCATGTCATCCATTAACATGTATTTATTTTGTCCACGTTAGTATACCAACCATGCACTCAAATTCATTCATCAACGTGTGAGGCATTCTTCTAGTTACTTATATGAAAAGTAGGCTATTGGTCGATCGCTTGTTATTATCACTAGCAAGTATGTTGTCTTGCCTTGTAACAGAAGGTACAACTTATTGTGAGTCATCTCGATGACTTGTAGCTCGGATATTTTAATCCAGTATGGTGTCACGCATTGTTGTGCGGTCACCTAAAAGATGAAGGAAACATCTTTATCTTTAATTAGACTAGCAAACATACCCATGTGATGTAACATTTTTATTCAATGATGGTGTCACGCATTATTGTTGTAACTTCTTTATCTTATTAATATGAGACAGCAAACACACTCATCTCTACTATAATTGACCACTTCAAATTATACTTGGTCCACCCAGTAAAACATCTCCCGCTGAGAGCCTCCAACCATTGTGCACCAAAGAAATTGCACACAGAAATCATGTACCATCAAAATCATCTCTACTATAAGTGACCACTTCAAATTATACTTGGTCCACCCAGTAAAACATCCCCCGCTGAGAGCCTCCAACCATTGTGCACCAAAGAAATTACACACAGAAATCCTGTACCATCAAAATCAAGGGATAATAAAACACCCTAACCAAAACCGATGGCCACGATTCGATGTGTGATGCCAGGCTTCTCACCCCCGCCTTCCCACAATGCACGCCGCTGCTCCCCGTTCGAAATCGTAAACTGCGGCCAGGTCACCGCAACGATCGTGGTTGGAAATTCGAAGCCCGCCCGCACCTTGGCTGCCGATCGCCACACCGCCGCGCCGATCGCCTGCGCGCGCGTTGGCAGACGATCGCCAGCGCCGCGTTCCAAAACGGCCCTCGCCGAGGCCGTGCGTTGCCTGTAGATCGGCCGCGCCGCCGTTCCAAAACGGCCCGCCGAGGGGAGGCCGCGACGATCGCCCGCCCGCTCCTTGGCCCTTCGTGGAAGGTAGGAGGAACGTCAGCTCCCACCAGGACTCCTGCTAGCTTGTTCGTCGACTGACCACAGTGGATCTTGGGGAGGCCGCGACGATCGCCCGCCCGCTCCTTGGCCCTTCGTGGAAGGTAGGAGGAACGTCAGCTCCCACCAGGACTCCTGCTAGCTTGTTCGTCGACTGACCACAGTGGATCTTGTTGCTTGTTTATGCTTTTTAATTTCTGAAATTTTAGATTGGCACTGGTGACAAGGTACTGATGGGGAACCTTGCATACTGATGGACCAAAGTACTCCACCGTGGCTTAGGTATCTGTTATCTATTATTTATCGTCTGGATGGTTTTACATATGTAGGTTAGTTATTATGGCATTTGTTAATTTTTCATGCTTGTGAACTAACGTTAACATATCTGTTTGCTAATTATGTTATTGATTTTCATTTGTTCTTCTTTTCATTCTTTCTGATGCTATGGCCTTTGATTAGGATGCAAACTGTTTATGTCAGTCCATATTGCTGCACTTATTACAAGAAGAATGTAGTAAATTTTCCATCTTAGAATTACATCGCATTGGAAATATTTATTTATGATTAGTTGCTGAATACTATTAATAATGAGGTTATGTCAGAACCTAACAAAACAGGTTAGAATTACAGTATGTCTATGCTAATACGCAACATTAGGGACTACTTATGTGCTTCAGACAAAAGACTCTTAGGATCTATTATGCACCTAGAAAAATGCACACAGAAATTTGTCTCCATTAAAATCAAGGGCTAATAAAACACCCCAACCAAATCCGATGGCCACTGTTCGATGTTTGATGCCAGGCTTCTAACGTAGCCGCACCCCATGCACCATCCGCCTCATCACGCGAGTCTTCCTTGGCTGTCTACTTTTTTTCTCTGAAAAAAATGAAACATCATCCTCTCCCCTCCCCGTCCCGTGACTCGCGACTAGGGTTCCCCCCCGCCGCCCTGCCTCTATCTTACAGGCTCAATTAAGTTTATTTGGTACAGCTTTTGCATAATCGAAGGCAAGGAAAGAAATAAGGACCTTGTGGTGCGAAGGAGGGTGTACAGGTTTGATGCCTAACCATCCCTCCACGGCAAGGTCTCTATTGGGGCATTCTTTTTTTTTTTTGGTTTGCCCTATATTGAACTTTGGCAAAATATATATTCTCTTGCCCTACTCTATGCAAAACAAATGTGTGCAATCACATGTAGTATTGCCGTGGTTGTTGTTGAATCAGCACCGTGCGAGCTGTAAAGTAATGTTTGTTTCTATTTTCAAAATCAATACCATGGGAGGGCATATAATAGATTTTCATTTAACAATGCCCAAATCATATATACAGATGAGGCCTAGAACTTGTGTGTGAATAACGATGTGCGATAGATGAATTCAGTTATCTGTACCAACCTGAACTTTTTTCCTATGCTTGGGGGATAACTTTTTATTTTTCTGACTTTAATTAACTCATTACAAATGCTTTGGACACAATGTACTCTCTTGAAGATGTTGAATGAATATTTTGGGGCAAATTCGCATGGCCTTGTATGGATTGGTGTAGTGAAGAGCTCTGTTGTGCAGTAAAGAGGCTTCTTCTGTGTGGTGGTCACAAATAATTCAGTGTAGATTCATACCATTTTCATTTTTTCTGGAGGCCAGCATGAGCTTGAGCAGAGCACCACTCCTGTGGTGGTCACAAATAATTCAATGTAATTTCTTATAAAGGGGTAACAGCTGTGGCAGGAACAGAACTAAACCTTTTGCTTAGTTGCTTATATGCTTGTGTAACGGTAGGTTGCCCACGATGAATTTCTGTGATTTTGCTCTCATTTGAAGTTAAAAATTAAAGCTATGGTTTATTTCAGCTGTCCTTTCATTTCAGGGTTTCTCCAGGTGCTCTTCTACTACGTTTATAAATGTCACTCTGAAATGAACTGTCAGTTTATTTAGCTAAATAAAAAATCACAGAGATCACAATGAAAAAGGACACATGACCAGATTGGTGCCGATGCAGATAGATTCTTTGTCTGTTTGCCACCAAAGAGATGGAAAAGCAGGTTTTTGCATGACTTGAATAAACTGCAAGGTGAAATTATCTGTCTACTGTATCATGACAATTAATAGTCATTTGGTTGCTCGAAAGAACTAAAAGATGTCATTCACCATTACATGATATATATTATCTAAGATACTTGCCAGTGCTATCGCAGCACTGCAGCCCGCCGCTACTGCCGACAAAGGATTCTCGCTGGTACTTGGCAATGTCTACGCCCGAAGATACACGCCATGCGCTAAGCGACATCAGCAACATCACAGGTATGCTTTTAGAATTTATGTATACAACACTTATAAGGGTGTCCTTCTGATTTCCTATATATATCCAAACGCCCACTTAAGATGAGGCCTCGCGGAAAAGGGAAGAACGAAACATGCAGCAACGGATACGTCGAGCTCAGATGTCCAGCGAACAAAGAGAAGAGGTAAAGAGGAAACAACGTGAGTACATGCGTGACTACCGAGCACGGAAGAAGGCTACATCCCAAAATAGTAGCCCATCCTGTGCTTTGGCTGAAACAGTGCCCACATCATCAGCCATAGGTACTTAATCTCTTGGATACTTTCTTTATCTCTACTATATGGCAAACAAATATTTGTACAACTGATAGCAAAAATATATGTAGGTACTAATTACTCTGAGATAGACCAAATGACGCCAGTTATAATGGACAAGAAAAATATCCCACCAGATGCAGTCCGGGATCATAGCCATGTTGCCATTGGCACTGCCACCACAAACACATGTATACTTTGAACTTTTGTATAGTGAAACCAACTTTTGTACAAAACTCATAAAAATATATGCAGGTATTAATTATTCTGAGATGGACCAAAACACGCCAATTATATTGGACAAGGAAAATATCCCACCAGATGCACACGGGAATCAAAGCCATGTTGGCATTGGCACCGCGACCACAACAGGCGATGCACTATCTGTGGCCAACGGTAGAGATTTTATTATTATATTGTGTAAAAATAACTTAGTTTTAATCTCTACTATAATATATTTTTAGCCTGCAGACAATGCTAACGTTAAGATGGACGAAAGGAACACACAACAACAGAAACGAAGAGCTGAGATGACCGACGAAGAAAGGGAAGAGAATAAAAGGAGACAACGTGAATACCAACGTCAATACCGAGCACGGAAGAAGGCTGAATTGCAAAATGTTAGCACAACACCTGTTGTGATGACTCAAATAATGCCGGAATCCTCACTCACAGGTGAGAAATATCTACAACTTCTGCATTTATATCTTGAACCGTTGGGCATATGTGAAGGTGCGAGTTTTGGAACTGGATTGTCAACTATATTGGAAAATGACGATTCAGAATATCCCACAGATTGGCTACACAGAAATGATAATTACGTGCCACGACCTAGAGGCCCACATACGGTCAATTCTGGTCCATTACCTACTTCCGGTGAGTCAGGTGAGCACAACAACCTCATGCTATTTTTTTATAAAAATATAAGGCATTTGGATATATGCTACGTTACTTATTTTTTAAAAAATATTTGCAGATGTTCATTTACCTGAGTAGCGCCACAACCATGTAGATGTACCAAACAATAAAGATGAATTCGATCGTGAACTATTTGAACCAACACACGATGATTGGAACGGTGATGAAGATGCCATGGAAGGCAGCCATAGATTGCACAACAAAAACTTATACGATGATGATGGAGTCATTCAGCGACATGCGCAAGGTACTACAACGACATTTTATAAGTCATGTTACAATCCAGCTTCAATAGAGCATATTTATATATTAAATTAAAGTGATTACTACAATGTCTACACAGGTCATGATTATGAGTCATATCGCGTGCTTCCAGAGGGTCCAACTGCAAATAGTGTGACAGATCATGATCCATATGACTTCATCTACCAGAACCTGCCACAACGACATAAATTGAGAAATGTCGCTGACTGTAGTTACTGTGGTGCGATGAGGTTTCAGTATGAGACACCTGGGTTTTGTTGTAGAAAAGGAAAAGTACAAATACATATACCAGAGGTTCCAACAGAGTTGAAAAGGTTATTCACAAGTCAAGTGGATGATGATGCAAAATATTTCAGGAACCATATCCGTTATATCAACTCGCATTTCGCCTTTGCAAGTCTAGGGGTTACCCTTGACCGCAGATATAACAGTCCAGTAGGAACCGGAATTTATACATTTCGAGTTCATGGTGGGTTGTACCACCGTTTGGACCACCTGGTGCCAGGCGGCGACAACGCTCGGCATCTGTAGCTCTACTTTTATGATACAGAAGATGAAGCCTTATCACATAGAGTCAAAAGGTCCCCTGATCTTGATATCAACCTGATCCGAAACATTCTTGTAATTTTGCAGGATAACCCATATGTTCATACTTTTAGGAGAAATGGTGCTTTTCCAAACTTGGATGACTACCGGATTGAACTCAATACAAATATCACGCCTGACCAGAGAAGGTACAATGCCCCAACAGCGTCCCAAGTTGCTGCTATTTGGATGGAAGGGAACGATCCACAGAGATTTTTGATAGGAGTGTGGTTGTATATGGAAAGACCGATCGTCATCCACAGTATATCCGAGCATACCATGGTTGTTATGACCCATTAGCTTATCCTATATATAACCCACGAGGGGAAACGGGATGGAACAAGTTTATGTCATACAGTGGAGGTCCAGTCACTCCACCATCTACAACCCCGGCTTCTACTAATAATATTAATGACATGGATGACGGAACTACTGCTGGTTATCAAGGTATTATCTCTTATATTGTTTTCTGCTATAAGTCTGGTACGATTGAATCGCGGGTATAATATTATATTATAACATAGCAGCTGATAATAACAACGAAAATGAGGCGGAAGAAGGCAACAATGACGTACAAGAAGGTGAAGTGCTAAGTGGAGTTGCAGATGCAGCACAATCCACAAGATATGTAACTGCACGAGAATACTATTGTTTTAAGTTGCAAGTTAGACGGGGACTTTTTAACATTATATTATTTGGAGGACGTCTTTTCCAGCAGTGGGTTGTCGATATGTACATAAAAATTGAGTCAATGAGGCTAGATTGGTACTCTAATCCTGATAACCAAAAATTGATACGGGCAGAGCTATACCAGGTAACCACTTATTATTTTATTTATTTATTTATTGTTTATGGACTTTCCAACTTTGTTACTGCATTTCGCTAAAATTATATATGTGCCATTTCATAAATTTTACTAGGAATGGTTTATGTAGAGTAGTAACCGAGAACAATAATAAGAAGCTAAGAGCAACAAAAACAATTGGAATAGCTATGAATTTATATTTTATAAAAAAATTACCTCCAGCCACACAAATACATGAATCCTTGTATTTTCTCATTGGCTGAGTATCCAGCCAATTAGTTCTGCCAGGTGCTTTCAGTAACGCCAACCTGTAACAGATAGAAACAACACATGCTGAGAATGGGCATCAATAAAAACAATATTCTATAGAAATATAGGGAGGTTCAGTATTTGATTGCTCCAAAAAATGCAAATGATAGATGGATTAGAAATATTCCTGGTACAATTGTTAGGCCTTATATCTGCATCTTATGCGTAAGTACGATGATCTTCATATATAAGTTTGAGAGATTGACATGTTAAAAACAGGAAGTCGAAGCTTGTACACATCAAATTTCTTCCCCATGATCTATACACAAAATAATATCACAAAATTAGAATTGCACCAAAAGTTAGGTTCAAATAATGTATTAAGGTGTAGTGCTATAGTTGGTCAATAACCTGAACATAGCAATGACCTCCAGCAAGTGCTTGATGGCTACATCAAATATCCCGAGAACTCCATACCACCTACCAGTACACCCAGAGTCAAGTACAACGTAAAGACACAATAAAACAACAAAAACAATATGTTGCAACAGCTTAGTATGAAGTATCAAGCAACTACTAGGAGCACCTACCTCTGTTTGAACAATCCTGATACGTACCTCATATTATTTTGTTCATTTTTTTGTCTATAAACTTTGCAACCTTGTTACTGCATTTCACTAAAATTATACATGCTTAAATGTATTATTATAGGGACTGGTTGATGTTATCTCTGCTGGAGAGACGCAGGGTTCTAAGGTTGGCAAGAAAATTGTGCTGCCAAGATCATTCCCAGGATGCGATCGAGACATGCAACAAAGGTTCCTTAATGCTATGGCTATTGTGCAGCGTTTTGGCAAGCCTGATTACTTCATCACGATGACATGCAATCCCTACTGGGAAGAGATAACAAGCAATCTCGAACCGGGGCAGGAACCACAAGATAGGCCAGAACTGGTTGCAAGAGTGTACAGGGCAAAGTTGCGGGATCTAAAAGATCTTCTGATCAAAAGAAAGTATTTTGGTGATGTCGCTTCATACGTCCATGTTACCGAGTTCCAAAAAAGGGGGCTGCCACATGAGCATTTCCTGCTGATCATGAAGTCAGGGAGTAAGTTGACAACACCAGATGCATATGATCGAGTTATTTCAGCAGAGATACCAGACAGGGACAAATACCCAGAGTTACATGATCTGGTTATCAGTCATATGCTGCATGGACCATGTGGCGTGCTAAACAAAAATTGTGCGTGCATGGTGGATGGAGAGTGCCGCTTTCAGTACCCTCGACAGTTTTGTGAGGCAACACAACAAGGAAAGGACTCATATCCAACCTACAGGAGAAGGGATGATGGACATCGAGTCAAGATTAGGAGAGCAGAGTTAGATAACAGGTGGGTGGTGCCATACAACCCTGGTCTGCTCTTTAGATACAACTGTCACATAAATGTTGAAGCATGCTCAAGCATTAAAGCAGTGAAGTATCTATTCAAGTACGTATATAAAGGCCACGACCAAGCATCATTCTCGGTAAATGCAGACCAAGATGATAAAGATGATGGTGTCATCAATGAGATAAAACAGTACAGGAATGCTAGGTACATATCTCCACCGAAAGCTGTGCACAGGATATTCGAATTCCCAATGTTTGGAGTTTATCCGGCAGTATTGTAGCTCCAGCTACATTTGCCTGGTATGCAGTCTGTGACATACAATGATGACGAAAACCTAGAGAATGTTGTCAGTCGCCCGGGTTCTAATAGGACCACACTGACAGAGTATTTCACTAAAAACCGTGAAGAAAGGGCAGCAAGGAAAATATTGTATAGAGAATTTCCAGAACACTACCGATGGATCACAGGGAGAAAAGTGTGGCAAGGAAGAAAACAAGCATCAGGACAGATAGGGCGGATTGTCTATGCTAACCCTGCTGAAGGGGAGAGATACTTTCTAAGAGTTCTACTGAACCATGTGAGAGGTGCAACGTCATACGAGGATTTAAGAACAGTGGCCGGTGTCACCTACTCTACTTTTAGGGAAGCATGTGAGAAAAGAGGCCTTATCGAGATGGACCAATCAATCAACGACTGCTTGACTGAGGCCACCACTTTCCAAATGTCGTGTGCCTTGCGAAGGTTGTTTGCTACCATCCTTGTATTCTGTGAGGCCACTGACATACGTGGACTATGGGACAAGCATAAGTATGCTCTAGGTGAAGACTTCAGCCGGGACAACAGCAACACATCGACAGCGGAGCAAATGGTGCTCAGAGACATGCGGGATATGCTTCACTCGATGGGGAAAGACATCAGAGATTATGGTCTGCCACCTATTTCTCATGAGGGTCCAAGCTCTATTGACATGATGAAAGAGGTTAGAGAGGAACAAAATGTCTCTGTAGACCAAGACCACTTAGATATTTTTTATTCTCTTAATAAGGAGCAGAGAGAAGGGTTTGATGAAATCATTCAACATGTCTTTGCCAATAAGAGCCAGTTTTTTTTGGATGGTCCAGGAGGAACGGGCAAGACATTCCTATACAAGGCCCTCCTTGCTAAAGTTCGGTCCAGAGGATTAATTGCCATTGCAACAGCCACATCTGGTATAGCAGCATCAATATTGCCCGGAGGACGCACTGCACACTCCAGGTTTAAAATTCCAATTAAAATTGGGGACAACAGCATGTGCAGCTTTACAAAACAAAGTGGCACTGCAGAGTTGCTTCGTAGGGCAGCTTTGATTATTTGGGATGAAGTTGCCATGACTAAGCGTCAGTGCGTCGAGACACTTGATAGGCTCCTCCAAGATATAATGGATTGTGATTTGCCATTTGGAGGAAAGGTTATGGTATTTGGTGGAGACTTCAGACAGGTCCTTCCTGTGGTGACACGTGGAACAAGAGCACAGGTAACAGATGCTACTTTGCAAAGATCCTATTTGTGGGATAAAATAAGGAAGATAAGATTGTCACGTAACATGAGAGCACAGTCGGACCCTTGGTTTTCTGAGTACCTGCTACGAATTGGAAATGGAACAGAGGAAACAATTGGAGATGACTATGTTCGACTCCTTGATGACATTGTGATTGGTTATACTGACACAGAGGTAGCAGTCAACAAACTCATTCAAGATGTTTTCCCGTCACTTGAAGAACATGCAACATCAGCCGCATATATGAGCTCCCGTGCCATTCTATCGACCAAAAATGAACATGTTGATCGGCTGAACGCAATAATGATTGAGAGGTTTCCAGGTGAGGAAAAGGTTTACCACAGCTTTGACACTGTTGTTGACGATCCTTCGAATCACTTCCCTATTGATTTTTGAACTCAATAACTCCAAATGGTCTCCCACCGCACGAGCTGAAGCTAAAAATCAATTGTCCTGTGATTCTTCTCCGCAATCTTGATCCGAATAACGGCTTGTGTAATGGCACAAGGCTAATGGTCAGAGCATTGTAAGACAATGCAATTGATGCTGAGATTGTTGCTGGACAGCATGCGCGGAAAAGGGTGTTCATACCAAGGCTACCATTGTCTCCCTCGGATGATATTTCTCTTCCTTTCAAGTTCAAGAGAAAACAATTCCCAGTGAGGTTAAGTTTTACCATGACGATAAATAAATCACAGGGACAGACCATCCCTAATGTTGGGATCTACCTTCCAGAACCTGTGTTCTCGCATGGACAGCTTTATGTTGGTTTGTCAAGGGGAGTGTCAAGATCAACAACAAAAATTTTGGCAAAACCAAAAGAGGACTTGGATCCTACAGGGAAGAGCACCAAGAATATAGTTTACAAAGATGTCCTAAATTGGTGATTGACGGTGTGTATACTCAAACCATTTTATCAGTCCTCGTGTGAATATATATTGTTGGCCGTGTGCTTCGTACTTTAATTCTATAGCATCAGAGTCCTACCTGTCTCTTATACGTTGTTTGAGTTCCAAACTTTCAGGTTCATCTGATTGTTCCGGGAGCGTCTGTGAAGAAACGGAAGGGAAGGAAAGGCCAGTTCCTGTAGCAGGTCCAGGCAACAGACAGGAAGGCAGTAGTGGAGCGTGGCTGATGGTCCGCGAGGAGGGACTGAGCTTGGTTGTTCACTCCAGTTGGCTCAAACATCGTCCAGATAACAATGGGAGAGAAGAATGTCAGAGACTCGCTTCTAATTTTGCAGGAAGGCTTGTTGGGAATAATATACAGAAGAATTTTATCTATCTGTAGTGCTTAAACGAGAACCCAACAAGCCAAAAAGGGTGAGCCATCTTTTGCTACACTGTTATAACTGCAGTCATAGGGCTCAGAGTAATAATGTCAGACCAAACAAAAGCCATGTTTCTCTTGTAGGTAAAACTTGTAACAATATGAGTGAAACAGATGTTCCAAATCACTTAGAACAAAATTTAAGAAAAACGCTGAAGCAGCATCACCTGAAATGAAAAGGTTTCAGGGAAGTAGCATTGCAATTACTGCTTTAGTCATGTTCGATTGGCCGTGGATAATTAACACTCGATGGTGATTCAAGCTTTAGTAAACTTTCTAAAATTAAGGTATTAATAACAAAAGATTGGCTAGAAGAGCACGTGCAGGGCGGGCGGGTAGTGCGCCAACCAATATACCTGGCTGTATGGCGTGAGGAGGGAGAGCTGCAGCGCCCATCCGAACTGGACGCCTGCGGCGACGATGCAAGCTCGCACGAGCTTGGCCCTATAGAACGTGGTGCCACCGCGCCTCCGCGGCTGGTGTGGGCCGGACGGCTCCGATTCCGTGTCGGCGTCTTTCGGCGGCGGCGTTTGGCACACATCCTCGGGAGCGCCGAGCCGAGCGTGTCACAAGGCCACCTCCATCCATCAACCCAGTACCCAGAGCTAGAGTTCCTCTTTGATGGAGGAAACGGGAGCTCAGAGCTAGCTCAGCCTGCTGAAGAACGTATATGAGATGAGTAGCTGGTGGAGCAAGATTGCAAGAACCTGGGAGATGTGGGGAACGACAGTGGATCGGAGGTGGGACTTCTCCAGCGCGAAGTGGACGAACTTCCGGTACGAGAAGCCGGCGCTGAGGTCGCCGCCGCCGCCGCTAATTTCTGGTTCCGAGCTGGTACAGTAAAGAGGAGCAAGGGGATGGACGTCGGATGGGAAGAAGAGGGAGACAGAGTGGGGAAAAGCCACACGTACACGAGATGACCTTTCCATTTGCACCGATAAGCTTTCGTCACTGATTTTTTCCAGAAAAAAATAGCTTTCGTCACGGATTATTTTTCCTTTTTTAAAAAAAACAATAATACTACCAAGTGTGGCTTTAGTCACGACTGCCCTGATTTACCTGTGTTGTAAATTGTAATTAATAACAATGAAATAACGCACCCAAATGTAACTCCAACTGTGCTTACGTCAACTGCTTATCAACGATGAAATATCTGAGGTGAGTTTTTTTGTCCGGCGACCAACCTATATAATATAATATGAGTTATACATACATGTATTCATATGAAAAATAGAAAAACAAATCACTTAGATCACCGATCACGCCATCCATCAAAGCGGCAATTCACAAGGCCCAGGACGCGGCCCACAAGGCAAGACTGTCCTCAGGCCTCAGTACGTACACGGGTTTCCTTTTGCCTTCTCAGTTTCAGTTTCAATTAACACGCAAACAGCGCCCCAATCTCGTGTCCTCGCACGCCCGAGATAAAGGACTTCATCAAGAGTCCATCGACGACCGCCGCCGTCAACAGCCACATTGACGCGTACAGAGATCACGCCTGCAAGGAGGTGATCACCATCAACGGGGCAAAACACAGGTATGCTCGCCCCTCTCTCTCGCGTTCGTGCTGTGAAAAACGGAGATCCCGAAACATGATTTAAGCTATTTGCCTATCTGTGCGAGGTTTCCTATAGCAACTGACGAGTGGCAACAGGCCGGCGATCATGTCACAAGAACCGGATTCCCGTGAACCAGATGGATCCCGTCCCAATCACGGTTCGTACTTGTACTCTACTTGGTACCTACCAATCTAAAGTTGCGACGTATCAAAAACTTGCACCTGATGCTTTTTATATATTTTATTCCTTTGATGGTGCATTTAAAAGAAAACATGGTGCCACATGATCGTGTCTTAGTTGACACACCAGTGCCAGAAGAAAAATCTAGACTGTCAGACGACTCAGGTGAATTCCTCTGAATCTTTGGACTTGTAGGTTTAGTCAATGCTATAATTATTAGTTTCAATTAATTTATGCTATATTTGCTAACTACTTTTAGTAAATTTAAACTATATTGATTATAGTCATCATTGCAGAGTCATAAATTTGGTCTCCAAAATTATTAATTATTATTTAATGCTTTGCTCATCTGGATACAGATGAAACTAAAAAGTACATAGAGGGTGATGCAAGAACGGAAGCCTCTAGCCAAGAAATGCGGAACAAAGACGATGCTGAAGTAATAGTTCCGGCATCGTCGCCCGCAGGTGAGAAATATTATAGCCCTTATGCATTTCTCCCACCGCCTAATATGCCATGAACCTCAATTCATATTCATATGTGAAGATGCGGATTTGGAAACTGGAATATCGACAATAGTGGAAACTGATGAGTTCGTAGAGCCCACGGATTGGCTACACAAAAATGAAAATTATGTTCCACGGTGTAGAAGCCCACGTACAGTCCGTGCTGGTCTATTGCCTACTTCCGGTGAGTCAGTTAGCACAACAACCTCAAGCTATTTTAACAAAAAAATGAGGCATTTAGATGTATGCTATTGTACTTATTTTTAAAATATTTGCAGGGGTACATATACCAGAGCGGGGGCGCAACCATGTAGATGTCCAAACCAATGAAGATGCCAAAATAATAGTTCATCTAGAAAGAGACGGGGACAAGAAGCGGAAGCGTGCTCACGATGATGATGTACGCAACAATCTCTCAAGCAACTCAAATATCCTCTCATATTTTGCACGTGTGGGGCATTACATACAAAATATACAAAAATGACATCTCAAACTGATATTATATTTTGCATATGCAGATCATTATTATGGATGCAAACAAAGTACCGGTCAAAGATGATATCGTACAAACAGTTGAAATGGAAAAGGATGAAGATCCGATGCGTGCTGATGATGATGTGATGGCGGTGCCTCAGTATAATAAGCCAAAGAAATCAAACGATGCAAAAGTCATGCCTCAAGGTGAGTTATCATCAATTTAAACTTATTGTCTCTTCAAATTTGGGAAATTAAAAATTACTAATAAAAAATGATACCTCTTTAGATTATGAGTGTACGCAAGAAGATGCTCGGGTAATGGAATACATGAAACAGAAACATAATGATACTTTACTCGTCCAAATCGATGATGCTTGGGTAATTAAAGATGACATGGACTGCCTTTTCCATGATCATGAACACGTCAATGGCGCTGTAAGCATGTTTAACATTGCTTTTAAATTAATTAACTGATGTCCATGCGAAAAATATGGTAATGTTTTATTTGACAAAATAATAAATTGCAGGTCATAAGTGTGTATATCCATTTGATGTGGCATGAAAAACACCTACTTCATAGAGAAGGTGGAGATGTTTACATGGAAAATTCATTTATTACTCAATTGCTACAGCGCGACGGAAAGGCTGATGCAACGACATTGACCTATAATAGAGATGACAGGATTGAAACATGGGTCCAAAATTATTTAAACGCTGATATGGTAAGTTTGACCACAGGTTCTGATATATGTTATTTTATGTTCATTGAAACATATAGAAAAAAGTTAGAAAAAACTCTATTACTGCAGGTATTTCTTCCAATTAATATTGAAAAGTATCACTGGTATCTAGCGGTTGTCAATGCTTCGGAAGGACAGATACATGTTTTGGATTCTTTTGGAGAAAATATGACAAATTGGAAAGATCTCGACTGCGTGGTATGGCTTAATGATTGATATATCTATACAAATAAATAATATTTTTTAAAAATTTGTTAATATCCCTTTCTAAATCTTGGTGTTTCGGTCATACCAGTTAATAGGAATGGAAAGATTAATAAAAACATGTAGCAAAGCATAAACAGCTGGACCTAACAAAATGGATAAAGAGCATCGAAGTGGCATCTTGGCCGAAAATCCATAAGATCATCAACAAAGTGCAAACAGATGGGTAAGAGATCATCTATATCTTGTTTTCTATATACCATTGCCGTACCAGCAACACCCGTATCTATATCACTCATATTTTATTTTTTTTCAATATTGCACAGTGCAAGCTGTGGGTTATGGTTGATTAATTTTATGGAATACTGGACTGGAGCTTCTTTATCTGACAATGTGACCCAGGTAATTTAATGGAAAAAATTCTATACATTTGAGTTTTTTGTAGACTTGTTAATATATCAAGACTTGCTCATATATTTTCAGAATGATATAAGTAACTTTAGGTTCAAGCTACCTGCGATCTTGTATAACTCCCCGTTAAATGGAGCAAGAGGGTTACCGGATAATGGGCAACAAATTGAGACTCCCGAAAATTCGCATGATGACGTCACAATGTTAGATGAATTGGATATTTTGATGTCGGGTTCAATAGAGTTGACACGTACAATATAGTGGAGAAGCAGAAAAGACTTATTGTCGACGATTTATCTAAACATTCGGATGATCACAGATTCTAAATCTTTAGAGTAAGTCATTCTAAAGTAAATTGTTTTGTTCTAATATAGTTATTTCCATTGCCCGTTCTAGGATTGCTACAATAAGTAATTTGTCCCTTGTCCTTGTTTTTTAAGCAAAGAGTGGGTCCGAAGTACACGACCATACCCAATTTCTTTAAGTTCTAGAAAAATTATAAATATTTTAGATGAGAATATAGAGATGGACCATGATTGCTTTAATATGGCTATTCGGATGGTTGTGTGGAAACCAAGCTATCATGTTGAACAAACAAAACTACCACTTCATGGACCTCAAGTTTGCTGTAAGTTCATATTTATTACTCTTACATTGTATAGTTCATCAAATAATTACAATATGTTGAAGAACTACCACTTCATGGACCTCATATTTGTAAAATCATCAGGAAATAACTCGGTTTGGACGAGATATCCGATGTTCTGGCCCAGTAGACCACAAGAAACTGCCAAAAGTACTTGAGCGTTGGCCTGATATGCAGTATGATATTAAAGATTGCAGCAATGTAAGAAATGATATGTGTACTCACTCCTTTAAAAATCTATTAATTTTATTTATCACTTATAGCCTGTGCATTTGTTTTTAGATTCTATTGCCATATTATCAAGACGGATTGTACACTTTATACATAATGGACATGGAAAACAAAATTGTCCACATTATGGATCCACTTCCAGATATTGTATGTTCTAGGGGTTATGATCAAAGCATGGCATATATACCTACATTCCACACTATTGCTAAAAGGTTCGGTCTCGCAATGGGAAAGACAAATTCTAAGTGAATGAAAATATTTATCATTGGAAGCGAAAATACCCTACATGTGTAACAAAGGTTCCAAATAATAAATACTGGTAACCTCTTATAATATGTTTCATCTTTTTTTTATCACAAAATAGTTTTTTGATTTGTGTACAACAAATAAACAAATGCTCTTCTTCAGGAATTTGGGAGGCTTTCTTGTATACAATTTCATGAAGTTCTGGGACGGCGTAAGATTGCCACCAATCAACAATGTAAGCATATATATATATTCTCTACCTATATTCCACACACTACACAGTAGGAAATTAATAACTTAACCTATTATTATCTATCATGCACAGCTATCAATTTCACTGAGGATGGAATTCTTGGCCGACATTTTGACGAGTCCTGCAAATGAATGTTTCGATAACCTCCCGGAAGATCTCCATATATGATTAAGGAGTTAGGTAGAATGTAAAATACAATAAATAACATTACTATGAATTCTTATTTGCAAAATTGTTCTTGAATTGTATAGAATGCTTAAATACAATTGTGTAAAAGTTAAAACCGTGTCAAAAAATTCTTTGTTTTCATAAGCATCCCTAAGATAAAGCCGTAGCGTTAGCACGGGCATTGTACTAGTGTGTTGTAATGGACCAATTCAACTTGTTGCGTGGTTACCTAGACGACTTGGGACTTAAAAGATGATTTTAGCGATCACATCATGTGTTCCAATTCAGCTAGGAATAGAACTCAGTATTGTACCTAGAGATATGTTGCTCTAACTCGTATGCGTACATGAGGTTTAAAGATTTATCAATGATCGGGTGATGCATTTCAATTCATTTAATTTGGGATTTGACTCCACCTCATGTGTGAACATTTAACTCCTACGATCACGAGAGAGTGGAGAACCATAGAAACACTTACTTCATATTATAATTCGGTTTGGAATGGATTCCTGCACCGTGTTTCGATACACCACTCCAAATTGTACAGGCATGAAAGATATTGAGTCCGTCGGATCCTCATTAGATAGTTATGAGCGATAAATGATGAATAAACCTTTGACTCTTTAATATCTAATAACTAGGAAGCGTGTCCCTACGTTGTAACGGGATCTAACACGTCTTGGAATCGGACTCTACTATCATTGGATGCGAGTTGTTTTAACTCGATGAGTATGAGTCGTGAGTCCGCGTCGCATACAGAAAAGGGAGGGTGTAGGGGCATTTTTGGAAATAAAAGAAGACGGATAGAAGAATAACTTTGCTTTTTAATATTTTGTATAGTTATAGATATAGGTATAGACTGATCGATGTAGATATCAATGATAGATTAGATATATACAAATAGATTAATATATTCATGGGACAAATACATAAAGATTTGCACCGGGTCCAGTAACTGGTGGACCTAACGGTATAAGGCACCCACTCTTAACAATAGAGTCGACTTGCGCCCATGTTTATAAACTTTGAAAAGAAAAAATATAATAAATTAATATGTTAGTATAAAAAACATATGAGCATAGACACATGAATCACGTGAAAATGTTTGAGCTTAACTCTTCACGAAGTGTTACCTTATTATTCTTTCTTTTTATTGGATAAAATATTTTATAACTTGTAACTATTCTAACACTGTTTAAGCTGCATGCCGCGTAGTAGTTAGACTTGATCGAGGATCTCGGTCCCCCTGCAGGGTCCTTTGCTTCTCGCTGGCAGTCTGGCACCAACCCCTTTACTAGCAAAGTTCACCAACCCCTTTACTAGCTAAGCGGCAGCCAAGGTCAAGATCAGCGGAATGGGTGGCATTTCTAGGCTTCCAGCTGCAAAGAATGCTCCACCCAACAAACAAGTTTCTTAACATTTTTCACAAAGGAGGGATCCATCTTGACGGCCTGAGAAATATTGTAGCATAATCACCACCATCACGAATCAATCATATTCTGTAACACTCAAAATTCTACAACGTCAGAAAGAACATAACAATGCTACATTTGTCAGAAGACCCAAGGCGAGCACAGAGACCTCTCCAGGAAACTGCGAGACCATATCTACCAACTTAGCAGTTTTGTCCTCAACTTTCTTGATAGTAGGATCTGGAAGCTCTATGTTCCGGAGGCCATCAGATCAATGAAGCTACACGAATTTTGCAGTGAAGTGATGTAAAAGCTGTCAACAACAATGTAAAGTGATTTATCTAGGCAATGCTGTCAAACAATTCATCAACCCATATATGAAACCTTTGTCAACATTCAACAACAATGGTGGCTACACATGGTAAGGTTGAGATTGAGTTAAAAATCCATGGGCAAAGAAGAAACCAGCATCATATTATATGAAATAACAAAAAAAGAGTCATCACTTTAGAAATGCTTGACAAAGACAAAGAAATGATTCTTTCTGAAACTACTATATTTTAACTTAGGAAAAAGTCTACTTGACCCCCCCCAACTATTGGGGGTCGTCTACTTTACCCCCGAACTATGAAATGGTCTAATTTACCCTCTAAACTTTGCAAAACCGGCCAAATCACCCCCGCGAGCGGGTTTGGGCGGTGGTTTTGCTACAGTAACAGCTGTTTTGCTACAATTTTTTTGGATACAGATCTTTTTGTATGAATTTTTTTGGTCCAGTAACAGTTGTTTTGCTACAGTAACAATGTTTTGCTACTTTACCCCCGAACTATGAAATGGTCTAATTTACCCTCTAAACTATGAAATGATTCTTTTTGTTGTATGAATTATTCAAATTAATTACAGAAAAAAATAAATCCAAATTTACAGCAAAAAAAACTTTGTACTAAAGCATACTATATTATATGTTCATTGTGTACATCTACTCATGTGGAGTCCAACAAAATTAGATTTTCTATTTTATGATTTTTCTGTGATTTACTATGATTTTTCAAAGATTCAGACGAAATAAATAAAAAAAGAAAAAGACAAAACAGCCGTTACTGTAGCAAACAGCTGTTACTGTAGCAAACCACCACCCAAAACCGCTCGAGAGGTGATTTGACCGGTTTTGCAAAGTTCAGAAGGTAAATTAGATCGTTTCATAGTTCAGGGATAAAGTAGACGACCCCCATAGTTGGGGGCTCAAGTAGACTTTTTCCTTTTAACTTACACCTAGCCTGCATTTCGAGAGGAGAATTGGGCTATTATGATCCAATCGACTTGGAAGAGAAATCCAAATATGTATCAAAATTCACAGCCTATCTATATTTTATAGAAAGGAAGAAGAGAAGTCCATTTTTTTTAAGTTGTAAATACAAAAGAACACCAACGATTGTAAAAGATTAAAAAATAGGAATAATAAAATGACTGAATAGTCCACACTACCAAGATTCTATTTTCAGATCTGTTCATGCTGCATAAGATGTTATTAGAAACCAGCCACTGCGTAGCTACTGTCCATTGAATGCTTACTGGTTAGGTTTCAACATATGAAAGAAAAACAACTTATACTCCTAGTAAAGAAAAACAACTTATACTCCTAGTAAAGAACACATCGCACACTACTTTCTCCAACAAGCAATGACTGAAACTCACAATTCGCTGCTATAACTCTAGTTGCCTTCCAAAATTTCACTCAGCAAGTCCAAAACAAGAAAGAAGCAACAGAATCATGGGTCAAATTCAGAAACACATACCTTTATAGTTAGTGCTGATGGAAAATTTTAAATACTATCATGTTTTAATAAAGCCTAAAAGATGGATTGCTTACATGAATTCAACGTAGTGAAAACATGCAGTTTTACTGACACCTGAAAATAGCCTTACATTCAGTTTCACAAATGTTTGAGGAACGCCATCCTATTTTAACAAAACCTAACACGTGCACTGCTTATATTAATTCAGAAACACATAAACATGCAGTTACCCTAACAATCTTACATTCAGTTTCAGAAATTAGTAGTGCCTGAGTTTAACAGAGCCCTAAACAAGCTATTTGAACTGAGAGCAAAATGAGGATATTGTGATGCGACCAAACTGAGGAACCAGTGGCGGGTTTGGACGGCAAGATTAAGAGAGGCATGACTCACCTTGTTGGTTCTTCGGCCACCACGTACTACGTGTTGCCTCCAAGCTACCAGCCTCCACCTCTCGCTAGGACAAAGGGAGTTGTGTTCTTTCTCACGGTTTCAGGAGTCACCTCCACCTCTACCTCCATCCCCACCTCCTAGGCCGAAGCGCCGCCACATCCGGTGATCCGCCATAATGGTGATCCCCGGAGCAGGAGCAGACGTGATGGACCGCCTCCTGCAGTCCTGCCCACACCTCCCCGTCCCGACCCATGCCGCAGCGGGCGCCGACAGCGACCTCCTCGAGCTCGACGTGATCTAGCCCGCCGCCCCGTCCGTGGTAAGGCTCAGCCTCCTCGTCGCGCTCCCGGAGGACGAGGGCAAGAAGAAGAAGCCCCCTGCAGTCGGGGGCGGGATCGAGATCCGCTGCGTGCCCCGTGCTGGAAACCGCCGCGGCGCCGGGTCTACGCGTCGGCGGGGACGTGCGAAGCGCCGGTTGGGGGCGTGCGAGGCGAGCTGAGTCTTCGCACGCGGGATGAGCGGGAACCGCCGGGCGGCCTGGGATCGAGCGCCCGTGGGAAGCGCCGGGCGGGCCTACGTGCGTGCGAGCGAGCGATGCCGAGTGGACGATTCCCTTCCGTAATTTTTAGTTGTAGAGAAACTTTATCAAATCTCGGCATTGACACATGTAGAATGCACTATTTTCGGTACAAATTTTGGAAGTCACAGTGCACCGTATTTCACGACGGAGGGAGCAGTAGCAAAGAAACAAGAAGACTAGCCCGCTGCAAAAGGGAAAGACGTACACATGCATGCGCCACTGCCAGCTGGTGCATACGCTGGCCGCTAGGTTCATCATTGAGGTTGATCAATCACCTGCTTTACTCTCTTTTTTGAAAGAAAATTCCGTGGATGCCAGGTCCAAAGCCCTGTCCGTGCGACCCTACCTTCACAGCACCGGGCACCTTGACGCCTCGCACGGCTCGTCTGCGGCTCCTCCTTTCTTCTCCCCATTGCCGCTCCAAACCGTTGCATTCCTTGGTCATTTGGGACTCTGCAGCGGCAGTTGCCTCCGTCCTCCATTTTTGCAACTGTCGCCAACTCGATCGGTTGTCCACCGCCGGCTCATGGACGCTGCTGCAATTGCGTCATCCGCCTTCGCCGCTTCGTCCAATGCCTGTCGACCTCTTCTACTGGTCGCTGTGCTGCCGCCCTCATCGTACGTACACCGTGGCGGCCGGGTTCATCCCTCGTCGTACAACTGCAGCTAAATTATTCAAATGAAACAATAGGCAGAGCAAAACTAGAACATATTTTTAAAAGTTGAGCACTTAACTATATATATTTATGAACTGTACCTAAATCGAATAGCAATATCAAATTGACGGTAGTACCTAAAACTATCTGTAATCAAATACACAGGAGTGTCCAGAACTGCATCTAATGTTAGCAATATCAAATTTTTGTATCCCATTACTCATAAGATATATATATCTTGTAGAATATGTGAATCTGAAAAATAAAACGCAGAAACAGTTCCACCCCAACTATTGATCTATGAAAGACCATAAAGTTGAATTGTGCATTTGGTTGTCCGAACTTGTGCTAGTTCTGCAATTCTTCGGTCTATATGTTCACCATTCCCCATCGGCCCATCCTAACTTAACTAGTTCTGCAGTTCTTTAGTCTGTTCACCATTCAGGCTGGGCATTTTTTTTACCGAAAACCGAGCCTAACCGAACCGAAATGTCGGTTTTTTCGGTTTTTGGTTTCGGCTTCGGTTTGAATTCTCTGGAAGTTTGGGTGTTGGTTTCGGCTTCGGTTCAGAGTCATGGAGAACCGAACGGTAACAGTCAAGCAAAGCACCGGCTTGCAGCCCCAGCCCCACTCTGTGTCCGTCCAAGGTCGCAGCCCACCGTGGCCCAATTGCTCTCTAAGCTAGCCCACAACCCCCACCCCTCCCCACAAGCCAAAAGTCCCCACTCCCCAACCCCCTCGGCTCTCAAAGTCACAAGTCACTCCCACCTAACCCTACCCTAACCTCATGCTCCTGGCGGCAGCGGCCTGCCCTGCGCGGCGCGTGCGAGCAGGGAGAGCGCGCAGGCGCGGCGGCAGCCACTTGCGAGCAGTGAGCGGCGAGTGGAGGCGAGCAGCGCCCGACGGGAGCAGGACCCAGGGGGCAACGGCGCCGAGCGGGCTGCAGGGAGCGGCGTCCGCGAGCAGGGCTGCAGGAGCGGCGGCCGCGAGCGGGGATGCAGAAGCGGCGGCGGTTGCAAGCAGGGCTGCAGGAACGACGGCGGCGGCGTGAGCAGGGGCAAGGGGAGACCTGGTGAGCTCCAGTGGTGGTCTTCGGTTAAACCGAATAACCGAACCGATGAAACCGACACCGAAGTCGTCGGTTTCTGATTCTATGAAGAACCGATCTGTTAGCTAATTCTGGAAACCGAATTTTCTTGAAACCGAGAAACTGAACCGAACTTGTCGGTTTAAACTGATTGCCCAGGGCTGTTCACCATTTTTATCCAAAGCCGAAAGAGAACACACAGAGAGATGGAGTCCTGTGACGATGGCCATGAGTTAGTGTGTGTCGACGTGGTGGTGGCATCCTCACTGACTGGTCATGGCTGCAGGGGGCAGGAGCATAGGGAAGTAGAGGAGGAAGCAGTTGGCCACCGCCCACCGCGGCGCACAACGTCGCAGCCATACAAGAACGTGGCAATAGTTGACGGTGCTAGCGGCGTCGCTACGTTGCCGCTCTAGAGTAGGCCGCTGGAGAAGGCAAGCGAGCGGTGAGCGGCGGAGGATTGATTTTGGAACCGCGATGGGGAATTGGGAGAGGGGGACCTGGAGCCAGCTCTGCCAAGCCACACGCGTAGTCACTCAAACGAGCCACCTGGGAACATGCGTATGCGGCTGGAGGCGAGCGAGATTGCCAGAAGCATCGGATCGGTTGCCTGTCCACGCGGCTGCCATCGTACTTCCTCCTAAGCCAATTGAACCTAGCCTCATTGGCAGGAATTGTCATGAACATTTCCCTTTGATCTTTTTTGACAAACAACTCGGTTGCCACAAAGTGCTCATTAGTGTCATACCTAGCCCCACATGCAACAACATGTTCCATTACCTGTCCAATAGTGATTCCCACTTGCCTACTAGATGCAAAAGAAGAAACGGTCTCAGATATCTTTGGAATGTGTTCTTGAATAACAAGTGTTGTGCCTGAGTTTGGTTTTCTTGGTAGGTTTTTCAAGGATCATACGAGCCTTTTTCTTAGCATTGTTAATGGTAGGAGAAATTAAGCTCCTCAACCTCATCCTCAGCATCAAAAGCAAGGTTACCACCCATGGGTTGCTCATCCTCTATCCCATCACGTGGATTATCAACATAAATAGGGGAATCTTGGCATGGGGGTACAACAGCATTGGAACTCATAGGATTTCAATGATCTTGCTCGTCATTAGTGATGCTACTAAACATCCCATTTAAGTCATCCTCATTTTGGAGAGGCCTCCTCTTGAACTTGCCACATCCAGGAATTTCCTAAAAGATATGACAAGGTAAGAAATTAGACAACAATACTAAAATCAACAATTGAACTATGTGGTTGTAATCAAATGCTCACCTTTTTTATTAGCAACAGTAAAATCAACAAGTGAACAATGTTGTTGTAATCAAATGCTTAACTTTTATCTTGTTCCACCACTCGGGGTCTATATTGATCACCGCCTTGTCCCAGTTCCAACTAGTTCCCATTTGCTTCCTCAGTAATGTTCTCATGTAGCTAAATCACCCCTTAACTTGTCCCACTTGTTCTTCAGTTGACATTTTTTTCAACATGATTCTGGTGCACTGGAAAAACCTATCATTTACCTCGGTATAGCCCCCATTGTTCAAATGAGTGCTCAGCCTATTCCCTTTTCTAACTTGTTCGGCGAACAACTTGCAAAAAAGTGTTGTATGATCATCATTCCATTCCATTGCATCACCCTAAGCATGGTTTCCCCACAACAATGGTAATATATATGAAGCAATCGGTATAGTAATGTGGACCTCTAATTCATATACTTTACATTATGCCATTCAATTAAAGCTAAAGTAAGAACATTGGAAGATAACTTGATACATCATCATCCCTTGCCCTTTTGTTGGCTGATGGAGCGTGTTTCTTTGCTTCTGTCGGTGTTGTGACTATTGCCTATGATGCGTGCACTTAGGAAGACATCAGAAAATCCTCGCCTAGCTTTGATGTCGTTGCTGTCATGGCTGGGGAGACCATGGGTTGCCCTGGCCAACTAGAGGAGGCTGCTGCGAAACCTTTGTTCAGAGTGTTGTTTTTCAAGGTTCTCAGGTTCATTAGATCGGGTTCATCATAGCGGATACAAGTGAACGATTCAGTATATATATATATATATATATATATATATATATATATATATATATATATATATATATATATCGGTCCTATTTCATGATCTATCGGAAAACAATAGAGAGAGAGAAAGAAAACGCAGACCATCCGTAGGAGCGGGATTCGGTGCGGGAGTAGTGGATCCGTTGGAGGCGCCGGTGTTGGGGTCGTTCGCCGGCGCCATCAACTCGCTGGAGATGGAGATGGCCGATGCAATGACGTCGGGTGGCGAGCTGGCGACGGTGGCAGCTTCCCGTCACTGGCTGCGCCCCTCTTAGATCGGGATAGGGAATATTGGTGGGGAGTGGCGGCTGAGGTGAACCTCGTGCCTAGAGCCGGCCGGCCCCCACCTCTATATATAGCGCAGTGTGATGGGGGCCCACCAACCATGTAGGGTTGGGCGCCCCCGATCAGGGCGCGAGAACAGGGCCCAGTTAGGCCGTTGGGCCTAACTGGTGGGAGATCAATCCTAACATTCTCCCCCTTGATCTCTTGTCTATTCTTTGTTCTTTAATTTTATACTCAAAACTTTCGATTCATATCTTTCTTGCTTCTATCCTATTCCATTACAGAATATTGCATTGAACTATCTCATCGTCACAGCAATTAGTGTCGTTAGACTAATAGCCACAACACATTTCTTCGTTTTGGAATGAAACTTTCTTCTGGGCCCTTCATATGTTCGGGAATCATAGGCTTTCCCTTAAACCCATGCCGGCTACGTGTTCTCTGAACACGTTGGGTGGTAAGCCCTTTGTGAGCGGATCCGCGAGCATTTTCTCTGTACTTATATGCTCAAGATTTATTATATGGTCCGAACTTTATCTTTCACAACATAGTACTTTATGTCAATGTGTTTAGCAGCACCACTTGACCTATTGTTGTGAGCATACTGTACCGCTGAGTTGTTATCACAATACAACCTCAGTGGTTCATTGATATTATCAATCACTTTCAATCCGGGAATAAATTTCTTTAGCCAATTCACCTGCCCCGTTGCCTCATAGCAGGCTACAAACTCGGCATACATTGTCGAGGATGTAGTTACGGTTTGTTTGGAGCTTTTCCACGATATAGCCCCTCCTGCGAGAGTAAATATATATCCTAACGTGGATTTTCTTTCTTCTCCCGCATAATCGGAATCTGAATACCCCTCTATCTGCAGGGAATCAGATCTTCTATACGTTAGCATGAGGCCTTTCGTACCCTGTAAATAACGCAGGACTTTCTTCACTAATTTTCAATGTTCTATTCCTGGATTCTTTTGATATCTGCCAAGTAACCCGGTAACAAAAGCTAAGTCAGGGCGTGTACACACTTGAGCATATTGTAAACTTCCAACTGCTGAAGCATACGGTACCGCTTTCATTCGATTAATCTCATATTCGTTCTTGGGACATTGATGTTCCTCAAATCTATCGCCCTTGACTATAGGAGCAGGTGAAGGACTGCACGCATGCATACTAAATTTCTTCAGAATCTTTTCTATATATGCCTTTTGCGATAATCCTAGAACCCCCTTTCTTCTGTCTCGATGAATCTCTATTCCCAAAACGAACGAGGCCTCACCGAGATCTTTCATATCGAAGTTTGAGGACAAGAATTTCTTCGTTTCCATTAGTAGATTGACATCACTGCTAGCAAGCAGAATATCATCCACATACAAAATCAGGAATATATACTTTCCATTCTTGAATTTTGCGTAAACGCAATTGTCCTCAACATTTTCCTTAAACCCAAAACCTTTTATTGTTCTATCAAATTTCAAATACCACTGTCTTGAGGCTTGTTTCAATCCGTAGATTGATTTCTTTAGGCGGCATCCCATATTTTCTTTTCCTTTTACAACAAAACCTTTCGGTTGTGCCATATAAATATTTTCTTCCAAATCCCCATTAAGGAACGCCGTCCTTACATCCATTTGATGGGCGACCGGCTTCCAAACCCTAAGTTCATTTCTTCTCTCTCCCTCCGGCTTCCTCAGTCGCACAGCAGCGGCGGCGCCCATGGCGACCGGCCACCACCGGCAGGAACCGCCGGAGCAAGGTATCCGCCGAAGGATCCACCCAGCCCGCCTTTTCTTCTTTCTCCCTCCCCTTCTCCGTAAGCCACGCACAAAGCAACAGCAGCTAGCGGCTACCCATGGCGGCCGGAGGAGCGGGAGATCGGCGCTGCCGCGGGCCCCATCACCGGCGAACGTGCTCGCCCGTGGCTGAGTACGTCGCCATCGAGCGGCCTCGCGGTAGTGCCCTACAACGCGCGTGCCACGACGGTGACCACGGGTTTCAACTTCGTTCCACACGGCGTCTAAAGACCCGCCGGCGGTGATGACGGCGGGGCTGGTGAGTCCCATTTCATCCTTTCTTCTCGTACCCCAGTAGGGTTAGGGTTAGGGTTACAAGTTAGGGTTTCGTTCCTATTTCTTCCCGATCTGAAAAACCAAATCGGTGTTCGGGTTCTTTTTCGTTTCTCTATTTCCCATCTAGGGTTAGGGTTCTTGTGCTCTGTAACTTCCCGATCTAGGTTTCTACTTAGTAAAACCTGGCTCGGATGCCATTGTTGTTTTTCAAGGTTCTCAGGTTCATTAGATCGGGTTCATCATAGCGGATACAAGTGAACGATTCACAGTATATATATATATATATATATATATATATATATATATATATATATATATATATATATATATATATATATATATATATATATATATATATATATATATATATCGGTCCTATTTCATGATCTATCGGAAAACAATAGAGAGAGAGAAAGAAAACACAGACCATCCGTAGGAGCGGGATTCGGTGTGGGAGTAGTGGATCCGCTGGAGGCGCCAGTGTTGGGGTCGTTCGCCGGCGCCATCAACTCGCTGGAGATGGAGATGGCCGATGCAGTGACGTCAGGTGGCGTAGCTGGCGACGGTGGCAGCTTCCCGTCGCTGGCTGCGCCCCTCTCAGATCGGGATAGGGAATATTGGTGGGGAGTGGCGGCTGAGGTGAACCTCGTGTCTAGAGCCGGCCGGCCCCCACCTCTATATATAGCGCAGTGTGACGGGGGGGCCACCAACCATGTAGGGTTGGGCGCTCCCGATCAGGGCGCGAGAACAGGGCCCAGGGCCTAACTGGTGGGAGATCAATCCTAACACAGAGCA
This sequence comes from Saccharum hybrid cultivar R570, assembly GCA_038087645.1. Lineage (NCBI taxonomy): Eukaryota > Viridiplantae > Streptophyta > Magnoliopsida > Poales > Poaceae > Saccharum > Saccharum hybrid cultivar. The sequence continues at coordinate 1,242,045 of JAQSUU010000262.1, read as the reverse complement.
CCTCTTGAGGAGCTTCATAAAATCCATGGATCTGGGCCCTAGATCCTTGTTTTGATAAATCTGGAGTTGGTGGAGCGAAGGGCGTTTGACAAAATATATAAAAACTGAAAAATGAAGCTGTTTTGGTGGATCTAGAGCTGTTGGGAGCTGTTCCAAACACTCCTTTACTTTTGTAGCGCTGAAGCTCTCCTAAACGAGCTCGTCTATGATTCCACTACACGGACCGGTCGATGCCGTCCGGAACACAACAGATATGCAGCCAAACTGAGCAGGAGTACTAGCCAAGCAACCCCGGCCCTGCTTTGATTTCATCTACATTTAGTACTACATACATGTATCGCAAGTTTGATGTGACGGAGAATCTTTTGTTTACACAGTATTTTTTTTAAGTACTTTTTTTTTGAGGAAGTAAACACAGCCCTTGTGATACATACTACGATACGTACTAGTACTATCCGGCCAGTCTATATGCTGCAGCTAGCTAGTAGAACTCTGGCCCGGCTCTCGCTATAGCTAGTAGTACGTACGCCTGCAGACGCAGACCACACTACTAGCTTAGCTAGCCATCTCCTGGCGTGCATGCAATGACGACTCCTCTCCGGGTTCCCTGGAGCAGGTGGAGCACCAAGCAATACATCCTCGCGGCTCTGCTGGGGATGCTGGCCACGGTCGCCGTCGTGGCTGCCATCTCCATTAGCCTCGCCCCGGCGCACATCGCCTTCTTCGTCCGAGACGCCAACATAACCCGCGCAAATAAGACAAGCCAAGACGGCAAGCAGCTCCTCCACAACACCCTGGTGGCCAACAACACCAGCCACCGCACGGCGGTGTCGTACGGCTCCCTCACCGTCGACATCTGGCGGAGCGAGACGGCGTGGATTCCCACCGAGGAGGTGAACACCTCCGCCGCCCTCCCCGGCTGGCTGCCGCCGGGGAACACCAGCCTCGTCAAGTTCGGGGTCGAAGGGGGCCAGTACAACGAGGAGACGACAGCGCCCAACAAGGGACAACCGCCGGCGCCGGCGCAAGGAGCCAGCAATGCGGCCGTGGACAACAGCAACGCCACCGCCGCCGCCGTCCCTAAGTGGCCCGACTGCCGGGTTGTGGTGGAGGCCAAGGTGTGGTTCAGGTTCGCCGGGGTGCCTACCTTGCCGTACACGGTCAGGGTGTCCTGCTTTCCGGTGAATTTCTTGGATGGCACGATCGGCCCAGTCAATTGCACCGGCTGATATATATATATATATATATATATATATATATATATATATATATATATATATATATATATATATATATATATATATATATATATATATATATACACCTTCCTTTGACCGTATATATCCACGTGTGGATACGGAGGCCGGATTTGTATACTTACAGCATCGCCGTCTCGTTCTCGTCTTTTCTAACTTCCTTCCTTTTTCTTGAGAGTATATATGTGTGCACGTTTTACTTATTAATTTTGGGTCCAGCTTTGGTAGATCTGAGTGTTTGTGATAAGATTCATGACGATTTCAATGCATGTGTAGCTGTTCTCGATTGGGTTCGTCCGATAACCACTACATGTACTGATGTACTATCTCTTTCTTTCTTCTTAGGGTGTCGGGAAGCGATAGGCTACAGGCATTTTCGTTCAAATTCACATTGGTTCATATACGTTGAATAATCAATAGACAATGTTGTGATCTTTTTTTCGATTATACAGTTCAAGCAGACACTCACAACGCACGCACATTCACCACTATGAACGCACGCACACAAACCCTACTCTTATGAGCGTATCTTCGAAAACTGAGCCGGCAAATCTTCGAGATTGATGAAATCACCACAGGTGCCTCGCTGTCACGGGAACGTCGCATACCATTAAAAGTACAACACTGTTAAATCTTGGAATATTCGCTTCTACGGGTACTTGAACCCAGGACCTGAGGTTGTACTTTTTTTGAGAATTACACAGTATAACGTAGACGTCCACAACACGCACGCACACTCACCCTACCCCTATGAGCACATCCGAAGGATTGAGTCAGCAGATCTCGAGATTCATGAAATCACCACGGGCGCCTTGTTGTCGATGGGGACGTCACCTAAGCATCACGCCGTTAAATCCTAAAATAAGGACGTCGCTTACCACTAAAAGCATCACACTGTAAAATTCTAGAATAAATCCAGAAAAATGCGAGCACCCGTTCCAAGTTGAGGACTTCACGGGTGGGCAGGTTCCAGCATAAGGAACCAACCAACTGAATTTTAGGTTGTATCAGAGTGTGTCCCTCGTGACAGAAGGGACTAATTAAAGTGAAAAAGAGCCAGGGCCCGGCCCCACAATATTAACGTGCTGATAGTTAACAAATCAAAAGGAAATGTTGACATTGGGGAGCATTGGATCTCTTTGCTAAAATGAAAAGGTTAAAAGCCAAAGTCGAAAAAAAGCATTAAAGAGCAAAGATGCAGGTTTTCCGATAAAACAGAGGTGATCATCAAATCAGTCATGATGAGATTTTTTTTATCGGAGTCATGATGAGAATTTTTTTTAGATAATGATGATGAGAATTAGATACTTACAGAATACATGGGTAGTTAGATTTGCATTCACGCCATGCATCTCGTGTTCATCACTATATACGATTTCTATAAGATCATATATATCGGCAACCCTAGCGCCCGGACATTCGGCCCTAGGCTTGCGTCTGGACGCGGCTCCCGTTTGACGCACCCGCCATACCCCCTCATGTAAATCGAAACAGAATTGCGTCCACGGCTCCCGCGCAATAGGAGAGCGCGCCCGCTGCGCCCACGTCATCACGCGCCTGCGCCCCTGCTTCCAACCACGATGTGCGCAGCCCCCTCCGCCCAGCGCCCATTCCGCTCCGAAGGCAGCGTCCGTCCGTACGAAGCTCCTTCGCTTGCACTCGACGCACGCAGCTCCCTAGTCCTACGCCCATCGCCCATCCCTCGTTCGAATGCATGCCCTGCTGGCTCCGGGAGAGATGATGCAGCAGAAGGTAGGAGGAGAAGAGATGCAACACCCGATTTACTTTTGAAACATCGAAATACAACAGTTGCAATATACGTCGGAAGGCGGTTGAAACACTTGAAACATGTTTCTTAAACACTTTAAAAAACACACTTGAAAACCATTGCAACCATACACAACATCCAAATAAAACACGTGCAATATATGTGTGAAACATATGCAACATCCAGATAACCACAATTGCAACATGCGTCCGGAAAACATAGATAAAACATACCTCTGAAACATCTAAAACACTCAAAACATACTCTTACAACATGCCTCTGAAATAATTACAACATATACAACATGTGCAACATCCCCCGTCCACTTTTGCAACATCCATATGAAACAAATACAATATACCTCTGAAACTCCTGAAACAATTGAAACATGCAATTGTAATATAGGGGGGAGAGAGAGAGCCTGGCGCGGGGAGTGCCATGGCCGCCGAATTTGCGGGCATTGGGGGCTCCTGGTGGGGAAGGACGCTGGTGTGGGGGAGGAGGATGCCAGGGTGGGGGAAGGAGCTGTCGGGGTCGGGTAAAGGGGAGGGGAAGGCTGTGCTGGTCGATTCCGGCCGCCAGGGGGTCGGTGGCGGCAGCCAATAGTGGCTGCTCTGGAGCCTGGCCATCACCGGTGGTGGCAACGAGGACCGCCGCGACGGTTAATGGCGACGGCCCGCGCGCTGCCGCAGTGCGGCCACCGCTTCCACATCGAGTGTCGTGGTGGGCGGAGGGGCCTCTGGAGTGGGGGAGAAGGCTATCATGGTGGGGAGGAGGGCGCCGAGGTCTGGGAGTGCGCCGCCGGCCAGGGAGGCAGCCATGGCCACGCGTCGGGGTAGCTAGGGCTGGATATCGAGCCAACGCGTCTCGTTTTGGCTCGGCTCATTATAGCTCGGCTTGTTATGGCTCGTTATACAAATGAGCCAGAAGACTAGCTCGGCTCGGCTCGTTAGCGAGCTCGAGCTAGCTCGTTTGGCTCGCGAGCCAAAGCACAAAAACACATCACATGTATATTTAAAATGAAATAAACAAAATACATATGAATTTTGCAATGGAAAGTATGTTATCATCCATGACGATGATCCATCATCATCCGTTGATGCCATGGGGTAGGCTGGTGGTGTGACCCGGTGGAGCCGTGGGGTCTGATCTAGGGTTTTAGTGTTTAATCATGTTGGGCCATAGACTGAGGGATATGTAGACTGCTTAACGTTGTATTGGTTAGGGTTTTACCATAATATTGGGCTAGGTCGAGAGATATATGGGTCGATTGCAGTTGTTTTCATATGAATTACCTTGGCTCATGAGCGGCTCTCGAGCTGGCTCATTAATTAACCGAGCTGGCTCGTTAATTAAAAAAATCAAATGAGCTGAGCTCGAGCCGAGCCACTAACGAGCGAGCTAGCGAGTTACGAGTTTTTCATCCAGACCTAGGGTAGCGTGTGGGGCACGAGCCGCGAAAGGGAGGAGGAAGCGAGAGACTGTGTGCGTGGGTGCGAGACTGGAGTGAGCGAGTGAGGCGAGTTGGGTAGTGGGTGGCCGCACATTGATGTTGAATCGATCGGCGTGCAGGCCCAAAACGACGCGGACACGCCCGGACGGGCGTCCTCACAGAATTCATTCCTTAGCTTGCAAAACCTCTTTTCATCAAGTGGCTTGGTGAGAATATCGGCAAGTTGATTATCGGTGCCGACACTTTCAATGGCAATATCTCCCTTTTGTTGATGATCTCTAATGAAATGATGCCTTATGTCAATATGTTTTGTTCTTCCATGTTGAACCGGGTTTTGTATCATCTTGATTGCACTTTCATTATCACATAGCAATGGCACATTCTTGAAGTTGAGGCCATAATCCTTCGAAGTTGATTTTATCCATAGCAATTGTGCACAACAACTCCCCGCACTCACATATTCGGCTTCGGCGGTAGAGATTGCCACACTATTTTATTTCTTTGAGGACCATGACACAAGTGATCTTTCAAGTAATTGACATGTGCCACTTGTGCTCTTTCTATTGATCTTACAACCCCCATAGTTAGAGTCCGAATATCCAATCAATTCAAACTTTGACTCTTTGGGATACCATAGTCCAACATCTCTTGTTTGCTTCAAGTACCTCAATATTCTCTTTGCGGCCGTAAGATGACTCTCTCTAGGTGAGGCTTGATATCTAGCACACATGTAAACACTAAACATGACGCGCTGAAGGAGACCGTCGCAAGAGATGACTCCACGGTCGTCACGGTGGGCAAAATCTGGAAGCTCGCCGAGAGCGACGTGGTGCTCGGGAGGGACCCCAGGCTGAAGAGGCTGTGCCTATCCATGGCGCTCTTCAAGCTGCTGCGCCGGAGGCTGGAGGACTTCCCCATCACCGGCGCGGAGACCCGCTGCTGCCACAAGCTTATCTTCAGAGGCCTTATCTTCGAAGACGAAGCCCGGGCCCGCCGCCGCTGGCGCCATTGCCCTGTTCCTGGTGTTCGACGACGAGGTCCAGTTCCTCTGCGAGTACTACCACTCCGTGCACCCCGTGGTGCTCGCCAGCCCCTTCTTCTTCCTCGCCAACTACATCCTCTTCCCCGTCGTCGTGTGGGCCTTCTGCGTCCTCACCATCATCCTGTGCAGCCATGGCGACGTGCGCTACGCCTTCCGGAGCTTCAGCGCCGACAACTACTCCATCTCGTTCGGCCTGATGAAGATGACCGGATGCATCCTGGCCCAAGTCCGGAGTTCGCCGCAGAACCTCTTCTCCACCGTGGACACGTCCATCACCATCCTCCTCCTCTCCTTCGCCTACGAGGAGGTCTGGGAGTTCGTCGTCTTCCTTCTCTCCAACTGGTTCATGGCGTCGCTCCTGTGCAGCTACGCCTCCACCCCACGGTGGCGCGAGAGCCCGCTTCTGGGCGGGATCATCCGCCGCATCCTGTGGGTGCGCAACATGCTCAGTCAGCGCAGCGTCTCCTTCAAGCAGTTGTCGCTGCTGTGGTTCCCGTTCTGCCGTCTCTCGTCGGCGCTGCCGACCAAGGCCGTGCCCGTCGAAGCCAAGAAAGCCATCGTGACCCGCCTGGCGAGCGCCGCAGCCGGTTCCGCCCCTCTGAGCAACGGCAGGTCCGTGGTGCAGTCGAATGCGGCGCTCTCGTGGGCATGCGAGAGCGCCGCCGGCATCGCCGAGGTCATCCTCACTTGGCACATCGCCACCGAGCTCTTGGAGGCGAAGCGCCCGCGCTGCCGATGCAGACCAACCGCGAGGTGGCCACGGCGCTGTCCAGGTACCATAGTTTTAAATCTCCCGCTATAGCTGTCGCTATAGCCCGCTATAGCCTTTTGAGGCAGGGTGCCGCTATTTGTGTTCATGTACAATTTAGCCGCTATATCCCGCTATAGCCCGATATAGCTCCGCTATTAGCTGTTTTAGAGATATACCGCTAAACACCTTAGCCCGCTATTTAAAACATTGCCAGGTACTGCGCCTACCTGGTGGCGTTCCACCCGGAGCTCCTCCCCGACGACAAGGACGGGACGGAGCGCATGTACAAGGAGATGGAGGAGGAGCTGAAGAAGAAGATGGGATGCTTCTGGTACTACTGCTCCGGGGTGGACACCAGGTCTAGGAAACTGATGGAGATCCTGGCCCGACAGCAGCGGCGGGAGGCGGCGGCGGCGCCAACGACGACGACGACGGCGCTGCGCAAGGGAGCAAAGCTGGGGAAGGCACTGATGGATAGGCACGACGCCGCGGCTGACGACGTGTGGAGGCTGCTAGCCGACCTATGGACGGAGGTCGTGACGTACGCGGCGCCGACGAGAAGCGAGCTGCACGTCAAGGCAAGGAGGCGCTGGCGCAGGGCGGCGAATTCATCACTGTGCTTTGGGCGCTCACCACCCACACTGGCATAGCCCGTAGGCCGCCGCCCCCGCGCCCAGCCCCGGCGGCTGCCTGCGTTTAGCACTTGGTGTGTTTGGGGAAAGGGAGTTGATCAGTTGGTGTGTTAGTGTGTGCTCGTAAGCTTCTTTTCTAACCACGCGAGAGTGAGAGTAAGAGATGAACTCCTTTGTTACCTTGTGTGCTTGTTTTTTTGGCATATTCATCGTTACCATGGCATTGTTGTGTAACCCAAGATCGAGTTTAACAGCTTTGTAATTTTTAATCCTGAAATACATAGTGAATGTATACATTACTCAGATTAAAGTTCAGAGTTACTCAACAGGTCAACATGCGATATTAGAATCACCCAGCTAATTAACCAGCGAACGATTGCTAAGTAACAAAACAAATCAACGTTTTGACCAGCACTGCGACTTTCTTTCTTTCGAAAAACAATTGTTTCCACGATCTCCAATCCATTCTATTTTAAAAAAGTTACAAGGTTATGTTCATAGTTTTTGTGTATGACATTTTGCAGGGGTAAAACTTGTCATCACAAATTCCTATTATAATTTTCTCAATACAGATTTTGACATAGTTTAATTTTGTAGACGAATTGCTTGTCACAACAACTTATTAACTTGACGTTTTATTTCTTTTTATTGAAAGAGAGAACTTTTTATTTACTCATAATTTATTGAAAGAGAGAGCTTTTTATTTACTCATAATGTTACAATTCGTAGCCTTTTAACACAACTTTTATTCATAATAACTATCGGTGGACAAACTTATCGTAACGATTTCTCAATATAACTTTTCTTTAGCACAAATTTTATACATAAATAATAAATTATATGAAAATTACACATGAGTTTTTACTCTTCAACATTTTTTTCAAAAAAATAACATACATGACTTATTCAACAAAATTTTTATACATAACTTGTTTTGAATAGACTTGTTAATAGTATATAGAAGCAAAATGAGTTGGTCAATATGGAAAAACAATGGAAAAGCAAATATAATGAAAAAAGATATGGAATGAAGACAGTTAAACAAAAGTGAAAAGAAAATGGTTTTTTTAGGGGAAGTGAAAAGAAAATTGTGGGAGGCACCTAACGGGGAGGGGAAATGTATCCATGACCATGAGCCCATGCCCCATGGCCACCCACAAGGACCTAACACTGTCCACAATGTGTGGTTTTTGCGGTGCTAAAAGATGAGAGAGAGTCTTTCAGCACCGGTGCCAACCACAGTGGCCATCGATACCAAGTCTAATTTTTGCTGATCTGTGGCATGTTCCTGCCTCGGTGCTTGAAAGAATAAAATATTAGTTCCCAACCGGGCGTTGCCATTGCTGCTTGCTGTCTATATATATATATATATATATATATATATATATATATATATATATATATATATATATATATATATATATATATATATATATATATATATATATATATACACACACACACACACACACAAACTAGCTGAGCAAACACACATCAGGAGTATCCAACGCAAAAGTTCAAAAAAAAAAAGCAAAAGTCCAAAGATGGACAACTCTTCCTCTTCTAGTTTCTCAAATCTTCTCAACTCACACATAAGTCCAGAAACACCAAATCCAAACACACAGCAATACCCAAACTTCCAAAACTTCCATCAACAGCAACACTACCCCATGAATTATCCTCCCACCAATTTCCATGGTCCCTACCCACAAAATATCAACAATCCGTTCAGAGGACCACCAAGTTTTCAACACTTTCCTTTTCCACCAGCAACCTACCATGGAGGTTACCACGGCAATGGTCCAGCATCTCCAATTGGATCGATGGCCTTCTATGGTCCTAGTGGTGGCAGCAACTCAAGGGCTGATGAGAGCAGCCCCATTGCTTCATCTTCTCCGGCGTCCATAGCCCTTCCAATGGAGTCAACACCTGTTCACATTGAAGAAGACAGTGAGAGCAGCACAGATAATGGTGCAAAGCAAGGAGGTCGCAAGCTTTGGCGTGAAGAGGAGAACCTACGCCTAGTAAGTGCCTGACTCAAGAATTAAAATGATCCAATTGATGGCAATGGAAAGCCTCGAGATCGTTTTTAGAAGGAAATTGCAGCTGAATATAACAAGCATGCTCCGAAGCAACAAAGAAGAACAGCAAATCAGTGCAAAGAACATTGGCACAAGAATATGCCTATCATCAACAAGTTCAATGGAGTCTACAATGATGTGAAGAATAGAAATGCAAGTGGTCAATCTAATGATCAGCTTATGGAGGAGGTTCGTGCGAAGTGGAAGGGACTTATGAAAAAGAAACTATCATTCCCATTGGAACATTGGTGGGCAGCAGTGAAGGACTAACCTAAATGGGCTAGAGCTTACCCAGTTCATGAAGTGCAGAAGAGGATTAAGCTAAATTCTTCTGGTGCTTACACTTCTTCTTCAGCTCAAGACACAGATGGTGCATCTGTTGAATCACACCGACCGCAAGGGAGAGATGCAGCCAAATCTGAGAAGAACAAGAAAGGCAAACAGAAATGTTCAGAAGGAATACTTTTTATAGAGGAAAGCATGCAGAAGTTCAATGAACTGCAACTACGGAAGTCTATGGCCGCTGAAAAAATGGCTGAAGTAGCATTAGCTCAGGTTGCAGCTGATGACAAGAATGCTAAAAATAACAAGGAGAAGAACAAGTTAGACAAGCTTACAACATATATACAGCTATTTGACAAGGATACTTCAGGTTATGATGACGATGCCTTAGCAAGACATAAACAAGTCTTGGATTACCTAGCTTCAGAGTTTTTCCATTGAGAAGCTCAATTTGTACCTTTATTATTCACTGTGTTTGTACAAGTAGCTTACCATGATGTAGTTTCTCATGTATCAGGTAGTTTACATAATGTGTTTCTAGAAGTAGCTTTATTATGTAATTTCCATAATGTATCTTATTCCCTATTTTATGTATTGTCCTGTTATGGCAATTTGTAATGTATTTAGCACTTTTATTAAGCATATTGCAGCAGTCAGCAGTATAAATATTTATTATATAGCCCACCTGTACAATTTATTCCATTGGAATTTAGCTGTTGTAAAAAGCTGCAATTCCTGTTTTAGTGTTGGAATCTAGCTGTTGCAGCACATTTGGATTTTAGTGATTTCAATGTAGCCGTTGCAAACTAGCTGTAGTGATCAGCTTTTCCCTATAAATAGAAGGTGATGCTCTCAGAACATGTCACAGCACAAACCAGTACACACCTCTCAGCATACTCTCATCTAGGGGCCGAGGGAATGGCATCAGATCCACATGAGCCTGCAGCAAGTTCTCTTGAAGAACAAACAAACAGGATTAACATCCAGTAGTTCTTTTGAGAGTTCATGAATGATTCAGTGGAAGCTCAAATTGAGGCAAAGTTTTAGGGTCAGATTGAGGCTCAACTAGGAGGTACATCTAATGACCATCGTCATTTTCCTAGAAGGCATATAGAAAGAAATCGTGAAGCTGCTAGTGATAGGCTGGTTGCAGACTATTTCTCAGAAAACCCAGTGTACAATGATGTTCAGTTCCGGCATAGGTACCGTATGAAACGTCACCTATTCCTACAAATTGTACATACCTTAAGTACTTGGTCTCCATATTTCTGTTAAAGGAATGATGCATTTAGGAAGGTGGGCTTTTCACCATTGCACAAATGCACAGTTGCTATGCGCATGTTAGCATATGGTACACCTGCTGACATGTGGGATGAAAATTTCAGAATAGGTGAAACCACAGTTATTGAGTGGAAAAAATTCTGTGAAGGTGTGATTGCAAATTTTGGTGAAAATACCTAAGGAAGCCAACTAGAGAAGATATTCAACGTTTACTTCATATAGGTGAAGCTCGTAGATTTCCTGGTATGTTAGGAAGTTTAGATTGCATGCATTGGCAATGGAGGAACTGTCCAAAGTCATGGAGGGGGCAGTATACCCGCGGCGACATAAAATATCCTAGTGTCATGCTAGAAGTTGTTGCCTCTCATGATCTTTAGATATGGCATGCATTTTTTTGGTGTTGCTGGGTCCAACAATGACATCAACGTCCTAAACTGATCACCTTTATTCACTAAAGTACTTCAAGGAACAGCCCCAGATGTTCATTTCACGGTCAATGGAACTAAGTACAACATGGGGTATTACCTAGCAGATGGCATTTATCCAGAGTGGGCAACATTTGTCAAAACAATACCCTTGCCTCAGTGTGAGAAAGACAAACTGTATGCAGAGCGTCAAGAGGGAGCAAGAAAAGATGTGGAGCGTGCATTTGGTGTTTTGTAGGATCGCTTTGCTGTCATACACAACCCATCACGAATGTGGCAAATGAACTCACTTGCTAAAATCATGTATACATGTATTATATTGCATAACATGATTGTGGAGGATGAGAGGGATTCTTTCAGAGTTCGCTATGACGACAACTATGAGAGTGAATATGATCAGCCCAGCTCTTCGTCCACATTGTCTGGATTTGGCCACGGGCCTATTCATGGATTTTTGACGCTATTGGAGGTAGAAGAAGACATTAGGAACTGAGATATGCATCGTCAGTTAAAAGAGGACTTAGTTGAGCATATATGGCAGCGATTTGGACAAAATCAAGCTTAGTATATTTATGTAATTTCTAGTTATAATTTTTGTATTGTCATGCTCCAATCGATGTAATGTTCGTATTATCAAGCTACAATCAGTGTTGTTTATTAATATCCGATTCCAAACTTTAATTTAAAAAACTATACCCAAGTTACAGTTCAACTGGTTCAACACATGGTGTGTCATCAGAGTAAGGGTCAGATTGGGTTCGAATAAGCTATTCCCAATTTCCCTTTATATACATCTCTCCAAAATGGCACATGCAGCCTTCTAAATGTGTAATCTGGTTTTGGGAAAAAAAACTAAAACTAACCATGCAGACCAGTATCACATCCATTTGGGAAAACAATGATATTTGCCAATGAAATTTTAACTAGTAGAATAAAATTTTGCACGAAGATGGTAGTGAATCTGGTTTTACCTCCAATTTTCTTGACTGTGCTTCAGCCTTGGCGCACTCCAAGTTAATCCAAGCCTGGATCTTTGCCTTTTCCCTCTGACACCTAATCGAATGGAGCACAAAAAATAGATCAGAATCGCTCAATATCCTCTCTAACGGGGCTTCGACGGCTGCCAGCCATTGAGGTGTGCTTGCGGTGGCCTCTGCCATGCAGCTGATGCCGGACCCCACGACGTGGCTAGCGGCGCTCCCTGCCGCGCGGCTGATGCCGGACCCCGCGACTTGGCCGGCGGTGCCCCCTGACGCGCGGCTGATGCCGGTCCCCACGCCTGGCTGGCGGCGCCCCCTGCCACATGGCTGATGCCGGCGTCCACACGGTGACTAGATCGACCAAAGAGTCTATGGAGTCATGATTTGGAGGAAGGCATGCTTGATTTGGGGATGGAGAGATCGATTCACACAGTTCCAGGGGGTTGATTTGGACATAGATGGAGAGATCGGAGTGGAGAGGAAAGGGGAAATGTCCCTCACGCCTGAAATATCGAGAAAGGAGGGGAGGCTTCTGTGCTCGGGATCCACACACAGAAAGGTCATCGGTGCCAACATTGTGGGTAGGAAGGAGTTGAGGCATTGGTTCCCAATCGGCAAGGTTAATTTTTTTTAGCACCGGTAACGTTGTGGACAGTCTAATTAGTGGACCTAACCCATTCCAAAGGCTACATGGGTTGACCGAATGAACTAATTGAGAAAATAAGACCACATCATGGCAATAGATTATGCCACCTCATCTTTAGTCAAGCCTAATCTTCTTGAGCACTCTATAATTGTTTATTTAGGAATCTGGAGGGACCGCAGTCCCTACAGTGAATTTATTGAAACAAAACAGAAGAAGTCACAGAGGATTACAAAGGGGGAGAGAGGAGAAGAAAAGCGCTCTCTAATTGTTTCTTACAAAGTTTGGATGAGACTCTAGTTTTAGCTTGGCTAATGCTTATATCATCTCTCCCTCATTTATATAGTCCCCTCTATGATCTATGTGTATGTAGGTAGAAGTTCTATTCTTGTTAGATTTCATTTAAGTTAGAGCACCTGCTGTCAATATCTTTATTTCTACCATAGTTAGGAGTCGGTAGAAAAAGGGCATGTCATTGGAACGTTTCAACTGTACATGATGGTCCCCGAGCAACTAGTTACATGCAACAGGTTCAACTTTCTCCATTGAAGGTGTAAATGGTGTTAATATCCTTTGAGTTCTGATGTACTTCCATAGCCAATCTTCAAAATTGGTTGAGTTCAAGTATATGATCCAAACGTCTCCCTTCCCAAGGTTTTCGAGAGATAAAAAATGCTCGGTTTAGTTTGCGTCATAAACTCATAGTATTGTGTCATCCATCATTGAGTTATTTCTATCACAAGCAATAAACATGACCAGGGGCCACCTCGCCACCATGGCCAGGGCCACTGGCCACCATGATGGGGGAAGGGTCCGCCCCACCATGGATGGGGGTACGAGCCACCGCGCTGCCACGTTGCCACCTCGCTCCACTGCGCCCCTAGCTGCCTCGCTGTCGTGTCGGGCCCTCCGCACCGCCGCCGCCGTGAGAGAGAGAGAGAGATATGGAGGGAAGGAGGTTCCAGGACAGTGGAGAGGAGGCGAGGCAGGAAGAATGGATGTGTGGACGGCTCGATTAAGGTTAGCACGTGAATCGAACGACCAAGAAATTCCAACAACGTGGCAAAATGAGATGCCAGAGAACATAGTGCAGGATTTGTCTTGAAAGAGATTTGACACACCATGTGATTGCTATAAGCATGGAAATAACATGTGCTTAACACCATGTGAAGTGCATACTCTGTGACAAAAAAATGTTTGGAGGGGTTTTTCGGTTGAAGCAGCATATTGCCCAGGAAGGAAAGAATGTCACGAAATGCCCGGGCACGAAGACCACTAAAGAGAGGTTAAAGGAGGCTCAAGAAAAGTGCAAGAAAGCACTGGATGAATCAAAAAGGAAGAGGCAGGAGAATGTTGTTCATGAGCTAGAACTTAGAGAGGATGTTCATATATCTAGGGTTGAAGGGTCGGAGGAAGTCACTTGTGTTGGAAGTTCAGAGCCTCACAAATTAGGCCCCATGGACAAATGGACAAGAGCTATTGATCCTACATCAAGCAGATCTGAATCTTTGACTCAACATAAGCTCAACAAAGAACTTTGGAAAGAAAGATTACATGAAGTGCATAAATATATTGCAAGATGGGCCTATAACCATGGTAATTTCCTTTTCCTTGCTGTTATTATATTGCAGATTTCAATTCCATCAGATTTCCTTGCTATTGAACACTAATTTTCTTTTTTTGCAGCAATACCATTCAATGCATGTGACAATGATGAGTTCAAGCAAATGTGTGAAGCAATTGGACAATTTGGGGCTGGATTTGAACATCCAACTATGTTTGACCTGCGAGGGAGATTGTTGGAAGAAGAGTATGCAAGAACCAAGAGTTTGCTGCAAGAACGTGACGCCGAGAAGATGAAGAATGGGTGCTCTATTATGACCGATGCTTGGTCAGATAAGAAGAGGAGAAACATAATGAATGTGGTCACTAACTGTGCTGAAGGAACCGGTTTCATTTCCTCAAAAGAGATGTCAGATGTGTCACACACAAGTGAAGTCATCTTTGAACTAGTGGACAAAGCAATCAAAGACATTGGTCCAGATAATGTGGTGCAAGTTGTGACTGACAATGCTTCTAACAACATGGGAGCAAAGAAGCTACTGCATGAGAAGAGACCACAGATCTTTTGGACCTCTTGTGCAACTCACACTATCAACTTGATGCTCCAAGGAATCGACAACTTGCCTCGATTCAAGAAGGTGATTGACCAAGCAAAGGCATTCACCATATTTGTCTATGGGCACACAAGAACACTAGAGTGCATGAGGTACTTCACTGATGTTGTACCTATATGGTTGTTTGTTGTGTTCATCTAATAAGAAATATGTTGTACCTACTAACTAATAGAGAGGTTTTTCATTTTAGCATCATGGTGGCGGCTGTATGGAACTGAAACACTAGCTCTACAGAAGATGGCTACAAGGATTCTATCTTTGACAGCAAGCTCTTCTGGTTGTGAAAGAATTTGGAGTGGCTTTGATGGGTTTAGTACCTATCTGTTGTCAAAATTTCAGCAGCATTACAATTAAATTATACAACTAAAAGTGCTCTTATTCTTAATTTAAAAGGTGCACACTAAGAAGAGAAATAGGCTTACTACAGACCGCCTCAACAAGTTGATTTTCATTCAATTCAACAACATGCTGATGAATAAGAGAGCAAAGATCAAGTCAAAGAAACTTACTGATGTTCTCTTATCTAGTGAGACAACTGAAGCACAAGGTTTTCTCCAAGAGAATGGAGATGAGTGTGCATTAGTTGTCTTTAGAGATGAGGAAGAGATGGAAGGTACAGGAATACCTTGGTCTGTGATTGGAGATGCAGTGGGAGCAGAAGACCAACTAGAGCTGCGTAGAAGTGCAAGGGTGAGAGAGCTCTATGAAGATGAAGAGTTTGAGTCCGGAGAAGAAGAGTTTGATGAAGAAGAGGATGACTATGTGATGGAAGAACCCTACTGAAGAAGTGTGTGTGTGAGACAGCTTCATGTCATGTTTCAGCTTTTATTATGCATCCATGTATCTTTAACTTATGAACTTAGAACTTTTTGCTGTTGTGTGCTTGTGTTTTGTGTCGTGAGAATTGAAATCATATGATGTAATGTACTGCTAGTTTGCTATCCATTTTATATTATGTGTTGCTGACTGCTGTCCCTTCATGTTTGTGATTTCAAAAGGTTGTCCTATGCTGCTGAAATGCTGATAATGGATGGGAGAAGGCTCAGACCTCAGATAAGTGCCTCGCTTGTTGTTTCCTATTTTTTGTATCACTTGTGTTGATGCCTAATTGCATCTAAAAGTGTTGTCCACTTCTATTGCAGCACTGCTGCTGGAAATTCAGTGATTAGACAAAGGACCTAAGGTATGTCTACTGATCCTTCCCTATTTTTTATCTAAATTATTCATGATTTATGCTATAAATGTATATATTATATATTTATATATAAATTGGCAAAACGCCTAGAAGCGTCTAGTCTTGACTAGTCTCTAGGCTAAGGGTCGGCGCCTAGATTTCGTCTAGCGCCTAGCAAAACTTTGGAAATAACATGTGCTTAATTTTTTTACGAGGAAGGTGCTTTATTATTTCATCTTTGTGACAAAAATAAGATTGTTTGTTGTCCATGCAGGTGAAGGACGAACACGGATGCTTGGAGCTGCACACAGCAGAAGAAAATTCGTCCGCTCCGAAAGGGGAACTCGAAGTAGCAGAACTTTAAATCTTTGAATTAAAAATTGGGGAGAGAAGTATATTTTTGCAAAATAAAAAGGACAGGCCCAATGGACCATCCATGTGAAGAGAGAAGAGGCCCAACCCAACTGCCCCACGTCCCCCAGCCCCGAGAAGCAGCGGAGGCCATTCCAGAACGTTCGGCGTAGTGTTCTCTTCTTAACCCGCAAGCACACGCGCGGCGCCGGCGAGGCCACACGAGCATCAGCCGCCACCGCCATGCGGCTCCCCGCCGGCGCACGCCTCGCGCTCCTGCTCGCCCGCCGCTCCCTCTCCTCCGCGTCCTCCTCCTCCTCCCGCCTCCCGCGGGCGCACAGAGGTAAGCCCCGAAGCCCACACCCTCACTAGGTCTCCGATTCTCCCGGTTCCTCGGGCCTCGCCTGGCCGCCCCGCGCGTCCCTTGATCTTAGCTTCTCACGCCCTCCCTGCAGGAATATGGAGCGACGCGGCACGCGCGGCGCCCTCCCGGAGTTCGCTCTTCTCGTCGCCGAGCAGCGCCCACAGGTTCTTCCACGGTGAGTGAGTGGTGGGGAAAGCGTTGCTGCTTCGCTCGTTTGGTTTCGGATTACTTATGATCTCGGCTCGTCGGGAGTGGGGTTGATAGTGGAGCGTGGTGCAGGGACCAGACCGATGGCTGCAAGGGACTACTACGATGTGCTCGGCGTCAGCAAGAACGCCAGCCAATCAGAGATCAAAAAGGCCTATTATGGGGTATGGTTCCGACGCCTCGAATTTGACCTCACATTTTGAGGGATTCGTCTGGTGTCATTGGTAGATATTAGTACTGCATGCTTAGGGTGCAAATTAGGTGCACGAGAGTTGTGCTACTTCAGTTATTGTTACGATTTGTAAGTGTAGTCAGTAGGGTGTTCAAGTTCCAAGTATAAAAATTATCATAATTCATAATGTCCGTCAATAGCCCTGTAACCGTTGCATTTAGAAAGTGCATCAGCATTCACCCGGTTTAACAAGAGTTCGGTTAGCATCTGGTCAGCATTTTTGTTATATCAATCAAATATGTATCCATGGTGTTTATCAAGTTGGTACATGCTGCTATTATCCTTTCCTCGATACACTCAGATTATCATTAGACAGTTTCCTTTCCATTCTGCAATATCATCATCAGGTAGAGATAAGTAGTGCTCCAAAGTCCCTTCATTATTTATTCTATTCTATCAAGTGTAACGCTTTTCCTTTCCACGTATACTACTCTCTCTCTCTATCAAGTGTAACGGTTTTCCTTTCAACGTAGTCTATCAAGAGTATACATAGGCTATCGCTGACAGCAGGACCTGTGGTCGACTTGAATATATTATATATCTATATTTATATCTATAAATCTTATAATCCTAAACCTTACTAAAATTCTATCTTGATATGCAAGCCATTCGCAGTAGCAGCCCACAAGCATATGTAATTATGGCATCTATCCATCTATACAAGTTCTCCACATCAACAAGTCATGTCATCCATTAACATGTATTTATTTTGTCCACGTTAGTATACCAACCATGCACTCAAATTCATTCATCAACGTGTGAGGCATTCTTCTAGTTACTTATATGAAAAGTAGGCTATTGGTCGATCGCTTGTTATTATCACTAGCAAGTATGTTGTCTTGCCTTGTAACAGAAGGTACAACTTATTGTGAGTCATCTCGATGACTTGTAGCTCGGATATTTTAATCCAGTATGGTGTCACGCATTGTTGTGCGGTCACCTAAAAGATGAAGGAAACATCTTTATCTTTAATTAGACTAGCAAACATACCCATGTGATGTAACATTTTTATTCAATGATGGTGTCACGCATTATTGTTGTAACTTCTTTATCTTATTAATATGAGACAGCAAACACACTCATCTCTACTATAATTGACCACTTCAAATTATACTTGGTCCACCCAGTAAAACATCTCCCGCTGAGAGCCTCCAACCATTGTGCACCAAAGAAATTGCACACAGAAATCATGTACCATCAAAATCATCTCTACTATAAGTGACCACTTCAAATTATACTTGGTCCACCCAGTAAAACATCCCCCGCTGAGAGCCTCCAACCATTGTGCACCAAAGAAATTACACACAGAAATCCTGTACCATCAAAATCAAGGGATAATAAAACACCCTAACCAAAACCGATGGCCACGATTCGATGTGTGATGCCAGGCTTCTCACCCCCGCCTTCCCACAATGCACGCCGCTGCTCCCCGTTCGAAATCGTAAACTGCGGCCAGGTCACCGCAACGATCGTGGTTGGAAATTCGAAGCCCGCCCGCACCTTGGCTGCCGATCGCCACACCGCCGCGCCGATCGCCTGCGCGCGCGTTGGCAGACGATCGCCAGCGCCGCGTTCCAAAACGGCCCTCGCCGAGGCCGTGCGTTGCCTGTAGATCGGCCGCGCCGCCGTTCCAAAACGGCCCGCCGAGGGGAGGCCGCGACGATCGCCCGCCCGCTCCTTGGCCCTTCGTGGAAGGTAGGAGGAACGTCAGCTCCCACCAGGACTCCTGCTAGCTTGTTCGTCGACTGACCACAGTGGATCTTGGGGAGGCCGCGACGATCGCCCGCCCGCTCCTTGGCCCTTCGTGGAAGGTAGGAGGAACGTCAGCTCCCACCAGGACTCCTGCTAGCTTGTTCGTCGACTGACCACAGTGGATCTTGTTGCTTGTTTATGCTTTTTAATTTCTGAAATTTTAGATTGGCACTGGTGACAAGGTACTGATGGGGAACCTTGCATACTGATGGACCAAAGTACTCCACCGTGGCTTAGGTATCTGTTATCTATTATTTATCGTCTGGATGGTTTTACATATGTAGGTTAGTTATTATGGCATTTGTTAATTTTTCATGCTTGTGAACTAACGTTAACATATCTGTTTGCTAATTATGTTATTGATTTTCATTTGTTCTTCTTTTCATTCTTTCTGATGCTATGGCCTTTGATTAGGATGCAAACTGTTTATGTCAGTCCATATTGCTGCACTTATTACAAGAAGAATGTAGTAAATTTTCCATCTTAGAATTACATCGCATTGGAAATATTTATTTATGATTAGTTGCTGAATACTATTAATAATGAGGTTATGTCAGAACCTAACAAAACAGGTTAGAATTACAGTATGTCTATGCTAATACGCAACATTAGGGACTACTTATGTGCTTCAGACAAAAGACTCTTAGGATCTATTATGCACCTAGAAAAATGCACACAGAAATTTGTCTCCATTAAAATCAAGGGCTAATAAAACACCCCAACCAAATCCGATGGCCACTGTTCGATGTTTGATGCCAGGCTTCTAACGTAGCCGCACCCCATGCACCATCCGCCTCATCACGCGAGTCTTCCTTGGCTGTCTACTTTTTTTCTCTGAAAAAAATGAAACATCATCCTCTCCCCTCCCCGTCCCGTGACTCGCGACTAGGGTTCCCCCCCGCCGCCCTGCCTCTATCTTACAGGCTCAATTAAGTTTATTTGGTACAGCTTTTGCATAATCGAAGGCAAGGAAAGAAATAAGGACCTTGTGGTGCGAAGGAGGGTGTACAGGTTTGATGCCTAACCATCCCTCCACGGCAAGGTCTCTATTGGGGCATTCTTTTTTTTTTGGTTTGCCCTATATTGAACTTTGGCAAAATATATATTCTCTTGCCCTACTCTATGCAAAACAAATGTGTGCAATCACCTGTAGTATTGCCGTGGTTGTTGTTGAATCAGCACCGTGCGAGCTGTAAAGTAATGTTTGTTTCTATTTTCAAAATCAATACCATGGGAGGGCATATAATAGATTTTCATTTAACAATGCCCAAATCATATATACAGATGAGGCCTAGAACTTGTGTGTGAATAACGATGTGCGATAGATGAATTCAGTTATCTGTACCAACCTGAACTTTTTTCCTATGCTTGGGGGATAACTTTTTATTTTTCTGACTTTAATTAACTCATTACAAATGCTTTGGACACAATGTACTCTCTTGAAGATGTTGAATGAATATTTTGGGGCAAATTCGCATGGCCTTGTATGGATTGGTGTAGTGAAGAGCTCTGTTGTGCAGTAAAGAGGCTTCTTCTGTGTGGTGGTCACAAATAATTCAGTGTAGATTCATACCATTTTCATTTTTTCTGGAGGCCAGCATGAGCTTGAGCAGAGCACCACTCCTGTGGTGGTCACAAATAATTCAATGTAATTTCTTATAAAGGGGTAACAGCTGTGGCAGGAACAGAACTAAACCTTTTGCTTAGTTGCTTATATGCTTGTGTAACGGTAGGTTGCCCACGATGAATTTCTGTGATTTTGCTCTCATTTGAAGTTAAAAATTAAAGCTATGGTTTATTTCAGCTGTCCTTTCATTTCAGGGTTTCTCCAGGTGCTCTTCTACTACGTTTATAAATGTCACTCTGAAATGAACTGTCAGTTTATTTAGCTAAATAAAAAATCACAGAGATCACAATGAAAAAGGACACATGACCAGATTGGTGCCGATGCAGATAGATTCTTTGTCTGTTTGCCACCAAAGAGATGGAAAAGCAGGTTTTTGCATGACTTGAATAAACTGCAAGGTGAAATTATCTGTCTACTGTATCATGACAATTAATAGTCATTTGGTTGCTCGAAAGAACTAAAAGATGTCATTCACCATTACATGATATATATTATCTAAGATACTTGCCAGTGCTATCGCAGCACTGCAGCCCGCCGCTACTGCCGACAAAGGATTCTCGCTGGTACTTGGCAATGTCTACGCCCGAAGATACACGCCATGCGCTAAGCGACATCAGCAACATCACAGGTATGCTTTTAGAATTTATGTATACAACACTTATAAGGGTGTCCTTCTGATTTCCTATATATATCCAAACGCCCACTTAAGATGAGGCCTCGCGGAAAAGGGAAGAACGAAACATGCAGCAACGGATACGTCGAGCTCAGATGTCCAGCGAACAAAGAGAAGAGGTAAAGAGGAAACAACGTGAGTACATGCGTGACTACCGAGCACGGAAGAAGGCTACATCCCAAAATAGTAGCCCATCCTGTGCTTTGGCTGAAACAGTGCCCACATCATCAGCCATAGGTACTTAATCTCTTGGATACTTTCTTTATCTCTACTATATGGCAAACAAATATTTGTACAACTGATAGCAAAAATATATGTAGGTACTAATTACTCTGAGATAGACCAAATGACGCCAGTTATAATGGACAAGAAAAATATCCCACCAGATGCAGTCCGGGATCATAGCCATGTTGCCATTGGCACTGCCACCACAAACACATGTATACTTTGAACTTTTGTATAGTGAAACCAACTTTTGTACAAAACTCATAAAAATATATGCAGGTATTAATTATTCTGAGATGGACCAAAACACGCCAATTATATTGGACAAGGAAAATATCCCACCAGATGCACACGGGAATCAAAGCCATGTTGGCATTGGCACCGCGACCACAACAGGCGATGCACTATCTGTGGCCAACGGTAGAGATTTTATTATTATATTGTGTAAAAATAACTTAGTTTTAATCTCTACTATAATATATTTTTAGCCTGCAGACAATGCTAACGTTAAGATGGACGAAAGGAACACACAACAACAGAAACGAAGAGCTGAGATGACCGACGAAGAAAGGGAAGAGAATAAAAGGAGACAACGTGAATACCAACGTCAATACCGAGCACGGAAGAAGGCTGAATTGCAAAATGTTAGCACAACACCTGTTGTGATGACTCAAATAATGCCGGAATCCTCACTCACAGGTGAGAAATATCTACAACTTCTGCATTTATATCTTGAACCGTTGGGCATATGTGAAGGTGCGAGTTTTGGAACTGGATTGTCAACTATATTGGAAAATGACGATTCAGAATATCCCACAGATTGGCTACACAGAAATGATAATTACGTGCCACGACCTAGAGGCCCACATACGGTCAATTCTGGTCCATTACCTACTTCCGGTGAGTCAGGTGAGCACAACAACCTCATGCTATTTTTTTATAAAAATATAAGGCATTTGGATATATGCTACGTTACTTATTTTTTAAAAAATATTTGCAGATGTTCATTTACCTGAGTAGCGCCACAACCATGTAGATGTACCAAACAATAAAGATGAATTCGATCGTGAACTATTTGAACCAACACACGATGATTGGAACGGTGATGAAGATGCCATGGAAGGCAGCCATAGATTGCACAACAAAAACTTATACGATGATGATGGAGTCATTCAGCGACATGCGCAAGGTACTACATCGACATTTTATAAGTCATGTTACAATCCAGCTTCAATAGAGCATATTTATATATTAAATTAAAGTGATTACTACAATGTCTACACAGGTCATGATTATGAGTCATATCGCGTGCTTCCAGAGGGTCCAACTGCAAATAGTGTGACAGATCATGATCCATATGACTTCATCTACCAGAACCTGCCACAACGACATAAATTGAGAAATGTCGCTGACTGTAGTTACTGTGGTGCGATGAGGTTTCAGTATGAGACACCTGGGTTTTGTTGTAGAAAAGGAAAAGTACAAATACATATACCAGAGGTTCCAACAGAGTTGAAAAGGTTATTCACAAGTCAAGTGGATGATGATGCAAAATATTTCAGGAACCATATCCGTTATATCAACTCGCATTTCGCCTTTGCAAGTCTAGGGGTTACCCTTGACCGCAGATATAACAGTCCAGTAGGAACCGGAATTTATACATTTCGAGTTCATGGTGGGTTGTACCACCGTTTGGACCACCTGGTGCCAGGCGGCGACAACGCTCGGCATCTGTAGCTCTACTTTTATGATACAGAAGATGAAGCCTTATCACATAGAGTCAAAAGGTCCCCTGATCTTGATATCAACCTGATCCGAAACATTCTTGTAATTTTGCAGGATAACCCATATGTTCATACTTTTAGGAGAAATGGTGCTTTTCCAAACTTGGATGACTACCGGATTGAACTCAATACAAATATCACGCCTGACCAGAGAAGGTACAATGCCCCAACAGCGTCCCAAGTTGCTGCTATTTGGATGGAAGGGAACGATCCACAGAGATTTTTGATAGGAGTGTGGTTGTATATGGAAAGACCGATCGTCATCCACAGTATATCCGAGCATACCATGGTTGTTATGACCCATTAGCTTATCCTATATATAACCCACGAGGGGAAACGGGATGGAACAAGTTTATGTCATACAGTCCAGTCACTCCACCATCTACAACCCCGGCTTCTACTAATAATATTAATGACATGGATGACGGAACTACTGCTGGTTATCAAGGTATTATCTCTTATATTGTTTTCTGCTATAAGTCTGGTACGATTGAATCGCGGGTATAATATTATATTATAACATAGCAGCTGATAATAACAACGAAAATGAGGCGGAAGAAGGCAACAATGACGTACAAGAAGGTGAAGTGCTAAGTGGAGTTGCAGATGCAGCACAATCCACAAGATATGTAACTGCACGAGAATACTATTGTTTTAAGTTGCAAGTTAGACGGGGACTTTTTAACATTATATTATTTGGAGGACGTCTTTTCCAGCAGTGGGTTGTCGATATGTACATAAAAATTGAGTCAATGAGGCTAGATTGGTACTCTAATCCTGATAACCAAAAATTGATACGGGCAGAGCTATACCAGGTAACCACTTATTATTTTATTTATTTATTTATTGTTTATGGACTTTCCAACTTTGTTACTGCATTTCGCTAAAATTATATATGTGCCATTTCATAAATTTTACTAGGAATGGTTTATGTAGAGTAGTAACCGAGAACAATAATAAGAAGCTAAGAGCAACAAAAACAATTGGAATAGCTATGAATTTATATTTTATAAAAAAATTACCTCCAGCCACACAAATACATGAATCCTTGTATTTTCTCATTGGCTGAGTATCCAGCCAATTAGTTCTGCCAGGTGCTTTCAGTAACGCCAACCTGTAACAGATAGAAACAACACATGCTGAGAATGGGCATCAATAAAAACAATATTCTATAGAAATATAGGGAGGTTCAGTATTTGATTGCTCCAAAAAATACAAATGATAGATGGATTAGAAATATTCCTGGTACAATTGTTAGGCCTTATATCTGCATCTTATGCGTAAGTACGATGATCTTCATATATAAGTTTGAGAGATTGACATGTTAAAAACAGGAAGTCGAAGCTTGTACACATCAAATTTCTTCCCCATGATCTATACACAAAATAATATCACAAAATTAGAATTGCACCAAAAGTTAGGTTCAAATAATGTATTAAGGTGTAGTGCTATAGTTGGTCAATAACCTGAACATAGCAATGACCTCCAGCAAGTGCTTGATGGCTACATCAAATATCCCGAGAACTCCATACCACCTACCAGTACACCCAGAGTCAAGTACAACGTAAAGACACAATAAAACAACAAAAACAATATGTTGCAACAGCTTAGTATGAAGTATCAAGCAACTACTAGGAGCACCTACCTCTGTTTGAACAATCCTGATACGTACCTCATATTATTTTGTTCATTTTTTTGTCTATAAACTTTGCAACCTTGTTACTGCATTTCACTAAAATTATACATGCTTAAATGTATTATTATAGGGACTGGTTGATGTTATCTCTGCTGGAGAGACGCAGGGTTCTAAGGTTGGCAAGAAAATTGTGCTGCCAAGATCATTCCCAGGATGCGATCGAGACATGCAACAAAGGTTCCTTAATGCTATGGCTATTGTGCAGCGTTTTGGCAAGCCTGATTACTTCATCACGATGACATGCAATCCCTACTGGGAAGAGATAACAAGCAATCTCGAACCGGGGCAGGAACCACAAGATAGGCCAGAACTGGTTGCAAGAGTGTACAGGGCAAAGTTGCGGGATCTAAAAGATCTTCTGATCAAAAGAAAGTATTTTGGTGATGTCGCTTCATACGTCCATGTTACCGAGTTCCAAAAAAGGGGGCTGCCACATGAGCATTTCCTGCTGATCATGAAGTCAGGGAGTAAGTTGACAACACCAGATGCATATGATCGAGTTATTTCAGCAGAGATACCAGACAGGGACAAATACCCAGAGTTACATGATCTGGTTATCAGTCATATGCTGCATGGACCATGTGGCGTGCTAAACAAAAATTGTGCGTGCATGGTGGATGGAGAGTGCCGCTTTCAGTACCCTCGACAGTTTTGTGAGGCAACACAACAAGGAAAGGACTCATATCCAACCTACAGGAGAAGGGATGATGGACATCGAGTCAAGATTAGGAGAGCAGAGTTAGATAACAGGTGGGTGGTGCCATACAACCCTGGTCTGCTCTTTAGATACAACTGTCACATAAATGTTGAAGCATGCTCAAGCATTAAAGCAGTGAAGTATCTATTCAAGTACGTATATAAAGGCCACGACCAAGCATCATTCTCGGTAAATGCAGACCAAGATGATAAAGATGATGGTGTCATCAATGAGATAAAACAGTACAGGAATGCTAGGTACATATCTCCACCGAAAGCTGTGCACAGGATATTCGGATTCCTAATGTTTGGAGTTTATCCGGCAGTATTGCAGCTCCAGCTACATTTGCCTGGTATGCAGTCTGTGACATACAATGATGACGAAAACCTAGAGAATGTTGTCAGTCGCCCGGGTTCTAATAGGACCACACTGACAGAGTATTTCACTAAAAACCGTGAAGAAAGGGCAGCAGGGAAAATATTGTATAGAGAATTTCCAGAACACTACCGATGGATCACAGGGAGAAAAGTGTGGCAAGGAAGAAAACAAGCATCAGGACAGATAGGGCGGATTGTCTATGCTAACCCTGCTGAAGGGGAGAGATACTTTCTAAGAGTTCTACTGAACCATGTGAGAGGTGCAACGTCATACGAGGATTTAAGAACAGTGGCCGGTGTCACCTACTCTACTTTTAGGGAAGCATGTGAGAAAAGAGGCCTTATCGAGATGGACCAATCAATCAACGACTGCTTGACTGAGGCCACCACTTTCCAAATGTCGTGTGCCTTGCGAAGGTTGTTTGCTACCATCCTTGTATTCTGTGAGGCCACTGACATACGTGGACTATGGGACAAGCATAAGTATGCTCTAGGTGAAGACTTCAGCCGGGACAACAGCAACACATCGACAGCGGAGCAAATGGTGCTCAGAGACATGCGGGATATGCTTCACTCGATGGGGAAAGACATCAGAGATTATGGTCTGCCACCTATTTCTCATGAGGGTCCAAGCTCTATTGACATGATGAAAGAGGTTAGAGAGGAACAAAATGTCTTTGTAGACCAAGACCACTTAGATATTTTTTATTCTCTTAATAAGGAGCAGAGAGAAGGGTTTGATGAAATCATTCAACATGTCTTTGCCAATAAGAGCCAGTTTTTTTTGGATGGTCCAGGAGGAACGGGCAAGACATTCCTATACAAGGCCCTCCTTGCTAAAGTTCGGTCCAGAGGATTAATTGCCATTGCAACAGCCACATCTGGTATAGCAGCATCAATATTGCCCGGAGGACGCACTGCACACTCCAGGTTTAAAATTCCAATTAAAATTGGGGACAACAGCATGTGCAGCTTTACAAAACAAAGTGGCACTGCAGAGTTGCTTCGTAGGGCAGCTTTGATTATTTGGGATGAAGTTGCCATGACTAAGCGTCAGTGCGTCGAGACACTTGATAGGCTCCTCCAAGATATAATGGATTGTGATTTGCCATTTGGAGGAAAGGTTATGGTATTTGGTGGAGACTTCAGACAGGTCCTTCCTGTGGTGACACGTGGAACAAGAGCACAGGTAACAGATGCTACTTTGCAAAGATCCTATTTGTGGGATAAAATAAGGAAGATAAGATTGTCACGTAACATGAGAGCACAGTCGGACCCTTGGTTTTCTGAGTACCTGCTACGAATTGGAAATGGAACAGAGGAAACAATTGGAGATGACTATGTTCGACTCCTTGATGACATTGTGATTGGTTATACTGACACAGAGGTAGCAGTCAACAAACTCATTCAAGATGTTTTCCCGTCACTTGAAGAACATGCAACATCAGCCGCATATATGAGCTCCCGTGCCATTCTATCGACCAAAAATGAACATGTTGATCGGCTGAACGCAATAATGATTGAGAGGTTTCCAGGTGAGGAAAAGGTTTACCACAGCTTTGACACTGTTGTTGACGATCCTTCGAATCACTTCCCTATTGATTTTTGAACTCAATAACTCCAAATGGTCTCCCACCGCACGAGCTGAAGCTAAAAATCAATTGTCCTGTGATTCTTCTCCGCAATCTTGATCCGAATAACGGCTTGTGTAATGGCACAAGGCTAATGGTCAGAGCATTGTAAGACAATGCAATTGATGCTGAGATTGTTGCTGGACAGCATGCGCGGAAAAGGGTGTTCATACCAAGGCTACCATTGTCTCCCTCGGATGATATTTCTCTTCCTTTCAAGTTCAAGAGAAAACAATTCCCAGTGAGGTTAAGTTTTACCATGACGATAAATAAATCACAGGGACAGACCATCCCTAATGTTGGGATCTACCTTCCAGAACCTGTGTTCTCGCATGGACAGCTTTATGTTGGTTTGTCAAGGGGAGTGTCAAGATCAACAACAAAAATTTTGGCAAAACCAAAAGAGGACTTGGATCCTACAGGGAAGAGCACCAAGAATATAGTTTACAAAGATGTCCTAAATTGGTGATTGACGGTGTGTATACTCAAACCATTTTATCAGTCCTCGTGTGAATATATATTGTTGGCCGTGTGCTTCGTACTTTAATTCTATAGCATCAGAGTCCTACCTGTCTCTTATACGTTGTTTGAGTTCCAAACTTTCAGGTTCATCTGATTGTTCCGGGAGCGTCTGTGAAGAAACGGAAGGGAAGGAAAGGCCAGTTCCTGTAGCAGGTCCAGGCAACAGACAGGAAGGCAGTAGTGGAGCGTGGCTGATGGTCCGCGAGGAGGGACTGAGCTTGGTTGTTCACTCCAGTTGGCTCAAACATCGTCCAGATAACAATGGGAGAGAAGAATGTCAGAGACTCGCTTCTAATTTTGCAGGAAGGCTTGTTGGGAATAATATACAGAAGAATTTTATCTATCTGTAGTGCTTAAACGAGAACCCAACAAGCCAAAAAGGGTGAGCCATCTTTTGCTACACTGTTATAACTGCAGTCATAGGGCTCAGAGTAATAATGTCAGACCAAACAAAAGCCATGTTTCTCTTGTAGGTAAAACTTGTAACAATATGAGTGAAACAGATGTTCCAAATCACTTAGAACAAAATTTAAGAAAAACGCTGAAGCAGCATCACCTGAAATGAAAAGGTTTCAGGGAAGTAGCATTGCAATTACTGCTTTAGTCATGTTCGATTGGCCGTGGATAATTAACACTCGATGGTGATTCAAGCTTTAGTAAACTTTCTAAAATTAAGGTATTAATAACAAAAGATTGGCTAGAAGAGCACGTGCAGGGCGGGCGGGTAGTGCGCCAACCAATATACCTGGCTGTATGGCGTGAGGAGGGAGAGCTGCAGCGCCCATCCGAACTGGACGCCTGCGGCGACGATGCAAGCTCGCACGAGCTTGGCCCTATAGAACGTGGTGCCACCGCGCCTCCGCGGCTGGTGTGGGCCGGACGGCTCCGATTCCGTGTCGGCGTCTTTCGGCGGCGGCGTTTGGCACACATCCTCGGGAGCGCCGAGCCGAGCGTGTCACAAGGCCACCTCCATCCATCAACCCAGTACCCAGAGCTAGAGTTCCTCTTTGATGGAGGAAACGGGAGCTCAGAGCTAGCTCAGCCTGCTGAAGAACGTATATGAGATGAGTAGCTGGTGGAGCAAGATTGCAAGAACCTGGGAGATGTGGGGAACGACAGTGGATCGGAGGTGGGACTTCTCCAGCGCGAAGTGGACGAACTTCCGGTACGAGAAGCCGGCGCTGAGGTCGCCGCCGCCGCCGCTAATTTCTGGTTCCGAGCTGGTACAGTAAAGAGGAGCAAGGGGATGGACGTCGGATGGGAAGAAGAGGGAGACAGAGTGGGGAAAAGCCACACGTACACGAGATGACCTTTCCATTTGCACCGATAAGCTTTCGTCACTGATTTTTTCCAGAAAAAAATAGCTTTCGTCACGGATTATTTTTCCTTTTTTAAAAAAAACAATAATACTACCAAGTGTGGCTTTAGTCACGACTGCCCTGATTTACCTGTGTTGTAAATTGTAATTAATAACAATGAAATAACGCACCCAAATGTAACTCCAACTGTGCTTACGTCAACTGCTTATCAACGATGAAATATCTGAGGTGAGTTTTTTTGTCCGGCGACCAACCTATATAATATAATATGAGTTATACATACATGTATTCATATGAAAAATAGAAAAACAAATCACTTAGATCACCGATCACGCCATCCATCAAAGCGGCAATTCACAAGGCCCAGGACGCGGCCCACAAGGCAAGACTGTCCTCAGGCCTCAGTACGTACACGGGTTTCCTTTTGCCTTCTCAGTTTCAGTTTCAATTAACACGCAAACAGCGCCCCAATCTCGTGTCCTCGCACGCCCGAGATAAAGGACTTCATCAAGAGTCCATCGACGACCGCCGCCGTCAACAGCCACATTGACGCGTACAGAGATCACGCCTGCAAGGAGGTGATCACCATCAACGGGGCAAAACACAGGTATGCTCGCCCCTCTCTCTCGCGTTCGTGCTGTGAAAAACGGAGATCCCGAAACATGATTTAAGCTATTTGCCTATCTGTGCGAGGTTTCCTATAGCAACTGACGAGTGGCAACAGGCCGGCGATCATGTCACAAGAACCGGATTCCCGTGAACCAGATGGATCCCGTCCCAATCACGGTTCGTACTTGTACTCTACTTGGTACCTACCAATCTAAAGTTGCGACGTATCAAAAACTTGCACCTGATGCTTTTTATATATTTTATTCCTTTGATGGTGCATTTAAAAGAAAACATGGTGCCACATGATCGTGTCTTAGTTGACACACCAGTGCCAGAAGAAAAATCTAGACTGTCAGACGACTCAGGTGAATTCCTCTGAATCTTTGGACTTGTAGGTTTAGTCAATGCTATAATTATTAGTTTCAATTAATTTATGCTATATTTGCTAACTACTTTTAGTAAATTTAAACTATATTGATTATAGTCATCATTGCAGAGTCATAAATTTGGTCTCCAAAATTATTAATTATTATTTAATGCTTTGCTCATCTGGATACAGATGAAACTAAAAAGTACATAGAGGGTGATGCAAGAACGGAAGCCTCTAGCCAAGAAATGCGGAACAAAGACGATGCTGAAGTAATAGTTCCGGCATCGTCGCCCGCAGGTGAGAAATATTATAGCCCTTATGCATTTCTCCCACCGCCTAATATGCCATGAACCTCAATTCATATTCATATGTGAAGATGCGGATTTGGAAACTGGAATATCGACAATAGTGGAAACTGATGAGTTCGTAGAGCCCACGGATTGGCTACACAAAAATGAAAATTATGTTCCACGGTGTAGAAGCCCACGTACAGTCCGTGCTGGTCTATTGCCTACTTCCGGTGAGTCAGTTAGCACAACAACCTCAAGCTATTTTAACAAAAAAATGAGGCATTTAGATGTATGCTATTGTACTTATTTTTAAAATATTTGCAGGGGTACATATACCAGAGCGGGGGCGCAACCATGTAGATGTCCAAACCAATGAAGATGCCAAAATAATAGTTCATCTAGAAAGAGACGGGGACAAGAAGCGGAAGCGTGCTCACGATGATGATGTACGCAACAATCTCTCAAGCAACTCAAATATCCTCTCATATTTTGCACGTGTGGGGCATTACATACAAAATATACAAAAATGACATCTCAAACTGATATTATATTTTGCATATGCAGATCATTATTATGGATGCAAACAAAGTACCGGTCAAAGATGATATCGTACAAACAGTTGAAATGGAAAAGGATGAAGATCCGATGCGTGCTGATGATGATGTGATGGCGGTGCCTCAGTATAATAAGCCAAAGAAATCAAACGATGCAAAAGTCATGCCTCAAGGTGAGTTATCATCAATTTAAACTTATTGTCTCTTCAAATTTGGGAAATTAAAAATTACTAATAAAAAATGATACCTCTTTAGATTATGAGTGTACGCAAGAAGATGCTCGGGTAATGGAATACATGAAACAGAAACATAATGATACTTTACTCGTCCAAATCGATGATGCTTGGGTAATTAAAGATGACATGGACTGCCTTTTCCATGATCATGAACACGTCAATGGCGCTGTAAGCATGTTTAACATTGCTTTTAAATTAATTAACTGATGTCCATGCGAAAAATATGGTAATGTTTTATTTGACAAAATAATAAATTGCAGGTCATAAGTGTGTATATCCATTTGATGCGGCATGAAAAACACCTACTTCATAGAGAAGGTGGAGATGTTTACATGGAAAATTCATTTATTACTCAATTGCTACAGCGCGACGGAAAGGCTGATGCAACGACATTGACCTATAATAGAGATGACAGGATTGAAACATGGGTCCAAAATTATTTAAACGCTGATATGGTAAGTTTGACCACAGGTTCTGATATATGTTATTTTATGTTCATTGAAACATATAGAAAAAAGTTAGAAAAAACTCTATTACTGCAGGTATTTCTTCCAATTAATATTGAAAAGTATCACTGGTATCTAGCGGTTGTCAATGCTTCGGAAGGACAGATACATGTTTTGGATTCTTTTGGAGAAAATATGACAAATTGGAAAGATCTCGACTGCGTGGTATGGCTTAATGATTGATATATCTATACAAATAAATAATATTTTTTAAAAATTTGTTAATATCCCTTTCTAAATCTTGGTGTTTCGGTCATACCAGTTAATAGGAATGGAAAGATTAATAAAACATGTAGCAAAGCATAAACAGCTGGACCTAACAAAATGGATAAAGAGCATCGAAGTGGCATCTTGGCCGAAAATCCATAAGATCATCAACAAAGTGCAAACAGATGGGTAAGAGATCATCTATATCTTGTTTTCTATATACCATTGCCGTACCAGCAACACCCGTATCTATATCACTCATATTTTATTTTTTTTCAATATTGCACAGTGCAAGCTGTGGGTTATGGTTGATTAATTTTATGGAATACTGGACTGGAGCTTCTTTATCTGACAATGTGACCCAGGTAATTTAATGGAAAAAATTCTATACATTTGAGTTTTTTGTAGACTTGTTAATATATCAAGACTTGCTCATATATTTTCAGAATGATATAAGTAACTTTAGGTTCAAGCTACCTGCGATCTTGTATAACTCCCCGTTAAATGGAGCAAGAGGGTTACCGGATAATGGGCAACAAATTGAGACTCCCGAAAATTCGCATGATGACGTCACAATGTTAGATGAATTGGATATTTTGATGTCGGGTTCAATAGAGTTGACACGTACAATATAGTGGAGAAGCAGAAAAGACTTATTGTCGACGATTTATCTAAACATTCGGATGATCACAGATTCTAAATCTTTAGAGTAAGTCATTCTAAAGTAAATTGTTTTGTTCTAATATAGTTATTTCCATTGCCCGTTCTAGGATTGCTACAATAAGTAATTTGTCCCTTGTCCTTGTTTTTTAAGCAAAGAGTGGGTCCGAAGTACACGACCATACCCAATTTCTTTAAGTTCTAGAAAAATTATAAATATTTTAGATGAGAATATAGAGATGGACCATGATTGCTTTAATATGGCTATTCGGATGGTTGTGTGGAACCAAGCTATCATGTTGAACAAACAAAACTACCACTTCATGGACCTCAAGTTTGCTATAAGTTCATATTTATTACTCTTACATTGTATAGTTCATCAAATAATTACAATATGTTGAAGAACTACCACTTCATGGACCTCATATTTGTAAAATCATCAGGAAATAACTCGGTTTGGACGAGATATCCGATGTTCTGGCCCAGTAGACCACAAGAAACTGCCAAAAGTACTTGAGCGTTGGCCTGATATGCAGTATGATATTAAAGATTGCAGCAATGTAAGAAATGATATGTGTACTCACTCCTTTAAAAATCTATTAATTTTATTTATCACTTATAGCCTGTGCATTTGTTTTTAGATTCTATTGCCATATTATCAAGACGGATTGTACACTTTATACATAATGGACATGGAAAACAAAATTGTCCACATTATGGATCCACTTTCAGATATTGTATGTTCTAGGGGTTATGATCAAAGCATGGCATATATACCTACATTCCACACTATTGCTAAAAGGTTCGGTCTCGCAATGGGAAAGACAAATTCTAAGTGAATGAAAATATTTATCATTGGAAGCGAAAATACCCTACATGTGTAACAAAGGTTCCAAATAATAAATACTGGTAACCTCTTATAATATGTTTCATCTTTTTTTTATCACAAAATAGTTTTTTGATTTGTGTACAACAAATAAACAAATGCTCTTCTTCAGGAATTTGGGAGGCTTTCTTGTATACAATTTCATGAAGTTCTGGGACGGCGTAAGATTGCCACCAATCAACAATGTAAGCATATATATATATTCTCTACCTATATTCCACACACTACACAGTAGGAAATTAATAACTTAACCTATTATTATCTATCATGCACAGCTATCAATTTCACTGAGGATGGAATTCTTGGCCGACATTTTGACGAGTCCTGCAAATGAATGTTTCGATAACCTCCCGGAAGATCTCCAATATATGATTAAGGAGTTAGGTAGAATGTAAAATACAATAAATAACATTACTATGAATTCTTATTTGCAAAATTGTTCTTGAATTGTATAGAATGCTTAAATACAATTGTGTAAAAGTTAAACCGTGTCAAAAAATTCTTTGTTTTCATAAGCATCCCTAAGATAAAGCCGTAGCGTTAGCACGGGCATTGTACTAGTGTGTTGTAATGGACCAATTCAACTTGTTGCGTGGTTACCTAGACGACTTGGGACTTAAAAGATGATTTTAGCGATCACATCATGTGTTCCAATTCAGCTAGGAATAGAACTCAGTATTGTACCTAGAGATATGTTGCTCTAACTCGTATGCGTACATGAGGTTTAAAGATTTATCAATGATCGGGTGATGCATTTCAATTCATTTAATTTGGGATTTGACTCCACCTCATGTGTGAACATTTAACTCCTACGATCACGAGAGAGTGGAGAACCATAGAAACACTTACTTCATATTATAATTCGGTTTGGAATGGATTCCTGCACCGTGTTTCGATACACCACTCCAAATTGTACAGGCATGAAAGATATTGAGTCCGTCGGATCCTCATTAGATAGTTATGAGCGATAAATGATGAATAAACCTTTGACTCTTTAATATCTAATAACTAGGAAGCGTGTCCCTACGTTGTAACGGGATCTAACACGTCTTGGAATCGGACTCTACTATCATTGGATGCGAGTTGTTTTAACTCGATGAGTATGAGTCGTGAGTCCGCGTCGCATACAGAAAAGGGAGGGTGTAGGGGCATTTTTGGAAATAAAAGAAGACGGATAGAAGAATAACTTTGCTTTTTAATATTTTGTATAGTTATAGATATAGGTATAGACTGATCGATGTAGATATCAATGATAGATTAGATATATACAAATAGATTAATATATTCATGGGACAAATACATAAAGATTTGCACCGGGTCCAGTAACTGGTGGACCTAACGGTATAAGGCACCCACTCTTAACAATAGAGTCGACTTGCGCCCATGTTTATAAACTTTGAAAAGAAAAAATATAATAAATTAATATGTTAGTATAAAAAACATATGAGCATAGACACATGAATCACGTGAAAATGTTTGAGCTTAACTCTTCACGAAGTGTTACCTTATTATTCTTTCTTTTTATTGGATAAAATATTTTATAACTTGTAACTATTCTAACACTGTTTAAGCTGCATGCCGCGTAGTAGTTAGACTTGATCGAGGATCTCGGTCCCCCTGCAGGGTCCTTTGCTTCTCGCTGGCAGTCTGGCACCAACCCCTTTACTAGCAAAGTTCACCAACCCCTTTACTAGCTAAGCGGCAGCCAAGGTCAAGATCAGCGGAATGGGTGGCATTTCTAGGCTTCCAGCTGCAAAGAATGCTCCACCCAACAAACAAGTTTCTTAACATTTTTCACAAAGGAGGGATCCATCTTGACGGCCTGAGAAATATTGTAGCATAATCACCACCATCACGAATCAATCATATTCTGTAACACTCAAAATTCTACAACGTCAGAAAGAACATAACAATGCTACATTTGTCAGAAGACCCAAGGCGAGCACAGAGACCTCTCCAGGAAACTGCGAGACCATATCTACCAACTTAGCAGTTTTGTCCTCAACTTTCTTGATAGTAGGATCTGGAAGCTCTATGTTCCGGAGGCCATCAGATCAATGAAGCTACACGAATTTTGCAGTGAAGTGATGTAAAAGCTGTCAACAACAATGTAAAGTGATTTATCTAGGCAATGCTGTCAAACAATTCATCAACCCATATATGAAACCTTTGTCAACATTCAACAACAATGGTGGCTACACATGGTAAGGTTGAGATTGAGTTAAAAATCCATGGGCAAAGAAGAAACCAGCATCATATTATATGAAATAACAAAAAAAGAGTCATCACTTTAGAAATGCTTGACAAAGACAAAGAAATGATTCTTTCTGAAACTACTATATTTTAACTTAGGAAAAAGTCTACTTGACCCCCCCAACTATGGGGGGTCGTCTACTTTACCCCCGAACTATGAAATGGTCTAATTTACCCTCTAAACTTTGCAAAACCGGCCAAATCACCCCCGCGAGCGGGTTTGGGCGGTGGTTTTGCTACAGTAACAGCTGTTTTGCTACAATTTTTTTGGATACAGATCTTTTTGTATGAATTTTTTTGGTCCAGTAACAGTTGTTTTGCTACAGTAACAATGTTTTGCTACTTTACCCCCGAACTATGAAATGGTCTAATTTACCCTCTAAACTATGAAATGATTCTTTTTGTTGTATGAATTATTCAAATTAATTACAGAAAAAAATAAATCCAAATTTACAGCAAAAAAAACTTTGTACTAAAGCATACTATATTATATGTTCATTGTGTACATCTACTCATGTGGAGTCCAACAAAATTAGATTTTCTATTTTATGATTTTTCTGTGATTTACTATGATTTTTCAAAGATTCAGACGAAATAAATAAAAAAAGAAAAAGACAAAACAGCCGTTACTGTAGCAAACAGCTGTTACTGTAGCAAACCACCACCCAAAACCGCTCGAGAGGTGATTTGACCGGTTTTGCAAAGTTCAGAAGGTAAATTAGATCGTTTCATAGTTCAGGGATAAAGTAGACGACCCCCATAGTTGGGGGCTCAAGTAGACTTTTTCCTTTTAACTTACACCTAGCCTGCATTTCGAGAGGAGAATTGGGCTATTATGATCCAATCGACTTGGAAGAGAAATCCAAATATGTATCAAAATTCACAGCCTATCTATATTTTATAGAAAGGAAGAAGAGAAGTCCATTTTTTTTAAGTTGTAAATACAAAAGAACACCAACGATTGTAAAAGATTAAAAAATAGGAATAATAAAATGACTGAATAGTCCACACTACCAAGATTCTATTTTCAGATCTGTTCATGCTGCATAAGATGTTATTAGAAACCAGCCACTGCGTAGCTACTGTCCATTGAATGCTTACTGGTTAGGTTTCAACATATGAAAGAAAAACAACTTATACTCCTAGTAAAGAAAAACAACTTATACTCCTAGTAAAGAACACATCGCACACTACTTTCTCCAACAAGCAATGACTGAAACTCACAATTCGCTGCTATAACTCTAGTTGCCTTCCAAAATTTCACTCAGCAAGTCCAAAACAAGAAAGAAGCAACAGAATCATGGGTCAAATTCAGAAACACATACCTTTATAGTTAGTGCTGATGGAAAATTTTAAATACTATCATGTTTTAATAAAGCCTAAAAGATGGATTGCTTACATGAATTCAACGTAGTGAAAACATGCAGTTTTACTGACACCTGAAAATAGCCTTACATTCAGTTTCACAAATGTTTGAGGAACGCCATCCTATTTTAACAAAACCTAACACGTGCACTGCTTATATTAATTCAGAAACACATAAACATGCAGTTACCCTAACAATCTTACATTCAGTTTCAGAAATTAGTAGTGCCTGAGTTTAACAGAGCCCTAAACAAGCTATTTGAACTGAGAGCAAAATGAGGATATTGTGATGCGACCAAACTGAGGAACCAGTGGCGGGTTTGGACGGCAAGATTAAGAGAGGCATGACTCACCTTGTTGGTTCTTCGGCCACCACGTACTACGTGTTGCCTCCAAGCTACCAGCCTCCACCTCTCGCTAGGACAAAGGGAGTTGTGTTCTTTCTCACGGTTTCAGGAGTCACCTCCACCTCTACCTCCATCCCCACCTCCTAGGCCGAAGCGCCGCCACATCCGGTGATCCGCCATAATGGTGATCCCCGGAGCAGGAGCAGACGTGATGGACCGCCTCCTGCAGTCCTGCCCACACCTCCCCGTCCCGACCCATGCCGCAGCGGGCGCCGACAGCGACCTCCTCGAGCTCGACGTGATCTAGCCCGCCGCCCCGTCCGTGGTAAGGCTCAGCCTCCTCGTCGCGCTCCCGGAGGACGAGGGCAAGAAGAAGAAGCCCCCTGCAGTCGGGGGCGGGATCGAGATCCGCTGCGTGCCCCGTGCTGGAAACCGCCGCGGCGCCGGGTCTACGCGTCGGCGGGGACGTGCGAAGCGCCGGTTGGGGGCGTGCGAGGCGAGCTGAGTCTTCGCACGCGGGATGAGCGGGAACCGCCGGGCGGCCTGGGATCGAGCGCCCGTGGGAAGCGCCGGGCGGGCCTACGTGCGTGCGAGCGAGCGATGCCGAGTGGACGATTCCCTTCCGTAATTTTTAGTTGTAGAGAAACTTTATCAAATCTCGGCATTGACACATGTAGAATGCACTATTTTCGGTACAAATTTTGGAAGTCACAGTGCACCGTATTTCACGACGGAGGGAGCAGTAGCAAAGAAACAAGAAGACTAGCCCGCTGCAAAAGGGAAAGACGTACACATGCATGCGCCACTGCCAGCTGGTGCATACGCTGGCCGCTAGGTTCATCATTGAGGTTGATCAATCACCTGCTTTACTCTCTTTTTTGAAAGAAAATTCCGTGGATGCCAGGTCCAAAGCCCTGTCCGTGCGACCCTACCTTCACAGCACCGGGCACCTTGACGCCTCGCACGGCTCGTCTGCGGCTCCTCCTTTCTTCTCCCCATTGCCGCTCCAAACCGTTGCATTCCTTGGTCATTTGGGACTCTGCAGCGGCAGTTGCCTCCGTCCTCCATTTTTGCAACTGTCGCCAACTCGATCGGTTGTCCACCGCCGGCTCATGGACGCTGCTGCAATTGCGTCATCCGCCTTCGCCGCTTCGTCCAATGCCTGTCGACCTCTTCTACTGGTCGCTGTGCTGCCGCCCTCATCGTACGTACACCGTGGCGGCCGGGTTCATCCCTCGTCGTACAACTGCAGCTAAATTATTCAAATGAAACAATAGGCAGAGCAAAACTAGAACATATTTTTAAAAGTTGAGCACTTAACTATATATATTTATGAACTGTACCTAAATCGAATAGCAATATCAAATTGACGGTAGTACCTAAAACTATCTGTAATCAAATACACAGGAGTGTCCAGAACTGCATCTAATGTTAGCAATATCAAATTTTTGTATCCCATTACTCATAAGATATATATATCTTGTAGAATATGTGAATCTGAAAAATAAAACGCAGAAACAGTTCCACCCCAACTATTGATCTATGAAAGACCATAAAGTTGAATTGTGCATTTGGTTGTCCGAACTTGTGCTAGTTCTGCAATTCTTCGGTCTATATGTTCACCATTCCCCATCGGCCCATCCTAACTTAACTAGTTCTGCAGTTCTTTAGTCTGTTCACCATTCAGGCTGGGCATTTTTTTTACCGAAAACCGAGCCTAACCGAACCGAAATGTCGGTTTTTTCGGTTTTTTGTTTCGGCTTCGGTTTGAATTCTCTGGAAGTTTGGGTGTTGGTTTCGGCTTCGGTTCAGAGTCATGGAGAACCGAACGGTAACAGTCAAGCAAAGCACCGGCTTGCAGCCCCAGCCCCACTCTGTGTCCGTCCAAGGTCGCAGCCCACCGTGGCCCAATTGCTCTCTAAGCTAGCCCACAACCCCCACCCCTCCCCACAAGCCAAAAGTCCCCACTCCCCAACCCCCTCGGCTCTCAAAGTCACAAGTCACTCCCACCTAACCCTACCCTAACCTCATGCTCCTGGCGGCAGCGGCCTGCCCTGCGCGGCGCGTGCGAGCAGGGAGAGCGCGCAGGCGCGGCGGCAGCCACTTGCGAGCAGTGAGCGGCGAGTGGAGGCGAGCAGCGCCCGACGGGAGCAGGACCCAGGGGGCAACGGCGCCGAGCGGGCTGCAGGGAGCGGCGTCCGCGAGCAGGGCTGCAGGAGCGGCGGCCGCGAGCGGGGATGCAGAAGCGGCGGCGGTTGCAAGCAGGGCTGCAGGAACGACGGCGGCGGCGTGAGCAGGGGCAAGGGGAGACCTGGTGAGCTCCAGTGGTGGTCTTCGGTTAAACCGAATAACCGAACCGATGAAACCGACACCGAAGTCGTCGGTTTCTGATTCTATGAAGAACCGATCTGTTAGCTAATTCTGGAAACCGAATTTTCTTGAAACCGAGAAACTGAACCGAACTTGTCGGTTTAAACTGATTGCCCAGGGCTGTTCACCATTTTTATCCAAAGCCGAAAGAGAACACACAGAGAGATGGAGTCCTGTGACGATGGCCATGAGTTAGTGTGTGTCGACGTGGTGGTGGCATCCTCACTGACTGGTCATGGCTGCAGGGGGCAGGAGCATAGGGAAGTAGAGGAGGAAGCAGTTGGCCACCGCCCACCGCGGCGCACAACGTCGCAGCCATACAAGAACGTGGCAATAGTTGACGGTGCTAGCGGCGTCGCTACGTTGCCGCTCTAGAGTAGGCCGCTGGAGAAGGCAAGCGAGCGGTGAGCGGCGGAGGATTGATTTTGGAACCGCGATGGGGAATTGGGAGAGGGGGACCTGGAGCCAGCTCTGCCAAGCCACACGCGTAGTCACTCAAACGA
Source organism: Saccharum hybrid cultivar R570 (assembly GCA_038087645.1). Classification (NCBI taxonomy): domain Eukaryota; kingdom Viridiplantae; phylum Streptophyta; class Magnoliopsida; order Poales; family Poaceae; genus Saccharum; species Saccharum hybrid cultivar. The sequence continues at coordinate 1,201,487 of JAQSUU010000262.1, read as the reverse complement.
GCCACCTGGGAACATGCGTATGCGGCTGGAGGCGAGCGAGATTGCCAGAAGCATCGGATCGGTTGCCTGTCCACGCGGCTGCCATCGTACTTCCTCCTAAGCCAATTGAACCTAGCCTCATTGGCAGGAATTGTCATGAACATTTCCCTTTGATCTTTTTTGACAAACAACTCGGTTGCCACAAAGTGCTCATTAGTGTCATACCTAGCCCCACATGCAACAACATGTTCCATTACCTGTCCAATAGTGATTCCCACTTGCCTACTAGATGCAAAAGAAGAAACGGTCTCAGATATCTTTGGAATGTGTTCTTGAATAACAAGTGTTGTGCCTGAGTTTGGTTTTCTTGGTAGGTTTTTCAAGGATCATACGAGCCTTTTTCTTAGCATTGTTAATGGTAGGAGAAATTAAGCTCCTCAACCTCATCCTCAGCATCAAAAGCAAGGTTACCACCCATGGGTTGCTCATCCTCTATCCCATCACGTGGATTATCAACATAAATAGGGGAATCTTGGCATGGGGGTACAACAGCATTGGAACTCATAGGATTTCAATGATCTTGCTCGTCATTAGTGATGCTACTAAACATCCCATTTAAGTCATCCTCATTTTGGAGAGGCCTCCTCTTGAACTTGCCACATCCAGGAATTTCCTAAAAGATATGACAAGGTAAGAAATTAGACAACAATACTAAAATCAACAATTGAACTATGTGGTTGTAATCAAATGCTCACCTTTTTTATTAGCAACAGTAAAATCAACAAGTGAACAATGTTGTTGTAATCAAATGCTTAACTTTTATCTTGTTCCACCACTCGGGGTCTATATTGATCACCGCCTTGTCCCAGTTCCAACTAGTTCCCATTTGCTTCCTCAGTAATGTTCTCATGTAGCTAAATCACCCCTTAACTTGTCCCACTTGTTCTTCAGTTGACATTTTTTTCAACATGATTCTGGTGCACTGGAAAAACCTATCATTTACCTCGGTATAGCCCCCATTGTTCAAATGAGTGCTCAGCCTATTCCCTTTTCTAACTTGTTCGGCGAACAACTTGCAAAAAAGTGTTGTATGATCATCATTCCATTCCATTGCATCACCCTAAGCATGGTTTCCCCACAACAATGGTAATATATATGAAGCAATCGGTATAGTAATGTGGACCTCTAATTCATATACTTTACATTATGCCATTCAATTAAAGCTAAAGTAAGAACATTGGAAGATAACTTGATACATCATCATCCCTTGCCCTTTTGTTGGCTGATGGAGCGTGTTTCTTTGCTTCTGTCGGTGTTGTGACTATTGCCTATGATGCGTGCACTTAGGAAGACATCAGAAAATCCTCGCCTAGCTTTGATGTCGTTGCTGTCATGGCTGGGGAGACCATGGGTTGCCCTGGCCAACTAGAGGAGGCTGCTGCGAAACCTTTGTTCAGAGTGTTGTTTTTCAAGGTTCTCAGGTTCATTAGATCGGGTTCATCATAGCGGATACAAGTGAACGATTCAGTATATATATATATATATATATATATATATATATATCGGTCCTATTTCATGATCTATCGGAAAACAATAGAGAGAGAGAAAGAAAACGCAGACCATCCGTAGGAGCGGGATTCGGTGCGGGAGTAGTGGATCCGTTGGAGGCGCCGGTGTTGGGGTCGTTCGCCGGCGCCATCAACTCGCTGGAGATGGAGATGGCCGATGCAATGACGTCGGGTGGCGAGCTGGCGACGGTGGCAGCTTCCCGTCACTGGCTGCGCCCCTCTTAGATCGGGATAGGGAATATTGGTGGGGAGTGGCGGCTGAGGTGAACCTCGTGCCTAGAGCCGGCCGGCCCCCACCTCTATATATAGCGCAGTGTGATGGGGGCCCACCAACCATGTAGGGTTGGGCGCCCCCGATCAGGGCGCGAGAACAGGGCCCAGTTAGGCCGTTGGGCCTAACTGGTGGGAGATCAATCCTAACATTCTCCCCCTTGATCTCTTGTCTATTCTTTGTTCTTTAATTTCATACTCAAAACTTTCGATTCATATCTTTCTTGCTTCTATCCTATTCCATTACAGAATATTGCATTGAACTATCTCATCGTCACAGCAATTAGTGTCGTTAGACTAATAGCCACAACACATTTCTTCGTTTTGGAATGAAACTTTCTTCTGGGCCCTTCATATGTTCGGGAATCATAGGCTTTCCCTTAAACCCATGCCGGCTACGTGTTCTCTGAACACGTTGGGTGGTAAGCCCTTTGTGAGCGGATCCGCGAGCATTTTCTCTGTACTTATATGCTCAAGATTTATTATATGGTCCGAACTTTATCTTTCACAACATAGTACTTTATGTCAATGTGTTTAGCAGCACCACTTGACCTATTGTTGTGAGCATACTGTACCGCTGAGTTGTTATCACAATACAACCTCAGTGGTTCATTGATATTATCAATCACTTCCAATCCGGGAATAAATTTCTTTAGCCAATTCACCTGCCCCGTTGCCTCATAGCAGGCTACAAACTCGGCATACATTGTCGAGGATGTAGTTACGGTTTGTTTGGAGCTTTTCCACGATATAGCCCCTCCTGCGAGAGTAAATATATATCCTAACGTGGATTTTCTTTCTTCTCCCGCATAATCGGAATCTGAATACCCCTCTATCTGCAGGGAATCAGATCTTCTATACGTTAGCATGAGGCCTTTCGTACCCTGTAAATAACGCAGGACTTTCTTCACTAATTTTCAATGTTCTATTCCTGGATTCTTTTGATATCTGCCAAGTAACCCGGTAACAAAAGCTAAGTCAGGGCGTGTACACACTTGAGCATATTGTAAACTTCCAACTGCTGAAGCATACGGTACCGCTTTCATTCGATTAATCTCATATTCGTTCTTGGGACATTGATGTTCCTCAAATCTATCGCCCTTGACTATAAGAGCAGGTGAAGGACTGCACGCATGCATACTAAATTTCTTCAGAATCTTTTCTATATATGCCTTTTGCGATAATCCTAGAACCCCCTTTCTTCTGTCTCGATGAATCTCTATTCCCAAAACGAACGAGGCCTCACCGAGATCTTTCATATCGAAGTTTGAGGACAAGAATTTCTTCGTTTCCATTAGTAGATTGACATCACTGCTAGCAAGCAGAATATCATCCACATACAAAATCAGGAATATATACTTTCCATTCTTGAATTTTGCGTAAACGCAATTGTCCTCAACATTTTCCTTAAACCCAAAACCTTTTATTGTTCTATCAAATTTCAAATACCACTGTCTTGAGGCTTGTTTCAATCCGTAGATTGATTTCTTTAGGCGGCATCCCATATTTTCTTTTTCTTTTACAACAAAACCTTTCGGTTGTGCCATATAAATATTTTCTTCCAAATCCCCATTAAGGAACGCCGTCCTTACATCCATTTGATGGGCGACCGGCTTCCAAACCCTAAGTTCATTTCTTCTCTCTCCCTCCGACTTCCTCAGTCGCACAGCAGCGGCGGCGCCCATGGCGACCGGCCACCACCGGCAGGAACCGCCGGAGCAAGGTATCCGCCGAAGGATCCACCCAGCCCGCCTTTTCTTCTTTCTCCCTCCCCTTCTCCGTAAGCCACGCACAAAGCAACAGCAGCTAGCGGCTACCCATGGCGGCCGGAGGAGCGGGAGATCGGCGCTGCCGCGGGCCCCATCACCGGCGAACGTGCTCGCCCGTGGCTGAGTACGTCGCCATCGAGCGGCCTCGCGGTAGTGCCCTACAACGCGCGTGCCACGACGGTGACCACGGGTTTCAACTTCGTTCCACACGGCGTCTAAAGACCCGCCGGCGGTGATGACGGCGGGGCTGGTGAGTCCCATTTCATCCTTTCTTCTCGTACCCCAGTAGGGTTAGGGTTAGGGTTACAAGTTAGGGTTTCGTTCCTATTTCTTCCCGATCTGAAAAACCAAATCGGTGTTCGGGTTCTTTTTCGTTTCTCTATTTCCCATCTAGGGTTAGGGTTCTTGTGCTCTGTAACTTCCCGATCTAGGTTTCTACTTAGTAAAACCTGGCTCGGATGCCATTGTTGTTTTTCAAGGTTCTCAGGTTCATTAGATCGGGTTCATCATAGCGGATACAAGTGAACGATTCACAGTATATATATATATATATATATATATATATATATATATATATATATATATATATATATATATATATATATATATATATATATATCGGTCCTATTCCATGATCTATCGGAAAACAATAGAGAGAGAGAAAGAAAACACAGACCATCCGTAGGAGCGGGATTCGGTGCGGGAGTAGTGGATCCGCTGGAGGCGCCAGTGTTGGGGTCGTTCGCCGGCGCCATCAACTCGCTGGAGATGGAGATGGCCGATGCAGTGACGTCAGGTGGCGTAGCTGGCGACGGTGGCAGCTTCCCGTCGCTGGCTGCGCCCCTCTCAGATCGGGATAGGGAATATTGGTGGGGAGTGGCGGCTGAGGTGAACCTCGTGTCTAGAGCCGGCCGGCCCCCACCTCTATATATAGCGCAGTGTGACGGGGGGCCACCAACCATGTAGGGTTGGGCGCTCCCGATCAGGGCGCGAGAACAGGGCCCAGGGCCTAACTGGTGGGAGATCAATCCTAACACAGAGCACCTCTTGAGGAGCTTCATAAAATCCATGGATCTGGGCCCTAGATCCTTGTTTTGATAAATCTGGAGTTGGTGGAGCGAAGGGCGTTTGACAAAATATATAAAAACTGAAAAATGAAGCTGTTTTGGTGGATCTAGAGCTGTTGGGAGCTGTTCCAAACACTCCTTTACTTTTGTAGCGCTGAAGCTCTCCTAAACGAGCTCGTCTATGATTCCACTACACGGACCGGTCGATGCCGTCCGGAACACAACAGATATGCAGCCAAACTGAGCAGGAGTACTAGCCAAGCAACCCCGGCCCTGCTTTGATTTCATCTACATTTAGTACTACATACATGTATCGCAAGTTTGATGTGACGGAGAATCTTTTGTTTGCACAGTATTTTTTTTAAGTACTTTTTTTTGAGGAAGTAAACACAGCCCTTGTGATACATACTACGATACGTACTAGTACTATCCGGCCAGTCTATATGCTGCAGCTAGCTAGTAGAACTCTGGCCCGGCTCTCGCTATAGCTAGTAGTACGTACGCCTGCAGACGCAGACCACACTACTAGCTTAGCTAGCCATCTCCTGGCGTGCATGCAATGACGACTCCTCTCCGGGTTCCCTGGAGCAGGTGGAGCACCAAGCAATACATCCTCGCGGCTCTGCTGGGGATGCTGGCCACGGTCGCCGTCGTGGCTGCCATCTCCATTAGCCTCGCCCCGGCGCACATCGCCTTCTTCGTCCGAGACGCCAACATAACCCGCGCAAATAAGACAAGCCAAGACGGCAAGCAGCTCCTCCACAACACCCTGGTGGCCAACAACACCAGCCACCGCACGGCGGTGTCGTACGGCTCCCTCACCGTCGACATCTGGCGGAGCGAGACGGCGTGGATTCCCACCGAGGAGGTGAACACCTCCGCCGCCCTCCCCGGCTGGCTGCCGCCGGGGAACACCAGCCTCGTCAAGTTCGGGGTCGAAGGGGGCCAGTACAACGAGGAGACGACAGCGCCCAACAAGGGACAACCGCCGGCGCCGGCGCAAGGAGCCAGCAATGCGGCCGTGGACAACAGCAACGCCACCGCCGCCGCCGTCCCTAAGTGGCCCGACTGCCGGGTTGTGGTGGAGGCCAAGGTGTGGTTCAGGTTCGCCGGGGTGCCTACCTTGCCGTACACGGTCAGGGTGTCCTGCTTTCCGGTGAATTTCTTGGATGGCACGATCGGCCCAGTCAATTGCACCGGCTGATATATATATATATATATATATATATATATATATATATACACCTTCCTTTGACCGTATATATCCACGTGTGGATACGGAGGCCGGATTTGTATACTTACAGCATCGCCGTCTCGTTCTCGTCTTTTCTAACTAACTTCCTTTTTCTTGAGAGTATATATGTGTGCACGTTTTACTTATTAATTTTGGGTCCAGCTTTGGTAGATCTGAGTGTTTGTGATAAGATTCATGACGATTTCAATGCATGTGTAGCTGTTCTCGATTGGGTTCGTCCGATAACCACTACATGTACTGATGTACTATCTCTTTCTTTCTTCTTAGGGTGTCGGGAAGCGATAGGCTACAGGCATTTTCGTTCAAATTCACATTGGTTCATATACGTTGAATAATCAATAGACAATGTTGTGATCTTTTTTTCGATTATACAGTTCAAGCAGACACTCACAACGCACGCACATTCACCACTATGAACGCACGCACACAAACCCTACTCTTATGAGCGTATCTTCGAAAACTGAGCCGGCAAATCTTCGAGATTGATGAAATCACCACAGGTGCCTCGCTGTCACGGGAACGTCACATACCATTAAAAGTACAACACTGTTAAATCTTGGAATATTCGCTTCTACGGGTACTTGAACCCAGGACCTGAGGTTGTACTTTTTTTGAGAATTACACAGTATAACGTAGACGTCCACAACACGCACGCACACTCACCCTACCCCTATGAGCACATCCGAAGGATTGAGTCAGCAGATCTCGAGATTCATGAAATCACCACGGGCGCCTTGTTGTCGATGGGGACGTCACCTAAGCATCACGCCGTTAAATCCTAAAATAAGGACGTCGCTTACCACTAAAAGCATCACACTGTAAAATTCTAGAATAAATCCAGAAAAATGCGAGCACCCGTTCCAAGTTGAGGACTTCACGGGTGGGCAGGTTCCAGCATAAGGAACCAACCAACTGAATTTTAGGTTGTATCAGAGTGTGTCCCTCGTGACAGAAGGGACTAATTAAAGTGAAAAAGAGCCAGGGCCCGGCCCCACAATATTAACGTGCTGATAGTTAACAAATCAAAAGGAAATGTTGACATTGGGGAGCATTGGATCTCTTTGCTAAAATGAAAAGGTTAAAAGCCAAAGTCGAAAAAAAGCATTAAAGAGCAAAGATGCAGGTTTTCCGATAAAACAGAGGTGATCATCAAATCAGTCATGATGAGATTTTTTTTATCGGAGTCATGATGAGAATTTTTTTTAGATAATGATGATGAGAATTAGATACTTACAGAATACATGGGTAGTTAGATTTGCATTCACGCCATGCATCTCGTGTTCATCACTATATACGATTTCTATAAGATCATATATATCGGCAACCCTAGCGCCTGGACATTCGGCCCTAGGCTTGCGTCTGGACGCGGCTCCCGTTTGACGCACCCGCCATACCCCCTCATGTAAATCGAAACAGAATTGCGTCCACGGCTCCCGCGCAATAGGAGAGCGCGCCCGCTGCGCCCACGTCATCACGCGCCTGCGCCCCTGCTTCCAACCACGATGTGCGCAGCCCCCTCCGCCCAGCGCCCATTCCGCTCCGAAGGCAGCGTCCGTCCGTACGAAGCTCCTTCGCTTGCACTCGACGCACGCAGCTCCCTAGTCCTACGCCCATCGCCCATCCCTCGTTCGAATGCATGCCCTGCTGGCTCCGGGAGAGATGATGCAGCAGAAGGTAGGAGGAGAAGAGATGCAACACCCGATTTACTTTTGAAACATCGAAATACAACAGTTGCAATATACGTCGGAAGGCGGTTGAAACACTTGAAACATGTTTCTTAAACACTTTAAAAAACACACTTGAAAACCATTGCAACCATACACAACATCCAAATAAAACACGTGCAACATATGTGTGAAACATATGCAACATCCAGATAACCACAATTGCAACATGCGTCCGGAAAACATAGATAAAACATACCTCTGAAACATCTAAAACACTCAAAACATACTCTTACAACATGCCTCTGAAATAATTACAACATATACAACATGTGCAACATCCCCCGTCCACTTTTGCAACATCCATATGAAACAAATACAATATACCTCTGAAACTCCTGAAACAATTGAAACATGCAATTGTAATATAGGGGGGAGAGAGAGCCTGGCGCGGGGAGTGCCATGGCCGCCGAATTTGCGGGCATTGGGGGCTCCTGGTGGGGAAGGACGCTGGTGTGGGGGAGGAGGATGCCAGGGTGGGGGAAGGAGCTGTCGGGGTCGGGTAAAGGGGAGGGGAAGGCTGTGCTGGTCGATTCCGGCCGCCAGGGGGTCGGTGGCGGCAGCCAATAGTGGCTGCTCTGGAGCCTGGCCATCACCGGTGGTGGCAACGAGGACCGCCGCGACGGTTAATGGCGACGGCCCGCGCGCTGCCGCAGTGCGGCCACCGCTTCCACATCGAGTGTCGTGGTGGGCGGAGGGGCCTCTGGAGTGGGGGAGAAGGCTATCATGGTGGGGAGGAGGGCGCCGAGGTCTGGGAGTGCGCCGCCGGCCAGGGAGGCAGCCATGGCCACGCGTCGGGGTAGCTAGGGCTGGATATCGAGCCAACGCGTCTCGTTTTGGCTCGGCTCATTATAGCTCGGCTTGTTATGGCTCGTTATACAAATGAGCCAGAAGACTAGCTCGGCTCGGCTCGTTAGCGAGCTCGAGCTAGCTCGTTTGGCTCGCGAGCCAAAGCACAAAAACACATCACATGTATATTTAAAATGAAATAAACAAAATACATATGAATTTTGCAATGGAAAGTATGTTATCATCCATGACGATGATCCATCATCATCCGTTGATGCCATGGGGTAGGCTGGTGGTGTGACCCGGTGGAGCCGTGGGGTCTGATCTAGGGTTTTAGTGTTTAATCATGTTGGGCCATAGACTGAGGGATATGTAGACTGCTTAACGTTGTATTGGTTAGGGTTTTACCATAATATTGGGCTAGGTCGAGAGATATATGGGTCGATTGCAGTTGTTTTCATATGAATTACCTTGGCTCATGAGCGGCTCTCGAGCTGGCTCATTAATTAACCGAGCTGGCTCGTTAATTAAAAAAATCAAATGAGCTGAGCTCGAGCCGAGCCACTAACGAGCGAGCTAGCGAGTTACGAGTTTTTCATCCAGACCTAGGGTAGCGTGTGGGGCACGAGCCGCGAAAGGGAGGAGGAAGCGAGAGACTGTGTGCGTGGGTGCGAGACTGGAGTGAGCGAGTGAGGCGAGTTGGGTAGTGGGTGGCCGCACATTGATGTTGAATCGATCGGCGTGCAGGCCCAAAACGACGCGGACACGCCCGGACGGGCGTCCTCACAGAATTCATTCCTTAGCTTGCAAAACCTCTTTTCATCAAGTGGCTTGGTGAGAATATCGGCAAGTTGATTATCGGTGCCGACACTTTCAATGGCAATATCTCCCTTTTGTTGATGATCTCTAATGAAATGATGCCTTATGTCAATATGTTTTGTTCTTCCATGTTGAACCGGGTTTTGTATCATCTTGATTGCACTTTCATTATCACATAGCAATGGCACATTCTTGAAGTTGAGGCCATAATCCTTCAAAGTTGATTTTATCCATAGCAATTGTACACAACAACTCCCCGCACTCACATATTCGGCTTCGGCGGTAGAGATTGCCACACTATTTTATTTCTTTGAGGACCATGACACAAGTGATCTTTCAAGTAATTGACATGTGCCACTTGTGCTCTTTCTATTGATCTTACAACCCCCATAGTTAGAGTCCGAATATCCAATCAATTCAAACTTTGACTCTTTGGGATACCATAGTCCAACATCTCTTGTTTGCTTCAAGTACCTCAATATTCTCTTTGCGGCCGTAAGATGACTCTCTCTAGGTGAGGCTTGATATCTAGCACACATGTAAACACTAAACATGACGCGCTGAAGGAGACCGTCGCAAGAGATGACTCCACGGTCGTCACGGTGGGCAAAATCTGGAAGCTCGCCGAGAGCGACGTGGTGCTCGGGAGGGACCCCAGGCTGAAGAGGCTGTGCCTATCCATGGCGCTCTTCAAGCTGCTGCGCCGGAGGCTGGAGGACTTCCCCATCACCGGCGCGGAGACCCGCTGCTGCCACAAGCTTATCTTCAGAGGCCTTATCTTCGAAGACGAAGCCCGGGCCCGCCGCCGCTGGCGCCATTGCCCTGTTCCTGGTGTTCGACGACGAGGTCCAGTTCCTCTGCGAGTACTACCACTCCGTGCACCCCGTGGTGCTCGCCAGCCCCTTCTTCTTCCTCGCCAACTACATCCTCTTCCCCGTCGTCGTGTGGGCCTTCTGCGTCCTCACCATCATCCTGTGCAGCCATGGCGACGTGCGCTACGCCTTCCGGAGCTTCAGCGCCGACAACTACTCCATCTCGTTCGGCCTGATGAAGATGACCGGATGCATCCTGGCCCAAGTCCGGAGTTCGCCGCAGAACCTCTTCTCCACCGTGGACACGTCCATCACCATCCTCCTCCTCTCCTTCGCCTACGAGGAGGTCTGGGAGTTCGTCGTCTTCCTTCTCTCCAACTGGTTCATGGCGTCGCTCCTGTGCAGCTACGCCTCCACCCCACGGTGGCGCGAGAGCCCGCTTCTGGGCGGGATCATCCGCCGCATCCTGTGGGTGCGCAACATGCTCAGTCAGCGCAGCGTCTCCTTCAAGCAGTTGTCGCTACTGTGGTTCCCGTTCTGCCGTCTCTCGTCGGCGCTGCCGACCAAGGCCGTGCCCGTCGAAGCCAAGAAAGCCATCGTGACCCGCCTGGCGAGCGCCGCAGCCGGTTCCGCCCCTCTAAGCAACGGCAGGTCCGTGGTGCAGTCGAATGCGGCGCTCTCGTGGGCATGCGAGAGCGCCGCCGGCATCGCCGAGGTCATCCTCACTTGGCACATCGCCACCGAGCTCTTGGAGGCGAAGCGCCCGCGCTGCCGATGCAGACCAACCGCGAGGTGGCCACGGCGCTGTCCAGGTACCATAGTTTTAAATCTTCCGCTATAGCTGTCGCTATAGCCCGCTATAGCCTTTTGAGGCAGGGTGCCGCTATTTGTGTTCATGTACAATTTAGCCGCTATATCCCGCTATAGCCCGATATAGCTCCGCTATTAGCTGTTTTAGAGATATACCGCTAAACACCTTAGCCCGCTATTTAAAACATTGCCAGGTACTGCGCCTACCTGGTGGCGTTCCACCCGGAGCTCCTCCCCGACGACAAGGACGGGACGGAGCGCATGTACAAGGAGATGGAGGAGGAGCTGAAGAAGAAGATGGGATGCTTCTGGTACTACTGCTCCGGGGTGGACACCAGGTCTAGGAAACTGATGGAGATCCTGGCCCGACAGCAGCGGCGGGAGGCGGCGGCGGCGCCAACGACGACGACGACGGCGCTGCGCAAGGGAGCAAAGCTGGGGAAGGCACTGATGGATAGGCACGACGCCGCGGCTGACGACGTGTGGAGGCTGCTAGCCGACCTATGGACGGAGGTCGTGACGTACGCGGCGCCGACGAGAAGCGAGCTGCACGTCAAGGCAAGGAGGCGCTGGCGCAGGGCGGCGAATTCATCACTGTGCTTTGGGCGCTCACCACCCACACTGGCATAGCCCGTAGGCCGCCGCCCCCGCGCCCAGCCCCGGCGGCTGCCTGCGTTTAGCACTTGGTGTGTTTGGGGAAAGGGAGTTGATCAGTTGGTGTGTTAGTGTGTGCTCGTAAGCTTCTTTTCTAACCACGCGAGAGTGAGAGTAAGAGATGAACTCCTTTGTTACCTTGTGTGCTTGTTTTTTTGGCATATTCATCGTTACCATGGCATTGTTGTGTAACCCAAGATCGAGTTTAACAGCTTTGTAATTTTTAATCCTGAAATACATAGTGAATGTATACATTACTCAGATTAAAGTTCAGAGTTACTCAACAGGTCAACATGCGATATTAGAATCACCCAGCTAATTAACCAGCGAACGATTGCTAAGTAACAAAACAAATCAACGTTTTGACCAGCACTGCGACTTTCTTTCTTTCGAAAAACAATTGTTTCCACGATCTCCAATCCATTCTATTTTAAAAAAGTTACAAGGTTATGTTCATAGTTTTTGTGTATGACATTTTGCAGGGGTAAAACTTGTCATCACAAATTCCTATTATAATTTTCTCAATACAGATTTTGACATAGTTTAATTTTGTAGACGAAATGCTTGTCACAACAACTTATTAACTTGACGTTTTATTTCTTTTTATTGAAAGAGAGAACTTTTTATTTACTCATAATTTATTGAAAGAGAGAGCTTTTTATTTACTCATAATGTTACAATTCGTAGCCTTTTAACACAACTTTTATTCATAATAACTATCGGTGGACAAACTTATCGTAACGATTTCTCAATATAACTTTTCTTTAGCACAAATTTTATACATAAATAATAAATTATATGAAAATTACACATGAGTTTTTACTCTTCAACATTTTTTTCAAAAAAATAACATACATGACTTATTCAACAAAATTTTTATACATAACTTGTTTTGAATAGACTTGTTAATAGTATATAGAAGCAAAATGAGTTGGTCAATATGGAAAAACAATGGAAAAGCAAATATAATGAAAAAAGATATGGAATGAAGACAGTTAAACAAAAGTGAAAAGAAAATGGTTTTTTTAGGGGAAGTGAAAAGAAAATTGTGGGAGGCACCTAACGGGGAGGGGAAATGTATCCATGACCATGAGCCCATGCCCCATGGCCACCCACAAGGACCTAACACTGTCCACAATGTGTGGTTTTTGCGGTGCTAAAAGATGAGAGAGAGTCTTTCAGCACCGGTGCCAACCACAGTGGCCATCGATACCAAGTCTAATTTTTGCTGATCTGTGGCATGTTCCTGCCTCGGTGCTTGAAAGAATAAAATATTAGTTCCCAACCGGGCGTTGCCATTGCTGCTTGCTGTCTATATATATATATATATATATATATATATATATATATATATATATATATATATATATATATATATATATATATATATATATATATATATATATATATATATATATATATATATATATATATATATATATATATATATATATATATATATATATATATATATATATATATATATATAGACACACACACAAACTAGCTGAGCAAACACACATCAGGAGTATCCAACGCAAAAGTTCAAAAAAAAAAGCAAAAGTCCAAAGATGGACAACTCTTCCTCTTCTAGTTTCTCAAATCTTCTCAACTCACACATAAGTCCAGAAACACCAAATCCAAACACACAGCAATACCCAAACTTCCAAAACTTCCATCAACAGCAACACTACCCCATGAATTATCCTCCCACCAATTTCCATGGTCCCTACCCACAAAATATCAACAATCCGTTCAGAGGACCACCAAGTTTTCAACACTTTCCTTTTCCACCAGCAACCTACCATGGAGGTTACCACGGCAATGGTCCAGCATCTCCAATTGGATCGATGGCCTTCTATGGTCCTAGTGGTGGCAGCAACTCAAGGGCTGATGAGAGCAGCCCCATTGCTTCATCTTCTCCGGCGTCCATAGCCCTTCCAATGGAGTCAACACCTGTTCACATTGAAGAAGACAGTGAGAGCAGCACAGATAATGGTGCAAAGCAAGGAGGTCGCAAGCTTTGGCGTGAAGAGGAGAACCTACGCCTAGTAAGTGCCTGACTCAAGAATTAAAATGATCCAATTGATGGCAATGGAAAGCCTCGAGATCGTTTTTAGAAGGAAATTGCAGCTGAATATAACAAGCATGCTCCGAAGCAACAAAGAAGAACAGCAAATCAGTGCAAAGAACATTGGCACAAGAATATGCCTATCATCAACAAGTTCAATGGAGTCTACAATGATGTGAAGAATAGAAATGCAAGTGGTCAATCTAATGATCAGCTTATGGAGGAGGTTCGTGCGAAGTGGAAGGGACTTATGAAAAAGAAACTATCATTCCCATTGGAACATTGGTGGGCAGCAGTGAAGGACTAACCTAAATGGGCTAGAGCTTACCCAGTTCATGAAGTGCAGAAGAGGATTAAGCTAAATTCATCTGGTGCTTACACTTCTTCTTCAGCTCAAGACACAGATGGTGCATCTGTTGAATCACACCGACCGCAAGGGAGAGATGCAGCCAAATCTGAGAAGAACAAGAAAGGCAAATAGAAATGTTCAGAAGGAATACTTTTTATAGAGGAAAGCATGCAGAAGTTCAATGAACTGCAACTACGGAAGTCTATGGCCGCTGAAAAAATGGCTGAAGTAGCATTAGCTCAGGTTGCAGCTGATGACAAGAATGCTAAAAATAACAAGGAGAAGAACAAGTTAGACAAGCTTACAACATATATACAGCTATTTGACAAGGATACTTCAGGTTATGATGACGATGCCTTAGCAAGACATAAACAAGTCTTGGATTACCTAGCTTCAGAGTTTTTCCATTGAGAAGCTCAATTTGTACCTTTATTATTCACTGTGTTTGTACAAGTAGCTTACCATGATGTAGTTTCTCATGTATCAGGTAGTTTACATAATGTGTTTCTAGAAGTAGCTTTATTATGTAATTTCCATAATGTATCTTATTCCCTATTTTATGTATTGTCCTGTTATGGCAATTTGTAATGTATTTAGCACTTTTATTAAGCATATTGCAGCAGTCAGCAGTATAAATATTTATTATATAGCCCACCTGTACAATTTATTCCATTGGAATTTAGCTGTTGTAAAAAGCTGCAATTCCTGTTTTAGTGTTGGAATCTAGCTGTTGCAGCACATTTGGATTTTAGTGATTTCAATGTAGCCGTTGCAAACTAGCTGTAGTGATCAGCTTTTCCCTATAAATAGAAGGTGATGCTCTCAGAACATGTCACAGCACAAACCAGTACACACCTCTCAGCATACTCTCATCTAGGGGCCGAGGGAATGGCATCAGATCCACATGAGCCTGCAGCAAGTTCTCTTGAAGAACAAACAAACAGGATTAACATCCAGTAGTTCTTTTGAGAGTTCATGAATGATTCAGTGGAAGCTCAAATTGAGGCAAAGTTTTAGGGTCAGATTGAGGCTCAACTAGGAGGTACATCTAATGACCATCGTCATTTTCCTAGAAGGCATATAGAAAGAAATCGTGAAGCTGCTAGTGATAGGCTGGTTGCAGACTATTTCTCAGAAAACCCAGTGTACAATGATGTTCAGTTCCGGCATAGGTACCGTATGAAACGTCACCTATTCCTACAAATTGTACATACCTTAAGTACTTGGTCTCCATATTTCTGTTAAAGGAATGATGCATTTAGGAAGGTGGGCTTTTCACCATTGCACAAATGCACAGTTGCTATGCGCATGTTAGCATATGGTACACCTGCTGACATGTGGGATGAAAATTTCAGAATAGGTGAAACCACAGTTATTGAGTGGAAAAAATTCTGTGAAGGTGTGATTGCAAATTTTGGTGAAAATACCTAAGGAAGCCAACTAGAGAAGATATTCAACGTTTACTTCATATAGGTGAAGCTCGTAGATTTCCTGGTATGTTAGGAAGTTTAGATTGCATGCATTGGCAATGGAGGAACTGTCCAAAGTCATGGAGGGGGCAGTATACCCGCGGCGACATAAAATATCCTAGTGTCATGCTAGAAGTTGTTGCCTCTCATGATCTTTAGATATGGCATGCATTTTTTTTGTGTTGCTGGGTCCAACAATGACATCAACGTCCTAAACTGATCACCTTTATTCACTAAAGTACTTCAAGGAACAGCCCCAGATGTTCATTTCACGGTCAATGGAACTAAGTACAACATGGGGTATTACCTAGCAGATGGCATTTATCCAGAGTGGGCAACATTTGTCAAAACAATACCCTTGCCTCAGTGTGAGAAAGACAAACTGTATGCAGAGCGTCAAGAGGGAGCAAGAAAAGATGTGGAGCGTGCATTTGGTGTTTTGTAGGATCGCTTTGCTGTCATACACAACCCATCACGAATGTGGCAAATGAACTCACTTGCTAAAATCATGTATACATGTATTATATTGCATAACATGATTGTGGAGGATGAGAGGGATTCTTTCAGAGTTCGCTATGACGACAACTATGAGAGTGAATATGATCAGCCCAGCTCTTCGTCCACATTGTCTGGATTTGGCCACGGGCCTATTCATGGATTTTTGACGCTATTGGAGGTAGAAGAAGACATTAGGAACTGAGATATGCATCGTCAGTTAAAAGAGGACTTAGTTGAGCATATATGGCAGCGATTTGGACAAAATCAAGCTTAGTATATTTATGTAATTTCTAGTTATAATTTTTGTATTGTCATGCTCCAATCGATGTAATGTTCGTATTATCAAGCTACAATCAGTGTTGTTTATTAATATCCGATTCCAAACTTTAATTTAAAAAACTATACCCAAGTTACAGTTCAACTGGTTCAACACATGGTGTGTCATCAGAGTAAGGGTCAGATTGGGTTCGAATAAGCTATTCCCAATTTCCCTTTATATACATCTCTCCAAAATGGCACATGCAGCCTTCTAAATGTGTAATCTGGTTTTGGGAAAAAAAAACTAAAACTAACCATGCAGACCAGTATCACATCCATTTGGGAAAACAATGATATTTGCCAATGAAATTTTAACTAGTAGAATAAAATTTTGCACGAAGATGGTAGTGAATCTGGTTTTACCTCCAATTTTCTTGACTGTGCTTCAGCCTTGGCGCACTCCAAGTTAATCCAAGCCTGGATCTTTGCCTTTTCCCTCTGACACCTAATCGAATGGAGCACAAAAAATAGATCAGAATCGCTCAATATCCTCTCTAACGGGGCTTCGACGGCTGCCAGCCATTGAGGTGTGCTTGCGGTGGCCTCTGCCATGCAGCTGATGCCGGACCCCACGACGTGGCTAGCGGCGCTCCCTGCCGCGCGGCTGATGCCGGACCCCGCGACTTGGCCGGCGGTGCCCCCTGACGCGCGGCTGATGCCGGTCCCCACGCCTGGCTGGCGGCGCCCCCTGCCACATGGCTGATGCCGGCGTCCACACGGTGACTAGATCGACCAAAGAGTCTATGGAGTCATGATTTGGAGGAAGGCATGCTTGATTTGGGGATGGAGAGATCGATTCACACAGTTCCAGGGGGTTGATTTGGACATAGATGGAGAGATCGGAGTGGAGAGGAAAGGGGAAATGTCCCTCACGCCTGAAATATCGAGAAAGGAGGGGAGGCTTCTGTGCTCGGGATCCACACACAGAAAGGTCATCGGTGCCAACATTGTGGGTAGGAAGGAGTTGAGGCATTGGTTCCCAATCGGCAAGGTTAATTTTTTTTAGCACCGGTAACGTTGTGGACAGTCTAATTAGTGGACCTAACCCATTCCAAAGGCTACATGGGTTGACCGAATGAACTAATTGAGAAAATAAGACCACATCATGGCAATAGATTATGCCACCTCATCTTTAGTCAAGCCTAATCTTCTTGAGCACTCTATAATTGTTTATTTAGGAATCTGGAGGGACCGCAGTCCCTACAGTGAATTTATTGAAACAAAACAGAAGAAGTCACAGAGGATTACAAAGGGGGAGAGAGGAGAAGAAAAGCGCTCTCTAATTGTTTCTTACAAAGTTTGGATGAGACTCTAGTTTTAGCTTGGCTAATGCTTATATCATCTCTCCCTCATTTATATAGTCCCCTCTATGATCTATGTGTATGTAGGTAGAAGTTCTATTCTTGTTAGATTTCATTTAAGTTAGAGCACCTGCTGTCAATATCTTTATTTCTACCATAGTTAGGAGTCGGTAGAAAAAGGGCATGTCATTGGAACGTTTCAACTGTACATGATGGTCCCCGAGCAACTAGTTACATGCAACAGGTTCAACTTTCTCCATTGAAGGTGTAAATGGTGTTAATATCCTTTGAGTTCTGATGTACTTCCATAGCCAATCTTCAAAATTGGTTGAGTTCAAGTATATGATCCAAACGTCTCCCTTCCCAAGGTTTTCGAGAGATAAAAAATGCTCGGTTTAGTTTGCGTCATAAACTCATAGTATTGTGTCATCCATCATTGAGTTATTTCTATCACAAGCAATAAACATGACCAGGGGCCACCTCGCCACCATGGCCAGGGCCACTGGCCACCATGATGGGGGAAGGGTCCGCCCCACCATGGATGGGGGTACGAGCCACCGCGCTGCCACGTTGCCACCTCGCTCCACTGCGCCCCTAGCTGCCTCGCTGTCGTGTCGGGCCCTCCGCACCGCCGCCGCCGTGAGAGAGAGAGAGAGAGATGGAGGGAAGGAGGTTCCAGGACAGTGGAGAGGAGGCGAGGCAGGAAGAATGGATGTGTGGACGGCTCGATTAAGGTTAGCACGTGAATCGAACGACCAAGAAATTCCAACAACGTGGCAAAATGAGATGCCAGAGAACATAGTGCAGGATTTGTCTTGAAAGAGATTTGACACACCATGTGATTGCTATAAGCATGGAAATAACATGTGCTTAACACCATGTGAAGTGCATACTCTGTGACAAAAAAATGTTTGGAGGGGTTTTTCGGTTGAAGCAGCATATTGCCCAGGAAGGAAAGAATGTCACGAAATGCCCGGGCACGAAGACCACTAAAGAGAGGTTAAAGGAGGCTCAAGAAAAGTGCAAGAAAGCACTGGATGAATCAAAAAGGAAGAGGCAGGAGAATGTTGTTCATGAGCTAGAACTTAGAGAGGATGTTCATATATCTAGGGTTGAAGGGTCGGAGGAAGTCACTTGTGTTGGAAGTTCAGAGCCTCACAAATTAGGCCCCATGGACAAATGGACAAGAGCTATTGATCCTACATCAAGCAGATCTGAATCTTTGACTCAACATAAGCTCAACAAAGAACTTTGGAAAGAAAGATTACATGAAGTGCATAAATATATTGCAAGATGGGCCTATAACCATGGTAATTTCCTTTTCCTTGCTGTTATTATATTGCAGATTTCAATTCCATCAGATTTCCTTGCTATTGAACACTAATTTTCTTTTTTTGCAGCAATACCATTCAATGCATGTGACAATGATGAGTTCAAGCAAATGTGTGAAGCAATTGGACAATTTGGGGCTGGATTTGAACATCCAACTATGTTTGACCTGCGAGGGAGATTGTTGGAAGAAGAGTATGCAAGAACCAAGAGTTTGCTGCAAGAACGTGACGCCGAGAAGATGAAGAATGGGTGCTCTATTATGACCGATGCTTGGTCAGATAAGAAGAGGAGAAACATAATGAATGTGGTCACTAACTGTGCTGAAGGAACCGGTTTCATTTCCTCAAAAGAGATGTCAGATGTGTCACACACAAGTGAAGTCATCTTTGAACTAGTGGACAAAGCAATCAAAGACATTGGTCCAGATAATGTGGTGCAAGTTGTGACTGACAATGCTTCTAACAACATGGGAGCAAAGAAGCTACTGCATGAGAAGAGACCACAGATCTTTTGGACCTCTTGTGCAACTCACACTATCAACTTGATGCTCCAAGGAATCGACAACTTGCCTCGATTCAAGAAGGTGATTGACCAAGCAAAGGCATTCACCATATTTGTCTATGGGCACACAAGAACACTAGAGTGCATGAGGTACTTCACTGATGTTGTACCTATATGGTTGTTTGTTGTGTTCATCTAATAAGAAATATGTTGTACCTACTAACTAATAGAGAGGTTTTTCATTTTAGCATCATGGTGGCGGCTGTATGGAACTGAAACACTAGCTCTACAGAAGATGGCTACAAGGATTCTATCTTTGACAGCAAGCTCTTCTGGTTGTGAAAGAATTTGGAGTGGCTTTGATGGGTTTAGTACCTATCTGTTGTCAAAATTTCAGCAGCATTACAATTAAATTATACAACTAAAAGTGCTCTTATTCTTAATTTAAAAGGTGCACACTAAGAAGAGAAATAGGCTTACTACAGACCGCCTCAACAAGTTGATTTTCATTCAATTCAACAACATGCTGATGAATAAGAGAGCAAAGATCAAGTCAAAGAAACTTACTGATGTTCTCTTATCTAGTGAGACAACTGAAGCACAAGGTTTTCTCCAAGAGAATGGAGATGAGTGTGCATTAGTTGTCTTTAGAGATGAGGAAGAGATGGAAGGTACAGGAATACCTTGGTCTGTGATTGGAGATGCAGTGGGAGTAGAAGACCAACTAGAGCTGCGTAGAAGTGCAAGGGTGAGAGAGCTCTATGAAGATGAAGAGTTTGAGTCCGGAGAAGAAGAGTTTGATGAAGAAGAGGATGACTATGTGATGGAAGAACCCTACTGAAGAAGTGTGTGTGTGAGACAGCTTCATGTCATGTTTCAGCTTTTATTATGCATCCATGTATCTTTAACTTATGAACTTAGAACTTTTTGCTGTTGTGTGCTTGTGTTTTGTGTCGTGAGAATTGAAATCATATGATGTAATGTACTGCTAGTTTGCTATCCATTTTATATTATGTGTTGCTGACTGCTGTCCCTTCATGTTTGTGATTTCAAAAGGTTGTCCTATGCTGCTGAAATGCTGATAATGGATGGGAGAAGGCTCAGACCTCAGATAAGTGCCTCGCTTGTTGTTTCCTATTTTTTGTATCACTTGTGTTGATGCCTAATTGCATCTAAAAGTGTTGTCCACTTCTATTGCAGCACTGCTGCTGGAAATTCAGTGATTAGACAAAGGACCTAAGGTATGTCTACTGATCCTTCCCTATTTTTTATCTAAATTATTCATGATTTATGCTATAAATGTATATATTATATATTTATATATAAATTGGCAAAACGCCTAGAAGCGTCTAGTCTCGACTAGTCTCTAGGCTAAGGGTCGGCGCCTAGATTTCGTCTAGCGCCTAGCAAAACTTTGGAAATAACATGTGCTTAATTTTTTTACGAGGAAGGTGCTTTATTATTTCATCTTTGTGACAAAAATAAGATTGTTTGTTGTCCATGCAGGTGAAGGACGAACACGGATGCTTGGAGCTGCACACAGCAGAAGAAAATTCGTCCGCTCCGAAAGGGGAACTCGAAGTAGCAGAACTTTAAATCTTTGAATTAAAAATTGGGGAGAGAAGTATATTTTTGCAAAATAAAAAGGACAGGCCCAATGGACCATCCATGTGAAGAGAGAAGAGGCCCAACCCAACTGCCCCACGTCCCCCAGCCCCGAGAAGCAGCGGAGGCCATTCCAGAACGTTCGGCGTAGTGTTCTCTTCTTAACCCGCAAGCACACGCGCGGCGCCGGCGAGGCCACACGAGCATCAGCCGCCACCGCCATGCGGCTCCCCGCCGGCGCACGCCTCGCGCTCCTGCTCGCCCGCCGCTCCCTCTCCTCCGCGTCCTCCTCCTCCTCCCGCCTCCCGCGGGCGCACAGAGGTAAGCCCCGAAGCCCACACCCTCACTAGGTCTCCGATTCTCCCGGTTCCTCGGGCCTCGCCTGGCCGCCCCGCGCGTCCCTTGATCTTAGCTTCTCACGCCCTCCCTGCAGGAATATGGAGCGACGCGGCACGCGCGGCGCCCTCCCGGAGTTCGCTCTTCTCGTCGCCGAGCAGCGCCCACAGGTTCTTCCACGGTGAGTGAGTGGTGGGGAAAGCGTTGCTGCTTCGCTCGTTTGGTTTCGGATTACTTATGATCTCGGCTCGTCGGGAGTGGGGTTGATAGTGGAGCGTGGTGCAGGGACCAGACCGATGGCTGCAAGGGACTACTACGATGTGCTCGGCGTCAGCAAGAACGCCAGCCAATCAGAGATCAAAAAGGCCTATTATGGGGTATGGTTCCGACGCCTCGAATTTGACCTCACATTTTGAGGGATTCGTCTGGTGTCATTGGTAGATATTAGTACTGCATGCTTAGGGTGCAAATTAGGTGCACGAGAGTTGTGCTACTTCAGTTATTGTTACGATTTGTAAGTGTAGTCAGTAGGGTGTTCAAGTTCCAAGTATAAAAATTATCATAATTCATAATGTCCGTCAATAGCCCTGTAACCGTTGCATTTAGAAAGTGCATCAGCATTCACCCGGTTTAACAAGAGTTCGGTTAGCATCTGGTCAGCATTTTTGTTATATCAATCAAATATGTATCCATGGTGTTTATCAAGTTGGTACATGCTGCTATTATCCTTTCCTCGATACACTCAGATTATCATTAGACAGTTTCCTTTCCATTCTGCAATTGACCTTACCGTGCCTACCTCTCTCTGCTTCATTTGCCCGAAAAGCTTGCAAAGAAGCTTCATCCAGACACGAATAAAGGTGATTCGGATGCAGAACGGAAGTTTCAAGAGGTTCAACGAGCTTATGAGGTACTTGATGTCAGTTAAGTGTGTTGTGCTTATACCTAACTTAAAGGTGTGCAGGTTCTGTGAATTCTGATGCATATTTTTTGTCGTCAATGTAGACTTTGAAGGATGAACAAAAAAGATCATTATATGATCAGGTAATGATTCAACTGTTTTAATGACATATATATGTTTACATTTCTACTCGTCATTCTTAGCACATGTTTATTGATGATTCATAAGTGGTTGAATGTTTGAAATTTGTTGGTAGTTCTCTTATCCACACTATGCATAATAGTGACTGTACCAACCTTTAGAGTAAGATTACCTGGTGCCTTGGGGCACTGATGGAATTAGCATTAACTTCTCCTGCAGGTTGGCCCTGATCAGTATGAGAAAGCTGCTTCTGGCGGAGGCGGAACTGGCTTCGAGGGTGGTTTTGGAAATCCATTTGAGGATATTTTTGGTGGTGGCGGTGGCGGCGGTGGAATGAATGATGTATGCCATCCTTTTCCAAATTTACTGAACATAGCCTATAGATTTCCTCTTTTAGTTGTTGGTTTGCTTCTTTTCTACTTCATACAATATACTCCCTCCGTCTCTGAATAAATCATTTCCTAGAATCCGTGCAAATCAAACTATCTTAAGTTTGACTAACTTTATAGAAAAGGGTAACAATGTTTTCAAATCGTCTGGTCGGACCTAGTCGACCTGGGACCGACCAGGACGATTAATCACGATTAATCACGATTAATCGGACGACTTGTGCAGGTCGACGGTACCCCTGATCGGCCACCTGAGACCGACCAGGACGATTAATCGCGATTAATCGGACGACTTGAAAACAATGAAGGGTAACAATATCTATGACATAAAATGAGCATATTATGAAAATATATTCTATGGTATATGTAACGATACTAATTTGATGTCATAAATCTTGACTGATTTTTCTAGAAATTTGGTCAAAGTTTAAAAGTTTGACTTAAGACAACTCTAGGAATCTATTTATTCAGGGACAGAGGGAGTATGTCACTGGCCCTATGGAAAAACTCATCTTCTATGGAAGTTTGCATTCTTATTTCATGGAGCTTCTTTGATCTAAACAGAAAACATGTGTTTACCAGGCACTGAGATTTCTGTCTTCTTATATAATATCTAATACATGGCTACAATTTATTCTACCTCAAGTGCATAACTGATCTGAAATCAATACTAGATGATTTTATTTTATATATACGGCTCTTATTTGTGAAAGGACTATTAGTTTCTTTCATTTCGTTATTTGTCACGTAATTCCTTGTTGGCTACTTGGGTGTTATATTTCTATTTCTTGTCTCCATTACTTTGTTTCATAATTTCAGAACTGATGGGTTTTAGTTGATGTTTGTACTTAAGTTCTCTTTTAAATATGCTAGAACTAATTTATTTATTGTTTATATTTGTTCGTTATGAAGTTCTTTAGGAACATTTTCAGGGATAGGGACTTTGGAGGACGAGATGTTAAGGTAATTTCTGTACTCATTTTCAGTGCACATTAAGTTGTACCCTGTGAATTGCAGTTCCATTGATCCCTTTTCACAGGTTGCACTTGAACTATCATTTATGGAAGCAGTTCAAGGGTGCAGCAAAACGATCAACTTCCAAACGTCTGTAACATGTGAAACCTGCGGTATGTAGATGCAGTTTTTATCACATAACTCCATTTTTTTTAGGTATTTAGGACTTCTGATTTTTTTTCTTCTGATGATGGCTTCTTTTTCAGGTGGAGCCGGTGTGCCTCCTGGAACCAAACCTGAAACATGTCCATCTTGCAGGGGTTCAGGATTTGTTAGTTCTTCCTCCATCACATTGCTTTTGTCTATCCAGTTTAATTAGTGATCTTATTTATGTTAGTTATTAACTATTGTTGACAGATGTTCATGCAAACCGGGCCCTTCAGGATGCAATCAACTTGCACAAAATGTGGTGGTTCTGGGAAGACTGTGAAGGTAAGGTTTTCCTTTCCAATGATGATATATGTCAGTAGCAACAAAAATAAAATAGTGTAGCACAGTTTGTAGTATCAGGCCTCCAGTACTATTAATCATCATAGCACTAGTACACCTTTGGCACAAATATTTCACTGAGGCTGATGAATGATGATCCTGAAGCCTTAATTACTTTGAACTTCACCATATGTTATCGTACTAGTCATAAATGATTTATTTCCTAACTGCACATAAAGTGAGCTCTATCATGTTAACTACTTAAAAGAGGAGAGGTAATTGAGTTACCTGTGCCCTGTGGACTAACTCTACAGAGCAGCTTAAGAATTCTCATTAGTTACCCCAACACTGTGGTTATGCTTCTATGTTATTCTTTTAGGAATTCTGCAAGACATGCAGAGGAAACAAAGTTGTGCCTGGGACGAAAACAGTCCGCCTTGACATACTGCCTGGTGGGTTTCAAGTTGCCATGGTTCATTGGAATGTTACAGTGCTGTTAGGGTGCTCTTGGTCTGTGTTGCAAGATGTAATTGAGCAGTATCCTTTTGTTGCAGGTTCGGATAACGAAGATACTATAAAGGTGGTTAGATCAGGTGGAGAAGACCCAGATGGCCGTCCAGGTGATCTTTATGTGACCCTTAAGGTCAGTCCTCTTCGGCTCTTACAGTTTAGTAGCACAGTTGATAACGAGTGAACAAATATATTTAACCTTCACGAGGCTATTTTTTGTCCAGGTTCGTGAGGATCCTGTATTCCGAAGAGAGAAAGGTGATATTCATGTTGATGCTGTCCTGAATGTGACTCAGGTAATTTGGTGCATTCCAACAATCTGTTCATTTTGCACCTTATGAATATAGTTAAATGAAGTGTCCATATGGTGCTAACCACCTTTCCACAGTGCTAAGATGTGAACCTTATTCTGGTATATCAAATTACCAAAGAAAGAAGAAAAATTCTTTATGACGTCTCAGACAGCTAGCAATATTCTTACTTTGATCACACCTGGCTCTTGATGTTGTCTGTTACCACCAACAAGGCACTTAGAACCTTATGTGAGTCCTTTAAATGAAATATCCGTCTACTAGTAACTCAGACAGTCGGGTATAGGCTAGGCTATATCTTTGTGCCTGCATCTCTACTCCCTTAGTCCCTTGAAAGTTCTTGATTAGGCTGTCTTGCACAACTGTTTTCTTAGCAGTTTTTAGTAGCATGCATATTCTGATGGCTCATATACTTCGTAGGCAATTTTGGGAGGGACAGTGCAAGTCCCAACTCTCAGTGGAGACGTTGTTCTAAAGGTATGTCAGATAGCTGACTTTAGTTCTACATTCCCTTTAGATCTTTGATAATTTTCATTGACCTTGCTATCTTCTCACAGGTCAAACCTGGTACTCAACCTGGTCAGAAGGTAGTTCTGAGAGGGAAAGGTAATTTACTCTGCACACTTTTGTTCCGTTTTGCCAGTGCATTCTCTCTTTAATTACATATTGTAACACAGCTATGATGCGTACTTGTAATCTTTGACTGACATGTCTGGTATTCCTAAAATTATTGTTGTTTAGCTAGCTCCACAGAATGAAGCGGTTAGGTTAAGTGAAACAGGGAAAATATTAAAATTTAGTACCACACAGAGAGACAAGGGAACATGAAACAATTTGGTTGATAAATATCCAAAAGTGTTCTCTGGAACATAGTGATGTCTGGGATTATTTTCTTGTGTGGAAGTAACACAATTTATGAATAAATAAATAAATCAATCAAATTTTCCAGCTTATGTTGTTAAGAATGGAAAATTTAACTGGCATCTAGGTGAACTGCCGATTTGAGTTTAAGATGTTGTGGCAACTTGCATGTGCATATAAACCAAAACCTAAATACTGATGTATCCTGCAGGGATCAAGGCAAGAAACTCACCGTACTATGGAGATCAATATATCCATTTCAATGTCAACATCCCTGTGTAAGTGGCATATCAAAATGGAGTAGTCTATACTATTGTGCACCGAACTGCTGCAGTTGAGACTCACATATAATGTCATGCAGGAATTTGACACCAAGACAGCGGGTGCTGATTGAGGAATTCGCAAAGGAAGAGCAAGGCGAAGATGAGAAGGACGCGAAGGCAGCCGGGGCATCAGGATAGCCAGTTTTAGGAGCCATCCACATTCCAATAGTGCCTTAGCTGAGGTAGAATAGGCTGCTGCCTGAAATTCGCAGGGGCAAAATATAGCTGGTTGCATGGAATACTGGAATTTCCACCGCAACATATAGATCTTTGTTTGGGATTTTGTAACTGGAATAATACTAGACCGCCCTGCCTGATGAGTCTAATCCTAAGCGTAATGCTAGCAGGCCGTGCAGGGACTCTTGTACAATTTTGTGGATCAGGGTGACAAGATGTAAAAACGCACGGTACCGATGCCAATTCATGTTTTCTGTAGTGCCTGGACCACTGTAGTGCCTGGTTAAGTTTCTTTTTGTTCTTGAAAGAAGTAATTCCAATTCCTTGTTATCTGTTTCCAAGAAAGAATATATATGTGTATTGATATATAATTTGTGGGTTGGCATGAATTTGTGCTGAGCTCTGAAGATGGCGAGCTGAACAACTGTTACTTCTGCCTCTGAGGCCAGGCACGCATGTTTTGCAGTTCTCCGTGAAGAATGTTGTATTTTGCAGTTTTCAGTGAAGAATGTGTTGTATTAAGATGTTAACATCATAGACGCTTGTTCCCATCTCTTTCATTTCTCCGTTCTAGAGAATGCCTTCGTCCTTAAAAAAAATAATATCTTTCTTTTGAAGTAGTTAAAAAAAATTAAGTTCGATCAAATATACACAACGTAATAACATTTATATGCTCAATAAATATTTAGATTAATAGCGTTATAACGTTTATAATAAATATATTTGGTACTATTTTCCGTAAATCCAATCATTCCCCAAAAGCTGACATAATAAAGAAAAGGGTTGCTTTTAAGGCAAATCGGCGGCCGCATGTCCCAAACGAGCGATTCTGCGCCACCAAATGCAGCCACCATCTCATCATCACCATTCACCAAACCAGATGTTGCTATCGTCTCCAATTCCCCCAGCCCAGAAAAATGCTGCTGCTGCTGCCGTCACGACGACGACGCAGGCGAAGAGGGACGACGGCGCGAGGATGGTGAGGCCCGCGCTGGCGTGCTGCAAGCTCTACATCTCCGAGGCCCGCAACGCGGGGGCGCTGCGCGCCATCGAGCGCGCCGCGGCGGCGCTCCGCCCGGCGGCCGTGCTCGTGAACGCCTTCGCCGACGACGCCTACAACCGGGTCGGGTACACGCTCGTGTCCCCCCTCGCGGGCGACGGCGCCGCCTCGCCGCCGCCGCTGCACCGCGCGGCGTTCCGCGTGGTCGCGGCCGCGCTCGAGGCCATCGACTTCGGCGCCCACGCCGGCACGCACCCGCGCCTCGGCGTCGTCGACCACGTCGCCTTCCACCCTCTGGGGGGCGCCCGCCTCGAGGACGTCGCCGCGCTCACCAGGGCCGTCGCGGCGGACATCGGAGACAAGCTTCAAGGTCCGTTGCTCCTCACCCCCAAATGCGATTTTGCTGCAATTGATGAATAGACGACTATTTCTAAGAATCAATCAACTGAGCCAAAAAAAAGGCATCATCTTTGCGATATATAATAGCATAAGACTTGCAGCTAAACCAACTTTTACGGCCAAAATCTGCAATTTTCACTGAAACATGTGCTTAAACATTGTGCATTTCTATGTAGCAGTGCCAACGTATCTCTACGGCGCAGCCCACAAAGACGGCAGGACGCTGGCGTCCATCAGGAGGCAGCTGGGCTACTTCACGCCGACCTCCCCCGGCGGCTCGCAATGGCGCGGCGCGCCGGACGCGTGGCCGTCGTCGTCGCCGCTGCCGGTGGCCCCCGACGCCGGGCCGGTGACGCCGTCCAGGTCCAAGGGCGTGGTGGTGCTGGGCGCCACGGCGTGGGTGGACAACTACAACGTGCCCGTGCGCACGGCCGACGTCGGCGCGGCGAGGCTCATCGCGCGCGCCGTCAGCGAGCGCGGCGGCGGCCTCGCGTCTGTGCAGGCCATGGGGCTCGCGCACGGCGACGGCGCCACCGAGGTCGCATGCAACCTGCTCGACCCGGCCACGGTGGGCGCGTAACAGGTGCAGGAAAGGGTGCGCCGGCTCGCCGCCGCGATGGGAGTCGGCGTCGGCGAGGGGTACTTCACCGACTTCTCGCAGGAGAAGGTCGTCGAGCTGTACTTGCAGCAGGCGGCTCAAGCTGAGGCTTCTCAGCAGTGACAGGTTATTTCACATTTGTTAGTGTGCAGTTCAGAAAGTTATCACAGGATCATGATGTATCACAGTACTGATTATCAGGTGCAGAAAGCAGAATTATGGAATAACACAAAACTAATGAAGTTGTGGATCTTCATGAGTTCAGAATAATCTATCTAGCAAGTCAGCAGTTGTAGAATGTCACAAGCCTGTCTCTCTGGACGCCTCTGAACAATGGCAAAAAGTTGAGCTGTGAACACTATGCAACCAATCTGCTTGAAGAACAGGGGAAGCATTGGCATAGTGTTCATAGCAATGATAAGAAAGTTTTCATCCTGAACAGTAAAGGTGACTGTAGTAAGGGAATTTGGTGTTTCTACCCCTGTAGTAAAACTGAAGCAAAACCTGACTACATGTCATAGCATTTGACTTTGCAGCATATTTGTAATAAAAAGGGGCAGGCCCAGTGCCAGAGACTCCCACACGAGTGGGGTCTGAGAAAGGGAATAACCGAAGCAAAGTCTTAACCCCGCGGAAATTCTGCAGAGAGACGGCTTCGTGGGATTAAATTGATGAGCCATACGATGAAGCTCTGGGAGAGGGTTATCGAGCATCGCCTAAGGAGAGTGACACATGTGACCCAAAATCAATTTGGGTTCATGCCTGGTAGGTCGACCATGGAGGCGATTTTCTTATTACGACAATTGATGGAGAGATATAGGGAGCAGAAGAAGGACTTGCACATGGTCTTTATTGACCTCGAGAAGGCATATGACAAAGTACCGAGAAATGTCATGTGGTGGGCCTTGGAAAAGCACAAAGTCCCAACTAAGTACGTTACCCTCATCAAGGATATGTACAGGGATGTGGTGACGTTTGTCCGAACATGTGATGGTGTAACACCCCGGGTGTTATAGTGCTAATTAATCTGCCATGTCATCATAATGCATTGCAAAGCATCTCTATTAGGTTAACATTGTTATGCATCAACTAAAACAAGTTTACTTATCTAGGTTGAATGTGTTTCTCAGTGGTGTGCTCCGAACCCGAAAACCCTAATTTCGAATGCCACCGCAAATACTTAGTCCATGCCCTGCGTAATTTGAGGTGTGCGACTGTGTTGCACACTAGTGTCAAGTGTAGGGTATGAGCTCAAGTACAATATCTAAAATGAAGCTCCAAATTTGAGTTTGAATTGGAGTCCCAAAACTTGTCACGAGTTTTCCGATTCAAATTTAAATTCAAATCTGGGAAGAAATGTAAAAGAATTTTTAAAGCTAATTGGTCAACCAAGAGTGGCATTTGGTCAACCATGTTATGTTGGTCCAAATGATGCCCTTGGGTGAGGTTTTGATCACTAAGTAATCACAAATCAAAGTAGCAACAAATTCCAATTTAAAATCCCTCCGAAAACCCTAAATTTCAAAACCCTGTTTTACCCCTTTTGAAATAATTCAAAATCTAAGCAAAATTTGGAAAAAAGTTCAAAACCAAGTTTGTAGAACTTTTCAAGGGCTACAACTTTGGTGTTTTGAGTTTTCAAAGTTTTAGTGTAAAATGTGGAGCAATTTTGAAAATAAACAAATTTCAAATTTAATTCATTTTTGTCCCCAAACTAAGATTTCAAAATGAAGGCTGAATTTTAAAAAGTTTTGAACAGCAAAGTTGTAGGTCTGGTCAAGATATACAACTTTGATGTTTGGAGATTTTGAAGTTTCAATATAAAATCAAAAGTAATTTCTAAATTACCAAATCTGAAAAATGTGTCCCTTTTTGAATTTAAACTCAAATTTCAAAATCCAGTTAGAATTTGAAAAAGTGTTCAATACAAAACTTGTAGAGCTTGAAAATCTGAAGATGTCATACATTGGAAGATTTTCAAGTTGCTATACAAATTTGAAAGTAATTTGAAAAACCAGTTTGATTTTCCAAAGTTGGGGGGAACAGCTACAGTGCCGCGACCAATCGCCGCCGGGCACCGCGCGGCATGGGCGCCGGCGAGCCGCCGGGCGACGTCCAGGAGCTTCTCGCGCGCGCCAGGACCGCCAGCGCGATAGCACTGCAGTGCTGCTCTGTAGACGCGATTTCCTTCTATATATACCGAGGTTCACAGTGGCGTTCACCGTTTTCGCCACCACCGCCGCCGCTAGCTCCACCGCTCGCCGCTGCCACCGTCGAGTCACCTCTAGCCACGCAAAGCACGCCATCACGTTCGCCTCGCCCTCGCGCACCTCATGGTCCAACGGGTTTAGCCGTTTTCTCGCCCGAACCACCGCACCACCACTTCCCGTACCCAACTCCGGTCGGAGCACCGCCACCACCGCCCCCACGTGGCCAGGCCACTCCAGCTCGTCGCCGTCGTCACCAAGAGCACCACCATAACCGCTGTGAGCCCCTGAATGTTTTCCTCGCGTTAATTTAGCCGCTACTCCGTTGGGGACGCGTTTTCGCGGCTCACCGTCGACCGTGGTCCGCCATCGTCGTCGGTAAGGGGTCGCCGGAGCTCGAGCTTAGCTGTAGAAGGGCGTAGTGGAGTCGTAGGGTGGTGTAGATCGTTTTGGTCATGGTGGTTGAGTCGTTAGCGGTGTGATCACCGGCCGGCCACCGTGCGGACATGGCCGAGTCGGGGAGAGAGCGAAGGAGGCGGGAGGAAGGCGATGACGAGTGGGACCGCGATGTCAGCGAGAGTGAGCGGGCGGGCGCGAGGCAGGCCGGCGCTGGGCTGGGCCGCGCGACTGGGCCGGTCGCGAGCGCGCGTGCGGGCGCGTGAGCGGGCCGTCTGGTTGGGCCGGACCGCGGGGAAAAAGAAAAGTCAGCCCGATTTCGTTTTTTGTTTTTCTTTTTCAAAGATATGAATAGTGTTATTATTTGTTTATTTCATTAAAAATTGTGTAGAGTTCCAAAATTCATGAAAATTTTTGTGTAAGCTTTTCAATGTATAAACTATCTAGGAAAAATGTTAAATCATGAATTTGAATACTTTGAGCAGTAGAATTAATTAGTTTCAATAAAGATTAAATGCAACTTCCAGTAATTTTAATAATTAATTTATTTATCCAAAAATTATGAAATTTATTATAACGCTGTTGTAATTCATTCTTAACCCATAGAAAAAGTTTGAGCTTGATTAGGTAAAATTTGATCAACTTCTAATTATGCCCTAATTATTAAATAGAAAATAAATATTAATTTGAGAACTTTAAGTGTTGTGTGCCTTTTAATTGAGTGATGTCCTTAGGTCACTACCTTTTTGTGATCTCTGGCACCTTAATTTCATGATTGAGCTCGTTAGTAACTTGTTAGGTTAAAAGCTGGTATCGCGGGAAAACGTCGCTACTAGTTAGTAGGTTTTCTGTTTACGTTTGTACCGTGAAGAAAAGTTGTACTCAAATCGTAACCGTGGCATGTTATCATCAAGCATCATGTTTATCATCGAGCATCATGTTAAAGCATGTTATGTATTCGTGTAGTCTCCGCTTTCGAGGAAGCCGAAGTCGTCGATCAAGCTTCCGGAGAAGAGCGATCGTCAGTGGGTTCCGGACCAGGGGGTGAAGTCCTCGAGTCTGAGTCGGTCGTCGTGTTTGAGCAAGGCAAGCCCCGGTGCATTTAAACCCTACCTTGAGTTTTACAAATGTTTTATTATTTATATTATGGTTGACTGCATTAAGTAATTAGGAGTTGAGTGATAACCTAATTGCTGCATTATCATCCTTGATTATTGTGATATCAACCTTGATACCTGCTTTACAGAAAATGCGTAGTATGCTTCGCTATGCTTAGAAGTTAAGCTTTTAAATGAATGTTTACATAGCCATGACGGCATATCGAATGAATATTGAAATATGTGAATGAACTTGTAAGATCGGGCGGGTGGTTTGGCCACTGCTAACATGCATTGGGAAAGGAGTCCCACTGTATTGTTTCCGCCTTATCAGTTAAGGACCGTACGTTGTTGGCCCTCGCGTCATGGAGTTTTTATTAGTACTAGCCATGTGCCCATGTCGGGTAAGCCTTACTTTGGTTAGTCCATTACGAGAACGTCTAACCTCGCACTGGGAGTGGAGAGATGGCGAGAGTAACGTGTACCCTCGGGGCTAGAATTGGGCCGGGTTCGAGGAGTACTGTGCTCTCGGGTGGCGATGGACACGTTCTGGTTTTGGGTTATTCGGGTAAGAGTTGATATATGCAAGATTCAGTTCTACATATGTCGTGTGGTTAGGAATCCCCAGCTGGGTAAATGAAGCGGTTCGAATCGTCGTTACTCCACGAGAAAGGAGTCTTGGCCTTGCACCAACATCGTAGTTAAGAACTGGAATTGAAAGAAAGAATGAGAAAGGTTTTGATGATAATTACTTTGATCTAGATTAGGATCACCTAGAATTGGTTAATGAACCATCAATGGTAAAAGTAAAATGTTGAAGATAAGGACTTACTTTAATAAGCTTTTCTGCAAAAAGAAAATTTGATTCTTGATTACCCGTACCTTGATTCCCTAAAGCTAGCATGCCCTTGGAGTCTTTGTCTTAGTCGGGTAAGTCTTGTTGAGTACTCTCGTACTCAGGGTTTGTTAACCCCTTGTTGCAGGTGCGGTTCATGAACAAGTCTGCTTCGAGCCTTGTTGCATGACCGTCGTGGTTGAAGACAGTGACGACGAGTAGATTGTGTGGCCTTTGGGCAAGGCATCTCGCTTGTGTGTTGTAATAAAGTTACTACCGATACTTCTCTACTACTGGTTTGTAATAATGTTACATAAGGTTTTAAGTTTGAAAACTGGTTTGTAACCTAAGTTATTGTAAGACTTCCGCTACTTTACTCTGTTGAATATTTTGAATAAACTGTTGTAATATTGCAATACTCCTGTGATTGGATCCTGTTCGGAGGAAAGCAGACCTTTTAAGTTATGGTGAACATAAGTACGACTGTCAGAGGTCATTATGGCAATGACGTGTGCTTGTGGGCCATCATAATTAGGAGGTTCTGTGACAGCTGGTACCAGAGCATAATCACTTGAGTTATTGTAGTATTACTTTGTAAAACTTCAAAATGATTTGGGTCAAACAAATTTAATACTGATATTTTGGGTCCAAATTGCTTTTGCTTCTCTTAATCTATTCTATAGTTTCCTTAGCTCATATTTGAAAGCTCGTAGTGAAGTATCATGTATAGTGCCCTATGTTATAAAGATTGCATGTGTTACTTAAATCTTTCTGTTAGATCGTAAGTACGATGCATGCATCATGTTTAATTAACCTGCTTAAGTTACCTTCCCTTTTAAAGTGGTTTGGGTTAAGTAAGGTTCAATCCTATTCATGCTAACCTTCAGATCCCTCCTATCTGTTCTCATCGTCCTAATTCTATCTTGCTTTAGGATGGCACGTGTGAAGACGACTCCTCGCAAGAAAACGGGTCCGCAAGGAGTGCCGCGTCATCAGTTGGCCGCCAGAGTTGATGGAGCAAGCAGTAGCCGTAATCCGAACCCGGATTCGGAATCAGAGGTTGCAAGGCTTACATCAGAAGTGGAGCGACTGAAGCGCAACATGCGTTTTTGGAAACAGTTCCAGAAGGAGTCTTTGGAAAAGGAGACAGAAGCCAGGGCTCGTGTTCGTGAGTTGGAGCTTTATGTGACACACCTGGAGCAGTACAACACAGTTCTGCATGAGGAAGTTCATAGGCTAAATGATCTGATGAATCCCAATCATCAGCCCCAGGCAGTAGAAGATGATGTCGGTGCTGTGGTTGTTCCTGATGGAGAGGACAATGAAGAAGATCCGGAAGAAGATGAACCCATGATGGAAAGTGGGGATGATGCAAGTCATGTCACGGGTGCAAGTGCTCCAGAGAATGAGGATGAAGTAATCGTGATCAGCGATGATGATGAGGAGTGAAGTGTTGACATGAATGGTTGTGTAATATAGTAGTTTTTCCTGCTTTCTAAGAACCTTAGTGGGTAGTTTCTTGCTTGCAAGCCAGTTTGTAATGAAATATGTAAGATGAGTTTGTATGTGTATACAAGTTCTGTGCTAACTGCTTTTTAATTCAATAAAGCAATGAAAATAAACATGGTTTGTGTACAACAGATGGACGGTACTGGAACTTCCCAGGGAGGGGACAATACTCTGAATCCCCCACCGTTTCCACCCACCTTGGCAGAAGCTATTGCCGCACTGGTTAATGCCACTACCCTGTTGGCTCAGAATCAGAATCAGAATCAGAATCAGAATGGAAATCAGGGTCGTCGAGGCCGTAACAATGGAGGGGAAACCACTTATGTGGATTTCACTGATACCCGTCCACCAGTGTTCTCAAAGGCAGATGAGCCGCTAGAGGCGGATGACTGGCTCCGTACCATGGAGCAGAAGTTTGAACTGTTACAGTGCACGGAGCACCAGAAGCTCGTGTTTGCAGCGCAGCAGCTTAGAGGTGCCGCAGGGGCGTGGTGGGCGAATTTGGTCGCCGCACAGCCTGCTGGCCACCGTGTCACTTGGCAGGAGTTTCGTGAAGCCTTTAGAGCACATTATATCCCAGATGGTGTCATGGCCATGAAGCTAGAGGAGTTTCT
Organism: Saccharum hybrid cultivar R570; assembly: GCA_038087645.1. Classification (NCBI taxonomy): domain Eukaryota; kingdom Viridiplantae; phylum Streptophyta; class Magnoliopsida; order Poales; family Poaceae; genus Saccharum; species Saccharum hybrid cultivar. The sequence goes on along the minus strand of JAQSUU010000262.1, from coordinate 1,166,480 downwards.
CTCGCTGAAGCAAGGGAACCAGACAGTTCTGCAGTATGTGGGCAAATTCAATCATCTGTCCCAGTATGCAGCGGAATATGTGAACACCGATGCGAAGAAGAAAAGTTGGTTCATGAGAGGTTTGAGTACCAGAATCCAGGAAGCATTAGTTACCTGCTATAATGCCACTTACCATGAGATAGTCAATGTGGCTATTGCGTCAGAAGAGAAGTCCCGACTGCACAAAGAGTTGAAGAAAAAGAAGCCAGTGTTTTCAAGTCCGTCTGGCGGCATTAAGAAGCGCCATAAGTTTGTTTATCACCCTCAGAACCATTTCCGCCCAACTTATCGTCCACCGCAATACCAAGCTCAGCCGCAGACGTTTTTCCGTCCTGCCGCAACCCCGCAATTTTTACAACAGCCGAATGCCCCTGGTATTCGAAACCAGACTCCGGTAACCCATAACTTTCCCTGCTACAACTGTGGAAAGCCAGGTCACTTTTCCAAGGACTGCCCATATCCAAGGCCGTACAATCCCAATTATCCCAGAGCTCCCGTACCACAACAGCAGCAACTTCAGAGCAAGAATAATAATCTGAATGTTCAGAAGGGTAAGGGTGAGAAGAGGAAGACCGGACGTGTATTCTATACTCAAGCAAGTGCAATCCCAGAGGGAGAACCTGTTATGATGGGTATGTTCCCTGTTGCTAATCATCCAGCAGTACTGTTATTTGATTCAAGTGCATCGCATACATTCATAAATCGCACCTTTGTTGTTAAGCATGACATTCCAATTGTGGGAACACAAGAAGATTTCTTTATCCAGTCGCCCGGGGGACGACTGTGTACTAAGGAGATGGTACGTGACGTACCTATAGAGTTAGGTGGGCATATATTCCCTACCTCAATGATAATATTACAGAAACAGGATATAGATGTAATCCTGGGTATGAATTGGATGTACCAAAGAGGAGCCCTTATAGATGCACTGCACAGAACTATAAGGTTGAACCTGCCAGATAATAAATCTCATCTTCTTATCCAACTTCCTATCCCGAAGAGAACAATTGAAAGTATATGTGCAACTTCAGTACATGAGATTTGTGATATACCGGTAGTCTGTGAATTTCCGGATGTGTTTCCAGATGATCTACCAGGTCTGCCACCAGACAGAGATGTAGAGTTTGTGATTGAGTTAAAACCGGGTACTTCCCCAATATCCCGGAGAGCTTACAGAATGCCACCCAATGAATTGGCAGAACTTAAGGATCAATTGCAAGAGTTACGTGACAAAGGTTTTATCAGACCCAGTTCCTCACCATGGGGATGTCCAGCTCTTTTTGTCAAGAAGAAAGATCAGACTTTAAGGATGTGTGTTGACTATCGACCGCTGAATGAAGTAACCATTAAGAATAAATATCCGTTGCCTCGCATTGATCTGCTCTTTGATCAGCTTGCGGGGGCAAAGGTATTTTCAAAGATCGATCTTCGATCAGGATACCATCAAATTAAGATTCGACCTGAAGATATTCCAAAGACTGCATTCACCACCAGATATGGACTGTATGAGTACCTAGTTATGTCTTTTGGTCTCACTAATGCACCGGCACATTTCATGTATCTGATGAATTCAGTTTTCATGCCAGAACTTGACAAGTTTGTGGTTGTCTTTATTGATGATATTCTGGTATACTCCAAAAGTGAAGAAGAGCATGTTGAGCATCTCAGAGTTGTTCTGACTCGTCTGAGAGATCATCAATTGTATGCCAAGTTCAGTAAATGTGAGTTTTGGTTAAAAGAAGTGCAATTCTTAGGACATGTGTTGTCAGCCGAAGGAGTAGCAGTAGATCCTGGCAAGGTGAAAGATATTCTGAATTGGAAGCCACCAATCTCAGTTCATGAAGTCCGAAGTTTTCTGGGAATGGCGGGTTATTACCGTCGATTCATACCTGACTTTTCAAAGGTAGCCAAGCCAATCACAGAGTTGTTGAAGAATCAAACTAAGTTTATATGGTCTACAGAATGTGAGAAAGCTTTTAGAATTTTAAAGAAGTCATTGACAACTGCTCCAGTTTTGGCACAGCCAGATATAGAAAAGCCATTTGATGTTTACTGTGATGCCTCGGGTATTGGCCTTGGTTGCGTATTGATGCAGGAAGGCAGAGTCATTGCTTATGCCTCAAGACAGTTGAAGCGCCATGAAGAACATTATCCGACACATGATCTTGAATTAGCAGCTGTGGTTCATGCATTAAAAATATGGCGTCATTACTTGTTAGGTAATACTTGCCACATGTATACAGATCACAAGAGTTTAAAGTATATCTTTACTCAGTCAGAATTGAATATGAGGCAAAGAAGGTGGCTTGAGTTGATAAAGGATTATGATTTAGAAGTACACTATCACCCTGGAAAAGCGAATGTAGTTGCTGATGCACTCAGTAGAAAGAATCATTGCAATTGTACAACTGTGAAGCCAATGGATTACAGTTTGTGTTACGAATTGGAAAAGTTGAATATTGAAATAATTCAACAAGGTCAGCTGACTAGTGTCACAGTAGAATCAACACTCAAAGATCAGATTGTATCTGCTCAGAGAACAAATTCCGGAATCACTCACATCAAAGAAAAAGTTAGAACTGGTCAACAGACAGATTTCAGTATTGATGAGGCAGATGTGTTATGGTTTAAGAACCGGCTAGTGGTCCCAAAGGTTCCAGAGTTACGTCGGCTCATTCTTGATGAAGCACATAGTACAAGGTTTTCTATTCATCCAGGGAGTAATAAGATGTATCAAGATTTGAAACAGAGATTCTGGTGGACCAAAATGAAAATTGAGATTGCTAAGTATGTTGCTAGATGTGATACTTGTTGTAAAGTGAAGGCAGTACACCTGAAGTCGGCAGGAATGTTACAACCCTTGCCCATTCCATCCTGGAAGTGGGAAGATATCAGTATGGATTTCATTACTGGGTTACCCAAGACCTCAAGAGGCTTTGATTCAATTTGGGTCATTGTGGACCGTTTGACTAAGTCAGCTCACTTTGTACCTGTGAAGGTTGACTATAGAGCATCTCGATATGCAAAAATATATGTTGCTCGGATTATGAGTTTACATGGAATACCCAAAACAATTGTTACTGACAGGGGTACTCAGTTTGTTTCGCAATTTTGGAGACAGTTTCAAAAGTCATTAGGTACTAAACTTCTTTACAGCACAGCCTATCATCCACAAACTGGGGGACAGACTGAAAGAGTAAATCAAATTTTGGAAGATATGTTAAGATCTTGTGCTCTCACCTATCAAGATCAATGAGATGAATGTTTACCGTTAGCAGAATTCTCATACAATAACAGTTACCAAGAGAGTATCAAAATGGCACCGTTTGAAGCATTGTATGGCCGCAGGTGCAGAACTCCGTTGAACTGGTCAGAACCAGGAGAAAGATGGTTTTATGGAGTTGATCTGGTGAAGAAAACGGAAGAAAAGGTTAGGCAGATACAAAAGAATTTAAAAGTTGCTCAGTCTCGACAGAAGAGTTATGCAGATAAAAGACGTAGACCCTTGATGTTTAAAGTGGGAGATTATGTTTATCTAAAAGTATCACCCATGAAAGGAGTTAATAGATTTGGAGTCAAAGGCAAACTCGCACCACGTTATATTGGTCCTTTTCAAATCATTGAAAAATGTGGGAAGGTGGCATATAGATTAAAGCTGCCTGAACAACTGTCAGCCGTGCACAATGTATTTCATGTATCACAAATGAAGAAGTGTCTGCAAGTACCTGATCAAGTGGTTGATGTTGGGGGAGTTGAACTTGAACCTGATTTGACATATTCTGAATATCCTGTCCGAGTTTTGGATCGAAAAGATCGTGTTACCCGGAGTAGAACAATTAAATGGTACAAGATACAATGGGATCAACATTCAGAAGAGGAAGCCACCTGGGAATCGGAAGGTTATCTGTTGGAGAATTTCCCGGAGTTCTTTGCTTCTATCTAGGTTGCAATTTCTTCTTTAAACTGTAACCTATCCTTTTAAAAAATCTTTATAATGCAGAAAACCCCTACCCGTTTTGTAGACAAGTCTTGGACGTGTTTGCTTGACACGTTTCCTTTTCCATTACTTAACTCAAGGCTTTAAATCTCGGGACGAGATTTCTTTAAGGGGGAAGGGCTGTAACACCCCGGGTGTTATAGTGCTAATTAATCTGCCATGTCATCATAATGCATTGCAAAGCATCTCTATTAGGTTAACATTGTTATGCATCAACTAAAACAAGTTTACTTATCTAGGTTGAATGTGTTTCTCAGTGGTGTGCTCCGAACCCGAAAACCCTAATTTCGAATGCCACCGCAAATACTTAGTCCATGCCCTGCGTAATTTGAGGTGTGCGACTGTGTTGCACACTAGTGTCAAGTGTAGGGTATGAGCTCAAGTACAATATCTAAAATGAAGCTCCAAATTTGAGTTTGAATTGGAGTCCCAAAACTTGTCACGAGTTTTCCGATTCAAATTTAAATTCAAATCTGGGAAGAAATGTAAAAGAATTTTTAAAGCTAATTGGTCAACCAAGAGTGGCATTTGGTCAACCATGTTATGTTGGTCCAAATGATGCCCTTGGGTGAGGTTTTGATCACTAAGTAATCACAAATCAAAGTAGCAACAAATTCCAATTTAAAATCCCTCCGAAAACCCTAAATTTCAAAACCCTGTTTTACCCCTTTTGAAATAATTCAAAATCTAAGCAAAATTTGGAAAAAAGTTCAAAACCAAGTTTGTAGAACTTTTCAAGGGCTACAACTTTGGTGTTTTGAGTTTTCAAAGTTTTAGTGTAAAATGTGGAGCAATTTTGAAAATAAACAAATTTCAAATTTAATTCATTTTTGTCCCCAAACTAAGATTTCAAAATGGAGGCTGAATTTTAAAAAGTTTTGAACAGCAAAGTTGTAGGTCTGGTCAAGATATACAACTTTGATGTTTGGAGATTTTGAAGTTTCAATATAAAATCAAAAGTAATTTCTAAATTACCAAATCTGAAAAATGTGTCCCTTTTTGAATTTAAACTCAAATTTCAAAATCCAGTTAGAATTTGAAAAAGTGTTCAATACAAAACTTGTAGAGCTTGAAAATCTGAAGATGTCATACATTGGAAGATTTTCAAGTTGCTATACAAATTTGAAAGTAATTTGAAAAACCAGTTTGATTTTCCAAAGTTGGGGGGAACAGCTACAGTGCCGCGACCAATCGCCGCCGGGCACCGCGCGGCATGGGCGCCGGCGAGCCGCCGGGCGACGTCCAGGAGCTTCTCGCGCGCGCCAGGACCGCCAGCGTGATAGCACTGCAGTGCTGCTCTGTAGACGCGATTTCCTTCTATATATACCGAGGTTCACAGTGGCGTTCACCGTTTTCGCCACCACCGCCGCCGCTAGCTCCACCGCTCGCCGCTGCCGCCGTCGAGTCACCTCTAGCCACGCAAAGCACGCCATCACGTTCGCCTCGCCCTCGCGCACCTCATGGTCCAACGGGTTTAGCCGTTTTCTCGCCCGAACCACCGCACCACCACTTCCCGTACCCAACTCCGGTCGGAGCACCGCCACCACCGCCCCCACGTGGCCAGGCCACTCCAGCTCGTCGCCGTCGTCACCAAGAGCACCACCATAACCGCTGTGAGCCCCTGAATGTTTTCCTCGCGTTAATTTAGCCGCTACTCCGTTGGGGACGCGTTTTCGCGGCTCACCGTCGACCGTGGTCCGCCATCGTCGTCGGTAAGGGGTCGCCGGAGCTCGAGCTTAGCTGTAGAAGGGCGTAGTGGAGTCGTAGGGTGGTGTAGATCGTTTTGGTCATGGTGGTTGAGTCGTTAGCGGTGTGATCACCGGCCGGCCACCGTGCGGACATGGCCGAGTCGGGGAGAGAGCGAAGGAGGCGGGAGGAAGGCGATGACGAGTGGGACCGCGATGTCAGCGAGAGTGAGCGGGCGGGCGCGAGGCAGGCCGGCGCTGGGCTGGGCCGCGCGACTGGGCCGGTCGCGAGCGCGCGTGCGGGCGCGTGAGCGGGCCGTCTGGTTGGGCCGGACCGCGGGGAAAAAGAAAAGTCAGCCCGATTTCGTTTTTTGTTTTTCTTTTTCAAAGATATGAATAGTGTTATTATTTGTTTATTTCATTAAAAATTGTGTAGAGTTCCAAAATTCATGAAAATTTTTGTGTAAGCTTTTCAATGTATAAACTATCTAGGAAAAATGTTAAATCATGAATTTGAATACTTTGAGCAGTAGAATTAATTAGTTTCAATAAAGATTAAATGCAACTTCCAGTAATTTTAATAATTAATTTATTTATCCAAAAATTATGAAATTTATTATAACGCTGTTGTAATTCATTCTTAACCCATAGAAAAAGTTTGAGCTTGATTAGGTAAAATTTGATCAACTTCTAATTATGCCCTAATTATTAAATAGAAAATAAATATTAATTTGAGAACTTTAAGTGTTGTGTGCCTTTTAATTGAGTGATGTCCTTAGGTCACTACCTTTTTGTGATCTCTGGCACCTTAATTTCATGATTGAGCTCATTAGTAACTTGTTAGGTTAAAAGCTGGTATCGCGGGAAAACGTCGCTACTAGTTAGTAGGTTTTCTGTTTACGTTTGTACCGTGAAGAAAAGTTGTACTCAAATCGTAACCGTGGCATGTTATCATCAAGCATCATGTTTATCATCGAGCATCATGTTAAAGCATGTTATGTATTCGTGTAGTCTCCGCTTTCGAGGAAGCCGAAGTCGTCGATCAAGCTTCCGGAGAAGAGCGATCGTCAGTGGGTTCCGGACCAGGGGGTGAAGTCCTCGAGTCTGAGTCGGTCGTCGTGTTTGAGCAAGGCAAGCCCCGGTGCATTTAAACCCTACCTTGAGTTTTACAAATGTTTTATTATTTATATTATGGTTGACTGCATTAAGTAATTAGGAGTTGAGTGATAACCTAATTGCTGCATTATCATCCTTGATTATTGTGATATCAACCTTGATACCTGCTTTACAGAAAATGCGTAGTATGCTTCGCTATGCTTAGAAGTTAAGCTTTTAAATGAATGTTTACATAGCCATGACGGCATATCGAATGAATATTGAAATATGTGAATGAACTTGTAAGATCGGGCGGGTGGTTTGGCCACTGCTAACATGCATTGGGAAAGGAGTCCCACTGTATTGTTTCCGCCTTATCAGTTAAGGACCGTACGTTGTTGGCCCTCGCGTCATGGAGTTTTTATTAGTACTAGCCATGTGCCCATGTCGGGTAAGCCTTACTTTGGTTAGTCCATTACGAGAACGTCTAACCTCGCACTGGGAGTGGAGAGATGGCGAGAGTAACGTGTACCCTCGGGGCTAGAATTGGGCCGGGTTCGAGGAGTACTGTGCTCTCGGGTGGCGATGGACACGTTCTGGTTTTGGGTTATTCGGGTAAGAGTTGATATATGCAAGATTCAGTTCTACATATGTCGTGTGGTTAGGAATCCCCAGCTGGGTAAATGAAGCGGTTCGAATCGTCGTTACTCCACGAGAAAGGAGTCTTGGCCTTGCACCAACATCGTAGTTAAGAACTGGAATTGAAAGAAAGAATGAGAAAGGTTTTGATGATAATTACTTTGATCTAGATTAGGATCACCTAGAATTGGTTAATGAACCATCAATGGTAAAAGTAAAATGTTGAAGATAAGGACTTACTTTAATAAGCTTTTCTGCAAAAAGAAAATTTGATTCTTGATTACCCGTACCTTGATTCCCTAAAGCTAGCATGCCCTTGGAGTCTTTGTCTTAGTCGGGTAAGTCTTGTTGAGTACTCTCGTACTCAGGGTTTGTTAACCCCTTGTTGCAGGTGCGGTTCATGAACAAGTCTGCTTCGAGCCTTGTTGCATGACCGTCGTGGTTGAAGACAGTGACGACGAGTAGATTGTGTGGCCTTTGGGCAAGGCATCTCGCTTGTGTGTTGTAATAAAGTTACTACCGATACTTCTCTACTACTGGTTTGTAATAATGTTACATAAGGTTTTAAGTTTGAAAACTGGTTTGTAACCTAAGTTATTGTAAGACTTCCGCTACTTTACTCTGTTGAATATTTTGAATAAACTGTTGTAATATTGCAATACTCCTGTGATTGGATCCTGTTCGGAGGAAAGCAGACCTTTTAAGTTATGGTGAACATAAGTACGACTGTCAGAGGTCATTATGGCAATGACGTGTGCTTGTGGGCCATCATAATTAGGAGGTTCTGTGACAGATGGCGACACTAGTGACTTTCCAATTAAAATAGGACTGCATCAGGGGTCAGCTTTGAGTCATTATTTATTTGCTTTGGTGATGGATGAGGTCACAAGGGACATACAAGGTGGTATCCCTTGGTGTATGCTCTTTGCTGATGATGTGGTGCTAGTTGACGACAGTAGGGCAGGGGTTAATAGGAAGTTAGAACTATGGAGGCAAACGTTAGAGTCGAAAGGGTTCAGACTTAGTAGGACTAAGACCGAGTACATGAGGTGCGATTTCAGCGCGACTAGGCATGAGGAGGGAGACGTTAGCCTCGATGGGCAAGTGGTGGCCAAGAAGGATACTTTTCGGTATTTAGGGTCGATGCTACAAAAGGACGGAGACATTGATGAAGATGTTAGGCATAGAATTTCAGCCGGCTGGTTGAAATGGCGTCAAGCTTCTGGCGTCCTCTGTGACAAAAGGGTTCCTCAGAAGCTGAAAGGTAAGTTCTATAGGACGGCGATTCGTCCGGCGATGTTATACGGTGCTGAGTGTTGGCCTACAAAAAGGCGACATGTCCAGCAATTGAGTGTAGCAGAGATGCGTATGTTGCGTTGGTGTTGTGGGCACACAAGGAGGGATAGAGTCCGGAACGACGATATTCGGGATAGGGTTGGGGTGGCTCCAATTGAGGAGAAATTGATTCAACATCGGTTGAGATGATTTGGACATGTCCAACGGAGGCCTCCTGAGGCGCCGGTGTGTAGTGGAGTTCTAAAGCGGGCCGATAATGTAAAGAGCGGTAGAGGTCGACCTAAACTAACTTGGGACGAGTCCGTTAAGAGAGATCTGAAGGAGTGGAATATCCCCAAGAATTTAGCTATGGATAGGAGCGCTTGGAGATTGACAATCAACGTGCCTGAACCGTGACCTCTTTTTGTCTTGTGCTCTTTTTGTACCTTTATGTGTCTCCCTGTTTTCTCGTCTCTTTTGGGTTTCATCTCTAGCCTACCCCAACTTGCTTGGGACAAAAGGCTATGTTGTTGTTGTTGTTGTAGACGGCTTCGAACCCAGGACCTGGTGACTCGGCGAGCTAGCACTCACCAACTGCACCAGGACTTTGCAGCATATTTGTAATAGTACAAAATAATTTAGAAGGAACAATTTCACGGGCTATACAAGTGCTCAGTAGTTGAGATTGAGCAGAAAACTGCATACCAGAGAACCAAAACAAGTCCCTCCAAGCCTTGACGAATTCACGGTGTATCTATGTAGATGAATTATCACGGTATATCTCTATGTAGATGAATTATCCCATTCACCAAAAACATATGGCCAACAAGTAGCCGGCAGGGCCCAAGCTTTCCAGGGGCCTACTTGTATGTTTCAAGAGGTTTTTTCCAATTCTACCGAAGGAGTGGTTCAATAGTTCATCATAAGCTGCAAGTGCAGCCATCTTAAGCTGATGGTTCCCCACACTGACAAGTATGCCACACTGCAATCTTCTCAAATTTACAAGCACGATTACGGTGCAAGAAACTAATGAAATTATAGGTTCTTCATAAACTCAGTCAATCTAGTAGCAGTTTCAATCATGAAACAAATTTACAAGTGCAAAAGGCTGCAATAATGTGCTAGTAACAATGCATGCATTCCAAGCCAGGTCCTTCCAATCTCTGAGTAACTGTAATTACAGAGTACAATACATCCAAGTTGAGCACATAGAAACGATACTCTAGACTGCATAAAAAGTGAACATGCAACTGGGAGGTTGTCCATTTAGTAGATGTGATACTATCCTTGAATTCCAGAGCTGAAACCACCTGGACTTGTTATTGTGGTCTTTTTATCCCACATCTCATCGCTGGTTCTCCCTCCTGCGTGCGTAGCGGGTCCTGTCATTGTACCTAGGCCTATCTGCTGACCTCTGTGGCACGGGCTCGACCCTTCTCTGCCTCTCAGGAGACCTCTGAACAATCTCACCGTTGACAAAGAGTTCAGCTGTGGAACAAAAAGGTTAGGGGCATTAGCATATTTTTCCAACAGCAATGCAAAAATAACCAGAAAACAGAATAAAAACTCCTATCATCACTAATACTATAGTGATTCCAAACAGCCAATGTTCGTCCAATATGCTAGGACAATTGGAGTATCCAATGTTTTATCTCCGCTGATCCACAACTCTAGTTTCGTTTCGTAAAGAGCAGAACCAAGATGGGAGCTGTCCATTATTAGCATTCAAAACAAGACATTGCCAATTGATTATCTTGTTTTGCCAAGATGGACTAAACAAAATCATGGCAAAAAACATGTGACATGAGGGTACCATGGATCAGAAAGTAGACAGCTAGAGGTTTGGCAACAATTCTCTCTCAAAACCAAGGTTGGGTTTCATTTCAATTCATTTTCACCATGGCAAACCACAACTGTTCATAGTAGCAGTTGTTTCATAGCTACTGATCTGTGACCCATTTCATTAAGGTGAACAGTTAGAGACACTTGCTAGTCTAAAGACACTGCTGGGTAAGTTCCATGTTGAGCCAATATGGACTAGAACACTAGTGTGGTTAAGAATGGTAAACAGACACTACCAAAGATAAACATACAAAAGTCTAAACATGAAAGAAAAATGCAAAACAAATGTCTCATCCCTACTGATCTGTGCCCCATTTTATTGAGGTGCAGAACCGCTAGAGAGACCATTGTTATTAGTCCATTAGCATTCAAAGCAAGACATTGCCAACTAGGCTCCATGCTTTGCCAAGATGGACTAGAAAACCAGTGTGGTTGAACTGGACACTGGTTCAGCTACCAAAGATAAAACTCATAAAAGCCTCTCTAGGTTAGGCTCGAAAATGTGCTAGTAATGTCTCATCCCTACTGATCTGAGCCCCATTTCATTGAAACACAGAACCGTTAGAGAGACATTTATTATCAGTCCATTAGCATTCAAAGCAAGACATTGCCAACTAGGCTACACGCTTTGCCAAGATGGACTAGAAAACCAGTGTGGTTGGACTGGTCACTGGTTCAGCTACTTGAGACAAAACTATAAAAGCCTAAAGATTAGGCATGAAAATGTGCTAGTAATGTCTCGTCCCTACTGATCTGAGCCTCATTTCATCGAAACTCAGAACTGCTAGAGAGACACTCATTATCAGTCCATTAGCAATCAAAGCAAGACATTGCCGACTAGGCTCCACGCTTTGCCAAGATGGACTAGAACCAGCATGGTCGAGACTGGACACTGGTTCGACTACTGAAGACAGAACATATATAAAAGCCTCTAGATTGGGCATGAAATGAGCTTGCAATGTCTCGTCCCTACTGATCTGAGCCCCATTTCATTGAAGCGCAGAATCATTAGAGACACTTGTTATCAGTCCATTAGCATTCAAAGCTGGGCATTGCCCACAAGGCTTCACAGCTTTGCCAAGATGGACTAGAATATCAACAGCATAAGATTTGGCCTGACGAGACAGCATTGAAATGGAAGCATGTCTCTAACCAATTCAATAATAAGCCTAATATCCCGTCTCATTCAGGTAAGGCTAAAAGAAAGTAATAATGTGCTGGCTTCATCACGCTTCCATGATGAAATATGCTATTTACAACAACCGATCCAATATGCTAGACAAAATCTAGTAGCGGCATAACGATATGCCATTCTAAGTAAGATATGAAGAATCATACAGTGATAACTGGGGCAAGAGAAGAAAGCTACCTCCATAGTCCTTGTACTCAGGATCAACATACGAATCCGGGAGCACAAAGAGAACACCAGGGAGCCCTGTAGCTCAACATATATAAACAAAAAGTCATCAGATATGTATCAGGTCGAATTTAGCAAAAAGGACAGCAAAGTAATAATGGCATCTAGAGAATAGATTGAACGAACCCTCGAGTTTATTAGATGTCTCCTCATCGATCTCGCACCCAAACCCGAAGTAGCGCTCGCAAGAGACGTTGTAGATCTTCTTCCTCGCCTCCTCCTCGCTGTATCACAGAAAAAAGAAACGTCAGATTTCCTTTTCCAAAACCACCGCACTCCTCAGCTTCGAAAGGGGAACTGCGGCCATCTTGGAAGGGGGCGATTGGTGCCTCGGCGGGTCGGAGGAGAACGAGCCGTACGTACCTTCCGAGGACCTTGGCGAGGGTCTGGATGTAGCAGTCGATCATCTGCTGCTTGGTGGCGCCCTCCCCGCCGGGCTTGTCCATCACGATGAGCCAGTGCTCGTAGTCGCACCCGGGGAACAGCGGCGCCATCTCCGAGGGCGCGCGATCCCCGCCCGCGCCGGGCCGCGTCGGGGCGTAGCCGTCCCCGCCAGGCCGCCGCGCCATCCCGCGCGTGAAGCCGAGGCGAGAAGCCGCCGCGACGACGGCCGGGCGCAGCAGCAGCGACTGCTCTGCAGCAGCGCCGCGGCGGAGGAGCGCGGAGAGGGAGGACGAGGAGGCGCGGTGGGAGAGGAGCCTCCGCGCGGCGGCGGCGGCCATGGTGCTAAAACCCTAGCTGGAGGGGATAGTGGACGGGGGCAATGGGGAATGGATGCGGAAGCGGAGTGTGTGCGGGGATCCGGATTTAAAGCTGCGTGACGGCGAGAGGTTTAAGCCCACTAAGGTTTGGGCTGTCATGGGCCTAAAGTGGCATTCATGGACCGGATCTGAGGAGCAATGAAGGAAGCCCAACTGGTGAAAGCACAAAAGGCGAGTTTCAGCGGTTCAGGATGTGCACGAATTTCAACGAGTTAAACTTCAGTTTCAGAACTTACTACTATTCGATACAAAAAAAAATCTATAACTTATTATGCCCATTACGCAAACCTACAATACAAACTATAAGTTCTTATGACCTCGTGTCTTCTTTTATTGCAACATGTGTCAAAAATAGTTCTAGGTTTTTGAAATTTACTCAACTTCATATGTACTGCCAATTGTGTGTCTCCATTGTCCTTTTCTTTGTTTTAGCAAAACAAAAAGATTGTCCTTTTCTTTTTTGTGAGGAATAGAGATTTTCTTATTGGATACCTGAATTTAAAAAAAAAACTACACATATTAAGTGCACAATGCACAAAAGGTCATCTACCAGGCTGGTGTATATTTTTTCAACCAATATATACTGCACATGAATTGGTTTCCGAACCATGCTGTATCTGTATATCTCACTTCGATGTATCTATTGCATTACAATATCTGTAAGAAGCCTGCTACACCAGTAAAGTAATAAAAAAAAGACCCAAAAAAAAGTCAAAACTGTATGAAGGCGAGGTACAAGGCACTTGTGGACTGCTGCAGTCTGTCTGAACCTCACTGTATCAAACGGCAAAATGCTGCAGTGGCTGAACAAATTGAGAGCGTTTGGGCCTTTGGGGGAAAGAATGAAAGAATCTGCACAGATTGATTTGTCCCGCTCAGGAAATGTTTTCAAGGTCAGGATACACTGCTGCGGAAGGTTCTATGTGTGATAGCCGAGCAGCCCCTAGGAGCTGCTCTGGGAGCTCGTCGTAAGTGTTTGCCTGCAGGTGCAACGCAACAGTCAGAAAACAAGCATTTGGCAAACAAGTTACTGAACTAGAGCCGGAAAGAAACAAAGATTGTCTAAGGGGGTTTCATTTACCTGTATAAGAAACGCCATGTCGACTACCAAGGTGGTAACAACACCAAACACCAAGCCCAGTACCCCATTGGCTACCGCGGATGAACCAATATCTACATCCACCTGCAGAATTGTCACGGTGTAAGAATGTATTCATCATAGGTTTGTAGTCCATGCATGACCAAAAAGAATGTGACGTTCTACTTGATCTGAATTCAACTGAACCATGTTCACACATGACCAATAGAATGTATTTTGCTGTTCATCAACTAAAATAATTTAAATCTCCTTAAAACGATTCACGCTCCAAAAGCTGGCCAACCAGCTGAACGGTCCTTGTTTGGTTTTGGTAATTGAGTGACAATCTTAGGTGGACTAATTGTGTTTATGTGAGATACACAGGAAATTAGTCCACAGATGATTGTGTCATGAAGGAGCTCATTGCATATGAGACATGACATAGAGTCATGTGACCAAGGTGGCGAAGATCAAGATGAGGCTTGGCTTGATGGACCGGTTTCATGTGTGAAGGGCAAGTCGAAGGCTTTGGAGCGATGGACCGCGAGGCGGTGAAGCTTGAGCAATACTTGGCGCCGATGGACCGAGGCAACGGTAAAGAGCAAGTGAGGTCAAGATCGATGAACCAATACGGTCACGTGATGATATGAAATGGATCATATCATTTGTGATATGGTTGGTGCATGTGTTGCATCAACTTCGGAGGAGATGGAGTGGAATGCGCAAGACAAAGGTATAACCTAGGGCATTTCTATTTCATCGGTCATAGGTGTGTAGAGAAGTTGATGACCGGGTTTAGGATAGATGGCCGTACTATTAAGAGGGGCAAACTTGTTTGCATATTGGTCATCTAGTGCCACTTGAGCGATCTAACTTTGCATACGTGTTAGGATCGAGTGGCGAGGCAAGTTGAGTGCCAAACCCTTTGAAAATGTTTGTGAAAAGCTAACACGCATGCACATGGTGGTGTACACATGATGGTGTTGGCACATTTGCAAAGGAGAAGGTGTTGGAGTTGGTGTTAATCAACTTGTAGAAGAGAGAAATGTTTTTTGGTGTTCTCCGGACACTAGGATGGCTCTTAGAGTGGAATACTGTTTTGATCCATTGTGAATTGGATCAAGTGCTTTAGTGGGTTGTGTAGCCCTCTGAGTAAGCTTTCCAAAATGTCTAAGATCATCGAAATCGGAGTTCGGAGCTAAGAGTTATCGCCGTTTTACCGAAGAGTGGTCTGTGACCGGACTCGTGACCGGACGCGTCCGGTCATCACCTACGCGTCCGGTCAGCGCGTCCGGTCAGTGTTTTTCATAGGCGAAAGTGACCGGACGCTGCAGCGAGTCCGGTCAGTGATGACCGGACGCGTCCGGTCGCGTCGGGAGCTTGCTGGAACCTCTCTGTTCGCTGTTTCGCTGTGACCTGCGTGTCCGGTCCCGTTAGTGACCAGCGCGTCCGGTCAATACAAGATTATACGCGCGAAAACTAGCCGTTGGAGCACGCTACTGACCTGCGCGTCCGGTCAGTTCGACAGGCGCGTCCGGTCGACCCGAAACTTGCCCAGTGAGAGGACTAACGGCTCTATTTCGTTGTGGAGCTATAAATAGATGTTGTGGCCAGCCATGGTCGGTAGCTGAGCACACTTTGGCCTTGGTGGCTTATGTGGTAATGCTTGGGAGCCCTCTAACTCACTCATGCTTGATAGTGTTCATCGGATCAAGTGAGAGAGCGATTCTAGTGCGATTGCATCGTGAGGTTGCATCGAGTGGCACTAGGTGATCGTGTTGCAAGCCGGTGGTGCTTGTTACTCTTAGAGGTTGCCACCTCCTAGACGGCTTGGTGGCTCGTGGCTCCGCCGAAGCTCGCAAAAAGATTGTGCGAGGCTCCGGAGAAGATTTGTGAGGGGGATTGTGCTCACCCCGCGGGGATCGCGAAGAACAACTCTAGTAAAGCTCGTGGCTTGGAGGATCCCTATCTTGAGAGTGGATGTGCGGCACCCGCTGAGGGTTTGACTCTTGATAGTCAATTAGCTCGTGATCCATCAAGTGGGTGTATCGCCACAACGGAGACTAGCTTGGTGGCAACCAAGTGAACCTCGATGAAAAACCGTCGTGTCAACATTGTGTACATCTTCTCGGTGGTTTGCTTTCGATTCATAAGCTTGTATTTACATTCATATACTTATGCTTGTGTAGTTGCTCTTGTAACTAGTTTGCTTGTGTAGTTAGCTAGTTATCTTCTTGCTTGTGTAGCATATGAAAGCATCTAGGCCCCGAGGTTTGGTTTCGGCAATTGATGACAACGCCTTGTTACCATGACTAACGTATGTTTTGCAGAAACTTTGGTAAGTTAGGTCATGGAGGTTTGAACTGCTTTGGGCACCATGGTATTCATGCCCCTTGATGGAAATCGTTTCGGTTTTCAAAAGAGTGACGTCAAGATTAAGGACGGTTAGTTCCGTATGTCAAGGTGTTGAGAGACATTTGGAATAGTCGTTAGGATCTTCGTTTTTCTCTTTTGGCCGTACTATGAAGGGGGGCATGAGCGGGTAGCTTGACCTAGGCGAGTCCTATGTTTAGGTGTGGTGCACACTTGTTAAACTTGGCGCTAGGCAGCTCTAGAATAGCTCAAAGTTCAGTTGGGAGCAACTTGGTTCAAGTTGTGACGCTTTGCGGAAAGTTTCGGGTCTTTTTTTCCAATGACCGGACGCGGTCCTCGGCATGACCGGACGCGTCCGGTCAGTTCAGTTCCGCGACTGGGGTTTCAGCTCTGAGCACCGGACGCGGTCCTCGCGAGGACCGGACGCGGTGGTCAGAAGTCAACACGTGTCACTTTAGGGAAACACCCGATCGGACGCGACCTGGGTGTGATCGGCGCGTCCGGTCATAGTCCAGTAAGGTCCTGAAACGACCGGACGCGTCCGGTCATCACCCATCGGACGCGGTAGCGCGTCCGGTGCGAGTACAGTAAGCTCCACGCACGATCGGACGCGTCCGGTCACCCCTGACCGGTGCGTCCGGTCATCAAAGTGTTTTTCAGTTTTTTGACCGTTACGAGCGACCGGCGCGTCCGGTCAGTACGACCGGCGCGTCCGGTCAGCTCGAGTTTTGCTGAGTCAGCAGGTAACGGTTCGTTTCGTCTGTGGGGTGTATAAATACATCCCCACCACCTCTTTTAGAGGTCTCTTGCTCATTTGATCAGCTGATAAACACTTTTGAAGTGCAAGGTAGTGCAAGAGCACTAGTGAGGATAGAGATTTGAGAATCAAAGCTTGAGAGTTCCTCACTAGCGATTAGAGAGTAACAAGTGTGCATCCACTTTCTCATTTAGGCTCGTAGAGGTCAAGTGAGAGTTCTAGCTTGTTACTCTTGGTGATCGCCATCACCTAGACGGCTTGGTGGTGATTGGGAGTTTGGTGTTCATCCGGCGGAGCTTGTGGATGACCCAACTCATCTTGTGAGCGGTTGTGGGTGATTCACCGCGACGGAGTGTCGAAGAATCAACCCGTAGAGAGCACTTGATCCTTGCGCGGATCAAGGGGGAGCGACACCCTTGCGCGGGTGCTCCAACGAGGACTAGTGGGGAGTGGCGACTCTCCGATACCTCGGAAAAACATCGCCGTGTTCCTTGCCCCTTTACATTCAAGCATTTACTTTCTCGTATTTACTTACATTGCTTATTTACATTCCTAGACTTGCCATGCTAGACTAGGATTGGAAACTAGGGTGCAAAACTTTGTATCGGTAGACTCTCTAGGAACACAAGTAGACACTAGGGGTGAATTCCAGCTTGTAGGATTTATTCCTTGCTTTTATTTTTAGAAAAGCCCAATTCACCCCCCCTCTTGGGCATCTTGATCCTTTCAATTGGTATCGGAGCCGTGTTGCTCTATTTTTAGGCTTTACCGCCTAGAGCAAGATGTCTAATGGGGAAGGACCACCTCCCACTTTTGAGGGAGACGATTTTCCATATTGGAAAATTCGTATGGAGGCGTACCTCGAAGCCATAGATGTTGGGTGTCTTAGAGCCGCAACCGAAGGGCTTCCCCCCATAAGGGATCCCGCTAACCCAAGTGGTGACGAGGAGAAGTACGACCGGTGGAATGCAAAGGCCAAAAATGCACTCTACCGGGGCTTAGGCAAAGATATCTTCAATCGTGTGCGCAATGCAAAGAACGCTCATGAATTGTGGGAAAATCTTTGTGCTCTCCATGAGGGAACTAAGAGTGAGCGTGAGGAACGCTATCACATAGCCTTAAAGAAAATTAATTCTTTTGAGATGCTTCCCAAAGAAAGTGCTAATGACATGTACACTCGCTTGAATGTTCTTGTAGAGGACCTCAATGCTCTTGGGCTCACCAAAATGAGTCAATCGGATGTTGCAAGGAAGATCTTGAGTGTGCTTCCCGTTGAGAAGTATGGACATATTGTCACCGTGCTTCACCAAAGTGATCTTTCCACCGCAACACCAACGCAAGTTTTGGGGAAAATCAATGCTCATGAGATGTACATGCATATCACTCCGGAAGAGGGCTCATCATCTTCCAAGAAGAAAGACTTGGCCTTCAAAGCTAGTCATGACAAGAAGAAGATGAAAGGCCAAGTCATGATGGTGCAAGAAAGCTCAAGCGATAGTGATGTTGATGATGAATCACTTGCACTCATGGTGAGAAAGACCACCAAGATGTTAAAGAAGCTTAACAAGAGTGGCATCAAGTTCGATGGCAAGAAGAAGAAATTCTTCACAAGTAGCAAGAGAAAGCCAATCTCGGAGATGGATTGCTACAATTGTGGTGAACTTGGTCATCTAGCTCATCAATGCCCTAGACCACCAAAAGACAAGTACAAGAACAAAAACAAGGGCAAGAAAAATGATTCAAGTGATGAAGAAGAAGAGAAGAAAAGGAACAAGCCATACAAGAAGAAGGATGGCAAAAAGAAGGAGTTCCACAAGAAAAAGAAGGGAGGAAAGGCATACATTGTTGGTGATTGGCTCACCGACATTGAATCGTCATGTGAGTCCTCCGAAGATGAAAGCAATGATGAGAAAGAGAAGGTTGCCGCATTTGTGATGGGGCCATCATCTTCACCAACATCTTCATCACCACCTTCACCACCTCCTTCACCATCATCGTCCACTACTCACCTATGCCTTATGGCCAAGGGTGAACGAAAGGTACAAAACCATGATAGTGATGATGATGACGATAGTGATAGTGATGATGAATATGACTCACCTTCTTATGATGAACTTGTAAAATTGTTAAACAAATACACTAAAATCATAAGAAGAACTAGAAGTGAAAATGATGATCTTCAAAATGAAAATGAATCACTCTCATCAAAGCTTGAAAATATTCAAAAGACTAGTGGTGAGTTTAGAGTTCAAAATGAAGTGATGTCTTCCACTCTCAAGGAACTCAAAACCTCCTATAAAGAGCTTAAAGATCAACATGATAAACTTGAGAAGAAGCATGATGAGCTCATCACTAGACACAATTCTCTAAAGGACAAATATACCACATTAAAAATTGATTATGATAGTCTTGTGGTTGCTAATGAACTTGCTCTTGAGACACATGATGTTACTAACCATGTTGTTAAGTGTGATATAGCTACATCATGTGATGACTTGATCATTGAAAGTATTGAGCGAGGTTCTAGTAGCAAAGGCAAGAGTGTGGTTGAGTCAAGCAACCATGATGATTATGCCAAGATTAAGAGTGAAAATGAGAAGCTTGCAAGTGAGAACAAGAAACTAAAAGATTTGATGGCTCTTGAGAAGCAACCAACAAATGAGTCACTCATTGAAGAAAACAAAAAGCTCAAGCAAGAAAAAGAGCATCTCAAGACCGGCCTAAGCAAGTTCACAAGAGGCCAACATTTGCAAAGTGAGCTCCTCATGAACACCGTAATGAAGATGGATAGAAGTGGTATTGGGTACTTGGCAAATCAAGAGAAGAAAGCAAAAGCTCAACAACAACAAAGCAAGTCAAAGCCCAAGCCAAAGAGATGTGTTGAGTGTGGTCAAGAAGGTCACTTTGCTCATGAATGCAAAACTCCACCACCACAACCCTTGCCCAAGCATGCTAGACCCTTCGCTTTCAATGCTCATTATATGCTAAGAAAAGATTCAAATGGAAAGATGAAAGTCATGTTTTTGGGTCCCCCAAACAAGAGTAGGCCAAAGAAAATATGGGTTGCCAAGTCACTAGTGGATAAAGTCAAGGGCCCCTCTCAAGTTTGGGTCCCTAAACAAAAAGCTTGATCTCTTGTGTGTAGGTGAACTACAAGACCGGTGGAACTCATTGGGTTATTGATAGTGGTTGCACTCAACATATGACCGGTGATCCTCGTATGTTCACTACCATTGAAGAGAATAGCATATATCAAGAAAAGATCACATTTGGGGATAATTCAAAGAGCAAAGTCAAGGGCATAGGCAAGATTGCAATATCACATGATCACTCACTCTCAAATGTGCTTTATGTTGCTTCATTGAGTTTCAACTTGTTGTCCGTTGGGCAACTTTGTGACCTTGGCTTCCAATGCTTGTTCACACCAAATGAAGTGGAAGTTTCAAAGATAGATGACAAGCAAGTGATATTCAAAGGCTTTAGATACAATAATCTTTATCTTGTTGACTTCACCTCCGAAGATGCAAATTTGATGACATGTTTGTTCACCAAGACCTCACTTGGTTGGCTTTGGCATAGGAGGCTTGCTCATGTTGGAATGAACACTCTCAACAAGCTATTGAAGAAAGAACTAGTGAGAGGATTGAAGGATGTGAAGTTTGAAAAGG
Organism: Saccharum hybrid cultivar R570; assembly: GCA_038087645.1. NCBI lineage: Eukaryota > Viridiplantae > Streptophyta > Magnoliopsida > Poales > Poaceae > Saccharum > Saccharum hybrid cultivar. The sequence goes on along the minus strand of JAQSUU010000262.1, from coordinate 1,145,854 downwards.
ACAAACCTTGTAGTGCATGTCAAGCGGGCAAACAAGTTGCAAACACTCATCCAACCAAAGCTTTCATGTCAACTTCAAGAGTGTTAGAACTTCTACACATGGACTTGTTTGGGCCTACAACATACAAGAGCTTGGGTGGTAATCTCTATTGTCTTGTGATAGTGGATGACTACTCAAGGTATACATGGACTTTCTTCCTTCATGATAAATCCGAAGTGGCAAATTGCTTCAAGAAGTTTGCAAAGAGAGCTCAAAATGAATTTGAAGTCAAGATAAAGAAGATTAGAAGTGACAATGGGAAAGAATTTGACAACACCAACATTGAAGCTTATTGTGATGAAATTGGAATCAAGCATGAGGTTTCTTCAACCTACACTCCTCAACAAAATGGTGTAGTTGAGAGAAAGAACCGAACTTTGATCACCCTTGCAAGAACAATGCTAGATGAGTACAACACTCCGGAGAAGTTGTGGGCCGAGGCAATCAACACCGCATGTTATGCTTCAAATCGCCTCTTCCTACAAAAGTTTCTTGGCAAGACCCCCTATGAGTTGCTCAATGGCAAGAAGCCGGACGTTTCCTTCTTCCGGGTGTTTGGTTGCAAATGTTACATCTACAAGAAGCGTCAACACCTAGGGAAGTTTCAAAGACGTTGTGATATTGGCTTTCTTGTTGGTTACTCATCAAAGTCCAAAGCATATAGAGTATTTAACCATGCCACCGGTTTGGTTGAAGAAACATATGATGTGGAATTTGATGAATCTAATGGCTCCCAAGGAGCAATTGAGAATTGTGATGATGTAGGTGATGAACCCTTGAGGGAGGCCATGAAGAACATGCCCGTGGGAGACATCAAGCCAAAAGATGATGATGACGATGTACAAATTGTTGATCCACCATCTTCATCACGTGTGCCTCAAGATGATAACAAGAATGAGAGAGTTGAAAATGAAGACACTCATGTCCCTCATGAACAATCCGAGGCACAAGCTCAAGATGTTGATGCTCCTCATCCACCTCCTCAAGTGATTGATAAAAGAAATTCATCACTACTTCAAGCACATCCACAAGATCTCATCATAGGGAGTCCTACAAAGGGAGTAATGACTCGATCTCAAAAGCTAGCTTCTTTTGTTGAACATCACTCTTTTGTCTCTTGTGTTGAACCTAAGAATGTAGAAGAAGCTCTTCAAGATCCGGATTGGGTGATTGCAATGCATGAAGAGTTGAACAACTTCACCCGAAATCAAGTATGGACACTTGAAAAGCATCCCAAAGGTGCAAGAGTCATTGGAACCAAGTGGGTGTTCCGAAACAAGCAAGATGACCAAGGCATAGTGGTGAGGAACAAGGCAAGACTAGTTGCAAAGGGTTTCTCTCAAGTTGAAGGTCTTGATTTTGGAGAAACCTTTGCACCCGTTGCAAGACTTGAAGCCATTCGTATCCTCCTTGCTTATGCATCACATCATGATATGAAACTATATCAAATGGATGTGAAAAGTGCATTCTTAAATGGCTTTATAAATGAACTAGTCTATGTTAATCAACCTCCCGGGTTTGAAGACCCTAGATATCCTAATCATGTTTATAGGTTGTCCAAGGCGTTATATGGGCTCAAGCAAGCCCCTAGAGCGTGGTATGAACGCCTTCGGGACTTCCTCATTGAGAAGGGCTTCACCATTGGGAAGGTCGACACCACACTATTCACCAAGAAGTTTAAGGGGGAGATCTTCATTTGTCAAGTATATGTTGATGATATTATCTTCGGATCAACAAATGAAGATTATTGCAAAGAATTTGGTGAATTGATGTCAAAGGAATTCGAGATGTCAATGATTGGTGAGCTCACATTCTTCCTTGGCTTTCAAGTAAAGCAAATGAGAGAAGGGATTTTCATCTCTCAAGAAAAGTATACCAAGGATCTTCTCAAAAGATTCAAGATGGAAGAATGCAAACCAATCAAGACCCCAATGCCATCAAATGGACATCTCGACCTAGATGAGGGAGGTAAACCGGTTGATCAAACTCTCTACCGTTCTATGATTGGTAGCTTGTTATACCTTACCGCATCTAGGCCCGATATCATGTTTAGTGTGTGCATGTGTGCTCGCTTTCAAGCATGCCCTAAAGAACCTCACCTAAGTGCCGTAAAAAGAATCCTAAGATATCTTAAGCTCACCCCAAGCATTGGTCTTTGGTATCCCAAAGGAGCTAGATTCCAACTAGTTGGCTATTCCGATTCGGACTATGCCGGTTGCAAGATTGATAGAAAAAGCACATCCGGAGGGTGCCATTTGCTTGGAAGATCTTTAGTATCTTGGTCATCTAAAAAGCAAAATAGTGTGGCTTTGTCCACCGCCGAGGCGGAATACATTGCCGCGGGGGCTTGTTGTGCACAAATCCTATATATGAAACAAACCCTCCTAGACTATGGAATTGTTCTTGAAAAGGTGCCACTTTTATGTGACAACGAAAGTGCCGTTAAAATTGCTAACAATCCGGTACAACACTCACGCACCAAACACATTGATATCCGCCATCACTTTCTAAGAGATCACGTTGCTAAAAATGATATATCACTAGAAGGTGTAAGAAGTGAAAATCAATTAGCGGATATCTTCACCAAACCTTTGGATGAGGCAACCTTTTGTAGGTTAAGAAGTGAACTCAATGTGCTTGATTCTAGCAACTTTAAAAAATGAGTGTGTGTTGTCTCCTGCATTGCATTGTATAATATGCCATGTTTATTTTATTGCAATGCATTTAGGGCTTGGCTAACACGGTTACGATAACCCTCCTTTGGAGGAGTGAAAAAGCCTAACCGTGGATCAAACTTGACAAGCATTCTAGTTTTACCTTCTTGTATTGCATTGCATTTGCATGGTTGTTCGCTTGTCGTTTCTTTTTGGTTAAGCTTTGAGCAACCTCTGTGTTCGTCCATGGATAGAAAGAGCATTTTGACGCTCCTAAAGGTTCAAAAACTCTATTGCATGGCCATACGTTGCTCCTCGGGTGTTTATTGCCTATTTTCTTAAAAATAATACTAGCCTAAGGCAATCTATTTTAAATTTTTTGAGGGTTTGAGAGAGGTCTCTCATTTCATGTTCCAATTGGTGTTTATTTGTGTCTCTTTGGTTTGGAACCTGATTGGGAGAAGTCGCGTCGAAGTTCGGAACAAAGAAGGGCGAAGAACAGTCACCGGACGCTGCACCGGACGCTGCACCGGACGCAGTAGTGCTTCACCACCGCATCCGGTCTCGGCGTCCAGCAGCGCGTCCGGTCATCCAGGAGACCATCTCCAGATCCAATGATCGGACGCTGCACCGGACGCGCCTCTGTTTGACCACCGCGTCCGGTCCCGGTTACCACCACCGCGTCCGGTCATTCGCGATGATTTCCCGAACTTCCAACGACCGGACTCAGACCGCGTCCGGTCAGTCCGCACCGGACGCGTCAGGTCACTCCAGGAGCTTACTGGAGTATGACCGGACGCTGCACCATCGCGTCCGGTCATATCGACCACCGCGTCCGGTCATCACGTGTCGCGCGGATCTAACTCCTTATAAAACCGTTTCGTCCCCGACCAATCCTTTTCACCCGCCCGAGCTTCCGCCGCCGCCTTGCCCTATCCGCCGATTCGCCGACTCGCCATCACCGCCGGCTCCTCGACTTCTACCCGGCCGCCGGCGACCTGCCGTCGAGCACGCGCCGCCCCCTTCCTCGCCCGCGCGCTCGTCGCTCGCGCACCGCCGCCCGCTCCCGCGCCGCCCGCAGCTGCGCTGCCACCGACCGCGCCACCGACCGCGCCACCGCCGCGCCGCCGTCGCCCGACCGCGCCACCACCGCCGGTGAACCGCGCCCCTGCGAGCCAGCTTCGTCCCCGTCTTTGGTACGACTCGTGCTTACCTCCGATCGGTTTTCTTCGATCTGCCCTAACCCTAATCCTAACCCTAGGGTTCGTCGGTCGTTCGTTCGTCAATGAGTTTCGTCGCGAGTTGTCTTCTTCGCGAAGAGCTCGTCCGGTGGTTTCGGGAAATCTCGCAATCTAGGTCACCGTCGTCTCGTCGATCTAAGGTAGCTTCGTGTTTCGATTCACTTCGTATCTCACATGCTTGCTATCTCTAGGTTTCCGTACCTTTTAGTTATATATGTGTTTATAGTAGATCTCTCTATTCCGTCTTTGCAGCGAGTCTGTTGTGTGTCAGGGTGAGATCTGTTTGCTAAATCCGAGGCCAAGCCTGCGGATACGGATTGAGGCCAAGCCTCTTGAGTGACAGTTCATCATCCTTCAGAGGTTCTCAGTCACTGTGTCAGCATGGTGCGTTGCAAGAACGTTGGTGATGCTTCTGGTGACGGGAACGACAGTCCTCCTCGTCGGTCTGAGATTGCACGTGGAAAGCGTATCAAGGTCATGGCCAGAAAGAAGAAGAAGACACTTACAGAGGCAGAGATTGCTCAGGCCGTAGCAGATGCAGCAGAGCAGACAGAGAGAGGTGGCAGGAGCAGTGGCATACGCATAGGCGAGCGTCGCTTTCATCTTGAAGGTCGACAGCTCGGCACAGAGGCCACTGAGGGCACTGAGGATACTAGAGCTACAGAGGATATGTCAGTTGATCCTCCCACAGAGACCACAGAGGCTCCACAGGCTACAGCAGAGGAGCAGTCAGCTCAGTCTCCAGTACGTCGTCGCTCTACTCGCGCCCGTACTCAGGTGTCTCCTCGGCCAGAGGGTCAGCGACGTGGAGCACGGCCTCCTCCCAGAGCTAGAGGTTCACCCCCGGTCGAGCACTTTGACTTGAGGGGTGCTTCAGCACGTCAGGTGCAGGGGTTGAGGTTCGTGGAGGTCAGTCGGTGGTTTCCACCTGTGAGGGATCCCAGAGCTTCAGAAGGGTTCTATACCCCTCTTCAGGAGGATTTCTACAGAGCTCTAGTTGACAGCGGTATTGCTTTCCGACCACAGAGGGTCTGTCGACTTGAGTCACTAGTCGAGGTTGTGGGAGAGCAGCTACGTCCGCACCTGTCCTTTCTGCCAGGCTTGTCAGATCTTCTTGGACGGACAGGTGCATACTGCGGCACATGGGTCAGAGAGTTTTATGCTTCACTATGGATTGATCCTGCCCATGATTTCATTCACTTTGCATTCCGAGGCCGCGATCACCGCCTATACAGCAGCAGAGTGCGGGAGATTCTCAGACTCCCAGCTTTTGACACAAAGATACATCAGCTGTGTTATGGTCAGACTCCTCCTCCGAGACGCCCTCACGGCGGGACAGTGCCACCTACAGACTTGGTTCGACCCTGCTTCCGTGAGCCTTTTGGCCAAGGGTCTCGTCGCACGCCCGCCAGTTTGACACCACTGGCCAGAGTTTTGGATGCTATTGTCAGACGCACACTTCTTCCCAGACTTGGCTACAGAGAGGGACTGACTCGGATGCAGTTATGGGTTGTTCACCACCTCCTCTCACAGACACAGTTTGATATATGGGATCTCATTCTTAGTGAAATGGAGGACACCATAGCTGAGGGCTTCAAGGGTAACCGTCAGCTGCCCTATGCACACTGGATCTGCTTCATTATCAGATCATCTATTCAGCTGCCAGCAGAGATCCGAGCTGAGATATCAGATACTACCACTGCTTTTCCTGAGTATGATATCCGTCAGCTTTGGACGTCAGTCACCAGAGATCAGGCCCCAGTGCCAGGACAGCGTGTGCGACCTGAGGTTCCTGAGACAGCAGCTGAGCAGGACGCCACAGTTGATGAGCTTGCAGAGGCAGAGCTTGCAGATCTTGACGCTCAGCCTGCTGACCTTCCTGAGGATGTGACATCTGACAGCACTGATGAGGACTACCAGCCCATCCCCAGGTACCGGTCTCCTCGGTCCCACGACCACGAGGCCGGTGGCTCTGGTTCAGCCTCCCGCACAGACCCAGCCATGGTGGCAATTCTTGAGAGGTTGACCCAGGCACAGGAGCAACAGCAACAGCAAATACAGCGACAGGCTCAGGACACAGCTGCAGCACTTGCACAGATTCAGGCTCGTCAGGACGAGTTTCAGCGACAGCAGCTTGAGATCCAGAGGCAGCAAGTCGAAATGCAGAGACAGCAATATGAGATTCAGCGACAGACTGCAGCTAGTCAGCAGCAATACTTGGATCTCCTGCGCCACCTAGTCACGGTTGGGGTTCCTCCGCCTACTTCTGTCCTGACTTCTACTTTACCATCTTCTGATCCATCAAGTCAGGGACAGCCAGGTTTCTAGTTCACATCTCCACAACAGCAGGTTCCCCAGTCTTTTCAGTCCCCGAGTTTCACTCCTATTCACACGGGGTTTACACCATCAGACCAGCCTCGCCCTCACCTCCTGACAGGCACACCTTTCGGTGATTTCAGTGCTACCTACAGCGAGTTGACTGGTCAGCCGACGCCCTCGCATACTACAGTTGCTACTTCTTCAGGGTTGTCAGCTTCAGAGGCAGCTATCCCTCCAGTAACAGGGACTGGTACTACAGAGACTCTACCTTCGTCAGTTGCCTCCACAGATCTTCCTGCTTCTGGCTCGCTACAGGCTCAGGTCACTCAGACGGATCCTATCATTACGACAGTACCTGTTCCTGCCTTTCAGACCCAGACAGTTACACAGCCACATGCTTCATCAGAGGGTCAGCCAGATAGCTCAGATTCCGAGGGCGATTCTCTACACTTCGTGTTCACTCCACGCACCTCGGCACCCGACACGACTCCGTCTGTCCCCCCGTCAGATCCTTAGATTAGTTCTTTTTTTGGCGCTTGATGCCAAAGGGGGAGAGAGAGTAGTTTCAGGGGGAGTTTTGAGAGAGGTTTTCGTTTTTTATTGTGTGCTACATTCATGCATCATGTTTTCTTTTCAGTCATTGCATTCGTGTGACATGTCGTTGTGAGATAAAACTTTGAGTTTTAATGTTTCATCCTGTTAGTGTTATCTCTTGTCACCGTTGTTACTTATAGCTCTAAGGTTATGCTTCCGTGCCTTACTCCGATTTTATGAGCTATATCCTTTGTGTACTAACGTTTTTTTGTCTTATCCTATGAGTACACTCTTTTGGCTTGGGACACATAAGCAATCCCTTTCACCTCTTAGCTTATTGCTTATCGCTTATGTGAACCATGCATGCTCAAAAACCTCAACTCCAATTTTTCATATCTGAGTGTTGTCATCAATCACCAAAAAGGGGGAGATTGAAAGCATCTAGGCCCCGAGGTTTGGTTTCGGCAATTGATGACAACGCCTTGTTACCATGACTAACGTATGTTTTGCAGAAACTTTGGTAAGTTAGGTCATGGAGGTTTGAACTGCTTTGGGCACCATGGTATTCATGCCCCTTGATGGAAATCGTTTCGGTTTTCAAAAGAGTGACGTCAAGATTAAGGACGGTTAGTTCCGTATGTCAAGGTGTTGAGAGACATTTGGAATAGTCGTTAGGATCTTCGTTTTTCTCTTTTGGCCGTACTATGAAGGGGGGCATGAGCGGGTAGCTTGACCTAGGCGAGTCCTATGTTTAGGTGTGGTGCACACTTGTTAAACTTGGCGCTAGGCAGCTCTAGAATAGCTCAAAGTTCAGTTGGGAGCAACTTGGTTCAAGTTGTGACGCTTTGCGGAAAGTTTCGGGTCTTTTTTTCCAATGACCGGACGCGGTCCTCGGCATGACCGGACGCGTCCGGTCAGTTCAGTTCCGCGACTGGGGTTTCAGCTCTGAGCACCGGACGCGGTCCTCGCGAGGACCGAACGTGGTGGTCAGAAGTCAACACGTGTCACTTTAGGGAAACACCCGATCGGACGCGACCTGGGTGTGATCGGCGCGTCCGGTCATAGTCCAGTAAGGTCCTGAAACGACCGGACGCGTCCGGTCATCACCCATCGGACGCGGGTAGCGCGTCCGGTGCGAGTACAGTAAGCTCCACGCACGATCGGACGCGTCCGGTCACCCCTGACCGGTGCGTCCGGTCATCAAAGTGTTTTTCAGTTTTTTGACCGTTACGAGCGACCGGCGCGTCCGGTCAGTACGACCGGCGCGTCCGGTCAGCTCGAGTTTTGCTGAGTCAGCAGGTAACGGTTCGTTTCGTCTGTGGGGTGTATAAATACATCCCCACCACCTCTTTTAGAGGTCTCTTGCTCATTTGATCAGCTGATAAACACTTTTGAAGTGCAAGGTAGTGCAAGAGCACTAGTGAGGATAGAGATTTGAGAATCAAAGCTTGAGAGTTCCTCACTAGCGATTAGAGAGTAACAAGTGTGCATCCACTTTCTCATTTAGGCTCGTAGAGGTCAAGTGAGAGTTCTAGCTTGTTACTCTTGGTGATCGCCATCACCTAGACGGCTTGGTGGTGATTGGGAGTTTGGTGTTCATCCGGCGGAGCTTGTGGATGACCCAACTCATCTTGTGAGCGGTTGTGGGTGATTCACCGCGATGGAGTGTCGAAGAATCAACCCGTAGAGAGCACTTGATCCTTGCGCGGATCAAGGGGGAGCGACACCCTTGCGCGGGTGCTCCAACGAGGACTAGTGGGGAGTGGCGACTCTCCGATACCTCGGAAAAACATCGCCGTGTTCCTTGCCCCTTTACATTCAAGCATTTACTTTCTCGTATTTACTTACATTGCTTATTTACATTCCTAGACTTGCCATGCTAGACTAGGATTGGAAACTAGGGTGCAAAACTTTGTATCGGTAGACTCTCTAGGAACACAAGTAGACACTAGGGGTGAATTCCAGCTTGTAGGATTTATTCCTTGCTTTTATTTTTAGAAAAGCCCAATTCACCCCCCCTCTTGGGCATCTTGATCCTTTCAGCATAGAAGTAGCTCCCGTTGCGTGGCTAATTTGGTTTGTGTAACATTGTTAGTCATATTGCTTAGTTTGTGTAGCTAAGTAATTTGCGCTCTCTAGTTTGGCATTAGTTGCCTTGCTATTGAGCATTGTTAGTGAGCATAGGTGGCTTCGTGCTTTTGCTTACTAGAATTGTGTAGGAGCTCCCCGGCTTTGCTAAAGTACTAGTGCATAGGTTTGTGTGACCTTGCTCTAGAATTGTTTAGGAGAGCTCTTGCTATGGAAAACACCTTAGTTACATAATTAGGATTTTTGTGAGGTGTTTGTGAACTTAGATAGAGGGGTGTAGTCTTGGCTAGACCGATAGTTTTAATTCCGTATTTGTTTCGGTTTGCCGACGCGATTAATTTTAGAAAGGACTATTCACCCCCCTTCTAGTCCGCCATCTCGACCCTTCAATTGGTATCGAAGCCCGGTCTCTCATTTATGGTCTTTACCGACCCGAGAGGATGGCGGAATATGGACTAGATGTTGATTGTCCTCACATGTTTGATGGCACACACTTTGCACGTTGGAAAAATTGGATGATATGCAATTTTAAGTTTATTTTCCCTCAAATATGGTGGATGGTAGATGTAGGCTTTTCTCATGTGTTGGATGAAGATAATCTAACTCAAGCACAAGAGAAATGCCTAGATCTTGACATCCAAGCTACTAACATCATGTATAGATCTTTAGATGATAGCATCTTTGGTAAGATCATGGACCTCAAATCCGCTCATGAGATATGGGCCTATCTCAATGAAAAGTATGGAGCTATCACCGATGATGACGATGATGTTAAGCCCAAGGAGGTTGCACATGATGATGTTGAGCATGACCACAACACGATGGTTGTGGAGGATTGCTCCACCTCATGGTCAAGTGATGATGATGATCGATCTACCACAAGTTCATTTGACAAGGATGATGATGATGCATCAAGTGTTGCAAGTGATGTTTCTACCCCAAGCACACTTGATGGTGACAACGTTGGTTCATGCTCGGGCCTTGATGATGCTACTACAAGCCCATCCACTACATCACATTGCTTCATGTCACTATATGACACAAAGGTATCAAATGATAATGTGATTGATCATGTTAATTCATATGATGAGCTTGTTAGTAGACTTGCTAGCATGAACATGTCTTTAGAAAATGAGAAAGGTAAAACCATGAAATTGGAAAATGAAAACTCACTTCTAAAAACCACATGTGAACAACAAAAGCATCTACTTTATGTTACTACTTGTTCATATGAGGAGCTAAAATTAGCTCATGAGAAACTTAGTGTTGCTCATGATAATTTGGTACAAGAACATGCTTCTCTCTTTAAGATGTTATTAAAGAAAATTAAAATTAATGAGAGCTCATCACATGGATCAAATGATCAATCACATATTACTAACCCTTGTGATGTAGGCAAGAAGCACGTATCCACCTCTTGTGATGATTTGCTAGATATGCCATGTTCTTCACACATAGATACTTGTTCTACTTCTATGTCTTGTGAGACTAACCTTTTGAAAGAGAACAATGAGCTCAAAAAGGTCGTGGAGAATTTGAGCAACAAGTTAGAGAGGTGCTACAACTCAAAAGTCACCTTTGAGCACATGTTGAACAACAAAAGAAGCTACGGTGACATGTGCGGCATTGGCTTCAACAAGAGCAATATCAAAGGCAAAAGATGGGGGAAGAGAAGATATGAAAGAGAGATGAAAAAACAAGAACAAGAGAAGCTCTCTCATTTTATGTGCTTTAAATGCCATAAAATAGGACATCTTGCAAATGGTTGCCCTAATGAAGAAAAGCTCAAGTTGGAGAAAGAAGAGAGGCTCAAGCATGTCAAGTGCTTCAAGTGTCGCACTTGGGGTCATCTCACCTCAATGTGCCCAACCAAGAAACTAGTGAAGCAACAAAAAGAGCCTCAACTAAAGCCACAAGTTGAGCAAGAAACCACACCCCAATCTTAAGTTAAGATCAACCACAAGAATGATGATGGTGACTTGAAGAAAAAGAAGAAAACAAGAAGGGGTGGAAGAGGAAGGCATTCAATGCAAATCCAAGATACCAAGATGATAAGCAAGATTTAAGATAAGAAGAGAGATTTGGCTCACATCAAGTGCTTCAAGTGTGAAGATATGGGACACTTTGCCTCGGGGTGTCCTACCAAGCTTGAGAAGAATGCTCAAGCAACTCATGAGAGGCAAGGCAATGAAGAGCATCACATGAGCAAGAAAGAAAAGGCTCAACCAAAGAGAAGATGCTATTCATGCTGAGAAAGGGGACACATGGCTCATTCATGTCCCGTAGGTAATAATTCTAAGTCCAGTTCAATTAATGATACTAACATGCTTAGAAAGGATGGCAATGCTACCTCATTAGTTGAAATTGCAAAACATCCCGCTACTCATACTAAGGCTTTGTCTAAGTATGTTGCTCCTAACTTGAGAGGACCCAAACTTGTTTGGGTACCATCAAAAAGTGGATGATTGTTTGTAGGTACCATCGGCATTGGAGGCTTGATTCATTTGGATTCATATTGGTCATCATATGTTGAATCAAGTTTTAAAGCTTAGTGCATATTCTATCCCAATGCCAAGTCAAAATAAGTGGAGTCCAAATGCTACAACATACAAGTACAACACTCAAGATTGTGGAGATTTATTGGATATATTTGATGGCTTGCAAATATTTGAGTTGGAGCTTGCTAAGAGGATGATCATGTGATAACCAAGGTATATCTCTAGTTGATCATTTTATTTGGGTGCATATGAGTTGATTGAATTGGATATATATGCAATGTTGCTCGCTATGAGATGATTGAATGGATTAAATGCCTAGCAATCAAATTTGGATTGATTTGTGTTGGATAAATTCATGAGATAATATTTAGTAAGTGGATTGGATGGATATATGTCTTATGAAAGTGTTCAAACAAGTTAGTTTCAATTTTGATTCAATTTGGTGAAATATAGCTCAATGTATTGAAATCTGTCCATTACTGAAAATCTGAGCTAGCTGAGATCAAGTCTGAGTTTGAGTGACTAAATCATATTGGATTGGCTTGAAATTTGGTATACGTGCTCTAGGCTTATGATATGATATGCTGTACAAATTTCAAAAGAATTGGATAAGAGATGCTTCGGTTTTGGAGTGGATCTTGTCAGCTATAGTGCAGCAGTTTTCAACATGTAGCAGTGGTGAAAGATTTAAAATCTGGTAGCAATATAGATGTCAAATGAATCTCAAATTTTTACAACTACTAGATGACTTAGTTAAGCACATCTCCACTAAATTTTATAGCATTTGGATCTGTACATTGGGAGATATGAATTATTCTTTAAAAGGGTACAGAATCTGCCAGAAAAGTGACAATCATTGGATTAATCTAGAGTCACTTTGATTGAAATGTCCTCAAGTTGTAAACATGTTTATAAGTGGTTGAGGTACCTAAGTTTGGTTTTGGATTGATCTAGAAGCATAAAGAGCAATGAGTACAAGACTTTTGTATTGTGAAATGTACTTGGTGTACTTATTTGGTACTCAATTTGAAGATCAAGATCAAACTTAAGATGAAGATGAAGTTTAAGTTCTAGTGATGATTGGAGATCATTTGGTAGAAAGAAAAGAACTTAAACATGTAGGAAGAGTTGGACTCAAATATAGATTCAAGGATTATTCATCAAGATTGAGTTCATCATTTGGATCAATCAAACTATATCATTTCAAGTGAGTATCAAGAGTGGTTCTTTGGAGAAAGGTCACTTCTCCCTAGTGAGGGGCTTGCCGCCGTGTGTAGGTAAAACCAAGTTTGGGACTTGGAAGACTAACATGGAAGTGGTGATCCGAGGAACTTGTGATGCTTAGTTGAAGCAATCAAAAGGGTTGATCAAGAAAAGCAAGCAACACCCAAAAGAGAGCTAGTCATGTATTTCAAGTGATATTCTAAGTAGTTCTCTCGTGCAAGCATTAATCAAAAAGATGAAGCAAGCCAACCACAACTTAAGAGATAGTGCACTTTATCATAAGTGGTGAAGAATAGATTTATCTATGATGATTGGTCTTCACCAAGCTTATAAATTATACTTCACATTACTATTAGAGTAATGAATTAGAATCTATGTGACTATCCCCTACTCCAACATAACAAAGGTATCATTGTAATGTGCATGATCATTTCATCCCTTACTAGTATGCGATTAGTGCATATATAGTACATGCTTACTAGGATCATGCATAACAAATAAAATGTTTAAATTCATAGCCTACCACTATTGCTTGAATTGTTTAAATGATCTAGTGGTATGTGTATGAATTTGTTCATGAGCTAGTGAACCCAAGTACTTGATCTAGTTTAGATTGCTAACAAGTGACAAATACAACATTGGCAAGATAACTCTTAGTATGAGGAGTGAAGAAGCTTGTCATTGGATCAAACCGGACTTAGAATCTTAGGCAAATCAACTTAGTTCAAGTCATACTAAAAGCTCATGACAATGATATGGGTACAAGCACAAGATAAAAATATAAATGGATATCTAGGGTGTTTCAAATGGTATCTAGACTCAAAGTAATTCTTCAAGTGGTATTTACAAGTGATGTCTAGATTATGATCTATAAGTGATATCCTACAAGTGGTACTCATAAAGATAGCAAATGTTCAAGAAAAGATCATATTGACAAATCCTACAAGTGGTTCCATGATAGAGGATTCTTTAAATTGATATCACACCCTTATTCGTGTTATTTCTACACATGATATCATTTATACAAGACGGTGGTTCCACAAGTGATCCTCAACTTTAAGTGATCATCAAATGAAAAAAGTTCCCTCACACACAAGAGCTCAAGATTATCAAGTGAATGACCCATGCTATGACATAGGGGGAAGAGCCCCACCTAATGGTATCAAGGTCAAAGATCCTAAGTGGTATCTCAAGAGCAACATACAGGTAATGTCATTCCAACATGTGCGGTGATGTCCATCAACAACGCAATATTCAAGTCTCAACCATCTACCTCAATGCAAGCCTTTGCATCAATGAGAAGTACACCCTTTATGGAAATTGATGACAAAGGGGGAGAAGTTAGAACAAAGATATGTCAATACATCAAGAGAGAGAGGTTTGGAAAGAGATTGAACAAAGATATCATGAGAAGATGAGTTTGGAGATGAACAAAGAGGGAGCAACATTAAAGAAATGAGAAGGATCAAAATTCTTGGATAAAAGAAGCACACAAGTAGGGGGAGCAAGCTCATGAACATTGTTTGGTTGTATTTGATATGTGCATATTCATGTGCTTGCTTGCATTGCATAAGTTTTATATTTAATATGCATGCTTGTGTGTTGTGTGCTAGTTATAGAACTTGAATGATGATATGATAACTAGCATGCATAGGATGATAGCTAGACTTGTATTTCTACACGTGGTACTAGAATCTTGCTTATAATGTTGATCTCACGGGGTCTCTAGTATTTTTGATGTCTAGCTACTCATGATGCTAAGAATGATGGCAAACTTGTGATTTTCAAATGGTATCGAGCTATCAAATGGTATCGAACTATAAAGGTTTATTCTATACACCTTAGCATCACTTAGTAGTGCTAACCCTCCCACAAATTTTATATTTATGCATATGTGCAAGCTTGAAACCAAACCATTTGAGCACATATGTAGGGAGAGTTATCACTACCAAGTCGGATTTTATTGTGCTTATCCAAATCTTAACATAGAGCTTAAAATGTTGGATAAGTGGCATAAAGTCCAAAAGAACTTAATTTCCATATCTTTGTAGAGTTGTCATCAATTAACAAAAAGGGAGAGATTGAAAGGTCCTTGTTTGGTTTTGGTAATTGAGTGACAACCTTAGATGGACTAATTGTGTTTATGTGAGATACACAGGGAATTAGTCCACAGATGATTGTGTCATGAAGACTTTCTTAAGTTGACTGGAAGACTTTCTTAAGTCGTCTCAACATAGCCGGTCCCAAGCCCGGGTAAAGGAGGAGGGTGTGTTAAGGTCTGGCAAACCAACAGTAAAAAAACAGCCACTCTCATGGATTTGAAACCCACAAGAGATTCGTTGGGGCGTAACCCTCTTAGCGACGCGCTACATCGGAACCCGGGTGTGGTGTTAAATGGGCAAGGGCCGGGTCGTCATCCCCTTAGTGGCGCGTCGTATCGTGACCCGGGTACGATGAAAAATAAGCAAGGGTCGGGCCGTCGCAACCTTAGTGGCGCGCTACATCTACGCCCGGGTGTAGTGAAAAATGAGCAAGGGTCTTCGTACTTCCCTCGACGGGTGCGAAGGGTAAGGAAGCTAGCCGAGCCAACTAGGATTCGTCTAGGTAGCTGGAATGTAGGGTCCCTAACGGGTAAGCTAAGAGAGCTAGTCGATGCAGCAATTAGAAGGCGTGTAAATATTCTATGCGTTCAGGAGACTAAATGGAAGGGCCAGAAGGCGAAGGAGGTGGAGGATACTGGCTTCAAACTTTGGTACACGGGGACAACATCGGGTAGGAATGGTGTAGGCATCTTGATCGATAGGAGCCTTAAGGATGGAGTCGTTGATGTTAAGAGGCAAGGCGACCGGATTATCTTGGTCAAGCTGCTAGTTGGAGATTCGGCTCTGAATGTGATCAGTGCCTATGCCCCTCAGGTAGGTCTTAGCGAGGGCACCAAGAGGCAGTTTTGGGAAGATCTTGATAGCATGGTTAGTACCGTGCCTATCAGCGAGAAACTCTTTATAGGAGGAGACCTCAACGGCCATGTTGGTGCGACTAATGTAGGTTTCGAGCGGGTGCACGGGGGGTTCGAGTATGGTAGTAGGAATCAAGAGGGGGAGGATGTTTTGAACTTCGCGCTGGCATATGACTTGTTGATAGCGAACACCCTCTTTAGGAAGAGGGAATCTCATCTAGTAACCTTTCGTAGTGGACAACACTCGAGCCAGATCGACTTTATCCTTGCAAGGAGGGAGGATAGACGTGCTTGCTTTGATTGTAAGGTGTTACCTGGGGAGTGTGTTGTCCCTCAACATAAGCTTGTGGTGGCGGACTTTCGCTTTCGGGTACGTGTCCACCGGGACAAACGGGTCAAGATTGCGAGAACGAAGTGGTGGAAGCTTAGAGGGAAAGCAGCGCAGACGTTTAAGGAGAGGATGCTAGACGAGGGACCTTGGGAAGAAGGAGAAGATGTCGACGACATGTGGCTAAAGATGGCAACATGTGTCCGGAATGTGGCTTCGGAAGTGTTTGGCGTGAGTAGGGGAGGCAAACGGGAAGCGAAAGACACATGGTGGTGGAATGACGAGGTGCAAAGGGCTATTAGGGAGAAGAAGAAGTGTTTCAAGCGTCTCCACCATGACAAGAGTGTAGCCAACATCGAGGACTATAAAATAGCGAAGAGGGTTGCAAAGCGAGCTGTGAGTGTAGCAAAAGGTCAGGCGTATGATGGCCTTTATCAGCGGCTAGGCACGAAGGAAGGGGAGAAGGACATTTATAGGATGGCTAGAATCCGCGAGAGGAAGACAAGGGACATCAACCAAATAAAATGCATCAAGGATGGGACAGATCGACTTCTGGTGAAGGATGAGGAGATCAAGGACAGATGGAGAGAGTACTTCGACAAGCTGTTTAATGGGGAGAATGAGGGTCCTGCCCTTGAGTTGGACGACTCATTTGATGATACCAACAGACGCTTTGTAAGGAGAATTCAGGAGGCAGAGATCGGAGAGGCTTTGAAGAGGATGAAGGGAGGTAAAGCGATGGGCCCTGATGGTATCTCCATTGAGGTGTGGAGATACCTAGGCGCCAGAGCGATAGTATGGTTAACTAAGCTTTTTAACCTTATTTTTCGATCAAACAAGATGCCTGAAGAATGGAGGAGAAGTATATTAGTACCTATCTTCAAGAACAAGGGAGATGTTCAAAGTTGGTGTAAAATTTCTGTAGCACTTTTCGTTGTTATTTGGTAAAATTTATCCAATCATGGACTAACTAGGCTCAAAAGATTCGTCTCGACATTTACAGACAAACTATGTAATTAGTTATTTTTTTTACCTACATTTAATACTCCATGCATACGTCTAAAGATTCGATGTGACGAGGAATCTTGTAAAATTTTTGGAAGTTTGAGGGGATCTAAACACTGCCTTGGTTGCCAGACTTTGCTGTCGCGACAGGCTACTTTCCAATTTATGCGTTTCACTCAGGCAGTGTTTAGTTCCTTCAAAATTCCAAAAATTTTACAAGATTTTCCGTCACATCAAATCTTTGGACGCATGCATGGAGCATTAAATGTAGGTAAAAAATAACTAATTGCACAGTTTGTCTGTAAATGTCGAGACGAATCTTTTGAGCCTAGCTAATCCATGATTAGATAAATTTTACCAAATAACAACGAAAAGTGTTACAAAAACTTTACACACACTTTACAACCATCTAAACACACCTTCAGCATCACACGAGCTAGGCGCAACGAGGGATTTTTTCGCACGCAACAAGCCTGCAGAACAGGTTTTTGCATCATGCGGGCACGACTAGGGGACTAAACCATGCACCTAATCATTTGTCTATTGCATCGCCCCCGCCAGGTTGAGCAGGATGCAGTCATCTAACCACGCCCATAGAAAAAGGGATATTTAACTATTTGCCACGTTTAGCCATGGTCAATTAATCCCTCTCACATCCACTTCTCTCACGTGAGTGGCAAATCTATTGTCACTCTCCCTCCCCTAGTGGCAATGGGTTAATTATGCCATAGAAAATCGAACTTTGCAAATTGTAGAAACCAAACTCTATGTGTCAAAGCTCAAATTCATTATGCATAGTAGTCGAATGAAGTGAGTAAAACCTAAAACCGTGTAGCCAGTCAACACTTTAGAGCTTCACGTTGAGAGAGAGAGTATAGATTTTTAACTGGGTTTCTCCTCATAAATTGAACCCTACATTGTACTAGTCTCAAATCATTCCGACATGCACTGGATTTCGTCATGCAAAACTGATGCATACACCGGAGCTGCTCTAAGGAACTAAGTGCCTCTTTGGTGGAGCTCTGGGCAGCTCCGACTCCTTCTGACACGCACTGTGCATGCACTGTTTGAAGAAGCCATTTCTCTCTCCCCTCCTTTTCTCACTCACACAGCCACCGGAGCCTCATATTGTAGCTTCACCCGCTCTGGCTCTTCTGACACTTTTCTGACGCACCGTGCCAAAGAGGCCCTAAGGACCTATATGATCTACTTCATTGATTCCTTTAAGTAGGGGGTATTTGAAATTAACCAGAGACAAACAGCATGTTCGCTTGGGCTGAAAATAAGCGACTGAAAGTACTGTTGACTGATTTGTTATGAGAGAAAAACACTGTTGGCTGGCTGAAAATAAACGGCTACAGGTTGAAAGATCGCTCCTCGCCAACCTTAGTGTAACCAAAAGAAACAATAATGTACTGTGCTACATACTACCATCACCTTTCCTAGGGCCTACAACTCGGAGCCAAATGGCAATTGGCAGGTCGTTTAAGTGCTTCCCTTTTTCATCTTTTTTTTTTTGCTTTAACCCGTATGTGCGGACAGACTAGGCAGATGGTTCCATCTCGAGAGCGTAATCCATTGTCTTACGTAATAAAACAATCAATCCATCAGCAAAAGCAAAGCAAGGCCATTATTGTTAAAATCTATCTATCCATAAAGGGCTTAAAAGGGGCACGTGGTGAATTGACGTGTTGTAAAGGGGCCGCGTCGCAAGAATTCGAGGAGGGAGTGGCGGGAAGGCGCGGGCGTCCCCTCACCCCGCAGCACGGAAGCCAGCCGTTTGAAAGCTACTACGGCCAAGTGGGCGCCAGCACCGCGTCCGCGCCGTCCGCGCAGACACGTGGACGGCCGCGATGGAGCTAATAATTTAGCATATAAAATATTTATTAGGACGGGGCTAAGTACGTGGTCAAATACAGTATTATAATGACGTCTCCTCATCGTCGTTAACCATTAACCAGTTATTTAATTATCAAGTGGATGGATGGTTTTGGCGCACAGGACGTGTTGGTTGATGTCGGTATAGGTAGGCACGGTAGGAGGAGCTAGACGTGCGACGAAGTAGTCATGCATGCATGGGCTTCGATTCGATGGACAAGAGAAGCGTGTAGGCGAGTGAGAGTGAAGCTCTAATCGTCGTGCTGGTTGGTGACACATGACCAACTGTAGTCATATCTAAGTACTAGTTTAATTAGTGCCTTCTTCGTGACTGTTTGAATTTTGCAGGAATAAACGTCACAGGAGATAGTAGTAGTCGATAAGAATCTTGACCTGGGGCACGCAACGTGCATACCTACACGTATCAATGTTATATATGTCCTTGCATGGAACAATTATTTATACTACGTTCTTTTTGTCCTATTCTAATTTCCCCTTCAAGAGCCATAAGATACGACTACATTGCGATGAGTACATTTTTCTTTAATCGACACGGAGGAC
Source organism: Saccharum hybrid cultivar R570 (assembly GCA_038087645.1). Taxonomy (NCBI): domain Eukaryota; kingdom Viridiplantae; phylum Streptophyta; class Magnoliopsida; order Poales; family Poaceae; genus Saccharum; species Saccharum hybrid cultivar. The sequence continues at coordinate 1,126,529 of JAQSUU010000262.1, read as the reverse complement.
ATTATGTGTAAAATCTTCTCTCCTTTTTCCAATTCAAATGAGGAGAAAAGAAAAGGAGAAGAGAAGCAGTGCCGCATTGCAATTCCACACCAACTCCAAGCCCTGGCGTTGGGCTTTTACCGGCCGGCCCTATACTGGCCTTCAAATCAAATTACACCAATCGCGGCCCACACCGGCCCGCACAGCCGCGGGGAGCACGAATCTCCAGGCAACACGCGAACGGCCGCGATCGCCTCCACGCGGCCATAGGACGGACCCCACCCAAGTCCCAAATCAAATCCTCGTCGAGCCAAACCGCGAGCGCACGCAGCGCCCAGCGCCATGGAGAGGCTTATCTCTTCCCCGCCGCTCCTCCGCCGCGCGCCCGTCGCCGCCGCCGCAGCCGTGGCCAGGCACCGCGCGCACAGGCCGCTCTCCATCCTCGCGCACTCCGTCTCCATCTTCCGCGGCGGCGGAGGACGGCTCATCTGGCCGCCCCTCGCGTCGCTCCTCGTCGCCAGGCACCGCCCCACGGCGGCGGTCCCAGCCGGCGCTGCTCCGTCGGCGGCGGCGGCGGATGGCGAGGAAGATGATGGCGCGTCCACCGCCAGCCGCAGCTTCTTTCATAAGGTCAGTGCTAGCGCTTCGTTCGTCGTGTCATCGTGTGGATGGATGCTTTGTGTGTGCCTGTAATTATTCTTGCATGACTGCATCCATGCGCGCTGTCAAGCACGAACATTGAATGAGAGCAGAGCAGCTGTATTGCCATCTGCAGCGATTCTGAGACAGAAAGAATAACAAGACAGAAATTAACGAAGAACAAACACCTCAGAATAAGATTATTAAGAGTAGTATAATGTAGCACAAGCTCTGACATCCATGGGTTCAAGTAAAATACAGTAGATAATAAAAGCGCTGAATACAAAGTTGAGCAAGGAGAAGTGTGGGGAAATGCAATGATAATATTATTGAGTTGGTGAATCTGGCGGAATGGATGGATTGCCACGTTGCTCGTCGACATTCTAGCATCTGGAACGTCGACGTACGGAGTAGCAAAAAAAATCCTGATGCTGAAACGTCGATGTCGACGTTCTAGCATCTGGAACGTCGACGAAGGGAGTAGCAAAAAAATCCTGATGCTGAAACGTCGATCAGTCATCGACGGCCAATATAATCCTCAAGTTTTTTCCTTCGAATTTTATGCCACAAGTCAATTTTTTTCTATGCATTTTTTCTGTGCTAGCATAATGTATACGTACATGTGATGCTCACACGTTTGCCTTGCTGTGCGTTCTAACAGGTGACTTCTGCTGCAGCTGTCACTCTGCTCTTGGCGACCATCCTGACGCTGGTCCAGCCATCCTGGGCGCCGCCGGCGCTGGCGCACTTCCACCCGACCGCCAAGGCGGCGGGCACGACGACGCTGTTCAAGTCGGAGCTGCTGGGCAGCGCGTGGACGGGGTTCCTGGCGGGGTGCCTGCACACGCTGTCGGGGCCGGACCACCTGGCCGCGCTGGCGCCGCTGTCCATCGGGCGGTCCAGGGTGGAGAGCGCGGCGGTGGGCGCGCTCTGGGGCTGCGGCCACGACGCCGGCCAGGTCCTCTTCGGCCTGCTCTTCCTCGGCCTCAGGGACCGCCTCCACATCGAGGTCATCCGCACCTGGAGCACCCGCGTCGTCGCTCTCACGCTGCTCGTCATCGGCGCGCTCGGCATCCGCGAGGCCAGCGAGGTGCCCACGCCGTGCGTCGCGCTGGACAACGCCGGCGGCCACGGCCACCATTCGACCATGGAGACGCTGCAGAGCGGCAAGAAGAAGGTCAACTTCGCCACGTTCGCCACCGGGATCGTCCACGGCCTGCAGCCGGACGCGCTCATGATGATCCTGCCGGCGCTCGCCCTCCCGTCGCGCGTCGCCGGGGCCGCGTTCCTCGGCATGTTCCTCGTCGGGACCGTCGTCTCCATGGGGAGCTACACCGTCTTCATCGGCTCGTGTACGGAGGCGCTCAAGGACAGGGTTCCCCGGATCACCGAGAAGCTCACGTGGGCCGCGTCGCTGCTGGCCATATCCATGGGGCTTGCCATCCTCGTCAGCCAGTCCTTCGGAATCACCTTGTACTGACATCCATTCGCTACTTTGAAACAGCGCCATCGTTTTCTTGCTCCCATTGCTCTGTTTTTCTGATGCTGTTAAGTAGGAACGAACTTGGTGTGGGAATTTTCCTGTCATGTTTTAGGATTGACCGTCAGGTGAATGAACTGTATAAGAATGATCTTCGGATGAGTGAGTGAACTGCATTAGATGGTCTTCAGATGAGTGAGTTGCATATATAAAGATGGATCGTGTCAGACGGGTGACAAGTTCTATTGCTTTCTTCTGGTTGTGAAATATTGACGCATACAGAGAGGGATTGATGAAAGCTCGAAAGCAACTCAAATCCATCTGCTTTCTTCTGGTTGTGCAATATGCTGACTCATTGTACAATGCTCAAGAATATGGGAAATGCTAGCGCACGGACGTCCGATGGGGTTGAATTCCATCGGACGCCCACCCGCACGCCTAACAAGCCCGCCCGAATCTTGACCGGCCCCCATCCGCGCCCCGCGCCCATCCCCATCCGTTCGCCCCGCCCCCGCCCCTACAGACGCACTCCGCCCCAATCCCCATCTGTTCACCCCGCCCCTGCCAGTGCAACCCCGTCTGTCGGTGTTTTGTAAACCGGACTAGTAAACTTATTCGATTGCCGCGCTGCTCTAAGAAGACGATGGTAGCATCTAATAGAGACGATGATTTATACTGGTGTCTAGCCTCGCCTAGGAGCTGGTCCATTGGGTCGGCCATGGCGACCCGAGCGAGAGGTCAGGACGTGGGTTATCGGCTCGTCATGGCGTGTGGAGCAATCGTAAGACGTTCGGGAAAGGGGTCACTGGGACGGTGACAAGAAGTGCTACATCGTGGGACATATATATGTGTCCTCACGTGCGTCCTCCACTGGTGATTCGTGTCCGGCTACTGGCGCAAGCCGGAGCGGGTCACTCGGGGATCTAAGCGGCTCCTGGACAGGGTGCTCGAGCGCACTGTTCTGTGGTTTGCACCGTGAGTTGGTCACGGTTTTCTAAAGCTAGCGGTGAGCCTACACGTGTATGTGGATGTGTTTGGGTAGAGCGGCTAGAGCCAGAGATAATGTTACTGACCAATGTGTCGAAAACCATTGCAGATCTGGTTATTGTAACTCGGGGCGCGTTGAGCCCCCGAGCATCTGTTCGTGGCGGAGTTGCTGCTCTAGGCATTGCGAGCCCCCGAGCGCTTGCTTGCGCTGGAGCTGTCGTGGTCCCTGGGCCGCAAGCTGATGAGGTCGCTTCTCCACCGCTCTGAGTGGTCACAGCTAGTGAGGATCGACCCCTCAAGCAGTCTTGGGCCGTTCCTTACTGGCTCGATATCCTCGATGGGTCCGCGAGCCCCCGAGGATGACCTCTTCGCGTCCGGCTTGTTGTAGCTTCCAACCAGGAGGGCTCGTGCATACTGATGCCTAAGTCCTCCTGGCGCGACGATATCACTGTCGCTGTGTCTCTGGCTCCTTGTGCGGTTGCCACCCCCAACATGGTGCTGTCATGACCTGTTGCTACGAGGACTGGCTTCGAACGCAGCACGGTCCGATCCGCTCGTCACGGCGCGCGGTGCGCTTAGGGAGCCGGCTTCCTCAGATGCATGCGCCTCCGCGCAACAGGTGGTAGCCCACAGAATCGTGTCGTACGGCTTGCCCACTATGTGGGATTGGATACTGGTCCCGGGCTTGACCTTGTGTGGCACGATGCAGGTTAGCCGCCTGACCACTAATGGCGACGCCGCGTGGTGGCCGGTAGTTTCATCATTCGTGCGTGCCTTGGTTCATTGCGTTTCACTGGTGGTGACACTGCCCGAGGCGTGATTCTATCGTGGGGTCCATGTAAGGTCCAAATGGCTTGGGGGTGAATAGTCTATTTAAATTTTCTACGAGCTTCACTAAACAACAATGTTAGTATAAAAGATGGCGTAGCTAAATCTAGCACTAACTCAACTATACTAAGCAAGCCACCTATACAAGTCTAGTGAACAAGGTTATGATCTTTAATTCACACCAACAAAGCTAAGTCACTAAGCTAACTACTCTTAGGTGATACAAAGTACACTAAACAAGCTACACAAGGTAAAGTGCAAGAATGTAAAGAGGAAGTGAATTGATTCTTATACTGACGGTGTAGAGAAGAAATATATCTAAATAATCAATCACACACAATCACAAGAGAATCCTCAGCAAGAGATGACACAAGAATTTTTACCGATGTTCACTTGCTTCCCGACAAGCTACTCCTCGTTGTGGCGATGCACCCACTTGACGGATCGTGAGCTAATTGACTATCTAGAGTCAAACCCTCAGCGGGTGCCGCACATTCACTCATAAGATAGGGATCCTCCAAGCCACGAGCTCCACTAGAGTAGTCAATTCGTGAACTCCCACGAGGAAGGCTCAAGAACCCCTCACAATCACTTGGTGAGACTCGAAACAATTTTCAATCACGAGCTCAACACCACCGCTACTCCAAGTCGTCTAGGGTGTCGAGAAACACACAAGAGTAAAAAGAAATCGCAGTCAACTCGATGAATCAAGTGCCACTAGATACAACTCTCAATGCAATGCACTTGAATCTCACTCAATATCACTAGGATTAGCAACCAAACAAGGAGATGAGTGGAGGGGAAGTTTTCTAGCTCAAAGTATATCTTAAGTATTCAAAGAGTCAAGAGAGAGCCCCCCAAAACCGGTCACCAACTATTTATAGCAAAGGGATAAGCAACTATCCGTTGCAGCAGACTCGGGGGCACCAGACGCTCCGGTGCCTAGGCATCGGACGCAACCTCCAGCATTCGGTGCTCCCTGGCCGTCCACATGTCGCTTCTCATTCAACTGCAGCCGCCAGATCTCAACGATCGTCCTAGCACGCGCTCAGTCAAGTTCACATTGAACACTTCGGTGCTCTTCATCGGACGCACCACACGTGGCATCCAATGCGCTCCAGTAAGCTCCCCGAGCTCGGAAACGCGCATCGGACACGTTCGACGCATCACCATCGGATGTGCCACAGCATCTGGTGTTCTCCAGCTCTTCTTCCACGCGCCACGTCACCAGCACCGGACGATCAACAGTGATCACCAGACGTCCGGTGCGACACCATCGGACGCGCCGGTGACCACTTCGTCCGCGTGCGCCTCTGCAGTGAAAACACCGGACGCTGACGTCAGCGTCCGAAGCTGCCGTAGCCAGCGTTCGACGAGTATTTCTCAGCGAGAAACACTCTCGTGACTTCGCCTCCGGTTCTCGCACCTGGCGCAATGGACAATAAGCGTTTTAACTCCACAAAAATGACCCCAAACCCCTCTCTACCTCTCAAACTCCACCGTATTCTCAAATGTGCTAACACCACCAAGTGTATATCACCATATGCATGTGTTTTAGCATTTTTATAATCAATTTTCAAGGCATTACATTAGCTCTCCACTAGATCCTAATGCATATGCTCAAGATGATGACCTAGTAGCAATTGATTCATGAGCTAACCGTGATTGCCCCTCTTGATAGTCGGCTATCAATCCTAAACCTGATCAATCACTTCTCTACTCATCTTAGACCGGCAAAAGTAAACCCTATGATTATACCTTTGCCTTGATCACTTTGTTCCATGTCCATCCCCTCATGCTTGATCACCATGATCATCAATTCATGTGCATCCCCACCATGATCGTCACTTTATGTCCATGCACCATCTCTTTGTGATCTTGTGGCCACCACTCCTTGCCACATACACTTTCATCACATGTGTTGCTTATGCCTAACTCAAAACACTTGACACATGGCATTAGCAACTTGGTGTCATTAATTACCAAAACCAAACTTGGGCTTTCAATCTAGTCCTGCCATGCGTCGAGTCTAGACAGGGTATAAGCGGATGATGGGCGTTGCCTCATCAGTTCGGGCAATCTCGTGGTTCCTAAAAAGGATGTGGCCACCGCGGGCCATTCCTTGGGTGAGATCACCGTGAGCCATGGTCATCTGGCTTCCCGTGCGGAAGTCTCAGCTATGGCCAGTAATGAGAGAGGGCACTGGGCCCCTCACGCGGGTGCACTTCGGGATGCAGTCCCTCGAGGGTAGTTTCAAGAGTGTGTTCGCCGTGGACCATGGGATCTAGGCCTACAAGATGGAGGTTCGGGTCACAATTGAGTGCGGACGCAGGCATCGACCCTTTGGTGCGGTTAACCGCGTGGTTTCCCAAAATGATGTGATCGGTTGAGGCCATTCCCTGGGCGAGTTCGTTGTGAGCCATGGTCCTTTGGCTTCCTGAATAGGAGGTCTGGCCACGGTCAGCGGTGAGCGAGGGTACTGGCCCCTCTGGGTAGGTGAACTCTAGGATACTGCCATCGGAGATAGTTTTGAGAGTGTGTCTGCTGCGGGCTACATGTCCCAAATATCTATGGTAGAGGTTTGGGTCGTAGCCATGGGCAGTCACGGGCGCTGGCCCTTTGATGCTGGTGAACTTGTAGTTTTTGCGGTTGATGTGGCCCCTGAGGGCCATTCCACCAGCGAGTCCACTGGCAGTGCGAGGAGCCATCGCTTCCTTCTCAACAAACGAGAATGCGTGACTGTCTCCTACCTGGCACGCCAACTGTTGGTATTTTATAAACCGAACTAGTAAACATATTTGATTTCTACGTTGCTCTAGAAAGACGATGGTAGCATCCAATAGATATGAGGATTTATACTGGTTCAGGCCAGAGCCCTATGTACAGTCTCAGAGATGATCGAGTGCTTGTTCCTCGCTTGAATGCTCTGAAGTTCTTACAATGGGGGTGTAAGAAAGGTGGAAGAGATGGAAGGGCCTATGCTAGGCAAAGATCTGCCCGAAGAGAAGCTCTAGGAGCCCTACTGTTGACGGTAGTTATCATCCATCATAAACCATCAACATTGTGTATAGAAATTGTCACCAATAGAAACTTAGGGGTTATTACTGACAATTTCTATGAGTTTTGGTGAATTATTATTTTAGCAGGGATATTTTAGAAAGAATAAAAATGAGGATTGAATTGTCAAAAAGGCACAAAACTTAACTACGATGAAATATGCACCGGAAGACTCTAGAAGGCACGAGACCGAAGTAGGACCAACAGCTGCCAGGCGGCCCCACCACCATGCCGCTCGGCCCCCCTATAGGATTCTTCCATGCCCTTCTGGAGTATTCCTCCACCACCTCTTAGGATGCATCTCCGCCATACGTGAAGTCAGTTTGATCTAAGGGGTGACGGTTCTTCCTCAGGGCTATAAATACAGGCCCTGACCCCCCTGAAGCACCTGATCATAAGTCAAGAGTAGTCCAAATATTAGGGTTTCCAGAGATTAGATAGAGAGAGCTCTAGTTCTTCCATTTCTTAGTATAGGCTTTCTAGCAAGGTTCAAGTAGAGTTGGGCGATTGCTCAGGATTCTGGATTTGTTCGTCTGGAGATTGGTAATTTTCCTTTGTATCTCATTTAAGACTTTGTTCTATTTTAATAATATGTTCCTCTTTATTATGTTCTTAGTTTGCTCTAGTTATATATTGGATATAGTATTATTTGATGATTTATATTTGCATATGTTCGTAGAGTACCTAATTCAGTTCGCGCGAGAGTTAGGTAGCTTTGATTAGGTAAGCGTAGTGCTTAGATATGAAATTCCCTGCGAATGTCGACTATGTTCCAGGACATGTTGTAGATCGCTAAGGTGACAGCTTGGTTGAGTCCTTTTTAGTCCATCCCCCATATATAGATGACATGGTAGAGCCCGGTCTCGAAGGAGAAGAAGATTCTGTTTTCAATTCTCCCTAGTAGATGTTCCTTATAATTTTGCTTTGATTCAGTTTTACTAATAGATGAAGATATACATGTTAGAGTGAGCAGCAAGACTTAGTGTTTATGAATAACTTAGGAATTCTTTACTCTAACCGAATCTCGAGATTAGTCATACTACTTTTAGTGAGTCTCTATTTTCTATCTCTGGAATACCATTATCATGCTACATTCATTTATCATTTATTTATCTTTTACTTGACTTACCCCTGCTAAAGCATAAGAGTGGTTGGTTTATCAAAGCTCTGCACATTTATTTAGTCATATAAAAATTTGCCTCACGGTCCTTCCTTTAGGATTAAAATAAATAACGATACTCGGAATACTCTGGGTAGAATGCTACAATAGGTGATTTATCTGTGCACTTATGGATACTTATGTCTAATATTATTTAGAGTTTTCAAGTGTAGTTATAATTACCAGTGTTTTGAGTATCATGCTAGGGATAACAACTAGTACATAGTGATGTAAGAAATGTCAACACTTACTACAATGGTGAATGAATGGAGTGGTAGAGGATTCGGAATCATCTTGCCCTAGCGGTTCTTATATAGAGTTCGGGGCTAGGGCTCATACAAAGAGGAGGTTCTCCCGACTGAAGGGTCGAGAGCCTGAGGGAGGGCCTAGCTAACTTGGCTTGCAAACTACGCCATCTTCTGGTGCACGTCTGGTCGTGGCTATCGTCATGGTCTTCTGGCCACATTGCGGTGGGATGTGTCGTAGCGCTACTGTGTCGGCTATGGCGGCATTGTAGCCTCGATGGTGGTTCATCAACCGTCCTGTGTAATGCAGTGTCTATCATGGCCTTCATCATTGTCTCTTGGTTCCTAGGGGCATCGTGCCCGAAGTAGGTAGCTACCCTAGGTCATCGTTCGCTTGGTCGCTTCGTGGGGCCAAGGGCCACGACCCTGATCCTCGAGGTCGAGGCACTCTACCGGTCTAGGTGGCCCTTTCATTGAGTCCCTTGTCATGGATCCCCATCCTGTAGTGGGTAGGATCGTACAAATCATCTAGTCAGTCTATATTTTGACTATGGGTGTTGTACCTGTTGCCACCGCGGTGCGGTGTTGTCTCGTCGGTGCGGTATGGCATAGGGATGGTGCCAGGGTCAGTGCGGCATGCATGCTCTTGTCAAAGTAGGCCCGCCTAGCTATGCTGGACCTCCCCCTATCCCTTCTGAGGGTCGTGACGGGGAGAGGTTGTGCGTCTTGTGAGTGCTATGTGGTAAGGCGGGTTGAAGAGGTCGGAGATGACCCTAGCCTCGGCGCCTGGCCCGCTTTGCTTGGCTTTCACTGGGCCTCAATCGTTCGGGCCTTTGTTAGCCATTATGTTGCGGGTCGCGTGGCCCGCTAACTAATTAGTGCCTTAGGACACCCCCAGGGTTATAACCTGACACTGCCCCATCACGCCCCCAACCAACAGCCCCTAGCACGCCGCACGCCACTTCCGCTGGCCACTAGATTGTGGCGCCCCATTCCCTAGCAGCCCCTAACTCTCCGAACAGCAGAAAACATGTGCAATATAAAATACTTGAATGTAACATATGTCTAAAACAAATGAAACATTTGGAATATACACTTACAACATATGTGTGAAAACATATATAACATCCAGATAGAACACTTGAAACTTGCAACATGAAAACACTTACTGCAACAGAAGACTGAAACCGAGGAAACATTTTGGAACATACTATTGCAACATATGTGTGAAAACATATGCAACATCCAGATCAAAACACATGCAATATACATCTGAAATAGATGAAATATCTATAATATAAACTTGCAACATATGCGTGAAAACATATACAACATCCAGATAGAACACTTGAAACTTGCAACATGAAAACACTTGCTATAACAGAAGACTGAAACACATGAAACATTTAGGAACATACTATTACAATATATGTGTAAACACATATGCAACATCGAAACAGATTCCCCGAATCGCCCAACAAGAGACGGACTGTAGGATTGTCATCAACCTCCTCGACCGGGTTGAGGAAGCCCATCCTCTCTCTCTACCAAAATCTGCCCTCAGAACATTGATCATCACTATCCTCAGTAGAGTTTCACATGCTATGCTTCTTCTTTGGAAACAACGTAGCAAGATCAGAGCAGCTCTGGATGGGGATGAAAATACCTGTTACTTCCATGCATGTGCCAATCAAAGGTACCACCACAATAAGATTCAAGTTATTGAGCACGAGGGAGCTGAGCTACACAATCATGATCAGAAAGTTCTTCTTCTTCATTCTTTCTATAATAACCTTCTTGGGAGAGCACGGGCTACTACTTGGGGTTTCAACCTTGATGATCTTTACCCGGAGGGACCTCTATCTCTCGATCACCTGGATGCAACCTTTGAACATTATGAGATTCACCTTGCCTACTGGCGCATGCACTCCACAGCTAGCCCAGGCCTTGATGGGTTTGGACCACTTTTCTACAAAGCCTCTTGGCACACTATTTCTAGTGATATTGTTGCTCTTTTTGAAGCTTTCCACTCCCACTCTACTGATCTAGAACGCTTGAATCGGTCATATCTTGTGCTTCTCCCTAAAAAGGAGGCTGCCCGTAAGCCTCAAGATTTTAGGCCAATAGCCCTTCAAAACTGTACTGTCAAGAGCATCTCTAAAGCTCTTACTAATCGGCTTCAACCTCTCATCCCCTCATTGGCAATGACCAATCTAGTTTTGTTATTGGCCACTATATTGCAGACAATTTTACATATGCTGCTGACCTCCTCCATTGCTGTTACAAATGAAATGCCCCCACAATTGTGCTGAAACTTGACTTCCACAAGGCTTTTGACAGTGTTAGCTGGGGCAATCTTGATCACATCCTCAGGTGTCGGGGTTTCACAGAAAGATGGCAAACTTGGGTCCATGATATCCTCGCCACTGGTAAAATTGCAGTCCTGCTTAATGGCATACCTGGTCGTTGGATCAACTGCAAGAATGGACTCCGTCAGGGTGACCCTTTGTCCCCTTACCTATTTATCATCGTTGCTGACGTCCTATGTCGCCTCCTTCAGCACTCGACTATTTCCACCTCCATCACTCACCCTCTGATCCCTGATGATCCTTACCCGGTGCTTCAATATGCCGACGATACGTTGATCTTTCTCAACTGATCCTATGAAGCCGTCATTCAAACTAAGCACATTCTACAGCTATTTGAGCAGGCCATGGGCTTGTCCATCAATTATCACAAGACCACATTCCTACCTATCGCCATCTAGCCTGACATGGCCCAGGAATTGGATGATGCTTTGGGCACCACTGTGTCCTCTTTCCCTCAAACTTATCTTGGACTCCCACTGTCTCCCAACAAAATTTATGTCAACGATTGTCTTCCTCTCCTCTCGTCTTGTGATAAGAACCTCTTCGGATGGCATGCCTCTCTCCTTAATAGAGTTGGGCGTCTTACTCTTTCTACTGCAATTCTTAGTTCGGTCCCTCTTCACTATATGTCTACCTTGGAGATCCCTAAGACGATCATCAAAGCTATCGATCGCAGGCGCCGTGCTTTTTTTCTGGACTGGTGATGATGCCTGTCATGGTTCAAAATGCCTTGTGGCATGGGAGAATGTTCAAGATAGGAAGGAATACAGTGGTCTGGGTGTTAAAAACCTTGAGCTCTAGAACCGTTGTTTACTCATGAAGTTCATTGACAAACTGTTCTCTGGCGAATTAGTGGCTTGGAAAGAGTGGCTGCTACGGGATGCTGCATCATTCGATACTCCTTCGAATGGGAGCCATAGTTACCTCTGGAAAATCATCACCGACGAGCTCAATACCTATCGTTCCATTACTGCTGTTGAAGTCTATGATGGGGCCTCTACCTCCTTCTGGTTTGACCATTGGCTTCCAAATGGTCCCCTCTATCTTTCTCACTCTACCCTCTTCTCCCACGTTACTAGGCCAAATGTCTCGGTGCGGTGTGTTTTTCAGAATGAGTTTGATTTGCGCCTAAAAGCATCTAGGCCCCGGGAGTTGGTTTCGGTAATTGATGACAACGCATTATTACCATAACTAACATGTGTTTTGCAGAAACTTTGATAAGTTAGGTCATGGGGTTGATAACTGCTTTGAGCACTATGGTATTCATGCCATTGATGGAAATCGTTTTGGTTTTCAAAGAATCAACGACAAGATTAAGGACGGTTAGTTTCGGATGTCAAGGTGTTGAGTTACATCCGGAATAGTCGTTAGGATCTTCGCTTCTTTCCTTTGGCCATACTATTAAGGGGGGCATGAGCGAGTAGCTTGACCTAGGTGAGTCTTTTGTTTAGGTGTGGTGCACACTTGTCAAACTTAGCACTAGGTAGCTCAGGTGAAGCTTAAAGTTCAGTTAGAAGCAACTTGGTTCAAGTTGCGTCGTGTTTCGAAGTCGTTTGAGTCGTTTTCCCTTGACCGAACACGGTCTCTGTCATGACCGGACGTGTCCGTCAGTACTAACAGTCACTGCGTTTCAACCTGGTTGACCGGACGCGGTCCCTGCGAGGACCGGACACGTTGATCAGTCTGACATGTGTCTTAGAGGGTAAAAGGTCTAATCGGACGCGACTGGAAAATGATCGAACGCATCCGGTCATGTTCCAGTAAGGTACTTGTAACGGATCAACATGATTATACGAGATTAAGTAAGAAAATCTTCCACCGAGACAGATAATTTACCAAACTTAAGCCCGTACAACCTGAGATTCCATGAAATCATGAGGGATTTCAAACCAACCAACATACAACCAAGATCGTACTGATTTAGCAGCCACAGTCACATGCTATAGAAAGTTCGCAACAAGAGTTGAATACATCGGAGTTCAGAATAAAAAGTTATTACAACACGCAGACAAAATAATATAGTGGAAGCAAGTAGTTTAAAACCACACACACACTTAGTTCAGTTACAGTGCCAGCAGGTAGTCATAGTACACAAAAGCATGAGATAAGATGGACGAAGTGACCCTTGCCCTTGGTCCTAGTTGTCGCCCATCGCCGGATACAGACAGTTGACGTAATAACCATAGTACATCTGGTCATCTACAACAACAATGGGAACAACGCCCTGAGTACGAGAAGGTACTCAGCTAGACTTACCCGTCAAAATCAGAAATAAAAGACACCAAGGAGTATGCAAGGTCTTTATAAAGTGGGCTGGCTTGACTCATTTGCAAAAAGTAGAAGTTATCAGTTATGAACCATTTAACTATAAGCATCCACTTAATTATACCTGATTAGTCTAAGTGAGCACCTATGCTAGAGCAATCACTTGATTAACCATTAACATGAAACGTTACCATATCAGGTTTAGTATTTCCAACATCATTCACACAACCATCCGGGTTCCATCATTGTTACTACGATGCTGTAGCTCGAGTCAAGTGCTCACTATCCAGGAGCGATGGCGATTCGAATCGATTCCTAACCAGCTGGTGATTTATTCCTCACACAAACCACGCTTTCCCCGTCAGGGTCGCTTAGATCACCAATGACACTTTCCAAGTAGCCACGAGATAACAGTTATGGATCGCACTACCCAGGGACCGCCTGACTGCCAGGACGCACCTTGGGCTCACCCTTCGCGTCCCCGTCATACCCCCTTCAGCACCAGTCTACCAATCTGAGTTTATCCCGGCTCGAATAGTGTCACTAGCTTCGCGGTCGAAAGATACTTTATTCGGCCAGCTAAATATGAGGCATGCGTTCAACATGACAAGAGGGACGAGCAACGATCGGCCCTTAATCGACACAGACGAAATCACTATAGTCCAAAACCCTATAAGACTCCGCCCGGTCTCCCTTTATTCATCAACACTTGGTTACTTTCCATGATGACAATTATAGCTAACCATAATCAGGTATTCACCTATATCTCGCAGGTGACTGGAAATCACCCGACTTCTACCGGTCTAAGCAAGGCTAAGCAATTATTCGATCCTGACCTAACAGGGTAAAGAGGTATCTAGGTGGACAAGGATAATTATAAATGCAACAACGGTTTCACTCAACTCCTACAACTTAATGCAACAATATATAAAACTCATATATAAAGAATTGTTTTTATAAAGTAGGAGACTTATAATGCTTCGAGGCTTGCCTCTTTTGAATGAGCTAGGCTGGTGATTTACGCACTCGGGCAACTCCTCTCCTGGTTCCTCTTCCTCGGGCACCTCCTGTGCCTAGGGCTCTTGCTGATTGGTCCAAGTTTGATCTTCCGGCACTGCTACCTGCGACTCCTCCTGCGATCCTGTATGATGCAATTGCATAAGCAACCATGTAGACGGTGCATAGGATTCGGTGGAATGTTATAATGACATTATATGCAGATGAGTACATTGAACTAATGGTATGGATTACAGACAACATCTTCTACAAGGTAGTCTACATCATCCAAGAACATGTGCCACAAAACAAGTCATCTACTCTTATACTAGATAGCATAAAATTCTCACACAATTGTTGCTACACTTTGTCAAACCCTAATACCTTAACCTACCAAGTAACACCAACAAGGTAGTTTGGTGCTTCAAAGATACACCAAACACTTCTTATTTCTTTTAGTTACTCATAAAGAATAAACTTTTATTTCCTATTTAAACTAGGGTTACACATCAATATCTATTTCTGTTGCAGGTAAAAATCTATAAAAATTACAGTAGCGCACTCCTACTACCAATAGTATACTACAAAAATTTCATGTAATTTGAATAAGTAAAACTATCTATACAAAATAAACAAGCTATAGCATAATAATGAGCATGAAAATACTTTGTACTAGAAAAAGTGTCAAACAACAGATTTCATATTTTTCCTATGTTATCCACGGTAAACAAGCACATCACAAAAATTACCACATGCATGAGTTATACAATTTTTGCTCTCTATCAAAAATAACAAAAATCATCAATTAAAGGCATTTGAACTACACTGCAATAATTTTTCACAGAACATGCCTCATAAACATTTTTCCTAGAAAGTACATCACTAAAGAAGATTAATGAAACATGAACCATATTTTTCTGACCTTTATTTAATTTACTACATATTTTTTAAGATATTAGCAATTATAAAGATTAAATAATTCTACACAGAAAAGTATTACAAAACTAACATACAATATTTTTAAACTGTAGATCTACTCAAGAGAAACACTACAAAATTTGTTTCACAATTTTTGGAGCTAAAACGGATACACAACATTTTTCCCAACATTTCTTATTTTAAAAGAAAATAAAAATTGAATTTCCGATTATTCCTTTCTGCCTAACAGGTCGGCCCGCGAGCTCCAGTGGCCCACTGCCGAAAACGGCTTCGGCAGCCTGCGCCGGTGCACGCGACATCATGGCGGAGCGGTGCCCGTCGGCGGCCAACGGCCAACTCCGGCCGAGCGGGGACCGGCGATCGGGCGCACAAGGCTCACGGAAAGATGGCCACCACCATAGCGCAGCGCGCGGGGGTCGAGAGAGGGTGAGAACGTCGGAGGGGCGGAATGAGCGCGCGGTGGCCGGAAATGGTGGCGCGGCGGGACGCGCAAAATGGCGCCTTACCGGAGGCGGAGGTGCGTTCAGGGGAGAGGAGGAGATGGCGGAGCATGACGCGCGAGCAATCGCTCGGAGAAGGCTCGCCGGCGGCGGAACGCGGCTATGGAGCAAGCGGCAGCGGCGGCGAGCGTGCGAGAGGACGCGGGGCGCGCGGCGTTCTCTCTGCGGGCGAAAAAGAGAGCGAGTGAGGGAGAGGGAGGAAGCAGGGGCGCGGGCGCGTTGCCAAGGAGCCGAGCGTGCGGGGATCGAGGACGGCCATGCGGAGGGCGGCGCTGGCGCTTGGCGGCCACAGGGCGGCGATGCTCTGCCGCGGTCGCCACGGCGCGTGCGCGCGCGCGGGCAGGCGTGGACGCGGGAGACGGGCCAGGCCGGCTTGTGCGAGCGGGCCGAAGCGGAGGCGGCGGCCCGTTAAGGCCGAAAATCTCTTTTTCTTTTATAATTTAAATTCCAAATTTTCAAAATTGATTCAAATTTAAATTTTAAAGACGAAAAAGACATTTTCACAAGTTATCCCCAAAATAAAAGTAGTTCAAAATTTAATTCTCTATAACTTTCATTTAGGGCACTTTTCAAAATTCTAAATAGATTTTGAATAAATGATTTAAAGCCAAAATTTTAAATAAAAACTCACTTTTCTAGAATATTTTAAAAAGTAAAATTTGAGGAGATTTTGAATACAAAAGTTGCTCTAAAAATCATGTTAAATAAATTCTAGATTATCTAAAATTGTAGCTAAACAAGTTCTACAACTCTAGCAAGCAAATGCAACCAATTTGGTTTAAACCAATGTTTGTCACATTTCAATTCAAGTGAATTTATATTGCATGTGATGATAAACATGTATGAGATGCTGATGCTCATGCTTTGGAATGTTAATCCATGCTTAACACTCAGGGGTGTTACAGCCCTCCCCCCTTATAAGAATCTCGTCCCGAGATTTTGAGTTACGAACCACTTGATGAAAAAAATCTTTATAAGCGGTTTGTAGGTATTCTCCTGTTTTCCACGTCGCATCATTCTCATCATGATGGCTCCCCTGAATCTTGTAAGTTGTCACTACTTTATTTCGAGTGACTCATTCTTTAGTATCCAAAACTCGAACCGGTTGCTCACGATATTCTAAGTCTGCCTTGATCCGAATACCCTGAGGTTCTATTCTCTCTTTCGAAACACGCAAACACTTCTTCAACTGTGATACGTGAAAGACGGGAAATATTTAACTCATCGCTTTCGGTATCTGCAGCTTATAAGCCACGGGACCCTTTTTCTCTAGAACCATATATGGTCCTACAAATCTAGCAGCCAGTTTCTTTTTTATTTCAAACCGTTTCTTTTTCATTGGGGTAACCTTCAAATAGACGTAGTCACCCACTTGGAACTCTAGCGGTCTTCTCCTCTTATCTGCATAACTCTTTTGACGTGATTGTGCAGCTTGTATGTTTTGTTGGATAATACAGACCTTTTTTTCTGCCTCATCTATAAAATCAATCCCGTAAAACCTTCTTTCTCCAGGTTCAACCCAATTTAACGGTGTCCTACATTTTCTACCATATAGGGCTTCAAATGGTGCCATCTTAATACTCTCTTGATAACTGTTGTTGTAAGCAAACTCTGCCAAAGGTAACCACGATTCCCATGAACCTCTAGATGATAACACACATGCTCTAAGCATATCTTCAAGAACAGCATTAACTCGCTCTTTCTGCCCATCTGTCTACGGGTGGTAAGCTGTACTGCGAATCAAACTAATACCCAATCCTTTATGAAGATGCTCCCAAAAATGAGAGGTAAACTGTGAACCACGGTCAGACACGATAGTCTTCAGTATACCATGTAATCGGACAATCTCAACAATATACTTCTCTGCATATTGAGGTGGTCGAAAGGTTGTCTTAACTGGCAAAAAGTGAGCTGATTTGGTAAGACGGTCTACAATTACCCAAATTGAATTATGTCCTTTTGGTGTGGTGGGAAGACCAGTGATAAAATCCATACTTATATCTTCCCATTTCCAATCTGGTATAGACAAGGGTTGTAATAGTTCTGCGGGTCTCATGTGAAGAGCTTTCACTCTGCAACACAGGTCGCAACGAGCAACATACGCTGTAATCTCCTTCTTCATCTTGGTCCACCAATAGTGAGGTCTCATCTCTTGGTACATTTTACTACTCTTAGGATGGATAGACAGCTTAGACTGATGAGCTTCATCCATCAATTTGTTCCTGAGCTCTCGATCCTTAGGTACTACTAGGCGATCTTTAAACCATAACACCCCTTGGTCATCCACTCTAAAGTGCTTGATCGGTTCCCTCTTCATTTTCTCCTTGATATAAAATATTCCCTAATCTGCTTTCTGACCTTCAATGATTTTGTTCTCTAAGGTACAACTGAGCTGAATATTATGCAACACAGCAGGATGTAATAAATTGAACCCCTCTTCGAACAACGGTTGCATAGCAATAGAATGTGATTTCCTACTCAGTGCATCTGCTACCACATTAGCCTTCCCGGGGTGATAGTGTACATTTAGATTATAGTCCTTTATCAGCTCTAACCATCTCCTCTATCGCATGTTCAACTCAGACTGAGTAAAAATATACTTGAGACTCTTGTGATCCGTAAAGATATTACACACATTTCCCAGCAAGTAGTGTCTCCAAATCTTTAGAGCATGCACAACTGCTGCAAGCTCCAAGTCATGTGTAGGATAATTAACCTCATGTTTCCTCAATTGACGTGAGGCATAAGCAATGACCCTTCCATCTTGCATTAGGACACATCCTAACCCATTTTTAGATGCATCACAAAACACATCGAACGGTTGTTCTATATCTGGTTGTGCCAGAACAGGAGCAGTGGTTAGCAATTTCCGCAAGGTGTAGAAAGCTATCTCACACTCCTCTATCCAGGCAAACTTATGATCCTTCTATAGCAGACTTGTCATTGGCTTGGCAATCTTCGAGAAATCCGGTATGAAGCGGCGATAGTATCCGGCTAAACTAAGAAAACTTCGAACCTCATGAACTGTGGTTGGTGACTTCCAGTCCATGACCTCTTGTACCTTACTAGGGTCTACTGAAATTCCACTTTCAGATAACATGTGACCAAGAAAAGGAACTGTCTTAAGCCAGAACTCACACTTACTAAACTTAGCATACAGCTGGTGCTTTCTGAGTCTAGTTAAGACAATCCTAAGATGCTTTGCGTGATCTTCTTCATTCTCTAAGTATATTAATATGTCATCAATGAATACAATCACAAACTTATCCAACCCTGGCATAAAGACGGAATTCATCAGATACATAAAGTATGCAGGAGCATTTGTCAATCCGAAGGACATGACCAGATACTCGTACAAACCATATCTGATAGAAAACGCGGTCTTTGGTACATCTTATGGCCTAATCTTGATTTGATGATACCCTAATCTCAAATCTATCTTAGAGAACACCTTGGCTTTAGACAATTGGTCAAACAAGATATCAATCCGAGGTAGAGGATACTTATTTTTAACGGTCACAGCATTCAGTGGCCGATAGTCCACGCACATACGTAAGGAGTTATCATTTTTCTTCTTCACGAATAGTGCAGGACATCCCCATTCCGACGAACTGGGATGAATCAAACCCTTCTTTAACAGCTCTTGGAGTTGTTTCTTCAACTCGGCTAACTCATTGGGAGGCATCCGATAGGGCCTTCTTGATATCGATGCTGTTCCGGGAATTAACTCAATGGCAAACTCAACATCTCGGTCTGGTGGAAGCCTAGGTAACTCCTCTGGGAACATGTCTGGAAACTCACATACTACTAGAATATTGGCTAGCAGAGCAGTTTGAATGGCACAAGTTGTATTGGCTAGATCTATTTTCCGAGGTAGGATCACCTAGAAGGTGCCTTCTCCACTAGGTTCCTTGAGAGAAATACTTCTTCCTCCAACATCAATTACTACTCTCATGTTATTCATCCAATTCATTCCCATGATCACATCCAAAACTAGTTCTGGCATGACTATCAAATTAAGCTTATATTGTATGTTTGCTATGTTCAGGGTTACTCCCTGGATTATCTGATTTGTCAACAGATCAGCCCCGGCTGAACTGATCCGGTAAGCATATTCCAACTCAACTATCTTTTGCTCATACTTCTTAACAAATGCTTGACTCACAAAGGAATGAGATGACCTAGAATCAAACAAGACTATTGCAGGATGATTGTTGATAGAAAACATACCA
The DNA here is from genome assembly GCA_038087645.1 of Saccharum hybrid cultivar R570. Taxonomy (NCBI): domain Eukaryota; kingdom Viridiplantae; phylum Streptophyta; class Magnoliopsida; order Poales; family Poaceae; genus Saccharum; species Saccharum hybrid cultivar. The sequence continues at coordinate 1,106,854 of JAQSUU010000262.1, read as the reverse complement.
GCTGTCACAGGTTCTCCTTCTGGGATGTCATCAACGGTGGTGTGGTGCACACGAGCTTGGTACTGCGTCTGCTGCTTCTTGGGATAGGGGTAAAACTTCGCAAAGTGCCTTGGTTGGTTGCAGTTAAAACACGGTCCCTTTACTTGAGTCACAGCTCCAGATGAACTGCCTTGTCCTGACTTTGATTGTGGCAACGCCATCTTGAATGGTTTCTGGTTCCTCTAAGGTTGTTGGGCATTCTGACCCTTCTGTTGGGGTGGCCTAAACCTTGCACCCGGGGCAGGCGAACGATACGCGAAACGATTTGTAGACGGGGCCCTAGGCTGGGACGGACCTGACTCAAAAGCTCTCTTACGAGTCTTGGATGCAGCATACACATTGTTGTTCTTCTCTTGTTTCAAGCAGTCACTGACAAAGTCGTTGAAACTAGTCCTTATGTTGGTACCCGCATGTTTCATCATCTTGGGATTCAATCCTCTCTTGAAGCTGGCGATCTTTTTGGCATCAGTATTAACCATGTCAGAAGCATATCAGCTCAGATTGTTGAATGCATGCAGATATTGGGTCATAGTCTTCGTGCCTTGATTCAGTGCTAGGAATTCTCCGAGCTTCATTTCTGTCAGACCAGGTGGAATGTACACTCCACAAAATGCTTCGGTGAACTCCCTCCAGGTGATGTGGGCATGGGGAGGAAAAGTGGTGCGGTGGTGCTTCCACCACATCCCTGCCGGACCTTGAAGGTGATGAGCTGCGTACTCGGTCTTCAACACTTCGGTCATCCTCAAAACACGAAACTTGTCTTCCATTGTGTTAATCCACTCTTCTGCATCCAAGGGTTCAGCGGCTTCCTTGAAGATTGGTGGACGGGTGTCCATAAAATCCTCGAAGCTGCTATACTGGTTTACTTCATGCCCACCTAGGTTTACTCCATGACGGGTGTTATCCGCAATACTGCGCAATGCCGCTTCCATATTCTGCTGCATGTTCTCCATGTTGCGTTGACTTCCGAGGAATTATGCGAAGAACTGTTCCGCGGTGTACGGTGGAGGAGGAGGCGGTGGTGGATCACTGTTTTCATTTCCAGCGGCACTGCCACCATCCTCAGTGGCATCATACACGGTACGGTGAGTGTTCGACATCTGCATATTTCAGCAACAGTAATTATTAGGTGATGTCATAGAAATTGCGAGTGAATGAAAAATCATGTCGTACTGAATTCACTGGAGAGAATAAATTCATACAATAAAATAGGGACACAATAAGTCATTTCAATTAACACAACATCACTAATTAGATTACTAAGGCGCACACATCGCGTCCATTACAACCAAGTTACCAGCATACATACACTGGACCTTTGATGTTCGGATATCACCACAACCACATCCAAGATTTCCAACATTACATCAAAGCCTTAGTCTTTCTACTCATAAAGACATGCCCAATGTGCCAACTAAGCAAAAGATCAAGCAAGCCGAACCCTAGTAGCTAGCGCAACAACTACTAGTCTACTCATCGTGGTCGCTATCTAAGTCAGAGATGTTGGCGTGGTTGCCATCCATAACATTGTCGTCATCCTCAGCGGGTGCCTCGGGCTCCTTAGGGTCTTCATCCTCATCCAGATCCATCTCTGCCGCACCAGGAGGAACATAGGGGTAGAGCTGGTTGTTCAGTCGATGAACCTCCTCATGCAGGTTGTCATTGTACTCCTCTGCATTGGCTAGCTGCTGCTCTAGGTCGAACTGTTGAGCCCTCAGAACATTCTCTGCAGACCAGGCTTCATTCCTCTGATGGAGCACATGGGTCAACATGCGCTCAGCGTTCTGGTTAGCGATGGTCAGACGCCCAACCTGCTCTCTCAGTGCGCGTACGTCTCCCTCAAAGACCCCAGTCCTCTGGGTAGCCTGATCCCTCTGACGCGTTAACTGAGCCATCTCTGCCGTGAGCCTCTCAATCTTGGCGTCGTGATCCCTCTGAAGCTGATGTCGGTCATTTATGAAAAGCAAAAGTTATCAGTTATGAACCATTTAACTATAAGCATCCACTTAATTATACCTGATTAGTCTAAGTGAGAACCTATACTAGAGCAATCACTTGATTAACCATTAACATAAAATGTTACCATATCAGGTTTAGTATTTCCAACATCATTCACATAACCATCCGGGTTCCATCATTGTTACTACGATGCTGTAGCTCGAGTCAAGTGCTCACTATCCAGGAGCGATGGCGATTCGAATCGATTCCTAACCAGCTGGTGATTTATTCCTCACACAAACCACGCTTTCCCCGTCAGGGTCGCTTAGATCACCAATGATACTTTTCAAGTAGCCGCGGGATAACAGTCATAGATCGCACTACCCAGGGACCGCCCGACTGCCAGGACGCACCTTGGGCTCACCCTTCGCGTCCCCGTCATACCCCCTTCAGCACCAGTCTGCCAATCTGAGTTTATCCCGGCTCGAATAGTGTCACTAGCTTCACGGTCGAAAGGTACTTTATTCGGCCAGCTAAATGTGAGGCATGCGTTCAACATGACAAGAGGGACGAGCAACGATCGGTCCTTAATCGACACAGACAGAATCACTATAGTCCAAAACCCTATAAGACTCCGCCCAGTCTCCCTTTATTCATCAACACTTGGTTACTTTCCATGATGACAATTATAGCTAACCATAATCAGGTATTCACCTATATCTCGCAGGTGACTGGAAATCACCCGACTTCTACCGGTCTAAGCAAGGCTAAGCAATTATTCGATCCTGACCTAACAGGGTAAAGAGGTATCCAGGTGGACAAGGATAATTATAAATGCAACAACGGTTTCACTCAACTCCTACAACTTAATGCAACAATATATAAAACTCATATATAAAGAATTGTTTTTATAAAGTAGGAGACTTAGAATGCTCCGGGGCTTGCCTCTATCGAACGAGCTAGGCTGGTGATTTACGCACTCGGGCAACTCCTCTCCTGGTTCCTCTTCCTCGGGCACCTCCTCTGCCTGGGGCTCTTGCTGATCGGTCCGAGTCTGATCTTCCGGCACTGCTACCTGCGACTCCTCCTGCGATCATGTATGATGCAATTGCATAAGCAACCATGTAGACGGTGCATAGGATTCGGTGGAATGCTATGATGACATGATATGCAGATGAGTACATTGAACTAATAGTATGGATTACAGACAACATCTTCTACAAGGTAGTCTACATCATCCAAGAACATGTGCCACAAAACAAGTCATCTGCTCTTATACTAGGTAGCATAAAATTCTCACACAATTGTTGCTACACTTTGCCAAACCCTAATACCTTAACCTACTAAGTAACACCAGCAAGGTAGTTTGGTGCTTCAAAGATATACCAAACACTTCTTATTTCTTTTAATTACTCATAAAGAATAAACTTTTATTTCCTATTTAAACTAGGGTTACACATCAATATCTATTTTTGTTGCAGGTAAAAATCTACAAAAATTACAGTAGCACACTCCTACTACCAATAGTATACTACAAAATTTCATGTAATTTGAATAAATAAAACTATCTATACAAAATAAACAAGCTATAGCATAATAATGAGCATGAAAATACTTTGTACTAGAAAAAGTGTCAAACAACAGATTTCATATTTTTCCTATGTTATCCACGGTAAACAAGCACATCACAAAAATTACCACATGCATGAGTTATACAATTTTTGCTCTCTATCAAAAATAACAAAAATCATCAATTAAAGGCATTTGAACTACACTGCAATAATTTTTCACAGAACATGCCTCATAAACATTTTTCCTAGAAAGTACATCACTAAAGAAGATTAATGAAATATGAACCATATTTTTCTGGCCTTTCTTTAATTTACTACACATTTTCTAAGATATTAGCAATTATAAAGATTAAATAATTCTACACAGAAAAGTATTACAAAACTAACATGCAATATTTTTAAACTGTAGATCTACTCAAGAAAAACACTACAAAATTTGTTTCACAATTTTTGGAGCTAAAACGGATACACAACATTTTTTCCAACATTTCTTCTTTTAAAAAAAATAAAAATTGAATTTCCGATTATTCCTTTCTGCCTAACAGGCCGGCCCACGAGCTCCAGTGGCCCACTGCCGAAAACGGCTTCGGCAGCCTGCGCGGAGGAAATGAGCGGCCCGGCTCGGTGGCGCGGCCCACTAGCGCTGCGGCCCAAGAAAGACAGAGAGAGGGGGAGCGGGGCACGGGCGCGACGCCGGTGCACGCGACGTCATGCGGAGCGGTGCCCGCCGGCGGTCAACGGCCAACTCCGGCCGAGCGGGGACCGACGATCGGGCGCACAAGGCTCACGGAAAGATGGCCACCACCAGAGCGCAGCGCGCGGGGGTCGAGAGAGGGCGAGAACGCCGGAGGGGCGAAACGAGCGCGCGGTGGCCGGAAATGGTGGCGCGGCGGGACGCGCAAAATGGCGCCTTACCGGAGGCGGAGGTGGAGCGCGGAGGCGCGTTTGGGGGAGAGGAGGAGATGACGGAGCGTAACGCGCGAGCAATCGCTCGGAGAAGGCTCGCCGGCGGTGGAACGCGGCTATGGAGCAAGCGCAGCGGCGGCGAGCGTGCGAGAGGACGCGGGGCGCGCGGCGTTCTCTCTGCGGGCGAAAAACAGAGCGAGTGAGGGAGAGGGAGGAAGCAGGGGCACGGGCGCGTTGCCAAGGAGCCGAGCGCGCGGGGATCGAGGACGGCCACGCGGAGGGCGGCGCCGGCGCATGACGGCCATGGGGCGGCGATGCTCTGCCGCGGTCGCCACGGCGCGTGCGCGCGCGCGCGGGTAGGCTTGGATGCGGGAGATGGGCCAGGCCGGCTTGCGCGAGCGGGCCGAAGCGGAGGCGGCGGCCCGTTAAGGCCGAAAATCTCTTTCTCTTTTATAATTTAAATTCCAAATTTTCTAAATTGATTCAAATTTAAATTTTGAAGATGAAAAAGACATTTTCACAAGTTGTCCCCAAAATAAAAGTTGTTCAAAATTTAATTCTCTACAACTTTCATTTTGGGCACTTTTCAAAATTCTAAATAGATTTTGAATAAATGATTTAAAACCAAAATTTTAAATAAAAACTCACTTTTCTAGAATATTTTAAAAAGCAAAATTTGAGGAGATTTTGAATACAAAAGTTGCTCTAAAAATCATGTTAAATAAATTCTAGATTATCTAAAACTGTAGCTAAACAAGTTCTACAACTCTAGCAAGCAAATGCAACCAATTTGGTTTAAACCAATGTTTTTCACATTTCAATTCAAGTGAATTTATATTGCATGTGATGATAAACATGTATGAGATGCTGATGCTCATGCTTTGGAATGTTAATGCATGCTTAACACTCAGGGGTGTTACAGTACTTTGCTGACCTGACGCGTCTGGTCATCTCTGATCGGACGCGACCGAGCGTCAGGTCAAAGTATAGTAAGGTTCTTGCACGACCAGACGCGTCCGGTCACCCTTGATCGGTGCGTCCGGTCACTCAACGATGTCATTCAGTTTTTCGACCGTTACGCTCGACCGGCGCGTCCGGTCACGTCGACCGGCGCGTCCGGTCAGTGCGTGTTTTGCTGAGTTAGCAGGTAACGGTTGAATTTGATTGTGGGGTGTATAAATACATCCCATCCACCTCTTTTAGAGGTCTATTGCTCATTTGTTCAGCTGAGAAACACCTTTCAAGTGCAAGGGAGTGCAAGAGCTCTAGTGTGGGTAGTGATTTATGAATCAAAGTTTGAGAATCTCTCATTAGTGACTAGAGAGTAGCAAGTGTGTATCCATCTTCTCATTAGACTTTGTTGTGGTCAAGTGAGAGTTCTAGCTTGTTACTCTTGGTGATCGCCATCACCTAGATGGCTTGGTGGTGATTGGGAGTTTGGTGTTCATCCGGCGAGCTTGTGGATGACCCAACTCATCTTGTGAGCGGTTTTGGGCGATTCATCGCGATGGAGTGTCAAAGAATCAGCCCGTAGTGAGCACTTGATCCTTGCGCGGATCAAGGGGGAGCTACACCCCTGTGCGGGTGCTCCAACGAGGACTAGTGGGGAGTGGCGACTCTCCAATACCTCGGGAAAACATCGTCGTGTTCCCAACCCTTACTTTCAAGCATTTACTTTCGTGTATTACTTTCATTGCTTGGTTTACTTTCCTAGAATTACTATGTTAGACTAGGATTGGAACTTAGGGTGCAAAACTTTTTACCGGTAGAATCACAAGGAACACTAGTAGACACTAGGGGTGAACTTTGGCTTATAGGATTTAATTCTTGCAATTAATTTTTTAGAAAAGCCCAATTCACCCCCCCTCTTCGGTATCTTGATCCTTTCAATTGGTATCGGAGCCGAGTTGCTCCTTATTTAGGCTTCACCGCCTAGAGCAAGATGTCTAATGGGGAAGGACCACCTCCCACCTTTGAGGGAGACGATTTTTCTATATTGGAAAATTCGTATGGAGGCGTACCTCGAAGCCATAGATGTTGGGTGTCTTAGAGCCGCAACCGAAGGGCTTCCCGCTATCAAGGATCCCACCAACCCAAGTGGTGACGAGGAGAAGTACGACCGGTGGAATGCAAAGGCAAAAATGCACTCTACTGGGGCCTAGGCAAGGATATCTTCAATCGTGTGCGTAATGCCAAAAACGCTCATGAATTGTGAGAACCTTTGTGCTCTCCATGAGGGAACTAAGAGTGAGCATGAGGAACGCTATTACATTGCTTTGAAGAAAATTAATTCTTTTTGAGATGCTTCCCAAAGAAAGTGCTAATGAAATATACACTCGATTGAATGTTCTTGTAGAGGATATCAATGCTCTTGGGCTCACTCAAATGAGTCAATCAGATGTTGCAAGGAGGATCTTGAGCGTTCTTCCTGTTGAGAAGTATGGTCACATTTTCACCGTGCTTCACCAAAGTGATCTCTCCACCGCAACACTGACACAAGTATTAGGAAAGAACAATGCACATGAGATGTACATGCACATTACTCCGGAAGAGGGCTCATCATCTTCTAAGAAGAAGGACTTGGCCTTCAAAGCTAGCCATGACAAGAAAAAAAGAAGGGCCAAGCCATGATGGTGCAAGAAAGCTCAAGTGAAAGTGATGTTGATGATGCATCACTTGCACTCATGGTGAGAAAGACCACCAAGATGCTAAAGAAGCTAAACAAGAGTGGCATCAAGTTCGATGACAAGAAGAAGAAGTTCTTCACAAGTAGCAAAAGGAAGCCTATATCCGAGATGGATTGCTATAATTATGGTGAACTTAGCCACTTAGCTTATCAATGCCCTAAGCCTCCAAAAGACAAGTACAAGAACAAGAACAAGGGCAAGAAAAATGATTCAAGTGATGAAGAAGATGAGAAGAAGAAGAACAAGCCATACAAAAAGAAGGATGGTAAGAGAAAAGAGTTTCACAAGAAGAAGAAGGGAGGCAAAACTTATATTGTTCGTGATTGACTCACCGACATTGAGTCATCATGTGAGTCCTCCAGCGGTGAGAGCGACGATGAGAAAGAGAAGGTCGCCGCATTTATGATTGGGCCATCATCATCTTCACCGACATCTTCATCACCACCTTCACCGCCACCTTCACCATCATCGTCCACTTCTCACCTATGCCTTATGGCCAAGGGTGAACGAAAGGTACAAAACAATGAGAGTGATGATGATGATAGTGATAGTGATGATGAATATGATGCACCTTCTTATGATGAACTTGTAAAATTGTTAAACAAATAATCTAAAATCATAAGAACTAGAAATGAAAATGATGAGCTCCAAAATGAAAATGACTCACTCTCATCTAAGCTTGAGAATGCACATAAGACTAGTGATGAGCTCAAAGATCAAAATGAAATTATGTCTTCTACTCTCAAGGAGCTCAAAACTTCTAATAAAGAGCTTAGAGATGAACATGATAAACTTGAGAAGAAGCATGATGAGCTCAACACTAGGCACAACTTGCTAAAAGATAAATATACTACATTGAAAATCAATTATGATAGTCTTGTTGTTGCTAATAAGCTTTCTCTTGAGACACATGATGCTACTAACCAAGTTGTTAAGATTGATATAGCTACATCATGTGATGACTTGATTATCAAGATCATTGAGCAAGGCTCTAGTGGCAAAGACAAGAATGTGGTTGAGTCTGACAACTATGATGATTATGTCAAGCTCAAGAGTGAAAATGAGATGCTTAGAAATGAGAACAAGAAGTTGATGGCTCTAGAAAAGCAAACATCAAATGAGTCACTTATTGAAGAGAACAAAAAGCTCAAGCAAGAGAAAGAGCATCTCAAGACCGGCCTAAGCAAGTTCACAAGAGGCCAACATTTACAAAGTGAGCTACTCATGGACACCGTCATGAAGATGGATAGATGTGGCATTGGTTACTTGGCAAATCAAGAAAAGAAGGCTAAAGCTCAACAACAACAAAGCAAGTCAAAGCCCAAGCCAAAGAGATATGTTGAGTGTGGACAAGAGGGCCATTTTATTCATGAGTGCAAAACTCCACCACCACAACCCTTGCCCAAGCATGCTAGACCCTTTGCTTTCAATGTTCATTACATGCTTAGAAAAGATTCAAGTGGAAAGATGAAAGTCATGTTCTTGGGTCTCCCAAACAAGAATAGGCCTAAGAAAATATGGGTTGCCAAATCACTAGTTGAGAAAGTCAAGGCTCTCTCTCAAGTTTGGGTCCCTAAACAAAAAGCTTGATCTCTTATGTGTAGGTGAACTACAAGACTGGTGGATCTCATTGGATTATTAATAGTGGTTGCACTCAACATATGACCGGTGACCTCGTATGTTTACCTCACTTGAAGAGAATGGGGTATGTCAAGAGAAGATCACATTTAGGGACAATTCAAAGAGCAAAGTCAAGGGTATAGGCAAGATTGCAATATCAAATGATCACTCTCTTTCAAATGTGCTCTATGTTGCTTCATTGAGTTTCAACTTACTATCCGTTGGGCAACTTTGTGACCTTGGCTACCAATGCTTATTCACTCCTAATGAAGTGGTAGTTACAAAGATAGATGACAAGCAAATGATTTTCAAAGGCTTTAGATACAACAATCTTTATCTTGTTGATTTCACCTCCGAAGATGCAAACTTGATAACATGTTTGTTCACCAAAACTACACTTGGATGGCTTTGGCATAGGAGACTTGCTCATGTTGGAATGAACACTCTCAACAAGCTATTGAAGAAAGAATTAGTAAGAGGCTTGAAGGATGTCAAGTTTGAGAAGGACAAACCTTATAGTGCATGTCAAGCCAGTAAACAAGTTGCAAATACTCATCCAACCAAAGCCTATATGTCAACATCAAGAGTGTTAGAACTTCTACATATGGATTTGTTTGGTCCTATAACTTACAAGAGCTTGGGTGGAAATCTCTATTGTCTTGTGATTGTGGATGACTACTCAAGATACACTTGGACTTTCTTTCTTCATGACAAATCTGAAGTGGCCAATTGCTTCAAGAAGTTTGCAAAGAGAGCTCAAAATAAATTTGAAGTTAAGATAAAGAAGATTAGAAGTGACAATGGCAAAGAGTTTGACAACACAAACATTGAAGCTTATTGTGATGAGATTGGAATCAAGCATGAAGTTTCATCAACCTACACTCCTCAATAAAATGGTGTAGTTGAGATAAAGAACCGGACTTTGATCACCCTTACAAGAACAATGCTAGATGAGTACAATACACTAGAAAAATTATGGGCCGAGGCAATCAACACCGCATGCTATGCTTCAAATCACCTCTTCCTACAAAAGTTTCTTGACAATACCCCCTATGAGTTGCTAAATGGGAAGAAGTCGGATGTCTCATTCTTCCGGGTGTTTGATTACAAATGCTACATCTACAAAAAGCGTCAACACCTAGGGAAGTTTCAAAGACGTTGTGATATTAGCTTTCTTGTTGGTTACTCATCAAAATCCAAAGCATATAGAGTATTTAACCATGCCACCGGTTTGGTTGAAGAAACATATGATGTGGAATTTGATGAATCTAACGGCTCCTAAGGAGCAATTGAGAATTGTGATGATGTAGGTGATAAACCATTGAGGGAGGCAATGAAGAACATGCCGGTGGGAGACATCAAGCCTAAAGATGATGAAGACGATGTACAAATTGTCAATCCACCATCTTCATCACATGTGCCTCAAGATGATGATAAGAATGAGAGAGTTGAAAATGAAGACACTCATATCTCTCATGAATAAGCCGAGGCACAAGCTCAAGATGTTGATGCTCCCCAACCATCTCCTCAAGTGGTTGATAGAAGAAACTCACCTCTACTTTAAGAACATCCACAAGATCTCATCATAGAAAGTCCTACAAAGGGTGTAATGACTAGATCTCAAAAGCTTGCTTCTTTTGTTGAACATCACTCTTTTGTCACTTGTCTTGAACCTAAGAATGTAGAAGAAGCTCTTCAAGATCCAGATTGGGTGAATGCTATGCACGAAGAATTGAATAACTTCACCCGCAATCAAGTTTGGACACTTGAAGAGCATCCAAAAGGTGCAAGAGTCATTGGAACCAAGTAGGTGTTCCACAACAAGCAAGATGACCAAGGCATAGTAGTGAGGAATAAGGCAAGACTAGTTGCAAAGGGGTTCTCTCAAGTTGAAGGTCTTGATTTTGGAGAGACCTTTGCACCCGTTGCAAGACTTGAAGCCATTCGTATCCTTCTTGCATATGCATCGCATCATAAAATGAAACTATATCAAATGGATGTGAAAAGTGCATTTTTAAATGGCTTCATAAATGAACTATTCCATGTTGAACAACCTCCCGGGTTTGAAGACCCTAGATATCCTAATCATGTTTATAGGTTGTCCAAGGCGCTATATGGGCTCAAGCAAGCCCCTAGAGCGTGGTATGAGCGCCTCTAGGACTTCCTCATTGAGAAGGGCTTCACTATTAGGAAGGTTGACACCACACTATTCACCAAGAAGCTTAATGGAGAGATCTTCATTTATCAAGTCTATGTTGATGATATCATCTTTGGATCAACAAATGAAGATTATTGCAAGGAATTTGGTGAATTGATATCGAGGGAGTTCGAGATGTCTATGATTGGTGAGCTAACATTCTTTCTTGGTTTTCAAGTCAAGCAAATGAGAGAAGGGATTTTCATCTCTCAAGAAAAGTATACCAAGGATCTTCTCAAGAGATTCAAGATGGAAGAGTGTAAGCCAATCAGGACCCCAATGCCATCTAATGGACATCTCGACCTAGATGAGGGAGGTAAACCGGTTGATCAAACTCTCTACCATTCTATGATTGGTAGCTTGTTATACCTTACCGCATCTAGGCCTGATATCATGTTTAGTGTGTGCATGTGCGCTCGCTTTCAAGCATGCCCTAAAGAACCTCACCTAAGTGCCATAAAAAGAATCTTAAGATATCTTAAGCACACCCCAAGCATCGGTCTTTGGTACCCCAAAGGAGCTAGATTCCAACTAGTTGGCTATTCCGATTTGGATTATGCCGGTTGCAAAATTGATAGAAAAAGCACATCCAGAGGGTGCCATTTGCTTGGGAGGTCTTTAGTATCTTGGTCATATAAAAAGCAAAATAGTGTGGCTTTGTCCACCGCTGAGGCGGAATACATTGCCACGGGGGCTTGTTGTGCACAAATCTTATACATGAAACAAACCCTCCTAGACTATGGACTTGTTCTTGGTAAGGTGCCACTTTTATGTGACAATGAAAGTGCCGTTAAAATTGCTAATAATCCGGTACAACACTCACGCACCAAGCACATTAATATCCACCACCACTTTCTAAGAGATCATGTTGCTAAAAATGATATATCACTAGAAGGTGTAAGAAGTGAAAATCAATTAGCGGATATCTTCACTAAACCTTTGGATGAGGCTACCTTTTGTAGGTTGAGAAGTGAACTAAATGTGCTTGATTCTAGTAACTTTAAAAAATGAGCTTGTGTTGTCCCTTGCATTGCATTGTATCATATGTCATGTTTAATTCTCCGCAATGCACCTAGAACTTGTCTAACACGGTTACGATAACCCTCCTTTGGAGGAGTGAAGAAGCCTAACCGTGGATCAAACTTGACAAGCAACCTAGTCTTACCTTCTCGCTTTGCATTGCATATGCATGGTTGTTGCTTTGTCATTTCTTTTTGGTTTTGCTTTGAGCAACCTCTGTGTTCGTCCATGAATAGAGAGAGCATTTGACGCTCCTAAGGGTTCATAAACTCTATTGCATGGCCATACGTTGCTCCTTGGGTGTTTATTGCATATTTTCTTAAAAATAATACTAGCCTAAGGCAAAATATTTTGAAAAACTTGAGGATTTGAGTGATGTCACTCATATCAGGTTTCAATTAGTGTTTATTTGAGTCTCTTTGAATTAGAACTTGATTGGGAGAAGTTGCGTCGAAGATCGGATTGAAGAAAGGTGCTTTACAGCGACCGGACGCTGGACCGGACGCGATGCTGCTTCTTCAATGCGTCCGGTCCCGGCGACCACCAGCGCGTCCGGTCATCCTGAAGGCTATCTCAAGGATCTATGACCGGACGCTGGACCGGACACGATGTTGCGACCATTGTGTCCGGTCCCGGACACCACCACCGTGTCCGGTCATGCGTGTCGGGTTCCCGGGTAATCTCTGACCGCACTCTGTCCGCATCCGATCATCTCTAACCGGACGCGTCCGATCGCGCCAGGAGCTTACTGGACTCTGACCGGACGCTGCTCCACCGCGTTTGGTCAGTCGACCAGCGCGTCCGGTCATCGCTTTAAAAATGGATCTGCCCCTTCTTAACCGTACATCTCGATCCGTTGTTTTCTCGGTCGTCTTCTTTTCAATCCGCTGCTCGCCGCCGCCACTGAACCCTAGCCGGCTACTTCGTCGTCCCGCGCCGCCGCGCCTCCTCCCACGCAGTCGCCGCTCCTCCTTAGCTGTAGCCGCCTCGCCGCAGCTGCGCCGCCGCAGCCGCTGCGCTCCTCAGCCGCGCCACACCGCCGCATCCGCTCCGAGCGCCGCTTCCTCTCCCCGCGCCCATGCATCGCCTCCGACAGCCGTAGCCACGCCACCATCCACGCGCGCTGCCTCCACCGTCTGCCGCAGCCACGTGCACCGCCACCAGCCGAGCCTCGCCACCCGGACTGCCTCCGACCATCTCACCCATTGACCTAACCCTAATCTGTCGCGATGGTTTGCGACTTCACTTCGGCCGTTCTTCGTCGAGGTCTCTTTGCGCGATTTCATCTCTGCGAGCGCTCGTCTATCATTTCTAGGGAACCCTAGCGCGTCAAGGTCACTAACCTTCTCATCGGAGTTTCGCTCATCCGAGGTAGCTTTTCGCGATCTATTCTTTTCTTATCTCGTATGCTTGCTTTCATAAGGACCTCGCTCATCTGGTAGTTAAAATATAATACTTAATAGTAGCTCTATCTATTCCATCTTTATAGAGAGTCTTATCAGTGCTCTGTGGTTGGCAGTTGATCAGTTTTGAATCCGAGGCCAAGCCTGTGGATACGGATTGAGGCCAAGCCTCACGAGTGTCAGTTCACCATCTTGCACTATCAGGGTTTTCTCAGTCACATAGGTTGGTCAGTATGGTTCGCTGCAAGAATGCTAGTGGTGGATCGAGTGATGGGGATGAAAGTCCTCCCAGGGTGATAGAGGTAGCCCGTGGCAAGCGCAAGAAGATAGCCATCAAGAAGAGAAAGAGGACACCCACTAAGGCAGAGATTGCACAGGCCGTTGCTGATGCAGCAGAGTGTGCAGAGAGAGGTGGCGAAAGCAGTGGGATTCACATTGGTGAGCGTCGCTTCATCTTGAAGGTCGACAGCTCGGTACTGAGGCCACAGAGGGGACAGAGGACCCACCTGCAGAGCAGCCCACAAAGGACACAGAGGAGACAGAGGAGCAGACCGGTCAGACTCCACCGCGTCGTCGCTCAGGACGTACACGTGCTCAGGTGACTCCTAGGCCAAAGGGCCAGCATCATGGAGGTCGTCCACCTCCCAGGGCTCGAGGTCACCCCCCAGTCAAGCACTTTGACTTGAGGGGAGCTACAGCACGCTAGGTATAGGCTCTTAGGTTTGTCGAGGTTGGTCGGTGGTTTCCACCTTAGCGGGACCCCCGAGCTTCAGAGGGCTTCTACACACCTCTGCACGAGGATTTCTACAGAGCCTATGTTGACAGCGGGATTGTATTCAGACCTCAGAGAGTTTGTCGACTTGAGGCTTTAGTTAAGGTTGTTGGTGAGTAGCTCCGTCCACACTTTTCCTTTCTACCTAGTTTGTCAGACTTTCTAGGATGGACTGGAGGTTACTACGGGATTTAGGTCAGAGAGTTCTACTCCTCACTTTGGATTGACCCTGCTCATGAGTTTATACACTTTGCATTCTGAGGCCGTGACCGCAGATTGTATAGCACCAGGGTACGGGAGATTCTCAGACTCCCTGCTTTAGAGATGAAGATTCACCAGTTGTGTTTTGGACAGACTTCACCACCGAGACGTCCTCACGGAGGTACAGTACCACCCATAGATATGATCAGACCTTGCTTCCGTGAGCCGTTTGGCGAGGGGTCCAGACGTACACCTGCTAGCTCGACACCCCTTGCCAGAGTACTTGATGTTATTGTGAGGCAGACTCTTCTTCCGAGGTTGGGAGACAGAGAGGGCCTGACACGTATGCAGCTTTGAGTTGTTCATCACCTCATCTCTCAGACACCGTTTGATATTTGGGATCTGATGCTATGTGAGATGGAGGACACTTTGGCAGAGGGCTTCAAGGGTCACCGGTAGTTACCATATGCGCACAGGATTTGCTTCATCATTCGATCTGCGTGTGACCTGCCTGTAGAGATTAGGGCTAAAATATCTAATACCACTACTGCATTCCCAGAGTATGATATTCGATAGTTGTGGGCTTCAGTGACTAGAGAGCAGGCACCTAGGCCGGGACAGCGTCAGAGGCAAGAGGTTCTAGAGACAGCAGCGGAGCAGGACGAGACCGTTGAGGGTCTTGCTAAGGCCGAGCTTGCAGATCTTGATACTCAACCAGCTAATCCAGTTGAGGATGATGCCACTGACAGCACTGACGAGGACTACCAGCCTATTCCCCGGTACCGCTCTCCTCGGTCTCACGACCATGAGGCCGGTGGTTCAGGATCAGCCTCCTGCTCAGACCCAGCCATGGTGGCTATTCTTAAGAGGCTGACCCAGGCCTAGGAGAGGTAGGAGGTTCAGATGTAGCGACAGGCTCAGGACACAGCAGCTGCATTTGCTTAGATTCAGGCTCATCAGGACAAGTTCTAGAGGCAGCAGCTGGAGTTTCAGAGGCAGCAGTTTGAGATACAGAGGCAGCAGGCAGCCACCCAGCAGCAGTATCTTGAGCTCCTGTGACACCTCGTCACTGTTGGGGTTCCTCCACCACCGTCTGTCCTTACTCTAGCACTACAGTCTAGTGGACCTCAGAGTCAGGGACAGCCGAGCTTTCAGTTTATCTCTCCCCAGCAGCATGTCCCTCAGACCTTTCAGTCGCCGAGCTACACTCCTATTCAAACGGGGTTCACTCCACTAGCTCAGCCCAGACCTCACCTTCTCTCGGGCACTCCTTTCACTGACTTGAGTGCCTCCTACAGCGAGTTGACTGGTCAGCCGACACCCTCGCACACCACTGTTGTGACCTCTTTAGGGATGTCGGCTTCCGAGACTATGGCTCTTTCAGTGTCAGGGACCGAGACTACAGAGACAGTGCCATCGTCAGTTGCCTCGATAGATCATCCCACAGTTGGTGCTTTTCAGGCTCAGGTGACAGAGACTGCTCCTATTGTGGCCACTACGTCTTCAGTTCCTGCACCTGCTCTACAGACCCAGACTGCTTAACTGCCACGTCTATCTATAGAGGGTCAGCCTGACAGATCAGAGTCTGAGAAGGATACTTCATAGTTTGTGATCACTCCACGCTCCTCGGCACCCGACATGACAGCTTCTGTTCCCCCGTCAGATCCTTAGTTTTATTTTTGGCGTTTGATGCCAAAGGGGGAGAGAGTAGATTCAGGGGGAGTGTTGATAGAGGGTTTCGTTTTCTTTGTGTGCTACATTCATGCATCATGTCTACTTTATCACCCTGCATTTTATGACATGTGTGATTGTAAGACATTATTATATATCATGTCACTTAATTGGTTTTAGCTCATAAGGTTGTGCTTCCGTGTCTTACTCTGATTTCATATGAGCTATGTTTTATTTGTACTAACTCTTCGTGTTTTATCTTGTGAGTACACTCAGTTGGCTTGAAACACATAAGCAATTCCTAACCCCTTTGTGCTTATTGCTTTTTTGCTTATGTGAACCAAGCATGCTCGAAAACCTCAACTCTTAAATCTTCTGAATCTAAGTGTTGTCATCAATCACCAAAAAGGGGGAGATTAAAAGCATCTAGGCCTCGAGAGTTGGTTTCGGCAATTGATGACAACGCATTATTACCATGACTAACGTGTGTTTTGCAGAAACTTTGATAAGTTAGGTCATGTGGTTGATAACTGCTTTGGGCACTATGGTATTCATGCCCTTGATGGAAATCGTTTTGGTTTTCAAAGGATCAATGACAAGATTAAGGACGGTTAGTTTCGGATATCAAGGTGTTGAGTTACATCCGAAATAGTCGTTAGGATCTTCACTTCTTTCCTTTGGCCGTACTATTAAGGGGGGGCATGAGCGGGTAGCTTGACCTAGGTGAGTCTTTTGTTTAGGTGTAGTGCACACTTGTCAAACTTAGCACTAGGTAGCTTAGGTGAAGCTCAAAGTTCAGTTGGAAGCAACTTGGTTCAAGTTGCGTCGCGTTTCGAAATCGTTTGAGCTGTTTTCCCTTGACCGAATGCGGTCTCTGTCACGACCGGACGCGTCCGGTCAGTACTAACTGTCACTGCGTTTCAACCTGGTTGACCAGACGTGGTCCCTGCGAGGATCAGACGCGTTGATCAGTCTGACACGTGTCTCAGAGGGTAAAAGGTCTAATCGGACGCGACTGGAAAATAATCGGACGCGTCCGATCACATTCTAGTAAGGTACTTTGCTGACCTAACACGTCCGGTCATCTCTGATCGGACACGACCGAGCATCAGGTCAAAGTACAGTAAGGTTCTTGCACGACCATACATGTCCGTTCACCCCTGATCGGTGCGTCCGGTCACTCAACGATGTCGTTTAGTTTTTTGACCATTATGCTCGACCGGCGTGTCCGGTCACATCGACCGACGCGTCCGGTCAGTGCGTGTTTTGCTGAGTTGGCAGGTAACGGTTGGATTTGACTGTGGGGTGTATAAATACATCTCCTCCACCTCTTTTAGAGGTCTCTTGCTCATTTGTTCAGCTGAGAAACACCTTTCAAGTGCAAGGGAGTGCAAGAGCTCTAGTGAGGGTAGTGATTTGAGAATCAAAGTTTGAGAATCCCTCATTAGTGACTAGAGAGTAGCAATTGTGCATCCATCTTCTCATTAGGCTTGTTGTGGTCAAGTAAGAGTTCTAGCTTGTTACTCTTGGTGATCGCCATCACCTAGACGGCTTGGTGGTGATTGAGAGTTTGGTGTTCATCCGGCGAGCTTGTGGATGACCCAACTCATCTTGTGAGCAGTTTTGGGCAATTCACCATGATAGAGTGTCAAAGAATCAACCCGTAGTGAGCACTTGATCCTTGCGCGGATCAAGAGGAAGCTACACCCTTGCGCGGGTGCTCCAACGAGGACTAGTGGGGAGTGGTGACTCTCCGATACCTCGGGAAAACATCGCTGTGTTTCTAACCCTTACTTTCAAGCATTTACTTTCATGTATTACTTTCATTGCTTGGTTTACTTTCCTAGAATTGTCATGCTAGACTAGGATTGAAACTTAGGGTGCAAAACTTTTTACCGGTAGAATCACAAGGAACACTAGTAGGCACTAGGGGCGAACTTTGGCTTGTAGGATTTAATTCTTGCAATTAATTTTTTAGAAAAGCCCAATTCACCCCCCTCTTGGGCATCTTGATCCTTTTAGTGCCTTCGACCTCAGCTCACTAACTCTGCTAGCATCCAGCTAGAAACCTTGCTTTCATGTCTGCAGGATTTCAATCTCCGAGAAGGTGCAGATTCTAGAGTTCGACCGGCAGGCCCTTCACAACCCGAGATGCTTACAAAGCGCTCGACACCAACCACGGCTCTACAGATGTTCATGGGTGCCACATTTAGAAGACGCAGGTACCAAACAAAGTCAAGGTATTCGCCTAGTTGTTCTTCAAGGACAGGTTGAGCACAAGAGCCAATCTCCATCCTAAACATGTTGTGGACAATGACCAGTGTCGCGCTGCCAGGTTTCGATAGAGGATCGGCGTCATGTGTTCTTCACCTGTATGACAAGCGCAGACTTATGGGACAGGATCGGCTTACCTGACATTTCTTCTCACTCTGACGTTGAACTCTAGAATGCAATTAGTCCCATTGGCCTGGATCCTGAACTGTGGCCCTTCATCATGCTTACAATCCTATGGCGGCTGTGGGATGCGAGAAACGATGAAGTCTTCAGACAGGAGTTGTCTAGCAGTCGTGCTGTAATATCTAGAGTTTGTGATGATCTTGTTGTTTGGCGCAAGCATTTGAGAGATGATCATGTAAACAGTCTTCGTGACTGGCGTGACTACCTCCTATCTTGTAATGCTACTAACCATTCTGCTTTGACGGAGTGAAGTTTGAAATATATGGTTGGTGGGGAATCTCTCCCCTCCGTTTGTTCAAAAAAAAACATATACAACATCCAGATCAAAATGCTTACAACATATGTCTAGAAATAGATGAAATAGTTTGAACAAACGCTTGCAACATGCCTCTGAAACACTTACAACATAAGCAACATGTGCAACATCTCCCGATCTACTTTTGCTGCATCCAAATAAAACAACTGCAAATGCCACTGAAACATCTAAAATAATTGAAACATACATTTGCAACATAGGGAGAAGAGAGGCCTGGGCCGGTCAATTCCGGTCGACGGGGTAGGAGCTGGCGACGAGTGATTGCGCGAGGACCACCCAGCACCAGCACTAGCACTAGCAGCACACACAAGCGCTACCACCACCACCAGCCCTACTAGCTTGGCTCGGCGGTGACGGTGGGCGGGGAGCGCCATGGCCGCCGGGGTGGGGGAGCTCAGTCACCGTGGTGAGAGAGGGCGTCGTCGGGGTGGGGAGTGTGCCGTGCTGGGGTGGGAGAGAGCCGCCCATTCCCTTGCAACGCCGTCGTACCACCTCCATGGATCGCGGCGAAGGCGAGTGGATCTCGCTTGTGCTCCATATGGATCTCGTCGGGGTGGGAGAGAGGGGCTGCCGGATCTGCGGGCATTGGGGCTCCCAGTGAGGACACCGAGGTGTGGGGGGAGGACGGCGGGCGTTGGTGCGCTGCGGCCATGGATGAGGAGTGCGGAAGGGGTAAGGATGGGGAGGAGAAAGCGAAGCGATAAGTTTTTTTTTAATATACATGCGGGTGGGAACAAGCGGCGGGGTGAAAAAGCCATTTGACGTTTGTGCGGTCCATCTGACGCATGACACGTAGCATTTCCACAAAAATATATATAGGTTGCATCAGTCCCTTTCCTGTTAATACAAAAATGGCAATTGACCAGAGAATGATAGACGGGGAATGTCTGACAATTTGCCAGTAGAAACAAACCCAAAAGTAGAACCAAGATTCTGCAGAATTCTTGTGGGATGCAACAGAAGCTTTCTCTCATCTAGGAAGAAGCATCTGTCTTCATGAATGAATTGAAAAAAAAGAAGAAGCATTGCATCTTGATAGCCCATTGGACAACTAGGTCAGCCCATCTCATACACTTACACCTTGACAGACCATCTAGGCCCAGTCAACATAGCCCAAAGGCCCCGGCCCGGTTCGTATCGTCCTTGCTTCCTTGGTGGTGAAGGAGGGAAATGCCCCTCAACTCGTCTCCGAGTCTATCTCCCACCGTGTCGTCCCCCCACGGCGTCGCGCAATCCGAGCCCCACCTCAATGCCTTCGCCGCCGTCGAGATCTCACGCGCTCGGCCCCTCGCGCCCGCGGCATGGCCACGCGGAACCGGACGCCGCTCTACCGCAAGTACCGCGATGCGCTGCGGCACGTCCGCGCGCCGGCCGGGGCACCGTCGCCGTCCGGCGGGGGCGGGGGAGGGCCGGTGATCGAGTTGGCCTCGCTGCTGCGCTCCGATCGACCCTACGCGCCCCTCAGCACCGACGATCCCTCCGCCTCCAGGTGCCACCACCTCCAACTCCACCTCCAGTTTCTCAACTAGATCGAGAGGCATTTGACCAAGCTAACAAGTAGAGTGTAGCATTGATCGGTGATTCAAAAATGAATTGGTCGAATTACAGATCACTAGACTCGCCCATTAACTTGTATGATCTAGTCAAGCCTTTGCTTAGTTGTTAATCACTACGAGGCAACGACCTGTGTAGCATATAAGTGGTTTCCCTTAATGGGGAATGGGAATTTCCACCAATAGATCGAGCAAATGGAAGACTTTATTGTAGCATGTTGATCAGTGATCAGTGGCTTAGGCAGTAAGCTGTAATGGTGGGTTGTGAAGGTTAACTACTCGCATTGATGTGTCACTGGTTGGACACCTCATTGGTGATAAGATGAATTATGCAGCACTGACATTTGGTTTCTGCGTTGCAGTAGAGGTGCTGTGACAGTCGGGCAACCCCCAGCCTGGGTCGATGTTTCCGAAGAGACATCTGTAAACATGCAGCGGGCAAGGACGAAAATGGTGGAGTTGGCTAAGGCACATACCAAAGCCTTGATGCCATCCTTTGGCGATGGCATGGACGATCAGCGAGCAATCGAGGTTCTCACACATGAGATAACGGACTTGCTGAAGAGGTCCGAGAAGAGGCTGCAGAAGCTGTCCATGAAAGATTCATCAGAGGATTCAAATGTCCGAAAGAATGTCCAGGTGATGATAGAACCTTATTTATCATTGGCCGTTACTCAGTTCTTCCCGTTTGACGGACATGGCTGTAATGTGCAGCGTTCTCTTGCTACAGATCTGCAAAACCTGTCAATGGAGTTCCGGAAAAAGCAGTCATCATATTTAAAGCAGCTTCGCCAACAAAAAGAGGTTCCCTTCTGTTTTCATCAGATGATTAACTGCTGATAGAATGCTTGTCCAACCCTGACTTTGCTTTGTTGACGAATACCTTACCTTTGCAGGGTCACGAGGGTGTTGATTTGGAAATGAATATAAATGGGACGAAGTCTACATTTGAAGACGATGAGTTTGAGGATGTGGTATGTTTTATTTTGGTCTTTACATGCTGCATACCTGATTGTGGCGATTTTTTTTATCTCTGCGTGTTTGATATTAGCATGAGTGCCTATATTAACTTATGTCAAATCTAGTACACTATGAGTCATTCTTTATTAGATATGAGATGTTAGCTTCCTATTAGATATTAACAAGAGGAGTGTTAGCTGCGTTGTTGTTGTTGTTGTTGGTGTGTGTGTGTGGGGGGGGGGGGGGTGTTATTTGACACTTGTTCACTCTCCAGGACTCCTTGAGACTTCCATACTAGTGAAATAAAGATTTGCTTGGCAGGATATGCTTCCCTCTATATGCAGAAATCGAAAAATGATAGGTAAAAGAAGAAATAATAGCGACAACGTTCTGTTTGTGTTTATTTGGGTTAGTTATACAGTTCATAAGTGAGTCTGTTGAAATCGGGTTGTCAATATGGGTAACTCAGTTCTCCCCCTCCTTCATGCTGTGGCTGTGGCTGGATGCTGATATTAAATTTGTTGGTGGAAATGGATAATTCTGTATTATGCCTCCCTCAAACCTTATATTAGCAGTGTTGATATCCACATCTGTGTATGGAGAACACTTCCCACCCTACAACACCTTTTCTTTTATTTTTTTTCTTTTTGACTGTAAACGCACATGCTTTGGATAGCGTAAAATAGATCATGAATGGGGAATAAGATTGGATATGGCAAACACCAGGGTAGTACCTGGTCCTTACCCATGCATATCCTAGAATATCCCCTGTCCTTTTACCTAGGAACTTTGAACTCATTGAAAAGGGCATGGTCTAGGTCCACTCCATTTCATTATAGGCTGTGGGTTTATTTGAGGTCCATTGCAAGAGATGGGCACTTGGCTAGTAATATATACTGTATATAATATATGTGATTAAAATCCAAGAAGATTCTGTTACTTCCTGATCTTGTTGTAGCAAACTACATTTGTCCAATTAAACATAACAGCACAATCCTGCATCCACCATCCAGAATGTAGTCCTGCAATGAAAGACTAAGTGACTAACGGTGTTAGATGGCTGGTTCATGTAACCAAAACTGACGCAAAGATGCTTTAGGAAATTCTTTTTTTTTAAGAGTTTTACCTCAGCTTTTAAGAAAGCAGGATGCTTTAGGAAATTCTTTGGCACAATCTATCTTTTATTGCATAGAATTTCAGCCGGCTGGTTGAAATGGCGTCAAGCTTCTGGCGTTCTCTGTGACAAAAAGGTGCCTCAGAAGCTGAAAGGTAAGTTCTATAGGACGGCGATTCGTCCGGCGATGTTATACGGTGCTGAGTGTTGGCCTACAAAAAGGCGACATGTCCAGCAATTGAGTGTAGCGGAGATGCGTATGTTGCGTTGGTGTTGTGGGCACACAAGGAGGGATTGAGTACGGAACGACGATATTCGGGATAGGGTTGGGGTGGCACCAATTGAGGAGAAATTGATTCAACATCGGTTGAGATGGTTTGGACATGTCCAACGGAGGTCTCCTGAGGCGCCGGTGCGTAGTGGAGTTCTAAAGCGGGCCGATAATGTAAAGAGCGGTAGAGGTCGACCTAAACTAACTTGAGACGAGTCCATTAAGAGAGATCTTAAGGAGTGGAATATCCCCAAGGATTTAGCTATGGACAGGAGCGCTTGGAGATTAGCAATCAACGTGCCTGAACCGTGACCTCTTTTGTCTTGTGCCCTTTATGTCCCTTTATGTGTCTCCCTGTTTCTCGTCTCTTTTGGGTTTCATCTCTAGCCTACCCCAACTTGCTTGGGACAAAAGGCTATGTTGTTGTTTGTTGTTTGTAATCTATCTTTTATTGCGTCAATATTCCATTTCTTTCTTTTTTGGAATTTTTGTTTATCCATGCATGATACATTTGGGCATTTGGCTAGGTTTGAATTTATTGTGTTACAAGAATACATACTTGTTGGGATCCAGACCAACAGATGATGAGAAGTGCAGCTAGTTCTTTAAAGTTTATATAAGTTGTTGTTGTAATTCATAATTGTATTTTGTTGTACCAGGGTTTCACTAGGGTTCAGATGTCAAAACTTAAGAAAAGCCAAGCATTCACTAGAGAAAGGGAGAGAGAAATTGAGCAGGTGATTTTTATTTATTTATTTGTTTGATTGCTCTGTCAATTGCTATATGTATTCTCTTTTCGACAGCACATGTTCCTGATTCCTGAAGTCTGTTTATTATTGCTGTCTGCTTGTGGCTTGAAGGTTGTTGAATCAGTCAACGAACTTGCACAGATCATGAAGGATCTTTCAGTTCTCGTGATTGATTAGGTATATGAAACCCTGATTAATTGTCAATGATTGGTGTTAGATAACTAGTTGGGACCAGACTCTTGATTTATTACTTCAAACAGGGAACCATCATTGATCGGATAGACTACGACATACAGAACGTTGCAGCTTCAGTTGAGGAGGGTTACAAACAACTACAGAAGGTTTCATCCTTGAACCATATTTACCCTCACTAGTAGTAATGTTTCCACCATATACATTTCTTTAGAATGGACCTTTAGGCCTCGTTTGGTTTGAGTAAGTTAAAGTTTAACTCTCATCACATCAATGTTTCCTTAAATGCATGGAGTACCAAATGTAGACTAATTGTATGCATGTCGACACAGATTAGGAGTAATTTACGAGACGAATCTATTAAGCCTAATTAGTCCAAGATTGAAAACTTTTTGTCAAATAAGACAAAAGTGCTACAGTGTTTGTTAAACTTTAACTCCTCCAACCAAACACCCCCTTAGTAATGATGAACGAAACCTTTGTGCTGCTGGTAGGGCTTTAAGCTGTATGGTGCTTGATTGCCTTTTTAATAGCATGATTAGGTGTGTAGACATTCAGTCTTTTGTTATATGCCTTCAGGGTACCCATAAATTTTTTTCATTGGTGGAAATCATGCGATTCAAATATTTCACCTGTTTAGCTGGTATATTTTATCTCTAAATATCTTGATTGTCATTAAAACATACGTAGTACCACCCTGCGTTTATTTCCCTGTCTGTAAAAGATGACTTTCCGCGACTGGGACAGTAATTTTTTAACCAACCCTTCAGTTTACTGCTTACCGCAGGCACTGTCGTGTGCCTTTATGATCTTTCTCTCACTCTCTTCCTCTCCCCATTCATATTACTGCTAGCTGTATGCATTAGTATGTATGTAGTACCCAATAGTGTTTCTTGAAATAAAGAAAATTTGTTGGCTGCATCAGTACCTGAACCTTGCAGTTTATATCTTTGTCCGTCTGTTCTGCAGGCTGAGAGGACGCAGAAGAAAGGGGCCGTGGTGATGTGTGCCACTGTCCTTGGCTGTGTTTAGATCCAAAATTTGGATAGCCAAAATACACTGTAGCATTTCGTTTGTATTTGGTAATAATTGTCCAATCATTGACTAATTAGGCTCAAAATGTTCGTCTCGTAAAGTACAACCAAACTGTGCAATTAGTTTTTGATTTTATCCACATTTAGTACTCCATATATGTATCGCAAGTTTGATGTGACGGGGAATCTTATTTTGCATAGTGCACTTTTCAGTGCATCTAAACACAGCCCTTGTCATTTTGATCTTCGTCATGATAGTCCTTCTGATTTTGAAGATCACTTTCTGACATGCACTATCTCGTTTTAATGGTTGGTGAATGGCCGCGAAGCACACACCACGCTTATCTACTCATGGCTTTGTTTAGTTCGCGAAACTTTTTAGGAAATGGTATTGTAGTATTTTCGTTGATATTTGGCAATGGTCTAATTAGACTTAAAAGATTCGTCTCGTGAATTTCGTCTAAATTGTGTAATTAGTTTTATTTTTTAATCTATATTTAATGTTTCATGCATGCGTTCAAAGATTCGATGTGACGGGAAATCTTAAAAAAAATTTGTAAAATTTTGGGAACTAAACAGGACCCGTATGTGAGTGAGGATTACACCGTCCCTGCATGAGTTCGTCTGAATAGGGCGCGATATCACTGATCCGAGCATGGTTCTCCTGCCCATATTCATAGTGGCTGGGCCAGCAACTGTCTTCAGTCTAGTCCGCAACTTTTTTTTGTTTGCAGAGCTGCAGATTTAGAGATGTCCTATTCATAGATGCCTCTTTTCTTTTAAAACATTTCACCTTCCTGTTTGCCTTGGAGCAACCAGGTTAGGCAGTGTTTAGATCCCTTCAAACTTCTAAAAATTTTACAAGATTTCCCGTCACATCGAATCTTTAGACACATGCATGGAGCATTAAATGTAGGTAAAAAAATAACTAATTGCACAGTTTGTCTGTAAATGTCGAGACGAATCTTTTGAGCCTAGTTAGTCCATGATTGGATAAATTTTACCAAATAACAACGAAAAGTGCTACAGGAACTTTACACCAACTTTTACACCATCTAAACACTACCTTAGGCTGGCTGTGTATGCTTCTGTATAGAGTTAGCTGTATCATCCAGTTACCAGAAACCGGAAAGTAGATTCAGTTCCTGTGTCATCTCCTTTCTGCTCTATGTTGCCTGCCTTTCTACTTTGAGCTAGTTTTGAAGTGGCATTTCATCGTACCAGACATTCCTATGGTTAGTTCCCAAAAAAAAAAATTTGCCTTCTGTAGTAAAAGAGCACATTTGAACACATGTAATAAGTACTAAATGTAGACGAAAAAAAACTAATTGTACAGTTCTCGGGGAAATCGCGAGACGAATCTTTTAAGCCTAATTAGTCCATAAAAAAGCCTTAAGTGATACAGTAACCCCACATGTGCTAATGATAGATTAATTAGTATCATTAGATTCGTTTCGCAGTTTTCTGACGGGTTCTGTAATTTGTTTTTTTATTAGTATTCAAAAATCTCTCCCGATATTCATCTGACACATCCGATATGACATCCAATTTTTTTTCCTCCCCAACTAAACAAGGCCGACAACTTTTCGCTCTCGTGTAGTTGAAGATACAATGGGATCTTGTGTTGGTGTGTGGGGGGCAACCGACAGCGTCCTGGTGCTGCTGGCAGTCCATCATCACATAAGTTTATCTGCTGAGGCCTTGTTTACTTCCCCATCCCAACCCAAAATATTTCCTCTTCCACCCATCACATCAAATCTTTCGACGCATGCATGTAGCATTAAATGTAGGTAAAAAAGATAACTAATTGCATAGTTTGTCTGTAAATATCGGGACGAATCTTTTGAGCCTAGATAGTCCATGATTGAACAAATTTTGCCAAATAACAACGAAAGATGCTACAGTAATTTTTCACCTACTTTTCGCGAAGTGAACATACCCTGAGATGCTGCTGATTATTGCTGCAATCTCAGCCCGTGCTGCTGGGTGAGCCACAAGGGTTTGTTTGGAGCTGGAGGTCAATCTGTTGGGTTTGGGTCGTTCCTCTGGCCAGGGTTAAAAAAACCGCTCGGTAAACCGCGGTTTACCGCGGTTACCGGCCTAACCGGGCCGGACCGGTTCCGGTCCGGTCCGGTTAGGTATTCCCCAAATTCAAATTTAAAATTTGAAAAAAATGCTAAAAAAATTTCTAAAAATAGTTCATGATTTATAGAAGCCAATGGTGTAAAATTTTTTCAAATTCGAGTTCGTTTAGTATTTATTTATACGTATAGAAGTTTGAAAAAAAAAAGAAAAAAAACCCGGTCCTGTCCCGTTAAGGCCCCCAAATTCAAATTTAAAATTTGAAAAAAAAACAAAAAATGCTGAAAAAATTCCTAAAATAGTTCATGATTTATAGAAGCCAATGGTGTAAAAAATTTTCAAATTCGAGTTCGTTTAGTATTTATTTATACGTATAGAAGTTTGAAAAAAAAAAGAAAAAAGAAAATTCCAAACTCAAACCGAGCGGTTACCGCTCCAAACCGCCCGGTAAACTGGTGACAAACCGAACCGAAGACGCGTTTGAATTCAAATTCAAATTCGACCAGTTACCGACCGGTTACCGGTAAACCGGAACCGGAGGCCGGTGGTTTGGGGTGACCGGTCGGTAAAAAAAAACCCTGCCTCTGGCCTCTCCCATGGCCAACTGGCCGGCCATGGCTGTTTGACCAGCTGGTCCCGACCCGAGCCATGGATGCATGCAGGGATGGTGTACGTGGTACGTGCTGGTGGTGATGTAAGATCCCTGTGCTGCCCCCACACCCACATTGTATTCCCTTCGTTCCAAAATGTCTGTCGCTTTCGCTTTCCGAGAAATAACTTTTAAAAATATATATATTAAAAATATTAATATTTATAGTACATAATTAATATCATTGAAAAGATCTTTAAGTCTAGTTTTTTAACAAATTTATTTGGGGATACAAATGTTGCACGTATTTTCTACAAATTGAGTCAAACGTACGGCACGAAAACTGAAAACAACAGACGTTTTGAAACGGAGGAAGTAAGTGGTAATTTCAATCCAGCCTTGTCTTGTCCTTGTGCCCCCATTTATAGTGCCCCCTGCTGCTGCAGCAACTTGGGCAGCACCTATCCATGTTTCCAGTTTTCTATCTCAGCATGTGACTTGTTTAGTTCCTTCGGAGTCCAGAATTTGGCACTGTGTAAAAAAAGATTTCCATTACATTAAAATATCGGTACATGTATGGAGTACTAAATGTAGATAAAATTAAAAATTAATTGCTTAGTTTTGTTGTACTTTGCGAGACGGACGTTTTAAGCCTAATTAGTCAATGTTTGAACAATTTTTACCAAATACAAACGAAATACTACAATGAGCTACACTGCTGAATCCGGTGTCGCCGATTCCGGGCAACTAAACAAGGCCATGTCTGCTTTTATCGAATGTTTGGACACATACATGCATGTAGTACTAAATGTAGATGAAAAAAAACTAATTGCACAGTTTGGTTGGAAATCACGAGACGAATCTTTTAAGCCTAATTAGTCCATGATTAGCCTTAAGTGGTACAGTACACACATGTGCTAATGACGGTTTAATTAGGCTTAATAAATTCGTCTCGCGGTTTCCAGGTGAGTTATGTAATTAGTTTTTTTATTAGTATCCGAAAACCCCTTCTGATATCCCATGAAACATCTGACGTGACGTCCAAAAACTTTTCACCCACCAACTAAACACCTCCTAATATCTAGGTTTTCCATTGCCCTGCCCTGGCCTGCCTAGGTATATAGGTATATAGAGGAGGGGCAACCCTACTTGCAGAATGCCCTATGCCCCTATATATCTACCGGAGAAACAGGTGATGGCCCTGCTCGTTTATCTTATAATTCGTACTTTTCAGTCAGAACCATATTTTTCTCTCACAACAAATTAGCGAACAGTACTTTTAGCCATAGCTTTTCAGCGAATCAAACGGGCTCGATGTTGTATCCGTCGGAGTAAAACAATGTTAATCTTGGTTTTTAATGAGGCGATCAATATAACCCAGTATAATAGAAAATGTTACTCTCCATTCCGGATTGAAAGATGTTATGGCTTTGTTTTAAATAATACATAGCTTTTGTCATGCATAATAAATATCACTAAATTAATCATGGAACATAATTTTCATAATAAATACATATAGAGATACAAAGTCTCATCAAACTTAACATCGGTTGACTTGTTAAAAAGTTGGGCAGAGACAGCACACGCAGTTGTTTTGCATCGGTTGGACTTGGGTCCCGTTTGGATCCTTTCACTTGACTACTAGCTGTGTTACTGGCTACTAACTCTTAGTTCGGGTTTGAGTGGCTAATTGTTAGCTCCAGCCTCCAGGGATCAAACGGGGGGCCCTGTAGCAACAGTCTACTGAGAGCCGTGGCACGACAGTGCTGGCAACGGCAGCAGCGCCGACGGCCGGTACGTATACAGGCACACAGCATCATTTCCGGACCTTGAATGCTCTGCCTCTGCGTCGTCTCACGTCCGTCGCTCTCCTTCTCCAGCCCTCACGCGCTCAAGCCCTCTCATGTCTCATCCTTCCTCCCTCCCAGAGTCCTCCGGGGCAGGCAGGCTTCTGTTGAAACTGATCGCCAAACAGGGCGGTAAAACACTCGCAGCCTGCTGCCTTTTATGGGTCTGTTTACTTTCCAAAAATTTTTCTAAAAAACTAATCTTTGACGAGTATTAAATATAAATAAAAAATAAAACTAATTACACAACTTAGCTGTAAATCACGAGACGAATCTTTTAAGTCTAGTTAGTTTATAATCGGACATTAATTACCAAATAACAACGAAAATGCTACAGTGATTTTTTGCAAAATTTTCATGGCAGCCCTAGCCCGGCCCCCGGCCGGCGCCCAAAGATTTAGGTCTTGTTTAGTTCCACTTCATTTTGCAGAATTTTTCAAGATTTCCTGTCACATCGAATCTTTGGACGCATGCATGAAGCATTAAATATAGATAAAAAAATAAAACTAATTACACAGTTTAGACGAAATGGACGAGACGAATCTTTTAAGCCTAATTAGACTATAATTGGACACTATTTACCAAATAACAACGAAAATCGCTACAGTATCATTTTGCCAAATTTTTTTGAACTGAACCGGCCCTTACGGGGGCCAGTGAAAAATCCTGCCTGCTTTAGGGGGTGTTTGGTTTGAGGAGTTAAAGTTTAACAAATATTGTAGCACTTTCGTCTTATTTGACAAAAAGTTTCTAATATTGGACTAATTAGGCTTAATAGATTCGTCTCGTAAATTACTCATAATCTGTGTCGACATGCATGAAATTAGTCTACATTTAGTACTCCATATATTTAAAGAAACATTAATGTGATGGGAATTAAACTTTAACAAAACATAACCAAACATGCCCTTTGCTGTAATAAGTAGCACCAGCACCACGCAGTACGTACATTGTCGTTCACTGTGCGTACAAAACTGATGCTGTACACTGTACACTGACACTGTGCAGTCAAGCGTGCGTACGTACGTGTACACGGTCGACGGTACACTCGCACACACTGCCCGGGGCTGCGCAAAGCTGGTCGGGTCGGGCTGGGCCGGGGGCCCACTGGCGTTGCCTGTGTCGCATTATTGCGTCGCTGAATAACAATAACGGGTTGGGTTGACACTTGACAGAGGGAGAGTGTGACGCTTGGTGTTGGGCGACGGCAGCGTTGGTTCTTGCTTGGTAACGACGACGACGACGACACGGATGGATGTGTTGGTGATGCTTCCGGCCGCCTGGGACTGTGGCTGGTTGACGTTTGGTTGGGCACTTGGGCGACACCCCAAATCACCAATGCAGCAAAGCCGTTTTCTGGTGCGGCGTGCACGCGCGTGCCTGATCTTCACGGGTACATGCCGCATGGACCTAGCTCGACTAGAACAAGGCGGAAATTTTTTTTACCAGACAGATGCCTAGGCTGTACTATTTCCTAGCATGCATCAATGTTTTGATCGATGGCGGTAGCTGTAGTCGCGGAGACTGGAAGTGAGCGACAGCCTGGCTATGATGGTCGGTACTGGGTGTTCACGTTTGGTCCGTCTGGTAGAGCTCCAATTTCTCCTCAAGGACCTCCGGCTCTCATGTAGGGTAACTTCTCTCGTGAACCTAGAGTTGTTTTGAAAAATGTTCGGCAAAAGCGGCTCCACTGAAAGTTTTATAATAAATTGTATTAGTTTGCGAGGAGAAGCCACTTTTTTCGATTCTAGCTCCTCTATACAAACACGTCTTTGGTTCTGTCGAGCTCCTTGCAAGGAGCCGTTTTTTAGATGTATGTTTAGCAAAGCTTCTTACAAGGAGCAAGAATTCTACCAAACTGTACTCTACGTCTGGTCACGCGCTCGCGCGACTCCACGTTGTTGCCGCCAGCGGCCCATCATACCTCCACCAGAGTTATGGTTTACTTCCTCCCTCAGTCCACCAGAGTTAGGGTTTACTTCCTCCCTTGGCCCATTGTTGCGAGAATAATAGCCTACCACTCGATAGGCGGTGCAACGAGGCAACGGTGGGATGGGAGTGGCACAACTGGCCACGCTATAAGCTTCACCCATGGTTCTTCATTCATAGGCTGCCACAGCTACGCCCTTTCAATTTTCCCTTCTTTAAACCAACGTAAACAACACCCTTACACCATGTTTGATACAAAGTACATATAGAGTATTGGAGAAATACTATAGTTTTTAAAAATACTTTGGTTTTCAAAAGTTATTGGGTGTTTGGGTACTATAAACTTTATAGTTTCTAAAACCATGTTTCTGTTGAAACTGTAGTTTTTTTTTTCTTTTTTATGAACAATTGTTACAAAACTACAGTCTTATGATACTATAGTTTATGAAAACTACATCACCCAAACATGCCCTTATTATATTATTACAGTGTTTGTTCATTCATTCAAAAAAGAAAAGGTGAACTCTTCTCGTCTCTTCTCTTTCCCTAGCTACAGTGCCCAGGGCGAAAAGAAGGCGACGCACGCTTCTGGCGCCGATTTCTTCGGCCCTTCCCTCTCCGGCAATCGGTTAGGCGCCGGAGATGGAGGCGGACCGGGGAATCGGCGTGCGGATGTATATAGGTTAGTTAGGTACCTATCTAGACCTAGGTTGTGCTCGCCATCGGCTATCGTCGGTGGAGTTAGGGTTTGCCGGGGGGATGCTAATCCTTGGCGGCTTGCTTTTTCTGGCGTTGTCGGCAACGACGCAGGGGAATAATGCTCCAACTCCTCCTCGCCCCGATGGTTCTTCTCTCCGGTTCCATCGGCAAGTTCAGGAGCTTTTGTACAGGAGTCCGGGCCAGAGCTTCGTTGTCTTTCAGGTGATGTTGTTCATGGCCTTTGTCTTCAAGGATGCCGGGTTTGCTACGGGTCTTGTGGATGGTGGCCGGCTGGATCTGGCTCGTTCTTCCCTCGGCGGCGGTGGCTGCCGATGGAGAGCTCAGATCCAGAAGTTGGAGGGGTTGGGGCGTGGCCCCGGTCGATGGGTGACCGCCGACAGCTCCATCCTGTCTCTCGGGACGGGTGTCTACTTCGACTCCTTTCAAAGCCAGCGTGCGATGGGGCTCTTCCAGCTCGCGGTGATGCTCGAGGTCTTCCTCGACGACGGCGGTCGGCGACGAGAATTTCGGGCGGCTTCGGATTTCAGAGGTCCTATGGGTTTGGTTGTAATTTTTATGTTTTTCAGGGTCCTCTATGAAGTTTAGCTGGGACAGCTGTCTCTGTATCCTTGCCATATGTTTCTGTATTTGTACGTGTATCTGTACGTTCTCCTTAACTAGCAGAAATGTATTATTAAAAAAAAGAAAAAGAAAAGAAAAGGTGAAGCGAGTTGGAAAAAGAAAGAAAGAAAGAAAGGGAAAAAAAAAGAGGAGTGGAAATCCCCAGGCTGCCCTTGGAAGGGCAGCGGGGGGGGCAGCCCAGCCACCGGCCCCCGGGCCAGTACAAAATGACAGACAGCAGAGCAGCAGCGTGTGACGCTGAGACGAAGACAGCCGAGCGCCGAGGCGAAGACAGGCGAGCATCCAAATCCAAATCCAAAGCAAGCGTCGGGCGGCAGTAGAGAAGAGAGCAAGCGACTCGCTTCCTACCTGCAGATCCCCACCGACTCCCCTCCTCCCTGCCATTAATGGCCGCCACCAAGAACCCTCCAACCCCCACCTGACCTTCCTTCCTTCCTTCCTTCCCTCCCTTCCCCTCCGCCCGTCCGTTCCCCGCTCCTCCGCCTGTACGTTCTCAGCCGGCAGGTCCAAAGGGAGGAGGAGGAGGAGGAGCGCGGCAGTGGGGTGGGGGCCCACCGATGCTGAGCTCGGCGTCCTCGGCCGGGGCGGCCATGGGGATGGGCGGCGGGTACCCGCACCAGCCCCCGCCGCTGCCGCAGCGCGGGGCGGCGGCCGCGGTCTTCACCGCCGCGCAGTGGGCGGAGCTGGAGCAGCAGGCGCTCATCTACAAGTACCTCATGGCCGGCGTCCCCGTCCCGCCCGATCTCCTCCTCCCCGTCCGCCCCGGCCCCCACTCCGCCGCCTTCTCCTTCGCCAGCCCCGCCGCGTCGCCCTTCTACCACCACCACCACCACCACCCGTCCCGTGAGCTCTCCCCTCCCTTGTCGCTCTCTCCTTCATTCGTGTGTGTGTGTGTGTGTATGTATATATATACATCTCAGCAATCTCTGCTCAAATGGATGCGTGCTTGCTTGCTGGTATTGTCATATAATAGGGGAAGGAAGCTAATGGATGGCTTTTTCAGGAGAGAAGGACACATAGCATAGATCTTTTGCCTGCCCTGCTGCTTACTGGGATTCGATTGGATTGGTTTGTTGGTTGGGTATTGCCGCGATTTATCTCATCGAATGATTCATTAAGCATGCGGCGCCTAGCATCTGGCATCTGTGCCTATGTGGGATGGGGTGTATCTTTGTCACCTCCTTTCCTGCTTGCTCACGCAACGGGATGGGGATTCTTTATTATTCAAACTTTTAAACAAAGCATGAGAAAGCATCTTTGCATTGGGTTGGTCAAATGTTTATGCGCTTTTGATCTACCCCAGTACCAAGTACATCATTTCATTAGAATATCTACACACTAGCTAGCTAGGGCTGTGTGAGCGGCGATGTTGGATTCGATTTTTCGATGTGCTCTCAGTCTCACCCTACGGTTTGGTTTCCCTCCTGCAGTGAGTTACTACGCCTACTACGGGAAGAAGCTGGACCCGGAGCCGTGGCGGTGCCGCCGCACCGACGGCAAGAAGTGGCGGTGCTCCAAGGAGGCGCACCCCGACTCCAAGTACTGCGAGCGCCACATGCACCGTGGCCGCAACCGTTCAAGAAAGCCTGTGGAATCCAAGACCGCCTCGCCTGCGCACTCGTCGCAGCCCCAGCTGTCCACCGTCACCACCACCACCCGGGAGGCCGCCGCGCCTCTTGAGTCCCTTGCTACGGCGGGGGGTAAGACTCACGGCCTGTCCCTCGGCGGCGGGGCTGGCTCATCGCACCTCAACGTTGACGCTTCGAATGCTCATTATCGCTATGGCAGCAAGTATGGTTACATCGGACATCCCCTTTTTTTGGTTCTTGTTGTTGCTATCGAATGGCCATTGGATTGGATTTGCCTGGCCTGCTTGCTAATTATACTGGGATGCAAGCTGTGCTACAGTAGGTTTTCTTGCATGATTGGGTAGGGGCTGAATTACTGCCATGCTATTTGAGCTGGGACCATTATTGATGATGCTATGGTTTTCATTGCTTCTCTTTTTACACTATTATTGCAAAAGGAGAATCACACTTTGGTGTATTGACTCTTCAACGGCAAAAGCACTTCTGCCACTTGCTTCTTGCAGTTTTAGCCCTTATTATATATATTGTACGATATAGAAATCTTTTGCAGTTTTGTTGCAAATGAACTGCCGTGCCTACTATGCCCTGGCTGCTTCTAAGATGTCTATAAATTTATATATTTGTATGTTCTGAACAACTTAGGCTCGCAGCTGCCATGTCCATGCCCTATGCAACATAGTTCTGTACTAGTATTTCAGACAGATTTTCGTATTAGCCCCCTATTTTGTACAGAGTCTCTCTCAGACACATTGTTTTTTTAGTTATGAGTTTGTAAAAGGATTTGCGCATCAGTGATTGCTATAGCTTGAGATTAAGGCCCTGTTTGGTTTGGAGGAGTTAAAGTTTAACTCCCATCACATCAATGTTCCCTCAAATGCATGGAGTACTAAATGTAGACTAATTGTATGTATGTCGGCACAGATTAGGAGTAATTTACGAGACGAATCTATTAAGCCTAATTAGTCCAAGATTGGAAACTTTTTGTCAAATAAGACGAAACTGTTACAGTGTCTGTTAAACTTTAACATCCAAACCAAACAGGGCCTAATAACTCATTATGCTGCTTTTGACTGTTTTTGTTTTCCAAGACAAGTAGACATGTCCTGTTTTTAGGTGCTTAGCTTGATTTTCTGTTGGGGTTGACTTTGTTAGCTATTTATTTATCACCTCTACATCAATTTCACTTCATACATGTCTAGCCGGTTGCTGTAGGCAGAAATATCATACTAGGGCTGTGTTTAGTTGAGAAAGTTTGGGTGAAAAGTTACTGTAGCACTTTTCGTTGTTATTTGGTAAACTTTGTGCAACTATGGATTAATTAGACTCAAAAGATTCGTCTCGAACTTTACAGATAAACTATGCAATTAGTTATTTTTTTACCTATATTTAATGCTCCATGCATGCGTTTAAAGATTCGATGTGATGGGTGGAAGATGAAATATTTTGGGTTGCATGGCAATTAAACAGGGCCTAGAGTAGACTCCAAGCAATAGTGCCGGACTGACAAGTTTTCTGTCAGCTCATAATTATTTGTAGCAGCTTGTGATGGTCGCATATCCATAACCAATTCATTTTGCAGGTACCCTTTTGGAGCTAAATCCGATGCTGGCGAGCTGAGCTTCTTCTCAGGAGCATCAGGAAACTCGAGGGGCTTCACCATTGATTCTCCATCAGATAACTCGTGGCACTCCCTGCCATCCAATGTGCCCCCGTTTACATTATCGAAGGGCAGAGATTCTGGCCTCCTGCCTGGTGCCTACTCCTACTCCCACATTGAACCGCCGCAGGAGCTTGGCCAGGTCACCATCGCCTCGCTGTCCCAGGAGCAGGAGCGCCAGCCGTTCGGCAGCGGTGGTGCTGGAACCGGTGGTGGGCTGCTCGGGAACGTGAAGCAGGAGAACCAGCCGCTGAGGCCCTTCTTCGACGAGTGGCCTGGGACGCGGGACTCGTGGTCGGAGATGGACGACGCAAGGTCCAATAGGACCTCCTTCTCGACCACCCAGCTCTCCATCTCCATCCCGATGCCCAGATGTGAGTTTCCTACTGATCCAGTGTCCACCTTAAGTCATTAACCATCTCAGAAACTGGAATCCTTCTGTTTCTGCAGGTGATTGAGAACGAAGCTCGGGCGGCCACTAGGTGAGTGTTGTCGCGTGACGCTCACCAGCATCGCGCTCGCTGCTAGCGAGCCGTCACCCGGAGATTGATGAGCCCGCAGCGCCTGCCCCCGCCCTCGCCCACGACCATGCCGTAGCTATTTGTTTGTCGCATTAAGAACAGAACTCTGTAAGAGCCGGATCCTACCTCATGTATCAATGGGGGGCACTGAACTCCTCCATCCTGTTCCTAAGGTTGTACTACCATGCTTTGTATTTGTTGTACCCAGACCGAGAATGAAGACCGCCTAGTCGTCAGTCGTTGCATTAGATGATGCAAGTGTTTTGTGTGCTCTCCAGATTTTTGTGTAGGTGTAGCATAGCATCTGTGGCACCTTTTGCTATGCTAAACTGATGCAAAATCTGATGCTGCTGGGCTGGTATTCGTGATAGACTGATAGGCCCCCTTTTCTTTCCTAGGTCTTATTTAGATATCAAATTCACCCCTAAATTCTACTATAAAAAAGAAGATTTCCCATCACATCAAAATGTCGGCATATATATGGAGTACTAAATGTAGATGGAATCAAAAACTAATTGCACAATTTTGTTGTACTTTGCGAGACGAACATTTTGAGTCTAATTAATCAATATTTGGATAATTATTACCAAATAAAAATAAAATTGCTACATTGCGACGGGATATTTACTATGCAGATTTTGGCCCCAAAGTTTGGTAACTAAAGAAGGCCCTAGTATATTTTTCTGTGAAATAAAAGAACAGAAAAGATGCCCCTTTTTCATCGCACGAATTCAACACGGATGTGACGGTTCTGATGCGCTCATTATCTTCCTTTTCTGCAATATAATATATATATACTCTAATCTAGTAAAGGACAAAAGGAAATGGAAAAAATAAAGGCCGTGTTTAGTTGGTCTGATTTGGGGTAGTCCAAATCTGCATAGTGATAGATTCTGTACTGTAGCATTTTGTTTGTATTTGTGAATTTTTGTCCAAACATTGACTAATTAGGCTCAAAAGATTCGTCTCACAAAGTACAACTAAACTGTGCAATTAGTTTTTGATTTCATCTACATTTAGTACTCCATACATGTGCCGGTATTTTGATGTGATGAGAAATCTTCTTTTTCATAGTGAAATTTAGAGAAAAATTTAGGATCTAAACAAGGCCAAAGAAAAAAAAGCATAGGTGAGAAGGGAAGTCTGGCTGGCACTGCACGTGAGGCTGGGTCGTGTCTCGTGCGCAGCTGCAGCTGAGGCCTTGTTATACCCAAATTTGGTGCAAAATCTGTATAGTAAATGTCATGTCATACTGTAACAATTTTGTTTTTATTTGGTAATAATTGTCTAAATATTGATTAATTAGGCTCTAAATGTTCGTCTCGCAAAGTATAACAAAACTGTGTAATTAGTTTTTTATTTCATCTATATTTAGTACTCCATATATGTGCCGACATTTTAATGTGACGGGGAATAAGAATTTTGCACAGTGAATTTGGTGGTCAAAGTTAGGAATCTAAACGAGCCCCCGACCTGAAAAGGGCGGAATGGCTCCGAAGTTGGCAGCAGCTTTTGTGCCGAAACCGGAGGACGGAGGACGGGACGGGGACGGCGACTCGGCGCGGCTGCATCGTCGGGAGATGCCCGAAACGAAAAGGCTGCGCCCCTGCCGCTTGCTGCCTGCGGCTGCGGCTGCGGCTGCGGCTGCGAGCGACGGGCGTTGGTGCTCTGGCGACTCATCGTCGGCATGGTCAAAGCCCAAAGGCGACGACGACGCCCTGAGCCCCAGCGGCCGACCGTGAAATGCCCGGACCGCCAGAGGCCGCCGCAGGCCACAGCCGCATTGGTACTCTAATCAAATACAGTAAAAAACGACGTCACGTCGCACAGCGCAGCAGGGTCATGCATGCCTGAAGCCTGATGCCCCTTTTCCGTCGCCTGCAGGAGTGTTACTGTAGTATCCAGGGTGGGGAGGGCATGGATCATCTTTTCCTTCGCAGAATCGCAGCATTGCTTGCGCCTTGTTTAGTTTGCCTCAAAGTCTCCATCACATCAATTTTTAACCGTTTGCATGGAGTATTAAATGTAGGTAAAAAAAAACTAATTACACAGTTTAGTTGGAAATCACGAGATGAATCTTTTGAGCCTAGTTGATCCATGATTGGACAATATTTGCCAAATAAGATAAAAGTGGTACTATTCATCGGGTTGAAATTTTCTTCAATCTAAACAAGGGCTTGCTGCTGCTAGTGCTAGGCTGCCAATCAAGATGGCATCATATCATATCATATCATTATCACATTCCCAGGTGATGCGAGATTACTACAACTGACACGAGCAATGCAAAGATTTGTGTTGGCCGAGCATTGTCGCGCTACTCCATTAGCCCACACTAATGAACCCACTCAGCCAGCTCATCTCGGCTGGCTTGATAAGTATACGAGCGAAAAAAAACTAGTAACTCGGTATGGTTTCTGTAGTGCTTTCGTTTTATCCTCACGAGCATTTGAATCGGTGATTTCGTGTTGGCATTTAGATGTTGTTTGGCTTGACTTTTTTTTTAATGTCGTAACTGTTCACAGCGAGAACTAACCGTTAAATCATAAGACATGGCACTGAGAAATGATCACATTACCGTTACCATTCTTTTGACTGAACCAAATAACATCCTAGTTGGGTGGTGGCGGCGTTTGCATTTTCCCTCTATTTTTATGTTTTATTTAGATATATTCTACTTTTGCAGAAATATACCTATATCGCTAATTGAAATGGTGATATTTAAATTTCACCAAAACAATTGGTTCGATTTTCCTTATACCTGCTTGATTTAGCGGAAACTATCTTGCCTGTGTACGTAGTATTTCTTAAAAACCATAACTTTTTGTATGTGTTCAGATGGACATAAGTTTAATAATATAGAGCTCGGCCATATGCACACCTTTGTAGGTCATAACCTTTACAATTGAAGTCATCTTAGTGTCAAAATAATCAAAATAATGTATAGATGATATGAAGTTGTATCGATTGCTGATTTATTTTTGCAACTATATGGTTTCATGAAAGTTTTGTGAATTACAAAGTCGTCATGTATCTTGTGGAGCTCTATAACTTTCATATTGATCCCCCTTAATTCAAGCTAATATGATTCGTTTAGATATACTATGCTAGTGAATGGATACAATCAAGGGCAATTTGTTTACCCCAATGTAATATCGAAAAAACACAACCATTACACCTTATCTAAATACAAAAATAATCTATATGAAAATTGTAGCGCTAGATGAAATCTACATCTTTATATCTCACAAAGTTTTCATTTGAAGCCAATCTTTGTTAAAAATTATCGATGCAATGTTCAAATTTCCATTCGAGCTCATTTTGAAAAGTTTTGTCATTTCTAAGAAACACTAAAAAGGGCAGACCCAGTGCCAGAGCTATGCAAAAAAAAACCCCACCGGTTCAAACAGATGTAGATAAAATTCCGCCAATTAAATTGGAAAAATTTAAATATAACCATTTCAATATATCTCAGCACTTTTTTAGTTATTATCTCTGAAAAATGAATTGATAATAAATAAAAAATTCCGCACAACAGGGGTTTGGTCGTGTGGCCGTGTGGGGGGGGCGCAGTTTAGGCCTGGCCCAATTAGATCCCAACCGAATGAACGCAGAGTAGCCTTCCTCGGCACCGTCAGGCGTCAGCACTCAGCGGTAGTGCTTCCGAGAAGAAGAGATTGGCACCAAGCTCTAAAATCTCCATCAATGAATTACTGCAATTGTGGGGGTATTATTGTATACTCCCTCTATCCCCAAAATAGAAGTCGTTCCCCCTAAAAAAATAGAAGTCGTTCTCGTTTTTTGAGAAGTTATTTTTTTAACTTTGATCAATTATATATAAAAGAATATTAATATTTATAATACATAATTAGTATCATTAAATAGATCGTTGAATACATACTTTCATAATAAATTTATTTAGATCTACAAATGTTGCACTCATTTTTTTTCTATAAATATAGTCAAAATTAAGAAAGTTTGACCTGCATGTATCTTATAACAACTTTCTTATTGGGACCAAATAAACTAGGATAGCAAGTTGATTTACCAAACTACTGGAGATGCTCTAAGCCTCTGTACTCGTATTTGAACACACATACACACCACACCCATGCTTACGGCTCACCAAGATCACCCAAAGTGAGAACGCTCGATAATATTAAATAAAGTGGAGAATGAAATATATATATTTTTTGCTAGGCTTACTCCTACCGAGTGCTTAATGGCAACATTCACCAATTTCGAAGATAGGGAATACAATCACTAAAAATCACTAAGGCTCCGTTTGGATCCTTGGAATTTAATTCATTTTAAGAATCATAATTTAGACACATATTAATTAAGCTAATATAGTTGTATATGGATTATATTTGTATATTATTGTTGCCTATATAAGATAGATACTTATGTGTTGCATTTCTACCGTACGAGAGTGAGTTGAAGGACGC
The DNA here is from genome assembly GCA_038087645.1 of Saccharum hybrid cultivar R570. NCBI lineage: Eukaryota > Viridiplantae > Streptophyta > Magnoliopsida > Poales > Poaceae > Saccharum > Saccharum hybrid cultivar. Next base: position 1,066,183 of record JAQSUU010000262.1, on the reverse strand, counting down.
GTTATAAGTTGCAAAATAGAAACATAGTATAGTGATCTATAGAATTAATTTTCATTTTCCATCCTATGAATTTGAGATAGACTTATATGTGAACTTTGCAAAGTGGTGGAATGTCAAATTCTAAGCCAAATAGCCTAGTTTATTAAGTAGATTTCAATTCCTTCAAATGAAAGGATCCAAATGGCCCCTAAGAGTAGACAGTGATAGAATCGCAGCGAGTTGCAACCATCAAAATAGTAGCTAGTTGTGTTCAATTTTCTTCATCAAAATGGCCAAGATGGCCGAGCACTAGTCCTCTAGGATCAGTTGGCTCATCACTTGTTTTTAGCTTCATATGCTTCTTTAGCCTCCTTCAAGTAACGGGGCAACTGTCCTAGCCACTTACTAGTCTGTCCCGTAATGTTTGTCGCTTGGAACCGTGCTGCCCTCACAGGCACACCTCCCTAGCGACACATAAAAGGGGACGGAGGTGGTATTCCTGATTCCAAGGGCCCACACAATGTCTTCATAGACTATCTTGACGGCCTTGGCCGTTGGCCCATTACCCAAATGACAAGTTTGTCAAATGCACACAAGATTATAACATATTTGGCAAGTTTAAACGAACTCCAACCCTCAGAATTAATGCCAGATATGTTCTTAAGGTGTTTGCCAGCCTCACGCAAGGATTCAGAATGTTTTTCCACACAGTAATCACAGTTATACACGAGACATGCCACCTCAACAATACGATCATTAATCTAGATGCAAAGAGCATTTGTACGTCACTATTAGAAAAGAAACAAAAGCAAAATAAAAATATTTCATCAAAATACTTTGGCCAGTGAAATTCAAGGGCTAAATATGCACATAAAGAGTAACAGTACATGACAGGGAGCAACATAAAGCACTTCACATAAGACATATATATATATATATATATATATATATATATATATATATATATATATATATATATATATGGGAAATGAGGTGATGAGCTCACAATCTCTGTTTGTAGTCAAAGTGATATTTATCCAAGACCCTTTTCATTCCTTCACTCATGAGGGGGCGATCATCCTTAGTCATCTCGGCAGGCACTAAATGGTGCATGCAATTCTTCAGGCCCCACATCATAACCTCCATCACAGTACTATCATGCAGGCAGGATATTTTCTGAAAAAAATCCGCAGTGCTCAAAATTGTTCACAGACATAAGCAAAACAAGGAACTAATACTGACCATGGTTTTTTCAATGATTTCCTTGTATTCATGACTTGCTACAGCTAGTTTCTGGTCAGGCTTGATACAGCCTGTGATCATCTTCGCAAGCTGTTCGTTAACTCCAGTATTAGGGTTAATGGCACTGGCCTTATCCTCAAAAGCTTCAAATGCTTTCAGCCAGCAAATCTGATAAAGAAATGAACAGAGACATGAATGTTAAGAGGACACATGCAATTAGTGAAATGACATGCCATGTCTTAGCTATAGAGTGGGTAATTCAGTGAGTATAAAGATATAGCCTTGATTGATTGAAAACTGACCATAGCGGCATTAGTTGGTAGTAGTATAATTTACCATTTCAGGCCTCAATCGTCCCTATCTAGCAGTTACAAGTCAGAAATTCGGGCATGCAAATATCGCCAAAGGTATGTATAAATTTGTACCAACCGATTCTTTAGATATCTCTTGGCACCTCTAGTGGCCTTTTAGCTAGTAAAATAGTTTTTGGGTGCACAAGAGTAATACCATCATGCTACATGCTTTCTAAACTGATTAGCAATTCTAACTGATTTATGGCGACAAATTTGCATAGTCTTTGTCCTCCTCTTCTAACCCCGAATCCTCATAGTACTCCTTTCCCTGTTCAGGCCTCCTCATCTTTAGTGTCTGCGTGCTCCGCCATCTCCTTCTTCGATCTCGTGAGTCGTGACGACGGAGAAGGCACCTCTTTGGGGGCTGCGGTCAATAATTTATGTGATTGATCATGGCCTGCAGTGCAGGAGTGTCACTGTAGTATCCACGGTGTGGCAGGGCATGGATCATCTTTTCCTTCGCAGAGTCGCTGCATTGCTTGCTGCTGCTGCTGCTGCTGCTAGGCTGGCAATGGCACATCGTATCAATCTGTTCGCTTGGTTTATAAGCCATAGCTAACGAACAATATTTTTTTCTCATAAGAAATCATCGGACAGTACTTTTCAACCCAGCGATCAAGCCGAATATCATATCCAGGCCGATGATGTGAGATTACAACTGACACGAGCAAATATTTGTGTTGGCCGACTGGCCGAGCATGCTTGTCGCACTACTCCATAGTCCATAGTCCATAGTCCACGGGGACAATTTCACGGAATAAACTCGGCAGTAGAAAGATTTTCCCGCATTCTAAACAGGCTCTGAACCCACTCAAGGACATGCGGGAACAACTGAACCATCGTCATCAGTCATGGCACGGTGCCATGTCACACGAGCCAGAGCACTAGCCCCATGTGGGCCAGCTCCGACTCCTTGTAACGCAAGTGGGTGCTATATAGTATTTCTATGTATGAATTATTTTCCTCTCGCCTATTAAAAATCAACGTGGAGTCGATAAAGCTATGTTTTGAGGCTCCGGCTCAAGCTCCTTCGGCTACCGTGGTGTGGCACAGCTGCCAAGAGAAGCTCTCCTAGAATACAATGGATCGGAGAGATCTCGAGCCAGCTCATCTTGGCTCGATAACTAATAAAGAGCGAAAAAAGCTAACTCGGTATGGTTCTTTTAGTAGGTTCATTTTATCCTCGAGCATCATTTGAATCGGTGGTTTCCTTTTGGTATTTAGTTGGGTGGTGGCTTCATAATAACACTTCCCCCTATTTTTATGTTTACATATATTCTTTGCAGTTGAAAAAAAGTGACTGAAACTTTTTACTTTTGTATAAATATACCTATATCGCTAATTGAAATGACAAGATTTAAATTTCACCAAATCAATTGGTCGAATTTTTTCTTATAGCCACTTTAATGAGCGGAATTTTATCTTGCCTGTGCAACATTTCTTAAAAATCTAAATTTTTCATATGAGTTCATATGGGCATGATTTGAATAAGAAAATCATAGAGCTTGACCATATACACACATTCATAGTTCACAACCTTCTTTTCACTCGAAGCCATCTTTGTGCTAAAATAATTAATATAATGTATACATATGAAGGTGTATCGATTGTTGATTTATTTATTTTTTGCAAAAATATGGTTTCACATGAAAATTTTATGAAGTACAAATTTATGTATCCTGTCGACTCTACAACTTTCTTATAGATCCACCTTCATTTGAGCTAATATTATTTTTTAGGTATACTATGCTAGCGAACAGATAAAATCAAGGTCTATTTGTTTAATTACCCCCAGCATAGCATATCTAAAAAAATCATAACTTTTACACATGATCTAATGTGAAAATAAACTTATATGGAAATTGTAGGAAATCTACATCTTTGTATCTCACAAAATTATGGATGCAATGTTCAAATCTCCATTTGAGCTCATTTCAAAAAGTTTTGACATTTCTAAGAAACGCTATGCAGAAAAGGAAATACCACCGGGTCAAACAGCCGTAGGTGAAATCACCGCCAATTTAATTGGAGAAATTTAAATATAACCTTTTCAATACATCTCATCATTTTTTATTTCAGTAATTATTTTAAAAAAAATGAAGTGATATAAAATAAAAAAATCCTCACAACAGGGGTGTGGCCGTGTGGCTATCTGGGGCGAAGTTTAGGCCTGGCCCAATTAGAGCCCAACCGAATGAATGCAGAGTTGCCTTCTTCGGCATCGCCAGGCACTCAGGTGTCAGCAGTGCTTCTCAGAGAAGAAGAAATTGGCAGGCAGCGAAGGGCCTCCACCAGACCACCCCCTCTCGCTGAATCGGACCCTGCGGGCCCGCCTCGATGCCGCGCTCCCCCCAATCCCTCGCGCCCGCCGCCGGCGACAGGCAATAGAAGGGGTTTGGTCGATATACCACTCTAGAGGATAATAATGAGATAATTGCTCAGCAGTCAGCAGTAAGCACCATGTCAATGCATAGGAAAGTTTTGAGCACAGAACAATCTCTACCATCGATAGTGTAACACATTAGACACCAAGAAATCATTTTATTTTCCTTGTTTGCTAGAAATTATGTACTGCAAACAGTTACCATATATGCGAGTTGGGACTAGAGTAGTAGGCTTAGAGCAACTCCAACAGATGTGCTAAAATAAATAGCCAAATTTCATAGTTTAGCTCTTTTGTAAAATATAGAACTCCTCAAAAAAGAAGAGTTTTCCAACAAACTTGCTATTTCTCATCTTGTATATTAAAAAATTGCCACGTCACCAACTACCACGGACCTATTCCTGGCGCTTGGAAAGACGTTGTACTACTATGAGAAAATCTCACACATTTTTCAGTTGAAAAGACACAAAGTTTTCTCAAAATTTTCAGATGTACTACTGCAGCTTTGAATTTGGACGTCAGAAGTTCACATTGATCTCTGCTACTGCCTACAGCTGTCATTGTGCATCATTCAACCAGCAATGGTACCGCGCTAGTATTAGCAGTAGTCTAAACTTTCTTGGGATGGAAACCAAAGCTACAGAACAAATAGCAGCAAAACTTAGCTTAACACTTTGTGCATGGCATTGCTTCAGTACTGTAACATACAAGAGTTCGGACAGAATCACAGAACAAGTAGCAACAAATAATTGACATGGCCTAATTAGTTGTACATGTGGTCTGAAAGACTGGCCTAACATTTGTGTATGCGTTCAGATCGTATATCTTTGTCTGACTCTTCTGGAAGCAAGCAGCTTAATATATTGTGTAAAAAACAGTCCTAAGCAATTTTTTTATTCCCATGCACCGCCAATTAGATGAGTGATCACAAAGACGTTGTACTACTATGTGAAAATTGCACACATTTTTCAGTTGAACAGACACACTTTAACTCTGATAATTCCTTACCGATGACTGAACGATTTAGAACGTTCAGCTGATGAACTCATGATTTCAACAGACTGCAAACTTGACTCACCAGAGCACACATCGAGGAATGGATTCGATGCAGCAGCAGCACTGTTGGGTGGAAGAACTTGTCGTTGCTGGCTTGCTTGCGTCGCATTCTCCAACCAAGGCAACACCGGTGAGTCCTGCTCCTCCCATCCGCCTGACGCTGCAACATTGGGGAGTGAATATAGGGCAGCACAGTTGGGATCTCTCCGGCGCACGTACGGCAGAATCTCTCCATGAGGATGCTACGACATCACGACAAAGAGGAAAAGACCGATTCCGAGGGGAAGCAAACAACAGCTCCGTTAATGGGGGCGGCGGCGGCAGGGGAGGGGAGGAGGCGATGGATGACTTGGGAAAGCAGGTCGGGCCTGCGATCCCCACGATGGGAAAAGTGGCTGCGGGGGAGGGGAGGAGGCGATGGAGCTGGGGACTGAATCGAGCAGGAGCGCGGGAAGGATTGCGCGCGCGATGGGAGAGTTCAGCACGAGCGCGGGAAGGATTGCGAGCGCGCGGGCAGGCACCATGGCGAACGATTTCAGCAGATGGCTAGTGAGCGCGGAGTGCTATCTATGCCGAGCGAAATTCCAGGGATAGCACGTTTGCTATTTTAGAAAACCATATAGCACAGCCGTTGGAGCTCAATATTTGTTGTAAAATTCCAAATATAGCATACACAACAAGGATATCATATCTGTTGGAGTTGCTCTTATAAATAATAAATGAAATAGGGCAGTTACCACAGTTATTCTACTCTACATACACCATTGATCGTTCACCTCACTCTGTGGACATGTTTGCACACCTACACTACATCAATCCACTGAAAAAAGGACTGTCTGATCTGTTGACAAAGGGGCGTTGGTTTTGAGTAGGTTGAACAATCCATGGAGACATTTTGAGTGTACACCAGTCCCAGACTCCCAGTGTTTTGTCTTTCATTTTTAAATCCTGAACATCTTCCTTATTTGCATAGAAGCAATTGTTTTTTGTGAATTCATATGAAGGGACTTCTTTTGTGCTTTGCTCACCTCGATCTCTTCCCTCACGATAACAAGTTGCAATGATTTTTCCCACTCATTTCTTAATTCTCCCCCAAGGAAAACTTCTGTGACCTCTATCCTTTTATAGTTTGAACTGTTGCACGATCTCTTTTTTTTGTTCACTGTTATCATGAGAACTGTTTAAAATAATATGCTGCTACTCTGCGTGTAGTCAGTTATCAGGCTGAAGTTCGAGGTTTCCAGCATGACGGATCTCTGCACCTACAAGCAAGGAGTGAAAAGTATGGAAAGGTACATGCCACGTCAACTACTCTACAGTTTATCTTTAATGTGCAGTTAAAACCCGTTTAGGTTGTCTGTACTGTGTACTGTAAAAGCATTCGGACCATATAGCGGAGAAAGGCACTGCAGCGCGTACTGTAAATAGCACACAGACGCCGCTCGTCCGCTATTCCCAACGGGAGCTACGCTAAACCGGCCTGTGGGAGAGAGGAGAGAGAGAGGTGACGGCGGCCCTCACTATTTCAACTAGTAAAAAAAATATTATAACTCACAAACTAAAAATCCAAATTAAATTTCGATTGCACCATTGAATTCGTTTCAATAAATCCTTCAAAACTAGATCTCACATGGATATATTTAGATAAAGTGATAAGTATGCCCTACAGTGGATAGATGATAATATAGAGGATGAATAGGTGCGGGAGAAATAAGTATAGAGGAGAGAATCTTGATGACCAGTATGTATAGAGGATGAAAATAGAGGATCATGAGTGTGTACATTTGTATCGTTATCAAGCTGTTTCTTTTCAATGCCTCCAATTTAGCTTTGTGCCATCTGTAAAAGATAGAGGCCGCCTTTAATGTGAGTGCAAAAGTTGGTCCCTGTAGATCAGTCGATGCAATAATGCAATGTAGACTCATGGTGGATGTTTCATATATAGATGAACCTTAAACCTCCATTCCTTTAGTTTTCCTTATGTTGATGATATCTTAAGTAGGCCTATGATTTGTTCATGTCTGGTTTAGTTAAACTCTAGTCTTACCAAAAATTGGCCATTGCTACCTGAGACAACATTTGGCTATCGCTGATACGTTTTGAGGGGAGTTTATTAATGATGCAGCTGGAGAGGGGTCAATTGCTGATGGTACCTGCATACTTGGTTAATTAAACCGAAGAAGCAGCATCCTCCTCGTCATCTTGAGCAGTACAACGAAAAACGTGCCTCGGCATGGTCGGCGAAGAAAATCTTGAGCAGTACATCAATGTCGGTTTGAGTCTTGGTTGCAACGGATTCATCTGGGTTGGTAGCGCCTTGCTGATTCTGGCTGCCTGATCTGTTGACGATACCTTCGAGGCAAAATACATAAGTTAAGCTCAAGGCTTAATTGGTTGGCTTCTAATTCTTGCCCAACCTAGTTTTGGCTTGCCATAATTTTGGTTGGGGCAAAAATCGGTAGCCAACCAATCAGGCCTTACGTGCACCTAACTGATTTGCATATATAATATAATGTGGTACTACTCCTTGTCATAAAATGCTTATGATGACGACTAGAGTAAAAGTGATAGAAGTTAATTTTAACCACATTTTTCTCTTTATAATATATTTGCTAAAAAATGAATATTATCTCATAGGTACTTTGGACACAAATCTACTTATGCAAGTCTTATGCTGGCTGGCTGCCAGCCAGCCAGCGGTGCTTTTCTCTCATATCAAATCAGCATCAGCCATCTGTCAACCAGCAGTATTTTTCTCTCACAACAAATCAGCACCAGCCACCCGCTACAGCCAGCCGAAGAAGGTGTAATCTAACTTTTCTTATCTGGTCAAACACGATTGCCGTTTCTGGACAGGGCAGGCGGTGTTTATAGCGGTGTAGCACAAATTTAAATACTGCTGTTGTTCACTGCAGTTGAGCGTAAATGCAAATTCAGGCATATATATATATATATATATATAGAGAGAGAGGGGGAGACTATACTCTGTAGCCGGCTACAGAATGTCTTATTCTGTAGCCAGGCCGGTCAGCTAGCTGGGCGTTCCGTCCGGTTTGCACGTTTCATGGCTGGCTGGCCTCTTGAGCCGAGCTGACGGTCAGAGCTGCATGGCTGCATGCAAATTAATATCGCTAGTTACTGTACCGGCCGGCGAGGCAATTTTCACGGTCGCTGATTACTGCATCGCTGCATGTTTGAGGATGCACCGTTTGCACGGATATGGCAAGCTTGCTGCCTCGTTTTATTAGTTACGATAATCTATTTATTATACATGCAAATTGTTTACTAGAATCTATACCTTTCTACCCTTTCTAGTTACAGTAATGATTACTAGATTTTTGCAGTAATCTGTACTAGACTTTTACATAATATATTTACTAGATTTATCATAAAATAGTTATAATATTTCAATTGTTCAAGATGACAGTTGTAATTTTGAGTAAGTTACTATAAAGTCATACGACATTTCAAATATCTCACGACGATAAATTAAGATAGGAAGTTACCACAATTTGACGTCAAACAATTTCGAAATAACTAGTTACTATAACTCGAGGCGGAATTATGATAAGAGAGTTACAATATATATTTAAATTGTCTCAAAATGTAATCAGGTTGAGAAGGTATCATATTTGAGACAATCTCACTTTGCCAAGGCTCGGTTACAATTGACGGTATCATTTTGGTAGCTGCAATATATCATGGCAATACTAAATCCTACATATATGCCATATTGCCATCCATGCAAGTGATTCAACCAATAATATGGGACCGGCACAATATTGAAAAAGATATTTGCTTCACTTGCACATTCCATTTGGCACTGCAACACAACCAGTCTTTTTCAGGTGCTCGCAGCACAAGCAAAAAGTTTTGTCCAACACCATCAGTACCTCGCTCGCCATAGCTCCATCCTCGTGAAGGGTAAGCAATAGAAAAAATAAAGCTGAGAAAGTAAGTACTTACCAACAAAAATTGGGAATTAGCAGATGAAAAATATAGTTTAATACTCATGGAAAAATTAAGCTTGCCATGAACACGATAAGTGAGAATGGGAATTACCATAATGTGGCGTCAATTGATCACTATAAGGACATGGCCAATTTACCATGATATACAGTTACAATAATCAAATGCCTTGAGACCATGCTTTTACTATAATCGGTATATTCATTGTAGTAAATTACAACATGAACTTTCACTATAATCTGTATATTCATTATAGTAAATTACTATAATTTACATGAATAACCATGCCTTTTCATACAGTTTCATGTATGATTGCTAAAATCAAATTTACGATAGATAACTAATATGAGAATAGCCATTTACTAAGATCTGATATCATTCACATATTTGGTTTCACAAGCTCTTTTGGAGACAGATTAGCAAGACTAAATCAATTTTAGACCGCAAGAAGGGTGAAAAATAGTAAAATTCTGCAGCAACAAAGACCTGTACTAGTGAGTCAAATAAGCATCTAGATTTTTTTTACAAACAACTGACGGATCAACTAGTATTTATATCCGGATAAAATCAAGCAAAATGATAGGACCTAATGGAATCAGAATTCTGCATACATGTCCCCTAAAAAAAAGAATTCTGCATACATGGATCGAATCGAACAAAGCTAGGCAATCGATTGTAATCGATTGTAAAAAGCATCATTGACGAGACATGAATACGACACGAACTCAAGATTCTCTCACACGACATTGAATCGAGCTAATTTCTGATTGCTCACCTCAGGGGCTGGCACTGGGCTGGATCTAGTGAATGACAGGGTCCCACATTAGCAACGACACACCCCAAAAAGTAGACGATTTGCATTGGGAGACCATGGGAACCGACCAAGTCGTGACGTCGCTGGTGGCGGATTGGGGCATCTTTCAGCGGCAAGGAAGCAATTTGGGGCATCCGGGCTCCATTCTTCTCTTCATTCGAAGGGATTTGGATCAGCTGAGGGCGGATATGGCGGACTAGCGACGAGGAGGGGAGGGGGCCTGGCGCCGGCGCAGTCCGCGTAGCGGCAACGACGGCCTGTTACGGTGGTGCGGCCCAGCGGCAACGACGGCACCCCGCAGCGGTGCGACCGACCCACCGACGTGGTGGTGCGGCGGCGTCCCGGCTCCTCCACGCTTGGGGCAACAGCGGATCCAGCGGATCCCTCTTCCTCCCCAACGGCGGCGCACCCTGCATTGACCACCACCCTCATCGGCGGACGCGGCTGCTCTTCCCCCACGGGCACGGCGGCTCCTCCTTCCAATCGGCGGCCGCGGCTACTCCTCGTGCATCCCCTCCTTGCGCGGATGCGGTCTAGCGGTGGCGGCGAGGAGGGAAGGGGGCAGTGATCTGGTTGGCGGAGGAAGAAGATGCGAGAGTATCTGACATTTTGACGAGGGATCTCGGGAATTTGTGCAGGGGAATGAAAAAGGGAGCAATTTGAGGCAACTGCGTGGCTCACTCCATCTCATAAGCCATACCTTTTGTGTGTTCCTGAAGCCGAGCTGCAAGATGGCTGCTGAGCCAAGCCGATAGGCACGCGGACATCAGGATGGTTGGGCGCGAGGACCAGACTGGTGACTACGTGGTTTGGGTTCGGCTACAGAATTACTTATTTTGTAGCTAGGTATAGAGAAATAGTTCTATATATACACACACACACGAGGGGTTATGTGCTCCGGGGTCTTTTGATTTGATACAGCTGAGTAAACACGTCAGCGCCTTTTCAGTTAATACTAATAACTAACAAATTAGGATAAAGTGAACTTTTACAGTGCATTGCTTTGGACTTTCAGCTTGTTCGCTTGATCTTATCCGCCAGTGTTTTTTTCTTACAGGGCCTGTGTAGATGCCATTTGGTTGTGGATCAGCTCAGTTGGTAACCGATAAAGTTGTACTCCTAGAAAGAAGCACATAAAAGTTTTGGAGCCACCGCCCCGAGCCGAACAAACAAACAAAACTCGATTCAGCTCGGCTCGTTGGTGTTGTTGTTAATTACATTACATAAATGGAGCCAGACTTTTTACTCATTACTAGTACATTTTCTTTTTGTCCTCCTGCAACTCAAGTTTAGTCAACGATCCTAGCCGTCAGTGAGCCGAGTGAAGCCAGCACGGAATCAGGAGCCGAGTCGTGGTGGCAGCCGGTAGAGACGCCCAGCCGCCGCAAGCCCGCAGCCCTACACCGCAGTTGTCCTGCACCTCACTGCCATCCCTTATCAAAAAAAAAAAAAAAAACCTCACTGCCATCCGATCCGCACCTCCACGGAAGTCGATCATCAGGTCAGTAAAGTAGGAAATCCCACGCGCCTCTTCGAAGGAGACCCATCGTCGCCGCATCCCATCCCTGCCACTGCCAGCTCTCCATCTCCCATCTCATCCGCCAAGTCGTCTTCCTCTCCTCCTCAGTCGTCTGCGGCTGCTGGTAAGGAATTCAATTCCCGGATGGATTTCTCTACGACCGAGTGTTTCTAGTATGCTTATTACTATACTTTGCTTGCTCTGAGGTCTCAAATCCAAATCCTGCCTACTGGGATGGATGGACTGCCATCCGGTTTGTTGCGGATTTGTTCCCTTTGGGGGTGGTGGGATTTCTTCGGTTTCAACTTTCATCTCAGCACCAATTCTCCTCCTCGCTGCTGCTCTGCTGCTGGCGCTGGGTCTGGGCTGGGCTGGGCTTTCTAGATCTGATTTCCAGGAACCACACGCTGTTGCCGTTCCTCAATGCCGAGGAGATTGCGTCGTAATCCTCGCCTGGCGCACGCGCACTAGATAAACCAGCGTTAGTTTCGTCAGTTATTATTATGTGAATTATTGACCCATGATGACGACTGACCAATTTGGGAGTTACTAACTGTGCCGAGGTGGTGTAGGGGCCACGGCATGTCCTTTTTCCTCCTCCAGATTTCCGCGTGGAAGTGAAAGTGAAAAACGATGGTGGGGTTGTAAAATCCCTGCGGTGCCCTGCCACGTGTTTTTTTTAACGCAATGGCAGGAGCTCTCTCTTTCAATTAAGAGAGGAAAAATAGAAGTTTATGAGAGGTGGAGCTCTGCCACATGCTTTTCTGCCGTCTGTTTTTTCCTCCATGATATGGAGAGAGAGAGAGAGAGTCATCTTTTGCCCTGGTCCAGACCAGCTTCTTTAAAGCCTGCAGCAGCATTGGGACCTTTATGGAATGAATTTTCATAAAGGACGTAGCCATTGTTGATTGATTTCTTCTCCTGGTCAGTTTGGCCAGTTCAACTGTGCCGAGTGAAACTGTAGTGACTTTATGGAATGAAGTGAGGAAAGTCACACCAATTCACATTTTGTGCCTTATTCATGTTGTATTTTGCCTGGATTCATGTATTAAACTTATTTAGGTACGATGATGGACTTATCCTGCTGTAAAAAAAAAGACAAACATTTTTTCTTTTAAAAGATATATTTCTGAAAGAAAAAAAAACTGATCTAGTTTTTGATGAATTTTCTATTGGCAGTGCTACTGTGAAGACGATTCTTATCTTTTTGGTTTGCGTTATTTGAATTCAGGTTATCAAGATGCCTCGAGGGCAAGGCTCTTCTGTGTCAACCAGTGAGAAGCCCAAAGTTGATCAGGCAATTGATTCAAATGATGACAGGCGCAAGCATAGGAGGGGTGCTTACTTGTTACTGGGATTGTTGATAATATTCCTTCATGGATCATGGTCTGTTTATCAGATCCAGTTTGGAAGCCTTCCTTTGCCCCTTGATGCTGAGCAGGCTGGCAAGAGGGGGTTCTCTGAAGCTTCGGCGCTTAAGCATGTTAAATATTTGACAGGCTTGGGTCCTCACCCAGTTGGTTCAGATTCCCTCGATCGTGCTATCCAGGTTGTTCATTCATGCAGACTACTTTCACAGTTTGAACACTTGGGGTCTTCTAGTTTCTACAACATAGAATTAGTTTCATTAAACCCACCATGAAATGATGACCTTGTAATTTGGCGTAAGCGTTTTAAACTTGATCAGGATGTAACTAGCCTGAATAATTGGCGACGCTACCTCCTCTCTTGTAATACTTTTCTTGCCTCCACTTCGCTGGAGCTTTGAATGGAATTTGGTGGGGAAGCTCTCCCCCCCGTTTGGTTAAAAAAAAAACACCATGAAATGTCTTAATTGTACCTTTGTTTGGTTTTGTAGATGTTAATATATTTTTCTATAAACTTGGTCAAAATTAGAGTAACTAATGGCTGCTAAGCAGCTGTGAACTGGTAACAAGAAAATGCAAATTGAAGTTAGGATTCATCCATTTAATTCTTCCTGTCTCTTTGTTACATGTTCATTATTTGCCATTTTCTTTCTTATGCACCTTATAATAACATGATCAGTAACATTATTGAAGCTGAGCATTTTTTGTGGAACTTTGTATCCTATTTTGACATGCCCATGCAATAGTATGTATATGCAGTAGCAGAAAAAATAAAGAAGACAGCTCATTGGGAGGTCGATGTTCAATTGGAGTTGTTTCACACAGATATAGGCGCAAATCGTCTATCTGGTGGTCTTTTCAAGGGAAAAACTCTCTTGTATTCAGACTTAAAACATGTGCTATTGAGAGTTACTCCCAAATATTTACCAGAAGCTGAGGAAAACTTGATTCTGGTTTCTTCGCATATTGACACTGTTTCGACAACGTAAGGCTCGATACCCTCTTCATTAATATGTAGGAAAGTATTTACAACAAATAACTTGACATTGACTATTCGGTTCAAGAGTATCTAATGAGAAGACATTTACAATATGTTTTTGAAGGAACCATACGAATAATGGTGTATGATTGACAGCGCCATATTTTTTTTTACCTGGTTGTCCATTGAGCGGATTTCACTAATAATTTAGATAGCTATCCATGTAGGCATTGTGGTAACAGTAAAACATCATTACTTATTTTTCTTTGTACATTAATAGGTCTAATTGTAGTGACATCCACATGTTTTGTCCATTTTTTTCAGATATTAAATGTGTTTTTGAATTTTCAGGGAAGGTGCTGGAGATTGCAGTTCATGTGTGGGAGTCATGTTAGAGCTTGCACGGGGAGTGGCTCAGTGGGCACATGGGTTTAAGAGTGGTATCTTATTTTTATTCAATACCGGAGAAGAAGAGGGTCTTGATGGTGCCCATAGTTTTATAACTCAGGTTAGTATTTTTAAACTTCATACACATATTACACATATGTGCCGTAAGATTGCCCTAGCTACCACCTGTTCAATCTAGGTCAATGTTTTCAAATCACCTAGTTGTATGGGCACCGATCTGCCGAATAATCATGATTAGTCAGTAGTCATCAATTAGATCTGATTAATCAGTGGCTAATCGAGTAGTAGTATAGTCGTCCTGCCTGCTTGCGGCTTGCGCTGCTACCCAGGATATATATAGTATTACGGTACAAGTATTAAGTAGTTAAGCACTGCCACTAGACTATAATAGCACCTGCCATTCTCTTGTAGCAATTGTTGCAATAGAGGACTCATTAAGTTGCGCTATGCATGGGCGAAAACTGTTGAGTTCTGTTAACTACTGAACTGTTCCGTGTCTGGCAAACTCCTCACTCCTAAATTGTCCCACTGTGTCAATGAATATATTTCAGTAGGCATTGGTATTCGTGGATGCCTTGTTTTGGGGGTTGCGGGAATTTTGGCAGGGGTCTACATTGGTAGCTGCCTTGCTAAGGGTTATAATGCTAGTGTTTCCCATAATTCGGCACTTGCAGGAGTAGGAGCATATGGGATCGAAGAAGTATATACTACTCAAGATGTTACCTTGCCTCACGATCTGCATATCCTAATCCATTTCTCTTTCTTCTCCCCAACTTGTTCACTAAAGGAGTCCCTTTACCTTCTATTAGTGTCCTAAACAGTCCCCTCATGACACTTCTTAAAGTGTAATAAAATTGGCCAATTGTAATTCTGTTATTTTAAACAAGTCACTGAAAGCCATGTTTCACATTCACGCTGTCACCATGCATGCTATGTGTAATTTCCTGAATCCTAATGTTAACTTTTATGCAGCACCACTGGAGAAATTCAGTAAGTTTTGCGGTTGATCTCGAAGCTATGGGTACCAGTGGGAAATCCATACTCTTCCAGGTCTGTTTTAGTTCTGTAATGTTCCCCATTTGGATATTGAGATTATATTTGTACTTGCATCTGTACCAAAGGTTTAGACTCCTGGTGTTTAAAATTTTCTTTGTTGCTGACTGCCTGATCCTAATAAAAGGTTTTCCTGGAAAATTGGGCAAATGGGAGGTTTAGTTAGATTTGCACATGGAAGAAAATAAGAAAATATAAGCATGAAGGTATATGTGGCTACTTTGGTTTATAACTATTTGTTGGTTTGAGTGCTGTGGATTACAATTCATTTTGGATCAACTTACAATCAAAAGGAGAATTACATACAACAACAACAACAAAGCCTGTCAGTCCCAAGCAAGTTGGTGTAGGCAAAAGGAGAATTACATACTTAGCCTAAAGTTTTTAATGTTTGACAGGGTACAGACCATTGGGCGTTGGAAAGCTTTGCGGCTGTAGCCAAATACCCATCTGCTCAGATAGCTTCACAGGTAGCATCTCTCTCCTTCCCTCCCTCCAGCTTTCATGTGCTGACTTCTTTTTTCCCCTCTGGCCAGATTTTGCTCAATTTTGGTTGCTGTTTTTTTATTTTTGGTTCAATGCGCATGGTCATGCCTGAGTTAACTGAAATCTAACAGCCCAGAGCATTTGTTAATTTTCATTTGTCCTGTTTGATTATAGAAACAATCTATTAATAAATTAGGTATATACAATTGCTTGCCAGCCTCAAACCAACGTATTTGGTGCTAAAAAAGAGCTTGAAGAAAAAGGGAGTCTTTTTGTTTCTTGGGTGAAAGAAGATAGTGTTGGAGTGTGTGTGTGGGCCTCCAGCCTAGGCCGGCCCATGTAGGGCAAGGCCCATTAGGGTTAGGGTTGGCACTCTGTGCCTATATGTACCCTGGGGGTTCACCCCCTTCATTAATCCAATCATATTCTCTAGCATGGTACCAGAGCCGAAGGTTTGATCTTTGCCGGTCGCCTCCCACTCCTTCCGCTGCGCTGCCCCTGGGAGGAGCGAACTCCACTCCCAGGGGCAGCAACCTGAGCACCAAGCCCTACCCACCATTTTCCTTTCCGTCCCAGCAGGAGCAGCAAGCAGCAGAGGACCGCCCGGCACGGCTCCGTCGCCTCCTCCTCGCCCGCTCTTCGTCCTCGGCGCCAGGGAGCTCCACCGGCGCGGATCCGCCGCCCCCTCCCCGCCGCCGCCGCTCTGCGCGCCTCCAGCGCCGCCGCCACTCCGGCCTCGGCTGCGGGGGCCGGCGCGGGCGGCCAGGGCGCATCCCGGCGCGGATCCGCCGCCCCCTCCCCGCCGCCGCCGCCGCCGCCGCTCTACGCGCCTCCAGCGCCGCCGCCACTCTGGCCGCGGCAGCGAGGGCCGGCGCGAGCGGCCAGGGCGCTCCGCCGGCGCGGATCCGCCGCCCCCTCCCCGCCGCCACCGCTCTGCGTGCCTCCAGCACCGCCGCCACTCTGGCCGCGGCTGCGGGGGCCGGCGCGGGCGGCCAGGGCGCTGCCCGGCGCAGATCCGCCGCCGCCTCCTCCCCGCCCTGCCTCTGCCCGGCGCGGATCCGCTACTCGGCGCCGGGATCCCGCCCTCCCCTGCTCTGGGGGCCGGCGTCGACGCCGGCGCGAGCGCAGAGGCTCCGCCCGGCGCGGCTCCGCCGCCTCCTCCTCGCCGCCTCTCCGGGAACCTACCGCCCCACCACCACCGCTGCTGCTGCTCCGCTATGTATCTGTTCGTTTGCTTTGTGTCGCCCTGCCGTTCGTCGTCTTCATCGACACCCCCGAGGACGAGGCCGCTGCTGCGCCCTCTAGGCTGCAGCGGCGCCGCTCGTGGTCTGCCTTCACCGCCGGTGCCGCCGCCTTTCCAGGCGGTCGTGCCACCCGCCGCCGGTCGTCGTCAAGCAAGCTCTCCATCCGGAGTCCACGCCCTTCGCCGTCTACCGCGGACAACGCCCCCCTCCCCGCCACCCCTGCTCTGAGCGCGGGACTTCTACGAGGGCGGGCAGGAAAGCCGCCACCCCCACTTCTCCCCCTCCGCCACCCCTGATCTGAGCGCGGACCTCAACTTCTCCGCCACCCCTGCTCTGAGCGCGGTCTCCGAGGTATCCGGGTGCGCTGCCATCGCCTGGCGCCCCTGCCGCCACATGGCTCGGCTCACCGTTCCGCGGCCACGACAGCTCGGTGTTGCGACTACGTCTTCGACCGTCTTCGCTGCCACCTCGACTCGGCGAATTCTACCTCGGCTACGACCACGACGACCTCGACCTCGGCTACTTCGGCACAAAAAGGGCTATCCTCCACTTCTTCGCTCCAGCCACAACGTCCGCGACACGGTTGCGACTGCGGGAGGATGTCATCGCTTCGGCTTTGTTCGTCTCCAATCTCATCGTGTGTGCGCCCCTGTTGTGACTGCGGGGGGGATGTTGGAGTGTGTGTGTGGGCCTCCAGCCTAGGCCGGCCCATGTAGGGCAAGGCCCATTAGGGTTAGGGTTGGCACTCTGTGCCTATATGTACCCTGGGGGTTCACCCCCTTCATTAATCCAATCATATTCTCTAGCAGATAGTTCCAGATCTGTCAGTTTGGTGTTGCACGATAGATTAGTATTGATTGTTTTTCCAGGGGATTGATGTTTTGTAATTGCAGGATGTTTTTCGTTCTGGAGCAATAAAATCTGCTACCGATTTTCAAATATATGAGGAAGTTGGCCGTCTTCCTGGACTTGATTTTGCATATACCGATACAACATCTGTGTATCATACGAAGGTTGGTTCTCTTGGCTTATCATTATTAATGCCAAACTTATCTAAGTTTTTTATCTTTCCCACATGTTTATGACTTTATACAGATATAAGTTGTGGATAAAAGTTCTGACATATTGTCCATTGATAATTTGTGTATTTCTATTTTTTAAAAATTGGAAAGTATTTTTTTTTATGAAACCTCACTCTGACTAAGCTTCTTTAACAATGTTGCTTGATTGAACATTAAGACTTTAAACTGAAATTTTGGTTCCAAATCAATAGTAGCAGTTTTAACAAAAAGGAGAAATAGATTGCAGATCAAGTTGCTTTACAAGTGTTAACTGAGCTGTTTAATTCTAGAAGATATATGATGTGGCAGTGTTGAGCCGTTGAGGTTCGAGGGTAAGACACTTGCTCTCTTATCAGCTTCTGAGCTGCTAAGCTACTCTTGCATTGCATATATATAGGCCATTGGAAGCATCGGAACCACTGCGTCTTCGATGGCTGCGTCCCTTTTTTTTTTTGGAACTGGGAATACAGCAGGGTAGCACCCCACTGTAATGGCTGCGTCCCTAACGTCCGAGCAGTGCTACAGGAGATTAGCGAGCAGGCAGTGTTGTGTGTTTTGTCCAGTGCTAAGACCCTTGGGGAGATTTTGGGTTAGGAAGATGGATATGGCTGCTCTATCTTTCAAGGGCACGAATATGTTAAAAAACTAACCCTTGCCGTGGAATTGGCTTGTAATCAGATTGTGTTTTCTATCTTAATGCAATGATGCGCAGTTCTCTTGCCTGTTCGAGGAAAAAAGACTACTAGTTAAGCAGAAGATTAACAAAAGGATTACACTAGCAATTGCCAAATGGCTCTGAGGCCTTGTTGGAGGCCAGGGAGGGAGGGAGGGAGGGAATGGGGGGCTTACACCTTCGTATGATTACAATGCTAGTAGGTTTGTTCTCTTTTAAAGGAGCAGCTAACTAGATCAAACCAGATGAAGTAAGGACATCTTATATCTAATACATAATTGACTAAAAAACTACACGCTCAAAGGAATGCTGGGCTATGCAACTTGCATATTCTTTGTACTCTTTCTCCAAGAACTGTTTTCCCAATGGGTTTTTGGATCGAACTTTACCAAAAACATGGACTCCTAGTAGCACACCTTCGCACCAGGGCTCTATATATGGGAGGAGAGGAGAGAGATTTCATTGTACAGATCATTATGTGAACAATAAAGAAAGAGAGCCTCTCCAATCTTGTGTATACTTGTGTTTGCATCTATTATGTGATGTGTTCTAGTGATAGATGGAGAGGGAAAGGTCCTAGTCGTCGATAGTATTAGTCAATATGCTGCCAGCAGATGTAAATGCCTACTTCTCTTGTTGCTGCAGCCTCACAAGGTGGCTAAGAATAATATGCAACAGTTTGGTTCTTAGTGATATCTAATTATTTTAATGCTGCGAGATTAGAGTTTTATGTGATGCTGCAGCGCAAAAGTCATGTACCAATAGTTATGGAATGGAACATGGCCTCGATTAATATGGTAAAATTATTACAGGGTCAAAAGAATTTTGATAATCCACTTTGTTGAATCCTAAACATGTTAACTTCTGGTTTGTGATTGTTTCTATTATCTACTTTGTAGAATGACAAGATGACGCTTCTGAAACCGGGGTCTCTTCAGCATATTGGAGATAACATGCTTGCTTTCCTACTCCATTCTGCAGCATCTTCAAAATTTTTGAAAGATGCACAACAGCGGAAGCAAGGAAACACAGAGCAGGATAAAGCAGTTTACTTCGATATCCTGGTATTGCAGTAAATTCTTTCCCCATCATGTGCTGCCAATTATCTTGATTGTGTGTGATGAAATCTGTCCTTGTTGGTTACTGGAAAATTCCACCAATATTAGATGAAACAGGACATTGTTAAAACTATTTAATTTCAGATTCTGTGAAGTTCATGTTGCAGTCAACTTATTTTTCCCCCCTCTTCTGCCTATGTGTTCAATCTTGCAGGGAAAGTACATGGTGGTCTATCCACAGCGACATGCTACCATGTTTCACAACTCAATCATATTGCAGTCACTTCTAATATGGGGAACATCATTGCTTATGGGTGGACACCCTGCGCTGGTGTCCTTTGCGATATCATGTTTGAGCATCATTCTAATGTTGATATTTTCTATCTGCTTACCAGTTGTGGTAGCATTTGCTCTGCCCTACATATGTCCGTTTCCTGTTCCATATGTTGCAAACCCATGGTTAATTATTGGCTTATTTGGTTCACCTGCACTGCTTGGAGCATTTATTGGTCAGCATATTGGATTTATTCTCCTGAAGAGGCATCTTCGACGTGTGTATTCCAGAACAAAAACAGGCTTAACTCTTAGCATGATGGAAAATGTTATTGACCTGGAAGCTGAGAGGTGGATTTTTAAATCTGGTTTTGTCCAATGGCTAATAGCTCTGATACTAGGAACTTATTTCAAGGTTGGATCATCATATATAGCACTCATCTGGCTTGTTTCGCCTGCTTTTGCATGTAAGTTGCTGACACTGTCTATGTTAATAGCTTGATATCGCCTTGAGTGTTTATGGCTGTTGTTTATTTCTAGATGGTTTTTTGGAAGCTACTCTCTCCCCTGTTCGGCTACCTAAACAGCTTAAGGTTGTCACATTGGTTCTGGGTTTGGCTGCACCAGTTGTGTCCTCTGCTGGTTTGGCTGTTCGCATGGCTGATGTAATTGTTGGAAGTATTGTACGCATTGACAGGTAATATGTAGACACCTTGCAGTTTATCATCTCTTTGGTTAATGTTTGATATTGTTTGAAACATAAAGTCTTCTATCTAAAGCAACTAAGCTTTTCTTAACCTCATTTTGCATTGATGCACAGGAATCCTGGCGGACTACCAGACTGGCTTGGAAATGTAATAGTTTCAGTTGCCATTGCTGTTGTCGTCTGTTCCACGTTTGTGTATCTTCTTTCATACATTCATATCTCAGGTAAATAATGACATGCTAGATATAGTTACATTTCCTTCAATGCTAAAGTTTGCATTTCATGTTTTGACTTTCCTCTTCCATTTAGAATGAAAGGGTGTGGTTTATCTGCTAGTCTTGCACTGTACAGTGTTTTCAGTTTGGTCCTTCACTGCATAATCACTAATTTAGTAATGTATAAGTATTTGCACTGCCAAAGTTGCCAACAGACACTTTTGTGTTCTCAGAACACCAACCTGTTGATTTATAGTGCAGTTATGTAACTAATGTCTGTTAAATAGCCATAGTGTTGCATTTCCTGGTAAATAACCATAGCATCTGTCAAATAACCATATTTAATGTTCACCTATCAGAAAAGGGTTCCTGCCTTTTTTATTTAATGTTCACTGTACTGCTATCTGACCATGCTTGAAATACTTGAACTAATTCACATTTTGTAGCTTTATTTTTATGCATTTGCCTTTTCAGTTACCTTCCCAAAAGAAACTTTTGTATATGTTGTGCTTTTCTTAGGTGATAAAAGAATTCTGGGTTTACTATTATTCATATCCTTTGGCCTTTCGCTTGCTTTGGCGTCAAGTGGCATTGTGCCAGCATTTACGGAGGATGTCGCTCGATCTGTAAATGTAAGCACTTCTTATGCTACTGTTATACTACAGTGCCTCTAGCTGGGTTTATCACAATATTTGTTTATGCATACCTGTGAAATTTCAATAACAAATTTCTCCCTTGTTACCCAAACCAAAACAAGAAGTACTCATCAGGGTATTTGGGAACAATGCTACTTGCACCATATATCCTCACTGCATCTCAAAACTAGTTATCAATGGCTTGGATGCCATCTCGTTCTTTTTATTTGTGTAAGGCACATGATGAATCCTTTTGAGGGACGAGTTGAAAGTAACCATATGTGGCCCCATGATTGATTTTGTTGAGGATAGTCACTACAACGTGATGGTTTGTTGCATATTTTAGTTCCTAAACGCTTGTTTGTATCTTTTATGGAATCCTACTTGCCTGGATTTATCAGAATATCCCACTATTTGGCATTAATCAATATCATTTTAGTATTGATACCTAATCGATAGTAGTAGCTCCTTTTTGCGAATCAACAGAATATAGGAACTTGATGATCTGTCTCTTCTCAGGTTGTACATGTCGTCGATAACACAGGAATAGATGAGGGAAATAGAGAACCAGTATCCTATATTTCTTTGTTTTCCAATACACCTGGAAAGTTGACAAATGAATTAGCGGACCTTGGAGATGAAAGATTTTCTTGCGGAAGGAATATGACTACTGACTTTGTTACGTTTACAATGAAGTATGGTTGTTTGAGTTACAAAGAGAGCAATACTGGATGGAGCAAGTCTGAAGTTCCTGTGCTCCTTGTAGAAAGTAATTCAGTTACAGGTGGTGCTCGACAGACAGTAGTATCAGTTGATACCAAGTCATCGACACGTTGGACACTTGGAATCAACAAAGAGGAAATTGATGACTTCACAGTTCAAGGTGAGTTGAACCATTAAATTAAATAGAGATGTAACTCTAAAAAACAGGAAACTTTCCGACGAGATCATTGCTTTAGCTTGTCAGCTAGTACTGATACTGATAAATATCAGTACAAATGAGTACCAGTAAGGCTTTGAGCATGCTTGAAAGTATGACTAGCTGATTTTCGCTTTCCACATCATTTGACGTTTCTTTATGTATTCTGTTCAGTGGATTCGGAGAAAATAGTCCCACTCGGCGATAAGAGCGAGATAGATGGGTGGCATACGATCCAGTTTGCGGGCGGCAAAAACTCGCCGACAAAATTCCAGCTAACCCTATACTGGTCGAACACAGAAACATCGCAACGAGAAGCTAAACAAGCGGTGGATGCTCCTTTGCTGATAAAACTAAGAACAGATGTGAATAGAGTCACACCACAGGTCGCAAGGGTTCTCGAGAAGCTGCCACGGTGGTGCACGCCCTTCGGCAAGTCCACTTCTCCTTACACGCTAGCTTTCCTGACGGCCCTTCGTGTCGATATTTAGTCAGCAACATTTGTTTGTTTCCCATACATAGGTGTCCCCAGCTTTCGTTTGTCCTGTATTTTATTATTAGTTTTTCATCCAAAGATAGCAAGTTATATAGGCCCCACAGAATGTACACAGAAGCACACAGGAGTTAGGGATAGGCATCAAATAAACGTACAATTACAGGGCAGCCTGGTGGAAACGTGCTTTGCGTTTGTATAAGTTTTTTATAAATGTGAAAGGTTTCAGATTATTTTGTGCTATTATTATGTACACAAAAAACATATTTGTTCGTGCTCCCATTGTTAAGGTTTTGGATTTGGATTTCTTGGCCGGTTGACCCAAGCTCCATAAATTATTCAATATCATGAGGCAAATTACGTTTACTCTCTGGGTTCCCTGCCTGGCTGCCTGTGAGATGTTCGTGTGGGAGAGCCGAAACAGCTCGCCTGCCTGGGCAGATTGTGTGGGGAGCCAACCAAAACGGCTCATGGCTGACTTGGAACCAAACGTGCCCTAGGTTTCAATATTGAATCGTTTTGTCAAAACTCATGTTTCGCTTATTCTTAATTGTTCCTTACGTAATGAGCTAGCTTGCTAGGCTGGCAAACAAGAAAAGCAACAGATCCATCAATTGCTGAACAAGCAAAGATTTATATTTAGAACTGTGTTTAGCCGAGCATGTCACACTCCATACAAACCCACCGAACAAGCAAAAAATCCATGCAGTAACAAGTAACAACTGAAACCAGTCACACTTCGCAAAGCATAAAACACAATGTCACATGGAGACACATTCGGCCATGCTCGCAACCAACGCCCTTGGACCCAGGGACCAGGGCAAGATCAGGTGCACGAACCGGGACGCCTCTTATTCTCGTCACGCACAAGCACAGTAACAGACAATGCTGAGCAACATCCACTGCTGCAAAGGAGATTGGTGGTTTATTCTGAGGTAAGTAGCCGGGGAAGAGTAGCGGTGACACTCTGGGAGGGCAACCATTGAATCTGTTTCTTGGAGCTTCAGCTTCAGCTTACGAGCTTCCTTGGAAGGAGAGCCCTATCGCCTGGCATCTCATATGAGCGCCGGAAGGGGTCGGCTGGGCCATGCCACGCCCTGGATCCCACGGGCAAGGGGCGCTTGACAGTGTTCCCATGGGTTCGATACTTCAGGTCTGTAGCGAACCTCTCGGAACCCAAACCTGAAACCCTGTTGGGGCCCATTGACAGCTGAGACAGCTTCTCGGCGAGGTCAGGTGCACGGGGGTTCTGATCCTTGGCAAGGTAATTCCCTGCTCAGAGACCAAAGTTTGCAATGTTAGTTCAAAAGTAACTAGACCAAAGTTCTTACTTTTCTGGTCCACAGAATGTTCAGGAACAGTACTCACCATTGCTCCTTACTGCTGCTGGTCTGGACCAAGACTGATTCATCATGTTCGCCTTTGTCACCTTATGGTTAGTCTCTGGGAGCTGCAAAAGATTAATGTCAAATATTGAGTTGCTGAAAATGTAAAGCAACCAGCTATATGAACAGCTAAGACTAAGAGATTATATTCACCTGGTGATCCAACTCCAATTTCCTTTGCACACCAGCTGCAACGTTGGCAAGGCAGAAAAGTAAGAACCTCCAGAGGCAAAGCCACAAATCCTTTAATAAGAACTGAGTAGGCCGTGCCAGCCCAAACACATACCTGCTCTTGCTGGAGTGTTATTGCTCAAGTATGAGTAATTAACTGTTGGCCTCGCATTGGGTACAGTCCCCATGGAGTATCTCCTAATGTTCTTCTGATCCACAGCTCCTTTAGCCCCAGCTGCAGAAGTAGAGATCCATTATGTGAATGTGAACTTGTCCAACAAGGATGTAGTGATGTATTCATGAAAAAGAACATGAGTATGCATATCTCAAGGATACTGAGGTACCTGATGGTGGCGTTGCTGCATATCCGGTGGATTTGAAGCGAAGTGAAGGAGGGACATAGAAGCACGTCTGCAAAACACAATGATGGTAAGGTCGTGAAACAGGTTAATTCATCAACCAGTATGTAAACCTTGTCAGAAGAATGACCTGAAAGAAGGGATGCTGCAAAACCTCCACTGCTGTTGGCCTTCTTCGTGGGTCCCATGAGCAAAGCCACTGTTACAGATAGTAATTTGTTATCTATCAGTTATTGGGACGCGTTTACAAACAGAAGGGGGGGAGGAACACTTTAATTAAGCAGGAAAAAAAGGGAGTGTTGAACGTTGACACTTACCGAAATAAGGCTGATTGCATCTTCGCTTGCTAAGGGAACCACTTCCGAAAGATGTACGCTTTCACACTGAAATATGACATAGCACAGTTATGCCACTAACAGTCACTAATATGAAAATATCTTACAAGAGATAAATCTCTATACCTGAGGGAACTGAAAACCTATAGATGCTGCTAGCTGCAGTCCTTCAGGCCAAGTGCGCTGATTCGGAGTGCCAAGAATGCTACAGATTTTGTAGAGTTCATCTGGTTCACTGAGGAAGATAAAACATGGAGTTACATATAGCCTTTTCTAAACAAAATAACTTCTAAGAAAGGCAGTTGCTTCATAGGATCACTTATTCAAAATCGCCTTTCTGTAAAGTAACTGGATTGCTATTTCTGATAGAAGCTAAGCTGACTGTTGTCAATTTTCCATTGTATAAAATTAAATATTGAAAAGGAAATACTATATCCTATCATAGTTTATTAAAATGGTCAACACTAATTTTTTTCACCTATGTAGCATGCTTTTCTTAGTATAAGCAGCCTCAGTTCAAATATGGAGTGAAACTATATATGTTCAAATGATTGACACACGCTAACCGAAACAGAGTTGCGATCAATTTGGTTTTAAGAACCATGTGTACCTTGAGCCAGGAAAAAGTGGTCGCAGCGAAAAAAGCTCAGCGATAATGGCACCCATTGCCCACATGTCTGAAAATATGATAGGAAATAAACACATTAATAAGATGGTACCAATTTACCCTCCGGCTTTCAGGTAAAGACACAAATATTTTTCACTTACCAACTGCTGCATTGTAAACAGTAGCCTGTAGAAGAACTTCAGGGGCACGATACCTAGTCAATAGTAAGCATTAGAATATTCTATTATTTTGTATACTTTAAGCAAATAACTTCAAACATAACCTACCAACGAGTGGACACATATTCTGTATACGGTGGCTCAGAAGAAATTTCACGAGCAAGCCCAAAATCCGCTATCTTAATGAGCTCCTTTGTAACAAGCAAATTTTCTGAAATTGCATAAGTTATACCAAGATCGATTATGATTGTTGCCATTTGCTAACAACACTGAACACATTCCCAGATGGAACACAGTACATGTAATAAGTTAAATAAAGAACAGTACTGCAAGATTTCATTACTTCTATGCTCTTTTTTCCTCTTATATGATCTTATGTCCACAGCTACTATGAAAAGAACTAGAATCCATCACCCACTACTACTACTACAACAACAAAGCCTTTTAGTCCCAAGCAAGTTGGGGTAGGCTAGAGTTGAAACCCAACATGAGCCCCTAGTCACGGTTCAGGCATGTCGATAGCTGCTTTCCAAGCACTCCTATCTAAACAAAGATCTCTAGGTATATCCCAACCCATTAAATCTCTTTTTATTGCCTCCCCCCATGTCAGCTTCGGTCTTCCTCTACCTCTCTTCACATTGGTATCTCGACTTAGGATTCCACAAATACGCAGCAGCAAGGGTTCGAACCCAACACCAACCGCAGCAGCCCAAAACTGCATTACCCACTACCATGTATATATTTTCTGGTTCTGAAAGTGAATCACTCAGCAACTACATCATACACAGGGAATGAACAGACATTTCACCTACAGCAATTTATAACTAACAAAAGGTTTCTTGAACTTTATGTAACCTCAGAAGACACAGTTCATATAGAAAAATGCAAGGCAGCTGTTCCTGAGCTTATAAGTGATAGTCCCTCCAGTCAGTCAAATATACATGGTGTTTTAGACATCAAGATTGAACTGCGTGTAGAACTCTTTTGTTGTCCAAAATGTCATGTGAAAATGACTGGAGCTAGTAACTTGTTTCGCAACAAACAGGAACCATAGACCAACCATTGCAACATTAAATGTAAAAAACAAATGCAAAATCACATACCAGGCTTAAGGTCACGGTGAAAATATCCACGCTGATGCATGTGACTCAGAGCTTGAAATATTTGAAAGCACCAGTTTCGGATTTCAGTCTCTGAGAAGGGCTTCCCTCTGCTCTTCATCAGTTGATAAAGACTACATTCCTAAAACAATGAAGAACATAAACTTTAGTAACCTTACAGAGTACAAGCGCAGAAACGACACATGAATAAGGGCTATGATATGTCCATACCATGTACTCAAAAACAAAGAACAACGTATCATTCTCTCTTATGACTTCTTTGAGCTTCACAATGTTTGGATGGTTCATCCTTCGCAGGGACTGATTAAAAAAAATAAGTAACTCAAAAGAATGCCACAGAACATTATAAAAATTAGACAGGTTTAAAGCAACAATCACCTTCACTTCGCGGAGGTTTATGCACTCTTCCCAAGAATAATATTTTTTCTTCATCTTCTTGATCGCAACCTATCAGCCCAGGTATCTTAATGAGGTGAAAAGGCTAACAATCGGCAACTAAACTGTGTAGCCGCTGAAAAAAGTTGAGGTGTAACAGAAGCAACAAATGGGCAAGCCTAATGACATACCACTCCACCACTTTCCTTATTGGTTGCACGCCAAACACTCCCAAATGTTCCATCACCAACTTCCTTGATGATCGTATACCTGGAACACAATGCCAAAACGAGGTATAAGCAGACATCCAAAACAGCTTAGAGAAGATGCTAAGTTCTTATAATCATCTGGTTATAGAGGATCTTCACCTCTCCATTTTATTAGCTGGTGGTGCGCAGAACTGCCCTTATTTCAGAACAGTTGTATAGTAACAAACAAGACTCATATATGTATCACAGGAGCGTCTTTGGATGTTACAACACCAAAGTCACTGGAGACTCCTCTCAAAGCTATGTATGCTATTCCCATGCTTTGCGCAACAAAATCTTGAACACCTCTGCTCTGAAATTAGCACATAATGGATTTGGTATTAGTTAAGTAAAACTACATTTTCTAATGCTACATAATGATGAATCGTGAATGGACCATGTCTACATTAGAGAGTGCACACGTACCTGATGTCATGCCATCCAAAGTGAAGGCTGGTGAAAGGTAGCGTAACCAATACACACCGAACTTTGGACTGACCAGAATGAAAACTTACAGCGGTAGGGTAGAAGAAAGCTAGCAGAGAACAAAAACCAGAACCTGTCGGGGGGGATATGAGTGAGAACTGGAATAGGCAGGATACAGAACATGTAATGCTAGTAGCTTAGCTATTGGTGAAAGGATACCTAGAGCTTATATGTGACGGCAAAGCTCTAAGCGTTAGATTCAAGTGTCCAGAGATGTCTTGATGGTAACTTTTGCCGGCCAATTAGCACCAAGACAAAGATTACCGAAATGTTGCCAGAAAAACAGTTCCACCATGCTCAAATAAGTGTGCTACAGCTGCACTGTAATCACTAGGCAACTCTAATGTCTGACAGCATGGGACCAGGCAAGGCAGTTGCTAAGCGCGGGGTGATCCTCAGGTGCAGTTGACAAAAGAGATGACCAAGAAGTCTCCGTAAAGACAAAATCTCCAGCCAAGAACTTCCTCAAGCAGCGAGATGTGGGATACAGAGGAACTTGCAGCGTAGGGGGTGTACTCCATATCCTTGCTGAAAATGCTATAACTCCAGCAGAGCACGGTGATGAAACCTGCATAATAAGTACAGAAAGTGGTAATTAGGCAACAAATTGGCAGTCTATGAATGTGTGAAAGTGAAGTCACACGGTAGGTCACACACAACCTGAATGCATGATCTACCTAACTAGGTTCCTAACTAGTTGGAGCCTAGCTAAGCAGATTACGCACAAGGCACAACGCATAGGTGCATCGGAATCAGAATCAAATAAAAGAGCACAAGCATGCATCGATGCGTTGAAAATCCCAATGGATTCTTCTACAGTGAAGAATATTGCATATATCAATTGGATCTAAGCTCAAAGGTCCCAACAATTCGAATCAATTGGTGTTTTCCTATCTCTCCCAAATTAGCACAAAGTTTGGATACAGCAAAAGCACAAGAGCTGGATTTACAGAATTACACCCACACCGCTATACACGAGTACAGCACAGACACATCTATTTACAATTTACAAACCATGCAGCCCCGAAAAACAAACCAATTAGACATCTAGAGTTCACAGCAGCAGCATACACAATTTGAGCATAGACCAGTATGATAACTCACCGCTGCCTAATTGAGCATGAATCAGCACGATTACGCCCCTGGCCCATGGCGAGACCCTAATCAAACCAAGGCGGCGCAGGCACACAGCTACCCCTGCCTAATTTCACAAATCAAGCACACACGCGACCCCAGGCACACGAATTACCCACCGCGGACCAACCACCACCCCCAATTTGAATGAAAACAGACGGGATCCGACCACGTGAAACACGCCCCCTCGTCCCCTACCCGGATCTCACCGGCCGATCGGCGACCCGCCGCACGATCCCCCTACCCCCGACCGACCACGCCGAATTCCCCACCCGGCTACAGCCCCGAGCCGATCCCTCGACGTTCCCGCCACCAATTCTGCATCCACAAATTCGGAAGAGCTCGGGCCGGGACGAACGACGCACCTGGGAGCCTCTCGGCATACCCGCGCGCCACCGCCGCCGCCGCCGAAGGGTCCGGGGGACTTTCGCACCGCCGCCTCCAGCGCTGATGGGGTGGGGGAGGAACGGGTGGGTGGGTCAACACCGCCGCGCGCGCGGTGTGGAAGAGGAGGAGGAGGACGACGACGACGAGGTGGGGGAACACGGATTGGAGAGGTGGGTTGCTTCGAGGATTTTTCTGCCGCCCTCGCGTCCTCGCCTTAATTTATCTGCCCCTGTCCGTCCGCGGTCCAATGTGGCGCCTGTTTTGCGCCCAGGTCCCTGTACGACTCCGGTATCGCAGAACCGGGCTCCCCCTCCCAGCGGTTTCACGCCGACCACGGAGGCACGGACCATACCTCGTGTTCAACGCTCCAATTTTACTCGTACTCGCGAGTTTTTTTTTGTTGAGATTAATTAGGATAATTAATTATTGATCAATTATTATTTATTACATCATTAGCAACTGCTAATGACAGTTGTACGTAGACGACAGACACCTTTTCGGGGTCCATCAGACACCCTTTGCCATCGGGCAAAGCCATGGCTTGTATAAAACCATTACTGTTCATTCCATCGGATCACTTTTTATTTAACACGTTATCACGCACTGCTTTTCCGATGTCGTTGGTAGACCGAGAGTTGGAAAGAAGTTCGCCGGGAAACTCGTCGGAACTTCGCCGGAGTTGCTGCACGATAGCCCAAGGTAGAAGATGGCCAACCATGTACCTTCCATGAATGCGATGGTTGACACCATCACCGACGCCGTTGAAGCGGCCATCGTCCGTGGCAACGCCCACCCTGGAGGCGTTCGTCGCTTCGTCCTCCAGGGCGCCGTCCGTCGAGCCCTCCGCGACATCGGCGACCACCGCACTCCCCTTCGCCGTTTCAACGGCAACGGAGGAACTGCCCGTGGACACCCGTCGTTGCCCCGTCTGATGGCCCGTTCGTTGCCACGCCCGGTGCTGCGCTTCACTTCACGCTCTTCGTCGCTGCAGTTCGCCCCCGGCGTGTACCCATCTCACGGGCCCACCTTGTTCGTCTGTCGCGTCGCGTCGTCGACCCCGCCGGAGTTGCTGAGGCCGCCGGTGGAGTTCTTGCCGCCCCCACCACCCCTACCGTCGGCCGCGCTCACGCTCCCATGGAACGGAGGCGGTGGCTCCATGGCTGGTCGCTGTGGCACCCCTCCACTCTCCAACCAAAGCAACGGCGCGGCGGCGTGGCCTCCCGGCTTTGCCTACGACTTTGATGCCATCCCACCGTCTGCGCTCCCTCTAATCGCGTCGCCCTTGTTGAACGGCCGCTCCTACGCCGACGTCGCCGCCAACCGTGGCCAGGACCAGCGCCGGAGCGCCAATGGAGCCAGGATCATCTCCTCCTCGGTCGTGGGGGAGGCGGTTCGTCGTTCCTAAGCGCCCTGGGATGGGTCGGTGGGGGCGGCTCCGCCATTACCGGCTTGCAGCGACGGTCCTCGTGACCGGAGCTCGCCGGGGATGAGCGGGTCGTGCCCCGCTGGCCGGCCTCCATGGCCGGAGAAAGGCCCTTGGCCCTGATCCGCCATGAGAGGAAAGGGGGAGGAGGATAAGGCACAAGACGTCGGTTATCATCATCGGGTGGCACGGCAACAGCAGCGGCGGGGCGTATGAGGCTCGACGGTGGCAAGCTGGACAGGCGGCGGCGGCAGTTGGGGCTAGGCGGTTAGGATTCACAACCCTAACCGCCGGCCTTTTATAGCCGCGGTGGGCTGGGCCGCCTGGGCCGGCCGCAGGCCTGACATGGCCGCTGGGCCGTGCGCCTTGCTAGCCGGCTGGGCCGCGCCTGTTCTTCATGCTGGGCCGCGGGCCTGGCTGGCTGGCTGGGCCGCCGCCGGCTGGCTGGCCTCCTTTTCTTTTTCGTTTTTGTGCCTTTAGAATTTCTTTCTTAGTTATTTTCTAATTTCAGCAGTAATTTAGTTTTATTAGCATATATGACTTGCTAGTTAATTTCTGTAAAAACATCATATATTTGTATTGGTTGTTGTTGCTACTATGTACTGCTGGATCATGACATTGTAAATATATTGTGGTTTGTTTATATTATTATTATGCAATGTCTTTTATCTCTAACATTTTACTAGAGTATGTGGTGCACCCAATCACAATCTGCACCATATACATATTACATTTGTGACTTGATAATTCTTTTTTTTTGTCTATGTTGGTACACCCAAACTCTCTATTTGTACCAACATATTCGTTGCATTTGTAATTTTATGATATAATTGGATATGTTGGTGCCTCAAACCACAATTTTTGCACCACATATAAGTTAAAATTGCTAGTAGACTAAGTTACAATTTAACTATGCCATCTATAGAATTAGAAACCTTTAATTACTATAGATTTGAAGTTATATATATATATTGTTTATTTTGGTTAAATAACACAAGGTGATGGAGTATATGGCATTGGCTGCGTTTAATTCCTTGTGAATTATTCTGCCCTGAGACCGTGCCATAGCAGTGATTAAATCACTCATTGCTGATAGATCTACATCATGTTTCTCAGAAACTTGATGATTACCTACACTGTGTTATAACCCAAAATAAAGGTTTTGGATTGTTATTTGCATCATATTATTTTGATATTACACAAGATAGTAGAGTCCTAAGCAAAGGCTGCATTTAATTCACTTGTGAATTATCTTACCTAGAGACCATGCTTAGACAGCAATATATTTGCCTACTATAAAGATCTACTCTTTGTCTTTGACATAGAGACTATCTGTCTTGTGTTTATCAGAAAAAAAATTATGATGATTTGGTGTATGGTCTACACAATTTGTGATTACCTACAACAATCCAAAACTATGATAAGATATAAATCTAAAGAATATTGCATTTAGTATTACAACATTGCCACGTTGATTTTAATTTACCAAACGGTAAATTAATTCATCCATGGTTATCCACGTAGGATCATGGCTACTAAGGAGTTTGAGGAACTCGCGTTAGACGGTACCAATTACCCGACTTGGGCGTCTGATATCAAAATAGCGCTTGCCTCTCGTAGTCTTTTCGCTATAATTTAGGAACCCCAACAAGGGGCTGCCATACAAGAGAAGCATACCTTTACTGCTCTAGCTTTATTACGGTTTTACATTTATAAGGATCTTAAATCTGAATACCTTATGATTGAAAATCCTCGCGAATTATGGGTCGCTCTAAAAGAGCGATATGAACAGCAAAAGGAACTGATTTAGCCAGAGGCCAATTATGAATGAAATCACCTACGTCTCCAAGATTTTAAATCTGTGGCAGACTATAATCATGTTGTTCATAAAATTTGTTCTAAATTAAAGTTTTGCGAGAAAGAGCCATCAGATGCAGACAAGATAGAGAAAACACTCTCTATTGTGCTCCCATCTGATAGAGTATTGCAGCAGCAATATAAGGCTCATAATTACCAACAATATTTCCAGCTTATTCATGCATGGTCTCGGGCAGAAAAACATGATGAAGTTCTTATGAAAAATCATCATAAGCGTCATGTTGGTTCGGCGCCTTTGCCTGAGGTTCACAATGTACAGAAACAGCCTAGGAACAAGAATAAGTTCAATGGACCTGATCCAAAGAACAGAACTGGTAAACGCAAACACAATAGAAGACAAAGGCCTAATTCAAATAAGAGGAAGAAGGAAAATGTGAAACCCAAAAATAACAACAAGTGTCATAGATGTGGGGATTTCACGCATTTTGCCAAGAATTGCCGTACACCTAAGCATTTGGTAGCTTTGTACCAAAAGTCTTTGAAAGAGGCTAAGCCAGCAGGAGACACAAGATATGAGGCACACTTTAATCTTGCATCTAAGGCTGTTGCGGAAGAGGGTTGTTCTAATGAGGCACAAGTGAACAATAAATTTCTAAACTTCGAAAAAGATCTTTCATCGTCGGACAACATGCTCATAGATTTCAGTTTTGGAGACATGTTTGGAGATTTCGAATAATCTCGGTCAAAACATTGATATCACTATAGACTATTGTTGTAATAGTATACGTCATACATCCTTATAATAGTTCGGATTGTATTAATTAGTGTGTGTATGAGTTGTATTGTTTATATTGTAGAACTCATAGATTTTGTAATATCATACTTTTGTATTGATAGTTAATATATTATATGTATAAGTTCTATGTGTTAAATTTGAATATTTATTTTACATTCACTTTACATATAGATGTCTGTTGACCTCAATCCAAAGGAGGAAGAATTATGCCTTGTGGACTCATGTACCACAAACTCTATACTTAGAGAAATAAAATATTTCCAGACTCTTAAGAAAAGAGAAGGAAATATTATGACCATTGCGGGTCGAGATGCGTTAATAGTTGGCTCAGGACGAGCCACTATTACTCTCCCCATGGGTACGCAGATTACGATAGAGGATGCATTGTTGTATCCTGACTCTACTCGTACCCTTCTAAGTTTTAGAGACGTCCGTAAGAACGGTCTCCATGTGGAGACACATATGGATAATAAAGACGAATTTCTTCTCTTTACCAAACTTACTGGATATGGCAAAAAATATGTGAAAAGATTTCTTTACTCCAAACTGGATTGTACTGTACATATATCAAGCCCACAGAACATGTTGCTTATAAGATAATTTTCCAAGATGCCGATACATTCCGAAACTGGCATGATCGACTTGGGCACCCTAGAATAGGGATGATGAGAAAAATTATCGATAATTCCATAGGTCATGATATGGAAAACGCTAAATTTTCCTAAAATAAAGATTTTTGTTGCACTGCTTGTGCAACAGGGAAATTAATTTTAAGACCATCATATCTTAAAATTCGAGCTGAACCACTTAAATTTCTTGAAAGGATTCAAGGAGATATTTGTGGTCTGATTCAACCATTATCGGGGCCGTTTCGGTACTTCATGGTTTTGATAGACGCATCTACTAGATGGTCTCATGTGTCCCTTTTATCGACACGCAACCATGCTTTTACTAAAATAATGGCCCAACTTATTAAGTTGAAGGCACATTATTCCGGAACATCGGATTCAATCAATCCGAATGGACAATGCCGCTGAATTATCATCCTGTACTTTTAACGATTATTGTATGGCATTGGGAATTCAGGTTCAACATTCAGTCCCTTATGTACATACACAAAATGGTTTGGTTGAATCGTTGATTAAAAGAATCAAGCTCATTGCAAGACCTATGTTGACAAATTGCAAATTGCCTACGTCGTGTTGGGGTCACGCAGTTCTGCACGCTGCCGACCTGATCCAACTACGACCAACTGTATATCACGAAACCTCCTCATTGTAGTTAATACGTGGGAATCCTCCGAGTATTTTCTATTTGCGTAAGTTTGGGTGCGATGTATACGTACCCATCTCACCACCTAAGCGAACTTCGATGGGTCCTCACAGAAAACTAGGGATCTACGTTGGACACTCATCTCCATCTATTATTAAGTATTTAGAACCTCTTACGGGAGATTTATTTATTGCCCGGTTCACTGATTGTATTTTTAATGAGGATCACTTCCCGGCATTAGAGGGAGAATTGTACCAAAATCAATGCTAGGAAGTTAATTGGAATGCAGAAGACATTTCATCTATTGATCCACGTACTATAGAAACTGAACAACAAGTTCAAAGAATCATTGATTTGCAAAAACTTGCAAACAATCTGCCAGATGCTTTCTCTGATTACAAAAGTGTCACAAAGTCTTTCCATCCTGCAAGGAATGTGCCTGAAAGAGTGGAGGTACCTAATAAAACCACTCAACCCCCGATTGGCAAAAAGAGGGGGCGAAGCACTTCCAAGAGGCAAAGATGTGATTGCTGGCAAGCAAAAGAAGACTAGAAATGCAACTCAACCTTTGGTTGAAAGACACCTAGAGGACATACAATGTCATGTGGATAGTGATCCACAAACCAGCTCAGTTATGCGCATAAACACTGAGGCTGGAACATCGAAAGACCCTAGATCCATCGTTTTAGGAAGTCATGATGAATCTTTAAGGGTAGACAAAATAGCAATAAATTTCACAGAGACCGGAGAGTCTTATAACCGTAAGTCCATAATAGTCGACATATATTTCTCTGAACAAATTGCAAACATCCTTCTAACCGATTCGGATCGCAAGTCAATGGCTGAGTGCAAGAAGCGCTTGGACTGGGATAAGTGAAAGGTTGCAATTGAAACAGAGATTGCCTCGCTTAATAAAAGGAAGGTGTTTTCGGTTTTAATGCCAACACCTCCTAGTATCTTTCCCGTGGGATATAAATGGGTTTTCATCCGTAAAAGGAATGAAAACAACGAACTGGTGAGATATAAAGCGAGGCTAGTGGCATAAGATTTTACGCAAAGACCTGGCATTGATTTCAACGAAACTTACTCTCCGGTAATGAGCGGAATAACTTTTCGATACCTAATATCGCTGGCAGTACAAAATCGTCTATCTATGTAGTTGATGGACGTAGTGACCGCATACTTATATAGGTCATTGGATTCTGAGATATACATGAAAGTTCATGATGGAATCAGTATACTAAATCCTAAGGCAAATCACAACATGTATTGCGTCAAGTTGCAGAAGTCGTTATACGGCTTAAAACAGTCGGGCCGAATGTGGTACAATCGGTTAAGTGAATTCCTTAAACAGAAGGGATACACAAATAATGATGACTGCCCCTGCGTCTTCATTAAGAAATCATCAACAGGATTTTATATCATATCAGTGTACGTTGATGATCTTAACATCATCGGCAACGAACCTGATATTAATGAAGCACGTCATCATTTTAAGACGGAGTTTGAGATGAAAGATTTGGGTCAAACCAAATATTGCTTAGGTTTACAACTTGAGCACTTTCACTCAGGTATATTTATATACCAAGCTGCTTATGTCCAAAAGGTATTGGAGAAATTTAATATGGACAAATCATATCCAACAAAAACTCCGATGGTAGTAAGATCCATAGACATTGAGAAGGATCCTTTTAGACCACCGGATGAAGGAGAAGAGATATTGGGGCCACAAGTCCCTTACCTAAGTGTCATTGGAGCACTAATGTATCTTGCTAATAGCACTCGGTCGGATATTGCATTTGCAGTAAATTTGCTAGCAAGACATAGTGCTAAACCTACCAAACGACATTGGGTAGGAGTTAAAACGGTATTGAGATACCTAAATGGCACTAGAGATCTTGGATTATTCTATAGCAGAAATCAAGATCCAATTTTGCTAGGATATACAAATGCTGGCTATTTATCAGATTCCCACAATGGTAGATCACAAATAGGCTTTGTTTTCTTGCAAGGTGGAACAACAATATCTTGGAAATCTTCAAAGCAGACTCTAGTATCTACATCTACCAACCATTCTGAAATAATAGCTTTATATGAAGCATCACGCGAATGTGTATGGCTTCGCAGAATGGTAAACCATGTAGTACAATCATATGGTATTGGTGTACTTGACACACCTACGATTATCTTTGAAGATAATTCGGCATGTGTTACTCAAATGGAATCATGTTATATTAAGAGTAATATGACCAAGCATATTATTCCTAAGTTATTTTACCCCCATGAACTCCAAAAGAATGGAGAAATAGAAATCTTGCAAACTAAGTCATGTGATAGTCTAGCAGATTTATTCACAAAGTCTCTACCATATTCCGCATTTCGTAAATGTGTCGATGGTATTGGTATGAGAAGACTTAGAGACTTGCAAGAATCAGGGGGAGAAACTCTCTAAACATAACCTATTCCAACTTTACATTATACTCTTTTTCCTTTATATGAGTTTTATTCCTTTGGAGTTTTCTCACATAAAGTTTTTAATGAGGTAATGTTAACACATAATAAATGTCATATTATCTATTTTTTCATCATAAAGGTTTTTCGAAGATAATTATGATATATTGATCCTTGATCAAATTGTTTTAGACTATATCTTGGGAATACCCAAGAGTCTATTAATATTGGGAGTTATATATATCATGGTGTTTCTCCTTATTTTTTCCACTGGGTTTTAAGGAGTTTTGCCTGGTATATCGATATACTTTGGTTTTTCCCACAAGGTTTTCCAAAGCTTCAAGACATTTACTGATGAACAAACAACGATGCCTACACAAGATCAATTGATTAAGGGGAGTGTTGAGATTAATTAAGATAATTAATTATTGATCAATTATTATTTATTACATCATTAGCAACTGCTAATGACAGTTGTACGTAGACATAGACACGGACACCCTTTGGCCATCGGGCAAAGCCATGACTTGTATAAAATCATTACTGTTCACCAGATCAACAGACGATTCATTCCATCGGATCACTTTTCATTTAACATTTTTCATAGGAAGATACTAGTACTAGATATTTTTGTATCGAGACAAATTTTCTTCAACTTGGCTACGTAATTTCCGAAAAATATTAATATTTATATATCTAGTATATTTACTCTAGAAAATATATGTTTTAATAATCTCATTATTCTTGTTCTATATTAAATTCTGTATATTTGACTAAGTACTCTATTGATGTTGCAGCACAGTTTTTTATTTATTTCTTAGTGGCATGTTTCATTTTGGAAGGAATATCATGGATTTGCTTATCCTTTTTGTTTCTTGTTTGGCAAAATTGCACGAATTACATATGATTGCACTAACTCTATTTAAAATTATTGAGGCCTAAAGATATATAGTAGATTGTATTTTCTTTGTGGCAAAGCAATTTAATCTTCTCTAGGAGACGACAAGTGAAAAAAAAACTCTTATTTGAGTAGTGATCCTTGAAAATGAAGTGCCTCCACGAGGCACTACAGTTTATTAATCACATTTCGCATGGTGGTTTACGAGTTGCTCGGTCAATAATCTAACTATAAAGGGCTGAATATGCAAATAATTGATACGGTGGTAGTTTATAGTATGTAATTTAGAGATTAGAAACTGCTAATTACACCGCCTTTGGTGGTGCTCAGCCTCTGTTAGCTTTTTAATAATTTCATTACAGCGCTGTAGTCGATGAATGCGAGGTGATGGGCTGTGGATTGCAACATTATTAATGCCAGTGTGGATACGAATGATTTGTTTAGGTACCATGATTACCTTCATATATGCTTTACAGTCAGCAATGTGTCATCTTTTTTTTACATTATTTTATCGTAATATTTATCCTTAGCACGTTCCGCCTTTGAATCAATGCAACGGGCATGTTTGAATTGACAAGCATTTTTTTGATGAGTTCGCATGCTTTTTTTTTTGGGGACAATGCTATGCCTCCACCAGTCTACTTGGGAGTTTCGAATCTGACAGAAAATGGGGTTACGATCAATCTCCATGGACGAATCCATAAATTTGCACTTTCATCACAAAAAAAGAAACAACAGCTATTTTTTTTTCCAAAAAAATTTGATGTGCACGAAAAGGATTCCTTAAAATATTCAGGCCGGCTAGGCTTCTTCCTTTCTTTTTTCCCCTTCAAGACCCCACGGATGGGCCGTATCTTTACCGATGGCCGTACTTGACGGATGGCCACTGGACCCTGTATCTTTTGCTAAAAAAAAAGCTGGAACCTGTATTCTACTGGGCTGCATGGCATCTCAGCCGATCTCTAACTATTGAGGAAAAGGTCGAATTTACCTTTTTCATCAATCTTAGTCATCCCATTTTTGTCCATGAGCTACAAAATCAGTTTTTTTTACCATCTCAACTTTTAAACAGTTTTTTTACACCTTAGGTAGTTATATGATGATGGTTTTGTTGAGGAGTTAAATCGAACTAAGTTGAAAGTTCATGGAGGTAATCAGACTAAAGATATTTTTAAAAATATCCAAAATTTCATAAAAACAAATTTTCAAAAAATTTTCTAAACATTTTTATATGAAAAATAATGTAATTTAAAAACCTAACTAGTTTCATCTTAGAAAATTCATTTTTCCTCATAAAGTAACCACCAAAATGAGTCCATCAAGATTCAAAAATTTCAAGCTAGGCACCACAAATAGAGAGTGATTTTAGAAGATTTTTTTAAACTAGTTTCACAAAAAAAATTGTATGGATTTTATAAGATTATTAGACCAGATTTTAGGATTTTGAATTCATTATTTTTCCATGTAAAAATATTTGGATAAAATTTTTGAAAATACATTTTTATGATTTTTTGGAGATTTTTAACAAATATTTCTAGTCCAATTTATCTCCAGAAATTTCAACTTAGTTGGATTTACCCCACTGACGTGGCGCCACATCAACAAAATCACCACCAGAACCATTCAAGGTGCAAAAACAAATAGTTTTAAAAGTTAAGGAGGTTAAAAAACATTGATTTTGTAGTTTAGGGAGGAAAATCAGACAACCGCGATAGTTGAGGACGTCTGCCTCGCTTCGACTGACACGTGCACCTCGCCCTCGACGCTGCGCCCTTGCTCCTTGCGTTCGGATGGACAGCAGTGCAGCCCTCGCCTCGCACGCGCACCTTGCCCCCCGCTGCACCCCGTTCCTTCCCCTTGACCCCCTCTTCTCTCTTCGCATGGGCAGGACCCGGGAGCATACCCCTAGCTCGCTGCACCGCCGTCTGTCGATCCCCAGCTCTATCGTGCCCCATCCACCGGTGCCCCGGCCATGCCTTCGTGAAACACTTGCAACATGGAACACTTCGATGTAACATACGTTGGAGAGAGATGAAACATTTGAAACATACTATTGCAACATATGTGTGAACCATATGAAACATCCAGATAAAACACTTGCAACATGTGACATCCAGATAAAACACATGGAACATGTGTGTGAAACATAAGCAATATCCAGATAAAACACTTGTTGCAAGCATGCAACATACGTATGAAACAGATGAAACATATTTTCAAAACGCTTGCAACATATCACTGAAAACACTTGCAAAATATATGCAATATGTGCAACATCCCAATCTACTTTTGTAACAAACATCTGAAATATCTGAAACACTCGAAACATACATTTGCAATATAGGAGAGGTGAAGGCCAGGGCCGGTCGATTCTAGTCGTTGGGGTGGGATCCGGCGGCGACCGGTGGCGCGCGAGCACCACCAACACCGGCTACGCTGAAAGCCTAAGTTTGGTTTTGGTAATTAATGACACCAAGTTGCTAATGCCATGTGTTAAGTGTTTTGAGTTAGGCATAAGCAACACATGTGATGAAGGTGTATGTGGCAAGGTGTGGTGGCCACAAGATCACAAAGAGATGGTGCATGGACATGAAATGATGATCATGGTGAAGATGCACATAAAAGGAAGGACATGATGATCAAGTGGAGAAGGATCTAAGAGCTCAAGGCAAAGGTATAACCATAGGGTTTTCCTTTTGCCGGTCTAAGATGAGTAGAGAAGTGATTGACCGGGTTTAGGATACATGGCCGACTATCAAGAGGGGCAATCACGGTTAGCTCGGAAATCAAGTGCCACTAGATCAATGTCTTGAGCATATGCATTAGGATCTAGTAAAAAGCTAACATAACGCCTTGAGAAATGATTTATGAAATGCTAACACACATGCACATGGTGGTGTACACTTGGTGGTGTTAGCACAGTTTGTGAAGGCGGTGGAGTTTAAGCGGTAGAGAGGGGTTTGGGTTCCTCTCTCCCTCCCACCGAGCTTGCGAGGCGGGATTCGGCGCTTTTTGGAGAAGTGAAATGCCTATTTTCTATTGCGCCGGAAGTCGGAAAAGAAACGGAGGCGAACGGAGGTCACAAAGATGACCGGACGCTGGACCGGACGCGGTCTCTGTATGACCGGACGCGTCCGGTCAGTGTTCAGCGTCTGCGCGGTTTTCAGTTTGATGATCGGACGCGCAGCGCGTCCGGTCACTGATGACCGGACGCGTCCGGTCATCCAGGGAGCTTACTGGACTCTAATCGGACGCTGGCACTGTGGCGTCCGGTCAGTTCAACAGCGCGTCCGGTCAGTTCTCCTGAGCGAACCAGAGCGCGCGACCGGCGCGTTCGGTCCCTCACGTAACCGGAGCGTCCGGTCAGGCGTCCAGAAGGGTAGAGCGAAGCGGAGTAACGATCGGACGCGCGGCGCGTCCGGTCACGTGCGATCGGACGCGTCCGGTCTCAACGGGAGCATACTGGAATGCGACCGGACGCGGGCACTGTCGCGTCCGGTCAATCGGTTTAGCGCGTCCGATCACGGCAACGGCTAGTTCTGACTCGCACTGTTTCTTGCTGTCGTGTAGTGACCGGACGCGTCCGGTCACCCTGACCGGAGCGTCCGGTCAGTGCGTTTTTCGCTGCGTCGTCTGTAACGGCTAGCTGCGTACCCCTTCGCTATAAATAGAGGTTGGCCGGGGTTTGAGGGTAACTCTTGCACATTTTGAGAACTAGAGACATACTTTGAGCTAGAGAACAACCCCTCCACTCATCTCTTTGCATAGTTGCATATCTTGAGTGAGATTGAGTGAGATTCAAGTGCATTGCTTGAGAGTTGCATTCTAGAGGCACTTGATCTTTGAGTTGCTACAGATTTCTTGTTACTCTTCCGTGTTTCCCGACACGGTAGACGGCTTGGAGCAGCGGAGGTGATTGAGCTCGCAATTGGAGATTGTTGGAGCCTTCACCAAGTGTTGTAAGGGGTTCTTGATTCTTCCCCGCGGGAGTTCGCAAATTGGATACTCTAGTGGAGCTCGTGGCTTGGAGGATCCCCATCTTGTGTGCGGTTGTGCGGCGCCCGCCGAGGGCTCGACTCTTGATAGTCGATTAGCTCGCGAACCGACAAGTGGGTGTATCGCCACAACGGGGAGTAGCTTGCCGGGAAGCAAGTGAACCTCGGGATAAATTCTTGTGTCATTCTCTTCCCGAGGATTTCTCTTGTATGATTGATTGATTGGTATTTCTCTTCTCTTCACGACGGTATAATCACTCGAAGTTCTTCTCTCGTATTACTTCTCGTTTCTAGCTTATAGTTGTTGTTGTGTTTAGTGAATAGCCTTGTACTAGACTTGTGTAGGTGGCTTGCTTAATTAGTTAGAGCTAGTGCTTTTGCTTCGCCACCTTTCGTACTAACTCGTGGTTAAGTAATTCTTGTAGAAGTTTTAATTAGGCTATTCACCCCCCCTCTAGCCTATTTGGACCTTACAAGTGGTATCAGAGCCGAGGCACCGTTTATTTGAGGCTTAACAACCTACGGTGAAAAAGAAATGGCTCAATTAAGCTTGCACATCAACAACACCAAGAAGGCACCTCACTTTGATGGCACAAATTATGCATATTGGAAGGTTAAGATGACCGCACACCTAAAGTCAATCAATAGAGAAGTGTGGAAGGTCACCGAAACAAAATTTGAGGTTGCTAATCCGGAAGCACCTACACCGGTGGAAGAGAAGAAGCTCCAATGCAATGACATTGCCATTAGTGCTCTTCATGAGGCATTAGATGACAAGACCTTTGAGCAAGTAAAGAACATTGAGATTGCTCATGATGCTTGGACCAAGCTAGAAGAAACATTTGAGGGCACCGAAGGCACAAAGACCGCCAAAGCATATATCTTGCAAGAAAAATTTTCAAGCTTCAAGATGCAAGATGATGAGAGTGTACCGGAGATGTTTCATAGGTTGCAAGTCATTGTCAATGAGCTCAAGGCACTTGGTGAGGAGGTCAAGGACAATCAATTCTCTATGAAGTTCTTGAGAAGTCTACCCAAGAGATTTGATACATTGATCACCGTGCTAGTAAGGACTACATTGAAGGATTCAACTCCTCAACAAATATTTGAAGAAGTGATGACCGACGATTCATATAGAGAAGATGATGAGAAGGATGAGTTGGTAAAGAAGAAGAAGAAGGAAAATGAGAAGAAGGATGATGAGAAGAAGAAGAGTGTGGCATTCAAAGCCACCACATCCAAGGGCAAATCCAAGATTGAATCATCAAGTGATGAAGACTCAAGCTCTTGTGATAGTGATGACATTGATGAGAAGATGGCTCTCTTTGTCAAACAATTTGGCAAATTCATGAAGAAGAAGGGCTTTCGTGCAAGAAGGAGAAAGAACTCTTACAAGAAGAATGAGCATACCATGAGATGCTTTAGATGCCATAGCAAAGACCATCTCATTGCAAAGTGTCCTTATGATAGTGATGATGAAGATGCTATCAAGAAGGAGAGAAAGAAGCAAAAGAAGAAGCAAGAGAAGAAGGAGAGCTCTTATAAGAAGAAGAATGATTCTCATGTTGCTACATGGGATAGTGATGACTCCTCAAGTGATGATGAGGATGAAAACAAGAGTAAGAAGAAGGGACATGCTAGCATTGCCATCCAAGAGAAGGTCTCCCTCTTTGACACTCCATCGTGCTTCATGGCTAAAGCCGCTAAGGTATCATCCGATGATGAGAGTGATCATGATAATGCTAGTGATAGTGATAGTGATGAAGAAGAATTCACTAAAGATGAACTAATCACTATGCTAGAAGATTACACTCAACATTATAAAGAATCTAGGAAGGAGTGCAAGGGCTTGCTTAAGGAAAAGAAAAACCTTATGCAAGAACTTGATGAGCTTAGAGTGTCTTATGAGAGTCTAAAGGTAGACCATAAGAAGCTTCAAAAGTCTCACACCAAGCTTGAAGAAGCTCATTCCTCTCTAGTTGAAAAATGTGAAAACATGCCAACTAATGTTGAGAAAGCTAAAACTTGCAACATAGGCATATCATGTGATATAATTGATGAATCCTTTCATAAGCCTATTGTTGTTGCTCCCACTAACTCTTCATGTAGTGCATCTACATCATCCTCATCTAGTAGTGATGGTTTCACTTGTGACTCCACACTTATAGTTGAGAATGAAAATCTCAAGAAGAAGGTAAAAGAGCCCAATCACACATTAGCTAAGGCTTATGGTGGTGAGGACCGCTTGCTTATGTGCTTGGG
Source organism: Saccharum hybrid cultivar R570 (assembly GCA_038087645.1). Lineage (NCBI taxonomy): Eukaryota > Viridiplantae > Streptophyta > Magnoliopsida > Poales > Poaceae > Saccharum > Saccharum hybrid cultivar. Next base: position 1,021,596 of record JAQSUU010000262.1, on the reverse strand, counting down.
TAGCCAAAGAGCTTCTCTCTACAAAGAGGGATTGGGCTATAACCCCAAGAAAGGCAAGGCCGCTTTTGCTCCTCACAAGACTCGTTTTATGAAGAACAATGGTAGCTATTGCAAAAGTTGCAAGCAAGTTGGTCACATAGAGCAACATTGCATGAACAAGAAATCCAATGCAAATGTATCCTCAATCAAGTTTAATTCTTTCTATATGCTTACCAAGGGTACAAATGGTGTTCATGCTAAGTTCATTGGTGCACCATGGATGGGCTCAAAGAAGAAAGCCATTTGGGTACCAAAGAGCTTAGTCTCTAACCTTGAAGGACCCAAACAAGTTTGGGTACCTAAAAAGAATTGATCTTGTCTTGTAGGTCAATTACAAAGCCAGAGGAAGACATTGGGTGCTTGATAGTGGGTGCACTCAACATATGACCGGAGACTCTTGTATGTTCAATTCAATTGATACAAGTCAAAATGGTGGTTTTGATGCTATCACTTTTGGCAACAACAAGAAAGGCAAGGTCAAAGGGCTTGGTAAAATTGCTATCACAAATGACATGAGCATATCTAATGTGTTGCTAGTTGAGAGCTTGGATTTCAATCTTTTATCGGTGGCACAACTTTGTGATCTTGGTTTCAAGTGCATATTTGGTAGTGATGATGTTGAAGTCATAAGTGTTGATGGATCAAACTTGATATTCAAAGGATTTAGACATGGTAGCTTATACTTGGTTGACTTCAATGATAGTGAGACACAATTGACATCATGCTTGCTTAGTAAATCTAGTATGGGTTGGTTGTGGCATAGAAGGCTTGGTCATGTTGGAATGAAACAATTGAACAAACTTTTGAGGCATGACTTAGTTAGAGGATTAAAAGATGTCACTTTTGAAAAGGATAAACTATGTAGTGCTTGTCAAGCCGGCAAACAAGTTGGAAATTCACATCCTAGTAAAAGTGAAATGAGCACATCAAAAGCATTTGAGCTATTGCACATGGACTTGTTTGGGCCAACAACATACACTAGCATTGGTGGCAACAAGTATGGTTTTATGATTGTGGATGACTACACTAGATACACTTGGGTGCTCTTTCTCTATGACAAGAGTGATGTTTATGATCTATTCAAGTCTTTTGTCAAGAGGGTGCAAAATGAGTTTGAGACACCATCAAGAAGATTAGAAGTGACAATGGTAGTGAGTTCAAGAACACAAGAATTGAAGATTTGTGTGATGATTATGGTATTGGGCATCAATTCTCACCAACATACACTCCTCAATCCAATGGTGTAGTTGAAAGGAAAAATAGAACCTTGATTGATATGGCTAGATCAATGCTTAGTGAATACAATGTGAGTCATTCATTTTGGAGTGAAGCTATCAATACGGCTTGCTATTGTAGTAACCGTCTCTATTGCCATAGGAAGCTTGGAAAGACACCATATGAACTATTGAATGGAAGAAAGCCCAACATTGCATACTTTAGAGTGTTTGGTTGCAAATGCTATATTCTCAAGAAAGGCACTAGATTGAGCAAGTTTGAAAAGAAATGTGATGAAGGGTTCTTACTTGGTTATTCTACCACAAGCAAATCATATAGAGTTTGGAATCTCACAAATGGCACCTTGGAAGAAGTTCATGATGTTGAGTTTGATGAAACCCAAGGGTCTCAAAATGAAGCTCAAAACCTTGATGATGTGAGAGGAGATCAATTATCAAATGCAATGAAGAACATGGACATTGGTGATATAAGGCCGATGCAAGTTGATGATGATGATATTCATGTGATCAACCAAAGTGTGCAAATTAATACAAATCAAGCAAGCTCTAGTGGTTCTCATGATGAAGTGCAAGTTCAAGGTCAAACAAGTGAAAGCAATCAACTCCCAATACTCCAACCTACTAGCATTGCAAGAGATCATCCGTTGGATCAAATCATTGGTGGAATTCAAAGTGGTGTTTAAACTAGATCAAGATTAGCATCCTTTTGTGAGCATTACTCATTTGTCTCATTAGAAGAACCAAAGAAGATAGAAGATGCATTGAAGGATTCCGATTGGGTGAATGCCATGCATGAAGAACTAAACAACTTTGCTAGAAATCAAGTTTGGAAACTTGTTGAGAGGCCAAAGAACTACAATGTGATTGGTACTAAGTGGGTCTTTAGAAACAAGCAAGATCAAGATGGCATGGTTGTAAGGAACAAAGCAAGATTAGTAGCACAAGGATACACTCAAGTTGAGGGTCTTGACTTTGGAGAGACATATGCACCGGTTGCAAGATTGGAGGCAATTAGAATCTTATTAGCATATGCTTGTGCACACAACATCAAGCTCTATCAAATGGATGTCAAGAGTGCATTTCTAAATGGCTACATCAATGAAGAAGTTTATGTTGAGCAACCTCCCGGTTTTGAAGATGACAAGAAGCCTGACCATGTTTACAAGCTAAAGAAGGCATTGTATGGTTTGAAGCAAGCACCTAGAGCATGGTATGAGAGGTTGAAGGACTTTCTCCTCTCTAAAGGGTTCAAGATGGGAAAGGTTGACACCACTCTCTTCACCAAGAAGCTTGGAAATGACTTGTTTGTGTTGCAAATCTATGTGGATGACATTATCTTTGGATCAACTAACCAAGACTTTTGTGAAGAGTTTGGAAATATGATGGCTAATGAGTTTGAGATGTCTATGATTGGAGAGCTTAGTTACTTCCTTGGACTTCAAATCAAGCAATTGAAGAATGACACTTTTGTAAGTCAAGGCAAGTACATCAAGGACATGATCAAGAAGTTTGGATTGCAAGATGCTAAGCCAATGAGCACACCAATGGGCTCTAATGATCAATTGGGTATTGATAATAATGGAAATATGGTAGATCAAAAGCAATACCGGTCCATGATTGGAAGTTTGCTCTATGTCACCGCTTCTAGGCCGGATGTGATGTTTAGTGTATGCAAGTGTGCAAGATATCAAGCTTCACCTAGAGAAAGTCACTTGAAAGCAACCAAGAGGATATTGAGATATCTAAAGGGCACTCATGATGTTGGATTATGGTATCCCAAGGGGTCTAATTTTGAGTTGATTGGATATTCGGACTCCGACTATGGTGGATGCAAGATTGATAGAATGAGCACAAGTGGCACTTGTCAATTGCTTGGAAGGTCTCTTGTTTCATGGTCATCAAAGAAACAAAATAGTGTTGCACTATCTACCGCCGAGGCCGAATACATTAGTGCCGGTAGTTGTTGTGCACAATTGCTTTGGATGAAGGCCACTTTGAATGACTTTGGAATTAAATTCAAGAATGTGCCTTTATTTTGTGATAATGAAAGTGCTATCAAGATGACACAAAATCCGGTTCAACATTCAAGAACCAAGCACATTGACATAAGGCATCACTTCATAAGAGACCATCAACAAAAGGGTGATATTAGCATTGAGAGCATTGGCACCGAAGATCAACTAGCCGACATCTTTACAAAGCCACTTGATGAAAAGAGATTTTACAAGTTGAAGAATGAATTGAACATACTTGACTTCTCCAACTTGAAATGAGTGCACCCCCACATTCTTATATGACATGCCTCTCCTCCAACATAGCAAGGTAAAGTTGTTTGGCATATCATTCATACTTTGCTAAGGACATGTTTAGAACATATAGACATATCTGCACGACAAATAGGCTCATTCATGAAAATCAAATAATTTTGATGTATATATGGTACCACTATTGCTTCTATGTTTGATTGATCTAGTGGTAGCATATGACATGTTTGTGGGCTTGCAAACCTAGTGTTGAATCTAGAAAATGAGCTCATGATGTGTAATTCAACATGGTCAAGATAACCCTTATACTTTATGAGGTGTGAAAAAGCTTGTCCTTGGATCAAACTGAATTACATATTCTAGGCAAGTGATCTAGGTTGAACCATAATTTGGACTCCCTCATGTTGATTGACTTATCTCTCACTAAAATTACCTATTCTAGGCACCTTTTTGGTGATTGTTGACAAAGGGGGAGAGAAAAGTCACAAAGATATTGCAAAGAGGAAATAAAATATAATAAGAGGGAGAGAAAAGTCACAGGGGAGAGAAAAGTCACAAAGATAAAAAGAAAAGTCACAAAGAGAGAAATTAAATTTGAGCACATAAGTAGGGGGAGCAAGCTCATGGATTATTTGTTGCATTTGTATGTGCATTAACATGATGAAATGTTGCATTGCAAAGTTTAATTTCGATATTCATGATTGAATGGTGTATGCTAGAAATAGAACTTGAATGATGATTTGTTGAGAGTAGCTTTACAAGTAGTATCTAGACACCTTTTGCTTATAATGTTGATCTCACGGGGTACTTTAGTGTTTGTGATCTTTACAAGTGATAGATTACAAGTGGTGTCTAGCTACATCGTTGCTAAGGATGGTATATAAAGGCAACTCCGATTGGTATCACGCTTCAAAGGTCCATTTTATATACCTTAGCATCAATTTGATAGTAGTAACTCTCTCAAATTTCAAATCCATACATATGTGCATAATTGAACCAAACTCATGGAAGCACATATGTAGGGGGAGCTAATACTATCGAAATTAAAAATTGATTTCATTTCATATCTTTGTGATGGTTGTCATCAATTACCAAAAAAGGGGAGATTGAAAGCCCAAGTTTGGTTTTGGTAATTAATGATACCAAGTTGCTAATGCCATGTGTTAAGTGTTTTGAGTTAGGCATAAGCAACACATGTGATGAAGGTGTATGTGGCAAGGTGTGGTGGCCACAAGATCACAAAGAGATGGTGCATGGACATGAAATGATGATCATGGTGAAGATGCACATAAAAGGAAGGACATGATGATCAAGTGGAGAAGGATCTAAGAGCTCAAGGCAAAGGTATAACCATAGGGTTTTCCTTTTGCCGGTCTAAGATGAGTAGAGAAGTGATTGACCGGGTTTAGGATACATGGCCGACTATCAAGAGGGGCAATCACGGTTAGCTCGGAAATCAAGTGCCACTAGATCAATGTCTTGAGCATATGCATTAGGATCTAGTAAAAAGCTAACATAACGCCTTGAGAAATGATTTATGAAATGCTAACACACATGCACATGGTGGTGTACACTTGGTGGTGTTAGCACAGTTTGTGAAGGCGGTGGAGTTTAAGCGGTAGAGAGGGGTTTGGGTTCCTCTCTCCCTCCCACCGAGCTTGCGAGGCGGGATTCGGCGCTTTTTGGAGAAGTGAAATGCCTATTTTCTATTGCGCCGGAAGTCGGAAAAGAAACGGAGGCGAACGGAGGTCACAAAGATGACCGGACGCTGGACCGGACGCGGTCTCTGTATGACCGGACGCGTCCGGTCAGTGTTCAGCGTCTGCGCGGTTTTCAGTTTGATGATCGGACGCGCAGCGCGTCCGGTCACTGATGACCGGACGCGTCCGGTCATCCAGGGAGCTTACTGGACTCTAATCGGACGCTGGCACTGTGGCGTCCGGTCAGTTCAACAGCGCGTCCGGTCAGTTCTCCTGAGCGAACCAGAGCGCGCGACCGGCGCGTCCGGTCCCTCACGTAACCGGAGCGTCCGGTCAGGCGTCCAGAAGGGTAGAGCGAAGCGGAGTAACGATCGGACGCGCGGCGCGTCCGGTCACGTGCGATCGGACGCGTCCGGTCTCAACGGGAGCATACTGGAATGCGACCGGACGCGGGCACTGTCGCGTCCGGTCAATCGGTTCAGCGCGTCCGATCACGGCAACGGCTAGTTCTGACTCGCACTGTTTCTTGCTGTCGTGTAGTGACCGGACGCGTCCGGTCACCCTGACCGGAGCGTCCGGTCAGTGCGTTTTTCGCTGCGTCGTCTGTAACGGCTAGCTGCGTACCCCTTCGCTATAAATAGAGGTTGGCCGGGGTTTGAGGGTAACTCTTGCACATTTTGAGAACTAGAGACATACTTTGAGCTAGAGAACAACCCCTCCACTCATCTCTTTGCATAGTTGCACATCTTGAGTGAGATTGAGTGAGATTCAAGTGCATTGCTTGAGAGTTGCATTCTAGAGGCACTTGATCTTTGAGTTGCTACGGATTTCTTGTTACTCTTCCGTGTTTCCCGACACGGTAGACGGCTTGGAGCAGCGGAGGTGATTGAGCTCGCAATTGGAGATTGTTGGAGCCTTCACCAAGTGTTGTAAGGGGTTCTTGATCCTTCCCCGCGGGAGTTCGCAAATTGGATACTCTAGTGGAGCTCGTGGCTTGGAGGATCCCCATCTTGTGTGCGGTTGTGCGGCGCCCGCCGAGGGCTCGACTCTTGATAGTCGATTAGCTCGCGAACCGACAAGTGGGTGTATCGCCACAACGGGGAGTAGCTTGCCGGGAAGCAAGTGAACCTCGGGATAAATTCTTGTGTCATTCTCTTCCCGAGGATTTCTCTTGTATGATTGATTGATTGGTATTTCTCTTCTCTTCACGACGGTATAATCACTCGAAGCTCTTCTCTCGTATTACTTCTCGTTTCTAGCTTATAGTTGTTGTTGTGTTTAGTGAATAGCCTTGTACTAGACTTGTGTAGGTGGCTTGCTTAATTAGTTAGAGCTAGTGCTTTTGCTTCGCCACCTTTCGTACTAACTCGTGGTTAAGTAATTCTTGTAGAAGTTTTAATTAGGCTATTCACCCCCCCTCTAGCCTATTTGGACCTTACATACGCTCGTGGGTGCCCTTGGCTCGGGCGGGGAAGACCTGTGGCGCCATGACACGTGTGCCCCAGCGGCCATGGCAGGGTCAGCGACGTGCCCGACGGCGACGGGCGATGGACAGACGACGAGGGAGCGAGCGACGTAGGTGACTGAGACGCAGGTGAGCGGTGCAGGGAGCGAGGACGCGCGACGCGACTGATGATGGGGGGAAGGGCACGGCGCGGTAGCCCGACGAGCGCGTGGTGGGGGGAAGAGGGCTTACGAATGAGCGGCCATGTTGCTTTGGGTCCGAGCGAATAAGCATACGAGAGAGTGGAGATTTGTTTTTTTTTGTTTCTGAGACAGATAGGGTGCGCTCCTATGGAGCCACGTTCGGACAGGAGTTATGGACGGACGCCCGTGTTGAATCATTTTTGTACAGTAATTTGTGGGAGATGGTTTTCTAAACTTCCATTCAATATCATACTAAAACTCTCGCTCCACAAAACATACAAAATATTTTTAAACTAGAACCTCCAAATTCTTATCACCTTCGTGCAATTACCCTAACCAACATGGAGGGAGATGGTCGAACAGGTACTTGGGTCCGACTGTGGTCGGATACAGTGATTAGATTTTTTTGAGCAAAGGACACAGCGATTAGTTGTTTCAAAACACCATTTCCCCCGAGAATGAACGAAAAGAATCAAACAAAATATTAAGGCTGGCCCAGCCTCTCTCAGCCCTTGAGGAGGCCACAGATGGGCCATATCTTAGTCAGCCAACCCACAGGTCGGATCAGCCCGACAAGCGAGTCCACTAGGCCGGTCCAGTAAAACAGCCACGTCAACTGGGCCGTGTGTTCGTGTGAACCGAAGTGCAGTGGGCCGGTGGGGCCCCTGGTGTCAGCGCCGCGCGGGAAGCAGTGGGCTCCCGCCATTTCCCTCCGATTCACACGACGCGGCGGCGGCTTTTCCCTCCCGCGCCGCGCCCGATCCCCATTTCGATCCACCCGAGTCTTTTACCGCCATTTTCTTGGCGCCAAACTCGCCTATCCTTCCCGCCACGCTTCCCCTACTCCTATAAAATCCCCCACGATCCCTCTCTCCTCCGCACACCCCGCCACGCTCGCAGTTACCGAGATCCAGAGAGTGACAGATCTACCCGAGATCGACAGATCCACAACCGAGAGGAAGGAGATCGCCATGGTGGTGGCGCTGGGACCCGGCCGGTTCTACGGCAGCGGCCTGCCGAGGCCGCGCTTCTTCCCTGGCGACCGCGTCGACCCGCCGGCGTCCGTCACCGACCCGCTCCTCGAGTGGGCGCGCGAGGCGCACTGGTCCATGGGCGGCTTCGGCGTGAAGCGCCTCCGCCTGCAGGGCCGCATCGAGGGCTCCATCGACAAGCTCCGCCGCAGAGCGCGCCGCGACGCCAGGGCCAAGGCCCGCTCCGCCGGCCACATGCCCGCCTCGCTCGCCGCGCTCGGCTCCGACGACGACGCCTCCGATGAGGATTCCGAGGACGAGGAGGAGGTGGCGGCGCGGGAGCGGGCCATGAAGCGGGAACTCGTCGATGACGACGAGGACTCCGACGGGTCCGACGAGTCGGAGGAGGAGGTGGAAGAGGAGGACGAGCCACTCGCGGCCATCGTCACCGCTGCCAAGAAGAGGCGCGCGAGGAAGCTCAGCGACGAGTTCGACCGCATCGCAGTGGAGCAGCAGCTGGAGAAGGAGAAGGCGGGTGCCGCGACGCCGGCGAGGGCGTCACCAAAGAGGAAGGCTGCCGCACCGGCCGCGACGACGAGGGCGTCGCCGAAGAGGAAGGCTTCTGCATCTGCTGCTGGGGCGCCGGCGAGGGCGTCGCCAAAGAGGAAGGCTGCTGCAACGGCCGCGGCGCCCTTATCGACGACTGGGGCAAGGAGGACCTCGCCGAGGAACAAGCACTGAGTGGAGGTCGCTGTATGTGCTGCTCTAGTTCTCGATCTGTTTCTTGGCGATCATGGGTTTTTAGTCTTAAAAATGTATGGTGTGGTTGTGTCGCAACTGCTGGATTGGAACGGTGATGAAATGGAATCGAATTGATGGTTGTCTCTATTAATCCTTTGAATGTTGATGAAATGGAATCGAATTGTTGGTTGTCTCTGTATCAATCGTTTGAATATTATGAACATGTCGCTTTTTTGGGCCTGTCCTATTTCTCATGTTTGAATCATTAACACTGAAACTCTCATGCTTGGGAAATTGGAAATCATTTAGCATCTTTTGGTTTGTCGAAGCTTGAAACGAAACTACATTTATGAGCATATGTTCAGATGCTCGCATGTCGAAGTGCTAGTTTGCTACAGTGACACAACTATGGCATTTAGGCACATACTACATACCATACAATACTGGGATCATAATGAAATGTGGTGGTTTTATCTCCGAAATATACCTGAAATGAAAGTTGTTCCTGCTCTTTGTTATATGTGGTGCTTTGTATGCTAAAATCTGAACCAACCTTGAAATAATGTAGTTCCTGTTCTGATGCCCAAGAGGCCAAGATGCTGCCACCTTTTTTTGGGCTCCATTTCATGCTGCAATCAGTTTAAGTCGTAGGAAGTAAACTGTTATCTCTGACCCCTTTGCTTGTTGGTATTCATATACGTTAAACTTGTGATAACAAGGAAAGAATGTTACATTTAGGCCAGCACTTAACTCTTGCTGCCCTGCTGGATTGTGTATGTATTTGTATCTAGGACCATTTCAAGTCTAATTCTATTAGTATATAGAAAATGGTCAAAAATGATTGGGTGCTCATGTGTTGGGGTCGGAGACTATTCTTTCGATCTCTTCCAGCAGCCGCTCCTTCTCTTCGGTTAAGTCCTCGTTTTGCTTCTGAAGCTCCTCGATCTGCTTGGTCTGCTCTGAATCTTTCCTGTAATCGTGCTTATAAACATTTAATTAAATAGGTTTACAAAGGTGGCTTATGATTAGTTGACAAGAATTTTCCTTAGAAATTTGTGTCCTTGCAGCAATGTACCCACCTGTTCATGAAAGACAGGTTAAGTTTTAGTGATCGGACCTCCTTCTCTAGGTTTTCGCAGCGTTTAAGTACGGCTTGCATGTCAGATGGTATTACTGGTGTGGAACTTCTTTCCTTTGCTTCTGCCATTCTGAACCATAAGAATGTAATGGAACATCACATACTGTATGATAATTATAACTCATTGTTCAAGGCCATTTTGTTGAAAGAAGAGAAAACCATCACATACTTGCGTGAGCGCTCAACTCTGCGCTTCTTTGTAGGATCTCCATTATCAGCTGCAGAGTTAACTAATTAGATTGTTTGGTGATTAAGAAGAAACTGCACAATAGTATATGATATTTTAAGCGACTATGCTCATTTGACACAAGTACATATGTACATGACAATTTCATATATTTCAAGTTCCCCGAAATATCTTATGAACATGTGTTTAGGGTGGGTGATTATTTCGAGAAATGACCATATAGCAATTATTTGGTGCCTAAAAATAAGTTATCTGTTGGATATACCTGCTTGTTCCGATGAAATGGATCCCATTCGAGTTAGGGCTGCTTTCTGCAAATGAGAAAAAAGGATCCATATTGAAATAATTCAACAGAACAAACTTTTGATGCTCAGAAGCATGAGTTGAACTTACCTTTCTCTCATCTTTCAAAGTATCCTTTTGTACCCTCTCTCTGTATTCTGTACATTTTGAAGAAATATAAACATAATTTTATTCTCCCATGGCATGATAACAATGACATCTTTATAGGAGAAAAGATCAAGCATTCTCACATCCATGTTGTGACTCATGAGTATATGTGTCAGGCCAAGTAAAGTTTTGCTAAACTCAAGGATATCTGTATTGATAGAAGTATACCTTTGCCTTTTGATTTGCAGTCGGTTGTTCCATTTGCAGCATTTTTTCTGATGCTCTCACAAACAGACATCGCTTGCCCTGTAGGAGGTAGCTCATCACACATTTCAAATCCAGCTGAATGAGTGGTCATAGCAGTAGACGATCCACTGTGTGAAGGCTCTCGAGAAGCTGCACCGAACCAAACCTGGTTTGCAGGAGCAATGAATTTACCATTGTTTGGTTCCATGGGCCTCTCGACCTTGGGAAGCATTAGGGAATCCTGAACTTGGGCAGTTGTCACTATGGGAAAGAAATCTGTTCCTCCAAGAATGTTCTGTTGAAACTGCTGAGTGTCATAGAATCCAAAAGAATTGCCTACTGAGGTGTCTTTGTTAGCATGGCTACCAAGCTTCTTGCGCTCAAGCGTGTCCTTGAGCATGCTCACCACTGAGGTAACAGTATCTTGTGCTGCCATATGTGGATTATCCAGAGGGGATGTCGATGAACTTGAAGGAGATACAAACTTTGGTGTATGAACAGGTGTGTTGCTCATTGGTGTGCTGTTTGTTGTGTTTGTAAAATCTTGTTTTAATTGGTTAGTTGCTTCAATGCTTCCTATAGTTATTGGTGCCAAATTAGTTTGCATTGCAGCATACCTCCTCCTGTAAATATGACCAAGAAAATTGAGGCAAGAACCAATTTTTTTTCATGCGGGAAGGTAATAGTGCACATGGAATCAGAAGGTCCTGCCTTAACTCTGACGAACGACTTCTAGTCATTGGTTGAGTGCTGTGGAACCAGGCCTAGAAAATGGATAAAATAAGAAAAATACTGCTTTTTTTTTACTCATATACAAATTTGTGAATATGGTAGCAATTGGACTATGAAGATGACTAACTTTTGCTAGAAGTAGGTCACTGGCTTGCATTCCCTTCTCTGCTGCGTTTCTGTTATGGCAGAAAAGCAAGATCAATAGAACTTATAATATATAGATCATAAAGTAGAATGTGGTTTTATTTGTAAGAAACTGTGGAAGGTGATGTTGGCGTATAAATACAGTACTTGAGTGATTGCTGGTTGTCTTTATTTGGATATTCGACTGAAGGGATTGCTAAATTCTGTGGAACCAAGTTGTCAGTGATAAAACTTTGTTGAGCAATGTCATGTTGTTGATTCGGAAGGCCTGCAGCTTCTGATGACAACCTGCAAGTTTCGGACAACACCTTGTGAGTAAGGAGTTACAGTTAACCAAATCATAGGAGTTGATCATAATAGGAGTAGACCTTTCATGCTTTCCCAACCTTTAATTGGGTAATATGCGTACTTTCATATGCTTTCTTAAAGTCAGAGGTTTTAGAAGAAAATTGGTAACACGATCTATTTAGTATCTGAGGCATACGAGTTCAGAATTCAAATAGCCTTTTTTAGATTAGTTCCAATTAAATTACTGATCTTTGTTTTGAGGTGCTCTCTCCACCTAAGTACATAATTTCTTTCATTGCTGTATATTTACAGACCTAGCAAATCTAGTTAACTCTGCATCATTTACCAGTATCTTACCTAGATAGCTGTCGAGGGCGATTGTTCACTGCACCAAATCCTGGGATCTGCAAATAAGCAACCATACATTTAGGTGATAGATTCCGAGTAAGAGATTAGCCAACATAGTAAGTGGCACTTTAGTATTCATGTTCATATAGCTTACAAAACATCCGCTATGTACTTTCTGAAATGATAGAAGAAGTGAGTGATCCGCAGCAAAAGGGACCATATCTTCTGAACCATGAACGATTTCATCTTCATGTTCAGAGAGAAGAAACGACAGGAAAATTTCAGAATTCTTGCCTCTCCATTCATAAGCCAGCTGTTGAACAACTCCTCGCTATCTTCTCTGAGACCTTGCGACATGTTCTTGAACCCCAGCATCTCCATGCTTGGCGCTGCTGCCACTCCCATTGAGTTCTCCATCACTGCCTTGAGGAAGATCTCCTCGCTGGTGTTCCTGAACAAATCAGACAGGCCCCTCCCCTCCATCTCCATGAACCCCTCTCAACTCAACCTCCCCTCTCCTGGTGCAACAACTGACCAGATTGATAACAGGAGTCGCGAAAAGCTGTCTTTAGTAGTATTGCAGTAGTAGGGTCACTCAGGGCAATCACTTGAAATTCAACCAACAGAAGCAACGAAACAAATTAGATAATATAAAATAGAATCCCACCTAAAACACCAATTAATCTTATAAAATGGTGCTTGGCAGAAGAGTTCAAGCACAGAAGACATGTACTAGTTGAGTGTGGCACTAGTTGGGACTAAACAAAGTGATGGCAGGTATCTTCCCCTTCATTGGAGGCAAAGATTCCGTTCTCCTCATTTTGTCTCATCAGTGGAAAAATCGGCCTATGAAGAATTTGGCCACTTTCGCGCCAATGAACGAACACGCACACGCACACGCGGTCTATATTACGTATATGTAAGAACAGAAAAGCAGTACATTGCTGGAATTACACATCTCCTTATGCTGACATCTTCTGTAGATGGTCTGAAAAAAATGCAACACAAAGATTGGACAAATATTCTGGCAGCTGCTCTAGATTTCTCTTTGCTATGTTCTATGTTTACACAGAAACATCAAATGTTTGAACTGTTTGCATCGGTTTTGTTTTATATGCTTCAGAATTCCTAGTTCAAGGATTAATCTGTAGCAACTTGGTCCTAGCCGCCTAGGTGTTGAAACTGACAGCATCTATGATATGGTTATTAAGATAATATAATGCAGCAATTGGAGGAAGTGGATGGCCAGTCTAAGTGCCCATAGGCTTACTCGGCATTACAGCGACGTGTTTGAATCATATATATAATACATACTGATGCAAGCAGGCTCAAAAGCGCCGGTTTGGAGCCTCCCTGACATGAACTTGTCACCAGATCATTTCTTCTATTACTGGTAATAAGGTAAACTGGCTCCTCTCGTCATGTTTAATTGTTGACATAGTTTTTGCAGCAAAAAAGCTTTGCTTTGGAAGCTTCTGCTGATTCTGACAACTGCTCCTGTTTGAGTTTCTTCTGTAACTGAAACACAGAGCTGCAAATCTCCAAATGCAAATTTTAATTTAAAAACATATGTATCTTTTTTTTTAAAAAAAATCCTTGACATGCTCCTCTATCTGCAGCAAACAGTCAAAGACAGATTCACAGATTTACTGGTTTAGGAAAGAAAGCAAAAACTGTACTTTTCTACCTTTCCTGAATCAACTGAAGGGGCCGGTCTATTGATGAATGAATTCACATATGATTTCACTGACACTGACCTTTGTCTTTCCTATCCAACTTCCATTTACAGAAACAAAGACGCCGTGAGGTTTGACCAGGACAATCAACCAATGCAAGATCTCCCTCCCTCGACTGTCCGTCCAGATACATCCCTGGCTGCTTGTGTACAACAATAAACACCACGGATTAGGTGGTCTGTCACTGTCAGCATCAGCTACGATCACACCGCAAGTATTCTACACCAAACTGTACTGATCTTGCAGAGACGGAGCAGCATAGCTGTTGTCCATTGCGGCAAGCCGCACCTGGCGGCACAGGCGCAAGGACGGATTCTGCCGCCGGCACGCACGCGGACGCGCCATCGCCCCCCGGCGATGGCAACGGCGACTGCGACCGCTCCCGTCGTCTGACCTCAGATCAGAGGCCCGCATTTTTTTTTAATCCCACTCATGGCGTCGCCGGAGTGCCAAACTGCAACTTGCTTTCAGATCTTTGACAAGTGTCCCTGACCGGCTCACACTGAGGTGTCGATGCGATGAGGAGGAGGGCCAGTTCAGGGGTGGTCGTCACCGCTCACCACAGCGCGTGCCTGCCTGCCTGCCTGCCTGCCTGCATTATCCCGGACAAATTAAAAAGATACTCTAGTACGTTTTTCTAACAAACGCGGTTCATGATTGGGTCTTGATATCATATGAATATTCGAAGGAAGGATCCGGAGATGCTTCTTACAAATTTACAATATACTATGCGCAGTGCAGTGCTGTTTTTTGCTGTCTTCACGCATGCTTCAAGAGTCGTTCAGGTTCAGTCTTTCAGTTTATGGAAGAAAGCGTAGTGTTGCAACTACGCCTTCACGCGACGGCTGCACTTCTGGGTCTTGCAGCCGGCCCACGTAGAACCATACTACGCCTTACAGCATTCACATGGGCTGCTGGATGAAATATGGGTCACAAATGGGCCGAGAAACTAAAGCGAGGCTCAAATCCTGGGTCCGTTTGAGCCCACAAGGCAATCCCCTGCGCGGCCGCGCTTATCCCCTCCGTCCGCCACATCTCGTCTTGCCTCGCTCGCAACCCAAGTCGGGAAGGCTTCCCCGTCCGTCCCCAAGCGGAGCGCGTCCATGGCGTCCACCGCGCTGGTGGCAGTGGCAGTGGGGGGCGGCATCTCTCTCGGTCTCGTCGCCTCCTCCAGCGTCGCATCCTGCTTCCTGCGCACCACTGGCGACTCCCGGCGGCTTGGCCGCCGCCTCGTCCTCCTGCGGAGAGGAGGCGCCGAGGTGAGAGTTTCCCCCCGTCCCTCTTCCCCTTGCCATTCATTATCTGGTAGCTGGAATTGGGAGGTAGTCCTGTGCTTCGTAGTACTATAGTTGGTGACCGGTCCGGTTGGTACTGGGAAGTAGTTCATCTGTTCATGTGTTCTTGTGTGCAACATTTACTTGTTTTTTTTTTTCATTTTTTGTTATTATTATTGTTATTTTCTAGTGCTATAACAGGTCATGTTTTGACCTCTTGTTGAATTCGTCTCCAATAACAAGCAGTAGGGTTATGTACACCATTTTTTTCCTCCTTATCTTAGAAGACTACTGCCATCTTTCACTGTAGGAACAAGTGCCTGGGGCACTTCATGTCAATTCTACGTATCATTTTTGGGTTAGGGAGGTCTCCCGGACCTGATTACATGGTTGATTTAATTCGATAGAGTGAATGCTTTTGATCAGGGACAGAGGACGAGGACACGGAATTGCCCAATATTTCGTTGTGCCAATGAGGTGGATGTGGTGACTGAGGATGACAGTGTGGATGATAATGCTACTGACGACGAAGAAGACCTTGAGGCTGCAGCTGATGACACTATTGATGCTGACGTTGATACGGAATATGAACTGGAGTCTTCGCTGCCTGAGGATGTTGAGTGGATAAAGCAGCAGCCACTTCCTTATCCTTTGGTATGTACTCAGCGCTGATTTCCTAAGATTAGTAGCGAATGGAATGACAGATAGCCGGGATGGTAATGTAGGATGCTCTGGAGCCCTACATAAGCAAGGAGACGGTGCAGCAGCACTGGGGAGTTCATCAGCAGATTCACGTGGACCGGCTCAATGGCATGATCGGTGGTAGCGAGTGGGAAGGCATGTCGCTGGGGCAGATGATGCTCGCCTCCTTCAATGAGGGCAGGGAGGAGCCCCATCCCCCCTTCTTCCATGCTGCACAGGTACCATTGGCCATTGCGTGTGGTGCATTTGTGGTTACTTGTGTATGCTTCAAGGGGCTAATTCTTGGCCATGTTTGTAGGTATGGAACCATGATTTCTATTGGCGATCCATGAAACCTGGCGGTGGGGGCAAGCCACCGGAACGGCTTCTGAAGTTTATTAATAGAGACTTTGGCTCCTATGAGGGTATGATCCGCCAATTCATGGATGCTGCACTAACTCAGTTTGGTTCTGGATGGGTTTGGCTTTCCTGTAAGTGATGCTGACGACCATGCCTCTTACCTTCACTGTTCTAATATGTAACTTGCACATGATGGTCAGATGAACATAAATCTTTTCTTTAACTGCTTGTAGACAAAGGAAGCGGTTTGCCTTATGTGAAATCAAGAAGCCCAATCCCATCAGACAATTATGGTAGGCTGGTCATCTCAAAGACTCCAAATGCCATCAACCCTCTTGTCTGGGGCCACTCTGTGAGTATCAACTCCACAACCTTTCTCCCCTTATATCACCATGAGTTCATGTATCCACAGGAGTCTCATGAATCTATTTCTTTGGCAGCCACTCCTTGCGATTGATGTTTGGGAGGTACAGTTTTCGCAAATGTATTTTTCCTTTCCTTTTTCCTAAAAATGCATCTTAACTAACAATACTCTTCACCTCTGGGAACAGCATGCATATTACCTGGATTACGAGGTTAGCTGGAGAATGATCCTTGTAGTTTGCCAGTAGTTAAATAGCACATTTTCTCTGACGCGTTTAGCTTCCATTTCATTCTTACAGGATCAAAGGGCTGATTATGTTTCTGCGATTCTAGAGAATCTTGTGTCATGGGCAATAGTCGAGTCGAGGCTCACGAAAGCCGTTGTACGGGCAGTAGAAAGAGATGAGCATCTCCGCAGGAGAATTCTATGGAAGCAGCATTTAGCTCAGGCGAATGGGCAGAGTCGAGGTAGGCCTCGCACTCGGCAAGGCAGACCGACAGGGAGGCAAGGAGACCAAGAAGTCGCCAGGAGCAGTCCTGTGGAGGCATGACAACGCAGCTGGTGAAATGAGGTGCATCAGGCCCCCTGAGCTGCGGTAAAAAGCGGCTGCTGCTGCTGCAGGCTCTCTCACAAAAATACTGCTCCAGCAGGTGCTTTTTATTGCAGCCGAACAGGCCCGACAGTCTTGAGAGCTTGCATGGTCTATTGGTCTGTTGAGGCTGCATTGCATACACCCTCAGTACTTTGAAGGGGTTGGGATAAGTTTTGATAAATAGGATTAGGGTAGAGGTAAAAATGTAGAATAGACAGAAACTCGCCAGCCGTCCAGAACGGAAGACATGCTTGTGTGTTCTGACCTCTGAAGCATTGGTCGACGAACCAAGGCTGCAGGGTGCAGCAAGGGAAAGTTAAATGTATGTTGTCACTCATCGGTCTTGTTCGTTTCGGAGAGGCCCCTTCCAGTGATGATCAGTGACCTGTGAGAATGTACCCATTTGTTAAGGAACTTGACCAGCTCTGTTTTTATTTCACTTCATTTATATATACGGCCTATGTTATGCTGTGGGAGTCTCTCTCTGTGTGCTTGCTACTCGTCCAGTGATAACACAAACTTAAATAGAATCAGTCTACTCATTTACTGAGTGCAAATCAAACAAGATTCTCGTTAAGCCACGGCGTCATGAACAAAATGTGAGGCCATGGATAGTCTCAGAAGCACCTTTGCATGATCAGTTTTGCAGCCACGCTCACTACTTTTGCTATAACTATATTGATCAAGTGGGCATTTGGATAATCAGACATATCTTGTAGTCTAACACGCTATAGCTTCACATTGTTAGGTTAGTTACGGATTATGATTTCTTCAAAAAAAAAATGCTGATTTTGGTAGTGAGTAGGGATGAAAACGGATCGGATACGGACGGATATCAATGATATCGTATTTGTTTTCATATTTATGTCCGGATTCGGATTCGAATACGGATAGTATAAAAAATGCCGGATAGGATACGATTGGATATCGGCATTATAAATATGTGATTTAAATATTCGGATACGAATACGGTATCGGATGTTAAATATCCGGACTCGAATACGGACGGATTAAAATCTCTCTAAACGGATTCGGTCTCGAATACGGTCGGAAAATATCCGTACTGTTTTCATCCCTGGTAGTGAGGAACGCGGTCCCTAATATCTCGTGCAATATGGCGTAATAGTAGAAGGAAGCCCGCCTCTTTACCTGGTGGGCCTTTAGGGATCAGACGGTTCGGCCCATGAATCAAACGGCCCGCAAATTGTTGTCTGGTTTGTACTTGTACATGCTCGGAGCTAAGGAACGTACAGCTCTTAGGCGATTTCCGGATGAGTCCCGTTCCTCCAGCACAGTAGCAAAAGGGCGACTCAGAGGCGATCTCTGCTACCGCCGCCGGATCCGTCGGCTTCCTCACCTCCGGTGGCCTGTTTTTTTTGCGCCAGTGGGCTGGGAGAGTCGAGGATCCGGTGGAGGATATATTTATTTCCTACTATTATAGTAGTTTTAGGTAAGGTAGGGTTGGATTCCTTCTCCGTGTAAGGTAGGGTTGGATTCCTTCTCCGTGAGTTCTTTACTAGGAAGTTTTTATTCTTCCAGAGCTACTCTACCGTCCTCTCTGTCCATGGTGAGTGAGTCTCGGTGCTGCCTGGTATGTGCATGGTGCTCGTCGATGATATCTTTTGCGGGGTTTCGACAGTGACAGGTTTGTCCTTGCTGTTTTTATTTGCGTCGGTGTTTGTTTCCTTTGTGTTTCTCTCTGTATCGGCGGTGCCCATGCTGTACCCGGTGATGCTGATCTTGCTAGCCATGGTTTGACGACGGGTACGTGGAGAAGTTTTGGTGGATGTCCGCCTTCCTGTGTGTTCAGGTTGGTGTTTTCAGATCCCCTCGTGGTTTTGTTCGTCGTCTGGAGTTGGCCGGTGAGTCAACTGGTGTTAGATTCCGGCGACGACAAGGACATGTCAGCTTGCCTTTGGCCGATGCGTTCAACGAATCTACAACGCACCTAGGGTGTGTTTTTCATGGGCTCATTAAACTTTGAAGTTTCTTCGTCGATCCGGAAATTGACCATGAGCCTCATCTTGTGTCTTCTTCATTGCGGGAGATGGAGAAGGAGCTTGTGGCAACATCGGTCGACGACGGTGAAGGCCATGAGGTGCTCCTTGCGAGGACTTAGCTGTAATTTTTCTTTTGTCAAGGAGTGCCTTTTATGGGGCTGGATGTAATCCTTTTCCTATCTATATTAATAAAATCCAATCCTTTTCCAAAAAAAAACCTAAGGAACGTGCATTCAAAAAAAAGAACCCTCCAACTCCACTTAAAAAAAAGAAAAAGAAAGAGGAACCCTCCAACTAATGCTCTTTTGCGGCATCGTTCGGGACGACCACTCCAATCCAAGACTTGGACTACTCACTCAGAGCACCTGCCTACTGACGGTGGAATTTATTCTTTATTTGATTTCATGTTCTCGACTAATATAAATGATTATACTAGCAAATATGTCTATGCATTGCAACGGAACTTAGATCATGTATCATATATTCTAATAAGTTTTTGGAACTCATTCTAATACATTTTAGAATTAGACTAAATAACTTGCTTAGACGTGGGCTATTCTAACTCGTATGAGCATGTGTTCTGAGTTTGGATCACGAATGGGATATAAACCAATTAGAACTCTAATCTCTAATTCATCAAGGCCGTCGGTTCGGGTCATGGGACAATAAACCAAAGAGGACTCTAACTAATCTCTAATTCATCACGTATTATTAGTTGATTACTCTTAGTAAAATCAGATATGACTCTTATGCTAAGGAGAGTGGAAGGACACGGATATATGAGAAGGTGTGATAGACGAAAAGAATAGAAGAGAAATATTCAAATCACACACACTGTGAGGAATCTTTTCGCCATATCTTCTTTGTTTTAGTTTATATCTTGTTTATTCTTACTCTATGATTAGATAAAAAAAAGAACATAGGACAAAAAGATCTATTATTTATTTGAACATAATACGGTATTTATTTTTAATATAAAAATCTAGTATTTATTAAGAATGTAATATTGTATTCATCATACTTTTTAGCATTTATTTTTTGAAAACAATAAACCATAGAGTGAGAATTTTTTTATGAAGCAAGTGGAGAAAAAACAAAACTATAACCTTACATTTTTTTGAAGGAGTTTCTCTTGGATTTATTCAGCCTGCTTGGCTGCACTTTTGGCAGCGCTACGGCTGTACTGTAGCTATAGCGTTGCAAAAAGTGCAGCTGAGCAGGCTCATTATAGAACGAGGCATTTATGTTGACTTCATCATTTTTGAGATATGCTTATTTGATTTTTTGAAGATAATATGCTCAATTGTTTATTATATAGAGATACGACCATATGTATGCACCTAGTATATAAACGTCTGTCTATATTTTTTTTGGAACAAAAACGTCTGTGTATTTAAAAAAGACGTTATTAGCGCTCGGACGTCCGGACGGACTCCCACGGTTACTTGTTTCCTGCACGTAGCGAGCGGACGGCGTAGACCTCAGCTCGCAGGCGGGCTATGACCTTTTTTGTTTTTAGCCCTTTTTGCGAAAGATTCTCTCAAATATGCCCCTGGCGGAAAGATTTCAAAAAATGGACCCTTCTTATGGCGCCATAGTCGTCGGCGCCAAGATATAACTGCATGGTGCCAGGGTCACTGGCGCCATGACCCTGCCGCCGTGGCGGTGACGTGGCAGGGTGCATGCCGCCATGGATCTTGACGTCATGCACACACGTTTTAGCCACCCCCTCACACGACTCTTTCTCGTTTTCTTTCTCCACTCCTCGTGTTTTCCCTCTGTATACTTCGGCCAACCTCTTCAATCGAGCTATTAGACCGTGAGAAGTTGGATTTTATCCGTCGATCTTCGAGAGCTAGGTATTCTCTCACCCTTCGTTATTTTTTCGAATCGATTTGGTAAAATGAAATCATATTCTTAACCTATGAACTTCACATGTCCTTTGTTCATGTGCTTTTTAAAAATCGTATGTATTTTTCAACCGTAGGATGTCTAGGCATGGAAAAGCTAGAAAACAAAGGTATGCGTAGATCTTTTTCTTCATATAGTAATCCCTTAGTTTTTAGTTTTATTGTTATTTGGTTTGTTATATTAGACTAGAATTTGTTGAATTGTAGCTATGCACGGATGACCGAAAGTCTATACGTCCCAAAGCCGCTCCCTAGCGGTATGCCAATACCCATGTGTTTCTGTGGCGATCCTTGCAAGGTAGACATTTCAGAAGATGAGGCAACATATAAGCAGAGATATTGGATGTGTTCCAATTTTGTATGGGAACCTACAGAGCGTCAGCCCGCAGTACATTTATTGTGAGAAATTGCTTTTGTTTATTAATTAATTTGTGTCATAAGAAGTTTTGTATATTAATTGGATTTGAAAAATTATATTTACTGCAGACCCCTCCACCGCTATGTGATTTTGAGCAGTGGATCGACACGGAGATCAAGGAGGCTGACATGCGGCTTCTACAAGGCCTGAAGGAGTGGGATGCGGAGCGCCTGGAGATATTAGAGAAGAGACGCAGAGAGGAGGCAGCAACAAAGGAGTACAAGGAAGAGGAGGAAATGAGGCGTGTTGCTGCGTGTAGGGAGGAGAGGGAGAAGAAGCTTGAGCGCATGCGCAGAGCGAAGGCAGCGATGGAGGAGAATCCCGATGCCCAGAAAAAGGGAAAGTGGCCTCGTTGTACTCAGTAGTATGCTAGTTGTATGGTTTAATCATAAACAATGTGGTCGATCTAGTATGCAATGTGTTTAATCTATTGCACTTTAGGTAAATCATGTACCTAGGACATGTTCTGTGTTATCTATTGCATCCGCCATGTACTTCATATGCACTTTAAGTTTTTGGACCTTGCATAGTGTTATCATATATCAGGTTTAATGTTACTTCGTTACTGAAACTAGTTCTCGAGGTGCACATAAAACATAAGGAAGTACTAGATTTCACAATTCAACACGCATAACATAGGATATGGCATGTCAGAACTTGTACCAAACTAGGGCACATTTGTCCTAGACTAAATCTAACATGCCTTAGGTAATTAGAGCGAACAACAAGCACATGACATGACATGTGTACACGATAGATTTGTTCTATCTAGTAGTGCGGCCACATAGCAAACTGTGTAGCCCCTTCTCCATAGTACCCTCCCATTGTTGATGGTGGAGGTGACGGGGGTGGTGGCGGAGGCCCGTTGTTCTTGTGGTTAGGGCAGGTGCAATATGGATCATGGCATGGTCCGTCCTATGAAACGGCACCACTACTGGTATCGTCTGCTTCGTCGTCTTTGTAACCGTTGCTAACTTCTCTTTCTAGTTCAAAGATACGGTCTTGCAAGTAGTAGATATACTGTGCGTGCAGATAGATTAGTCTAGGATCGACCCACCTAGTGAAGCCACAATTTTCTTTGGACTCTGAACACTGCATTTCAAAGATTTTAGTGAACATACAGTTAGTTTCGCCTATGAGATGCAAAATAATGGAGAAAAAATTTGAGTAATAAATTTTAAAACCAATTACCTCTGCTCGCGGACATTTGAAGAATCGGCGACCTCCATCCAAATCCTCCACGAACATCTGCACTAAGCAGTCCTCATCATGCCTACATTTTGACCAATCTTCTTTCCGATTATCATATCCTCGGAGTGGACACTCTTTGTTGAAATCTCTCTTGGTCTCGATAGGAAAATGATACACTGGTTCATCAAAGTCTTCCAGACCCAGAGACCCCTCCCACACAATTGGAGTACCCTTAGTCCCCCCTGTTTCCTTCCCTCTCGATGACCCTCTAGACATTACTACTCGTTTATAACCAACTTCTGGTTTCAAGTGACTACCATTGTATTGAGGAAGGTGTATATATAGCCAGCAGTGGTGTTGAGAGCTGTTGTATTGTGGCTTTAATGCTCCTGAAAAGGCTAGACACCATCCCTGAAAAGCCTATTTGAAAACTCATCTGAAAAGGCTAGATTCCTTGATCAATCAATTCATCTATAAAAGAGGATGTACGATAGGATAGTGACATGATAAATCACTGAAAAGGCTACTTGCTATCGGTGTACTGAAAAGGCTACTTGCTCTCGCTGTACGATACAACTTGACATGTTAGGGGAAATTCTGGCAGAGTTTTCCCTGTTTTTGATTCAACCCAAACACAAATATCACAGTAACATATGTCATCAACAATTATATATGACAATCACCTTGAACAATGTAGATCAGTTTCCTCAAATCGTGAGTGCCTGGAGTCTATAAACTCCATAGTAGTTCATACAATACATAATAGCAGTCCATACAGTCCATATAGTCCATAATTCGGCTACAGTCCCTCACTGTCTCCTAGACCTACTCTTGCCCTTGTGTCCAAGAGTGTGGGTGCCTAGAGTGTAAGGGTCAGGTGGTCGACGTCGCCTGGTACCAACCTGCTGCGAAGGCTGAGTCCAGGGAGCATCGTCTAGCTGAGACGGTCCAATCTCCTCGTGGCCCTGGTCCTCGTCCTCGTGGTCGTCGTCCTCATCGTCGCCGTCGTTGCAAACCCCTCGCGACCCTGTAGGTTCGTGGCTAGACGAACCTACGCCACCTCTGGGTGTAGAAGGCACGTGCACATCCTGCGTCGTGCCTGTCCTGCAACCACAGCGTGCAGTGGTACGGCGTAGACGACGAGCCAGTCTCTAGTGCACAAAATCATGTCAACTAAATGTATTGAACGTGTTAGTAATCTAATATTTAAATATTTATAGATACTTACGTCAAGGAAGCTACGTGTGTCATCGTCCCTCACCCTCGGACGAAAGCGTTCAATTTCTTTGACCGACATCCTGAGGGAGTTGCTCTACAATAAAGTTGTAAGTTGTAAGTCATTTTTTACGCAAATGGATATATAAAAGTAGAGCAAATGACATACCACTCTGTCCAAGATCGGTCCTGCTTCCACCTGGCGACCTACACGAGTAGAGTGGTCGTACGCCGTGTCCTCATCCTTGGACGACTCAATGTCAGCGTAGTCATCGTGTGTCCACTATAGCTTAAGCCTTGGACGAGTCGCTTGGTGGTACCAAGCTTGGTACCGCCTGTACTCTCTGTTTGTGTGTGGCTCATCGTTGTCGTCCACATTCTCATCGAACATCTCCCACTCTTCGATGTAGTCTCTGTGGTGATGGGCCCAATCAAAGATTTTCCTGTTTTTCTTACGATCGAGCCTGCAAAACACGTATAATAGTTAGTCATCATGGTGTGAACATAACATGCATGTATGCCAAACTTAAAAATTTCGACAGAGTTTCCTTTGTTTGTTGATACAAACCACACCTATATGCATTCCATAGACATAATAACATACCAATAATTATTTCATCCATCTTATTTGACATATATGAAGTGGTAATTA
This sequence comes from Saccharum hybrid cultivar R570, assembly GCA_038087645.1. NCBI lineage: Eukaryota > Viridiplantae > Streptophyta > Magnoliopsida > Poales > Poaceae > Saccharum > Saccharum hybrid cultivar. Next base: position 997,133 of record JAQSUU010000262.1, on the reverse strand, counting down.
TAACCGTGCAAATTCAGGGAAAATGTCCAACTACAAAGAATAGAACACTTACTTGTGCAAGTCAACACCAGTCGACACTGGAGATGGTGGACAACGCTGCCTTGCTCCAAACTGGCGTGCAACTCGATGTGGAAGGTGGTACTCGACAGCATAGAATCAGATAAGAGGGCACCTCATCCTGTAGAGCTCGCTGTCGCTGTCACACACGTTGCTCACCGCAAAAGGAAGTGCGGCCTCGTCCGCGTACAGCTCCCAAGTCACCTGCAATGTGTCCAAACAAGAAGTTAGATAGCTTAATAAATAATTTCTTTTGAACCAACATGTATAATAATTTGTACTTACACTAGAGGCCATTAGTCTGTCTAGCTCATCCGTGTACTCTTTGTACGCCCGCTCCATCCTCACGTGAGGAACTGTCACCTGGTCCCACAGGTACGCCCATGTCGGCTGTAGACGTGCGTTATGCACTAGGAACCAGTCGCGAGGAGCCAGCACCACAGGACGAGCAACTAGAAGCCGCGACCACATCCACAGCTGGAGTAGATATGCACACCCACCTAGTGAGGCTGACTGTGAAGACCGCCGACACGCCTCGCAAAGCTGACGGTAAAGGAAAGCCAACACTGCAGAGCCCCAGCTGTACTGACCCGCCTAATCCCAGTCTGTGAGGCAGTGGATCCACATCCACGACACAGTGTCCCCCGTTCCATCAGGGAAGAGAACAGAGCCAAACAAGTGTAGGATCCACGCCCTACAGTAGTACTGGACTATCTGCTCGTCTACCCCTAAAGGACACTGTGCGAACTCAGCCCGAAGCCATGAGAGGAGAACACCAGAAGTGCGCTCTCCTTGCTCACCCACCGGACGTCCAAGGAAGGCCTCCACCTGAGCTCTCCAACCCTCTGACCTACACTGCCCTGTCACTGCCCTTCCCCTCACCCTCAGACCTAGCAACTTCTGACAGTCCTGTAGCGTGACTGTCATCTCCCCAAACGCCATGTGAAAGCTGTGAGTCTCAGGTGGCCACCTATTATTTTACCAAACCAATAATGCTCCTCAGAAACATAACCGCGTGAACAAATGATTATTAATACAACCTATGTGTTCATAAAATACCTGTCAACCAACGAAGTCAAGCCCGCTGAGTTGAACAAAGGCGGGCCATGATGAACCTAGAAAGATATGACGTCTAGGCCAGTTCTCGATAGGTAAGGTGTGTACCTATCGTCGTACTGCATTTCCAAGAACCCTCCATGTACTCTAGAACGAAGGAGCGGAAGGTTCTGCATTTTAACGAAATACAAATGTTACTTGACACACACATATGCACTTATAATTCAAAGTATGTGATATTGGAGTGTGAAATCTTACCTGCCCTGACGCTACGAGACGTCCTCGGTGGCTCTCGTCGTACACCAGGTCTAGAAGGTGGAATTGCGCCATCCTACAAAAATAATATAGTCAGTTAGTTATTAAATAAATATGCATTTAAATATAAAGCAAGAATTGTACATTAAATATGATAGGTATTAAATAATACAAACAACTATAAGTCGCACCTCACTAATTTGCCAATGGCAAGTGCGGAAATTGTGGCCAAGTCTACCGCACTTGCCACACTCGTACTGCTCTAGGTCATTAAGAAATGGTGTCGCTCTCCCACGTCACGTTCTACCGAGTATCTGATCCATAACCATCCTGTGCCTCGTCCTCTTTCTGGAGCCACGCTTGTCCCAACGGTAAGCTGGATCTGCAACGTACGTTGGACCATCGTATGGAGGCCATTCTCTTGGGTCCCGAAAAGGAACGAAGCGGGGTCTCCATGTTTAGACAAGCGTGTCGACACTAAACTCGCGAGGTATCCTAGCCTCAATATCATAGTTGCGATGCCTAGCAGCTGCTACAAGGTGAGAACATACAAAGTGATACTGCCTTGGTTTCCCACAAGTGCATGAGAAATCTTGGAGGACTACCACATGAATCCTCGACTCTCGGACCTCACCATCAGATGTAGTACCACTGGTATGCTTCACCTCATATCTTCCTGTGGCATGGTCAAAACATGTGACCTCATGTGTGCAAGCCCTTACCTTCGCCTTGTCTAGATGTGCATGTGGTGTGGGAGTCCAAATCTTACCTTCACTTTGCAACTGCAATGCATGTGCGTGCCGATCATTGAACCAGGCAACAAGCTTGTAGAATATGAATTGAACGATAGCATTCACGGGCATACCACGAATCCCCAGCAGCAGCTTATTAAAAGACTCGGCCATGTTGCTGCACTGAAACTCGTACCTCTAGCCACCTGTGTCGTGAGCTCTTGTCCATTTGTCCACATCTCTCATCAAACCTATCAACCATTGTCTACCTTCGCCATTAGATGCGGTTCTGACCACCTCTAACTTCCTCTGGAAATTCCTATCCTCAAGCTGTCGAGCAGCCTCCTAGAAAAGATCAAAATTATCCTTCACACCATCCTTCCGTAGTAGATTCTCAGCAAGGTGCCGAGTACACCAACGATGGTGCAAAGGCGCATACCCCTCTATCTCCTCTCACACAGCATTAAGTATGCCCTGGTGCCTATCTGATATGACGCCGACCTCCCTGTCAGGTCCAACCACATGTATCCAGACTAGCCTCAAGAACCATCCCTAGCTATCATTGTTCTCCCTCTCAACCAAAGAAAATGCCAAAGGAACAAGCTTGTTGTTTGCGTCACACGATATGGCTATGAGAAGTGTGCCACGGTATTTGCCAATCAAGAATGTACCATCAATGGAGAAGACTGGATGGCAGTGCCGAAATGCCTCGACACACTGAGGGAAGCACCAGAAAGCACGGAAGAATATCTGTCTCCCATCCTTCCATGAGTCTGGCCTAGGGATGTACTCATAATGCATACCTGGATTCACTGCTTTAATTGCTTTGAGAAGTACTGGAAGCTGCTCATAGCCATCCTCCCAGTCCCCATATATCATCTTTCACGCCCGCTGCTTAGCCCTCCAGGCTTTGCCATAAGATATGTCATATCCTCCATACACCTCATTAACTATTTTGATAATTGTCCTGACCTTCATGTTTGGCTCACCCTGTAATACTTTCATCAACCGCTTGGCAATGAGGGTAGATGTCAACTGTCGATGCTTCGTGCTGAGGTCATGTGAAGAACAAGTGTGTGGCCCGACAACTCTTGTGATCTTCCACTTTCCGGAGACCTTTTGCTTCCTTGCACAAACCCTCCATGGACAGCGTTCCTTGTCACAAACAACCGTGTAACGCCGCTCCACATGGGAATGCAGGACCTTGTACGGTCTCTTGCGTATCACTGCAAACGCCTGCAACCACCTCTTCAATGCAGGGAGGTCATTGAAAACCCTCCCCTTCTCTATCTCCATACTAGGACCAGCCTCTGGAGCTTCCTGCAGCTCATCTTCACGTCCTTCGGCACACGCCTGATCGGAATGAGTAAGATCAGTGAACTCATGAACCACAGAATCACGGCGGCCGGGAAAAATACGCCTCAGCATCTCAACGTCACTCTCCGTGAGCTCTCCAACGGGACGATCATCGTCAGAATCAACAACCCTTGCGATCTCATATGGCTCTGAATCATTCATAATTTCAACACTATTGGAAGCACGGATTCCATCGCCAATCTGGACTTAGGCATCAGTAGGAGGAGCGCCCTCATTATCGGGAATATCCCCTACAACATAGCCACAAATAAGAGGAGATGATAAGAAAAGTAGATGAGAAGAAGATACTTAAGCTACAAAGATAAAATGATGCCTAATTGACACTTACTCGGATGATTCTGTGTCAAAGGGATCTCCTAAGGAGGATGTGCCACATCATTGGGGGCGGATTGCGCATCGGGAACGGTAGGCGGAACCTCAGCATCCACAGCACGTTCCGGGACGGGAGGTTCAAAAAATGCCTGCTCACCCATTGGCGGGGACAACCCAAGAGGGATGGGATCAACGAGCACACGATGCACAACCACGTCCAAACTTTGGAATTGGCTTTTCATAGCCGATCTCACATAGTTGTCCCACTGATCTGCACACCCTATTGGGATTATCTTCCTTAGCATGTTAGGAGGAAAACCTAGGTGTCGGTACCAACAGTATGAGGGTACCCACATCCATCGTTAATAAAAAACTAAAATGACTGAAACCGCAATAAAAGGCAGCCCGCCTCGACCGCGTATCCAGTCCGCCTCGTACGAGGCCCGCTCGACGGGGCGCCTCGACCGCGCTCCGGCTCCGCCTCGTACGAGGCCCGCTCGACGGGGCGCCTCGACCATGCTCTGACTCGCGCGAGGCTCGTCCGCCCACTAGGAAAAACTCCGACTCGCGTGAGCCCGGATCGAGCGCCTCAACTCCTTCTCTTTACCTACCCCAGGACAAAAGCCATAGCATTTAATGTGGTTACCTACTACCACCTACCGGCATGGCTGCGACCAGGATCGACGTGGGAACAATGCCCGTGTCAGATCTCACTGTTTTACCGCCCATCCCGTGATGGGAGGTGAAAACCGTCACCGTACCCACCTTACCGCGCACTGTTTACCATCGATCACCCTCGAGGGAGGATAAGACAAGGCCCGTTCTCCGCAATCTCGGGGATTCGGCCTTATCCATCCGGTCTTGACCCGGCCTCGACCCAACCTCGACGCTCGGCACAGATCAACGGCAGGGGAAGGACGGTATGGCACGGCGCTCCGGGTCATTTCACCGTCTCGTCTCCCATGACGCCATGGTGTCCAGGGATGGCCGGCCATTCCCAGAGCACGTCGCTACGGTCAACTCAACAGGAATCGACAAAATATCACCTCAAGGCTCCTCGTCGTCTTGGCCTCCTCTCGCCCTATAAAAGGGCAGGCCAGAGTTCTACAACGGGGAGAGGCAATGAAGAAAAACAAGAGACAACAGGCAAGACGCAAGATAGAGATCGATATCTCAAGCAATCACCCTTGTCCTCTTTTTCCTCTCTTTGAGACTTGGGCTCGACGCCCTCTCTCGCATGCTTGTAACCCCTACACGAGCACTTCGGTGCAAGGAAATACAAACTTCTCCCCCCCGCTGGACGTAGGGCCTTCTTTTGCCCGAACCAGGATAAACCCCCGTGTGTTCTCCTTGCATCACCATCCAGGGAAGAGACACACAGCATTTACTTGTTGGTTTAGGACCCCCTCGGGTCCAAACACCGACAGTTGGCACGCTAGGTAGGGGATCGCTGCGTGCCAACGTCGCTTTCTCGCCTTTTTTCCTGGATGGCTAACCCCAAACGCCCTATTCCGTTGGCCACGGTGATCTGGTTCGGAAGTTTGGAGTTCATGTCGCTTAGCTATGGCTACGATATGGTCCTACTTCCACCCAGGCACCCAACCGATGAGGACTATGAGCTCTCCCAGCCCAGGGGAGCAATCCGCTGGTACCGTCGCTCTAGGCGGGCGCGGGCCGCCCGACGACGACGAGCCCGGTACAACCACCGTCTTCACCTCGTGGAGGGTGATGGGATCCCCCGGTCTAGCACCCCCTAGCCAGGCGCCGGCCCAGATCTCCTTGTGGAAGGTTTGGGTAGGACGAGCTTGACTGAGGGTAACATGCCAACGGAGAATCCCGCCGCTCCCTCGTCCGGTGAGACACCACTGTCCGGAGCATCCATTTCGGCACGGGCAGCAACATCTCCATCACCATTCCTGTTTGGGCTAGACTCGGCTACCCGGGTGTACGCATCTTCCGTGAGCACTCGCATGAGTGCTTATGAGGAACTCCCCGGGCACCATCTACGCTCCACTCTGGACCTCGTTGCATCCACACCGGCTTCTGATTATCGGGACTCTACGGAGACACCGAAAACAGAGCCCCATGTGACTGCTTCTCAACATCGCAACCCCAGTGATGATTTGCAACGGCCACACATTCCCCCGTCATACTACTACTTTGGCGCTCCTAACTCCGACTCGGCTGACGACACCTATGATCCGACCCGCGAATGCTTCAACATTGATGTTGAAAGCACTTCGGAATCAGAGGACGAAGAGCCAGTCAAAGGAAGGCACACGCCACCTCATGTCGAGCTTCCTGCTGAGCGAGACGACCCTCAGTTCCTTGCGGATCAAGGAACGCAGCTCGAGCAGATTCGTGAGTTGCAGGACAGGCTTGACGAGGAACGGGAAAACCTGGATCTACTCCAACAAACCCTCGAGCATGAGCGTGCGGAACACGCACTTGGCGGGAGAGCTCGCAAGAGAGCTCGCAACGTCAACCGTCGCATCAACGAGGACCGGGTGGTCGACCCCTCGGTTTTCGCTCGAGCTAGCCAGAACGTCGTCGCTGCCGCCATGCTCCTCCGCAACATGCCCGAGCCATCAAACCCCGACGCCTGTCGGGCTCAAGATGAAATCCGAGAACTCCTCGAGACCGCCGCCACGCAGTAGGCCGAGAGCTCTGCCTTGAGGCGACACGAGGCAGCCTCGGAGCGGATCCTCGAGCCCTCCCGACAGGAGAGAGAAGCCTCGGTTCACCCCGAGCCTGCCCAGCGAAACCGGGTAGCTCCGGCCCCTGAGACCACCACCAACGACCACGAGCCTCGAGACACCCATGGCAACATCGTCGAGCGCCGCACGCGCAAGCACGGTGACGGCGTGCCTCGAGGCTACCACGTCCACAGGGGCGGACGCTACGACAGTTTGGAAGATCGTAGCCCTTCACCCGAGCCCCCGGGTCCTCGGGTCTTCAGTAAGGCTATCCGTGAGACGGTGCTCCCGGCTCGGTTTCGCCCCCCACGACTCTCACCAAGTACAACAACGAAACCAAACCCGAACTTTGGCTCGCCGATTTTCGCTTGGTGTGTCAACTAGGCGGGGCCACCGACGACCGAGTCATCATTCGACAACTCCCCCTGTTCCTCTCCGACACTGCCTGAGCCTGGCTCGAGGATCTCCCACCTCGACAGATCCACGACTGGGACGATCCCGTAAGGGTGTTTGAGGGAAATTTCAAGGGGACCTACATGCGCCCCGGCAACTCGTGGGACCTCCGGAGCTGCAAGCAGAAACCAGGTGAATCCCTCTGGGATTACATCCGGCGCTTCTCCTGGCAGCGTACCGAGCTCCCCAACGTCACCGACTCCGACGTAATTATGGCCTTCCTCTCCGGCACCACCTGTAAGGAGTTGGTCCGGGAACTGGGCCGTAACACTCCACTCATTGCCAAGGGGTTGATGGACATTGTCACCAACTTTGCCGCCGGTGAGGAGGCGGTTGGTGCCATCTTTGGTGACGACCCGGCAAGGGGGAAGCAGAAGGTCGACGATCCCGCGAGCTCCACCTGGGGCTCCAAGAGAAACAACCGCAAGAAGAAGAAAGGCCAGCAGGGCAAGCTCGAGGCCCCGGCCGACGAGCTCATCGCTGCTACCGAGCACAAGAAGCCTCGAGGCCCCCCCCGGCGGGGGCATCCTCGACAAAATGCTCAAAGAGCCATGTCCCTACCACAAGGGACCCACTAACCATAACCTCGAAGACTGTCATATGCTTCGCAGGTACTTTGGGGGTGCCAGCGTCAAGAAGGACGACAAGAAGGAGGACCCTAAGAGTGACGACAAGGACGGGGGATTCCCTGAGATCCACGACTGCTTCATGATCTACGGAGGGCCCTCGACCCGCCTCTCGGCGTGCCAGCGCAAGCGAGAATGGCGTGAGGTTTTCTCCGTACAAACGGCAGTCCCCCACTTCCTTGATTGGTCTGCGGTGGCCATCACTTTCGACCGTGACGACCACCCAGACTACGTCCCCAACCCGGGAGTCTATCCGCTCATTGTTGACCCTGTCATCGCCAACACACGCCTCACCAAGGTGCTCATGGACGGCGGAAGCAGCCTCAACATCATCTACTCCTAGACCCTCAACCTTCTGGGGGTCGAGAGAGCGTGCCTCCAACCTAGCGTCAGGGGCTTCCACGGAGTCGTGCCAGGGAAACGGGCGGAACCCCTCGGACGGGTCGATCTGCCTGTCTGTTTTGGCACACCGGCCAACTTCAGAAAGGAGACTCTCACTTTCGAAGTGGTCGGATTCCATAGAACATACCACGCTATCCTAGGGCGCCCATGCTACGCCAGGTTCATGGCAATCCCGAACTACACCTACCTCAAGCTCAAGATGCCAGGCCCAAACGGTGTCATCACTGTAGGGCCCTCATATGAACATGCCTACGAGTGCGATGTCGAGTGCATCGAGCATGGCGAGGCTATTTTGGAGTCGGCGATCTTGGCTGCAGACCTCGACGGCCTCGCCAATGCGATTCCCGACCCAAAACGCCATGCCGACAGCTTCGAGCCCGCGGAAGATGTCAAACTCGTACCCCTCGACCCCGCTGATCCCAAGGGAAAGGCGCTGAACGTCAGCGCCACCCTCGATCCTAAATAGGAAGCAGTGCTCGTTGACTTTCTCTGCGCAAACGTCGACATCTTTGCATGGAGTCCCTCGGATATGCCGGGCATACCCAGGGAAGTCGCCGAGCACGCCTTGGAGATCCGGGCCGGATCCAAACCGGTGAAGCAACGCCTGCGTCGCTTCGATGAGGAGAAGCGCAGGGTCATCGGCGAGGAGATACACAAGCTGTTGGAGGCCGGATTCATCAAGGAGGTTCATCATCCCGAGTGGCTAGCTAATCCTGTATTAGTTAGGAAAAAGAGTGGGAAATGGAGGATGTGTGTAGACTATACCAGTTTAAATAAAGCATGTCCAAAAGTTCCCTTTCCTTTGCCACGCATTGACCAAATCGTTGATTCCACTGCGGGATGTGAAACTCTCTCATTCTTAGATGCATACTCCGGCTACCACCAAATCAAAATGAAGGAGTCCGACCAGCTTGCGACTTCATTCATCACCCCATTCGGCATGTATTGCTACGTTACGATGCCCTTCGGTCTCCGGAACGTGGGGGCTACGTACCAGCGATGCATGCAGCACGTTTTTGGAAAGCACATCGGGTCGACCGTCGAGGCCTATGTCGACGACATCGTTGTCAAAACCAAACAAGCCGACAATCTGGTCAACGACCTCGACGTTGCGTTCAAATGCCTCTGGGCAAAAAACATTAGACTCAATCCAGAGAAATGCGTCTTTGGCGTCCCACGAGGTATGCTTTTAGGGTTCATCGTGTCTAAACGCGGCATCGAGGCCAACCCTGAAAAAATCTCTGCAATCACCAAGATGGGCCCCATCCGAGATCTGAAGGGCGTACAGAGGGTCACAGGTTGCTTGGCGGCGCTCAGCCGTTTCATTTCGCGCCTCGGCGAAAAAGCACTCCCTCTGTACCGTCTCTTAAAGAAATCGGAGCATTTTTCCTGGACCCTTGAGGCTGAGGAGGCTCTCACAAAACTCAAGGCCACACTCTCTAGCTCATCAATCCTCGTCCCTCCAACCCCAGGGGAACCACTCCTACTCTATGTCGCCGTGACATCACAAGTAGTCAGTGCTGCCCTGGTTGTCGAACGGGCCGAGGAGGCACATACCTTGCTCGTCCAGAGGCTGGTCTATTTCATTAGCGAGGTGCTCTCAGAAACCAAGATTCGATACCCACAGATCCAGAAACTGCTATATGCCGTCATCCTGACACGGCGCAAGCTCCGACACTACTTCGAGGGTCACCCGATTACTGTGGTTTCTTCTTTCCCCTTGGGAGAGATAGCCCAGAACCGGGAAGCCTCGGGTAGGGTTGCCAAATGGGTAGTCGAACTCATGGGTGAGACCTTGTCCTATGCACCGCGAAAAGCTATCAAGTCACAGGTGTTAGTAGATTTCCTGGCTGAGTGGACCGACACCCAACTCCCCCCTGCACAGCTTCAGGCGGAGCTGTGGACCATGTACTTCGATGGGTCATTGATGAAAATTGTAACACCCCAGGTGTTTATTACCAGTTGAGCTCAACCATGACATGTTAAGTGGTGACAGATCAAATCTACAAAAATAAGCCACCACTTAAACTTGGACCATGCACCATTGCTTACATGTTGCCCTTTCCAAAAAGTATGCTTGAGTAATGTTGGATGTGCTTCTTTCATGTTCCTCATATCAATTTCCACCCACATGGGCGATTGGAAAAGTTTCGTGAAGTTTGGAATCAAGAAGTCACATGAAATGACAAGTTATGTTCTCGCCTGAATTGTTTTATTAGGTGAATGAGAACATGTGATGACAAACAAACATTGCAACCTTGATCAAACAACTCTACTTACACTCATGAACAAAAGTTACGAAGGGTTCATGTTGAGCAAGTGGCCAGAAAATGCTCAAACAGATCAAAAAGTGTAATTTAAGCCTTACCGTGATGCTATTTTGACCTATGTTGACCAACTGTTTGGAGTGCTTGCATGGTGGTGGGCCCTAAATACAAGTTGGAGTTCATATTATGGAGAACAAATTTTGTTTAAGGATCAAGAGCTAAATTAGTGCCTAGCTTAGTCAAATGCCGCTCACAATATCAAATCCATTGCTGTTTTCAGGGTCGAAAAATCGGCTAAGTCTGGATGACTGAATTTTCGTATTTCAGTTTTCGTGTACCTATCTTTAGCGATTTATCGTTTGAAAACCATTGAGAATTAGATGAGACTCCTTTAATAAATATCGTAGTACACACTTAGCTCTAAGAAACAGTGCAATCGGTTGATCAAATAATTGATTAGCTGGAGAGTTATGGAGGGGAGAAAATCGAGTTTCAGTCGATCTGAAATTGAACTGCTGAATTCAGTTTGGGGTGTCCTCCTTCGGACCTTCGTATATTCCAATACAGTCCGAGTTGGCTCTCGATTCTTAAAGCAACATTGTTCACCTCGCAAAGACCTACAACTTTGCCTCTTGCTCCGTTATCAAATGACCACTGGATCAGGAGATAGAGGATGGTAAGGTTAGACTTTCAGTCGTAATTTCGCAGTGGTATTGGCTTGCTGTGCTTGCACACGTTCATGGCAGACCGGCCGCAGGCGCGCAACGCCGCGTGGCGTCCTTGCTCTCTTGCATGTCTGCCACCACACCAATCGGATGTGAACAGGCCGAGCCCGAGCGCTCGCCTCCCTCCTCTCCATTCTACTCGCTTTCTCTCCCTCAGCTCGGTCTCCTTCTCCTGTCCGTTTCGCTCGCCATGACCGGGAGCTCACAGCTGCCGTCGCTCCCTCCTCCAGCCTCTCCACCTCTCCATCCCGTGACGGCCACGCTGCTCCTCCTCCGCTATCCATCGCTGGAGCGCCGCTGCTCACCGCTATGGCCGCCCGCCTCCAGCCGCCAGTGTTGTCCGCCAGTGCCGTCCTGATGCTCGGCTGCTGCGCCACTGCTGCTGCCTACAGCTTGGGCCGGCCAGGGCTAGGCGTGGCCATAGCTGGCCGCGGCTAGGCCAGGCAGCCCTCCTCCGCTGCCGCCGGCATGGCATCCTCTGGCCGAAATCGCCGTCCCCGACGAGCTCCCCTGCTGTGTTCTGCGACCAGGGGCCTCGGGCTCAAATTCGACGAAGGTCAAGGGCCTAACTGCATTGTCATTGACTCAAGTGAATAGTACCTCGAGGGACCTATTTGTTTTAAATCGGCTGAAAGTTTAGAAAATCATAGTAATTCATAGGAAATCCGTAAAATAGCAAATGAGGACTTTTTGGAATCCTTGTGAAATTCTCTATGCACTAGATCTATAATATTACATGTTTTACTTTAAAGTTTTGGCTGTAAAAATATATTTATGCAGCTAGGTTTGTAATGCTAGTGGTATTTGCCTTTTTCATAACTGTAGATCTAGGGCTCCAAATGAAGTGAAATTTTTGTGGCATGCTAATCATGTGATAGCTGATGTGTGGTAAAAATTTCATAAATTTTGGTGGTAGTATGAATGAGTTATTGATTCTTCTTGCTCTCACATGAATTCTTGTATTATCAAATTGTCTTTTTCATAGAGGTTGATATACATGTCCAAATGACTTAAAATGTGGACAGTAGACTTTTGGGAGCATGTGTAGGCCACTGAAATTTTGGTAGAATTTATTGTGCACTTTTGATATGCGTTCATAATTCCACCTAATTATCTAAATAAATTAAGAAAATGCATTTAAAGGATTTATTTAGAAATGGACACTAAGTTTTCTGGTGTTCATTAGTCATGTGTTACATGTTAGTAAAGTTGGTTTTGTCTAATTATATGTTTGCAACATAAGTTAATAATTATTTCTTGCAAATAAAGTTTCTGGACAGATCTAGGAACTTAGCAAAGTTCTTCACGATAATGTGCTTTGTTGTAAAACTTGTTTATACAAAAGTTGTAGATAATTTATGTATCTAGCTTCTGTTAAAATTTGGTGGCATTTGGCCATGTGGTTTAGGAGTTATAGCTGTTTAAAGTTAGGGTACAGAATTGCTTGCTCTCTGTTTGTTAGGAACAGATTCTGGAACTTTGTAATTTCGACTTGTTTAACTTGTAAATCATGCTGTGATGATATTAGATGAAATGTAGAGAATTTTATAAGCTTTCCATAATGTCTTCTTTCAAGTCATTGGATTTATAGATCTCCAGTTATGCATTTGTTTGTCAGCTGATGTTTGCAGTCCTGAAATTGATAAGTTCTAAGTTTAGTTTAGGCTTCACTTTGCTTTGCTTCATGTATTGCTAAGTAGGATTATACCTATTTTATGGTCAAGTTATTATCCCAGATGTCTTGTGAAACTTGAGTCATGCTTAGTGTATCTCCTTGCTTTAGCATGATGGTTTGTGTAATATTTCAGTTAAGCAAAGTGAAGTGCATATGTATGTGTAGAGTGACATGATGCTTGCCTTGTTTACTACATGTGATGCATCATCTATTGCATTTCCATGTATTCCATATTCATGCACTCGCATTTGCATCTCATTTAGGTACGCTAGATGTACCACGTGAAGGACGAGATGAGGACCCAAGCCTGAAGATGGTGTTTGGTGAACCTATCTTGAAGATGGAAGGTTTGGACAAGTGCTGGAATGGGGGATGCTCGCCAAGCGAGTATCATCTGACAAACACTGACTTGAGTCGGATTCCAGGCAAGCCCCGGAGCATTATAAGCCTTCTATCTTCAAAGCAATTAATTCTATATATGTTATAAGTATTGTTGCATTAAGTGATAGGAGTTGGTTGGAAACTCTTGCTGCATTATATCATTCCTTGTCCAGATATATGAATCCTTGAATCCTACATAGACTAGGATCGAGTAGATGCTTAGCCCTGCTTTAAGCGGTAGAAGTCAGGTGATTTCCTGTCACCTGCGAGCTATAGGGATATTCATATATGGCACGGTTGGCTATAATTGCTATCGTGGAATGGAACCATGTGTTAATAAAATGAAATGAGACCGGGCGGGATGACGATAGTGAAGCAACAAGGCATGGAGGTCTTGGGTGTGAATCTATCCCCGTCTGAGTAGTTTAAGGACCGATTCGCTGTACGTCCTTGAGTCATGTTGAACGCAGTCTAACACTTAGTTGGCCGGATAAGCCGTTCCGACCGCGAATCCGAGTAATACAGTTCAGGCCGGGAATCGAATGGTAGGTTGCTTTTTGGAGGAGAGAAAGGATGTGCTTGGGGACATTGGCGTGAGACCAAGGGGGGGGGGGTTAGAGTCCCTATCACCTGGCAGAGTGTCGCCCTTGGGGTCGCGACATCATTCGGACCCGTGGCTCCTGAACTGTACCAAAGGTGACCTGAGCAGCCCTCGCCAGGCGTGACTCGGTGAGTGTTAGAAATACCCCTCCAGCTGGATAGGAATTCGATTCGAATCGCCGTCGCTCCCGGTTAGTGAGCACTTGACTTGAGCAGCGGCAACGTAGATTCCATTAAATTGAACGGATGGTTAATTGGATCACGATGAAAAGGTTGCCTCAATTTATACCTGCTATGGTTAATATTGTTTGCTCCTAATAAAGTGAGTGCTCTAGTACAGGTTCTAATATAGATGATAGGTTAATGATAATTAACTTGATGCTTAAGCATTAATGATTGATCATCTATATTAAGCTTTTATGCAAAATGTTGTCAAGCTAGCCCCACTTCATATCAGCCTTGCATGATCCTTGGTGTCACCTTATTTCTGGTTTCTGACGGGTAAGTCTAGCTGAGTACCTTCTTGTACTCAGGGTTTTATCCCCACTTGTTGCAGGTTGTGATGTATCATGGCGACTGCAAGAGTTGGTTGGCTCCTGCCTTAGCGGCGGAGTGTGATCATGGGCATGATCCTTCTTATGTACCTTATCTCTAATGCTTTTGTTGGAAGTCGACCGGGGTACTGGCATGTATTTGAAATAAGAGAAATGTTAGTTTTAAATTACTTTGCTTTCGCTACTTTTGAACTTAAGTTGTAATAACTATGTTGAACTCCGATGTATATTGAATTACTTGTGAAATGGTTATAACATATGACTTGTTATGTTGAATCACTACGATCTTGGCTTGTATGTTGGTTGGTTTGAAATCCCTCGTGATTTCATTGGACTACCGGAGTTATATGGGCTCAAGTGCGAGAATTTGATCACTTCGGTGATTGTTTTTGTACTTGTGCTCTTATAATTTGGACGGTTCCGTTACAGCTGGTATCGGAGCAAGATTCAACATTAAACTTGTCGTATGTGTATTTAAAACAAAGGTTTTGTTTTATAAAATCAGTTTTATCAACTTATAGCTATATATAGGTTTGTGAAAACTGAATTCTAAACCTAAGTATGCCAGTAGTCAATTTCCTTATGCCCATATAAGGATTTTTAGGTGGCTTATATAAGTACTAACTTGGGGGTTTTCAATTATGCATCTACGCCCAGGCCAAGGTATGTATGTGTGATGACTCTCCTACACTATGCTACCGGTGTGTTAGATTAGAGGTAGCCTTCATATATGAGATAGTCATATATGTCGCTAGTTTACTTTTATGTAACATCGCACCTACGCTCAGGTAAGTGTGAGTTGTGAGAGCATGACCGTACAACCTGCGGTCTAGGGGAGAGCTAGTTTTGGTTACTGGATTATTTACATGTTACACACATGTATATATGAAGGTACTTAATTGTGGGTGATCGAATGATTCGGGTAGTTTTGGTGCTACATGTATATATACAGGGGTATATGTGTATGAGAGTACTTAAAAATTTTACTTACTGCTTTCATTGTGTGCCATATATTGGGGAATTGTTGGGCTGCAATGAAACTTTTCTGCAGGTACGCTAACCATGAATGCGTAAGTCGAATGTAGCTGACGACTAGCTATATATCGAGAGAGTGCGCGTTATGCCACCGACATAGAACGTGATCGCCACCTTAGGTTGGCAATCTTGTGAGGACGAATAGAACGAAGCATGCATCTTCATGATTGTTGCTTTATGCATAGCTATACTCCCCTCAGCCTTGTTCTATAGTGTGTAACTTGTGATCAATGTGTTACACTATCTTTCTTGAGTGAAGTAAAACAAGAATGCCTTGTTCCATATTGCTTGAATAGGAAATGCTTGATAAAAGTGTGTGCTTAGCCTTGCTAGAAATAAGTGTGGTTATATGCTTGAAATGACAGATGTCCTCTAGCTTAGCCTAGTGGTGGATATGTTGTTCACCTAAGTGTTTGCAAATGCTCTAGACCTCACTTAAGTAATTGTCATTCTCATTAATGAATTAAATTGTTTGGTCTAAGGTAATAATATTTAGAGCTACTAGAATAACATGTTTGTGTGCTCTCTTGTTAAGTAGAACAAAGGCAAGCTTTGTTTTGCTTATTGAATATTGGCTGCTAGAACATTTTCTGTTGTAGTGACGCTTTCGTGGTCATAATGGTGTTTTCTGTAAGTTATGGGAAATACCAAAGTTGTAGCTAACTTACTTATCTAGCTTGTCCTAAAATTTCATGACCCTAGGTATTATGGTTTGAGAATTATGAATTGTAGAAGTTTGTTGGCAAAATCTGCTTATGTTCAGAACAGATCTGAATGTTTGGTTTGTTTGACCTATGTGCATAAGGAATAATGTCTTGGAGATAATAGAAGAAGTGTATTACTTTTTCTAAGCTTTCCAAAATGTCCTATAGCACTAATTTTGGTGGTCTAAATCTCTAGTTATAAGCTTATAAAGTGGAATGACAGAATCTGTCCAAATCTGGACAGAGATGTCTTCTTTGTCTTGTTGGCCTTGTTAGATATAGAATCATCTTAATATGATAATAAGAAAGTTATAGACAACTTAATAAACTTTACATAAAGTTAAGGCTCAGCCTTGTTGGACCCCTAGAACTCCAGTTATGCAATTTTGAAGTTCTTGTCAGTTTTCTGTCCATATTGGTACAGATCTGAAACATCAGCATGTTTGACCATGCTAACCTATGATTTAGCTTTTGGTATGAATAACTAATGTGTAGCCATCTTTCTAAGCTTTCTAGAAAGTCTAGGATCACCTTTATGGGATGTCTACAACCTCAGCTATGGTTGAAACAATTAACTACTATGTTGCTGTCCATGTTCTGTGCCCATGCTAAGTTAGCCACCTTAGCTAGCGTTTGTCTTAGGCTAAACTCGTAGTTAGTTCTTGCTTTAGATGAATGTTTGTTATGGGTGAGCCTGATGCTTAGTAGTGGTTGCTTAAGCTAATTGGATTGGATCTCTCCAATGCTTGACTATGATGTTTGTATGTATGCTTGTTAGTTAATTAGTGCCATAGTTGTCACTTCGTTTGTCTTCGGTGAGCATACGAGGGTTGCATAGCTTTATCCTAGAACAACATTCACGTTACGTAATTGTATGGTTGTTGCCTTCAATTAGGTTTCTCTCTTAGGAGCCTGAGCCTGTAGACATGGTTGCTTGCCTTGAGTGCTTGTATCCATGCCTTTGCTTGACCGAAAGCCCAAAGTTGAGTTCTCCTATATGTTTGCATAAACCATGGATGTTTTCCAACCCTTTTGTGAAGATCTTTATCGACTGACCAACCAAGTTAACTTCTATCAACGCTAGCCTTTGACCATGGTTCGTACTTTGCCAGTTGTAGAGATCATACCCGAATCCATGTTGGACCTTCCGGTTACCTTTCCCAAAGGTTAGCTAGTGTGACGCAATGTCTCTCTGCTATGGCCTCTAAATCGTGTGCTTGTAAATGCATGTATCTACCTTATCAACTCAATCTATGATTACATATTAGTTTTCGCCCTTGAAATTTGCTTAATCCATCGCCAACCTTCTCAGGTCTCGAGATGTTTACCAGTCTTGATCTCATGTTGTGGTCCAACATGACCAAATCTCATGGTAATCTTTCGTTTTGTCCTCACTGTGGTGAACACTTGGCGTATGTGGAATTAAGCAACCATCACATGCTTAGTCACCTTCGGCAATGGAGCTATGTTCTCTTGTGAGGTGTTTTAATCTGCGAATAGCTTCCCTATTGATTCTAAACCTTGTGAATACCTTTGTTTGCTATCCTTCCTTGTGTAATGCTTGTTGTTAATCACCCAAATTGTGTCACTTGAAATTTCACCTTGGTGGTGTGATCGGTAATGGTGTTATGAGTAGCAACTAACGGTGCCGCGACGAAACCGAGAGCCTCCTGTGGGCGGCCGATACAAGGTTGTGCTGCTTGGCACGCGCTGGTATCGTGGTTTCTAGTCATGATCCATTGTGGAACAACATCAACGTGTTATTCTCATGTGAACTCTTTCTTGGTTATCTTCCCATATCGTATCGTAAGATCCATATCTTAGACCGAAAGTAGTGGAGTTTCCTTCTGAAGTTGCTAAAAGGATAACCTTTGAAGAACAGGTCATCGACATAAACATTAACATACTACAAGAGGTGGTAGACAAGTGACTCTACTTAGTTGTCCCAGTTTTGATGAACGACATCTAGTGAGAAAAATATCTCATCCCTATTGGATAGAAAGGACACACAACACTTAAGGTTGGACAAGTCATTCGTTGGATAAGAATCAATCATCACATTATGTAAATCTTAACCTTTGTATGCATAATGACCACACCGTCGAAATCAACCATCTCTAGAATAACTTGTATTTGCTAACTTCGATGACAACCATCTGTTCTGCATCAACCACAGTTGTTGTGGTCAAGAGTGAGATTTGGAACTTTTTAGTGTTGAGAGACAACTGATTAGTTACCAATAGGAAGGTTAATCTCTAGCTAGGTAATGACTCGACTCTTTGGTAGCTACGAAGGCTATGTCTTACAGAGCAATAACCAACAAGAAGTTACTCAACTAGCCAACAACTTGAGAGATACTCTGTCTTCTAGAGCCATTGTGATCAAGTCAATTCCGTCTTGGACAATCACACAGATAGTGCAAGGTGTTCAATCAGCTAAAGCGAAGAATTAGAGAAAGCATGACCTAGTTTCAATTAGGATCCTTGTGCCCTGAGGTGCCACAAATGGTTTGTTCATTACTCTATTGGACGATTTCTTAAGTGGTCTTAAGGATCCTGTTGGACACCCTTTCTCTTTGCTTTATGTTCTCTCATCAATAATTATTGGGACAATCAAGGGTTCTACAAGTAAATTTGCAAATTAAAAGCAATTTGAAAAGTGTCAAACAACAGATTTCCCATCTTAGAGCTGCTATATGAACCTAAAGAGAAAGTCTCATGGTGAAAGTTGGCCTGACAAAGTTGCTACGCCGCAAGTCAACTCAACTTACAGTGCAACTAAGTCATAAAGGAAATTTTTTTTACTCAATCGCTTGGTGGTAGACTACTCCCCGCGGTTAAGTGAATAAGTACAACTTTTGTTGTCCTTAAGGCCTCGTTACATCTTTCTTTGGGAATTATTTTCCAATGATGACATACTTTGGTACCTTATACATGTTTTTACCAAGAGCTTGCATCTGATTCCACCAGGATAACTGTTGCATTTGGATAAAAGAACCTTATTAGGTAGCATTTGGCAGAAATACGAAGCCGACAGAGTCAGCTATCACATTCACTGATCCCTCAACAGACACAGATAATACAGTGTTGTCGTCAGAGAAAGAGAACTGCATGCATGGAATAGTAAGTAGCTTTCCATTAGTTGATATATGAATGTTTGAACATTTACGACCAACATAGACCCTGTCTATTAGTTAGTCAGTATCCTATAGCCGCAGAGTATGTTTGTCATCTATGATCTCACCCTTTGGAAGGTTGTGCTCAAGCCATTTTTGGTAGAGGACTGCTTTTCAAAAACTGTGAACATAGGGTCATTTCAACGAATATACTTCTGAATATTTCGGTCTAGAGTCAAGTTCACATGGCCTATGTTGTGGTCATTAGAAAGTCAGATACTTGTGAGTGGTTCACTCATGGACCAACTGATCTCCGTACACTGAGAATACAGTATGTGCTATCTTGGATTCCTCCCAAAGTAACAATGCTTCATGGAAGTCAATGAAGGAAATTCTTCAGACAAATTTTACCATGAAAAGTCAGTGCCAGAAAGTGCCTTTGGCCAAATTGTTCACCGCTGTTGAAGCTTTGTAGCTGAATGCTATAGCAAATGTTGGGAACTTGATAACGTGTCTCTCTTCCTTAAAAGGTCTTCCATTCCGAATCTCGGGACGCGATTCTTTTAAGGGGGGAGGGCTGTAACACCCCAGGTGTTTATTACCAGTTGAGCTCAACCATGACATGTTAAGTGGTGACAGATCAAATCTACAAAAATAAGCCACCACTTAAACTTGGACCATGCACCATTGCTTACATGTTGCCCTTTCCAAAAAGTATGCTTGAGTAATGTTGGATGTGCTTCTTTCATGTTCCTCATATCAATTTCCACCCACATGGGCGATTGGAAAAGTTTCGTGAAGTTTGGAATCAAGAAGTCACATGAAATGACAAGTTATGTTCTCGCCTGAATTGTTTTATTAGGTGAATGAGAACATGTGATGACAAACAAACATTGCAACCTTGATCAAACAACTCTACTTACACTCATGAACAAAAGTTACGAAGGGTTCATGTTGAGCAAGTGGCCAGAAAATGCTCAAACAGATCAAAAAGTGTAATTTAAGCCTTACCGTGATGCTATTTTGACCTATGTTGACCAACTGTTTGGAGTGCTTGCATGGTGGTGGGCCCTAAATACAAGTTGGAGTTCATATTATGGAGAACAAATTTTGTTTAAGGATCAAGAGCTAAATTAGTGCCTAGCTTAGTCAAATGCCGCTCACAATATCAAATCCATTGCTGTTTTCAGGGTCGAAAAATCGGCTAAGTCTGGATGACTGAATTTTCGTATTTCAGTTTTCGTGTACCTATCTTTAGCGATTTATCGTTTGAAAACCATTGAGAATTAGATGAGACTCCTTTAATAAATATCGTAGTACACACTTAGCTCTAAGAAACAGTGCAATCGGTTGATCAAATAATTGATTAGCTGGAGAGTTATGGAGGGGAGAAAATCGAGTTTCAGTCGATCTGAAATTGAACTGCTGAATTCAGTTTGGGGTGTCCTCCTTCGGACCTTCGTATATTCCAATACAGTCCGAGTTGGCTCTCGATTCTTAAAGCAACATTGTTCACCTCGCAAAGACCTACAACTTTGCCTCTTGCTCCGTTATCAAATGACCACTGGATCAGGAGATAGAGGATGGTAAGGTTAGACTTTCAGTCGTAATTTCGCAGTGGTATTGGCTTGCTGTGCTTGCACACGTTCATGGCAGACCGGCCGCAGGCGCGCAACGCCGCGTGGCGTCCTTGCTCTCTTGCATGTCTGCCACCACACCAATCGGATGTGAACAGGCCGAGCCCGAGCGCTCGCCTCCCTCCTCTCCATTCTACTCGCTTTCTCTCCCTCAGCTCGGTCTCCTTCTCCTGTCCGTTTCGCTCGCCATGACCGGGAGCTCACAGCTGCCGTCGCTCCCTCCTCCAGCCTCTCCACCTCTCCATCCCGTGACGGCCACGCTGCTCCTCCTCCGCTATCCATCGCTGGAGCGCCGCTGCTCACCGCTATGGCCGCCCGCCTCCAGCCGCCAGTGTTGTCCGCCAGTGCCGTCCTGATGCTCGGCTGCTGCGCCACTGCTGCTGCCTACAGCTTGGGCCGGCCAGGGCTAGGCGTGGCCATAGCTGGCCGCGGCTAGGCCAGGCAGCCCTCCTCCGCTGCCGCCGGCATGGCATCCTCTGGCCGAAATCGCCGTCCCCGACGAGCTCCCCTGCTGTGTTCTGCGACCAGGGGCCTCGGGCTCAAATTCGACGAAGGTCAAGGGCCTAACTGCATTGTCATTGACTCAAGTGAATAGTACCTCGAGGGACCTATTTGTTTTAAATCGGCTGAAAGTTTAGAAAATCATAGTAATTCATAGGAAATCCGTAAAATAGCAAATGAGGACTTTTTGGAATCCTTGTGAAATTCTCTATGCACTAGATCTATAATATTACATGTTTTACTTTAAAGTTTTGGCTGTAAAAATATATTTATGCAGCTAGGTTTGTAATGCTAGTGGTATTTGCCTTTTTCATAACTGTAGATCTAGGGCTCCAAATGAAGTGAAATTTTTGTGGCATGCTAATCATGTGATAGCTGATGTGTGGTAAAAATTTCATAAATTTTGGTGGTAGTATGAATGAGTTATTGATTCTTCTTGCTCTCACATGAATTCTTGTATTATCAAATTGTCTTTTTCATAGAGGTTGATATACATGTCCAAATGACTTAAAATGTGGACAGTAGACTTTTGGGAGCATGTGTAGGCCACTGAAATTTTGGTAGAATTTATTGTGCACTTTTGATATGCGTTCATAATTCCACCTAATTATCTAAATAAATTAAGAAAATGCATTTAAAGGATTTATTTAGAAATGGACACTAAGTTTTCTGGTGTTCATTAGTCATGTGTTACATGTTAGTAAAGTTGGTTTTGTCTAATTATATGTTTGCAACATAAGTTAATAATTATTTCTTGCAAATAAAGTTTCTGGACAGATCTAGGAACTTAGCAAAGTTCTTCACGATAATGTGCTTTGTTGTAAAACTTGTTTATACAAAAGTTGTAGATAATTTATGTATCTAGCTTCTGTTAAAATTTGGTGGCATTTGGCCATGTGGTTTAGGAGTTATAGCTGTTTAAAGTTAGGGTACAGAATTGCTTGCTCTCTGTTTGTTAGGAACAGATTCTGGAACTTTGTAATTTCGACTTGTTTAACTTGTAAATCATGCTGTGATGATATTAGATGAAATGTAGAGAATTTTATAAGCTTTCCATAATGTCTTCTTTCAAGTCATTGGATTTATAGATCTCCAGTTATGCATTTGTTTGTCAGCTGATGTTTGCAGTCCTGAAATTGATAAGTTCTAAGTTTAGTTTAGGCTTCACTTTGCTTTGCTTCATGTATTGCTAAGTAGGATTATACCTATTTTATGGTCAAGTTATTATCCCAGATGTCTTGTGAAACTTGAGTCATGCTTAGTGTATCTCCTTGCTTTAGCATGATGGTTTGTGTAATATTTCAGTTAAGCAAAGTGAAGTGCATATGTATGTGTAGAGTGACATGATGCTTGCCTTGTTTACTACATGTGATGCATCATCTATTGCATTTCCATGTATTCCATATTCATGCACTCGCATTTGCATCTCATTTAGGTACGCTAGATGTACCACGTGAAGGACGAGATGAGGACCCAAGCCTGAAGATGGTGTTTGGTGAACCTATCTTGAAGATGGAAGGTTTGGACAAGTGCTGGAATGGGGGATGCTCGCCAAGCGAGTATCATCTGACAAACACTGACTTGAGTCGGATTCCAGGCAAGCCCCGGAGCATTATAAGCCTTCTATCTTCAAAGCAATTAATTCTATATATGTTATAAGTATTGTTGCATTAAGTGATAGGAGTTGGTTGGAAACTCTTGCTGCATTATATCATTCCTTGTCCAGATATATGAATCCTTGAATCCTACATAGACTAGGATCGAGTAGATGCTTAGCCCTGCTTTAAGCGGTAGAAGTCAGGTGATTTCCTGTCACCTGCGAGCTATAGGGATATTCATATATGGCACGGTTGGCTATAATTGCTATCGTGGAATGGAACCATGTGTTAATAAAATGAAATGAGACCGGGCGGGATGACGATAGTGAAGCAACAAGGCATGGAGGTCTTGGGTGTGAATCTATCCCCGTCTGAGTAGTTTAAGGACCGATTCGCTGTACGTCCTTGAGTCATGTTGAACGCAGTCTAACACTTAGTTGGCCGGATAAGCCGTTCCGACCGCGAATCCGAGTAATACAGTTCAGGCCGGGAATCGAATGGTAGGTTGCTTTTTGGAGGAGAGAAAGGATGTGCTTGGGGACATTGGCGTGAGACCAAGGGGGGGGGGGGGGGGGTTAGAGTCCCTATCACCTGGCAGAGTGTCGCCCTTGGGGTCGCGACATCATTCGGACCCGTGGCTCCTGAACTGTACCAAAGGTGACCTGAGCAGCCCTCGCCAGGCGTGACTCGGTGAGTGTTAGAAATACCCCTCCAGCTAGATAGGAATTCGATTCGAATCGCCGTCGCTCCCGGTTAGTGAGCACTTGACTTGAGCAGCGGCAACGTAGATTCCATTAAATTGAACGGATGGTTAATTGGATCACGATGAAAAGGTTGCCTCAATTTATACCTGCTATGGTTAATATTGTTTGCTCCTAATAAAGTGAGTGCTCTAGTACAGGTTCTAATATAGATGATAGGTTAATAATAATTAACTTGATGCTTAAGCATTAATGATTGATCATCTATATTAAGCTTTTATGCAAAATGTTGTCAAGCTAGCCCCACTTCATATCAGCCTTGCATGATCCTTGGTGTCACCTTATTTCTGGTTTCTGACGGGTAAGTCTAGCTGAGTACCTTCTTGTACTCAGGGTTTTATCCCCACTTGTTGCAGGTTGTGATGTATCATGGCGACTGCAAGAGTTGGTTGGCTCCTGCCTTAGCGGCGGAGTGTGATCATGGGCATGATCCTTCTTATGTACCTTATCTCTAATGCTTTTGTTGGAAGTCGACCGGGGTACTGGCATGTATTTGAAATAAGAGAAATGTTAGTTTTAAATTACTTTGCTTTCGCTACTTTTGAACTTAAGTTGTAATAACTATGTTGAACTCCGATGTATATTGAATTACTTGTGAAATGGTTATAACATATGACTTGTTATGTTGAATCACTACGATCTTGGCTTGTATGTTGGTTGGTTTGAAATCCCTCGTGATTTCATTGGACTACCGGAGTTATATGGGCTCAAGTGCGAGAATTTGATCACTTCGGTGATTGTTTTTGTACTTGTGCTCTTATAATTTGGACGGTTCCGTTACAAAAATGGGAGCAGGCGTGGGCTTGCTCTTCGTCTCACCCCTCGGGGTTCACATGCGCTACGTCATCTGGCTTTATTTTCCTGCGTCTAACAACGTCGCCGAATACGAGGCGCTCGTCACGGGATTAAGAATCGCCGTCGAGCTTGGGGTCTGACACCTTGACGTTCGAGGCGACTCCCAACTCGTGATCGATCAGGTCATGAAGAGCTCGAGCTGTCGTGACCCCAAGATGGAAGCCTACTGCCAAGAAGTACGATGCCTCGAGGACAAGTTTCACGGCCTCGAGCTCAACCACATCGCACGCAGGTATAATGAGGCCGCCGATGAACTGGCAAAAATCGCGTCCAGTCGAGCTACGGTTCCACCGGACGTTTTCGTAAAAGACCTTCAGCAGCCATCCGTTGACCTCAGGCCAGACAGAGGGGTTGATAGGACGTCGTTCGACCCTCCACCTGAGGCAGAAGCCCCCTCGACCGGGGCTGAAGCCATGCAGGTGGAAGACTTGACCCCACCGTCTGACCTCGAGCCTAACTAGCGCGTCCCGTACCTCGACTACCTCGGCCGAGGGGACCTCCCCTCGGATAAGACTGAGGCTCGACGGATCGCACACCAGGCCAAAACCTTTGTAATCATGGGCGACAGCAGAGAGCTCTACCGCCGTAGCCCTACTGGTATCCTCCAACGATGCATCACAAATGAGCAAGGCAGGAACCTGCTCAGCGATCTCCACTCGGGGGCTTGCGGTCACCACGCAGCACCTCGAACCCTCGTCGGGAACGCCTTTCGACAAGGATTCTTTTGGCCGACCGTGGTCTCCGACGCTGTCAAGCTAGTACGCTCCTGCAAGGGTTGTCAGTACTATGCGAAATGAACCCATCTTCCAGGACATGCCCTGCAAACTATCCCCATCACATGGCCGTTTGCCGTTTGGGGGCTCGACCTTGTCGGACCATTGAAAAGGACAACTGGCGGCTTCACCCACTTGCTCGTCGCAGTCGACAAATTCTCCAAGTGGATCAAGGCCTGCCCTATCACCAGCATCAGGTCCGAGCAAGCTGTGCTCTTCTTCACCGACATTATTCATCGCTTTGGGATCCCTAACTGTATCATCACAGACAATGACACCCAGTTCACTGGTAAAAAGTTTTTGGATTTCTGCGACAGCCACCACATCCGAGTGCTCTGGTCAGCCGTGGCCCATCCAAAAACAAACGGTCAGGTGGAACGTGCCAATGGCATGGTCCTACAAGGCCTGAAACCCAGAATCTTTGACAAACTAAATAAACATGGCAAAAGATGGGCTGCCGAGCTACCCTCGGTCCTATGGAGCCTAAGAACAACGCCGAGTCGAGCCATGGGGTTCACTCCGTTCTTCTTAGTCTATGGGTCTAAGGCTATGCTCCCAACTGATATAGAATACGGATCTCCAAGGTTGAAGCCTACACGAAAGAAATAACGACGCCACAAGACAGGACGCCCTCGACCAGCTCGAGGAAGCCCGAGATGTGGCTCTGTTGCATTCTGCCAGGTACCAGCAGGGTCTCCGACGCTACCACGACAGACACGTCCGCAAGCGTGACCTCAATGTCGGCGACTTGGTGCTACGGCGGAACCAGAACACCAAGGGACGACACAAGCTCATGCCACCATGGGAAGGGCCGTACATCATCGCAGGAGTACTAAAGCCGGGCACCTACAAGCTATCCAATGAGAAGGGCAAAACCCTCACCAACGCTTGGAACATTGAACAGCTACGTCGCTTCTTTCCTTAAAAAAGCCTCGAGGCTCTGTAATTTCTTTTTCGTCAATAAAGAATACAGTGATGTTCAAACTTTCGTTTCACAATGAGGGAGGATCGACTCTGCACTCCCAGAATCGACCCTCCCTCGAGGGCTACAAGGGGGAACCCCCCAGTCCCCGAAAAAACTTATGCTCTTTTTTAAATTTAAGAACCACTTCTTAGATCGACTTCGCTGCAAGAGCACCCTAAGGTTCGAAAGGGCTCTCGAGTCAGGAGTATCACCTACGGCTCCGAGGCTACGGTACCTCCACTCACCCCTCACACCTTTTAGAGGTGCGACTTCACGCTAAGGAGATCTAAATAACGGTTCCTAACTTTAAAAAAGAACATACCCCCTGTCGCTTAGATCAGGCTCTCACATGATTTACAAGGCCGCAACATCACCCTGAAGCTCGAGGGCAGTTGAGCCGTGAGATCACTTACGCCCCCGAGGCTACGGTACCTCCACTCACTCCCTTACGCCAAAGGATGCAACTGCGTGCTAAGTAAATCACGCGAGAACACGATCCAAGCGATAAAGGGAAGAAAAGCTTGAATAAAACTAAATTAACCACGAACCGGTTTATATTTCGAGTTCTTAGGAGCTTTGAGGCCACCACGACCAAAATTCAAAATACTAACTTATTACATGGGCCTTCATGCCCAGATTTGGCTCACAGGCCCTCATCGTCAGCGGCGGAACCACCTCGGCTTCAGAAAGCGAGGCTAGACGACTTCCAGGCTCTTCCGCGGCTTCAATCAGCTCTAGGAGCACAAGGGACCGTTGGGGAACGCAGACCCCTAGGCCTTAATTTTATATGCCTAGGCGGAAGCCCAACGGCCGCGCGAAAAGGTAGGAACAATTTCCCGCATTAAATGCACCCACCTAACCGTTTCCTTACATCTCGCAGGAGTTGGGCACGTGGCCGTCCCCCATGTCGTAACCGTACGCCACGTCGCCCACTACCGCGCCGATCTCGCCTCCCCTCCTAAAAAGACGTGCCCGGCTAACGGGCGGGGGAGGGATCCGCGGATGGATATTCCCAAATACTTG
This sequence comes from Saccharum hybrid cultivar R570, assembly GCA_038087645.1. Classification (NCBI taxonomy): domain Eukaryota; kingdom Viridiplantae; phylum Streptophyta; class Magnoliopsida; order Poales; family Poaceae; genus Saccharum; species Saccharum hybrid cultivar. The sequence goes on along the minus strand of JAQSUU010000262.1, from coordinate 970,000 downwards.
GGAAACGGGCCCCGAGCCCGGTATGAGCCTCGAGGGAGCGGAAGCTGGCCCTCGACCAGGGTTCGACAGCTGCCCTCGAGCAACAGAGTTAGGGACGACCAAGGGTGCGCCCGTACATGGCCAGGGCTCGAGCCACGCTCTCGAGGCACCCCATGACGTATTCGAGGCCAAAGGAGGAGGTCCACGTAGGAATCCCCTCGGGGGAGGCACCGAGCCCTCGAATCCTATCGCAGGGAATCGAGATCCACACGACCACTCCTTGGCATCTTTGAGAGCGCCTCCAGGCCACTAGCCGACCCCTAACGACCGGGGCACGGACTCTCACTCGAATTCCCCTGTTAGCAGCTCACCGGAGGCCGTCAGAACTCGCCTAAACGAGGGTAGTACGACGTTCTCCACCCCTCCTCCTTTTTTTTTGGGAAAAGGAGCGTGAGGGACGAACAGTAAAAGACAGTCTGGACTCTGATCGACCTCACACGCGCGAGGCTCGGGGGCTCAACCGCAGAAACCTAAACCTTGAGGGATCGAAAGCTGGCCCTCGACCAGGGTTCGACAGCTGCCCTCGAGTAACAGAGTTAGGGACGACCAAGGGTGCGCCCGTACATGGCCAGGGCTCGAGCCACGCTCTCGAGGCACCCCAGGACGTATTCGAGGCCAAAGAAGGAGGTCCACGTAGGAATCCCCTCGAGGGAGGCACCGAGCTCTCGAATCCTGTTGCAGGAAATCAAGATCCACACGACCACTCCTTGGCATCTTTGAGAGCGCCTCCGGGCCACTAGCTGACCCCTAACGACTGGGGCACGGACTCTCACTTGAATTCCCCCGTTAGCAGCTCACCGGAGGCCGTCGGAACTCGCCCAAACGAGGGTAGTACGACGTTCTCCACCCCTCCTCCTTTTTTCGGAAAAGGAGCGTGAGGGACGAATAGTAAAAGACGGTCCGGACTCTGATCGACCTCGTGCGCGCGAGGCTCGGGGGCTCGACCGCAGAAACCTAAACCTTGAGGGATCGAAAGCTGGCCCTCGACCAGGGTTCGACAGCTGCCCTCGAGTAACAGAGTTAGGGACAACCAAGGGTGCGCCCGTACATGGCCAGGGCTCGAGCCACGCTCTCGAGGCACCCCAGGATGTATTCGAGGCCAAAGGAGGAGGTCCACGTAGGAATCCCCTCGGGGGAGGCACCGAGCCCTTGAATCCTATCACAGGGAATCGAGATCCACACGACCACTCCTTGGCATCTTTGAGAGCGCCTCTGGGCCACTAGCCGACCCCTAACGACTGGGACACGGACTCTCACTCGAATTCCCCCGCTAGCAGCTCACCGGAGACCGTCTGGACTCGCCCAAACAGGGGTAGTACGGCGTTCCCCACCCCTCCTCCTCCTTCCTAAAGGAGGAGCGTGAGGGTCGCACAGCAAAAGACGGCCAGGACTCTGATCGACCTCGTGCGCGCGAGGCTCGGGGGCTTGACCGCAACGAATCATTCCCCAATAAAACGAATACAAGACCTCGGAGGAGTCTCAACACTCCACCGAGGCCTCGGGGGCTACACCCGGCGGGTGTGCTCGCGCGCCCCCACCGGAAAAAATCACGACGCTACGACTCCAGTTCAAACAAACCTCTGGGAGAGTGATCACACACTCACCCAAAGGCTCGGGGGCTACTATCGGTACCAATAGTACGGGGGTACCCACATCTATCGTTAATAAAAAACTAAAACGACTGAAATCGCAATAAAAGGCAGCCCGCCTCGACCGCGTATCCAGTCCGCCTCGTACGAGGCCCGCTCGACGGGGCGCCTCGACCGCGCTCCGGCTCCGCCTCGTACGAGGCCCCCTCGACGGGGCGCATCGACCGTGCTCCGGCTCGCGCGAGGCTCGTCCGCCCACTGGGAAAAACTCCGACTCGCGTGAGCCCGGATCGAGCGCCTCGACTCCTTCTCTTTACCTACCCCAGGACAAAAGCCATATCATTTAATGCGGTTACCTACTACCACCTACCGGGATGGCTGCGACTAGGATCGACGTGGGAACAATGCACGTGTCAGATCTCACTGTTTTACCGCCCATCCCGTGATGGGAGGTGAAAACCGTCACTGTACCCACCTTACCGTGCACTGTTTACCATCGATCACCCTCGAGGGAGGATAAGACAAGGCCCGTTCTCCGCAATCTCGGGGATTCGGCCTTATCCATCCGGTCTCGACCCGACCTCGACCCAACCTCGACGTTCGGCATAGATCAACGACAGGGGAAGGACGGTATGGCACGACGCTCCGGGTCATTTCGCCGTCTCGTCTCCCACGACGCCATGGTGTCTAGGGATGGCCGACCATTCCCAGAGCACATCGCTACGGTCAACTCAATAGGAATCGACAAAACATCACCTCAAGGCTCCCTGTCGTCTTGGCCTCCTCTCGCCCTATAAAAGGGCAGGCCAGGGTTCTACAACGAGGAGAGGCAACGAAGAAAAACAAGAGATAACAGGCAAGACGCAAGATAGAGATCGATATCTCAAGCAATCACCCTTGTCCTCTTTTTCCTCTCTTTGAGACTTGGGCTCGACGCCCTCTCTCGCATGCTTGTAACCCCTACACGAGCACTTCGGTGCAAGGAAATACAAACTTCTCCTCCCTGTTGGACGTAGGACCTTCTTTTGCCCGAATCAGGATAAACCCCCGTGTGTTCTCCTTGCATCACCATCTAGGGAAGAGACACGCAGCATTTACTCGTTGGTTTAGGACCCCCTCGGGTCTGAACACCGACACTAGGTGAAGTACACCCTCAACTATGATGCCATCATCTCCATAGCAATGTACCTCCACGCGAGCCCTTGCAGTCAACTCACTAAATGATGGCTTCTCATTGAATAGCACAGACACACTTTGCATGTCAACAAACTCAACATATCCATAGCGATCTCGTTCCACAGTTCCTCCATGATATATGCTCACTAGGTTGTTCATCTAGTTCCCAAACATAACGAAGCACAATTGCTTTACTACAATCTACACAAAAAGTAAATACAAAAATACTACTAACTACTAAGTATTCATAACTAATAACAACTACTAACAGCACAGTACTACTAGCTAACGATGTCAAGTAACTATCTCAGTAACTAACTATATAACTAACTAAATAACTAAGTAACTATATAAAGTATCAATCAATCTTAATCTATAATAAACTTACTAACTAGCTTCATGACTAATGTACTATTATTAATGACAGACAACAAACTAGTTTACCTTGTGCAGAAGCGGAGATGCCAACGCTTGAGATGCGAGCGGCGGGCAGTGGTGGGCGCGGGACGAGCGGCCGGGGGCGCGCGCGGGGCCTCCGGCGTCCGGCCGGGAGCGCACGACCGGGCGAGCTGAGACCGCGACCTCGGGCGGCGGTGCGGCCACACAAGGGCGGTGGTAGGCGTGCGTGCGGCCACACAAGGGCGGCGGGCGGGCGGCGGCGCGGCGAGCGGGCGGCGGCACGAGCGCGAGGACCGGCGGCCGGGCGAAGAGAAGAGAAAGAGAGAAGAAAGAAAAAAATTCAAGGGCGTTTTTACGTGCATGCATGGCGCAAAGATCCATGGCATGGCGCCATGCATGGCGCCAAGATCCATGGCGCCATACACCCTGCCACGTCACCGCCACACGTGCAGGGTCATGGCGCCAGTGACCCTGGCGCCATGGAGTTATATCTTGGCGCCGACGACTATGGCGCCATGAGAAGGGTCTATTTTTTAAAATCTTTCTGCCAGGGGCATATTTGAGAGAATCTTTCACAAAAAGGGCTAAAAAACAAAAAAAGGCGGGCTCCGGGCCCACCACGTGGGCATCGCGCTGCCATCGGCCCACCTAGGGCTAGCACCTCCACAGGAAGACGCATGCACGTTGAGTAGGGTTTCCTCGCCGAGCTCAAATTGCCGCGGCGAGATGGAGGGAAGAAAGGGAAGGGAGAGGAGAGGATAGGGCGAGGCACGCCGCACGAGGTAGGAGCCGGTCCTGTTTGCTTCGCTGAAAAGACAAGCTAAAAAATATTGTTTACTGATTTGTTGTGAGAGAAAAATAATGTTCCTTCATTGAAAAAGTACGGCTCATAAGACAAGCACCCTGCGGTTGTCCACCAATCACCGACACCATTGCAACATAAGCGACATCCGATCTACTTTTGAAATATCCAGATAAAACATTTGTAACATACATCTGAAGACAGATTAAACACTTGAAACATGCATCTGAAACACTTGTAAAAACACATGAAAAACACTTGAAAGACTATTGCAAAACATATGCAACATCCAGATAAAACACTTGCAACATTTGTATAAAACATATACAATATCCAAATAAGCATAATTGCAACGTACGTCTGAAAAAACAGATAAAACATTTGTAATAGACGCTTGCAACGCACGTGTATAGCCATTACAACATATGCAACATCTCAATCTACTATTGCAACATTCATATGAAATACTTGCAACATATTTTTGAAATATATGAAACACTCGAAAGATACGCTTACAACATGTGCTAGTCAGAGGGACGTCAACGGTCTAGCATACACTCAGGTGCAGGCCTCCCTTTTTTTTTTTATTGACGAGCGAGGTTGATGGAGGCGCAGGGGCATGCCTCCCCTTCCGCGATGGGCCCGGTGGACGAGGGCGTGACGCGGGATGGTGCCGCGAACCATATAGCAGACAGGGATGGGGCATGGGTACGGTGCCGCTGCGCTGGAGAAGGCTGCCACGGGTAGGTGCACTGCATGTGACGAGCGGTCCTGTGCAGCTACACGGGAAAAAATGAGCGGCTTTGTCTTTTTTTTTGAGATATGGAGGTGAAGTGCGGACATGTTGTAAAGCAGCGAGCGGAGTGCGGGTGTGTGACGTCCGAGAGGGACTGACATCCTACCGTTACCGCTAAAAGAAAGAAAAGCCTTGGACGTGACTACTTGGAACGCATGATCAGCCTCGTCATAAAATCCAGCAGAAACAAAGGTGTGTTCACTTCCCATGTAAACCCAAAATATTTTCTCTTTCATCCATCACATCAAATATTTAGACACATGCATGAAGTATTAAATGTAGGTAAAAAAATAATTAATTGCACAGTTTATCTATAAATATCGAGATAAATCTTTTAAGCCTAGTTACTTTATAGTTGAATAATATTTATCAAATAACAACAAAAAGTGCTACCGGACCTTTTCACCCACTCTTCACCGACTAAGCACACCCAAGCGCAGAAAGACCAACGCACCTACGCAAGGAGTCGTCGCCACGCACGAACCAACAGAGTCCAGCTGCACCGACGGCCCGGATCGCGACCACCGACGGCGCAGACCGTGCCACGTACAGACCAGTTTGTAAATAAGTCCAAGTGGGAGGCCCTGTTCAGCAAAACCACCTTCCTTCCTCTTCCTCCCTTCATTTGCCAGTTAGATATAATAAACAAGAGGCGCGTCGAGCTTGGACCTTCCGCCCCGTCCCCTCGACGCAATCGACCGCCAGGAACGAGCCGAGGCATCCCGAGAGCAGCGCGGCCGTCTCGTCGCCATGGGCCTGCAGGTACGGATCCTCTGTCTAGATTTATCTGTATCTTCCAATTCCAATTCCAAGAAGAGATGTGTTGGGCTGTGTTTGTGGAGCAAAACCTGCAGCGTCCAGAGGTCGATTTGGGACCGCCGGCTTCGCTGGTGAAGTAGTTGTATGCTTGTGCTGTCAGCTGCGTGGTTGTGAATTGTGATCGTGCCGCTTCAGTTGTTGCTTGTTGCCAACAAGTTCAGAGTCTTGATTAGGTGAACCGCTAGCGTCGTCTCTGACGGATTCTGTGGTTCAGGTTTCAGAGCCAATGAGACAGCGGTGCCTTGCTGCCTTCATTAACTATACGGACCTGACCTATTTTTACCTACTAACTAAATTGTTGTGACTATCGTTTATGGCGTGCAAGTTAGCAACACTTCGCAGCTCTGAAATTGTTGCAAACTAGCACTGTACTGTGTTTTTTTTTCGCGACTGTGCTGTTACCACTTGCAAAGCTATCTGTGACCATTGGTGGAAGCTCGGTGGATCGGTTTCGCTCCACCTTATGCAATCTAGCAGATTAGCATAGTGCCGTAACTGCTGGCAAAGCCATCCATGGTGATGAAATAGATTGCTTGGTTGGTTAACTTCGCCTGTGATTGTTTCGTTTGCAGGAGGAGTTTGAGGAGCACGCCGAGAAGGCCAAGACCTTGCCTGACACGACGACGAACGAGAACAAGCTCATCCTCTACGGGCTCTACAAGCAGGCCACCGTCGGCGATGTCAACACTGGTATGTATGCGTTTTTATCTTGTTGATGAATCTCGTACTGCTCGGATGTTTACAAGCTTTAATTTCGTCTGCTCGCAAGTTTGTCCTGCCTAAGCTGGCAATAGGTGTTCATGGTTTTCCGTGTTGAATCAAGACAGAAGAATGCTGAATTACTGATTCTAATGACAGCAGGCTTGTTTGCCTTGGTTGTGATGTGCTTGATTTTGCCATGGATTTCATGCTTGGTGTGTGTGCAAACTCATACTTTTGGATTCTGGGGGCTCATATTTTTTTATGGAACACCTTGTCAGTATAGGTGGAGCGGCCAAACAGAATTTCAGATTTCCACTTATGGTGCAGAAAATCAGTTGTCACTTCGAAATTGCAGGAAAACATTTTGATTTTCTTGAATACAGGAGTAACTAGCATTTCAAGTAACCTTTTGATTAATTGTTAATGTGCAATGCTTTGATTCGTTATTATATACAAAGCTAGATTCCATATATTTACAATTCCCAAATGTATGGGGACTTAAGCTGTTGTGCATCTCTCTTTCCCTACAAGCTTCCTCATATACCGGATTCTTCAGATTACCTTTTGCGAAAAGATCAGGTGGTCAGATTCGGGTTAGCCTTTTTTTTCCCCAAGGGAAAAAAGGATACTACTTCTATGAGTGTTATGAACGTCAAAGCACGCATCTGTATTCCAAACCTTTCCAAAGCAAGCTGAGTCTGCTTTTTGGCTAGTATAACAGTTCGTCATACTGAACATTCCTGTTTTGCCTCTTAGGGCGCCCTGGCATTTTCAGCCTGAAAGAGAGAGCCAAATGGGATGCTTGGAAGGCTGTTGAAGGTTTGTTCAGACCTGTTCCAAATGTGCAATCTCTCACTGACCAAACTCCCAACTGACCATTATGCATCCTTGCAATTGTTGTCTGAACAGGGAAATCCAAGGATGAAGCAATGACCGACTACATCACCAAAGTGAAGCAGCTGCTGGAGGAGGCCGCAGCATCCACTTCCTAGGCTATGAAAACACCATGATCCATAGTTGCCTATATAGTCATGCTATATGTCGTCAATGAATCTTGTCACTGTTATGTTTTGGACGGCTTCTGTTGCCATACATGTAACTGTTCCATCTCCATGGATACTCATCATCGTTTAAGTCTGTAAACTCTTGTGAAAACAAATTGGATATCTCCGTCAAATTACCATCTCCTGAAAAGTTTGTTGCGCATATGTTCCTGAATCCTGGCCATGACTTGCGCAGCTTGTGCTATATCTTCCAAGAAGGCGGCGTTTTAGTTTGGGGACATCTGCAGTGTTCAATTTCAGATGCTTGTGCTCATGTGCTGGGTGCTTCTTATCTACCAGTTGTTGCTTGGTGACAAGTTCAGAGTCTAGACTAGCTCAACAGGTGTTGTACGGCACTGAATTACTTACCAATCGTGTGGTTCAGGTTTCAGAGCCATTTGCAGCCAGAAATTTTGATAATTTGACCTGGAGGCTATGCTTAAATGTAAAATTATCTGGCCTCCTTAGCGCGTCTTACGGCGCGTGGTGTAAAACAATCTCCTACTTAATACAAAGATGTGCAAATCTTTTGCGTATTCGAGATTTTTTTTGCACGCCTTTGGAAATTTAACCCTATGCATGCGAATTCTTTTGATTTCAGGGATTCCTCTCATTTTCTCTTCTTTTCTATTTTCAATATTTTCTTAAAGAAATCATGTGAGCACCACTGAGCACATTGAGGAATTTGCCTCCCTTTGGATCAGAATCCAAGCCATCCACCTGCAGCCGGGCATGCGGGACTCCATCATTTGGCGATGGACTGCAAATGGTTCCTATTCCACTCGCTCCGCGTATAGGATTCAGTTCAAATGATCATATGGCATCTTCAAAAGCGACCTCATTTGGAAGGCTCAGGCGGAAAACAAATGGAAAGTATTCATATGGATTCTTGTGCAGGAAAAAAATCCTAATGGTGGAGAACCTGCAAAAAAGGGGATGGCCTCACCAAGATCATTGTGTGCTGTGCAATGGCCCTTTAGAAACATGCTTACATCTATCCCTATTGTGCCCGTTCGCCAAGGGGGTATGGAACCAAATCCTATCCTGGGAGCACTTTGACCCCCAACTGACATAGTTCGACCAGGATCCTGCTCGCTTTAGTACATGGTGGGAGGAGACCGTGCCCAAGGTCACAAAAGAAGAAAGAAATCACTTCAATGGTTTGGTGATTTACACATGCTGGAATCTTTGGAAGGAGAGAAATCGGATAATATTCAATAACGCCCAGGAGTCGGCCGTGCAGGTTGCTTCAAGAATCAAGGAAGACATTGCACAAAGAAAAAGGGCTTTACAAAGGAGTGGTTAGCAATCAGAAGTTTGTGTTGTACCTGTGTTCTTCCTTGCCTCTCTTTTTTCCTCTATTTTCCCTTTCCGTTGATCTGTGACTTGTACATAAAACTCTTTTACTCCTTCCTTAATTGAGAGGCAGAGCTCCCGCCATTCGTTTTTTTAAAAAGCGTGCAAGTTAGCAATACTCCTTACCTGAAAGTTGTTGCATCTACTTGACGTGCAGAGAAAATCTCCATGATTTTCGTTAAAAAAAAGAGAGAAAATCTTCATGGATTTTTTTAACCCATTTTGTCAATACAGTTGCCAATTTGGAAAGCGAACCATGGGATGAAAGGTTGGGTGAACTATTTCTACACTTAGGCCATGTTTTCTTTGACAGTTCAAATCGTCTACTTGCCCGGTATTTTGTTTTGGATAGCAATGTTCTGGTCCAGTTCCAGCATCTATTGTGTATTATACTTCAGTTAACTTCAAGCGTGGAACAACATTCATTGCATGCAACTCCTGAAATAGAAAATCAAACAAGTGAACATAATGAAATCAAATGCATGGTAACTTGGTTTATGAACAACTATAATGTTACACAGGAACCCTACATGTACTAGCAGAATTAGTTAAGGTAATGCTGACAAAATTCCTCATAGTATGGCTTTGCTTCCCCCTACCAAGAAATGAGATTTATCGTTTAGGGAATGGGACCGATATCAGGATAGTTCATTTGGGTTAAGTGGGTTGTGCAATTTTCTGCAGGCAGATTTATAAAGAGAAATAGGCGGGGTGATAAAGAGCTCCAGCATCTCTATTAACGAAAATGCAATAGCTCTAACATGTATTTGTCTAAAAAAAACTGCAAAAAAACCTATGCAGGCAATCACTCCAATTCCAAATGTATCACTTTAGACTTGTGAATAAGGCTTAAAAATGGTAGATTAAATGATATCACTGCACTTCATTTGTGACTAGTAACATAATATCAAGGCGGCAACGAAGTAAAGGGTCAAACAAAAAGTTCTAGGATGGTTTCATTTGGATAGAAGGATAAAACAACCTACATCTTGGGAACTAAACAGAGTAGTCCGTATAAGAGAAATTAATCTTAACAAAAATTCAAACACAAATGCTCCTAAATTTTGTGGCAGTTAAGAAGTCTTAGAAAAATAATTACATTGCAGGGCCAAAATAAATCAGGTTCTGTGATTAAAGCAACAATACATTACGCTCTTATGCAGTACCTGGAACAAAAGCTTGCAAGCATATGGCAGCCTCATCTTGGCCATATTTTTCCCATTTTTGCACATTGAACAGTATGATGTCTTCAGTTTATGATTGTAGTAGCCTAACAAGCCACATTTTCTGCAAACCTGAACAATATTCACATTCATACACGAGGTGAGGCCACAGCAATACCCATTGGGGAAAAAAAGAGTGCTTCATGATACTGGTTGAAATAAGTAATGACATAAATAACAGAAATTGGCAACTGGCCATTGGGCCTAAGTTAGCTCCATTATTACAGTACTAGATTATGAATTAGATAACACCTGATACAACAGTTTGTCTCTAACACCCACCCGTAGATTTTGCTAGGTGCTGAAGAAAACAAACATTTTGGAGATCGGTTAAAAGGATCATTATGCCTTTCTCATTTTTCTTTCCTTTTTCACCCAAAGCCGGCATTTATCATCTCAAAACCTACCACCAGACTCAGGTTTGTCTCTCAAAGGCTAAACTATTACTAGTTTCACATTTTTTTTCTCAAAAACAAAATCAAATATGATATTGACAGAAACAAACACAGAAACAGTATTATGGAGTGTAAACAAAAACAAAAATCGATTGTCTTCACTCTAGTTTTTTTTTAATTTCTGTGTTCACTTTATTTGGTTACAATTTTTATTTTCACTTTATCCCAAAATACAAGAAGAGTTCAGAAACAAGCCCAAGTAGACGAGATTTTTGTTGTAATGTAAATGGAACGGAGTATGACAGGTGGACCAAAAGGAGAAGGCCAAAATGTCCTTTTTATAACTCAACTGTATTATATGATAGTCCTAGGGACAAACTACAAAACCACAATGTGCCTCAAACAAAATCAACTAGTGGGATGTCCTAGGGAGTAGGGAATAGGGATCAAACAACATTATGTGTCCTAAAAAAAGTTCCACTTTCAAGACAAGAGGCCCAATGGTCAAGAGGCAAATTTATTCTTTGGCAAAATATATATGATAGAGTGACATGCACTAGTCATAAATTTTCTCCTGTCTTCTCACATCAAAGTGATGATCGATTCATCATACTTTTTAAGTGGGTTAACAAGAGGTGACATTTCTCTTAGAGTGAACCACTTCAAAGGTTGAAGGACTTAGATCCTTGCTTTTCAAGTTTATGCACAAAGTGACAGTCTAGGAAATGCTTAAGGATCTAGTACATTTCACTCTATAATACAATTAACATTTAGGACACCCTGCATCATTCCAACATCTAAAAAATATAAGTCACAAACTACTTCTGATATTACCTGGACTTGATAAGGATCACTTGATAACAGTAGACGTTCAAATATTAGCATGCTAGCACCATATGCAATTAAACAATCACGTTCCATTTCACCAAGGCGCAAGCCTGTAAACAATATTATAGAATGAGAATAAGATAATCAACAACTAGTAAATATAGCCGTATGACCACAGCACAAGAAGATATTGCCAACCTCCATCACGGCTTCGCCCCTCAGTTGGCTGCCTGGTCAGTAACACCCGTGGTCCACTAGCTCGAGCATGCATCTTATCAAGAACCTAGAGAATCCATGCTTTAAGAAAATTAGAATGGCACCAAAAAGAAATAATCCATTTTTAGACATCCCCAAATCTTGCCAAAGTCTGACACTGGTGTAGCAAAGATTGCTGTGCTGCTTGGCTGGGCGTTGTCGGGTGGGTTAGTATTCCATGAGCGTAGCAAACACATCATTGTGCGCTACCACTTCATTAGGGAGTGCTTGTGATAGGGGCAGAGAATTGGGTACTTAATTGATGAACTGGAGGGGAATTACAGTGGCTAATCCTAGCAATGGCAGCAGCAGAAGAGCTGGTTCACCCTCCCTAGGAGGCTCTGAACAAGACGGCTCTTATTCTTTGCTTGATCCTAATCCCCAGCCGCACCTGTGGTTATAACACCCACATGAGTGGCTGTGGTTTTCCTATTATTCTTGCATGTTCTATTATTAGCTAGCTTGGACTAATTCTATCCACTAGAGGCAGCTGATGCCTTCTTCTTCTTCCTAGTATAGTGCTTTCCAATGAAAGCGTCCACAACACTTCCACCCTCCTTTTGAAACAGCTCATCCTCGAGATGAAACTTGGGGTAGGTGGCCTTGAAGTCATTGAACAGCTCCCTGGTGGAATCAGTGGAACTTTGGCCGAGCCAGTGCACCAGAACCTCCCACACACCATGGTTTAGGCATGTGCGAACAATGTGTCTGGGCTCCGGGACAGCATGGCCGTGGACGACCGGCCGTGGGTAGTGGAACAATGTCCGTCGGTGCAGTGCCGTGGTACTTCTTCAGGAACACCACATGGAAAACACTGTGGATGCGCGCCTTGTTTGGAAGTTGGAGGCGATAAGCAACCGAGCCACAATGCGCTCGATCACGTTGAAGGGGCCATAGTAGCGAAGTGCAAGCTTGGCATTCTGGCTGCTCTTGATGGCCGTCACAGTGCACTGGTGTAGACGGAGCCACACCCGGTCATCCACACTGAAGGAGACATCTTGGCGAGCGGCGTCATGGCTTTGCATCATGATGCTCTGAGCTTGAAGGAGCCGTTCCCGGACAGCAGCTAGGAATTCATCCCTGTTTGTCAGCTGCTTGTCCAAGGCAGCCACCCTGGAGAGGTCGGGCTGGTATAAAGCCAAGGTCGGTGGAGGTCGGCCATAAACCACCTCAAACGACTCGTTGGCACGAACCGCAGGCAGCGATGACGGCGTATTGAAGATATCGCTGAACTCAGCTAGGAGCAATTGAAGGAGGTCCAGGCGTTTGATGGCGTGGAGAGCAGGATCCCTGGTGGTCGTGACGCCAGTCCAGCGAACGTGGTGATCCCGGTGCTAGAACGCCATGGTCTGGCGGTCGAGGTTCCAGAGGATGGGGCCTAGGGAGTGGAGCCAGTGGCAGCCCAGCACGAGCTCGTAGTCGGGGAGGGGCGGGACGAAGAGGTCGATGAGGAACTCCTCGGTGCCGATGGTGACGGGGACATCGGTGCTGTCCCCGGCAGACGGGACGTGCTCCCCATTGGCGACACCCACGGTGAGGCCGGGACACAGCGCGGGCTGGAGGCCGAGGCGACGTGCGGTTTCCACGACGATGAAGGAGTGGGTGGACCCAGAGTCCACAAGAGCCCGGACGGACACGCCTGCGACGGAGGCGCCATGTGCATGGTGTCGGCCGTCTTGATGCCCGTGAAGGCATGGATGGAGATCACGGCGTTGGCGCTAGAGGTGGGATCATCTGCCACGGCGTCGTCGAGCGGCGCATCGTCGTCGAGCTCCATCAGGTAGAGGCCCTTCTTCGTGCAGTTGTGGTCCTATGTGAACTTCTCGGGGCAATTGAAGCAGAGGCCGTCCGCACGGTGTTGCGCCATCTCCTGCGCTGTCAGCCGCTTGAAGCACGCGCCCGCAGGCCTTGGTTGGGGTGGGTAGGGTCGGAGGCGTGATCTTGGCGGCTGGGGGCAGCGTGTGGGGCACGAACATCACTGGTGGCAGCTGCGACCGGATCGGCTGGCTGGTGCGGGACACAGAAAGGTCCACGTCATCCAGGTCCAAGCGGCGCTCGAAGGCCTACGAAGGCCCATGGCGTCGTCGAGGGTAGCAGGGTGTTGGAGCTCGACATCCATCTGCATCGGATTGCGGAGGCCGGCGGTGAAGATGTCGATCTGGTCGTGCTCCTGGAGTGGCCAGCAGCGCGCGAGCATGGGCAGGAACTGCACCTTGTACTCCTCGACCGTCCCGGTGCGGCGGAGCTTCACGAGGGCGCCGAGCGGGTTGCTGCACGTCAGCGTCCCGAACGCCCGCTGCACCTTGTCGACCCTTCCATGTAGAAGGAGGTGAGCCACACACACTCGTTGTCCGCCGTGTGATCGGCGCGGAAGAACTGCTCCGCCTTATGAAGCCAGTTGACCGGATCGGTGCTGCCGTCGTAACACGGGAACCGGAGCTTGTGCTTTGCTGTGCTCGCGTGGAGGCGGAGGTGGAGGGGCGCCGTGATCAGCGACGCTGTGGGAGCCGCCGGAGGAGAGGTGGTCCGACTGCAGCCGGTTGACGGCGACGTTGAGGCGGCTCTGGTCGCCCTTGATCGTCGTCACCTCATTCTTGATGGAGGAGAGATTGGCTTGGATGGCCTTCAGAGTGGAGTTAGGTCGTCACCCATGATAGGCGAGAGGATCGAGAGGCTAGCTGATACCAGATGATATGAACAGAGAATTGGGCACTTAATTGATGAACTGGAGGGGAATTACAGTGGCTAATCCTAGCGATGGCAGCAGCAGAAGAGCTAGTTCGTCCTCCCTGGGAGGCTTTGAACAAGATGACTCTTCTTCTCATGAGCGGCTGTGGTTTTCCTATTATTCCTGCATGTTTTATTATTAGCTAGCTTGGACTAATTCTAGCCACTAGAGGCAGCTGACGCCTTCTTCTTCTTCTTCCTAGTATAGTGCTTTCCAATGAAAGCGTCCACAACAGCTTGGATGATAGAAGGATTTAGGTAAGAACAGTGGCCCCACATGTTAATGAATTTGATCTACCCCTCACCTTATCCTTTCTTTTACCTGCTTGCCTCTCGTTCAGTTTTTTTTGGTAAGCTGTGTAATTTTATTAACACTATCCATTATGTAGCCTCCTAATTTTAGCAAATTAGTTGGTGGACCAGATCATTAATGTGAGGCGTTGTTGAATCTGTCCTTGATCACAATGTTTTCCAGATCGTGGATTAGATCTTTTCCTAGAGTTTTGGACTGAGGTCTTGCTATATGTGGATTCAGATTACTTAACATGTCATCTCCTATCACACTGAAGTTGCTCATTGAACACTTTATACTCATTCAACACTATTTCTTCTTAATGAAAAACGTGCTCAACATGTTAAAAAAACACTTTGGAGATTTGACTTGTAAATTTTTGCTGCATCGATGAATATAGTCAATTCAAGTGAAAAACACTATTCTACCATAATTTGGCCTTGTATCAATTGTTGTTAGAGATAAGCATGTTCATGATACACAACTGACACCAATTTATATGTAATGAATGCATTTAGAAACCTTGTGATGTGATGTTATAGAGGGAGCCCAGCATAAAAATAAGGACACAGAAGCAATAGAAAACAAAGCCTATCCAAGTTAAAAGGAACAAAAGAATGGAACCATCATTACCATGTGCTTCAGTTTCTGATAGTAGATTGGCCCCATGAAGATGTATGCCTCAAGTGGCTGACCAAGAATTCCTGAGAGGAGAAACATTAAGACTGGAAAATTATGGCAGGAACATGAGTCGAGAACACATGTCAAGAACCAAGAATATCAAATTCGTGCTTCCCGAATTTACAAGATATTTACATGACTAGAATAGTGTAATACACTTCAAGCCATTAGAACTACAGAAGATTCCCCTTTTCCCAATGTAGCTTTTGTATATTATGTATTTCTATAAACACCAAATTTAATTGTAATATTTTTACATTAGCTTATTGCAAATTGGTGCATCAATGACTCATTCAATCCACAAGTCTGCTACAGGACTATTAAGTACTTTCTAATTTTGTTGAATCTAATCAATAGTTTAACATGATAACTAAAGCTCAAGTATAAAGTAATTTGATATTAAGTATACCTGAATACAATAAATCTTTTCCACTATAGCTGAAGCCGTGCTTAATTAGAGTAGAGCTGGTATGCAAGAAATGGGTGTTAAAACTCGTAGTAATAAACACCAAGATGACCAAACACCAAAGTATACCTTATGTCTGCAACATTGTCAGCATTACCACTTGGCTCACCAAATGCACTGCCATAGTGAAATCGACCACAAGAAACACCAGCCTTTCCACCAAGAAGTTCGATCATTTTACCTATTGTCATACGACTAGCGAGCAAAATAAGAGTAATGCAGCCTTGAAATAAGCATAAACACAGAAAATATAATAATACCAGCAAAACCAATTTAGCTACATAATCAAGCCTTGTAGCATTGATTATATATTTTGCATGCCCATAATCAATCAATCATTTAGGACAAATATACTTCTTGAGGATCCCTCACTATAGCGGAATATTGTGGGCAGCCTTGTTTATCATATTGTTACCGGATGTGATTTGTTTTTGCAGTCCACATGTTGAGTCCATTTGTCAGTGCTCCTACTTAAGTCCAATTTGGCATTGCTTCACGTTCTACGATCATATCAGTGCTTGTTCTATGCTCATGTTAGTCTGCTTCACTTTCATGCTTACTCAATAGATCATCATTTTGTTACAAATTATTGCATTTTTTCTGGGCTCTTGACCTCTTGTATGTTAGTCCAACAAGCATGAACTTCAAGCACTACCACTTCATTGATTGTATTGCTTCGTTAGTTGTTAACTAATTTTGGCATTTCCTACCTCTTAATGTGATAATTCTAGAGCCATACAGATTGCTAATGATCCCATGAAGCATGAACTTACAAAAAAACATTAGTGCCTGCCACTTTTACCCAGTCTCATTTTCATCAGAAAGCAATGGCTCTCTAGTATGTGTCCTCAAAATTGCAAGTGGCAATCTTATTCAATTATAAGGACAAACTTGAGAGCAACATTGGCTTCACTTGCTCAAACTCAATGCTTCAGATGCTCCACTTCCACCTTGAGTTTGAAGGAGTGTTAAGTGTATCAAGGTCCATATACTATAGGCCCATATGGCTCATGAGGTTCTCTATATAATGTTATCTCCACTACTGGAGACATCATCTTCTAACATCCCCATAGTTAGTGACAGCAAAGAAAGCCAAATTCTATATTAATTTGGAGCTAAGCTAAATACCTCAGATGGTATACGGTTACAAAATAAAACTACAATATTCATATTAATGATCATGAGAGAAGAAACTTCCTCAGATAAAGCAAGATAGGTGAGGAAAATAACAAAAATAAAACAAATAACAAGCAAAATAAAACCTTGGGAAGCCATGTGGATTCATGATTAAATCAGGACAGATTCCTCTCTCAGAGAAGGGAAGTCTTCTTGCTGAATAATCGTACCACAAACACCTTTCTGCCCATGTCTGCTACTGAATTTGTCACCAACCTAAAATACAAACATGAAAGAAAAAAATTATATCCATCCGTGCAAAAACAAAAAAAATCAAGTGCATGGAGCATACAAACCATACCTCTGGCCTTCTAGTGTGACGAATAATACACTTAATGGACAACTTATCATTTGTATCTGAGCAAAGCATTACACGATCTACGACAGTAGTCTCACCATCAACACCTTTGTAAATGGCAGGTGAGTCCTTGAAGCCCCTAGATGGTAAAATTATAGGAAAGGTTAACATATATAACATTCATCAAGACCAAAACTTAATAACCCTAAAATTGAAGAGTGGTCACATAAACAAGGAAAAGTACACAAGGTGAAAGAATCCTTACCTGTCTGTCAATGGCCTACCAATACCTTTTGAAGTGTTCACGGGAGTTTGCTTGTTCACATAGATATCATGATTGCGAATAATTTGACCAGGTGCGACAATTCCATCTTCATCCAATGCCTTTCAATAAGTAATCGTATTTTTAGTGCCAACTGGAACATGCTAAAGTGAGAAAAATGAAACAGTTCTAAAAAAGTCACAGAATATGGGCAATGATGACTCCATATCCTTACTTGCATATTAGGCTTCATCAAAACACCATCCTTATCTCTATGGGGTTTAACAATCCTATCCGATACACCATCTCCGTAGTTCTCCATTAAAACTGAGTACCTGTAAGTGGAAAATAACAACCAATAATATAGGAGACCAACAGAACAAGAGACATGATAGCAAGCACTTCAATCAATCAATCAATCAATCAAAACAAACTAAATGGCACTGACTAGAAGTACAATATTACTTTTTCAATGCTATGCAACGGCCAAAACCTCGATCAAGGGATGACTTGTTCATCACAATTGCATCTTCAATATCATAACCACTGTATCCCATGACAGCAACAGTGGCATTCTGCCCAGCGCCAAGTTTATCATACCCCACCTGAAAACAAATTGCAGTAAAATATCCACCATACTGAAACAAAGAATGAGTGTGGGTCAGACTTTTAGAGACAAACCAACTCAATAGTTTTCGTCGTTAGCAGTGGACGTTGTGCATACACTAGTAAGTACAGTAGTGAATCGGCTCTGAACAACTGCAGGGCATTACAAAAGAAAATAAAACATTACTTTTACCACAAAAGGTAAAGAACCTGAGAAACAAGATAGAACCAGATATCACAGCATCAGAAGATCAAACAAGTCATTAAATACAATATGAAAATTTAATTTATGTTTCTGAATATTCTGAATACATGCAATAGTTACAACCAAACCAGCCCATGTAGCATTTATTCAAGAGTTTTTTTTTAAAAAAAACAATGCCGCAATTAACTGGTACAAAAATTATGTGGTTCCTTGCCTGATTATATGCAATATTTCCCATCGCTTGCTTACCCATTGCACACTGAAATAAGATAAATGTCAATACAAAAATAAACCAAGAAACAATGAGATATATAATGATAATCTACATCCTTGCCTGATAAGTATTACGTGGAGATTGGTTATGGTGTGGATATGGAATAAGTCCAGATACAACCCCTAAGATACTCAGTGGCTCTATTTCAATGTGTGTGATGCTACTTCTTTCAACATCATCTTGATCCATGTGCTCATACAATGCAATCTGTTTGAATCATATTAGTACACACCAACAAAATTTGGATAACAAACCATAAAGAAGGCAAACGAATCATGATGTACCAGTGCATTGTTCTCTTCATTGACATCAAGATATTCAATCATCCCAGCACGCAGAAAATAATCAAAATCCAAATTTCCATGCTGAGAGCAAACCAACTTATGAGAAAGAGAAACAAAGGATAACAAGTCAAGAAACTATGGAACTCAAAATGCTGACCCTCAGTTGTGTCATATTACTCTCATTGATCTTTGATTTCCCCATATCAGCAATTATAAGTGGGCGACAAACACGGCCACCATCAGAGGCAATGTGAACGCAACGCTATAAAAGCAGGTCCAAGGTTAGTATCTTGACATATTTGTTGATCAAAAACATACAAAGCATTGGATTACAGATAACAAGTAAAGTAAAAAAAGATTCGATGTTTGACATGGAAAAAAACACATTCAAGAAGTGTCCCCCTAGACCTCCTTCCTTGGGACAGATATTGGTTTAGGTTAAGTTGTTATGACCTCAGCAGTGATCTATCTAGCTATCACCCATTCGACCTAGACCTCCCTCCTTGGGCCATCAAGGTCAAGGCTGTATATAGACAAAATCTGCCGAAGTTTCCTTTGGAGGGGAAGAAAAGAGAAAAATGCTGGACATTATTTGATTGCTTAGCCTAAAGTTTGTCGCCTCAAAGAGCTTGGAGGACTTGGTATTTTATTATCTTAAATCCTTTGGATGGGCATTGCGGATGTAATGGCTTTGGCTTGCCAAAACGCAACCTAACAAACAGTGGGTTGCTTTTCCTATCGAAGTTCATGCCTCAGTCAGGGCATTTTTCTCAATTGACATGGTTACTAATGTGGGTAATGGAAATACCAACTTATTTTGGACTGATAATTGGCTCGAAGGAATATCCATTGCTGGTTTGGCACCTAATATTTTTGCTTTTATCCTAAAGAGAAGAGAGAACCAGCTTACTGTGAGAGAGCCCCTAATGGATTATCGATGGGTCCAGGATATTATTGGTGGTAGTGGTACTGCCCTCTATCTCTAAATGACGCAAGCAGGGCCAAGCTCTGGCCATCTATTGGGCCACGTCAATAGAAATTTGTCAGCTGTAGGATACGGATCGACCATCTATTACAACAACTCCGACCAGGGTATGTTCGGTGTTTCCAGAACAAGCTATGTGTGATCAGGTTGAGGAGAATATCCAACACCTTCTTGTTGGGTGCGTCTTTGCAAGGCAATTTTGGTTCTATATCCTGAGCAGTGTTGGTCTCACTTCACTTGCACCTATGACTACTGATCTTTCTTTCGAAGCCTGGTGGGACAAGGCATAATCTGTTGTTAGTGCTGAAGTGCGTAAGGGATTAAACTCCCTCATCACCCTCGGCGCTTGGATTATCTGGAAGCTCAGGAATGACTGTGTATTCAATGGGGCCGTCCCTAATATGTCTACTGCTTTGAACCTTGCTAGGGATGAAGCCCATCTTTGGTGCTTGGCTAGAGCCAAGGGATTACCCCTGCTCACAGCAAGAGGTGTTGTTTAGAGTGCCTTTGGTTTTGGGTCAGGTCTCACCTTTTTGTTTTCTGGTAATTAAGTCCTGTTAGTTTATGTGGTTGTGTGTGTGTTTGTGTTTGTGTTTGGGTCTCTGTATGACTCTTATCCTTCTATTAATATAATGATACGCAGCTCTCCTGCGTGTTTGAGAAAAAAAAGCGTCCACGACTCCTCGTTTCCTTTGCATGTGAGCAGGCTTATTCCAAGGTCTTGCCAGAGGCACGGCGACCTGGGGAAATCTGCAGCACGACGCTTCTCGCTGCCGGCTCAACCTCAGCTGCAGCCTCGACCTCGAGGACGCGGCATTGCGGGCCTGGGCTTGCTTACCTCGGCGACGATAAGCGCCGCTGCATAGTCTGATATGGCATGTTCCCTACACTCAGACCCGGTGGGCAATGGAGAAAGAAGCGTGATGCTATAGCCTGACATGAAGGATGAGTTTTGGTTCAAAAGAAGAAGAAGAAGAATGAGTTTGCAAAGTCATGGCACAACCACGTTGCTTCCATTGCCATTTGCCTGACATGATAAGCTCCAACCTCGCAGAGTCTCCAGCCCTTAACGCAATAAACTCCACGTACAGTCATGTTCCATGCCGAAAGCTTAACAATTCTGCAGCTCAAGTATTTAGTTTTACCCCCACAAATTTATCTACTGTTATTAGTTTCTCTATTCAAACAAAATGAAGGGTTAGATAAAGATTTTGATTAAGAGGTATGTAATTAGTTTACAACCTAATGGTGATTATTGTTACCCAACTATTTCCAAAAAGACAACCAATGCATTATTTTACTCTCATAAGGAGTACTATATACTATTTGTCCTTATCGTTTTTTACCAAAGACTAGAATTGTTTTCTGAAAAAGATTACAATGCAAGCAGACATCGAGATAGTATCGCCGTTTCTCAATTCTGTTAGATATATATGGTGTATAGCATATTTTCCTCTTTGTGTAAGGGCTTAGATGCATATATGCCCAACTCATGTACATGTTTGGGTTGTTGCCCCCTGGAATAGATTGAACTCCATTCCTTCTAACTTGGTATCAGAGCCTAGGTTCTAGGGTTTACCTTGCTCTCTCGCGCGCTCTTCCCGTTGCGCTTGCCTAGAGCTTTGCCGCCCGTCGGCTCTTTCCCATCGCGCGCTCTGCGGCCGGGCGTGGCCCCGCCGTCGCGTGCTCTCCGCGGCCGGGTGCGGCCTCGCCGTCGCGCGCTCCGCGGCCGGGCGTGGCCCCGCCGTCGCGTGCTCTCCTGTGGTTGGCGCGGCCCGTGCTCTCCTGCGGTTGGCGTGGCCCCACCGTCGCTTTCTCTGGCTTCTTCGACATGGGCCGTGGCTTCTACAAGGTCTACGGGGACGTCTTCGACAGGGTCCGCTCCACCCATGGTCCCATCGTCACCGCCCTCCGCGGCCCCGTCGCTAGGCGCCCTGCCACCGCACGCCCTTCCTCCGCTGCTCTGCTGGGCGCGGCTCTGCTGCTGTGGCGGCAGCCGCGGTTCTGCTACTGCTGCTGTGGTGGCCGCTGCTCTGCTCTGCGGCTGTCCGTTTGAGTGCTCTGTTTCTCTGCTTAGCTGCTTACTCTGTTCTAGATTAGGTTGAAGTTATAAAAAAAGGAGGAAGAAGAAGAAGAAGAGTCAGATCTCGCTTTGCTCTGCTTTTCTCTGCTTTGCTGCTGCTGCTGCTGCTTTTCTAGAGAAAGAAAGATGACATCTCCTCCTGTTCCTCCCTCTAGAGGCACTCAAATCCCGCGTTGTCCAGTGATTTCCGATGGCACCAATTATCATGACTGGGTTCCACATATGCGGTGGCATATGCGTGGTCTCCGGCTTTGGGAGTTTCTTAGTGGTGAGCTACCTTGTCCAGCATTGCTTGATCGTCCAGTGCAGCTGGTGATACCTCCAGAAAAATCTGAAGAGGAACAAAAGAAGTTGCGCGAAGCTTATGATGATGATATGACCTCTTACATGTCTCATTTTCGGGCTTATCGGACTTGGTTGGATGAAGATGCTCGTGCTGGGGCTGTTCTTGTTGCTAGTATGGAAAAGCATCTGGCAGGAGAGGTTATTCGGCTTGATCATGCTACTTAGATGTGGGCTGCTCTTCGTCAGTGCTATGAGCCCTCTGGTCAGTCGACTTATATTGCTGCCCTACGTCAAGAACAATTGTTACAGCAGGGTGACAGTTCAGTTGAGGATTTCTTTCGACAGCTATCTGCAATATGGCGTGAGCTTGACACTCTTAGTCCCCAGTTGTCCCCGGACACTTGTGACTCCTGCAGGAAACAACAGAGCCACCTTGAGCTTCGTCGCACCTATGACTTCTTGACTCGTCTGCGTGCTGAGTTTGAGCCCCTTCGTGCTCAATTACTTGCTCGTGAGCCGTGTGTGTCTTTGATGTAGGCTCTTGCTGCTGTTCGTAATGAGGAGACTCGCCTTCGTTCTGCTGGTCTACTTCAGTCGACGTCCTCCTCAGTTCTGGCTGCTTGGTCTGAAATTCTTGGTTCTTCTCCCAAAGTGCATACTTCAGCAGCCTCTGGTGGCTTGGGGACTCGCAACTTAGGTGACCTTCATTGTAAGCACTGTGGCAGAGATGGACATGATGAGGATCATTGTTATAAGAAGAAGAGGCAGGCTCAGTCTCAGTCTCGCTGAGGTGGGCGTTCCTCACATGCTCAGTCTTAGCATCCTGATGCACAACATGAGATACTCATGTTACTTCGTCGTCTTGCTGTTCCTGCACCTACTGGAGCTTCTAGTTCTGTCACTACTAGAGCTTCTGGTTCTGTCACTACTGGAGTTGCTGGTTCTGTCACTCCTGCCCCTGTACTCTCTACTGCTACTTCTCAGTCTTTTATTGAGAGACCACCATCCACTTCAGGTATCCTGCCATAGATTCTTGATTCTGGTGCTTCTTTTCATATGACACCTGATAGTACCTCTCTTTCTTCTATTTGCTCTCCTTCCATTCCTCTCACTGTTCAAACTGCTGATGGCTCTTCTCTTTTAGTTGTTGGTCGTGGCACTCTTTTTTCTTCTTCATTTCATGTTCCTAATGTTTCTTATGTTCCTGATTTGACCATGCAACTTATTTCTGCTGGTCAGCTCACTGATCTTGGTTGCCGTGTTATTTTTGATTCTGACTCTTGCCGTATTCAGGATCTCAGCACAGGTCTCCTAGTTGGTACTGGCCGTCGCCGCCATGATTCTCCGCATCTCTGGGAACTCGATTGGCTTCGTCTTCCTTCCGCTGCCTCTGCCGGTCTTGTGAGCTCTGCTTCTCCTGCATCGGCCTCATCCTCTTTTGCTCAGTGGCATCATCGCCTGGGACATCTATGTGGTTCTCGCTTATCCGCTCTTGTCCGTCGTGGTGTTCTGGGAAATGTCTCTTGTGATGTTTCTTTAGATCAGTGTCAGGGCTGTAAGCTTGGCAAACAGATCCAGCTTCCATATCCCTCTAGTGGGTCTGTGTCACAGCGTCCTTTTGATCTTGTTCATTAAGATGTATGGGGTCCTGCACCTTTTGTTTTAAAAGGGGGTCATCAATATTATGTCATATTTATCGATAATTTCTCTTGCTTCACATGGGTGTATTTCATGAAACATCGTAATGAAGTGTTATCTTGTTCCTGATGGCATGGTTTGTCGTCTTCGTCGCTCTCTTTATGGTCTGAAACAAGCTCCTCGTGCTTGGTTTCAGCGCTTTGCCTCTGTGATCATTGCTGCTGGTTTTTCCCCGAGCAATCATGACCCTGCCTTGTTTATTCATACATCCCCTCGTGGTCGCACTCTTCTTCTTTATGTTGATGATATGATTATCACTGGTGATGATTCTGAGTATATTGCCTTTGTCAAGGTACGCCTCAGCGAGCAGTTTCTTATGTCTGATCTTGGTCCTCTTCGTTATTTTCTTGGGATTGAGGTCTCTTCCACCTCTGATGGCATTTACTTATCCCAAGAAAAATACATTCAGGATCTTCTTGCTCGCTCTTGCCTCACTGATCACCGCACTGTTAAGACTCCCATCGAGCTTAATCTTCAGCTTCGTGCTACTGATGGTAAACCACTCACCGATCCCACTCGGTATCGTCATATTGTTGGGAGTCTTGTCTATCTGGCTGTGACCCGTCCTGACATCTCATATGCTGTGCACATTCTTAGTCAATTTGTTTCTGCTCCCACCCATGTCCATTATAGCCATCTTCTTCGTGTCTTGCGTTATCTTCGTGGGACCATTACTCGTCGTCTGTTCTTCCCGCGTTCTAGCTCTTTTCAACTCCAAGCCTACTCTGATGCTACTTGGGCTAGTGACTCTGATCACCGCTCTCTTTCTGCCTATTATATTTTTCTTGGTGGCTCTCTCATTGCTTGGAAGACAAAGAAGCAGACTGCGGTCTCTCATTCAAGTGCAGAGGCCGAGTTGCGAGCTATAGCTCTTGCGACAGCAGAGGTTACTTGGCTTCGATGGTTATTTGAGGATTTCGGTGTTTCAGTTTCTATGCCCACTCCTCTTCTGTCTGACAGTACCAGTGCTATCAACATAGCTCGTGATCCTGTGAAGCATGAGCTCACCAAGCATATTGGCGTTGATGCATATTACACCCGGGCTCAGGTGCAAGATGATGTCATTGTTCTTCGCTATGTGCCCTCTGAGCTCCAGGTGGCTGATTTCTTCACCAAGGTGCAGACGTGAGTTCAACATCGGTTCTCTCTCTCCAAACTCAGTGTTTGTGATCCACCCTAAGTTTGAGGGGGGGGTGTTAGATATATATGGTGTATAGCATATTTTCCTCTTTGTGTAAGGGCTTAGATGCAGATATGCCCAACTCAGGTACATGTTTGGGCTGTTGCCCCCTGGAATAGATCGAGCTCCATTCCTTCTAACAAATTCCATGATTTTTACCTCATTGTGTACTGATGAAGTAAATGGCATGCATAGCAGTAGATATCATATTCCTGATAAAACCGATTTTTTGAATAAGAAAAATAATACGCAAAATTGCATGCAGAGTTAAAGTAGCCATAATATATAATAAACCTATCAACCTTTTTCGAATGGGACTACAGCAAGCAATGCCGGCCTGAATTTTGTAAATATGTCAAAGGTTCGAAACATGCAGAATTTGGGAGAAGTACAAGAAAACAAATCATGGATAAAAATTGTTTTAACATAACAAAACATTCTCTGACGATTGGAATACAAATGCCATTCCGGTAATTATGAATTCTGGATTTGCAAGCTGAAATGCGCCGAGTACCACAGTTTTCAGTGTCGAGCAACTACTGGTGAGTGATCTGATTGTCCTTGTTGAGCAAAATTGTGTATACTGTACTATTGATCAGATATTCCATCTCATGCAAATGGATTGTTGATCTGTAGTTAGTTATTACATGGTTTCGATGTTCCATTGGAACATCAATGATGAAACACATTCTTACACAGTGAGAAAGGTGAGTTGGATATTTCGTGTCATATGATACTTTTAGCTTAACATATCATTCGCATTGATGACAGCCACGTGTAGTATCTAGAAATTAAAGGTTCTCCACAAAATAATAGGCTCGCTCTTAGCCTCCATCTCCGTGACAGCAAGATCAACTGGAATGCATATTAGAACATAATTGTAGGCATACCACTGGTTGACTCCAAATAGGCGCGGCAACGCCGCGCCAGAGGTTTTTTAGTGATTTTCTTGATGTCTGGGACTCGGTCACAATCGTGCAGCTGCATCCGAATGCAGGGGGCTTTTAATTTTGAGCCATGGGAGTTTATTTGGAAATCTTGGGTACCTAAGAAGTATATTTTTCCTATGGCTAGCAGCACATAATAGGTGTTGGACTGCTGATACACTTGCTCGCAGAGGGCTGCCTCATCCAAATCAGTGCCGTTTATGGGACCAAGAGCAGGAGATAATTCAACATATTTTGGCAAATTGTCTTCTCTAGACGGTATTTACTCTTATGACGTTCTGGTTTACCAGACCTCTCTCCACAAGTTGAGGATGAGGTATTCTGTGTTTGAATTGATTTGGATTGATACTTTAATTCCAGGACATTGGAAAAGCGGAGTAAACTCATTGATCACCTTAGGACCATGGATGATTTGGAGACACAGAACAGAAATGAGTGTGTTTTAATGGTGCCGTACCAAACGTCCAGGTCATTCTTAGAAGAATTTTTGAAGGGAACCTCTGGTGTATGGCTGGTGCAGCTTTGGGCTGCTGCCTCCTAAAGGTCATTTTTAGTTGTTCTGTTTGAGTGTTTTATGAGTTTTAGGCATGTGTATTCTTTGAACAAGTAAGGTGTGGTGTGAGTTTGTCTTGTAAATATTTTCTCCTTCTTAATGCAATGAGATGCAGTTCTGCGTGTTTGGGAAAAAAGAATTGTCCCACTTATGAGAAACATAAATCACGGGACAACAAATTTGCAATATAAATTACAAGATTAAGGCATAACTTAAAAAATATTAAACCAGTAGAAATTCTGGTGCAACCATTTTTGTTCACTTTTGTTGAAAGTATTAAGGGCTTAGCAAGATGTCATACAAAATGCAATTAAAAAAACAAGGAAATCAGTTTTCAGATCTATGCTATACTTACCTCCCTAAGAAGTTCAAATGTTTATAGCTCCTCTACATCACAGTCCCATTCACTGCCATGAACTCATGACTCCAAATGGGATCCAACAAGAGTTTCAGGAGTCAACAGATTCAAAGTTCAGTTACAAGTTACTTTTCATATATTGATTTTCAGTTTGGTTAATTGAACATGAAATAATAGATTTGTCTTGAAAATCTTGAAAAAGTAATTTCATATTAGTATATTTTTGCTATATTTTAAAAAGTTTCTACAACAAAAAGTTTGTAGTCAGAGCTGCGCTTTGGGGACAAAGGGAGAACAACTGAAAATTAATTTCCAAGTTCTTTTTTTAGGATAATATCAGCTAATAGGTACACAGCTTCTTTTGCATGATGATCAGATTTGTTATAATCTAATAGTTACAAAGAGAAAGGCCATACCTGTTTCTCATTAACAAAAATGCTTACAAAATCTCCAATGACTTTAGATCGACGTAAATTCCTCAAAGCAGTAGCAAACGTCTGAAAGCATGAGACAACAACTTTATAATGCAAGAAAAGTCAAATAAATAAACACGTATGTACGATCTATAATGAATAAGACCTGAGGATCTTTGTGTTTCCCCAGTATTAATCCATTGAACATGACCAAAAATGAACCCGGCGCATGAATTTCTTCGGACGAGAGAAACAATAAATCCTCCACGCCTAGACTATGACACTACAGTAAAGAATGAACACAAATAAGAATAATAGATATAATATTATAGGTAAACTGATGCACTTGATTATAGTAGAAGTAGAGAAACCAAGTGAAAAGAGAGGAAGAAAAATATCTTATGTAACTAAGGATCAGTTTGTGGTTGCTTTGCTGCTCTGTAGGTCCGGCTAGTTACAGGAACTTTGTATACAAGTACAATTTTGCTGTGGTGGTGTCCAAAAGGTTGCTTTTGTGTAGTTATTGCTATATTCAATACCGATTGTACTTGTATGCATTTTAAGCATTTACAAAAGAAATTCAAGGGCACACCCAGAAAGATTGAGAAAGCTTGTAGCTGAAAACATTTAGAAAAGTACAATGCAGTTCAAAATCTAGTGCAACTCCTAGAAGAGCCTGAAGATGAAAATATTAGTTGATATACTTCTGCACTCAAGGTATTGCAGGATCTACTGTTATATGCAACAGGTTGGAGATGGTAAACAACAAAGAGCGCTCAATAGCAATTTGGGTATTAAAGATTTCAATGCTAGAGTTGTTACAGAGTATGAAACTGCTGTAGAAAGTTAGCTATCTAATCATGGTCTTAAGGGCCTATTGGATCATTAATGCACTCATATAGGCACAAAACACCAACACCAAAAAGTACAATTAAATGAACCAAAATATAACGAACCAGATTTAACAGTGGGCCCTCCTCTTGGTCTGTTGTGACATGAGAAAGCAAAGCTAAATTTTTTGTCAATCCACAAGCTTCTCCTTCAGGAGTATCACATGGGCAAAGCATACCCCACTGTTACAGATAAAATCATTACATTATTACACAGTATAGGAAGAACAGATGGGGTTTTAACATTCTTGGTTTCCATGAAATTTTTGTCTCTATATGATGTAGTAACATTGCAAGATTTCTCTTCACCTGACTAGGCTGCAAAGCACGTGGACCACTTGTTTTACGAGTCTTCTCAAATTGGGGTGTTATCCGCGTCATGTAGCCTAAAGATGCCATGTAGGATAGCCTCGAGAGAACCTTTCATCAGAAGAAAAAGAGGTTACATTAAACAAAACAACTGGGGGGATAAATAAAAATCAAAGGTATGGAGAACTTGGTACCTGAGATACACCTTTCCGATGCATCCTAAAACGTTTAATATCCCAATTTCCTGTGGAAATAGCCCTCTCCAAACCAAAGGTAATGGTATCTTGCATTATCAACTGCAAAAAAGGGAACGAATTTATATAGACAAGACGTACACCATGTCTGAGCATCCTAAGTGGTTAACAAATATGGTTAATGAATAATCAGACAACATCATCAGATATATTTCAAAAGGGGAGGGGGTAATTTGATGATAAATTTGAGAGGGATTTGAAAAAAGAAGAGAAGAAAAAAGGAGTGGCCGCACCTAGGCTAGCCATCTCTAACTATGAAAAGGAGTGGATGGCACACGCGGCAAGGCCGTTACCAGTGGAGTGGTGGTGAAGGGCAGCAGCATGAAAGCGGAGACAGGGGTTGGCTTAATTCTTACTCTATCCAAAAAAGGTATAGCTCCCCATATATTTATAGAGGATCCTGCATAATTTTAGAGAGGATCCCATGATTTGGCAACCCCTAGTATCTAAAATAACTTTACCAAAATTAATGTGCAAATAACCATGCTTTAGAAGAGTGGATCATTGTTAGTTGCTACTGTCCACACGTGCTACCGACCAACCGTGAACACTGCGATCAACAGTCAGCTTTTTTAACTTTAAATAATCAAGAAATAGTTTCAAAAGCTCTGATATCTACTTGTCAAACATGGTGTCGGTTTGGAAAAAGAGTAACCAGTAATGAAACAGATTAAGCTCTGGTTTTGAAGTCAACAAATAGATCTTCCAAGAAGTATGTGTTACCCAAACAAGCATATAATATTATATTAGAAATATATTAAAGCCCGAGCAAGGTCCTTAGATCTTCCATACAAATTGCCAACCAAAGATAACAAGGTTATGCCAATAAAATGATAAAACTGAAGATATTACAGCTAGAAATGTAAACTGTCACATTGGGTTATTACAGCAATATTAGGTATTCAGAACTTTCAGGTGAACCTTTTAGGTGATTACAACATTGCAAGAGTAACAGGAGGCAAAATGGGAACAAATGAATATCCATAAACGTGCACTTGCATACTATTACCTGGCTAAAATCCAAAGGACTAGAGTGAGTTTTGTCACTATTTTTATTCATGCGCTCCACAGCTTGTGAATTCATCGTTTTGAATAAATCCTTCAAAAGAAACACAATAAGAAACAAAAACGTAACATCCAATAAAAACAATATGAGAAAAATAAACACCTCGAAAAGAAGGGATATTAGTTGGCCAGACAGCTCAAATCTCTTATTTCCAACATAATCCTGGAAAATGTTCAAGAAAATATGTCAACTAGATGATAAGCATGTGGTTAAAAAAACTTTCACCGTTCTTTTCTAAGTAATATTCAAGGACAAATGTTGTAGTAAATCACCATCCCATCAGTTTTTTTGAATGCAATGGCAGGAGCTCTGTCTTTTAATTAAGAAGAAAGCAAATAGAGTTAATACAGGAGTGTTAAAAGGGCAAATGACAGGCTCCCCCAGCCTACCAGAGCAAAGGGGCATAGAGGGTCCAACTGCCAAAATAAGCCAATAAACATAATGCATATTTTGTTTCTTTGCAAGAAAGAGTAGACCATAAAGAAAGTACAAGACAAATTTAGAACTCCGTATTAAGTCAATGATTTTTAGGAATGTAATTTTCCTTTTCTTTGGGGTAACAATTATTTTTCAATCCATTCGCTCTTTTATAGTATAGATATAGATAGAATAGATAGACTAGGTCAACCCAAACACAAAAACGAACTAGTCAGTGACCCAGAACCACCCATCGCGTACCCACTTGCACCATTGATGGTGGTGTTATATAAGAACTAACATAATTCTACCATATGGACACACAAGATTCTGCATGATTTTTTTCTCAGTAAGAGTTGGTAAAGGAAAATAGCTTGAGTTGACGGAAAAAAATATCTTGTCCTTCACTGAAGTGATATATGCATCATCTTTGAACTTGCCTTATCATCAAAGGTGTCAGAATTTAAGATCGCGTCCATCATGCGCCTTAACATTACAGCAGTGTATATACACTTTGGTCGTAGGTTCCCATTTTTAACCTAAAAAATAGAGATTTGCACGTGTATGAGCGAAGACAGTAATTTCAATTTTGGCTGCAATAGGTAAAAACATTTATCTCACCGGCACATGGGCAATAAACACATCATGGAGGATTGAGTTTGACCGACCTTCCTGAAAGTGAGAAACCAAGAAAAGCAAACATAGATGATTTCACGACAAAAAAAATGATGTGCATTTTGAATGCATACTTTTAGACAGGTACAAGCAACAGTAACTTTATTGATTAATAACAAGCTGAGCTCTCAGCATCAGCCCCTCATCCTTAGCAATCAATTTCAGAATGGAAGAGCCAAAAAGAGAGCTGTGGTCAACAATTACCTTCTGATTTGTGGCACCAGGATACATCACCTGTACAAACTGTATACAGTAAACCAGTCTGTTTGGCATAATTCTGTGGAATTTTGGGGAACAATCGACTCGGGAGACTTCTTCTCTCTCGGTTCCTTTCCTTATCACTTACACAATTACATTTTGGTCCCTCATATATCTCTCTATTACAGGTACACACACATACATGACAACACTCCCCCTCAAGATGGGCAGTGCATATCTATCATGCCCATCTTGTTACATGAAGACTCACACTCTCTAGCACTTAATCCTTTTGTTAGGCAATCAGCAATTTGTTTTCCTGAAGTTACAAATTCTAGACTTAAAGTTCCATCATCAATCTTTTCTCTAATGAAGAAGCGGTCGATCTCCACATGTTTGGTTCGATCATGTTGAACTGGGTTGTTTGCAATGTTAATAGCTGATTTGTTATCGCACCAAAGCCTCATAGGGCTGCCCTTCGAAAGTTTCAACTCTGATAGAAGATTTTTTACCCACAGTAGCTCACATAGACTTTGTGACATAGCCCTATACTCCGCTTCTGCAGTAGAACGTGATACCACAGGTTGTTTCTTGCTTCTCCAAATCACCAAATTATCACCAACGAACACACAACAGCCCGAGGTTGATCTTCTATCATCAACACAGCTTCCCCAGTCTGCATCACAATAACCTTCCACATTCAGATGACCATTTTTCTTGAATAGCAGCCCTTTACTTGGATTCCTCTTTAAATATCTCAAGATTCTATAAACCGCATCCATATGATCGCTCCTTGGATCATGCATGTATCTACTCACTACACTCACAGCATATGTAATATCAGGTCTTGTATGGCATAGATAAATGAGACGCCCCACAAGTCTTTGATATCTCTCTTTATTTATAGGATGTCCTGATTCAGCACATAATTTGTGGTTTTGCTCTATTGGTGTAGTAGTTGGACGACACCTAAGCATACCTGTCTCATCCAGTAGATCCAGGACATACTTCCGTTGTGAGAGCATGATTCCTCTGGAGGATCTCACCACTTCAATCCCCAAAAAATATCGAAGCTGTCCCAAATCTTTAATTTCAAATTCCCTTCTCAAATTCTCCTTCAATCTTTCAACTTCGAAAGCATCATCTCCAGTAATAATAATATCATCAACATAGACAACTAGATAGTTATGTGCCCTTTAGAATGTAGATAGAACAAAGTATGATCTCCATTACATTGCTTATATCTCATAGTAAGCATTGCACGTTTAAACCTGTCAAACCACGCTCTTGGCGACTGTTTTAGTCCATATAAAGACTTTTTCAATCTCAGTACCTTGCCTTCTGTTTCAACAGTAGAGAATCCAGGTGGGATGTTCATATAAACCTCTTCCTTAAGATCACCATGAAGGAATGCATTTTTAACATCTAATTGATATAATGGCCAATCAAAGTTAGCAGCACAGGAAATTAAGGTTCTCACTGTACTCATCTTTGCAACTGGTGCAAATGTTTCATCATAGTCAATTCCATATGTCTGGCTATATCCCTTTGCTACCAGTCTTGCCTTATATCTCTCAACCTTCCCTTCAGGACTCTGTTTCACAGTATATACCCATTTACAATCAACCACCTTCTTTCCATGAGGAGCAAGTACAAGCTCCCATGTATCATTTTTTTCAAGTGCTGCCAACTCTTCAAGCATTGCCTTTTTCCATTTTAGATCTTGTTTTGCTTCTCTCCAGTTTTTTGGAATTTGAACTGACTGCAAAGTTGTCACAAAAGCCTGATACTCAAATGGTAAGGCTTCATATGATGCATAATTACTCACCTCATTGCCATGTTCTCCCTCACAATCGCCTTCAAAGCCATATCTCACTGGAGGCTTGCCTGCAGTACTTCTTGATTCTCTCCGCAGAGCAATAGGTAAGTCAATAGAATGATCTATCATATCTCCCCCTGACTCAGGTAATTGTTCACTCTCATTATCACCCAAGTGAACTTGATCATCTTGACTGCTTTCAACTTCATCAACAATAGTGATGGGCTGCATGGGACCTTCTCTCCTTCTTGTATATACTCGCAGATTTCTCTCTGGAGGGGGTTCTTGTTCTCTCCTCTCCTGTACAACATCATTCACCACTACTGGATTTGAGATTAAACCATCCACAACCCTTTTCTCACTTACTTGAGGTTCACCCCCAGACTCCACTTCCTCATCACCTCCTATTGTGTCTTGAGAATCTAGATCTCTAAATAGAGAGCTCAAGTCTGTCTTTTCTCCATAGAAGGGAACTGATTCTCTAAATGTCACATCCATGCTTACAAACATACGACGTTCAGATGGGCTCCAACATTTGTATCCTTTCTGTCCAGATGGATATCCCACAAAGATACATTTGATGGTCTGAGAATCTAATTTTCCAACCCCCGGCCTATGATCTCTAACAAAGCACGTGCATCCAAAGACTTTAGGTGGGACTAGAAATTCATTTTTCCCAAATAGCATCTCATAAGGAGATTTCATATCAAGTATTCTTGAAGGCATACGATTGATCAAGTGAATGGCAGTAGAAACTGCCTCACTCCAAAGAAATTTAGGCACATTCATTGTATACATAAGTGAACGAGTTACCTCCAGAAGATGCCTGTTCTTCCTCTCAGCCACTCCATTCTGTGGTGGGGTATCGGGGCATGAAGTCTGGTGTAGAATACCTTCTCCTGAAAGAAAACTTTGGAATTCCTTATTCACATATTCAGTTCCATTATCACTTCGGATAATTTGGATAGTAGTGCCAAACTGATTCTTCACATAAGCATAGAAAGCCTTAAAGCATTCAAGTACCTCATTTTTATGCTTCATTAAATATACCCATGTCATACGAGAATAACAATCAATAAAGGTAACAAAGTATTTGGCACCACTTATAGAAATAACAGGGGAAGTCCACACATCTGAATGGATTAATACAAAAGGTGATAAACTTCTCAAACCCTTGCTCACATATGAGCTTCTAGTATGCTTCCCATACTCACAAGCATCACATATTAAAATACTCTTGTTCACCCTAGACATCTCATGAGGAAACATTTTTCTCATGATATCAAAAGATATATGTCCCAAACGACAATGCAACAACATCACCTTAGCTTCATCTTCACCAGCTGATAGAGCAAAATAGATTTCTTCTCGTGTCCTGCTTTTATCAAGATACCAGAGCCCATCATGCCATATTCCAATTCCAAGATTTCTTCCCGTCTTCCTTTCCTGAATTAAACATTTTTCACGATCAAGAAGCACCCGACAGTCCATTTGATCAATTAAAGAGCTTATCGAAATAAGATTTACAGGAAAGGATGGCACATGTAAACTGATGATAAGGTAATAGATGGTGTGCATTGTACTGTTCCAACACCTCTAATAGGACGGGAGGTTCCATCCGCAGTTTTTATCATCCCCTTATAAGAATGCGAATATGGTATATAAGATGTAAATTCATTTACTCTGCCTGTGACATGCCTTGATGTCCCTGAATCTAATATCCAATTGGACGTATGAGTTTGATCATAAATACCTGAGTCGGAGTGAACTGCATTAGCCACCGTGTCACTTGAGGATGTTGCTTCTTGAGTGTTCAATTGAGAGCCCTTTCCAGCTTCCTTCCATTTTCTGAACTCATCTAGTTCATTTGGTAGGATTGTAACTGATTGTGTGACACACTCATCTACCACTGCATGGTTAGCCCTAAAACTTGTTCTTCCACCACGACTAGCACCTCCTCGGCTAAATCCACCTCTTGGAACACCTCTACCACGACCCCTACCACGATTTGATTTTGGTGGCTGAGGACAATCACGGATCAAATGTCCCTTGTCACCACAGTTATAACAAAGTCTGGTCTCTTGGGACCCTGCTACCACATAAGCTTGACTTGGTGAATTTGAGGTGTTACCCTTTATCACTTTGAGTCTTGTCTCCTCCTGTGCCATAGCAGCAATGGCTTCTTCAAGACTAGGGAGCTGAGATAGATGAAATAGGGAAGCACGTCTTCCTTCAAATTCTGGATTTAAGCCTCTCAGAAATTGAAGGACTCTCTTCTTCTCCACCCATTTCTTCACCCAGGTGACACAATCGGGGTGAGGTAATTCAATAGGATCATAGTGATCCAAGTCAGCCCACAAACGCTTCAATTCTGCCACATAATCCATCAAAGACTGCTCCCCCTGTTTCAAATAATGGATTTTATCATCTATATCAACCAACATCATCACATTTCCAACACCTGCATACATACTTTCAAGAGTCTTCCATATCTCCTTGGCAGAATTAATTGTATCAACAGAGCTGGCAATTGTAGGGGTCATAGAATTAAATAACCAAGTGACCACTAAAGCATTGGTGGCATTCCAATTTTTCCACTCACTGCTCGACTTATCTTGGGGTTCTTTCACCTCCCCATTAATAAAGCCCTCAAGCCTCTTTGATTGCAATTGCAGCGATGCTCTTCTAGACCATGCCAAATAATTCCTCACACCTTCCAACTTGATCTCAATAGGCATCAACTCCAATTTCTGAAGCTTGTCAGCTTCTTTACTCGAGGATGAAGCATCATCCTTCTTCGCAGCGAGCAGCTCCACCAATTTGCCAAGAACCTGCTCAATCCCCTGATTATCTCCCATTTCTCTCCCAGACAATACCCAACCAAGTACCTTTCTGATGCAAGTTCGAGCTTCCCTTCCTCCTCTTTCTGGCCTTGCTTCTCTCTACTCACACGACCGCACGAGCTCGCGTCGCTGCTCCTCCGCCTGCGCCTTGCTCCTCCGCGGCTCCTGCTGCAACGTCGCTGCTCCTCCGCGGCTCCTGCGCACGTCGCTGCTCCTCCGCAAGCAACGCGCCACCGTGCCTGCTGCACGCCACCGTGGCCGCGCCGCGGCTCCTGCTACGCGCCGCCGCTCCGGCCGGCACGTCTGCTCCCGCGCGACCGCGCCCTCGAGCTCGCGAGCCGCCCCTGCTCCTCCGGCCGGTTGCTCGCCCAGATGCGCCGCCCTCACCGGTGCGCCCTCGCGCCTGGACGCACCGCCGTCGCTGTCGCCTCCGCCATCGCCAAACCTAGCTCCGGTACCATGTGGAATTTTGGGGAACAATCGATTCGGGAGACTTCTTCTCTCCCGGTTCCTTTCCTTATCACTTACACAATTACATTTTGGTCCCTCATATATCTCTCTATTACAGGTACACACACATACATGACAACAAATTCAAAATGAGATGAATGGCTAAACAGCATAACCGGTCAATGATATTAAGTTAATGATTTTTATTTTAGTGTTTCACCTTCTCGTCCATGTACTGCAGGGCTTGTTGACGTGTATATATTCTCTCTGAAGCACATTCCTAAGCAATAATGAAATTAGCCAGAGACATAAAATATATAAACTATAGAGAAAAATGAAACAAAAATGGATGAAGAAAAAATATTAAACACTTAGCGCAGGTTTAAAAGATCAAATTCACAATTATTGAGGTAATATCCATTTTTTCATGGCTATTTAAAAAAATAGTTGCCTGAATAGATGGAAATAGGAGATCTCCGTATCTTGGGTCCCTGCCAAGCATTTGTACAGACTCCTGATCACTTTCCATTCCCATCGCTTTCATCACCACTATAATAGGAATCTGCAAAATTTGAAGCTCAAAATAGGAATCTGCAAAATTCGAAGCTCATAAATAGAGTGATAGCTCACCAACTTATGCACTCAATATTATATTAGGATCCAAAGAACTCGCCCAGATTTATTACCGAGGAATCAAGTGTTAATCAAAAGATAGACAAGGCAACTAAGGTCAACTTGCCATATGAAATGAGATGGCCAATCATTTAAATTTAAGAAGGTCAGCTCAATACATTATAAGCATTCATAGAATGTAAAAATAAACCGAAACTCATGATTAACAGGTGGGCATGTGGCCATTGAACAGTGACACACTGATTCCATTTGTCCAACTCAGGCAGTGCACGCAATATCATTGAGATCTATGACCCCTTAAATTTCTCTTAGATTTAGGAGGGTCAAATATCTAGATTTAACGTAGGAATGGAATAGGTTGAACCGTTGAAGCATGACATTCTGATTAGCATTAGGAGAGCGAACTTTTAGAAATTTAAGTAAGGCTCTCAGCTAGTTGCTAAGATAGGGTTTATAGCTTAATCATGCAGGCTCTCAGCTAGTTGCTAAGATAGAATTTATAGCTTAATCATGGAGGACTGTTTAGGTACTATATTCTGCCAATGCAAAGCAATTGACAAAAACAAAGGAAATTCCATTGCTCATAGGTGAACGGGTTCTCCTATCAAACAGCCATCCCATAGCTACTTCTACCATTTCGAAAGAATCAAATGAATCCAATTGTTGTAAAATAATTGAACCAAAGGAGGCCTGCACAAACTGATGCTTTGTGTATTTGAGAATTGAGAGTTAAGTTCAGCTATGCACTTAGCTAGCCTTTGTTTTAGGGTTGAGTGAGCTTGTGCATGTAGGAGCATGTTAGTATGGCTTTTGTTTCCTTTGTGGTGTTCCCATTTGATCTTCTGTTCCTATATACTTGTTTGAGAAAGAAAAGTAATGGAAAAATGTCCAAAGCTTCAAATGAACAATGTCACCAATCAACCCAGTATTTCAAAATGAATTAACACAATGAAGTATTCCAAAATGAATTAATACATAAAGTGGAAAAACTCATTAACAGGACAATGGAGTACATAAACCATACTGGCTTGGTGAACTGATTCAGCTGTAGGTAAATCTTCCCCTTATCCATAAAAATCACCGTCTTGCTTTTTATTGCATGTGTGCTACTGGTAACAGATGCGATCACCCTAATTTGATGTGTGTGACAGTTAAGAAAACAATAAATGTCTAATGTTGTTGCCAAACAAAAATAGTATATTCTGAAGTAATCAAATAACTTAATCAAACCTTCCTTTGCTATCAGTGTCGACAATAATACGATTCTTTGATAGCTGTTCTTGAATTAGAATGACCTGAAAATTAACATGTCACAAGATCATTAATACACATAAGAAGCAACTACAACAGCACTGAGCAGTTAATGGCCATAGCTATGGTTTGCAATCAGTCGTAGCACACGGAACACGAACCACATCAAACCAGCAAGAAAAGAAGAAAATTACAGCACTGTTTTCTGTTACCTTCTCCGTTCCTTTGACAACAAAGTAGCCACCAGGATCGAGAGGGCACTCACCTGGCATAACATATTGATGAGACCATTAAAACGGCAAGTAAGACAAAGTTTTAGTAATGAAGTTTTTTTAGGGACAAGAATTTAATATACCATATTTTGCTAGTTCAGCTTCGTCCTTTC
The DNA here is from genome assembly GCA_038087645.1 of Saccharum hybrid cultivar R570. Lineage (NCBI taxonomy): Eukaryota > Viridiplantae > Streptophyta > Magnoliopsida > Poales > Poaceae > Saccharum > Saccharum hybrid cultivar. The sequence continues at coordinate 931,615 of JAQSUU010000262.1, read as the reverse complement.
CATTCAGAATACAGGCATGGCTTCTTAGCATAATAGGCATGTAGCCAATGATTTTCTTCTTCTGAAGAAAAAAGGTAAATAAAAGGCCAACTTAGTTATCAAATCAAGCAAACAAAAGGTTTTCAGTCAGATGGATACGTACATTTCTTCTCACTTCATGCTGCTTTCCAACGGTGTATTGGATATCAACTATTATAGGAGCAGAATAACTGAAACAATAAAGGAAATTTGAGCAAGCACGACAACTGATAGGTCAAATAGAATTTGAACATGCAGAAGCATGCGCTGGAAACATAAACCACCACTGTACCACCAAAGATATAGTCAAGCTATTGGTGTTCAACAGATCTACGTACAAATGCCACCATTGATCAGCATGTCAAGCTTTCACGTTTCAAACCAAGAGCAATCCTCCCTTGGTGCTTCATGAAACATCTCCCACCACTATACGTTATTATGCATAATGAAAATTTAACTTCCTACCTCTCTACCCATTCAAAAATTCTTTTTTTTTGAAAGAAGTCATTCAAAAATTATATCAAGTCATATTGGCAGAGTTTCCCACATCAGTCTATCTTCAACAACCATCCTGGCATTCCACATGCCGCCCTGCCATGACTAAGGTTTGTGGCAGCCAAGTATTAGTGCTTGTACCATCCTGGAACTTGGGTGTGGAAGCGACCACTCCAAGAGCAAGAAGTTGATGCATGGGTCTCAAACATCTTGAGCTTTGACCACAAGACCTGAGAGGCAAGAGCATATCATAGGAGGTAGATGTATCAACCGGTTGAATGAATAACATGCCTTGACCCACATATTGACCGGCAACTTTTGTGTTCCCTTTTTTTTTTCCATGGAACACAACAATTATTCCTATTTCTATACCATCCGCGCTTGTTCCACACTTCACTCGCGCCTGTGCTCTGCCCACAGTCCCCAGCTGCGCACATCCATGCCCCTCCTGCTCCTCCTGCTACAATCACCGCGGCCTGCACTCCCTAGCTGCGCACATCCATGCCGCCCCCCTGCTCCTCCTGCTGCAATCACCGTCTCTCCTGTCTCCTCATCCAACACCACCAAATTCAGCACACATGCTGCCTGCTGGCCACGACGCATGCATCCAGCAGGTTGCGGACAGGATCAGAGATGCCCTCAGCTTCAGATTAGTGTGTGCACCAGGTTTTCGAAAAAAAAAGATTAGTGTGTGCACCTACTGATAATAACTATAATATGTGCTGTCCATCCTGACAGTTTTCATCTATCCTGATAATAGTAAGAGTTTGCAAAGGAAATGGTGGAGTAGCCATCAATTGTGCCCGAATACTTCAAGATCAGCGGAGTCAAGAGTTAACCAGAGACCAGGACGGGGCTAATCACACGCGCATTGAGAAACCACGGAAGGGCACACTGCACGCTCAGAATGTGATAGAGCCACGAGATCTAGGCTAGGCGCAAGCGTTGCAAGTTGAAGCAGCAGCCTTGCAGGCACTCGATCGATTCCACAACTTGAGCCAGTATTGGACCCGGTGCTTCCTCGATTTGAGCCAGTGGCCCCGCAGATGCCAAATTTTAGCCGGTGTCAGACTGAATTGGTTACAAAAATCAATGGCAGCCCTCTGATTTGGGTTGGTGTCGCTGGGAAACAAAGGCCCTGCTAGGTACAGCTTATAAGGTGCTTATGACCAAAGTATGCCGAAACTATAAGCCAAAAGAGTTCTCCTGGTCACGCTTCTCCTCACTGCCCCCATTAGTACTAAAACACATAAGCTAGGTCAAACCTGCTTTTCGTAACCACACTTTTCCTCCATCTGTGCAGCTTCCCAGGGAAGAGCTTATTGGGAAGCTGCACCCTTTGTCTCTATGCTGTTTATATCTTCCTAAATAGGTGATTGAAGCAATTGATAAGAGGAGGGGATTCTTGAGGGTCGGTCAAGAAAAAGGGAATGATTGTAACATCCAGTCCCGCCATACACGGCCCAGACCCACTCTACCGAGGAGTTGTCTCACCTGCATAGCAACCCGTTTGAGCTTTCGTCCTCGCTTCGCTCAAAACGGTTAACCGAAGGTTACTACGTGTCTCTGGCCCTGGTATTTAAGCTGAGCTATCTCTCTTAGATTCGCGGTTTGGTACTAAATTTCTGGCTGCACAGTATTTCACGATGCTACCGCAATCTATGAACAGTACCCGAGTTACCGTACACCTAATTCAGCACAGACAATTTGGCGAACAGTATGAGCTGCTACTAAACCGCTACAGTATTAAACCGCTACAGTACCTAGAGTCCGAATGTACCGTAACTCTCTCCTAAGTTGTTCGGCCCACTTCCCCCCTCCCCCCCCCCGAGCTACAGTATAACAACCCATTCCGTGAATTGGGCCCACTTAGCCCATTTGGGACTGTTACAATGGTGGAAATTGTCTGGTTTCCTGAAATCAAGTCATAATGCCACAACAATAAAGAGGGCTGCAAACGCACTAGTAGTGCAATGGCTTGTGCTCCCGATGGTTGAGCCAGCCGGCCAGGGTTCGATCCCTGGTCTCCCATCTTATTCAGGTGGGAGTCCCTCCCCCGGTGACATTAAAAAAAAATAAGGAAGGCCTGGTATTCATGATCTGGAGTATTTAGAATGGTCTCTGCGCATTAGGTGGCTTTGGCTTGACAAGACAGTCAGTTCTCGGCCTTGGGCAGGATTACCTATTCAAATCCCTCAAAATGCTCAGGGTCTTTACAAGGTTGCTGTGGAATCCATATAGTTGGTAAGGGGGAAAGCATCCTGTTCTGGTCTGGTAGGTGTCTGGGAGGAAATACAGTTGCTGAGCTGGCACCTAATCTTTTCAAAACAATTCCTAAGAGTCATAAAACAGCGCATAGTGGCGCAGGCTTTGGAGAACTGCCATTGGGTCTCAGATGATATTAAAGGTACACTCTCTGTCCCGGTCCTGAGAGAGTACCTTCTGCTATGGAATTTGGTTGATAACATGTTGCTGCAAGAGGGGGTTGAAGATCAGCACCGATGGAAGTTCACCAGGTCTGGTATTTATTCTAGCAAATCAGCCAATAATGCTTACTTTCTTGGCTCTGTTTGTTTTACTCCATGGAAAAGAATTTGAAAGAGCTGGGCTCCTCAACACTGCAAGTTCTTCATTTGGCTTGCAATCAACAATAGATGCTGGACTGGTGATCGTCTAGCAAAGAGAGGACTCCCTCATCCAGCGGCCTGTCCAGAGAGTCCATCCAGCATTTGTTGATCTCTTGCGTCTTCGCTAAGGTCTGGTTTATTATTCTTCAGAGATTGGTGTTGAGCTCCATCAGTCCGGTTTCTACTAGCAAATTTTCAAGTTGGTGGTACTGGGCAATCAAGGATGTGCCTAAGGAGACGAAAAAAAGAGCTTAATTCACTCATTACCCTGGTGGCCTGGGAGTGCAAGTCCGAGCATCATAATTTTACTGCAGACAATCACAAATGAATGCATACTATGGTGCTCTGCTAGGGCAAAAGGACTCCAGGAGCTGCTGGCCTTGCCGCTTATTGTGGGTTAATTTTCCCTAAGTTTCTGTTGGGTGCTCTTTGTCGCCTAGTCTATACTAGACTAGTTTCTTTGGCCTTGTGTCTCACATCCACAGATCATGTTAGCTGTGGAAGGCTAGTTGCTCTGGTCTAGTGTTTCCAAGTGGAGTCATGGGTGGGTTTTTTCTTCCTCCTTTGTACTGTTTCTCTTTTCTCTCTTAATGAAATGGTGCACAATTCTCTTGCGTGTTCGAGAAAGAAAAGGGAAGCTGCACAAAACAGGGCCAAAGAACGTCACCATGTCGGCAGCAAAGGAGGAAAGGGAAAGGAGAGAAGGAAAGGAAAGAGCTAGTCAGGGCAATAGGCGGCTCACTAGAGGCAACAAGCAAGAGGAGAAGAATCTAGGACAACCATGAAGCTCTGGTACCATGTTAACAATAGCACATCTCTGTTCAGTATGCCCTTAAGGCTAATATACAACTACAAGAACAGCTCATCTCTGTTCAATATGCCCTTAAAGCTAATATACAACTACAAGAGGTGTATGCATACACACATACAAAAAACACATACATCGAAGGAAATGTAAACAGGTATATTTACATCTAACATCATCAACATCTACAATAGGATTTTTTTTGAATGTCACCGGGGGGATTACTCCCCACCTGAATATATATTGATATAGCCCCAAATCGGCTCGTTATGTGTTTTACAAACGTTGAGGAGGAAAAAAAAAATAACGACAACAACAAGACGCCCTAGCGCCAGGGCGATAAGTGGCAAGGCCACAAACACAGTAGCGAAATGCTGAGACTACCACACCAATGCAAAAAAGCACTTCAACGATGCCTCCAGGGAGGTGAATTACGCCAGAACGTAATCATCGTCGGCCAAGCATGAGCTTGGCAAGGCTTTCACCTGAGCCTTATGCCGGAGGGTAGCTGCAATGCGACGGAGGAGGGGAGGGGGGACGGTCGCCGCCACACCGCGTGGAGCCATTACCGGATTCGCCCACGACGGTGGGAGGCGCGCACCGGATAGGGGGTGGGTGCTGGTCGGCGCCACACCTCGCGGAGCCGTTCCCGGACTCGATGTGGACAGCCTGAATTATGCTAGACAAGAAAACAATACTAGAGCCATATATAACAGTCCCACATAAATCTTATTGCTTATTCCATCTAGCTCAAATGATGTGTAACATAATTCCTCTTTTATTCTTTCTTAGTTGCAAGTACAAACTACAAACCGATGCAAATGAGGAAATGAATTTACGTTCAAAAAAATATGAGGAAATGAAAGGCTTACGTGCGGTCAGTAAGGCGGCAAAGATGTGGTGTGATAGATTCAACTTTAAAATCTCCATGTATCGCTGGCATGCCAACACGCACATCAAGATACCTACAATGTGGCCAACAAAATCCATATTTAACAATAGTTAAAAAATATAGTTAGAATACATATTATACAAATTGACGAGCATACCTAAGGTAAATGGATGGATCATTGCGCGCTTCAATTCGATTGTTTGCCTGAATGATCTTCTTGACTCCTTTGTCGACAAAGTAGTTAAATGAGTCAATGTGCTCCTTCACAAGCCCTCTAACCTGGTGTTTCCATCAGAGAGAAAAAAAACTAAATCACAGCAACAAGAGCTTCAAACTGAATACTCGTTGGCACATATATATATAAAAAAACACGTGCATGATGGAGTTGATAGAAAGAGTGAGCAAGGAACGAAATGAGTCATGAATTAGACAGAGATACAAGATAACCCAAGTATGGAACAGAGCATGGAGCTAATCTGTGGCAAACAGAGCAAGGAGCTGAGACGTGCATACGACTGTAACAAACAACATGCATGGTAGCAATAATAATCGGGTTAACACAGGCCTACTGCTTGATCATCGCCCCGTGAATGCAGGGAGCATGAAAAACTGAGTGCGACAAAATTGTTGGACAATAAATCGACGTAACTAACAGGCAACAGCATCTGTTGAATGAGAACGCCATGCATGCTGACCTTGAGGAAGGCCGGGAGGAGCGCGAACTTGTCGACAGGCTTCCTCACCGGCGCTGCCAACGAACGGTAGGTCGGTAATGGCGCTGTATCACCGGCCACCTTGCCGCTGCAGGAAGCCAAAAAAAAAGAAAAAAGGTGAGGGTTTTGAAATGCCGGGGCGGCGAGGCGAGCTACCCTTGGCCGTCGTCTTGGGCGAGCAGGGTCATGGCAGAGGGGCTTGAAAGGAGAGTGCGGAAGAGGAGCGAGGTGACGCGGAAATTAACAGCAAGAGAGGAGAGGCGCCGCTTTCGCAGGTGCGCTGGCCCCTGCTGTTGTCTTTGGGGTCCGATCGAGATGGCCGATGGTAAAGAAGAGAGCGAGGCGGCGCCGGCTGGGCTGGCTAGATGAGAGCGGTGAAGTAGAGGGGCCGGAGGTGCTGGACACGGGGTGCTCAAGGGCGCGAGGAGGGTGGCGGCGGGACTGCGGGAGGCGGCCGGCGCGGTGTCTATGCTATGTAGGGCAACAACCTCTGCCTCTGCGTCGTGGTAGATATTACTCCGACCTCGATCGGATCATGATCCGACGGGTGACAGCGCAGAGAAGGCCCAGTTCCATATTTGTGCAGTCCACGTCGAGTCCGCGCTTCTGGTTCTTTCTTTACGGTCACGTTTCAGTTTTCTGTTCGCGTCGCCGTTCCCGGTAGGCTTTTTACTCGTTCTGTTGTGTTTGTTGGATGGAAGTTTTTTTTAACGGTAATGCTTACACGCGGTCGTCCAGACCGACGGACGCCCCGTCTTGAGATAAGCGGCTCGCTTCACGGCTATCTTCACCGACGCTATGTGTCGTTGTTGCCCCATCCCACCTCACCCTCTGCGTCACCGCTGATGTTCCCATCCGGTCTTTTATGTAGTTGTCACCGTCACCGTACCTACACCGATCCTCTGCGTCACCGCTGCCGCGCCCACCCGCCATCAGCGTCATCACCGCCACCCATGCTGCCCCCACCCCGCCAAGCGCCGCCACCTAGCTCTACGTTGTCGACGAGCTGCACGCAGCCAGCGAGCTCTACGCCGATGAACTCCACATGACGACGAGCCTCCATTTGTCTAAGCAACAAGGAGATGTTACGCTAAAAGCGCACGTTGCAAACGTACGTTTCAAGTGTATATATTGCAAGTGTTATATATCGATGTTGCAAAAGTATATCGAGATGTTGCATACGTTGCAATAGTAATACACATATGTTTTAAATGTTTCATCTATTTTCAGACGTATGTTTCAAGTGTTTTATCTAAATGTTACAAAAGTAGATCTGAATGTTGCATATGTGTGAAGGGCGATACACGTACATTGAAGTATATGTTCGAAATGTTCATCTGTTTCAGACGTATGCTGCAAGTGTTTCATATGGACGTTGCAAAAATAAATTTGGATGCTACATATGTTTCAGACGGTGCATGTGACCCACGTGGTTTTATAGCGCGCGTGAAAGGAAGCGGGCGTAGATTGCCACGGAAGAAAGCCGTGGTGGGGTCCACGCGTAGGGGCGGAAAAAATGGGGCGGCAACCGTACGGCGTGGTTTTATTTGCACAAGGCGAGTTAGGCTGCCGTACACAGCTGCATGCGTAGCACTAGCATCGTACACTGGCGCACCGGAACGGATGAAACGACGCTAACAGGTCCGTTTTTTAACGCGCATACATGTTTTTGGGAAGTCAGCATGTCCGGTTTTTTAACGCGCAGAGATGTTTTCTCTTCTTCCGTAATAGTTTTTTGTCCAATGTTTTTTTTTCCTGTTCTTCTTGCTTTTCCGTCTCGGACTTCAATGTGTTCTTTTTTTCTTCCTTTTCCTTTTTCCATCTAATTTTCATCCAGCCCAATTGACCATTTGACACTCGCTCTGTTGTTGCCGAGTTGACTCCGTTGTTTCCGCATCTGCTTTGTTCCGTCTGACCTTCCGTTTTCTTTTTTTTTTAATTGTCGAATTCCTGCATCTGCTTTGTTGCGGCTGACGTTGCGTTTTTTTTTAATCGACGAAGTCCTACATTTTTAGCATCGTTTTTTTTAATTCAAAAAAAGCATCGTTTTCTTGAACGAGCTCTGTATGTTCCGTGGACTCCAGTCTGTTCCTTCACATTTGCTTTTTCGACCTATTTTTCTTTTTTAGGACAACTGGCCTTTCCCTCCTTTTCTTTTTGAACCTAAGCTTGGCTCTATGGCCTTATATTCATCTCCAAAAGCTCAGCGCATTCGCGAGCAACCACGTTCATTACAGAGATAGGGAAATCATCAAGCCATATCCTTGACTGGCCTGACTCCCAAGCTAGACTAAGTTTGGTAATCTCGTGCGCAGACGAGTTACAAGACCATGGTACATTAGAAACAATATGTCTATCAAAATGAACATCAAGAAACTCGCAGAGGAACATAAACAATATTCCACTCGGCTCTATATCAAGCACATTAGACTGCAGATCTTCTCACAACTGACTAGAATCCGTCTCCACTTGAATCTTGGAGGTGCCATGCGCCTGAACGGCCTCCACTGCTTTAACACACGCCATGGTTAGAGTATATATCTCTTTTTTCTTATAATAAAGGAAAAAAGTCCATATTACTCTCTTCAAGTTTGGCCTATGTCCAAATAACTCCAAACTAACATTTGGTTTAATTTATTCTCTCTAACTATTTAAGTTGGTCCAACTAACACCTTAGACTACACGCACTGGGTATGGGATCCCACCCGCTACCTGGTCCATGTCATCTTTTACAGTAAGAAAATGTCTGCACCGGGACACTCTATTTCATCCGCGGTAAGCATGCACACGCTATTCCTAGCGCCATACAGTACATACGGTATCAGCTGGACCCCACCACGCACGACGCAGGACTGAGCCAAAGAGAGCCAGCGCTGGCATGCAAGAGGGAATCTTGGGGTGGGCCTATTATTGTAACTTGTTAAAAAATGTTTTAACTCACAAACTAAATAACCAAATTAAATTCCGATTACACCATTAAATTCGTCTCAATAAATCCTTCAAAACTTGATCATACATGGATATATTTAAATAAAGTGATAAATAGACCCTACACTAGATAGAGGATGATATAGAGTATGGATGAGTGCGGAAGAATTAGATATAGAGTAGGGAATCTTGACGATTAGGATGTATAGTGGATGAATATAGAGGAATATGAGTGCGAGTAGTCTTAAAGAGATTTATTTTGTTTCTCTATGTACAAATTATATTTTAGTTTGAAATTTTATGAGGCGACGGAGGACATTGTATTTTGTGTTAGAAAAATGCACTATGAATTTTTCATCATATGTTTTCTATGATATTATGTCTCTAGTGTTAATTTATTATTAAATTTCCTAAGCTATCAAAATAGTGGCAAAAAGTTAAGATATATTTTACTCACATAACTTATGATGTTCTCTATCATATCACAAAAGTTGATATTAAGACTCGACTAATACGTGGAAAAACAAAACTAATGAATCATGTTAAGGGGTAAACTAGACCAACTGAAATAGTTGAAAAGAGTAAATTGAACCAAATGTAAGTTTAGGGGGACATATGCCAAACTTGAGGGGAGTAATTTGGACTTTTTCCTATAATAAAGAACAAAAATAAATAATAAATGTAATATTATAGATCTTTATTAAACCCTTTCACCCTTCGCTGATAGCTAATAAAGAAATATATTCTTCCCAATTAAGTTATTCATGTAGTTTTGATTAAGAATAAAACTTATTTTTGTTAGATCATGGATTAGCCGATCATTTAACTAATCAGACCATAAAATTAAGTTTCTTATATCCAATCGAATCTAAATGAATGCATCTCCAAATTGTACGTATATACCATTGTAATCATCGATGAGGGTTGTCACATGAAAATTGAGAGAGGTCTCTATCATAATCATAAATGGAGAGACCAATCTTTGACACGGCGCAACTAACTGCTTGCTAACTCTAGTCAAAGATTAAAATTACATATTTTCATGTGTCCTCAAATAAAGTCACGTAACTTGATATCTAACTGTATCAACATATGGATGGTTAGAAATTAATGTTATAACAAATTTATGAGAAAATATTTCTATGCTTTACGGTGGAAAAATCTATTAAATTATATTTATAATTTGACTTATGTAGCAGAACCTCCTAAATTATATGGCCCACATGCACCCCTAAGACCTCTGACAGCGATACATGCACACCAAATAACCTAAGAAGATCTGTCGGGTGCCCTCACAGGACCCCGATTAAACTACATTTAACAACCCATACCAGGATCAACAAAGGAGTAACTACAACATTACAACATTTATACAAAATGTTACATCAGAGTGCGGAAGAATAATAACAATAAATTTACAAATCATGATTAAGTTAACTTTTTACAAACTTAACTTGTATTGCGGAAGTCGAGTAGAACTACAGAAGACAACTTAGGTAGAACACCTAAGTCAGGAGAGGACAATCAAATCATGTCAAGCCCACTGACATGACCTAATTAGCAGCACCAGTTAGCACCTGCAACAGGGGTTAACAAACCCTGAGTACGAGAGTACTCAACAAGACTTACCCGACTAAGACAAAGACTCCAAGGGCATGCTAGCTTTAGGGAATCAAGGTACGGGTATTCCAGAATCAAATTTTCTTTTGCAGAAAAGCTTACTAAAGTAAGTCCTTACCTTCAATATTTTACTTTTACCATTGATGGTTCATTAACCAATTCTAGGTGATCCTAATCTAGATCAAAGTAATTATCATCAAAACCTTTCTCATTCTTTCTTTCAATTCCAGTTCTTAACTACGATGCAAGTCAGGTGATCAAGTCTCCATAACCGAGGAGCAACGACGATTCGAACCGATTATACCCAGCTGGGGATCCCTAACCTCACGACATATGTAGAACCGAATCTTGCATATATCAACCCTCATTTAGATCTCCCAAAACCAGAACGTGTCCATCGCCACCCGAGAGTACAGTACCTCTCGAACCCGACCAAATTCTAGCCCCGAGGGTACACGCTACTCTCGCCATCTCTCCACTCCCAGTGCGAGGTTAGACGTTCTCATAATGGAATCACCAACATTTTGGGCTTACCCAAGGCATGAGGCTAGTTGCAAAGTCTCGAACACAACAGGCTTACAACGAACGGACCTTAACTGACAAGGCGGAAACACTACATTGAGACTCCTTTCCCAATGCATGTTAGCAGTGGCCAAACCACCCGCCCGATCTTTCAAGTTCATTCTCATATTTCAATATTCATTCAATATGCCGTCATGACTATATAAACATTGCATTTAAAAGCTTAACTTCTAAGCATAGCGAAGCATACTATGCATTTTCCGTAAAACAGGTATCAAGGTTGATATCACAATAATCAAGGATGATAATGCAGCAATTGGGTTATCACTCAACTCCTAATTACTTAATGCAGTAAACCATATTATAAATAATAAAACATTTGTAAAATTCAAGGTAGGGTTTAAATGCACCGGGGCTTGCCTTGCGTTGCAGCGGTGGTTAGTTTTCGTAGAAATCAAGTTTGACACCAACATCACGGGTGGATGACACCTTTCCGAAGATTGATCAACACCAACCTCGTCATCACTTGTTCACCACGAATCTTCTCACTCTCGTAGGCACTACACGTATATAAATGATGTGATGCTTAACATGATGGAATGCATGCCATGATGCATGATAATGAACAAGGCATAGCATAAAAGGGACATTTAGAAAGGATAAATATTAGTTATCTACTTGAGTACAACTTTCCTTCGCGGTACAGTTGTAAGCTAACAAGGTTAATTTAAAGGTTAACTAACCATAACTTTGTTTTTACCCAAGAGGTTGCATCTAATAACAAGTAATCTTACCACAAGACCACTAAATAGTAACATAAATAAGTTATTAACTACTAAAGACCTAAGTTAATGACACTAACTATCATTAACAAATCCTAGTTAACAAGTCAATCATAACTTAAGCAATTAATTAAAGTGCCAAGGGTCATTACATGTTAATGACCCAAGGTCATCACTCAATCCCAAAAGAGCACACAACACTTAAAGTTATTGATTTAACATTTAATTACTATTTAATTAATTAGGGCATAATTAATAGTTGATCAAACTTTACCTAAATAAGCTCAAACTTTTTCTATATATTAAGAATGACTTAAAACAGTGTCACAATAAATTTCATCATTTTTGGATTAATAAATTAATTATTAAAATTCATAGAAGTTGCATTTAATCTTTATTGGAACTAATTAAATCTACTACACAAAGTAATCAAATTTAGGGTTTAACATTTTTCCTAGATAGTTTGCACATTGAGAAGCTTACACAAAAATTTTTAGAAATTTTGGAACTCTACACAATTTTTAATGAAATAAACAAATAGTATCACTATTCAAAATTTTGAAAAAGAAAAAAAAAACCGAACTCGGCCCGATTTTCTTTTTCTCCCGCGGTCCGGCCCAGCTGGTCGGCCTGCTCGCCCGCACCCGCGCTCGGCCCAGCCGCGCGGCCCAGCAGCGGCATGCCTCCGCCCGCGCGCGTCTGCCTCTCCCTCTCTCTCTCTGACAGCGCGGTCCCGCCTGTCATCCCTCACCTCTGTCTCCCTCTCGCTCTCCCGCGCGCTCACTCGCTCTCCCACGGTGGCTGGCCGGTGACCGGTGCCTCAGTCGACAAACCGACTCTACCAACACCTTCTACACCACCCCACGACTCCGTTTTGCTACTAAACACCCTGGCTCGAGCTCTAGCGACTAGCGAGCGACGGTGATGGCGGCACGGTGGTCACGGGAGCAGCACGCCGGCGCTTACAAAGCGGTAGAGACTAAATTGGAGGGTCGGGAAGCATCAGTGGCTCACCGCGGTTGCAGTGAAGCTCTCGGTGGCGACGGGGAGCGGCTGGAGTGGTCTGGCCACGGGAAGGCGAGGATGGCGGGCAGTCGCCGGAGTTGAGCACGGGAACAGGCGGTGCGGGAGCTCGGGTGCGAAAACGGTGAATGCAAGCGGTCCACAAGATGCGCAAGGCCGAGGCGGAGCTAGTGGTGCAGTTGGCGTGGCCAGAGACGGCTTGGTGGCGGCAGCGGCGAGCGGCGGAGCTGCGGTGGCGGCGGTGGCGAAAACGAACAAGGTCACGGTGAACGTTCGGTATTTATAGCAGGCAGTCGCGACTACAGAGCGGCACTGCTACATCGTCGCGCTGGCGATTCTGGGCGCGCCTGGAAGCTGGCCGAAGCCGTCCGGCGTCTCGCCGGCGCCCATACCGGCCGGTGGCCGTCGGTGATTGGCGTTGCACTGTAGCTCCCCCCCAAACTCTGAAATTTAAACTTGTTTTTCAAATTACTTTCAAATTCATGTAATAACTTGAAAAACTTCCAATGTATGAAATCTTCAAAATTTCAAGCTCTACAAGTTTTGTATTGAACACTATTTCAAATTCTCACTGGATTTTGAAATTTGAGTTTAAATTCAAAAGGGGACACATTTTTCAGATTTGGTAATTTAGAAATTACTTTTGATTTTATATTGAAACTTCAAAATCTCCAAACATCAAAGTTGTATATCTTGACCAGACCTACAACTTTGCTGTTCAAAACTTTTTCAAATTCTGCCTCCATTTTGAAATCTTAGTTTGGGGACAAAAATAAGTTAAATCTGAAATTTGTTTATTTTCAAAATTGCTCCACATTTTACACTAAAACTTTGAAAACTCAAAACACCAAAGTTGTAGCCCTTGAAAAGTTCTACAAACTTGGTTTTAAACTTTTTCCCAAATTTTGCTTAGATTTTGAATTATTTCAAAAGGGGTAAAACAGAGTTTTGAAATTGAGGGTTTTGAATTCAATTGATTATTCTTTTTAACTAAACATGATTAATTATTTAACACTAATAAAACATTATTTCATGTGATAAGAAATATGGCATTATTAATGTATTAAGCATACTAATAAAAATAACATATCACATCACTATTGAAACATGTAAAACACGTATATAAAACATGAAACATTCTATTGCAACATATGAAACACTACCAAGCAACACATGAAACATCACTATGCAACAGAGACCTGATATATGAAACATTGCTTATGCAACATGAAATGCATCTTATGCCTTGATGTATGCATGATCCGTACTTAATCAAGTTTTAACTGCTTTTTAACATCTGGGATGTTACAACTTAATTGGATGTTGTCATATTATTCTTAATATTAACTTATATTGAGGATGTTATGATCATAAAAAAATAAATTATAGCTTGTAAATTTTGTAAAAAGGTAAAACATAAATAAAATATGTAACATTTCAATTCTCGTTTCTTATTAATGTTTGATAATTTTTTTCTCCCATTGCAACGCACGAACACATTTGCTAGAAATAATAATAATGGATCTCACATGGGCTTCCCGCAGAGATGGATTGCCTGGATCAACAGTATTCTATCTACAGGCACCTCGACCGTTATCTTAAAGGGAGTACCGGGTAGGAAATTCAAATGTAGAAGAGGTGTTCGTCAAGGAGACCCTCTCTCTCCGTTGATTTTTGTCCTTGCAGTAGAGCTACTCCAGATTCTAGTGAACAGAGCAGTATTGCAGGGTCTTCTCTGCCCCCCATTCCTCAAGCAAACGCTGACTTCCCTATCATGCAGTATGCCGACGACATCTTACTCGTCATGTAGGCAGACACCAGACAATTATTCTTCCTAAAGGTACTGCTCAGAAGCTTCTCAGACACCATAGGGTTGAAGGTCAATTACTCCAAGTCACTGATGCTACCAATCAATATATCCCAAGACAGAATGCAACTCTTGGCAAACACATTTGGATGCTAGATTGGTACGTTCTCGTTCACGTATCTGGGTCTGCCCATGGTGAAAGACCTTGATGGCTAGAGGGGGGTGAATAGCCTTTTTAAAATTTTTTTACAAAGACAAGCTAAACAAGTTTATTAATATAACAAATAGCGAGATGCGAGTTTTGCTTAGCCTACGGGGTGTTTGCAAGCCACCTATCCAATTCATAATTCTAGTATATTTGCACTCAACCGCACAAGTCAAACCGCACAACTTAGCTACAACTAAAGCTAACTAGCTACACAAGCTAAGAGGTACACTAACACGATAGCAAGATAACTAAGAAATTAATATGAGAGTTAGGAGGGTATCACTGAGGGGCGAGGTATTGAGCCAACCAATCAATATGATCAAGAGATGAATTCTACAATACACAACCATCGGGATCGATTAATCACAATAAGAATGAGGACACGAAGATTTATCCCGAGGTTCACGTGCTTACCGGCACGCTAGTCCCCATTGTGTCCCTCTTCACCACATGGTTCGGTGGCTAATCGGTCACACACCGAGCCTCTCAAAGGTGCCACAAGAACCTACTAAATGACAAAAGGTTGCAAATGACACGAGCAATCCACTAACATTGCCTTTGGCGCTTCACCGAGGTAGGCACAAACCCCTCACAATCACCGGAGGTGGCCAAGAACAATCACCAACTCTTGCCAACACCTCCAAGCTGCTCCAAGCCGTCTAGGTGGCGGCAACCACCAAGAGAAACAAGAATCCCGCAGCAAATCAACCACTAAGTGCCAACTAGATGCAATCTCACAATGCAAATGCACTTGGATCACTCAATCTCACTTCGAATATGCAAAGAAGCAAGAGAGATGAGTGAGAGGGAAGTTGCTTAATTCAAAGTGCTCACAAGGTTGTCAAAATGTCTAAGAGGGTGAGCCAAGAGTTGGCCAATAAGTATTTATAAGCACCCCAAACAAATAGAGCCGTTAGGAGCTAGAAGGGGTGCAGACGCACGCGACCGACGCGTCTGTTGCTCAACCGACAGACGCGCTGTCCAGCGTCTGTTGCTCCTCGCGAACGCGACAGACGTGTCTATCGCTCACCCGATAGACGCGGCTACGGTGTCTGATGCCCTCGCCGTTCGCCACGTGTACCGACCATTTGAACAAGACGATTTTCGTGCCTCGAGCAACAGACGCGTACTCCGCGAAAATTTTCAGCGTCTGTCGCGACCGACAGACACACCACAGAGAGCTCGTCACGGCGAAAAACCGACAAACATGTGCGCTGCTCGACTGACAGACGCTGGCCAGCGTCTATCGCCACCGTGTCGCTGATCAGCGAGCGACAGACGCTGATGCATGGTCTCTGTCGCTCAGTCGTGCTCGCGTCTGACGCCCAAGCACCAAAAACCCTAACTAGGGTATGGCGATAGATGCTGCATAGTAGCGTCTGACGCTTAGGGCAGCAGCGTCTGTCGCCCATATCTCGGTGATTTTGCGACGTTTGCTTGATCCGTTTGATTCACCCTTTCACATATGAGCTAGACTAATATGTGTATCACTTTAGCACATGTTTTAGCTCATGAAACACCACGTGACATTGCATCCAAATCTCGACATTGGCGTAAAGGAAAGTAGGCGTTTCAATTCCTCGAAAACGCTTGAATCCCACCTCGCAAGCTCGGCGGGAGGGAGAGAGGACCCCAAACCCTCTCTATCACTCAAACTCCACCGCCTTTGTAATGGTGCTAACACCACCAAGGTTTCATCGTCATGTGCGAGTGTGTTAGCATTTTCACAATCATTTTTCGAGGCGTTATTAGTTCTATCCAAATGCATATGATTATGAAATGCACACCTAGAGGCACTTAGGAGTTCAATAGCCACGTCATTCCCCTCTTTATAGTACGACTATCTATCCTACAATGTAACCACACCCACTAGGTGTCTTGGTTACCAAAACATGAACCCTAGCATATACCTTTGCCTTAATCAACATATGATTGCATGTACTTCCATCATCATCATCATGGTAAGTATTTCATCATCCACGCTTGATCATCATGCTTTACCATGCTATGTGATAATCACCCTTTGCTACATACAATCTCAAGCATGTGATTAGCACTTAGGCATTGCCACTAATTACCAACACTAAACATAGAGCTTTCACATGGGCATGACAAAACCGCGTGTTGAAGATTACACCCCTCTGATTGACAAGATCGAACGAAGGCTGACTGCTTGCTCATCCTTGTTGTCATACTCTGGGAGATTGCATATGGTAAACTCGGTACTCACAGCGACATCCACATATGCAATGTGCACGCTCAAGCTGCCAAAGGGTGTAATTGACAATATCGACAGAGCCCGCAAGCAATGCCTTTGGAGAGGCAATGACACAACCAAAAAAGGAGGAAACCTGGCTGCCTGGCCCATAGTTATGAAACCGAAAAACAAAGGAGGTCTGGGGGTCATTAATCTATCCGTGCAGAATGATGCTCTTCTCCTAAAACACCTCCACAAGTTTTACTACAAAGCTGATGTGCCATGGATGAACCTCATATGGAGTAAGCATTATTCCGACAAGGTGCCACATGCAACCAGGGAGGTCGGTTCGTTTTGGTGGAAGGATGTGCAGAGATTGAGTACTATCTTCAGAAACATAGCCCGATGTTCCCTTGGTAACGGCACGACGGTCACTTTCTGGGATGACCTCTGGACCGATGATGTGCTAGCACACCGCTTCCCCAGGCTATTCTCTTATGCCAGAAATCCTAACATAAGTGTCAACGAAGTTTGTCTGATGAAGATCTTGACACCCTCTTTGCTCTGCCCATTTCACAAGAGGCTTTTGAGGAGCTCCAAACGCTCAGTGTCTTCCTACAGTCACAGGCCTTTGATGAAGATAGTAAAGATATCTGGACATATCAATGGGGCAGTGCGACATATTCCTCGAGCAAGTTCTACAAGGTAGCTTTTCAGAGCCTGCCAGCACACCCAGTCTTCACCTGGCTCTGGAAATCCAAGTGCACTCCTAGAGTGAAGTTTTTTTTGCATGGCTGATCCTAGTAGACAGATTGAACACTAAGACAATGCTAAGAAGGAGGAATTTGTTTACAAAAGATGATGATCACTGCGTCCTTTGCACAGGAGGGATAGATGAGGATCTGGATCATCTTTTCTTTGAATGTCCATTCTCCAGGAGCTGCTGGGAGAAGATAGACATACAATAGGACACAAGCCTCAGTTTATACCCAAGAATAATAGCGCACACAATGCAACAGCAAAATATACCTTTTTCGTGGAGGCTATAGTCATTGCCGCTTGGGAGATATAGAAGATCAGCAATGATAGAGTGTCCACGTCGGCATTTGGTTTAGTAATTTCAAGAACCAGTGTCTACTTCAATCCCTTCGCTTTAAGGATGATCTAAGATCAGCCTTTTGTTTTTTCGCTAGATGCATATAGTTAATTCCTGCTGTAAGTTTGTACTATCTTAAATTTTGAAAATATAAAATGAAGTGCGTGGATCTCCTCCACAGTTTTTGCCATATATATATATATATAATGGACCTGCATGCCTGCATGAAGTTAGGCTGAGCCCGTGCATAGGCGGCAAAAGTCTAGCCTACCTTCGCTAAGTGGAAGGCTAGAACTATTATTTTAGTCTGATTTTCTTAAAACTAGATATTTTACCATTTGAACTCTAAAACCTGATTAAATTAACTTCCTATCCTAGTTTGGAGTGTTGTGAAAACGGTTGTCTCTTTTTAGTTAACAAACTCGGTTAATACTTGCTAAGGTTTTTAAACCATAGAAAATGCTCTAAGTTTTTAAAATTTCAAAATAAAATTCTATAGAAGGACTAGGGTACAATAAATCTAAATAAAATATTTAGATCCCATAAAAAATATCTCTAGATGCTTGGAAGATAGATTTAGCTTTAGGAAATTAGAAAAAAATATTCAAAAAAATCTAGAGAATTCCCAAAACATTATTATATATCAAGAAGCTTGTGGGTACGATTCGGAAGTCAACAGCTCACGTAGTCACGTCCGAGCTCACGACACTCCACTCCACCAAAGTGGAGAAGAAGAGTGCGAGCAACAAGAGGAGTATGCGCAAGCAAGCCATACCACCGCACCGATGGAGGAGGACCACAACAACGGTTCATCATATTCCTCCTCGACGATGACAATGTGCCTGTGCTTCTCTCCAACGAAGAAGCAGATGGCAATGCAGTTGTTCACTAATGAAATTGTCATAACCATCGTACAGGTATTAAATATGTATTTGTTTAATCTATCCATAGCTGAAAATTCAGAAATATTTTAGAGAAAAATCCCATCCCCACGAGAGCAGGTTACATTACAAAACATCATTGTATGAACTGCAGATCTTCTGATGATTGCATTGTTTATTATTTAACATTGACACATTCTCTACTTTTTTAAAAAAAAAAAAGATCAGGTCGTCAGATTCGGTTAGCCTTTTTTCCGAGGAGAAAAGGGGTACTACTTCTACGAGTGTTCTGAACATCAAAGCACGCATCTGTATTACAAAGCTTTCTGAAGCAAGCTGAATTTGCTTGTCGACCACTGTATAACATTCGTCATGCTGAACCTTCCTGCTCTATCTGTCAGGGCGTCCTGGCATTTTCAGCCTGAAAGAGAGAACCAAATGGGATGCTTGGAAGGCTGTTCAAGGTTTGTTCCAGATGCACAATCTTTCTCTGAATTACAAACTCCCAGTTGACCATTATGCATCCTTGCAATTTTTTGTCTGAACAGGGAAATCCAAGGAGGAAGCCATGACAGATTACATCACCAAAGTGAAGCAGCTGCTGGAGGAATCAGAATCCACTTTCTGGGCTATGAAAACACCATGACCCATAGCTGCGCATATAGCCATGCTATACGTCGCCAATAAATCTTGTCTTGTTATATTTCGGATGGCTTCTGATGCCATATATGTAACTGTTCGTTTCCATGGATACTCATCATCGTTTAAATTAAGGCTGCAAACTCTTGTGAAATCAAATTGGATATATCTCTGTCAAATCAGCATCTGCTCAAAAGTTTAGGAAATGTCCTCTTCTTTTAGGCCATGTTTAGATTCCAAAATTTGGAATCAAACTTTGCATAGTAAGTGTCACGTCACACTGTAGTAATTTTGTTTTTATTTGATAATAATTGTCCAAACATTGATTAATTAGGATTAAAATATTCGTCTCGCAAAGTAAAACAAAACTGTGCAATTAGTTTTTTATTTCATCTATATTTAGTACTCCATATATGTGCCGACATTTTGATGTGACGGAAAATAGGAATTCTGCATAGTGAATTTAGTGGTCAAACTCTGGAATCTAAACAAGGCCTTAGTTTGTTATAGGCACGCTGTCCTGATTTCTGCCCATGGCCTGCGCAACTTGTGCTATGTCTTCCAAGAAGGTGGCGTTTTAGTTTGGGGACAGCTGCAGTGTTCAGTTTCAGGTTGCGTTGTTTGGGGACACCTGCAGCGTTCAATTTCAGTTTCAGATGCTTGTGCTTATATGTTGTATGTTTCCTATCTACACCTTCCGTTCCAGAATATCTGTCACCATTGGTGTGCGTACCATAAGTTTGATTCGATTTGTAGAAACTACGTGCAACATTTGTATCTCTAAATAAATTTATTAAAAAAACTAGATTCAAAGATCTTTCCAATGATATTAATTATGTACCATAAATATTAATATTTTTTAATATATATTTTGTTAAAGTTATTTCTCGAAAAACGTAAACGAAAGATATTTAGGAACGGACGGTGTACCCGTTATTACTGGTGACAAGTTCGAGTCTGGAGTAGCTCAACAGGTGTTGTACGGCTATTGTAAAAAACAGGTGTTGTACGGCACTGAAGTACTTACCGATCCTGTGGTTCAGGTTGCAGAGCCATGTGCAACAAAATTGGAACATCCTTGCTGTCTAAATAAATCAGTTATGCTTGACCTATTTACCTACACCACATACTCTATGCTTATGGCACGCAATTTAGCAATACTATATGCTTAACCTATTTTCTGTCGTTCTGTGGAGCCGTTCGGCTGGAATTATAAGCCGGCTGAAAAACACTGTTGGCTGATTTTTTGTGAGAGAAAAATACTGTTCCGGCTAAAAAAACAAGCTGAATAAGACGGATTATAAGCCAGATGAACAGGGCCTGTGTTTCCTTAGCATCCAACAGGCAATAGGCAAGGTAAAGGAGCACCACTGAATTTTGGGCAGCAATTCATCTTTTTTTTTGTGGTAAAGTTTTGTCATTCCAAACCAAGATATGTATGTAAACAAATGTTATAAAAGAAAGCTGGTTTGTGCCATTTTTCCTGTATGAAGTTCATGCAGGGCTGTATGAATGTGAATGGCCGATATCTGAAAAGCTACTTACGCCAAGTGTTAGTAGCAAACACTCGCCCCACTGACATCCTGGCCCCACACAAGCTGACAGTCAACGCCCTTCTTCCAGTTCCAGCACGCCGCACGCGCGACGCGATGCATAGCCGCCGGTGCGTACCACCTCGCTGACAGGTGGCCCCCCCGGTTCCCTGCCACTTTCCCCCAGCTCACCCAGATCCCTCAATCCAGCCTCCAGCTACTCAAATAAACCCTACTCGGCTCCCCGCTCACCGCCACTGACAGCCATGCCCCACCGCGTCGCCGCCCTCCTCCTCCTCCTCCCGCTCGCCGCCGCGTCGGACGAAGCGCCGGCGCCGGCCGAGGCCGCGCTGCTGGAGCGGCACGCGGCGCAGCTCGCGAGGCTGGAGGAGCTGGCGGAGTCGCTCGCGAGGTCCGTCCACGCGCTCGAGTCCGCGCTCGCCAGATCCGCGGACCCGGATCCCCCGCCGCCGGCCGCCCCGGCGGCGGCCGTCGGGGACCGGCGCTCCCCGCAGGGCGTGGCGGTAACCAAGCGCCGCCCCGTCTGGTCCGAGCGCTTCCACTTCGCGGCGGCCGCGCGGCTCGGGGAGGGCGCGTACGCCGCGGCGGCGGCCGCGCTGCCATACGAGGACGCCGACGGGCTCACCAAGTACTTCGCCGTCGGGGACTCCCGCGGCCGCGTCTTCGTCTTCTCCGCCGCGGGCGACGCGCTGCTCGAGCTCGAGGCCGCTGCCGGAGGAGGCGGCGAGTCCCGCGTCACCGCGCTCCTCGCCTACCTCTCGCCGCGCCGCACCGACTGCCTCCTCTTCACGGGCCACGCCGACGGCTCCATCGCCGCGCACCGCCTCATCGAGTCGTCCCCGCACGGCGACGACTGGCTCACCCTCACCGCCGCCTCCTCCCGCCTCCTCGTCCGCGGCCTCGACGCCGCTCCCGTCGTCCACCTCGAGGCCCACCACGCCGGACGCGCGCGCTACGTGCTCTCCTGCGACGCCGGCGGCCGCATCCGCGTCTTCACCGAGAACGGCACGCTCTACGGCACCGCCATCGCCTCGTCCACGCCTCTCGCCTTTGTCAAGCAGCGCCTCCTCTTCCTCACCGAGGCCGGAGCTGCCTCCCTCGACCTCCGCTCCATGTCCGTCCGCGAGACGCCCTGTGAGGGACTTGCTGAAGCGCTCAATGGCACCAGCGTCAAGGCCTACTCTTTCGACCCATCTGAGCGATTCAAGGCCTACGGCTTCACCGAAGCTGGGGATCTCGTGCATGTCCTGCTGCTTGGTGACGTTTCCAGCCTCAAATGCCGGGTCCGTGCCGTCAAGAAATCTGAGATTGACAACCCCGTTGCAATACAGACGATCAAGGGTTACCTTTTGGTGGCGAGCCATGATAAAATCCTTGTCTTCAACACCTCGTCTCAGTATTATGGAAGAGTCGGTGCGCCTCGGCCGCTGTTTGCTACAACCATCAAGGACATCAAATCTGTGTTTGTGGGTTCTGGTGGTGTGCTGCCCACCGAACCAGCTGGGAAGCCTGTTATTGCGGCGGACCGGGAGAAGCTGGTGATCTTGGGTCTTGGGGATGGCCACATTGCCATGTATAGGTCCAACTTCCCGGTGTACAAGCCAGAGAGCAATGCAGTGGTATGGAGTGGACCGGCACTGCTTTTCCTCCTGTTCTTGATCGGCATTTGGCAAGTATATGTGAAAAAGAAGGATTCTCTGGGATGGACACCAGAGGAGACATTTAACACCTCTGTAACAGCACCAACAGGGAGCCTTCTGAATCATCCAGCTAGTGACAGAGCCTTTGCAGACAGCGCAGTAAGAAGTAGTGATCGGGGCTATGTTGATGGAACATCAAGGGCCAGTGATAGAAGCTATGTTGATGCCACTACAAGAACTACCGACCGAGGTTATTCTGATGCTACTAGGGCTGTGGATCTGCGGGGTGGGGCGTTGAGGAGTGCTCCAAGAAGGTATGTGTCCCCAACTAGATATGCAGGGACATCTGGAATCCAGTACCGACCTGCTTCGGCTGAGCCTGGTCTTAGGGGTACTCCTGAGATCAAGTACCGGGGGCCTGGTATGGAGCCCCCTGGTTTCCCCAAGAAAAGGGAACCATTGTTCTCGAACAATCAGGCTGTAGTAGATGATCATGTTGATTGAGGCTTTGGCTAGGTCGGTGTTGGCAGTCCCTTAAATTTTGATCTCATTTTGAAGGTCCTTCGGGGTGCCAGTGATCAACATGTGCTGTTGTATGTTGTAACTCAAAAGAATGTTGTATTGTACAAGCACATTACGGCCATCTAAATACGATGCTGCAAATGGTGAATAACGCAGATATTATGGGTTGCATCTGTTCGTTTTGTACTTTACACAATTCGTGCAAGGATGCCCAAGACTCAATACAACATTGTTGTTGTATTAAGGACTTTGCTGTTCTATACAACACAGATATTATGTTCTTTGCTGTTCTTTTCATCTTTACTGATATGTGAAAATCGCTCTCTTTACAGTGTTGGGATGCATGACAGGCTCAACTGTCAAAGGTGCTAGTAATTGCTAACTAATGTTGTTGTATTAGGTGTCTTCAGTTGCATTTGAAGAATTTCTTTCATAATTTGAATTGGAGAAAACCAGTAGTATATTCAGGGAATGGACAAGCATCTGATTCATAAAGTTGTCAGAATAATCCTGTAAAGAGGGATACCTATAACCGGTTCCGTTGGATCAAATCAATTAGTGCTAGGGAGTGAGGGAACGGATTTCTGATCCTCCATTTGAAGTTCTCAGGATAATGGGGGTGCTCGGCGGCTGCGGCTTATGAACTAGCAGTCAGCCTGTTCGTTTCGCTGGTTTATTGTGCTGAAAGCACTGTTCGCTGGTTTGTTGTGAGAGAAAAACACTGCTGGATGGCTGCTGATTCTGCTGATAAGTCCAAACGAACAGGGCGAGTGTGAGCAGCAACAGGGAAGGAGGATGAACAAGCAGAAAGGGGAAGAACTAGACGGGGACGACAAGAAGAATTCACGAGGACAGGATTTAGAATTGATAGGTACATGTTCCGTTAATATTTTACCACCGATCCATTTGGAATTGGGCTTCCCAGCACGCTCACTGCGCCGCGGCTTCTCTTGTAGCGCGTCTCACAACGGCTGCTCAGCAGGCTCCTGAGTTGTTTTTGTTAAGATTCGTTGTTCGTTGGTTCGTTAGATCGGGTACGAATCACAGTAGGAATAGCAAGATCTCGATTTACAGTAGGTGTACGAGACCTAAAACAACTACTACCACAACTGCTAGTAAGAGGAAAGGAGAACAGTGGAATGCGCAAACCGTCACTGGGGCAGGAGCAGCCGATCCGGAGGAAGCGCCGGTGTTGGGGTCGTTCGCCGGCGCCATGGGTTCGGTGGTGCTTCCCGTCGTTGGCAGCGCCCCTTCTCTAGATCGGGATTAGGGTTAGGAATGTCGGTGGGGAACTGGCTGCATGGTTAACCTCGTACTGCGAGCCCCGGCCCCCACCTTCCTTTTATAGCGTTGTGCGACGGGGGCCCACCAACCATATCGGGTTGGGCGCCCCCGATCAGGGCGCGAGAACAAGGCCCAAAAGGCCGTTGGGCCTAATGGAGGGAGATCACTTCCAACATTCTCCCCCTTGATCTCTCATCACTTTCTTTGTTCTTTAATTTCATACTCAATCTTTCGATTCATAATTTTCTTGTTTCGATCCTATTCCATTGCAGATTAGTGCATTGAACTGTTTCATCGTCACAGCAATTAGCGCCGTTAGACTAACAGCTACAACACATTTCTCTGTTTTGGAATGAAGTTTCTTCTGGGCCCTTCGTTTGTTCGGGAATCATAGGCTTTCTCTTAAACCCATGCCGGCTACGTGTTCTCTGAACACGTTGGGCGGTAAGCCCTTTGTGAGCGGATCCGCGAGCATTTTCTCTGTACTTATATGCTCAACATTTATAATATGATCCCGAACTTTATCTTTTACAACATAGTACTTTATGTCAATGTGTTTGGCAGCACCACTTGACCTATTGTTGTAAGCATATTGTACCGCTGGGTTGTTATCACAATACAACCTCATCGGTTCATTTATATCATCAATCACTTTCAATCCGGGTATGAATTTCTTTAGCCAATTCACCTGCCCCGTTGCCTCATAGCATGCTATAAACTCGGCATACATTGTCGAGGATGTAGTTACGGTTTGTTTGGAGCTTTTCCACGATATAGCCCCTCCTGCGAGAGTAAATATATATCCTGACGTGGATTTTCTTTCTTCTCCCGCATAATCGGAATCTGAATACCCCTCTATCTTCAGGGAATCAGATCTTCTATACGTTAGCATGAGGCCTTTCGTACCCTGCAAATAACGCAGGACTTTTTTCACCAATTTCCAATGTTCTATACCTGGATTCTTTTGATATCTGCCAAGTAACCCGGTGATAAAAGCCAAGTCAGGGCGTGTACACACTTGAGCATATTGTAAACTTCCAATTGCTGAAGCATACGGTACCGCTTTCATTCGATTAATCTCATATTCGTTCTTGGGACATTGATGTTCCCCAAATCTTTCGCCCTTGACAATAGGAGCAGGTGAAGAACTGCACGCATGCATACTAAATTTCTTCAAAACCTTTTCTATGTATGCCTTTTGCGACAATCCTAGTACCCCTTTCTTCTATCTCGGTGAATCTCTATTCCCAAAACGAACGAGGCCTCACCAAGATCTTTCATATCGAAGTTTGAGGACAAGAATTTCTTCGTTTCCATTAGTAGATTGACATCACTGCTAGCAAGCAGAATATCATCCACATACAAAATCAGGAATATATACTTTCCATTCTTGAATTTTGCATAAACGCAATTGTCCTCAACATTTTCCTTAAACCCAAAACCTTTTATCGTTATATCAAATTTCAAATACCACTGTCTTGAGGCTTGTTTCAATCCGTAGATTGATTTCTTTAGGCGGCATCCCATATTTTCTTTTCCTTTTACAACAAAACCTTTCGGTTGTGCCATATAAACATTTTCTTCCAAATCCCCGTTAAGGAACGCCGTTCTTACATCCATTTGATGTAATTCCAAATCATAGTGGGCCACAAGTGCCATTATAATTCTGAAGGAATCTTTACATGAGATTGGAGAAAACGTCTCATTGTAATCAATCCCTTCTCTTTGCGTAAAGCCTTTCGCCACAAGTCACGCTTTAAATCTTTCTATGTTCCCTTGGGAGTCATATTTTGTTTTGTAGATCCATTTACAACCTACTGTTTTGGCTCCTTTAGGAATAATTTCCAAGTCCCAAACTTTGTTGGTACTCATTGATTTCATTTCATCTTCCATGGCCTTAAGCCACTTTGATGAGTGGTCGCTTCTCATGGCTTCTTCAAATGAGGTGGGATCATCCCCCATCTGAAATTCTTCTATTTCATAAACTTCATAGTCATTAGAAATAGCTGACCTTCTTGTTCTTTGAGACCTTCTAGGGGCCTCTGGCACTTGTTCCACATTGGGCTGTTGTTGTTCTTCCTCATGTGCGACATTTGGTTCTATGGGTTCCTCAAGGACAGCCTCCTCAAGGACAGGTTCCTCATGTTTATTTATTGTCGCCACGGGAGAACTTGCAACAGGTGTTGGCTCCATAGTGTCCTGCACTGTGGGCTCAACAGCAACATGTAGCGTAAAGAATGGTTCTTCAACCATTGGAGTGGGTACATGTACCCGTTTCTCCTGTAGGCTTATTTCTCGTGCTACCATGCTCCCCCTGATCATGTTATACTCCAAGAACACAGCGTGTCTTGTTTCTACAATTTTCGTATGTCTGTCAGGACAATAAAACCGATATCCTTTTGATCTTTCTGGATAGCCAATGAAATGACAGCTGACTGTCTTAGAGTCTAACTTTCCTATGTTTGGGTTAAACACTTTTGCCTCAGCTGGACAGCCCCACACATGCAAATGGTTAAGTGAGGGTTCTCTTCCTGTCCATAATTCATACGGTGTTTTAGGCACCGATTTGCTTGGTACTCGATTAAGTATGTGAATGGCGGTTTTCAGTGCCTCCATCCATAAACTAATCGGTAAAGTGGAGTAACTTATCATGCTTCTTACCATATCCATTAGGGTACGGTTACGTCTTTCAGCCACTCCATTCTGCTGAGGCTCCCCCGGTGTGGAGTACTGAGCGACTATGCCATTTTCCTGTAGAAACTTTGCAAACGGTCCAGGAATTTGGCCATATGGGGTATGTCGCCCATAGTACTCTCCACCTCGGTCTGATCGTATAATCTTTATTTTCTTATCATGCTGATTTTCAACCTCAGCTTTAAATATTTTGAATTTATCCAATGCTTCCGATCTTTCTTTAATTGGATAAATATAGCCATAACGAGAGTAGTCGTCTGTGAATGTTATAAACGAATCATAACCATCCACGCTTTTCACAGGAAATGGACCACATATATCAGTGTGGATTATTTCTAAAGTTCCTGTGCTTCGTTTGGTATTTTTCTTAATTTTCTTGACATACTTTCCTTTGATGCAATCAACGCATTGTTCTAAATCTGAAAATTCTAAGTGCGGAAGAATTGATTCTTTGATTAGTCGTTCCATTCTCCCCCTCGAAATATGGCCCAAGCGACAGTACCATAATTTCGAAGAGGCATCATCAATTCGCTTCCGCTTCTTAGTTACATTCGCAGATGGGGAATCATTCATATTCTCATCGCATACATTGTTCGCATTTTCATCAAGAGATAACAAATAAAGCTTGTCTTGTCGGAAAGCAAGACCAACACATTTATTGTTAACGAGTATCTTACATTTGCCATCACCAAAATGGCAATCAATTCCATCATCATCAAGTTTCGAAACACTTATCAAATTTCTACGCAAAGAGGGAACATAAAACACTTCTTTAAGTCTAAGTACAAAGCCATTATTCAATTCTAAAGATAAATCTTCAATCGCTTCAACGTCGGCTTGTACTCCATTTGCCACTTTAATCGTTCTTTCTCCTCTTTGCAAGGTTCTCGTCCCACTTAACCCCTGTAAGGAATTTGCAACATGAGTAGTTGCTCCTGAATCAACCCACCAAGTGGATTTAGCATAACATGAATACAGGGATTCATCTACAAATGTAATAAATTCATCACCTCTTTTCAGTAGAGATTTCAGGAAGTCAGGACAGTCTCTCTTGTAGTGTCCCTTCTTAAAGCAGTGCTTGCATTGATCCTTTTCAGCTCCACCATAGGAGTTGCTCTGCTGATTTTCAGGTTCCTGGGGTTTCTTTTCCTGTGAGTTTGAGGAAGAGGCCTTGTCCCATTTGGGTTTCCCCTGTGGTTTAGAATTCTTGCTATTAAAGTTCTTTCTTTTATTATCCTTCACAAAATGGGCGGACTCATTCTGTGAGGATTTTATCCTCTCCTCTTCTTGAGCACACATTGAGATAAGTCTTTCTATGCCCCATCTTTCAGGCTGCATATTATAGTTCACAATGAAAGTATCATATTCTTTTGGCAGGGAAGCAAAAATCGAATGAATCAGGAAATCATCTTCCTTCAAATTCATCTCTTTTAGCTTAGATGCCGTGGTGTTCATCTTCAAAATGTGCTCTCTGATGCTACCACCAGTATATTTTTCATTCACAAGCTTCTTTATCAGTGAACTTGCTGTGGCCTTAGTAGACCCAGTAAACTGACTCTTGATTTTATCAAGATATTCTGTGGCAGTAGCACATTCAGGGATTGAGCCCCTTATCTGTTCTTCTATGGTGGCCTTAGCTACCAATAAGCACTTGCGGTTGGAGAGGGTCCATTGCTTATGTTCAAGATCATATTTCATTCTTATCTTAGCATGATCACACTTTCGAGCAGTGAAATCAGCGTCAGATTCATTTTCTTCTCTCACCGGATCCTCAGGTTCAGTGGGACACGGTGAGATGATGGCATAATCGACCTCTCCCAACGCAAGTTCAAGTTCATATTTCTCCCGCCACACACGGTAATTAGTCCCGTTGAGTGTCGGGATGTTCGCGATGTTCACAATACATTTGCCTCCTGAAACCACATCAGAGTAAGTGAGAAACATTTATACATGGAATAATATGCTTTAACTCAACGTTGGTCAAATTGAAACATATAATTCATCTATGCAATAATTTTACATCACCGTTGGGCAGAAATAAAATTAATGCACAATTTTCATGAATCAAGATTATAATATTGTTATTAACAACGTTGGTCAGAAAATAACAATACTACAATCATCTTCAATTATTATTCATTTTTCAAAACCAAATTCTCCCGTTGGTTCGAATTTGATAATGAAAATAATGATATCAAGTACGCAGCGGAAACAATAAAATTCTCATAATGCTATTTTCCAGAAGCACTAAAAAAATTCATTATTTCTGAGCAAAATGTCGTTGGACAAATTTGTACGAAAATTCCTATTCAAATTCTATTCAAATTCATTCAAATATTCATCGAATTCATATAGATATTGCTTCTGAAAAAAAATTAAATTTCTCCTTTCTTTAATTTGGCCCGCAGGGGGGCGTACAGCCCAGCGGCCCAGCCAACCGGCGGCCTGGCCAAAAGGCGCCCCGCGCTCGACCCACTGAAGCAGTCGGCCTGGTTCGGCCGAAATCGGCCTGTTGCCGGAGCAGTCACCGCGCCCAGGCCGCAACCTGGGCCTGGGCCGGGAAAGCTGCCCGGTGCGCGCGCGCGCCTGGGCCGAATCAGGCCCAGTTTGTCACCGGGAGGATCTCGTCCGTCCATTTTTATCAGACGGTTGACCATTCTTTTCGCTGGAATAAAAAAGCATCAGCCGAACCCAAAACCCTAAGCCCCATTCTTGTCTTCTGTTTTCTCTCTGTCGCAGCCGCACAAGCTGCTCTATGGCGGCCGCGGCGGACTCGGCGGGTGGCGGCCGCCGGCCATGGGGCTCTTGCCGGAGCAAGTCCTGGCGGCTTCTTCACTCTTACTTTCCTTTTCTCTCTCTCAACCGCACAACTTCATGTCCCGTAGCGGCCGGAGGGAAAAAGGCGGCGGTGCCGCCGCCGGGCCCCTCGCCGGCGCACGAGCTCGCCCTAGGCAGAGCTCGTCGCCGTCGAGTGGCCCCGCGTGCGGTGCCCAACGCCGTCGAGCGGCCCCAGCGACCTCCCCGCGAGCACCGGTCACCATGGCCCGGCCCTGAGGGAGGAAGATGGCGCCGCCGCATGGCTCTTGCCGGCGTGCGCGTTCCCCTCCGGGGTTGAGCGCGCCGCCGTCAAGACGCCGTGTGGTGGTGCCTTGGGTTTCGTGCCACACCAGCGAGTCCAAAACTCGGCCGAGCAATGGCCTACCGCCAACGGCGGCTTTCTTTCCCCCTTCCCCGCACGGCTTTCTTTCATGTTTCGATTCGTTCCTTCTCCGATCTGAATCGGATTATTTTTATTTTTATTTCTTTATTTCATTCCCGATTTAGAATCGGTTTACCCGATCTAGGGTTCTTCGTTCATAACCATGGCTTTGATACCAATGTTAAGATTCGTTGTTCGTTGGTTCGTTAGATCGGGTACGAATCACAGTAGGAATAGCAAGATCTCGATTTACAGTAGGTGTACGAGGCCTAAAACAACTACTACCACAACTGCTAGTAAGAGGAAAGGAGAACAGTGGAATGCGCAAACCGTCACTGGGGGCAGGAGCAGCCGATCCGGAGGAAGCGCCGGTGTTGGGGTCGTTCGCCGGCGCCATGGGTTCGGTGGTGCTTCCCGTCGCTGGCAGTGCCCCTTCTCTAGATCGGGATTAGGGTTAGGAATGTCGGTGGGGAACTGGCTGCGTGGTTAACCTCGTACTGCGAGCCCCGGCCCCCACCTTTCTTTTATAGCGCTGTGCGACGGGGGCCCACCAACCATATCGGGTTGGGCGCCCCCGATCAGGGCGCGAGAACAAGGCCCAAAAGGCCGTTGGGCCTAATGGAAGGAGATCACTTCCAACAGTTTCCATCACATTCGCCGCGCCTTGAAACGCCGCTTGCCCCCAAGCAGGCGCAAACGGGAAAATCTGCTTCATGTAATCCAAGGCTTCCCAAGTCGCTAGTTAGTTCCGGTGGCCAATTGGACCACTGAACCAACACTTGCTGAATTGCCTCCACGCCACGGGAAATGAAACGCCGCTGCAGAAAACGCTGTGGTACCCCAGGGCCAGAGAGTTCATCAGGTAAGGTTGGCAATACCTGAGAAGGGTCCAGCACCACAGCCTTCAATTGAGATACATGAAAGACTGGGTGGATGGTAAGCAGTAGAAGGCAGCTCCAACTTGTAGGCAACAGCACCCACGCGCTCCGCGAAAGGGACCGAAATATTTGAATGCCAATTTCTGATTCAGACGTGGCGCCAGAGATGCCTGCACATAAGGCTGTAGTTTGAGGAAAACAAAGTCGCCCACTTGAAAGACCCTTTCTGATCGATGTTTTTCTGCTTGTTTCTTCATGCGAAGTTTGGATCTTGCCAGACGTTGCTTGATCAGTTCTTCCATATCACGGCGTTGCTGAATCCATTGAGAGAGCTCCGGAGTAGTAACAGCATCAGATGCAGTCACCCCAAAGTGTCGAGGAGTGTAACCATAGAGAGCTTTGAAAGGACTGCGAATCTGCGATCGATGGTGGAATGATGACAATTGTTATACCAGTATGCTGCCAGAGGAAGCCACTGGGACAATTTGGAGGGGCAAGCCTGAACAAAGCAACACAGGAAGGTTTCCGGAGTTTGGTTGAACCGCTCCGTTTGGCAGTCAAGATTGGGAGTGATAACTAGAGCTCATCTGTAACTGAACCAGCCAAGCGAAACAACTCTTGCCATAGCTTAGAGGTGAAGACCCGTTCTCTGTCAGAGATGAGCACTGACTGCGTCCGTGCTGAAAATAGACATTGGACAAACATGCCTTGGCTTGGACAGTTGCAGCAG
This sequence comes from Saccharum hybrid cultivar R570, assembly GCA_038087645.1. Lineage (NCBI taxonomy): Eukaryota > Viridiplantae > Streptophyta > Magnoliopsida > Poales > Poaceae > Saccharum > Saccharum hybrid cultivar. The sequence continues at coordinate 899,862 of JAQSUU010000262.1, read as the reverse complement.
TGAAGGGGTGATGGAGGAATTTTTTTTAAAAATAATATTTTTTTAATGATTAATTGCGAATGACTGTCGAGCCATATCGGTTTCTCGAGGGCCGACAGGTTGGATCGGAGGGCACAAGAAGAATCAGGCCGCTGAGGCTTAAATTTGAGTGCCGTACAGATGTACCTCAGCTCTGGTCCATTGACCATGTCAGGAAAAGATGGCCACGATGCACTATTGAACCATATTTTTGTCTTAAATAAATATGTTACTGCACCCTTTGTGCTTTTTTTATTCATCTTTCTCACCTGCCGAGAAATCAAACGTACTCAATTTTTACTAAATATATATTAAAAAATAATATTTATAATACATAATTAGGCTGTGTTTAGTTCCGAAATATTTGGGGGAAATATTCCTGTAGCACTTTCGTTATTATTTGGCAAAATTTATCCAACCATGAATTAATTAGGCTCAAAAGATTCATCTCGACCTTTACAGACAAACTGTACAATTAGTTATTTTTTTTACCTACATTTAATACTCCATGCATGGGTCCAAAGATTCGATGTGACGGGTGGCAGAGGAAATATTTTGGGAAGTGAACGGGGCCTTAGTATCGTTGATACATCTTTAATCTATTTTTATAAGAAATTTATTTGGAGATACTAATATTACTAATATTTTCTATAAATCTAGTCAAATTAAAAATTTTGACCGATACGTATCCCACGACAACACTTAACCAGGCATAGTGTGCTGTGACGTTGAAAAAGCATTATCATGCCGATGTCAAGACTGCTGCTGCATTACAATGTTCAGAAATATGGTTCCGAGACTCTGCTGCATAAATATTAAATAAGTAAATATTAAATAATGTTATATTTATATAAATATTTATCATGAAATTATAAAATACTAGTTAGAGGCACCTAATAATGGAGCATCGGCGTTAATCCTCACGAGCCGTGCTAGAAAAATTACGAACCCTAGAGGCTCTCACAAAACTACAAATATTTGACGTCTAATTTGATACTCTAGTACTGTAGTACCAAATCAAGATGATCATCAAACACCTCAAAAAAAATTACTTAGACCTAATCATTTATAACATTTCATCTGGTAATGTTCCACGACTGAGGTGAAATAAAAAATGGAAATCAAGTATTTATGTATCAACCATTTTTTAAGACTGCAGATAAACTATCAAACCTAATAATGTGCAAACTAAATATCCATACAACTGCTTCATTGCTACTGTAGCATCTCAAAGGCGAATCAATGTGGATTTTTGGAACGTGATATATATGCAATGCCATGTTTTTACACTTGTTTGTTTGTTTTTACACTTGTTTGTCTTGTGGCTTGTAGTCTTAGCGAGTTTTTTTTTTCATAGGCTAATTGTTCTTGTCGCTCGGACTACCGAGTTCCAAGGAGCGGGCGTGTTGGAAGACGGAACAAGCGTGAGCAGCCGTAAAAATACGGACGAAACCCAAAGTGGACGTGTTGGAAGATGGAACACATGCGAACAGCTGTAAAAATACGGATGGAATCCGGACCGGAAAGGAATTCGAACCCAGACTGGAAAAGAATTCGGAGGAGACAGAAAAAAAGTACGCTAGAAAATTTGCCTATTTATTATTAGGGATATATATAAAATAATTTATATCAATAAATAAATAAACTGAAGTATTAAAATAATTTACAACAACAAACACATTAGGTTTAAACTAAATCAGAAAATAGGAATCAATTACTTCGTGTTTTCTGCTAGTAGAAGTACTGTACTTGAAAAGTGGGAAAAAAATCAAGGATCAAAAGTTACATCGCCTACTGGCAGAAATAATCATGCTCTCAGATGTCAGCCTGGGCACATTTAACCGAAAAACTGAAGACCGAACCGAACCGAACCGAAATGTCGGTTTTTCGGTTCGGCTTCGGTTTTGAAATCTGCGAGCTTCGGTTTTCGGCTCGGTGATTGGTGTCGGACCAAAACCGAACCGATAACCGATCAAACCGAGAAGAACTGCGACAACACCGTATGAAAAGGCTATCCAGCTCCCCGCTCGACGAAGCCCACGAACGTGGCAAGCCAGTAAGGCCCATTACGCAGCCCACTATAGCAAATATAAGCAAGATCCCCCATGCCCCGTGCCCACCAGTCCACCACCCCGTCACTCCCCTGACCATCGACCCCGATTCCCCAATCGAGCCTCGAGCGGCCACCTCAAACCCTAACCTCCTGGGAGTGGCTGAGTGGCGGCGCTGCGCGGCCGGAATCGTGCGAGCACGGGGCGGGGCGGCGAGCGCGACGGCGGTGAGCAAGGAACGCGCGCGCGCAGCGGCGAGCTGCCAGCGACGCGGGCGGTGGCGAGCCTGCGACGAGCAGGAGCGGCGCGGGCGGCGGTGAGCCAACGACGAGCAGGAGCGGCGCGAGTGGCACAGCTGCTGACACCGAGCAGGCGAGCAGGGAGGCGGCGACGAGCGACGCGGCGCATGCTCGGAGCGGCCCTGCCGCTCGAGCAGGGGAGGGCGTGGAGCTGTGGAACTTTCCTCCTGTTTTTTTTTCTTTCCATTTCTTCTAAGCAGGATAGGGATTTCGGTCGGTTCGGTTGAAACCGAAAAACCGAAGTAATAAACCGAAACCGAACCTGTCGGTTTCTAATTTAGAACCAAACCGATCGGCTCTTGATTGTTGAAAACCGAACTTTTCAAAAGCTAAAAAACCGAACTGAATTTTTGGTTTTAACTGAATGCCCTCAGATGAGAAACTTCTGGAGCCTGCCAGCTGTAATATCCTACGATGACGCGACCAGGCAATTACAGCCGGCGAGGCATGGTTCTCAACAACTACAACCAAATACGCCCGTACGTACACGTCCGACGTGCATCATTGGCCCACCACGAGGCCTAGCGCGTCACATGGGGCCCCTCTGCACGGCTGGGCCGCCTGCGTCACGTGGCCTCTCTTATCTTGCCTCGCGAGCTCAGCACTTCAGCGGCCGCCGCGCGCGTGCAGCACAGCAGCAGAGCCTCCCAGCACAGTATGCTATATTTGCGATTTTTATAACAGCTTTTAGATTTGCAATTATTCAATAAAAAATATTATTTAAAAACGTGATGGAGGGATAAAATTTTCGTACTTGGTGAAGGCATCGATCACCACTACAATACAGATGGCTGTACTAGAGGTAGGCAGGTCGCCAGGCCCTCCACAAAGTCAAGCGGAAGAAAAATAATTGGACCTGAGATACATGATCTATGATCCATATAGTTTTTTAGAAAAAGAAAAATAATCCGGACTCTAGGCCGAACATGTTGATATATGGCTAAGGGATTCTATTTTCTTTTATTATTCTCTTTTTAAAAAAGAATAACATTCCTCTTCTTTCTACTAAGAAGCAATCATGCATGCTTGGTATAGTGCTTTCGCACCACATTGATATTTTTTTCTGACAACGTAATGCATGCCTGCTCCTCTGTCAAGTGAGCATAAACCAAAGTGCTTGCAGCCAACGTAATGCGTGCCTACAGCCTCTGCTCAAATGAACTCGGCCGAAAACGAGTGGGGTTAGAAGGCTTTGGTCTTCCTTCCTCGGAAAAAAAAAGCAAAGGACGCGGTTATTGCGCGACGGGTCGACCCCTTCTTCCCCCTCGCGACGACCCCTCCCCGTCCTCCACCGCCGCTGGCCCCTCTGCCCCTCTTCCTCCCCACGCGGCCTTCCTCCTCACGGTGTTCGTCTCCAGACCTGGCATTCGTCTTCCTCCTCGTCCTCCACCCACAGCCCTGCCACATACTAGAGGAAATATTAGCCTTTTCAACAAATCATAGATGAAAAGAAAAGGATCACTCCAGAAGGTAAATATCACCATCACCAAAGCAAAAGGAGAGTAGGGAAATGATGCGCACTGCACCTTATTGCTTGGCATTTGTTGATATGCTTGCTGCTAGTCGAGGGCCCAGGACTCAAGGACGTTAAATAATCAGAGCTGGACAAAAAGACAGGATCAGTTTTTAACAAGGTAGGTAGAAAGACTGATTGTTTGAAAAACAAAAATCACATTACCCCTGGCATTGATGATAACACAACAAATAAGGATAAATAAGATGCTGACAAAATCAAGCTGAATGCTCAGTACGGTCATATACCAATGTAGATATTGCAGTTATGCTAGTAAGTTGTTGCATTATTATATTTTCATTACAAAGCTCATTACGTGGGTGGACACAGTAAAGGGAGACTTGAAGGATTGGAATGCTTATAATTATCTGGAGCACATGAAACTTAGCAATCCATGTGACCAAACCATGAGGTATGTAGGATAGTGGCCGACCACTCCAATCATTTGTTTTTCCTATATTCATGCATTTACAATCCTATGCTCCGAAGTGGACCTAGGCAGGGAAATCAGCATCTACCCAGCCTAGTCGCGCAAGGCATCACCTTTCTGCCTACTAATAACATCTCTTGATGCCCACTTAGTGGTAATTAGGCATCAGATGCCATGCCACTTGGCTTTTACAACCTTAAATTTGAAGCAGCAATGGTAATGACGCTTTCCTAGATATAAACAGGCAAATAGGAACCAACGAAAACTGAAAGCAATAGCAGTTGCTTGCAATTTAGTAGACTAATCTTATTGGATAAATTTAGACTAATTTGTTGCAAACAACAAAAGGTAATAGATAATCCATCACTCCATGTTACAAGCCATGCTATGTACTTATGCACTTGATAATTCCATTATCAATGATATATTTATGAGTATTTAAACTGTATATGATAGCATTAAAAATGTACTTCATCTTACTAATAATTTTAGTGAAGCTTACTATGTTTATATATTATATTAGAAAAACATTGGTAAACACATTTTGACCATGACAATGTAAGAAAACTCTTAGGAGTGGAGTACTATGTGCTCTAGTGTGCACATACATCCATTTAATAAAAGGAAAAGATCAGCAAAGAAGGCTGCAGCACATATACAACTACCGAACCACTTTTTTAGAAGACAAATGATAAAAAAATGCTGAAGACTCAGGTGCTCATCGTGAAATCAATAGGCCCACCCTCATTTGATATCATCTTATCATGGTACTTAGTTGCAGTATTGCTCCCTGCTGGTTGGTAGGTGAGAGAAATCCATGGCTGCAGCAACAGAAGAGCATGCCAAGAACCATTTTAAAGTTTAAACGGCAGAAAGCTACATAATAAGCACACAAAAAATACTATGAACTTTTGCCAAGTTATAATGCAATAATCACCAAAAGCAAACTTGACTGACACAACTAATGTCACAAAATTACAAGACAAAACATTCAGCAGATATGATAAAATAGAACATAACAGTGCCGAAAGTGATCCTGAAAACTTGCTACACGATGTTGGCCTCCGGCAAAGCTGCACAGGTGAGAGCACCTCACTCACTCACTCACACACACTTCGGCTGGGCTGAAGGTAGAAGATGGGGGACAGGGGGAGAGAACAGAGCACTGCACAACACAAACACACTGAACAAATGTAGGAACAGAAGTGGCTTCTCATTCCATTTGTAATTGAGTATATTCAACTTCATGTTCTACCAACTACAAGGTACAATAGTACCAACTACAACTGTAGCATACATAGCAACTATACATGGCTGAGATCAGCCACTACTACACCTAATGCCATACCGGCTACAGTAGCTAGGAATGACTAGAGAGTTGACCTAGTGTCAACTTCTAATTTGCAGCAAAAGAACAAGATCAGGCAGCAGTTTATCTCACACACTAGAACAAAAAATTTCTAAGAAAATAAGAAATAAAAACTATAACATTATTCCAAACCTTAGAATCTTCTGCGCGGTCCTTGGAATCTTCAGGGCGCTCATTTCCCTATAAGCACAAGGCATGATGTCATGAATATTGAATAGACCATAGCACAAGAAGCTACATTCAACTTACTAATAGTGACACTCCTTTTTATTAGTAACTGACCAAAATAATCACAACAGAAAGGATAGCAGCCCATCAAGCAAAATGATGACCAGATCAACATTAAAAACACAATGATGTCATTAGTAAGGGAAATCAATATTATTAAAAATTTTATTAGAGAAACCAGGGACAAAACGACCATATTCTGCTGCTGTGTTAGTTTATTCTCCTTAGCATTTCCGATAAAAAAAGCCAGTTATGAGTAACTCTTATGCCATGCAAACAGAAGATCCATCTCGTAATTACAGGCAATTAGACTCCTTCAGATGTTTAAAATAAAAATAAATAATCAGCCCAGGTATTGGACATGAATATAATGGTCATGCTGAAAGGGCTGCAATGCAGAAGAAAACACCTAACCAGTTGATTTCATAATTTCAAGTCAGTAAACCTTAAGAGCAACAATTAGCACTAAATATGTCAGAGAGTGTTGCAACACCTTACGAGATGAATACATCGAGGTACTAGTACCCCCATTTGTTTCCCGGGGTTGTGAAGCCTGCCTAGTATGTGCTCGGCCAGAAATAACATGTGACATTGACGGTCGCATTTGCACCACTGCATGAATATGATTCAAATGAACCTGTAAAACATGGCAAGAGATTGACCCCAAAGAACATGATACAAAATAAACATCGAATGCTAGTAATTAGTCAATGTTTCCTTGTAGGCTACTAGGCTACCAGCCAACAAGTTCTCTCTGGTGGCAAATAAAAAATCGAAATGGATTCAAGTTTTGGGTTACAATTGCTAGACATAAATGACAAGCTATTTAGGCCACAAACTCAGTACCACTGGAACTGTGTGATGCTTGGGTTGCAGTGGGTTTCGCTAAGCTCACTCCCTTGATTGCTGCCTGGTCGCAAAATTCTTTCATGTAAACGCCGTTGGTGTGCTCTGGGTTTTTTTGTTTTCTCTGACTTTGCTCATTATCGTGTAGCAAGCCGTGGCTTGCGTTTTGTACTTGTCTGCTACCCTCTTAATGAAATACGGGCTCATTTGAGCGCGGTCGCGAAAAAAAAGTACCACTGGAACTGTGGGGGTACCTTGAGTCAACCAGAAGTAACAAACAAGTACTGGCCATATCTCTGACTGATGTTTACATCAGCTACGACAAAATATTTAGCATGGGTATGGGCATAATTATATTTCAACATGGGTATGGGGCTATGGGCATAATATAAAAATGTGTAAGAACTAAAAAGCAATCATAAGTTACATAACCCAGGGGCTTAATATGCAGGCAAGAAGCTAAACTGTCCCTGAAATATACTAAACAGTATCAAACATTTAGGACACATTTAGAATTTGCATCACTATTGTTGCCAAATATATCCTACATGTGCAAGTGCAACGCCACAATCCCCTAGGCTACAGTATCCTAGCTACTCATAAACACTTTGTGCCAACAAAAACAAAAGAACACAGAAGCTGTCATATTACTTACCAAGTTGCCTTTAAGAACTCCAACCACGTAATTAGTAACATCAGCTGACTTGGATGAGGATAGTGTCTTTTAACAACACAAAATAAGGACAAAAAAAACAATATCAATGAGACATGAACAAAATGTGCGAGAAAATTATTTGCATGGGATGGGAGCAGAACTATTATTACCCAATTAAGATACCATCACAAGTGCTAGAGAAGAGCCCTATATTAACTTAACTAGCAGAACTACAGTTTACTTGGCAATTTTAAAACAGGTCCATAATGAAAACACAACTTAACCAACTCGTATTGTACTCCTTTTTCCCTTTACAGAACCTGGGAATTTGGTCATGGTAACAGCCAATTTTTAAAACTTAGATTCTTTCAAACTATACGAATAGAAGTCAAGACGAAATGGTAAGAACATCAAGTTCTCATATAAAGTCAAGAACAAAACCAAGGTGCACCAAATGAACTAGTGAAGTGAGAATAATCATGCAAGATGCAACCAAGGAGAAATCTAAGGTTCATCAAGAAAACAACAATCATGCAAGTGCCCGAGCATTGAATTGAACATAAAAATAGGATAATTGCATTGACACTAATCAAATTCAACCAGTAGTTCCACCTTGAAGTTCACAAGTACATTTAAAGTCCATCATGTGATTTTGCAAGATCAAATAGACTCACCTGTTTTGTCAGCCTCAAAGGTGCCTCTTGGTCATAATTTTCACTCTGTGTATTGATACTCAAATCAACTTCAACTTCTGAACTGAATGGCTTCACCCGAACCTGATATATTCATAATCCTTTAGCTATTTGTTAAGATAAATATATGTTAAATAATAGAAATTTGCAACAGCAAAAGAGCATATGCAAATGGGGCATGTACCTCTTCACATATCTCATTTAGCTCATATGGGCGCCAACATGGCCTCAGGGGATACTGCATAATGTACACAATTTTCAGTCAAATATTGATAGAAAAACAAGATGTACTATAGGACTGAAGTTCAATTCAACATGAAGAAGCAAACACATGCTACCGCTGGATGTTTCGCGTAGAAAAACAAACCAATCTGCCATGGTCAGTTATTAACTTTTAAAACTGGCCCTAATTGTTCAGCTAACTTTCTATATGCAGAAGTCTAGTGAGAATACGTTCTTACTTTACCACAATCTAGAAGAAACGGCATGAATAGTTTAATTATAAGCCTTCTTATAACATGTTTGTGCAATGCCATCGATTCTGAATAATGACTAAATGAGTATGCAAAGATAATTCCAAGAGCTGAATAAAATGTAATAATCTAAAACAAACAGCAGGGTCGGCCAAAAACAAGAACAAGAAAGAAAGCATTGAACTTAATTACAAGAATGTACAATGCCTAGCATGGAACGACAAAAAGCAAAACAGAATATAACTTCCTGCAAAATCACATAATTGTTCTTCTATAGCTTATAAACAGTAGAACCACTTTATTAAGTGTATCCAATAGCATCGACGGAAATCTAGATAGAACTAGAAGAGAACAAAAATTCTCCCCTGCGTACCACATTTCATAATCACGAATTGTGCAAGGTCCAAATAGCTAATTGAACAAAATCTGCTTAAACCCAACATCTAAAGAAACTCCTAAAGTAGAAACTAGAAACACACTCCAGTTCAGTCAGGCAATACGAAATGTACGGATGCGCCCTAAGAACTGCAAGCTGCTCATTATTGTACCACTTCAGACATATTCAGCATGATGTTTAACGACCGTATTAACTAACTGATGTTCCCAATTAACAATCCGTCACCACAGTACTTAAAAAACTAAACTAAGTTGCCCAAAACCCAACAGACCGATCCAATTCAAACCACTTAGCCTGACACGCTCCAATCTAAAGGGTACTACAATGAACTGAACAGGAATCAATTTATCTTGAGGCCTTGTTTAGATCCTAAATTCTCTCCCCAAATTCTACTATGCAAAAAGGAGATTTTCCATCACATCAAAATACCGGCAAATGCATGGAGTACTAAATGTAGATGAAATCAAAAACTAATTGCACAGTTTTGGGTCTAATTAATCAATTTTTTGGACAATTTTTTGCATAAAAAAGCAAAACATGCTACAGTGTTCCGACAGGAACACTGTAGCGCGCAGTGCCGATTCCGGCCAACCGAATCGGCATCTAAACACGGCCTGAGAAATATTAGTGCTTATATTCAAATTCAATAACATTCACACAACCGAGGTTAAGCAAAGCAAAGATAAGAGACAAGGTGCATCAATAGAACATGCGGCGCTCTCCTCTGAATGTTGCAGTGAGTCACACAGATGGAGGAGGTCCGATCCGCGGGCACATTGCATTACCCTGGTGTCGTCTTCGAAGGGCTTGGGGTTGAAGTACACATCAATCTCGCGCACCATGAAGTCCTCCTCCTCCGCACCCTCCCCATGTCCAGTAGCGTCCACCGCACCGTCCACCTACATGGTGTCCTCCGGCGGCGGCGCGGGGTTGGCATCGGGCTCCGGCACTGGAACCGCCTCTGGCTCTGGTTCTGGCTCCGGCTTGGGCACGGCCACCGGCACGGGTTTTGGGGGCTTGGCCTTGGGCCTAGGCTTCTTCCCCTTGGCCTTGGGACGGAAGCGGGTGGAAGGCGCGCCGCCTGCAGCGGCGGATGTGGCGGCCGGGGCGTCGAGGGAAGCTAGGTCGTTGGCCATGTCAACGTCTGCGTCAAGCAACGGGAACTTGTCGCCGATGGCCATCCCCATCGCGCGCGGGATGCCTAGGGTTTCGTCTTTCGTGGGTTTCAAAGGGGATTATATTTAATTTATTTATTTAGGTCTCCTCCACTATTATTAACGTGGCCTCTTTTCCCATTTGGCCTCCGATCCTCCGTGCGACCGTGTATCATGCATGCATGTTGGTTTTTTTTTTCTCAGTCTAGTCTAGTCCAGTCCACGCTCCAAATACGTCTTGTCAACGACAATCCGAGTTCATAATTGCATTGCATGTAGCGCTTCCTCTCTCTCTATATAAGTATATATATAAGCCCCGTTGATTAGTGAAGCTGTTTTTTTAACAGCTTCACAAATAGCTTTTTTTTTTATGTAGTTGAGCTATTTAAAAAAAATATTTGGCAAAACAACTTCATCAATAACTTCATGCATTAATTAAGAGAAGAGAGCTGAGATAAGCTACTTTTTCAGCTTCATCCCAACTCATCTCTTTGTGAGAGAAGAAGAAAAATAACTTAAATGCATGTAGCTGCTTTAAAAAATGGTGTGGCAAAAAAAAAACAGCTCACAACACAGCTCATGAAGTTGTTGTGAGCTGTGCCCAAAGACGGATGATGTACATGAACCTGATCGACGTTGCCAGAACCGAGATGTAATCTTGTGCCTCCCATGGGTGGGTTTGGATGGATTTTTTGATCCATCCATGAATACATTAGTTAGCTGGGTTTGGATTGGGTGGATTTGACTGGGTTCCGTGGGTCGTCGCGTGCGCACATGCAGTGCCGGCAGAGAAGCTCGTAGGCGCCTGAGAAGCTGGCGTAGTGCTTTTCTGCTCTGTGCCAGGCGATTTGTTGGAGCCGTGGCGTAACACCCTAAAATTTGCATTCTTCGAAAATAGTTAAATTTAATTTATTTATGCAATTATGTGTGTATTCCAATGTAGGAAATAATAATTTTTTGTGAAATTAAAATTTATCATAAGGATAAATACATGTTGATGCACTCATATTGCTGCATAATTATTTTGTGATGATTGGTTTTGATTCAAAGGTCAAAGGAATTCAAAATCTTTTGTAAAAGGGATTTGGAAAACTGATAAAGAGCAACACCTTCTCTCCCTCTTCCCCCTTGGATTTCGGCCTGCTGGCCTGAGCCCACACGTTCCCTCTCCCCTTCTTTTCACTTTCGGCTCACACGGCCAGCTTCCTTCCTTCCCTCTTTTCTTCTTGGACCGGCCCAAGTCCGCGTGGTGGCAACCGTTGCCTCCCCCTTTCTCCCGCTGCCACTGACCACCCGGGCCCGCTTGTCATCGCCGTCGCCCACCTCCCGCTGAAGACGGACGCGCCCACTCCCTGCGTCGTGGTGGAACCACCGCTCCACGCCCACGCTCTCCGCATCCGCCTCGCCTACGTGCTATAAAGCGAATCCAGGAACTACCGCTGCTCCCCCGCTTCTCCTTTTCGCCATCCGCTGCTGCTCGCGCTCGCAAATACCGCCGCCACCCCAAACCGTGCCGCCGAGCTCAAGCTCCGCCGCGGAGATTCCTTTCCGACGCCTCGCCACCGCAATTCAGCCATCGCCGAGCTTCTCCGTGCCGTAAGGATGCCCCCGGGTCGTTGTTTTTGTTCTTTTTCGCTTTCTTTCACTCATACATCATCGCTGGAATCCGCAGGGCCACCATCGCCGCCGTTCTGCGTCGCGAGCCGTCCCCGCTCCGTCTCCACCACCGGTTTCGCCCTTGGTGAGCTCGCCTTGACCCCATCTTTCTCCCCATGCCGTTATCGTTTTGAATCATGGCCGCTAGGGCCGTTACCACGCGTGCCGGCGAGCTTCTTCCCCGCCACCAACCACGGCAAGTGCCGCGCGGGCCGACCCTGTCTTCGCGCTCATGTGTCTCCACAGTGCCGACATCCTCTACTTCTTCCTCGACCACTCTACGCACACAACTACATCTACGGCGTCGACAGACGCGCCAGGATGATGATGGGGTGCGAGCGCCACGGACTCGGCCGCAACGCCTCTTCTGCCTCAGTCCGTGTGTGGATGGTAGTGCCACCTGAAATGGGTATAAATGTACTGTTTCATCTTTCAATCGGTGCATTTCTAGGATATATGTCCAATTTAATTTTTCAACATTGTGTAGACTGTCACAAAAATTTCACTTTTTGATCCTCATAATTTGGTAATATACTAGAAACAGGACGCGCCATAGTAGATCAGGCCAGTTCATTTCTCGTAGCGCCCGTTAACTCCTTAAAACAATGAGTAGAGGCTGCTATGTATGGTAACGTCAGTTTTCATATTAAAAAATGAGTAACATTATAGTAACAATTATGTTTTTTGCAAAATGTTTTAAACAGATACTAAGAAAGGGTAATCGATGTGATTCAGACCTTCCGAAAATGATAGATACCATGAGTTGCAGCAAAAGTGATTGTAATTTAAGTGCTTTAGAGTACTTGCGCTTATCACATTGAAATTAAACATGTTCTTTTGCAAAGATTTATGTTAGTTTTCAGATAATAGTTTCTTTGAAACGCAAATGAGTGTGTCAAACATTATTACAGTTGAGGTTACCTATTTACCTTTTAGTTTTTACACACTCAAATGCATGCTTACTACCTAGTTAAAAGATGACTCTACTAGCCACATGCAGGACCCTGCACCATGGCTCAGCCCTGAATTATGGTTCTTCAATCTCAAACATATTGCAGGTAGCCATAATATGAAAAATGTTAGAAAGGAGGAGCAAGATAGAAAAGAAATACAACACACTCTATATAGGAATTTCAGTACCACCATATTCACGTTTTCTTTGATAGTCATCACTTGGAGACAACCATCAGAACATCTGAAGAAAATTTTCTTATGTTCCACGTCTCTGTTTGCCATACTTAGCTACATGCTAATATTTTGAGCTGCAGCTTTGTAAGGAAAGATTTAAGTTTAACATATCTGCATGAAGGCCACAACCGTAGGTCATAAATTGTAACCAAATTTATTTCAGCATCATAGAGCAGTCTTTGAGCCGCAGCTATGTACATCTTGTTTTCATAACAATTTAACACTGGAGATCAGGGGATTGGTGACAGAATAAGTGAGTTCAGATAATAGGTGTCACTATGTTGGGCTTGCACATCAGCACATGGGCTGTTGCACAGCGATTAGGTAGCTTGCCATATGATTGTAAGCGCGGCAATAAGGTAGAAATAGAGCTTGAGCATGCATGTTGATGGCTTCTTGTTCCTATTCTCTAACTGATGTTTGATTTTGTGTTTGAAGGTTTCAAAGACGAGGAGGAGTCTGATGACGATTGGGATTGAAGACGGAGTCTGCACATGAAGCTCCGAAGGTCTACCATGGAGTTTTGTGAGGAGCATTATTCAAGCATGGTGTTTGATCTATAATTTGATGTTGGAGTATTATCTATCTCATCTAAGGATGGATGAATAAGTAGATAAGTGGACATGTTCTCCTATCTAGTGTAAGGGTATCTCGAACTGCTTTCTGGTTTGTGTTCTTACTCTTTGCGTTATGAACACTGCAATGAATAAATGATTTCGTGGTCAGTTATTGCATGGGTTTGATTGCTGTGTTTATTATATGTACTTTTGTTTTGTTTTGTTTTGGCGCCATTCTAGGTATCCAGTCCAGTGCACTGGTGCCGTCACTGCTCCTGGACCTGGTAGCTTACAGTGGGATCGACGCTTTCTTTGCTTGAGAACAAGACAACAATGGTAGTTAATTAGCTTGTCACGGTAGGATTTGCTTCAAGCCCAGGCACGCACGTGCTTTGCATCTTTGTCGCAAGCAATTAGGCAAATCAAAATATGCACGAGCATATATTATAGAAAACGTTGCAATTCTTTACTGCCTGGCGGGAAATTTCACCAAGGAACAGAACCCATTGAATGACAAGTAAGCTGATAGCCCCAGTGTTTGCTCACAGATGAAGTGAAAATCAACAAAAATCCTGACTGTAGTCTGTTTTATTACAATCAATTAAGACCTAGAAAAGGAACTTTGGCTTCATGGTGGTAAGAAGTCGCTGAACCAGCTTCCCCAGCCTAAGCCTACTCAGTGGACTTGACGATGAAGTTCTGGCGGCTGATGGGGTTCATGACAACCGGTGGCCCAGCAGTGCGAGGCCAGGCCTGGAACTTGGTGTCTGTGGCCTGCCACCACTCCTTCTCAGAGACAGTCTTGGGGGTGGAACCTGTGTGCCCACAAAGAACGAAGCAGCTTAAATCCAAATCTACAAGGATTGAGACACAGATCTCCAACGTAAATCAAGTAGGGATGACACTAACCTCCAAATGCCTTCTTGTCAGAAACAAATGTGTCACACAGGTATGCAATGGCAAAGGATCCGACCAGTGAGCCAACAATGTAGCCAGCCGTCATTTTCGCTGCAAAAGGATGGATTGAAGTTCAACTATCAGGTCTGGTAAACAATGAATTATGAATAAATGATTCGCAAGTGTAGATCAATTGTAGACAAGTCTATAGATTGTTCCTCACAGATAACACACACAAACAGAACATACAGTCCAACAAACACATGAATGGCCAACACAAAAGCCAAGGAAAGGCGTAACATTTCCTTGATAACAGAAAGGTCTGGTAAACAAACAAGTGAATCCTGATCCTTAACAGGTTACCTTATCATTATATCCAACATCTTTTTTTTTTTGATGAAACAAGTGTTACTATTAATCTTCCAGGGCTTATAGTGACAGTGTCACATACAGGGAACAATTCAAACCATGATAAACATAAAAACTTCAATGAAACAAGTGTTAATAATAATCTCAGCAGACTTAAAGTGACAGCGTTATTATGAATCTCACCATAACTCCATCTACTTAGGCCAGTCTCAATAGGGATTTCGTGTCACTGTTTCCAACACATCTAAATTTTGGAAACAGTGCAGAAGAGTTTCATCCCCATGAAACTCTTTCTGCTCCCATGAAACTCTTATCATCTCTCTTCATAAATATAGTGCCACATCAGCATAATTAATGCCCATGAAAACCACATTGAGACCGGCCTTATCAGGACAAATTAACATTACACCAGCATTTTTTTTCTTCACAAAACATGCGTCGATACGAATCTGAACAGACTTACAGTGGCAGTGTCATCTGTAATGTACACGGCACAGTTCAAACAACAAACATCTATATGTATACCTAATATTAAATACACCTACATATAATATTGTTGACAGAAAATTTCTCTCAACCCGAATTTTCGTCCCTTCCCTATTCTGCCCCTCGACAGGAACAACAAACGGAAACAAAAATAATTCGACTCAAGTTGGGATGGACGGATCTCCAGCCAAGCGAAATCTAAAGGGACGACGCCGCCGCCGCCTCTGGAGAATCACGCGAGGTGAAGTTCCGGATGCCCACGCCGCGCTGCAATCGATCGGATTCGCACAGATCTAGCCGACCGATTCCCACGGCCCCAAGAGGACAATATCCGACCCAGAAATCATCCGCAGCTACCGGCGACTAGAGCAGATCACCAGATCGGAGATCCCAGATGCCTGGGAAGGGGGCGAACCAGCGGAAACCAACGGGGGCAGGGGCCTGGAGTAGTCCTTACCTACAGGGCGCGGCGCGGCGGGGGCTGAGACGCGGGGCTCCGGCGAGCGGCGGCGCGGGGACGGAGGCGGAACGAATGGGCGAGGAGAATGGAGATGCGGGGTCCCGGCGTCAAATGGGCTTTTGTGGCGACGACCCGGTGGGGCGCCGGTCTCTGGGGGCGTCACACTGACACGTGGGGTCGCCTTGCGGCGTAGCTTGCGAACGGGCCACGTGGGCCCTTGGTAAGGGATTGCTTCTAGCCCATGAGACCCAAAATGGTCGGTTGCTTTAGGCCCAAATGAATAAGTTGTTTATTATTATTGAAAAAAGTCCATCTAACCTCACTCAACTATTTTGAAAACCCAATTTACCCGTCGCAATGGGAAAACTAAATCTTTAGACTTCTTCAACTTTTGAACCTATCGTATTTACCTCCCTGAGCGAATCACGTAGCAGCATGTTAGCCACGAGGGACATAAATTACACTTTCACCATAGCTCAATTTGAGGGCCTCCCTACTTAAATGGCATGAATACAAATCCTTATAGAACAAGGATTTTTAGTTAGACATATAAATTTTAGTTTAGGGGCTTGTTTAGAGGTCTTATTACTTGAGTTGCTCTTAATTAAGAGGTTGGTACCGCAATGGCTGTTGAAATTATGCCATCGAGGAGTATGCACGATTATTGAAAAAGGAAGAGGTATGGTAAGGGCATCTCCAAGCATTTTGATGTCTCTGGCAAGATTAAAAGAAAATGTTCTACAATAATTTCTATCTAAACTCCCAATCTTTCCGCACTTGGGACAATCGACCAATCGCATGGAAATATACGCTCATATCAATCGGCCAATCTTGAGGGGAAGGGCGTCGGGAAGAATATAAAGAGTAAGGACAGAGTTCCAAATACAAATGTGCAAAAACAAAGAAAGTATAAAACTGTTTGGGGTGATTTGAAAATAGCCCGAAACTCCAGATGCAAAATGTCTTTTATATTTTAGGAATGAGATTTTAGAAACGGTTAGAGGAACCCGACAAATATGCTCCCAACTTTTTTTTCAACCACTTGAAAAATCCATTGATTTATCCTTTTTTTTAGAACTACTGGAGAAGCTCGAAGGCAGAGCGTAAATTGTTGGTAAAAATAGAATGATATAATATTATATTACTGCATCACACACTTTTGAAAACATACAACATCACGCACTTATTCTTGATGCTAGGTGTGTGATTGCACAGGCTACCCAACGTACGGCACACGAGTAAGCACCAAACAGTTTTGAGAGCCCAACGCCACTGGACAACGACTTCACAAAAGCCCCCTGAGCGGTAGGATACACAAAGGAAATAAACACACGAGCCCCACCAAGGACAGACAGAAGAATCAATGCAAGGGCTGGATCGGATATATAGGAGTGTCCTAGGTTGCTTTGAGGCTGGAAATGAACTGCTGCATGCTCCGGTAGCTGGTGCCACCCTCTGCGACGGCCTTGGCCGCTTCCTCGCCGGTCCTCGTCGCCCTTGCCCTGACCGCCGCGTCGGACATGACCTCCTTCACTTTCTTCCCGATCTCCTCCGCGGTCACCAGCCAGTCCTCCCCGTCCCAGCTCCAGTGCTCCATCCACACCCCGACCCCGCCGCTCACCGCTACCATGGCGTTCACGCGGTGGTCGCCGCCGCGGGGCCACGCCAGCAGCGGCACGCCGGCGGCAGCCGCCTCCGTCACCGAGTTCCACCCGCTGTGGCTCAGGAAGAGCCCCACGGACGGGTGCTTCAGCAGGGCCTCCTGATCCACCCACGCCTTGGTCACCAGGCCGTGCTGCCCCTGCTGCAGCCGCTCCAGGAACCCCTCGCCGAGCACGTCCGTCAGCTCGGCGCCGTCGTCCCTGTCCACCTTTGTGGTCTTGAGCACCCAAAGGAACCGGCAGCCGCTCGCCTCCAGCCCGGCGGCGATCTCCCTGATCTGTGCATGGCTCACGGCGCTGCGGTTGCCGAACGCGACGTACACCACTGACCGCGCTGGCTGCTTGTCAAGCCATGCGACGGGGGAGGAGTCTTCTTCCTTGTCGACCTTAGCAGTAGCTGAGTTGGTATGCTGCTGCGAACTGAGCGGGCCGATGGCGTACACCGGTGGGAACCCGGGGACGACCTTGCCGTCTCTCAGGGCGGCGAGCGCCGCCGGCTCCAAGGCGTCGAACGTGTTGACCAGAAAGCCGTCGGCGTTGATGTTCTCGCGGCCGTTGTCGATGAACTGCTTGGTGAAGAGTTTGTTGAGGTCGAGCAGCGGCTGCGGGAGACAAGACTGCGGGATGCGACACACGCCGGGGATGTCGACGTCGCCGACGCCGCCAGTTAGCCCCTGCTCGTGCTGCTCAGCCTTCTCCTTCTTGTCGAGGTGTAGAGGGAAGTAGGCATTGAGCGAGAGCATGGTGGCGCAGGAGACGAAGAGGACGTGGCACGGGACACCGAGCTCCTTGGCGATAGGGATGACGTAGGAGGTCAGGGTCACGTCTGTAATGACGGCCGAGACGCGCGGGGCGGCGCCGGCGATGAGCGGGCTGAGGAGGTGCGCCGAGCAGCGCAGGGCCTCCCAGCGGACAATGAACGGGTCGCGGTCGTGGCTTGGGAGCTCGGACTCGTCCAACGGCAGGAGGTGGAGGTCGACGCGGCGGACGCGGGGGAGGGCAGCGAACAGGCTGCTGAAGTGGTCGGCCTCGGCGGCAGAGACGGTAGGAAGAACGGTCACCACGGAGATGTGGACGTCGTCGTCGTGCCCCGCGAGAGACGCGATGAAGCGGAAGAACGGGAGTTGTGGCCCATGCCGGCGCTCGGGATGAACATGACATGCGGGCGTGCGCCGCCGTCGAGCTCTCCCAGGCTCTTCGTTGCCGGCGTGGCCATGGCCGAAAGCTTGGTTGATGTGCGGTGGTGAACTATGGAGCGAACTATATGGAGCGGGGTGAAGTGGCGATGGTGAGTTGGGAGTCTTCTTTTTAGTCTGGACTTCCCACGTGACTTAACAGATGATGTCGCTGTGAGTACCCTACATTATTGTTAGGACATGCATGTCACGTGTGTCGTTGAGCGTGGCGTTGATGAGCCGGAGCATTTACCTCTTGACGGGCTTCACCATCAGCTTGAACGTATGTGCTGTATATATGCACACATAAAAATTCATGGCTCCAGGGTAACGTACGGACATATATCTAGTAAATCAAATTATTTAAAGGTATCAAATAGTATCTCACCAATTATTGGGTACCAACAACAATTGTCATTTAGTTGCAGCGGCATCCACACTACTATCTCGCTCCGTACCACAAAAAGTTTCAAAAATTATCCAATAGGAAAAATAGTATATAGAACGAATCAGTCGAAGACGTAGCAATTATATCTCTACAATCTCTACAACTAAAAAAAAACCTCCGGTGCGGCAATCGCCCAACCAGTAGAAGGAAACACCTATGAGTAAATTCCATCGGGCACTCCCCCCTCGCTCCCCCAATACGTGCCCACCCGATGATTCGCCTCCATCCCTCGAAACCAGGGCCACCCGATGGCTTCCGCATGCGCCCTCTGCCGAAGAGGAAATGAAGCCCCAGATTTCGTTCACAAATCCTATTGGCCGTTGCTCTAGCGCGCGCCTGTCCTCGACGTTCCCGTAGAGCAACTCCACCAGATCTCTCATATTGCATCTCCTATAAGTTGCTTTCAGAGAATACCCAAGCTTAAATCAGTTTAGGATATAGGAGAGTACCGTCACACTAGATTACCTAAATCTTGTCTCCTATATTTCTTCAAGGACAGGGGAGAGGGAGTTGTCCCCTTTATTTAGGAGAGATGATGCCTATTTTAGGACATCTCTTAAAAATTATAGGTATAGGAGACGCGATAGAAGATTTGCTGCAGCTATTCATCTCTTAAAACACTACTTTTTAAGTATAGTAGATTGGATAGAATATCTGATGGAGATGCTCTAATCTTCGCACCAAATCCCATGGCAGCCACCCTCACACCCGCCCACACCTTCGCCAGCCACCCTCCCCCTGATGCACCACACTTGGGCGGCCTCCGTCATTGTCATCGCCCTCACAGTCCCACTCGATGCATGCACTGCTGGTGGGGTGTAACACCCTAGGTGTTAAGCATTGCATTAGCATTCCCAAATCATGAGCATGAGCATCAATTGCATTCTTAATCACATGTAATGTAAGTGTAAAGTGAAATTGAAACATGTGAAACATCATTTTGAAACATACATGTTGCATATGCTTGTTAGTTTTACTTTTGCCTTAATTATGCTTGCTAGGTTAGTAAAACATGTTTGGCTATAACTTTAAATCATCTAGAATTATTTAGCATGATTTTTGGAGCAAGTTTGGTATTTAAAATTTCCCCAAATTTTGCTTTTAAAAATATTCTAGAAAAATAGGATTTTTGATCTAAAATAAACTTTGAATCTCCATTTCAAAATCTGTTTGGAATTTTAAAGTGTGCCCTAAAGCAAAGTTGTAGAGAATTAAATTTTGAACAACTTCTATTTTGCGGTCAAGTCTTGAAAATGTCATTTTCAACTTTAAAATTTTGAAATTGTGACTATTAGCAAAATTTGGATTTGAAATAGAAAAGAAAAATGAATTTATTGGCTTAACAGGCCGCCGCCTCGCTTTCAGCCCATCGGCTGAAGCGGCCCAGCTCGTGCCCCGCCTCGGCCCGGCCTGCTCCAGCGGCCCAGTCACGCGCCGTACTCCTCTCCCTCCCTCGCGCACGCGACACTCCCAACCGCGCGCATACGCGCGACGCCGCGTGGCGGCCGCATGCCGGCGCCGTCCTCCGCGTGGACGTCGGTGGCCCCCATGCGCTCAGCTTCACGGCATCCCGTCTGCGCCTCTGCCTCCCCTCCATCCCTCACTTGCTCTCCCTCTCGCTCCCTTTGAGAAAGCAGAACGGGAGCCACGCTCTCCCCCGCTCGCCACTGATTGCCGCCGCCTCCACCGCCGCGTTCCGACACCGGTGAGCCGTCTCCGCCCTATTGCTTGCACTCCATGCTCCGTCACCTTCTCCTCTCCGAACGGGCCACCGTGTGCCTTGCTCGCCGACGGTAAGGCTCAATCGAGCTTCCTCCCGCACGCGCCACTGTGGCCAGGCCGCCGAGCTCGCGCTCCGCCGCCGGCACTCTCTCTCTCTCTCTCCCCGTGAGCCGCTCTCCTGTGTTCGCCATCTACTCATGAACATCGTGCGCACTCCAGCTAGCCATTTCATGGTCGGGGATGGCCGTTGGCCGCCGCCGCGCTGCCGCGACGTCGTGGACGCCGGCACGTCGTGGCCACTCCCCATTTTCCCCCTCTGCTTCTCTGGGCCGGCGTCCGTGGGCCGAAGCCCCGAGCCGGGCCGGCTCTCCCTCCCGCGCTGGCTGCTGGGGCCGAATACGGCCATGGGCCGGTAGTTTCCGTGGGCTGGCCCGTTAGTCAAAAAGGAAAATAAGTTTTGGTTTTTCTATTATTATTTGAAAAGAAAAATGCTTGGGAAAAAATATTATGTACCCATTTTAGCTCTAAAAATTGTGAAACAAATTTTGTAGTGATTCTCATGAGTAGATCTACAGTATAAAAATATTGCATGATGGTTTCGTGGTACTTTTCTGTGGAGATTTATTTAATCCTTGTAATTGCTGATATCTTAGAAAATGTGTAATAAATCAAAGAAAACTCAGAAAAATATGATTCCAAGTTTGTTACTCTTCTTGTGTACTGTACTTTCTAAGAAAAATATGTGCCATGCATGTTATGTGAGAAATTATTAATGTCTAGTTCAAGTGCTAAATAGGGCTGATTTTTGTTATTTTTGCTAGAGGGCAAAAGTTGTATAAAACATGCATATAATAATTTTGTACAGTATTTGTGTGCTGTGTGGAACATAAGAAAATACTACATCTGTTGTTTGATACTTTTCATAATACAAAGTATTTTCATGCTTATTTTTATGCTAAAGCTTGTCATTTTTGTGTAGACTGTTTTACTTATCCAAATCCCATGAAATTTTTATGGTGTGCTATTGAGAGTAGGACTATGCTACTGTAATTTTTGTAGATGTTTCTATGCACCAGAAATACATGTTGTTGTTATAACCATAGTTTAAATTGAATATCAAGTAATATTGTTTACGTATAATTAGTTAGATAATAAAGCTTTGGTGTATCTTTGAAGCATCAAATCACTTGCTAGTGTTGCTTGATAAGTTAATATAGTTGTGTTGATAAAGCGTAGTAGCACTCTTATCAGGGTTATATGCTAGCTAGTGTAAAAATAGATGAGAATTGTTAGCAGAGGTGAATACAGTAGATGACATGTTTCGTTGTACATGTTCTTGGATGATGTTGACTACCTTGTAGAAATGTTTTGCCCCTAGTCTTTGCTATAAGTTTCAATGTGTTCATCTTCATATCATGCCATCATGATCATCGTACCACCGCATTCGATGCACGGTTCACATGTTTACATGTTTACTTTTGCACTTGCATCATACAGGATCGCAGGAGGAGTTGCCAGTAGCAGTTCAGGAGGAGCAAACCGGGTCCGATCCACAAGAAACTCAGACACAGGAGGTGTCCGAGGTAGACGAGCAAGAAGAGGATCTACCTGAGTGTGTGGACCACCAACCCAGTTCCTTCGAACGAGACAAGCCCCGGAGCATTCTAAGTCTCCTACTTTACAAAAGCAATTCCTTAGTTATTCATATGAGTTATAAATTGTGCATTAAGTATAGGAGTTGAGTGAAACCGTTGCTGCATATATTACTATCCTTTCCACATTAGTACCTACGAAAGTTGGGTCGAATACTGCTTAGACCGGTAGCGATCGGTGATTTTCGGTCACCTGAAATGATAGGTGGTTACTAGAATATTTTAGCTATGGAATGATTGATATCCGGGAAAATAACCTTATGTTGATGGATAACTGGAGACCAGACGGAAAAGTTGGAGGCAACCAGACAAGGTTCTGGGGTGCTAGTAGTTTTCCGTCTGTGTCGGTTAAGGATCGATCGTTGCTCGTCCCTCTTGTCATGTTGAACGCATGCCTCACATTTAGCTGGCCGAATAAAGTACATTTCGACCGCGAAGCTAGTGGCACTTTTTGGACCGGGGTAAACTCAGATTGGCAGATTGGTGACGAAGAGGGTTGTACGGGGACGCGAAGAGTAAGCCTAAGGTGCGTCCTGGCAGTCGGGCGGTCCCTAGGGAGTGCGGTCCATGATTATTACCCCGCGATGTTTACCTGGAAAGTGTTATTGGTGATCTATAGCTCACTTGATCGGTGAGTGTGGTTTGTGTGAGGAATAAATCACCGGCTGGTTAGGAATCGATTCGAATTGCCATCGCTCCTGGATAGTGAGCACTTGACTTGAGTTACAGCATCGTAGTAATGATGATGGAACACTTATGGTTATATGGATGATGTTGGAAAGGCTAGATTCAAGTGGTAACTGGATGTTTTGGTTAATCAAGTGGTTGCTATAGTATAGGTGCTTACCTAGATGGATAAGTTATAATAAACCTGAGGCAAATTACTTAAAATGGTTTAGTCAGGATAGCTTACGCTTTTCGCAAATGAGTCAGCTAGCCCACTAAAAGAAAGCCTTACATAATTCTTGGTGTCACTTTATTTTGGTTTAAGACGGGTAAGTCTAGCTGAGTACTTTCTCATACTCAGGGCGTTGTTCCCATTGTTGTTGCAGATGGTCAGATGTACTACGGCTATTGCGTCAATTGTCTGTATCCGGCGATGGGTGATAACTAGGACCAAGGCTCCATATGTCTTATCTCATGTTTTTGTGAAAAGTGACTATCTTCTGGCACTGTATTCGAATTAAGAGTGTGTGTGTTTGATGAAACTATTTGCTTTCGCTACTTTATTTTGAACTTGGTTTGTAATAACTTTATGTTCTAAACTCCGATGTATTCAACTGTCGTTGCGAACTTTATGTAATATGTGACTGTGGCTGCTAAACTTGTACGATCTTGGTTTGTATGTTGGTTGGTTTGAAATCCTTCGTGGTTTCACGGACTACCGGATTATACGGGCTTAAGTTTGTTAAATTGTCTACCTCAGCGGGTGATTTTCTTACTTAATTTTTGTATAATTGGTTGGTTCTGTTACATGGGGCTCGGGGAGGACTATAGCAAGGTCCCCTGCCGTCGCGCTCTACCCTCACCCTCGCGTCAGTGCATGTGCTACTCGTGGGGCTTGGCGAGTATCCGTCGTTGCCATCACCTACCACAATCGCCTGTCGTCACGGTCCCTCGATCTCCTCCCTCAATCCTATACCCAAGCACATAGATGACTGCCACCCAAGCGTAGAGGAGTATGCCTCACTTGATCGTCCCTCCGAATCTATATCTTGCGAGAGCGGTTCCCCACTGAGCGTCTCTCCCTCATCCCCTACCAAAAGCCGCCCCTATTCGCCGCCAAGTGCCATCGCCATCCTCATCGGAGCATTTTCCACGGTGGGGATCTCGATCTGGTTAGAGGAAGGTGTGGCGTCGCCGAATCTGGTGGGGGCAGATCGAGCGGTGGCGAGGCTAGCTCGTTGTGGCATGGATGGCGGCCACGCTCGCACGGGCAAATTTTGGTGACATGCCATCATTGAGGTGAGGCCCTCAACTCTCTCCCAATCTCCCTCTTCCTCTCTTGCCTCCTTCCTCACAAGCCGGAGTGCAGGGAGGAGACAGGTGGTGGCACCACCTCCAACACCAGCATCAACCACAAAGGGGATGCTTTGACAGTTAAAGGCGAGGCGAGTGTTGGGGGCTACGCATGGAGGTGGGAAAACCATGACACCAATAGTGGCCCCCACAGGGGACACACGGCGAAGGTGCTTGCCACACACGGAGGGGCAGGTTGGTTAGTACACTGCCCTCCTCTCCCCGCGTTCTTCTCACATGATCTACTCTGCTATGATCGTGTCTCTTGTTCAGTTTGCAGATGTGTGTGAGGTGGTTGATGGAATCCCTTGGTCTTGAGTGGAGAGCATCTCAGGTGCTTGATCCAGTCGATAGGTTGTTGGTTTTTTTGGGATGGTGGTTCATTGTTTTCCCACGTTGTAAATTGGTGTTGACAATTCGAGCTCAGTAGGTTCAAATTCTCTTAATTCGATGTACAAATTTTTGGATTGTTGACAATGTGAGGTGGTGTTGAAATATCGATGTACCTAACAACTGTGCTGATTGTTTTTTTGCAACAACAATCCATCCTTATTGCTCTTCATGAACTACCTTGGCCATTGGACAAGCAGGGGCGGATGTAGGTGGGTGGGGCGGGGGATGGGGGGAGTGGGGAGGTTTGCACCGGGCCAAACAAATCAGGGAGTAGATCTCCATACTCAGCCCAACAACATCTTTCCAGGCCTATCTCGCAGCCCATCCTAATCCTAGCCACCGAACTGATCCACGCGTGCCCCTCTTGATGTTACTTGGCGCTCCAGAGTTCACGACGAGTCGTCCCTTCCGCCGCCTCCTGGCTCCCGCCCTCCCAGTGGCATCCCTAATCCTGGCCTTCTCCTTCTCCTTCTCCTTCTCCTTCTCCTCACCGGTAGGCAAGCCGTTGCGGCGTTGCCTGCCCGCCTCTTGCCTAGATGCCGCCCCTTGGCCCCTCCATGCCTCCTGCCCGTCGGGTGGCGCGACGACGCCTGCCTCCGTGGCCCCTGGCACAACCACACCCAGTTGACTAGGCGCCCAGGCCGCCAGGC
The DNA here is from genome assembly GCA_038087645.1 of Saccharum hybrid cultivar R570. Classification (NCBI taxonomy): domain Eukaryota; kingdom Viridiplantae; phylum Streptophyta; class Magnoliopsida; order Poales; family Poaceae; genus Saccharum; species Saccharum hybrid cultivar. Next base: position 874,404 of record JAQSUU010000262.1, on the reverse strand, counting down.
GTCAGGCCAGGGCTAGCCGGGAGCTGACCATGCTGCCCCTGCCTGTGCTGTGCATAGTTGTGCAGTGTGTGTGAAGGCAGCAGGCGTCCAGCTGTGTTGCACCCCAAAATCACGTTTTCTTCGTCCAAACTCCAAACTAGACGATCCATATTTTTTTTATTATCATCTTAACAAGACGAATGCAATGGTGGAGTCCATTTTGTATTTTGACAAAGTCCCAAAATCAACTTAGGCGGTTTAGGAAACCACTAGGAACAATCTGTTTTGTCCATATTTTGCTGTCAACACTCTTCTAGCACCCTGTCTCATTTCTCTTTGGCACGCTGTGTCATTTGTCTTTTGACTTGCAAATCACTCAGAGAAACCGGATTTCTCTTTTCTTTATTATTCTAATTAGTAATAAATCCACCATTACATACATTGAAAAAATGCACCCGATTTTATATACGACGGAGAGAATTCACTTCACAGCCGCTGCATACCCCACGCACTGAACTATCCACTATTAGCCTTAGCAACAGAGGTAACAAATAACAAGATCCAAACAAATATAAAAAAAAAACTGACTAGTGTGAATCTTTTACCATGGCCAGTGCGAAAGAGTTTCTTCCAGAAAAAAAAAGAGAGCAAATAATGGAAAAGGCGACTTTGTGGCTGTGCGCTATGAATTTTCTCTTGTGTGTTTTTGTGTACTATATGCACCGTATTGGTGTAACCTTGATTCCTTACTATTCCTAGGAAGCTTTGCACTGGATGGTGCCGCTTGTTTTGTGATGTGTGTTTTGTCTGGTTGTCTCTTTCAAGGGTTCACTGTATTCACGCACCGACAGCCGGGTGTAAAAGTAAAATTATTCCTCGGACACTCTGATCTCTGCATTTTGTCTTGCATGAACCAGTCGTCATATTTCAATGTTAACTAGTAAAGGGCATGCGCCCTGCGCGAGGGCAAAGGATCATAGCTTGGTTTATTCATGAATGCATGGCTCACATGGTATAGGTGGTTGGCATTTACATAGATTAGATACTTTTTTTTTTGCGAGTACATAGATTAGATACATTGATGCATGGATATTTACAATACGTGCAAAGTACATACATACGGGGATAGGTTGCTGGTCATTTACATAGCTAAGGTACGTGCATATATTACATAAGTGTGGGCGGATGGTAGAGCTGGTGGTGTTTGAGCAGGTAAGATATGTACAATTTTCATATATTACACAGATGCTAGAGCTAGCGGTGCTCTAGCAGGTAAGATAGGTGGTTGTGGTTGTGCATTTTCGATGGCTGTAACCGCATGGGAGGAGGTCATGTGCAGCAGATGAAGAAACCTGGGGAGAAAATGGAATCATGTTAGGTTAATGAGTTGAGGAAAAGAATGTTTTTGGTTTGCGGGGTTTTGGAGTCTGACCTTTGTTTTGGTGCATGATTAGGGTGACCATGACTCTGAACTTGATAATGCTGCAGCTGTAGCAAGGAATCATTAGATGTAAGGAAAGCAGAAAGAATCGACTTGTTGTTTTCATTTGTATGCTGTATGCACCGTGTATGTGAACTACTGGAGTGTGCAGCTGTAGAATATTTTTTAAAGGGAAAAAATAAAGGAAATGAGCATAAATAACGGGCTAGTGTTAACTCATATCCAACAGCCTAACATAAAGATCTAGTACTATAGAGCCGCCGCCGCCACCACCACTCCTCACTCCGGTACCGTCACATCTAGGGCCCCTCTCCTTCCTTTCTGGTGCATCTGCCGGAGACAAGAAGGAGAGGAACCCATCTTTTTTTCTTACAGCTTTCTATCTAGTTGATTAGAGTTTGGTCTAATAAATCTTCCGGCGAAATCAGATGATTTTCGGTCGGCATCATATGTGGGGTACCCGTCGCGTTATTTCACCTAAATCGAGTGTCGACCACTTGACCCCTCAATTTAAGCAAATCAACATTGCGAGGTCCCAAGGAGCGCACGTAGCAACTCCTCTTCAGGATCTTTGCGCTGAGTTACACACACATACCCAATACAATGCATACCAGGCAACTCAATCACATACATACTCACTCCAGTCTCATGCTTGTTCCGGAAACATTGTTGATAACAAAATAGGATTTAAGAGAATAGGGTTACTACTAAGTCTAATGCTCCGATCAACTCTATCCCTGCACTGGGTTGCCACACTTGTCTCTCATCTACTCGTCGAGTTACACGTAGCTCATCTTGGAGAACGCTTGTTCCAAGGTCTGCTAACCTTTGCATTCACTGTTGCTAGTCTCGGGGAGATGCCCTGATTACCTGCAAAACAACTTAACAGCTGCACCGTGAGTACATTGCGTACTCGTAGGACTTAATTCCACCACATAATATTTGGTGGATGCATAGGGTGATTATTAGACATTTGTATGATTGCGGAAAGCAATGATGTTCATTAAGAGTATGATATGCTATGCTCAACATTAAAATTATAGTATTTATCATTATAGCAAAAGTGTTCATAGTCCATCATTCATTCTACCATGGGTATAGAAAGAAAGAACAACCGAATAGTTCCGTCCTTAAGGACTCCTGGCTTTCAAGACTCTGTAGAGGTGTACAACTATACCCACATGGAAGACGGGACTAACCACCATACACCGGGTCCGGTAGTAAGGGTTGCCTCACGTTCTCCAACCTTTCCCTAATCCGGCCTGAGTGTCCGACGAAAGGTTCAAATGGGTTCCCGGTCAATGTCCCGGACATTCCCAACCAACGTCACCCCCTTGCCAGTTTCACAGATAAACAGCTCGCAACTAGTTACTTGGCTTATCGACCCCATCCGTGACATGTGGTCTATACGGGTGGTTACTTGGACTTACGTATCCCAATACACGGTCCTTACTGCTCCACGAGCTATGTCATCTAGATCCCACACTCACGATGACCTACCCCTCGCACGAGCAAGATATTCAGGTGATCATCAAGATTATCACATTAGAGATATTATTCCTTAGTTAGGTTGGTTAGATAGGTCAAATTGAACCCTCATTGGTTTTAGTAGTTAATTATCCAGGTGTAGCATCCTACATGTGCGAGTATGAGTCCCCTTATCATGCTCGACTTTCTACCATTGCCCAAGCAACTAAGCAATAAGCACTAAGCATTCCCATTTGAAAGGATCAAGATGCCTAAGAGGGGGGTGAATTGGGCTTTTCTAAAAATTAATTGCAAGAATTAAATCCTACAAGCCAAACTTCACCCCTAGTGCCTACTAGTGTTCCTTGTGATTCTATCGATAAAAGTTTTGCACCCTAAGTTCCAATCCTAGACTAGCATGGCAATTCTAGGAAAGTAAACAAGCAATGAAAGTAATGCACGAAAGTAAATGCTTGAAAGTAAGGGTTAGGAACAAGGCGATGTTTTGCCGAGGTATCGAAGAGTCGTCACTCCCCACTAGTCCTCGTTGGAGCACCCGCGCAAGGGTGTAGCTCCCCCTTGATCCACGCAAGGATCAAGTGCTCTCTACGAGTTGATTCTTCGACACTCCATCACGGTGAATCACCCAAAACCGCTCACAACTTGAGTTGGGTCACCCACAATCTCGTCGGATGATCACCAAACTCCCAATCACCACCAAACCGTCTAGGTGATGGCGATCACCAAGAGTAACAAGCTAGAACTCTCACTTGACCACAACAAGCCTAATGAGAAGATGGATGCACACTTGCTACACTCTTGTCACTAGAGAGGATTCTCAAACTTTGATTCGCAAATCTCTATCCTCACTAGGGCTCTTGCACTCCCTTGCACTCTAAAGGTGTTTCTCAGCTGAACAAATGAGCAAGAGACCTCTAAAAGAGGTGGAGGGGATGTATTTATACACCCCTCAGACAAATCCAACCGTTACCTTTCGAATCAGCAAAACACGCACTGACCGGACACGCCTGTCGACATGACCGGATGCGCTGGTCAGGTGTAACGGTCGAAAATCGAAAGCTACGCTGAGTGACCGGACGCGCCGATCTGTGATGACCGGACGCGCCCGTTTGAGATGACCGGACACGCCGATCAGGGATGATCGGACGCGTCCGATCATGCAAGAGCTTACTGAAAAAATGACCTGACGCACGACTGCGTCCGATCATAGGTGACCGGACGCGTCAGGTCACCACGGGACCTTACTGGAACGTGACCGGACGTGCCGATCACTTCACAGTCACGTCCGATTACGCTGTTTACCCTCTGGAACACGTGTCAGACTGACCACCGCGTCCGGTCCTCTTAAGGACTGCGTTCGGTCGATCAGTTGAACCCGCAGTGAAGAGTTAGTACTGACCGGATGTGTCCGGTCATAGGTAAACGACTCAAAAGTCTTCTAAACGCGACGCAACTTGAACCAAGTTGCTTCCAACTGAACTCTGAGCTTTTCTCGAGCTACCTAGTGCTAAGTTTGACAAGTGTGCACCACACCTAAACACAAGACTCACCTAGGTCAAGCTACTCGCTCATGCCCCCCTTTATAGTATGGTCAAAGGAAGAAACAAAGATCCTAATGACTATTCCAGATGTAACTCAACACCTTGACATCCGAAACTAACCGTCCTTAATCTTATCGTTGATCCTTTGAAAACCGAAACGATTTCCATCAAGGGACATGAATACCATATTGCCCAAAGCAGTTATTATCTCCATGACCTAACTTACCAACGTTTCTGCAAAACACATGTTAGTCATGGTAATTATGCGTTGTCATCAATTGCCGAAACCAACACCGGGGCCTAGATGCTTTCAATCTCCCCCTTTTTGGTGATTGATGACAACACTTAGATTCAGAAGATATGAGTTGAGGTTTTCGATCATGCTTGGTTCACATAAGCATAAAGCTATAAGCACAAGGGGTTAGTCATTGCTTATGTGTTCCAAGCCAACTGAGTGTACTCATAAGATAAAATATGAAGAGTTAGTACACATAAAACATAGCTCATATGAAAACGGACTAAGGCACGGAAGCACAACCTTATGAGCTAAACACCATTAAGTGACATAAAACATTAAGACATAGTCTCACAAACTCATAGTCACACAATATAGGGCGAGAAAAGTAAACATGATGCATGAAAGTAGCACACACGAAAAACGAAACCCTCTATCACCACTCCCCCTGAATCTATGCTCTCTCTCCCCCTTTGGCATCAACCGCCAAAAACTAATCTAGGGATCTGACGGGGGAACAGAAGCTGTCGTGTCGGGTGCCGAGGAGCGCGGAGTGATCACGAACTGTGAAGTATCCTCCTCAGACTCTGAACTGTCAGGCTGACCCTCTGAAGCTGAACGTGGCAGTGAAGTAGTCTGGGTCTATAGAGGAGGTGCAGTGACTGAAGGTGTAGAAGTAACTATCGAATCGGTCACTGTCGCCTGAGCCTGAAAGATACCTAGAGTGGGAGGATATGTAGATGCAACTGAGGAAGGCAGAGTGTCTGTAGTAGCAGCCCCTGTCACTGGAAACACGGCAGTCTCTGAAGCCGACATGTCTGAGGTAGTCACAAAAGTAGAGTGCGACGGTGTCGGCTGTCCAGACAGCTTGCTGTATGTAGCACTGAAATCAGGGAATGCCGGGCCTGAGAGGAGGTGTGGTCCCGGCTGAGCTGGTGGAGTAAATCCTGTCTGGATAGGCGTGTAGCCCGGAGACTGAAACGTCTGCGGTACCTGCTGCTGAGGAGAGGTGTACTGAAAACTCGACTGCCCCTGACTCTGAGGTCCACTGGACTGTAAGGCTGGAGTTAGGATAGACGGTGGTGGCGGTACTCCCACAGTGACAAGGTGGCGCAGGAGCTCTAAGTACTGCTGCTAAGTGGTTGCCTGCTGCCTCTGCATCTCAAACTACTGTCGCTGAAACTCGAGCTGCTGCCTCTGGAGCTCGTCCTAGCGAGTCTGAATCTGTGCAAACGCTGCAGCTGAGTTCTGTGCCTGTCGCTGCATCTATATCTCCTGTCTCTCCTGGGCCTGGGTCAACCTCTCAAGGATAGCCACCATGGCTGGATCTGAGCGGGAGGCTGAGCCAGAGCCACCGACCTCATGGTCGTGAGGCCGAGGAGAGCGGTACCGGGGGATGGGCTGGTAGTCTTCATCTATGCTGTCAGTGGCCACATCCTCGGCTTGATCAGCCGGCTGAGCATCTAAATCTACAAGCTCTGCCTCGGTAAGACCCTCAATGGTCTCGTCCTGCTCAGCGGCTGTCTCTGGTTCCTCTAGCCTCTGTCGCTATCCTGGGCCAAGTGCCTGCTCTCTAGTCACTGATGCCCATAGCTGGCGGATGTCATACTCTAGGAAGGCTGTGGTAGTATTAGAGATTTCAGCTCTAATCTCTGCAGGCAACTCACAGGCAGTCCTAATGATGAAGCAGATCCAGTGTGCATATGGTAGCTGCCTGTGTCCCTTGAACCCCTCTGCCAAGGTATCCTCCATCTCACAAAGCATCAGATCCCAAAGGTCAAATGGGGTCTATGAGACGAGGTGATGTACCACCCATAGCTGCATGCGAGTGAGACCCTCTCTGTATCCAAGCCTCGGAAGAAGTGTCCTCCTCACTATAGCATCCAGTACTCTCGCTATGGGTGTTAAGCTGGCTGGCGTGCGTCGAGACCCTTCGCCAAAAGGCTCATGGAAGCAGGGTCGAATCAAGTCAGTAGGAGTCACTGTCCCACCGTGAGGGCGTCTCGGAGGAGCAGTCTGTCCGAAGCACAACTGATGGATCTTGGTCTCTGAAGCGGGGAGTCTAAGAATCTCCCGTACCCTGGTGCTGTATAACCTGCGGTCACGACCTCTGAAAGCAAAGTGAATGAACTGATATGCAGGGTCAATCCATAGTGACGAGTAAAACTCTCTGACCCAGGTTCCGCAGTATGCTCCAGTCCGTCCAAGTAGATCTGATAGTCCAGGCAGAAAAGACAGATGTGGACGAAGCTGCTCACCAACCACCTCAACTAGTGCCTCTAGTCAACAGACTCTCTAGGGTCTGAAAGCTATTCCACTGTCAACATAGGCCCTGTAGAAATCCTCATGCAGAGGTGTGTAGAAGCCCTCTGACGCCCGGGGATCCCGCTGGGGTGGGAACCACCGAGTGACCTCAACGAACCTGAGGGCCTGGACCTGTCTGGCTGTAGCACCCCTGAGATCAAAGTGCTCCATAGGGGGGTGACCTCTAGCCCTGGGAGGTGGACGACCTCCACGACGCTGACCCTCTGGCCTAGGAGTGACCTGAGCTCACGTACGTCCTGAGCGACGACGCTGTGGAGTCTGTACTATCTACTCCTCAGTCTCCTGTGGATCCTCTGTAGGCTGCTCTGTAGGGGCATCCACTGTCTCCTCTGTAGCCTCTACTGTCTCCTCTGTGGCCTCTGTGCCGAGTTGTCGACCTTCAAGATGAAAGCGACTCTCGCCAATGCGAATACCACTGCTCCTGCCACCCCTCTCTGCTGCATCTGCTGCATCTGCCACTGCCTGAGCTATCTCTGCCTCTGTAAGAGTTCTCTTCCTTTTCTTGGCAGCAATCTTAACTCGCTTCCCGCGAGCTACCTCTGTCCTCCTGGGGGGACTATCATCCCCGTCACTAGGTGCCCCACCAGCGTTCTTGCAATGAACCATACCGACAAGAGGATGTACTGAGACAAACTGAAAAGGCAGATGATGTACTGAACCTTGTGAGGCTTGGCCTCAATCCGTATCCGCAGGCTTGGCCTCGGATTCACAACTGATCACTTGAACCACTCAGCACTGACAGGACAAACTGAAACGATAGAATAGATGGATCTACTATAAGCAACATATATATCTAAAAGATAAGCGAGACCCTAGTAAGAGCAAGCAGGAGAGGTAAGATATGAGATGACCGCGATAGCTACCTCGACGTGCGATGATCCGGTGACCGGAAGATGATCTCGACGCGTTAGGGTTACCCGAAGACGGCGACCGAAACCCTAGAATACAATCGATGATCGATCGATAATTGAATTAGTAATTCACCAGAAAATCGATGGTAAACCCTAATCTAAGGAGAAGACGTCACCTTGCGGAGACAGAGACGATCGTGAAGACGGAGATGATTTCAAAGACGAAAACCTCGCGACCTAGGGTTAGGGTTTTCGGTGAGAAAAACGAGGACCTCGGCGATGGGTGAGCGGGGCAGGGAGAGAACTCCGAGGAGAGGCTAGGGCTCGGTCTAGGCATGACTGCGGTGGCATAGCTCCGGTGAGGTTGCAGGCGCGGGCGCGGTGGCTCGGTGCGGGCGCTGACGTGAGCGCGGGCGCGGTGGCTTGGTGCGGTGGCGCTGCGGCAGCGGTGGCGCGGGCGCGGGCACGGCGGCGGAGCAGCTCAGTGCGGGCGTGAGGAGCTATGGCGGCTCCGGCGAGGTCTACGGGCTCGGTGATGGCGCGACGGCGGAGGCACGGTGAGTCAATGAGAAAAACGATGGCGGATGAAAAGGAAAACTAGATCCAATCGTACGGTTAAAAGGGTGAGATCCGCTTTTTGCGTGATGACCGGACGCGGTGGTCGAATGACCAGACGCGGTGGAGGCAGCGTCCGGTCACATTCCAATAAGCTCCTGGAATGACCAGACGCGTCCGATTATCCACGATCGGACGCTGACAGCGTCCGGTTTGACATAGCCCGGAAATTTGGAACAGATGACCGGACGCGGTGGTGGTTGCTGGGACCGGACGCGGTGGTCGACAGAGGCGCGTCCGGTGCAGCGTCTGGTTTGAGGTTTGGAAGAAAAACTTTGGGAATGACCGGACGCGCTGGTGGACGCCAAGACCGGACGCGGTGGTGAAACTGAACCGCGTCCGATGCAGCGTCCGGTCCAGCGTCCGGTCGCTGTAAAAAGCTCTTTTTCAAACCGTTTTTCGACGCGACTTCTCCCAATCAAGTTCCAATTCAAAGAGACTCAAATAAACACCAATTGGAACCTGATATGAGTGACCTCACTCAAACCCTCAAAATTTTCAAAATATTTTTGCCTTAGGCTAGTATTATTTTTAAGAAAATATTCAATAAACACCCGAGGAGCAACGTATGGCCATGCAATAGAGTTTATGAACCCTTGAGAGCTTCAAATGCTCTCTCTATTCATGGACGAACATAGAGGTTACTCAAAGCTGAACCGAAAAGAAACGACAAAGCAACAACCATGCATATGCAATGCAAAACAAGAAAGGAGAGCTAGGTTGCTTGTCAAGTTTGATCCATGGTTAGGCTTTTTCACTCCTCCAAAGGAGGGTTATCGTAACCGTGTTAGACAAGTCCTAGATGCATTGTGGGAAAATAAACATGGCATAAAGTACAATGCAATGCAAGGGACAACACAAGCTCATCTTTTAAAGTTACTAGAATCAAGCACATTTAGTTCACTTCTCAATCTACAAAAGGTAGCCTCATCTAAAGGTTTAGTGAAGATATCCGCTAATTGATTTTCACTTCTTACACCTTCTAGTGATATATCATTTTTAGCAACATGATCTCTTAGAAAGTGGTGGCGGATATCAATGTGCTTGGTGCGAGAGTGTTGTACCGGATTATTAGCAATTTTAACCGCACTTTCATTGTCACATAAAAGCATCATCTTTTCAAGAACAACTCCATAGTCTAGGAGGGTTTGTTTTATGTATAGGATTTGTGCACAACAAGCCCCCGCGGCAATATATTCCGCCTCGGCGGTGGACAAAGCCACACTATTTTGCTTTTTAGATGACCAAGATACTAAGGATCTCCCAAGCAAATGGCATCCTCTGGATGTGCTTTTTCTATTAATTTTGCAATCGGCATAATCCGAATCAGAGTAGCCAACTAGTTGGAATCTAGCTCCTTTGGGGTACCAAAGTCCAATGCTTGGGGTATACTTAAGATATCTTAGGATTCTTTTTACGGCACTTAGGTGAGGTTCTTTAGGGCACGCTTGAAAGCGGGCACACATGCACACACTAAACATGATGTCGGGCCTAGATGCGGTAAGGTACAACAAGCTACCAATCATAGAACGGTAAAGAGTTTGATCGATTGGTTTACCTCCCTCATCTAGGTCGAGATGTCCATTAGTTGGCATTGGGGTCTTGATTGGCTTGTATTCTTCCATCTTGAATCTTTTGAGAAGATCATTGGTATATTTTTCTTGAGAGATGAAAATCCCTTCTCTCATTTGTTTGACTTAAAAACCAAGGAAGAATGTTAGCTCACCAATCATTGACATCTCAAACTCTTTTGACATTAATTCACCAAATTTTTTGCAATAATCTTCATTTGTTGACCCGAAGATAATATCATCAATATAGACTTGACAAATGAAGATCTCTTCATTAAACTTCTTGGTGAATAGTGTGGTGTCAACCTTCCCAATAGTGAAGCCCTTCTCAATGAGGAAGTCCTGGAGGCGCTCATACCACGCTCTAGGGGCTTGCTTGAGCCCATATAGCGCCTTGGACAACCTATAAACATGACTAGGATATCTAGGGTCTTCAAACCCGGGAGGTTGTTCAACATAGACTAGTTCATTTATGAAACCATTTAAGAATGTACTTTTCACATCCATTTGATATAGTTTCATATCATGATGTGATGCATATGCAAGAAGGATACGAATGGCTTCAAGTCTTGCAACGGGTGCAAAAGTCTCTTCGAAATCAAGACCTTCAACTTGAGAGAACCCTTTTGCTACTAGTCTTGCCTTGTTTCTTACTACTACGCCTTGATCATCTTGCTTGTTGTGAAACAACCACTTGGTTCCAATGACTCTTGCACCTTTTGGATGCTCTTCAAGTGTCCAAACTTGATTGCGGGCGAAGTTGTTCAATTCTTCATGCATGACATTCACCCAATCCGGATCTTGAAGAGCTTCTTCTATATTCTTAGGTTCAAGACAAGAGACAAAAGAGTGATGTTCAATAAAAGAATTAAACTTTTGAGATCGAGTTATTACACCCTTTGTAGGACTCCCTATGATGAGATCTTGTGGATGTGCTTGAAGTAGGGGTGAGTTTCTTCGATCAACCATTTGAGGAGTAGGATGGGGAGCATCAACATCTTGTGCTTGTGCCTCGACTTGATGATGAGAGACATGGGTGTCTTCATTTTCAACTCTCTCATTCTTGTCATCATCTTAAGGCACATATGATGAAGATGGTGGATTGACAATTTGTACATCGTCTTCATCATCTTTAGGCTTGATGTCTCCCACCGGCATGTTCTTCATGGCCTCCCTCAATGGTTCATCACCTACATCATCACAATTCTCAATTGCTCCTTGGGAGCCGTTAGATTCATCAAATTCTACATCATATGTTTCTTCAACCAAACCGGTGGCATGGTTAAATACTCTATATGCTTTGGACTTTGATGAGTAACCAACAAGAAAACCAATATCATAATGTCTTTGGAACTTCCCTAGGTGTTGACGCTTCTTGTAGATGTAGCATTTGCAACCAAACACCCGGAAGAATGAGACGTCCGGCTTCTTCCCATTTAGCAACTCATAAGGGGTCTTGCAAAGGAACTTTTATAGGAAGAGGCGATTTGAAGCATAGCATGCGGTGTTGATTGCCTCGGCCCACAATTTCTCCGGTGTGTTGTACTCATCTAGCATTGTTCTTGCAAGAGTGATCAAGGTCCGGTTCTTTCTCTCAACTACACCATTTTGTTGAGGAGTGTAGGTTGATGAAACTTCATGCTTGATTCCAATTTCATCACAATAGGCTTCAATGTTGGTGTTGTCAAACTCTTTGCCATTATCACTTCTAATTTTCTTTATCTTGACTTCAAATTCATTTTGAGCCCTCTTTGCAAACTTCTTGAAGCAATTTGCCACTTCGGATTTGTCATGAAGAAAGAAGGTCCAAGTATATCTTGAGTAATCATCCACAATTACTAGGCAATAGAGATTTTCAACCAAACTCTTGTAAGTTGTAGGACCAAACAAATCCATGTGTAGAAGTTCTAGTACTCTTGATGTTGACATGTAGGCTTTGGTTGGATGAGTGTTTGCAACTTGTTTGCCGGCTTGACATGCACTAAAAGGTTTGTCCTTCTCAAACTTTACATCCTTCAAACCTCTCACTAATTCTTTCTTCAATAGCTTGTTGAGAGTGTTCATTCCAACATGAGCAAGCCTCCTATGCCAAAGCCATCCAAGTGTAGTTTTGGTGAATAAACATGTCATCAAGTTTGCATCTTCGGAGGTGAAGTCAACTAGATAGAGATTATTGTATCTAAAACCCTTGAAAATCACTTGCTTGTCATCTATCTTTGTAACAACCACTTTATTTGGACTAAACAAGTATTGGTAGCCAAGATCACAGAGTTGCCCAACGGATAGTAAGTTGAAACTCAATGAAGCAACATAGAGCACATTTGAGAGAGAATGATCATTTGATATTGTAACCTTGCCTATACCCTTGACTTTGCTCTTTGAATTGTCCCCAAATGTGATCTTGTCTTGACATACCTCATCCTCTTCAAGTGAGGTGAACATACGAGGATCACCGGTCATATGTTGTGTGCAACCACTATCAATCACCCAATGAGATCCACCGGTCTTGTAGTTTACCTACACACAAGAGATCAAGCCTTTTGTTTAGGGACCCAAACTTGAGAGGGGCCCTTAACTTTCTCAACTAGTAACTTGGCAACCCATATTTTCTTTGGCCTATTCTTGTTAGGGGGACCCAAGAACATGACTTTCATCTTTCCACTTGAATCTTTTCTAAGCATGTAATGAGCATTGAAGGCAAATGGTCTAGCATGCTTGGGCAAGGGTTGTGGTGGTGGAGTTTTGCACTCATGAGCAAAGTGGCCTTCTTGTCCACACTCAACACATCTCTTTGGTTTGGGCTTTGACTTGCTTTGAAGTTGTTGAGCCTTGACCTTCTTCTCTTGATTTGCCAAATAACCAATGCCACTCCTATCCAACTTCAAGATGGTGTTCATGAGTAGCTCACTTTGCAAATGTTGGCCTTTTGTGAACTTGCTTAGGCCGGTCTTGAGATGCTCTTTCCCTTGCTTGAGCTTCTTGTTTTCTTCAATAAGTGACTCATTTGAAGCTCGCTTTTCAAGAGCCATCAACTTCTTGTTCTCAACTTTAAGCATCTCATTCTCACTCTTGAGCTTGACATACTCATCATAATCATTGGCCTCAACCACACTCTTGCCTTTGTCGCTAGAGCCTTGCTCAAAGTTCTCAACAATCAAATCATCACATGATGTAGCTATATCAATCTTAACAATTTGGTTAGTAGCATCATGTGTCTCAAGAGCAAGCTCATTGGCAACAATAAGAGTATCATAATTGATTTTCAATGCAGTGTATTCATCTTTTAGCAAGTTTAGCCTAGTGATGAGTTCACCATGCTTCTTCTCAATTTTATCATGTTTATCTCTAAGCTCCTTGTTAGAAGTTTTGAGCTCCTTGAGAGAAGAAGACATAGTTTTATTTTAATCTATGAGCTCATCCCTAGTCTTATGTGCACTTTCAAGCTTAGATGAGAGTGATTCATTTTCATGTTGAAGCTCATCATTTTCATTTCTAGTTCTTCTTATAATTTTAGAGTATTTGTTCAACAATTTTACAAGTTCATCATAAGAAGGTGCATCATATTCATCATCACTATCACTATCATCATCATCACTATCACTATTTTGTACCTTTCGATCACCCTTAGCCATAAGGCATAGATGAGTAGTGGAAGATGATGGTGAAGGTGGCGGTGAAGGTGGTGATGAAGATGTCGGTGAAGATGATGATGGCCCAATCATATGTGCGGCGATCTTCTCTTTTTCATTATCACTTTCATCGCCGGAGGACTCACATGATGATTCAATGTCGGTGAGCCAATCACCAACAATATAAGCCTTGCCTCCCTTCTTCTTCTTGTAGAACTCTCTTTTCTTGCCATCTTTCTTTTTGTATGGCTTGTTCTTTCTCTTCTCATCTTCTTCATCACTTGAGTCATCTTTCTTGCCCTTGTACTTGTTCTTGTACTTGTCTTTTGGAGGCTTCAGGCATTGGTGAGCTAGGTGGCCAAGTTCCCCACAATTGAAGCACTCCATTTCGGAGATTGGCTTCCTTTTGCTACTTGTGAAGAATTTCTTCTTCTTGCCATCGAACTTGATGCCACTCTTGTTGAGCTTCTTTAGCATCTTGGTGGTCTTCCTCACCATGAGTGCAAGTGATGCATCATCAATGTCACTTTCACTTGAGCTTTCTTGCACTATCATGGCTTGGCCCTTCTTCTTTTTCTTTTCATGGCTAGCTTTGAAGGCCAAGTCTTTCTTCTTGGAAGATGATGAGCCCTCTTCTGGAGTGATGTGCATGTACATCTCATGTGCATTGATCTTTCCCAATACTTGTGTCGGTGTTGCGGCGGAGAGATCACTTTGGTGAAGTACGGTGACAATGTGTCCATACTTCTCAACGGGAAGAACACTCAAGATCCTCCTTGCAACATCTGATTGACTCATTTGAGTGAGTCCAAGAGCATTGAGATCTTCTACAAGAACATTCAAATGAGTGTACATCTCATTAGCACTTTCTTTGGGAAGCATCTCAAAAGAATTAATTTTCTTTAAGGCAATATGATAGCGTTCCTCACGCTCACTCTTAGTTCCCTCATGGAGAGCATAAATATTTTCCCACAATTCATGAGCGTTTTTAGCATTGCGCGCACGATTGAAGATATCTTTGTCTAAGCCCTGGTAGAGTGCATTTTTTGCCTTTGCATTCCACCGTTCGTACTTCTCCTCGTCACCACTTGGGTTGGCGGGATCCCTTATAGGAGGAAGCCCTTCGGTTGCGGCTCTAAGGCACCCAACATCTATGGCTTCGAGGTACGCCTCCATACGAATTTTCCAATATGGAAAATCATCTCTCTTAAAAGTGAGAGGTGGTCCTTCCCCATTAGACATCTTGCTCTAGGCGGTGAAGCCTAAATTAAGAGCAACATGGCTCCAATACCAATTGAAAGGATCAAGATGCCCAAGAGGGGGGTGAATTGGGCTTTTCTAAAAATTAATTGCAAGAATTAAATCCTACAAGCCAAACTTCACCCCTAGTGCCTACTAGTGTTCCTTGTGATTCTATCGATAAAAGTTTTGCACCCTAAGTTCCAATCCTAGACTAGCATGGCAATTCTAGGAAAGTAAACAAGCAATGAAAGTAATGCACAAAAGTAAATGCTTGAAAGTAAGGGTTAGGAACACGGCGATGTTTTGCCGAGGTATCGGAGAGTCGCCACTCCCCACTAGTCCTCGTTGGAGCACCCGCGCAAGGGTGTAGCTCCCCCTTGATCCGTGCAAGGATCAAGTGCTCTCTACGGGTTGATTCTTCGACACTCCGTCGCGGCGAATCACCCAAAACTGCTCACAACTTGAGTTGGGTCACCCACAATCTCGTCGGATGATCACCAAACTCCCAATCACCACCAAACCGTCTAGGTGATGGCGATCACCAAGAGTAACAAGCTAGAACTCTCACTTGACCACAACAAGCCTAATGAGAAGATAGATGCACACTTGCTACACTCTTGTCACTAGAGAGGATTCTCAAACTTTGATTCGCAAATCTCTATCCTCACTAGGGCTCTTGCACTCCCTTGCACTCTAAAGGTGTTTCTCAGCTGAACAAATAAGCAAGAGACCTCTAAAAGAGGTGGAGGGGATGTATTTATACACCCCTCAGACAAATCCAACCGTTACATTTCGAATCAGCAAAACACGCACTGACCGGACGCGCCTGTCGACATGACCGGACGCGCCGGTCAGGTGTAACGGTCGAAAACCAAAAGCTACGCTGAGTGACCAGACATGCTGATCTGTGATGACCGGACGCACCGGTTTGAGATGATCGGACGCGCCGATCAGGGATGATCGGACGCGTCCGATCATGCAAGAGCTTACTGGAAAAATGACCTGACGCACAACCGCGTCCGATCATAGGTGACCGGACACGTCAGGTCACCACGGGACCTTACTGGAACGTGATCGGACGCACCGATCACTTCACAGTCGCGTCCGATTACGCTGTTTACCCTCTGGAACACGTGTCAGACTGACCACCGCGTCCGGTCCTCTCAAGGACCATGTCCGGTCGATCAGTTGAACCCGCAGTGAAGAGTTAGTACTGACCGGACGCGTCCGGTCATGACCAGGACCGCGTCTAGTCATAGGTAAACGGCTCAAACGTCTTCTAAACGCGACGCAACTTGAACCAAGTTGCTTCCAACTGAACTCTGAGCTTTTCTCGAGCTACCTAGTGCTAAGTTTGACAAGTGTGCATCACACCTAAACACAAGACTCACCTAGGTCAAGCTACTCGCTCATGCCCCCCTTTATAGTACGGTCAAAGGAAGAAACAAAGATCCTAACGACTATTCCAGATGTAACTCAACACCTTGACATCTAGAACTAACCGTCCTTAATCTTGTCGTTGATCCTTTGAAAACCGAAATTATTTCCATCAAGGGACATGAATACCATATTGCCCAAAGCAGTTATCATCTCCATGACCTAACTTACCAACGTTTCTGCAAAACACACTTTAGTCATGGTAATTATGCGTTGTCATCAATTGCCGAAACCAACACCAGGGCCTAGATGCTTTCACCATTCCCATTGTTAAGATGAGAGGCTTCTAACAGATTAAATAGTAACTCTAAGGGTTATGTGAAAGAGATCATTATCCAACTCTACATGCAATGCATAACTCATAATGCGACTTGATAAGTATGCAAAGTAGGGTTCATAATAGTGGGGTGCCTGCCTGATGGTGTTGTCGTTCAGACATCTAGAAGCTGACGATGACATCCTATACGCACTTCTCATCGAGACGATTCCTGAAAAGAGCGAGAGAGATCCGATTGGATAGATTCACCGGTGATTTGGAACGATGATAAGGAATATGGATAGATCATCGTTGGTTCCTAGGAAGTGACATCTAACGATGGGTCTACTATTGTGTTGCTGGCTTGGGATACTAACTAGTATTATTGACTTGTCTGGGTAAGCTTGTCAATTAAACTCACACTCTCTGTGACTGTCAAATACTCCATTCCGACTGACGGACACTCCGCTATGCCGGGTGTCGAGGTGAGTCATTTCTAGTTGGCCATGTTCAGGCTCTGGCGGATGCTCCACGGTAGTCACGGACGCTCCGATAGGTTTTGGGCACTCTCGGGTTACTGGGTTACTCTATATATAATTTATTGGATGCTCCAAAGTAGTGATGGACAATCTGGTAGGAACTAAGTGCTTTCGGGTTCTTCTGGCTGTGAGTCTTTATAATTCAGCGGGTACTCTAATCGATAGTCGGACACTCCATTGTTCACACTCATAATGGTCTAGGTGCTTCTGCCGAGAGGTTTACTAAGTCAGGGAGGTTTATTAGACACTCCGCCGCATCGGTAGACACTCCGCCAACTAGGTGACAGAACCTATGCTCTATGTTTGGGGTTGGTTAGTTGCTGCTTTGGAGTGGTGAACATCCATGCATGTGCACTAGACTACTAGGATGACCTTGCGGATATGCTAGGGTAAGGTTAACTGAGTCTTTGGCTTTGGCTATCTAGTGCATCTAGTGATTTGGCCAAGTCTCTTCCCATGAACTACTTGTGATAAATACATGAGATTGAGCAAGAGGGCTCAACTCCAAGATTAAGGATCATGAGATGCTAGACTTCATGATGAGAGGTTGAACACACCTTGCCTTTGTGATGAATGAGAGGTCGCCACACTCCATGTTCCATACATGCATGAGAGGTTGAGATTAGGGTTTGAGAGAAATCTTCAACTAAAGAGATGAGGGCTCATGAGCTAACCATGATCATGAGGTATGGATGGCTTGACTTTGATGAGATGATGATCTTGGATTGCATCCCTTCACTTCCTCTTCCACCTTCATCTCCATTTCCAACCTTCATCTTCTCTCTAGTTCTTCCTCACTCTTGTTCCTTTAGAGAGAGAGAGGGTGAGAAATGGGAGAGTGAAATGGGTTGGTGTTGCTTCAGTTGAGGTTTGGTGTATCCATTTCGTGCATATGACAAGTGGGGCCAAGGGTTGAGTGGAGGACAGCTCATTCCCCACTCACTTTATGTTGTTCAGTTACTGGCAGATGATCCGGTATCACATCAGATTGTCTGGTGGTCTCTAAACTCATGGAATTGATCCAAACACTTCAAATTTGGCAGTGGGGCTAACTCACTTGTTCCAAGGGTTAATAGCCTGACCAGTGACATCTTGGGTTGAGATGACGTGCTCCTCAGTGGTTGTGTTGACTATTGTTAACTTTATGTGCTTTTGATTTGCGGGTCGTTTGGTGAAGTAGAAAAGCAGTATATCCACGAGTTATGTGGTATCCAAATGCCCGTAGGGATTTGTGCAGACACTTCTCCAACCATCCAAAATTGAGAGCCTGGGTGGTTGTAGCGAATTCGGGTTGTTACATCATGTTTCCTGTGATGACTTCGGTGATTGTCTTGAGGAGATCGTCGTTGCAGGTGTCAATTTTATTGGCAGGCGGCCAATTTGTGGCCTTAATCTGCAAGGGGAGGGGTGCTTTTGGGAGCCCCCTATGAGGACAATGACTTCGTGTCGTCGATCTCATCGTCGGTGGTCGCGGAGAGGAATTCAAGATCTCCAGGTGATGATTCTGCAGCCTATGTCGTACCCGACGATACAACTGTCAATATTCTTTCAGCGATTTAGATGTGTTTTGGACTGGTTCCGAAGCGTTGGATCTTGCGGCATGTCCAATTTTTTGGGGTTGGTTGTTGGATTCGGCATAAGAACTGGACTTTGGCTCCGATGTTCGAGCGAAGCCATTAGGGAAGAAGACGATGGAAGAATCTGGATAGAACATTATGTATTTTTATTTTAATTTTTTTATGTATAATTTGGGGATGTACTATTTAATATAAGTCCCCCTTTTCTTCGTAAAAAAAATGGGCTAGTGTTGACTGTAAGCGTGTAGCGGCTGTGTGGTTTTGTGCAATGAGATGAACATTGAAAGGGATTGTGTAGATGGCATACCTCGTGGACGGGAAGTGACCTCGCCGTCTTGCGCTGTTGAGTGGAAGGATTATGTTAGAATGCATTATAGAATTGCTTGTATACGTATTTTCTGTAGATTGAGTATAATCACCTGCGTAATATTACTGGCGAACCTCTTCTCGGTGCGCGGTATCAAGTTCTGAGCATCCTGTTGATGTTGGGACGGAAATTGTTTAAAACAGGCCTGATGTGCTTTTTAATGGTTCTGTGGTTCTGAAAGGTTTTACCTCGGCGTTGAGACGTGGTTGCTAGATGATCTGGTTGGGACTCGAAGCCAACCATGTCTGATGTAGTTGTCTCGTACCATAGCGGCCAAACGTTGAGGAAATCACCGTTCTGGGTAGCCTTCTTGACACCTACATAGGCGATGCTGGGCACAAGCAATTCTGGTCCGCAGTCGGAGACCCAATATGTAAGCGTTGCAGGTGTAAAGAAGGTTATGTCACGGATGGTGCAAATTCTGCTGAATAGACGGCGTATTGCTAAGTCACAGCATATGTGTATTGGCATCCCAGTGATTTCAATGGTGAGGTGTCGGTTGTGTTGGGGTGAGGACAACAGGGTTACTGTAGAGGAGAATGAGGAGCTAACCAAACCGTTCACGCTTAAAGAACTAGAAGAGGTGGTGAAGAGCATTAGAGATGTTTTAGCCCCTGGGCCAGATGGTTTTTCTGCTATCTTCTTTAAAGTTTTCTGGGATCAAGTCAAGGATGTCCTCTTAGAAATGCTCCAAGAACTCAGATCTGGTCGGCTTGACTTATTCAGACTTAACTATGGTATCCTAACTCTCATTCCCAAAATAAAAGGGGCAAACAACATTAAACAATATAGGCCCATTTGTCTCCTAAATGTTGTCTATAAAATAATCACTAAAACTCTAACTTGGAGACTTAATACGGTGGCTGATAAGGTCATTAGCCAGACTCAATCAGCTTTTGTTCCTGGTAGATATATTCTTGATGGTGTTGTAGTTATACATGAGGTGTTGCATGAGTTAGCTAGCAAGAAGCAAAGTGGAATCATCTTGAAGCTTGATTTTGAGAAAGCATATGACAAGGTGAGCTGGAGTTTCTTGGAAGAGGTGATGCAAGAGAAGGGTTTCAGTGAGCAATGGATTGAATGGGTGCTGAAAGCAGTAAGAGGTGGAAGAGTAGCGATAAACCTCAATGGGGAACTGGGGACTTTTTTTAGAAGCTACAAAGGTCTAAGACAAGGGGATCCACTTTCCCCTCTCCTTTTCAATCTGGTGGCAGATGGATTAGCGGCAATTCTACAGAAAGCTGCAGAAAGAGGTGTGCTAGAAGGGGTAACCCCTAATTTGGTAAATGGAGGACTCACTCATCTTCAATATGCAGACGACACCGTCTTGTTCATTCAGAATTCTGACAGTAATATAATTAATCTGAAGTTCTTGCTCTTTTGCTTTGAAGAGATGTCAGGGATGAAAATAAATTATCACAAGTCAGAGGTGTTCACAGTTGGAATTGAAGAGGGGGAAGCTGCAAGAATAGCAAATAATCTGAACTGTAAAGTGGGGAAATTTCTAATGAAATACTTAGGCTTGCCCATCAGCTATAAGAGGTTGAAGATAGATGAAATGAGTGATTCTGCTGGAAAAGTGGAGAAAAGGCTGGAAACTTGGAAATGTAACCAACTCTCTCATGGGGGCAGAGCTATGTTGATTGATTCTAGCCTCACAAGCATTCCCATGTATTCAATGGGGTTTTACTGGTTACATGAAGGGACACATAAGAGGTTTGACACTGCAAGAGGGAGATTCTTCTGGGAGGGAGTAGGTAATAAGAAGAAGTACCATATGGTCAAGTGGGAAGCACTTGCTACCCCCAAAGATTTTGGTGGCCTTGGCTTTGTTGACACCAGAGAGATGAACACAGTTCTGTTGGCAAAGTGGTGTTATAGGTTAGATAGAGGCGATAGTTGCATGGCCTTAGAGGTGTTGAGAAATAAGTATTTACGAGGGAAGAATGTATGTCAGACCAAGATAAGAGGTGGTTCACAATTTTGGCAAGGGTTGATGAAGGTGAGGGACTGGTATGAAAGAGGGACAACATGGAAAGTTGGGAATGGTAATAGAGTTAGGTTTTGGCAGGATATATGGCTGGATAAATGCCCCCTGAAAATCAGGTTCCCTAGGCTGTACAGAATTAGCAAGCAGCAAGAATGGTCGGTAGCACAAATGAATGAGGCTCAGTGGGGTATGGATTTCAGGAGAATTTTAGGGGAGGAGGAGAGAGCAGAGTTAGATGAATTACTGGATGCTTTAGAGAGGATCGAGATAGACGACAATGATGATGGCTTAATCTGGGATCTTGAACCATCAGGAAGGTTTTCCAGTAGATCTTTATATAGACTGATGACTAGCCCAGGAGAGGTGGATGTTAGAATGAAAAGCATCTGGGGGGAGAAGTTACCTCTGAAAATCAAGATTTTTTTGTGGATGATGTGGCACGACAGAGTTCAGACAGGAGAGCAGCTTAAGAGGAGGAAAGGAAAGGGTTCTGAATTTTGCAAATACTGTGGAAAATTAGAAACTTTAGATCACCTTTTCTTTAACTATCCTATTTCTCAACTCCTCTGGGTTTGGGTTAGGATTAGTATGAGGTGGGGTCAAAGACCAATTTCTCTAACCAATTACCAGGATATGATGGATTATGGGGAGGTGGATAGGTCTAAGAGTGTGAATTTGTTTATCATTGCTAGTATATCATGGAGTGTGTGGAAGACCAGGAATGATTGGGTCTTCAATAATAATCTGATCAAATCTCCTAAATCCGTTGCTTACATGGCTCTGGGTTTCATGAAACAGTGGAAGATCTTTCTCAAGACGAAGGACCAACAACTGATGGAGGACGCTATCCACAAGCTCCAGGAGGGACTCAGAACTTGGTGATCAAAGGATGCTGAAAAGAAGCTCTGGAACTGTCGAAGTTCCTTTCTTTGTAGTGCTTTTTTCTTATTAGTTTTCTATCGTTAAAAAGTTTGAGAGGTGGAGTGGCTTTTGTTGTCGTTGGAACTTGTTTTCTGCACTGTCACTGTTTGGCTGGTAACCCCAGCAAAAACTGGCTGCTTTCAATATAAGCAGGGGAAACCTTTGGTCTAAAAAAAAGGTGTCGGTTGTGTGGCAGCACGCGTGAACGGCTAAGTATGTCGTGGTTGATAGGATCGGAATTGAGCTGGGTGTGTAGAGGCACTGTTATGGAGCCATAGTCAGGGGTCCATGGCATGAGTGTAAGTGTGTAGGTAGAAACATGGACAAAACCTTTTGTAAGTATATGGATAGTTGCAGCTGATGAGTGTACTTGTATAAAGTAGTCTACCATAATGCGATATACTTTGTATGGGGATGTCCATCTGGAACTGTTGTTGGATTGCATATCTTAGGTTTTGATGGCTGACTGCATCTGTGGCTGCAAATGGAACTTTTGCAACTATTGCATTGTCAAACACATTGAGACTCATGCTGTGGAGATCTGATTCGTTGATTATTGTCAGGTTTGGGTAACGGTAGTTGGCCATTTTGTTGAGTTGGTAGGTAGCTGTGGTTGTAAATGTCCTGCATTTTTTTCATTGGCAACGACGGATTAGTGTAAGTCGCTAGTAAGCCGACAAATAAATTTAATCGTCTGTGTATACAGGAAGGTGCGGTACTGATAGTGATGTCAATGAAGGCATGGACTGCAATTTGTCAACTGTTAAGTGAAAAAGAGGCGGTACTGGAAATATAAAAAAGCTGGTGAGAATAGTTTTTTTGAACCTAACATTGATACTGAATATTTATCTATATTAGGAACGTGTATAGGTGGCTTGCAACACTTAGTAGAGCCAGAGCAAAAAGCATTTACGCCATTTAGTTATCTAACCTTTTGCTCTAGTATTTTGTAAAGAATTTTTAGAGGCTATTCACCTCCCTCTAGTTATTTAGGACCTTTCAATGGCCCCTGTTCCTGACCGGCGCCGCCCCTAGACGGCTCTGCTCTCCACCGGTGACGCGAGCTCGATCTCCTCCGTCGGCAGCTCTCCTCGGCAAATCTCCCTGGCACACGACTCTCCCCGTCGCCGGACCATCCCCGGCGGCGCGACCTCCCCAGGTGACCGGCGTGCCCATCTCCGGCGCGTGGCCTGCCCAGCGCGGCGGCCTCCTCCCCGACACGTGTCCTGCTGTGGCGAGAAGAACAACGAAGAGGATGACACGTGGGACCCGCATGTCATTCTGTGCTAGAATTAGTTTAGGTAGCCTATTTTAGTTAGTACCGCTGGAGTTGGGAGCAAAATATATAGATAGTATGAAAATAGGTGGCTACCCAAATAGAGAAATAGATAGTGTGTTTTCGGTAGTACTGTCGGAGATGCTCTTAGGAAAACAAAAGCTTGCATGCATGCCTTGAGAATTGAGATGGGCTAGCCGTCTCTGTAAAGGTAATTCCAGCTGTCTCTATAGAGTTTTTCTGTACGTGTAACAAAGCAGCTACATTATAAAATATCAACAAGAACGGAGCACGATAATAATAACCACAAGAAAAAGGAACAAGGAAAAAAGAGAAGCCACAAGGAGAGCTAAAATATCCACCGTGCCAGAAGAGCGGCGTAAGCCATAAGGTTATTCAAGGTAGGTCAAGTCCAAGTAGACGCGTCCTCTATAATGACGTGGACTTAATTGAGACGTGAAAAGTAGAGGTGCCTGACGGCCCTGACCAGGTCCCGTGACAGGATCATTCCTTAACTGCTACAAAAGCACTTGAGTGCGATTCCATTGAGCACAAGCGTAGCCTCCACGGCGCGAAGGTCGTCACAGGCAGGCCCAACGCTTCGATGTTGGCTGGTTGTATCAGCGCAGTCCAATAATGCTACAAACTACACGTAATTTCTATACTTATTAATTTTTATAGATATTGCATATAAAAATCATGGATCTAATTGATAGTTTCTACAGAATAATTTTTTATTCAATCACATACATTCTCTCTCCATTCTCTACCAATCACATCCCTTCATATCTTGGTTCTTGTGTAGACATGGTTTCTAACTTAGACCCGATTTCTATGATTTTTACTCTCTCTCTTCAGTAACTATCTTGTCACATCAGCAAAACGCTTAGATGACGTTATAATTAATGTTTATAGAAACTATGGTGGTTTCTGCATTTGGAGTGTCCTCATCAAACTATGCACTCCCTTCGTCTATTTTTAATTGTCGTTTTCACTTTCTAAGAAATAATTTTAACTAAATATATATATATATATATAAAATATGAATATTTATTGTACATAATTAATATCATTAGATAGAATGTTGAATCTATTTTTTTATTATAATTTTATTTAGAGATATAAAAGTTGCTAATATTTTCTATAAATCTAATTAAATTTATCAGTACATAAATCATGACAATGAATATTTAGAGACAGAGAGAGTAGGTTTGGATGTCAGGTGGAGTAAAAAAGCAGGAAGGCGGTGGCTGGGCAGGATGTCAAAGTAGCCTGGAGAAATATCCATACTCTATGCGTCCGAGTCCGAGACCATATTGATTAGTGAAGTGACAGATTGCAGTATGCGTCGTTGTATCATAGCAAGCCAAGATTACAGCATGTTGTTCTATACCGCTACGTGTCTATTATAATATATATAGTTCGACTGATATATGTCCTCATAGAACTTGTTATATGTACTAGCAAACATGTCCGTGCGTTGCAACGGAAGAAACTATCAAACGCTTATAGTAAATTATGACTATAGTCTCTAATTAAAGTCAGTACAACCTAATTTAACGAAGTCGTTGTTTGGGGTTAAGATTGCGAAGCGCGACGATTGAAGTCCTAGATATGTAAATTTCTCATTATATATACGTACATCTTAGAGATTTGCACTGACATGTGCATATAGTTTGAAGAAACATTTATTTTTATTAGATTGAATGACAAAGTGTTTAAGATTTAAGTTTACGGTTTGATTAGTTAGGTCATCAGCTGATTCATCTTATAGTAATAATTTTTTTATATCTAAACAATTTATTAATAAAATATATGTTTATTATAGATAAAGGTCAACATTTAAAATACTATATTTATTGTTAGAATTTGGTAGCAGCCAGTGTGGAATTATTGGCAACTTTCACCTTCCCAATGCTACCTTATTTTGGCCCAAGATTACTCCAAGAAAGCAGCATAGAGCAGGCTCGTGTGCGAGCGAGCCCGTTCAAAAAACGACGTGGAAGAAAGGAACTCCAAAAAGAAACGGTCAGCGTAATAAACCACATGTGCATCTTGTTAAGCCCGAAACAACAATCTGCACTCAACATACATTAGGCATTAATGCATTATTAGTATTACTTGTGTCTTTTATTTATGGATGTTTGGCCAGGGAGAGTCACGGGAGGTTATATGTCTACTTGGGACTAAGATTGCAAGAGGCGGTGGAGTTTGATTCGGATAGGAGATGGAGTTTGACTCGATGAAAATACTGCTCAGTTTTGACACAAGAAACTCTTCTAAACCGTGTTGAAACGGATTGCCTTATACATACTAAGTGGAACGGATGGTCATTACGGAGTTGGACACGGATAGATGGGCCAGACCAAAAAAATTGAGGAGAGAAATTTTGCCTCTTTAAAACGGACGTTGCCCGGCGTGCGTGAGCCAGAATACTTGGGTTTAGCTCAACCGTGTTTCAATTAAACACTAATAAGGCCCATAATAAAAAAATATATGCACTAAATTATTTGTCTCGTATGAAAAATCAAGGAGAGATTGACTCGGTTTAATTAGATGACTATTATCCTGTATGGAAAATCAAGAAGATATTGACTCGGTTTAATTAGGTGGCTTGTCTATATCTGTTGTAAATCTAATAACTAATAATAAAGAGACAATACAAATAATTTTTTTAATTCTAAACTAAGAAGAGTGATGTTGAGTAGTGGTTTTTCAATTCCAAATTTAGAAGAGTGATGCCGGATAGTTAGGGGAGGGCCGGACGAAAAAAAATGTGGGTGAGAAATTTTGCCTCTTTATTATTAGGTATAGATTAAAAAATAAAACTTGGTATATAGTTAAGTATGATTCTAAATCTACTTGGAGTACAATATTATTCCTGAACTTTAATATCTTTAAGATAAATCTATTCCTAATCGTACATATCTATACTTCTCACAAAGGGCCGGCACCAAAAGAGGACGGAGACACCACTCTAGGTGACAGACTATTCATTAGAGACGCAGTTGATGATGGAAAAGCGAAGAAGATGGAAGCACAACACTTCAAAAACAATAGTCTGCTTCTCTTCCTCGCGACAGAGAGGGACTGTTATAGAAGTATATATATGTAAAAATTATGAACAAAGATAAAGTCCTAAAGATACATAGGTTTAGGATCACAGTTGTGCTCCAAATAGATTTAGAGTCCTACTCAAGCATGTACCAAATCCTATTAGAGCATCTCCAAGAATATTAAAAAAAAACTCTTGCGTGGCCGAGGTTCCTTAACCGGTTGAGCTCCAGCAGTATGACGGTGGCGAGGTCCGACCGGTCCCTCCACCGCATCTCTGTGCACTTGAGCGCGAGCTAGGCGTAGCCGAGCGCCTCCTCGACGGGCAAGTCCTTGACGGTGATGTCAAGCATCTGCGCGAAGGTGCCCACGTCGATGGCCTTCTCGAAGTGGCGAGTGAGCTCCATGGGTGGTCACGCGGTGAAGGAGAAGGAGAAGAAGGCGCAGATTCTCTGCGTGGCGAAGGAGGAGGCACAGGGAACCCTGCCACGAGGAGGATACATGCTTGTGCAAGTATGACTCCGCGTATTTTTCTGCACGTAGGGTGGTTTTTTTCAAGTGCCAAAAGATTAGGAGGTGGTTTTTAAGAGTTGTTGGAGACGATTTTTTTTCAATCTTGCCAAATATCGGTTTTGGGTCCTCTTGGAGATGCTCTTAGGACATATATCAATCGGACTATATAATGAACATAGCAACAACCTAAGGACATGTCAAGCCATTTCAATTATTTTCCATAACATTTAGAGTACATAAGTGGTTAGGTTGGATTTGTGATTAGAAATACTTTCTGATGTTCAATTTTTTGTTGCCATAAATTATGTATATTAAATAAATTACTCTACTTGTAATTTTGATGACCGCAGTAAATTAAACTATTATGCCTTCTATTTTGAGATGGAGGGAGTAAAGAATATTCTAGTTTTATCCTAAATCAGACTTGTATCTAAGAAAAATATGTCAACATGACTTCAAACAGTCCAGAGCCTACTATAAACAAAATACCGTGCCAAACTTTCACCATTCACCACGCACGTCGATCACTTCTTGTTCATCGTAGGGCCGGCCGCTTCCATAGGATTTGCTGATTAGTAGGAAAACAAAGCATGCTCTGAGAATTGAGATGCTGCCGCTGCCTGTGGCTATGGCTGTGTGTGCTCCTGCTCGTGTCTCGCGTGTCCAATGGCTGCTCCACGGAGGAGAGGACTGCGCTGCTGGAAATCAGCGCCTCGCTGCTTGGCACGACAGACGCCATCGCTGGGACTGGGATGCCCCTGTCGTGGTGGCTAGAGAGAGACCACGGCTGTTGCTCCTGGGAGGGCCTCAAAACGGACTGTGCCGGGCGGGCTTCAACCCGACGGCCTTCATTCTCGGCGTTCCCTGAGCTTCAGTTCCTCGATTTCCAGAGCTGGGATGGTACCAACGCGCATATATATACTTCTACATGAGTGCTTTGTTTTTCTTTTACGTGACAAATTTAACATATGCGTGCTTTGGTTTTCTCTTACGTGACGAATGGAACACGGTCTTCTCCCAGGTCTAGCAGGATTAAGCGAAGCTCCGGCATCTCGACCTCAGCTACAATTGCCTCAGCGCCAACAATGACTCGGAATCTCTTGGAAAATTGTTCTCCTAGGAGGTTTTACACCTTGAGTTCACCGCCATGGTTGGAACACTTCCAGCTTCAGGTGACCTTTTGCAACTGATTATGCCCGAATTTTTACTTTATTTTGGAAAAAACAAACAGTGTCTCCACCAGTGATAACCTCTTGTACACGGCAGGTCCAAACCACCATACAGTGAGCGCCATGCTAATTCATCCAAGTCTCCTAATCTCTCTGTCTCTTTCTATAATCTAATAATTAGGCTTAGACTCTACATTGTTTTGAAATAAACCGGGCAGGAGAGCTGTCGATTGTATGTATTAATGAAGAAGATGTCTCCACCAGTGATAACCTCTTGTACACGGCAGGTCCAAACCACCCTATAGTGCGCGCCATGCTAATTCATCCACGTCTCCTAATCTCTTTGTCTCTTTCTATAATCTAATAATTGGGCTTGACTCTACATTGTTTTGAAATAAATCGGGCAGGAGAGCTGTCAACTGTATTAATGAAGAAGAAGGTCTAGACTGGACAAACAATAGGCCCAAAGAGAGTTAAAAAACAACAATGACTACAACAGTTAGGATAACTTTGTCAACAACAAATCACTTGCAACACCAACACAACTATATGAACAACAACAAAAAAAGAAGACTGTCTAATGAAAAGGCAATAAAACCTCCGCCAACAAGTCCCAAAAGGCATGACCTTTTAACTCCATCTAGCTTGATAAGGTCACATATGTCTCTTATACCACAAGTGGATCCACCCATAGACATATTGGCTGATCCAAAAGTAGCTGCTAAAGGGGCTTGCGCTACATTCTTCTTCCTCCACCTCCACGGCTTCACCTCTTCTTTCGCCCTTCTCCTCCGGATCCACCTCAATGGAGATCCTATTTCTTGTCAAAAAACAAAGGTGATCCTACCTTGGTAAAGGGGATTAGATTTTTAGACTATCGACTAGGTAGAGTGGTAGAACCTTTTTTTTCTCGAATACACATGAGTGTGCGTATCATTGTATTAGAAGATAGAAAGTTTATAGTACAAGAACCTCGTCTCTTTGTTTCTTTCTTTTTGCGAATCGTGGTACCAAATGCACTCGCATCTTTCTCTCTCTCAATGTCCATCTGTTTCTTGCTTGCCTGATAGGTATGGACTTATGGTTGCCACCATAATCCTTGCCGGGCTACCTGCTAACCCTCCATTCCACAACTAAGTACCTCCATCGAAATGGAGAGGTCTTCCAGATGCTCTCCACCTACCATGCTAAATAGGCATTGGTTTTGCCAAGCACATCGATCCCACTCTCTTTTCCTTTTTCTCTCCATCTCTTTAACATCGACAAGATATCCAATTGGTATTACCAGCCACATTGAGCTATTACTAAGCTTGTAAAGGGCACCCTCAAGGGCTCAAGGCATCAACTTTGAATCACTTATCACACCACCGTCTATGTCCCTCTCACACTCTCCTACTACTGCTGAGGCCATCTTCTTCAACTCTCTAACAAGAAAGCTCCTCTGTATTGATCTCTTAGCTCGGCACTATAGCCTCTACATGCACCAGACTCACTATTGCATCGTGAAAGTTGCTTGTGTTGTTGTCGTGTCCTCAATCAACTGCCGTGGGCGCCATCACGCAGCCAACTACCTACTACTCCACCGGGCCGGCCATGGCTAACTTAGAACATCGGCCGCCCACAAAACCCATCTCGCACGGCCACCACCGCGCCTCGTTGTGCCACCTCTTGGATTGCGTGTTGCCCCTCGCGCAAGCCCAACCTGACCATCGTCGTCAGCCTCCATGCGCGGCCTCCCCTACGGTGCTCCACGCCCGAAGTCACCAAGCTTGTCGACGCCCGGCCCAGATATGAAGCACCTGGGACTGGGATGCTGCATCTCCGGTCCTCCACGACATGCCACAACAAAGCAAGACCAATGTCATTGAACCTCTGTCGTTGACGTGCCCCCGCTGTCACTTGCAGCATCGTTATTGCACGAAATGTTGCACCGCGTGCGGCCGCCATCAACAAACACTAGTCTCCACAGCCAGTGCCGCTGCACAGGCTTCCCAGGGCCTCCCACAGGCCTCGTTCGCTCGACCTTCTCATTCCCTGCTTAGCCGACATCTCAACGCCTATGAAACCAAGCCACAACCACAGAACTTGCCAGATCTATCCACCCCCACTACCTCAAGCCACAGATGGAGCCGCCACCGAAGATTGCAAGAACGGAGGAGTATGGGGGGTCCCCATCAGGAGCCCAACCATGAAGGCCCCTGCCACCGTTCCCGCGGTCGTGCAAGCAACCGGTGGAGGAGGGAGGGGCTGAGGTTGGAAGAGGCGCACCTTCTCTGATCTCTGGTCCACATAGACTTAAACTCTTGAACCTCCTCCGTACCCTTGCCTTTACCAACTTAGTAAGTTTGAGGAACTGAATATCACACTTCCAAAATGTATGTACTTGGATGACACACTCTAAAAGCAGCTCCAACAAGTTACCAATAGCTCCTCCAATATCAAAGGACTGCGTTTTAAAGTTTGGCAAGACTCTAGTAGGTTACAAATAGATCACCCGTATACTATCATTTTTCTGTAAAACCCATCCTACTTCCCCCCTAAATCTAGAGGGATACAACCACCCATCCTATCCACCATTTTATTTTGGCACTTAGACTTTTCCACTCACATGTCGTACACAATTGCCCAAGTATGGCATTAGAAGTCCAAACCAAACTCAAGCTATGAACGTTAGCATTCACCCACCATTTGGTGAATCTCGATGTAGGGAAGGGGATCTTAATGAGCTTGACACATGGAAGGAGATCTTGATAGAGGTCAATCAAGAGGAGGTCACACGCGAGAGGAGGGAGGAGTCAAAGCAGTATGGGAGGCATCAACATGTGGAGAAGTGGGAGAGGAGTGGGGAAGGTGGTTATTGTGGGGTCGGGGTGTAATGAATTGTCCACTGACATATAGGCTCCACATGTCAGGTGAACATTTGGGAAGATGTTTCAATTAAGGTAAAGGAGATGACAAAATGCATTACCAATACCGTTGGTTATCTGAAGGAGGTGGTCTAACAAGTTAGAGACCCATGTGTGCATTTTTACTTGTTTCTTCAGCTTATATTGATAACGTGCACCACTTGCTTTGCAGTTTTCGAAAATCTGACGGACCTACAAGAACTGGATTTGAGCTCCAATCAACTCACAGGAAACCTCCCAGCATCATTGTTCACACTTCCTCGTATCCAACACTTGAATGTGTCGCAAAATCTCTTTGAGGGAAGTATTCCTATGAGTTCAAATTTAAACCATTCTTCGTCGTTTAGGACGGTCAACAATTCCATGAACAACTTGAGTGGCAATTTTTCATTCCACTGGCTTAGAAACATGGCAAATCTAGAGAAGATAGATTTTTCAAGAAATGTTCATCTGGCAGTTGGTGTCAATTTCCCTGGATGGAAACCTCCATTTCAGCTAAAAGAGCTCCTGCTGTCTGGTTGTGACGTTGACAAGAGTATATTTTTACCGAACCGCAGTTTCTACGCACACAAAATCATCTAGAGACCCTTGATTTATCAAATAGTATCTTGCCAGGCAGCTTTCCAAGTTGGTTGTTTGCACAACAGCCAGCACTTCTTTATCTGAATTTGGGAAATAACTTGCTATCTGGATCGCTGGACCAGATAACCTATACCCAAACGAGTCTCCTAGCAATTAGCCTGTCCCTGAACCGTATTTCAGATTTTCAGGACGTCTGCTGACCAACATCAGCTCAATTTTTCCAAACGCGACATTCCTAAATTTCTCTGGCAACACTATCTCCGGTGAAATACCGCCGGATTTGTGCAACATAAGCAACATGGAGTACTTAGACCTATCAAATAATAACCTGCAAGGAGAGTTGCCTAGCTGCCTGTTCGCTGACCACCCCGTACTGAAAACTCTGAAGGTCTCAAGTAACAAACTCGGTGGCCCTATACTTGGTGGGAAGAGCCATCTGTCAATCAGGTGGGAAATATACCTTGACGGTAACAACTTCGAAGGAGAGCTGCCCCGATATCTAACGGGGAGTTTTGTAGACGTACGCAGGAACAATGGATTTCCATTGCA
The DNA here is from genome assembly GCA_038087645.1 of Saccharum hybrid cultivar R570. NCBI lineage: Eukaryota > Viridiplantae > Streptophyta > Magnoliopsida > Poales > Poaceae > Saccharum > Saccharum hybrid cultivar. The sequence goes on along the minus strand of JAQSUU010000262.1, from coordinate 842,351 downwards.
ACAAATTATCCGGTAAACTCGATGTTTTGCTGTGGTCCCGTCCCAATCTGAATCTGTGGACTTTGAATCTTGGCAACAACAGTTTAATTGGCGAAATAGACCAAAGCATTTGCGGCTTGACGGGCATCATCCTTTTAGACATATCAAACAACATCTCAGGCTCTTTATTACCAAACTGTAGCAACCCGTTGTCGTTCCTTTTCTTGAACATGTCTGCGAATCTACTGATGGTTTGCTGGGCTCCATACTTGCTGATGATCATACACTATTTGGGGCTGTGGAGCGCACAAGGTCCAGTGGGCCGGACGATGGCCTTCTTTGTCTCAGGGCGCCGGACCTGGCTGGCCGGCCTGCTCGACGGGGCTATCATGGAGTCCTTGCCTCCTTGGAGATCGAACTCACGGGTGGGCCTCCTCCTCTGGTTGCGAGCCAACCGAGCGAGGGCTCTGAAGTTCGGGCGCCCTCTCCTCCAGCGTCCCAGGTCGGGACTTTTATCTGTGTTTCATGTTAGTTAGCTCCTCTCTTCTACGGTAATATATGGATTACTCTTGAAAGAAGTAACTAGCCGTAACTCTACTTCTACTTAATGAAACACGTGTCACAAGGGCACGTTCGCGAAAAAAATCTATTGTCGGGTGACATAGCCAAGGGCGGGCCCAGGCCTAAGGCCAGTAGGGCCATGGCCCTAGTCGTGGCCCAAATTTTACAACGAAACCCAGCAAGGAGGAGACAAGGGCAGACCACGGCCATCAAGCGCTGCTCACGAGTCGCGACTCTTCCGCCTTCGTTCCGCCTCCGGCCTCCCGTTCGTACCAGGCATGCGCCGCCGCTCCTGCCTCCCGCCTCCTGCTCCACCCTGGCCTCCTGCTCCACCCCGCGGCAGCGTGGCCCCCGGTTGCTGGCGCCCGGCGGCTGCCGTCGCCCTCGCAAGCAGGCAAGGCCGAGCCTCGCCCTTCGCCCCTTGGCTGCCCGCTGCCGCCTGCCGGAGCCCCCCTGTGTGAAGGTATTTCTTCAATTCTTCGGTTCTTTTCTTTATTTACTTCAAGTAATCTCTGCTAGTTTTGATTTCAACTGCTAATTTTGAACTTTTGATTCCAATTAGATGAAGAGGACAAGGACTATTGCATCATATTTCTCTCGAGTTCCTGAACAAGAACAACAAACCATCCATCCTCCATCTCCTCCACCGCCAGATCCAGAGCAAGAGCAAGGAAGCATCCAACCTCCTCTAGCGCCATCTCAAGGTGCAGAACAAGAGTCAGTAACGGTAAGGACCGAGCTAGTGCAGTAGATGTAGATTTGAGCCAACCTAACTGTACAACTAGACCAAACTAGTACTTCTGGTATGTTACATTCAGCCATTTAGGATACAAATGCATAGTAATCAATGAGATTATTTTTTTAGCTATCCCTATTCCTATTAACTCTTACATCTTGTCCAAACTAGGAGTTGTTATTGAGGACATGGAAGTGGAAAATGCGAATGCAACAAATCATCACTAGACAATATGTATTTATTTTTAAATGTTTATTGATATTTTATAGCTATTGTATCATACTATTAATTATATAGTTCAAGAATTTCTCTGGATTTGCATATTTTGCTTGAGAATATTTGTTTTCTTTGACATACGTGTGTATATATATGGTCCTATAGACTATACTATAGGCTGTAGCTTTTGGATTTTGGCCGCTTGGATTTGGCCGCCAGTATTTGGCCTTAGTCTTGGCCAAATCCTAGGTCCGCCACTAGACATGGCACCATATAGTTTCTTCAGCAATGCTACTGTCCAGTGGTCAAGATCATGTGGTGCCACGGCCTCAAGAATCATCGTCGGCACTTTCTTGTGGCAGAACCGCACGATTTAGCACGCTTTCGGGGGCACTTGTCTTCCACTAGACACTAAGTACTCCAAAAGGGAACCAAATCGAGTAGTTCCGTCGAGCTCACACAACGGGAGAACTCGAAACAATCCACGTTTACATCCAGGATTCAATAATGAGTATAAACTTACAATACTTAGTCCATTTCATACCACATAGAGTCTCAGGAATCATTTATTACAATGCCAGAGTTTCAGAGTGCGATAAAATAAACAACGGAAATAAAAATGAACATCTAGCGGAGCGTTATGAGAATCTGTTTGTGCCCACCAGAAGAATCCTCCACATAGGGCCTAACTGCTCAAGGTGCACCTGCAACACGGGTAAAATAAACCTTGAGTACACAATGTACTCACAAGATTTACCCAACCGGGAATATATTTCCTGACTCTCAAGAAACATGACAGGCTTTATGGCTCATGGGTTTCTTATTTGCGGAAAGCAATACTAAGAGTGCGTCCTTAACTCCCTTTTGTTTATTAGCAGTCATGTTTTATTCATTATCTAACATCCTATGTAAGCACCTGTTCTATATTTAAGCAAGGGTTGAGCAATTAGAACCATGTTTCCATCTTTCATATGCTAGTTCTTACTACGGTGTTAGAGCGTAGTCAAGCCGTACCGTCACGTAGAAATGGCGATTCGTGACTCAATGTGCCCCGCTGGGTACCCCAAAAAACACATGCCTCACTTTCACCCCAAGCACAAGTGAGACCAACCCGTTCCACTCCTTTCAAGGGTTCTAGATCCCCGTCCAAACTTGAACTCTAAGCCTTCACACTTGAGGTCCGGCCTCAATACTGTGCTTAGACCTCCACCTATCCCCGCCTTCAATCAGTCAGTCTGGAAAGAGCCAGAGCCCATGACAAGAAAGTAACAAGCCTTCCCACTCCCATAAGAAAGTATGTGCTCGGGATAATAAGTCTGTGACTTGACCAGGGTCCATGCAACGAACGGTTCTTAATTGACACGGATAGGGAAAATAGTGCAACCAAGCTATGCCTCGTGGCCGCAGGACATAACCTGTTACACCCTCCAAAACCCATACCACATCCCTGCCCGGTCACCATTTCCTTTCCACCATTTATTGTGAGATTTATGATAATAATAATCATCTGTTGTGAGTAACGACAGGTTACCCACGCTACCGATAAACCTAAGCATAGCCCCTACGTGATCCTGCACTAACAAGACTCATAGGTAGGTATGTCTATGCATGTGGGTATCATAGCATTTCTTGCAACGTAAATGCACAACATATATATATATATATATATATATATATATATATATATATATATATATATATATATATATATATATATATATATATATATATATATATATATATATATATATATATATATATATATATATATCATGATTATCAAAATATACAGGTTATGCACCGGGGCTTGCCTTGGGCAGGTGCAAGGTCAGAGGTGTCAGTCACGGGCGACTCCTGGAACTCCTCCAGCATGAAGATCTCCTCCTTGTACTCCTCGTAGTCCTGCTCGTCAGCGGTCCCGAACTCCACCAGGTCATTCTCTACATGCATGCGATAATGATGCAACATTTAGTATTAAGGCAACAGCAACTCTTAAAATGCAACGCACCCACTAAGCTACAAAGCTAGCTCTAATGACTAAGTTAACAAGCCATCTATCAACTTCATCAAGCAAGATGTCCAACTCGTTTTACAGTTGCATTCAATTTACAGCCGATGTTATGCTTTTTATTTACACTCGTTTTAGTGGCTATTTAGCTATCACATAAAACGATCTCACTAGTGCAACGGAACCTATAGCAAGCACATGATACTACAACGAGGCTACCGCGAAAAGTTTCACGATCAAAACTGCTACCGATTTGCCACAAAATTTCCTACAATCATTATCCGAATAATATTAACCCTTTCCAATCGATTTAAGATATCTTGGCATCATCGCAGAAACATATAGACCAATTATACCATTAGGTCAACCACGAATTTAGGAACTTAACTAAAGTGGTTTCACAAATTTTGGACACCTACACGAGTCGCTAAAAATCATCGAAGTTTAGCTCAGGAACTAATTTAGAAACCAATACTTAATTGCTAGAAAAAGGAAAACCCTTTTCCTCGGCTCGGCCCGTGGGAGGCAGCCCAGCCGCGCGCAGCGCGCGCCCACACCCGCGGCCCAACCGCGCGAGGCGGCCCACGACGTGCGGCCCACACGCGGACGCGGCCCAGGGCGGGGGAGCCCGCGTGCGCCCAGGTGGTTAAGCAAAAACGTCCCCGCGCTATCCGCAAATCAACCCGCAGTCCCGTACACTATTCTAGGAGAACTAGACATTACAAAAAGGACCCTGTACTCTATTCCCTTTACCATGGACAGGTCCCTGGCCGCCCCTGCTCACACCATCGCGACGGCATGGCACGGGACTACCGCCCCGAGCAACCAGAAGCCCCCCCCCCCCGACACATCTAGGAGGCCGACACTCACCTATAGGGCGACACGCAGCATCGGGCAGCGGCTGGACGAGATGAGATGCAGTAGTGTGGCTTCTCCACGACAACGGGCACCCTACGGCAGCGGCAGCGGCAGCCACGTTCCGGTGAGCTACGAGCTTACGGGAAACAGTAGAACCAACAGTGAGCACCAGTGACTCACCACGAACCCACCACGATGACGGTTTGGCCGAAGATAGTCGAAACGGTGGTGGCCACGTGTGCCCGAGCGTCCAGGCGGCGCACCACGGTGGCACGGCCGCGCCAACGACAGCTAGGCGGCGATAGGGCCTCTAGGATGGTGCGCGGGGTGTAGGGTAGGTTAATGCAAAGCTATTGGCGCCCTCAATTTGACTCGAGGAGCATGACTTGTGGGTAATCGAGGATCACGGCCGAGCTCAGCCTAAATGGCCCGGTGCCGGGCAAACTCCAAATTGGAGCTCGGTGGCGTGCGACGCGGGGCGAGGTGGGGACGAGTGATTGGGGCACTGGTCTGCGAAGCAACGTGCACAATAAATTTGGGCCAAGGTGGGTCCACCATGCTGCAACCGAACAGCGCAGGCCAGAGGCCATGGTGTTAGAGAGGGGGAAAAAGAAAGGTCAGCGCTCGCATCACCTCTGAGTTGGCTGCCTAGGACCGACGCGGTCGGGCGACACGCGCACAGGGGGCATGATAGGATGTGTGCGGTGGTGAGGGAGTGGCATGCGTGAACAGGCAGTCAACTGGCCACAGTGGCACTAGGCCAAGGCACGAACGTGATGTCGCGTTGACCCCGATGCGCGTAACTCAGGGAGGGCAGCGGGCAGCGCGAGAGAGCTGAAAGGTCCTTATTTGGTTTTGGTAATTAAGTGACAACATAAGTGGACTAATTGTGTTTTATGTGAGATACACAGGTGATTAGTCCACAGGTACATGTGTGAGCAACATATGCCACGGAGGTGGAAATGGCTTGGAGATGTTGCAAAGCTTGAACATGTGATGATGGAGGAGCTTATTGCACGTGAGACATAACATTGAGTCATGTGACCAAGGTGGAGAAGATCAAGATGAGGTTTGGCTCGATAGACTGGTTGCAAGTGTGAAGAGCAAGTCAAAGGCTTTGAAGCGAGGGACCACGTGTAACGGTGAAGCTTGAGCAAGACTTGGCGCCGATGGACCAACGCAACGGTGAAGAGCAAGTGAGGTCAAGATCGATGAATCGATACAGTCACATGATGATATGAAGTGGATCATATCATTTGTGATTGGTTGGTGCATGTGTTGCATCAATATTGAAGGAGATGGAATGCGCAAGGCAAAGGTATAATCTAGGGCATTTCATTTCACCGATCAAAGGTTGTGTAGAGAAGTGCATGACCGGGTTTAGGATAGATGGTTGTACTATCAAGAGGGGCAAACTTGTTTTCATATCGATCATCTAGTGCCACTCGAGTGATCTAACTATGCATCGTTGCTAGGATCGAGTGGCGTGGCAAGTTGAGTGGTTAACTCCTTTAAAATGATTGTGAAAATGCTAACACACATGCACATTATGATGTACACTTGGTGGTGTTGGCATATTTGCAAAGGAGATGTCGTTTGAGAGGTGAAAAAACGGAGGCAAATGGAGGTCACTAGCAGTGACCGGACGCGGTCACGGTATGACCGGACGCGTCTGGTCAGTGGCAGCAGCAGTTAGGCGCGGGTCGCTAGGGTTTTGCACCAGCGCGTCCGGTCACTTGCAGGACCGGCGGTCCGGTCAGACGCCTAGAGGGACTACAGAACGCGAGGGGTTGATCAGACGCAGTGGCGTGTCCGGTCAGTCACGATCGAACGTGTCCGGTCGCGAAAAACCCTCTTTGGACCCTTTCTGTACTCAGACCGGACACAACATCCGGTCAAGTTCTGCAGCGCGTCCGGTCGGTGCTTCGCGGGCACAGGCGCTGTGCGATCGGCATGTCCGGTCGGTTGAGCGGCGCGTCCGGTCGCTCGATGACCGTTGGGGCACTGATTCGACCGTTGAGATCCTACGCTCATCGTTTGAAGGGGAGGACACGTGGACGGCCACGGGTGACCGGACGCAGTGCAGCGCGTCCGGTCATATCGACCGGCGCATCTAGTCGCTACGAAAAATGCCCAGTGAAGGGGTAACAGCTATATTTGACCGTGGGGTTATAAATAGAAGTGGTGGCCGGCATTGGCAGGCGCTGAGCACCTTGGGAATGTGTTGCCCTTGTGTGTGGTTGGTTTGAGAAGCCTCCAACTCACTTGTGCTTGCTAGATTGCGAATCAATAAGCGAGTGAGTGATTCTAGTGCAATTGCATCGTGAGGTTGCATCGAGTGGCACTAGGTGTTCATGTTGTAAGCCGGTGGTGCTTGTTACTCTTGGAGGTTGCCACCTCCTAGACGGCTTGGTGGCTTGTGGCTCCGTCGAAGCTCGCAAGAAGATTGTGCGAGGCTTCGGAGAAGATTTATGAGGGGGATTGTGCCTACCCCACGGGGATCGCGAAGAGCAACTCTAGTAGAGTGTGTCATTGAGCTACCACACTTGCAGTAGGTTCTTGCGGCGCCTTTGGGAGGCTCGGTTGTGGATACCGATTAGCCGCGCGAACCACGAGGTGTTGGTTGACACAACGGGGACTAGCTTGGTGGCAACCAAGTGAACCTCGATGAAAAATCATTGTGTCAACTTTGTGTATTTCTTCACGGTGGTTTGCATCCTCTCTACGCAAGCTTGTACTTACATTATATACATAGTGCTTGTGTAGCTAGCTAGTTACCTTCTTGCTTGTGTAGTTAGAAGTATCTCCTTTGCGTGACTAATTTGGTTTGTCTAACCTTGTTGGTCACATTGCTTAGTTTGTGTAGCTAAGTAGTTTGCGCTCTCTAATTTGGCTTGTGTAGCCTTGTTATTGAGCTTTGCTAGTGAGCCTAAGAGCTTTGTGCTTTTGTTTACTAGTTGTGTAGGACCTCTCCGGTGTGCAAAGTACTAGTGGCATAGGTTTGTGTGACCTTGCTCCTAGAATTAGATAGGTGAGCTCTTGCTAGTCCGGTACCTTATTTGCTTGATTCGGATCTTTTGTAAGGTGCTAAAGTTATAGATAGAGGGGTGTAGTCTTGGCTAGACCGATAGTTTTAATTCCGTAGTTATTTCGGTTAGCCAACGCGATTAAGTTTTAGAAAGGACTATTCACCCCCCCTCTAGTCCGCCATCTCGACCCTTCAACAGCGTGGGGCAGCGGCCGGCTGCGGCCGACCACGGCCAGGCCAGGACGGACCGGCCAGCCCAGTGCAGCAGCGTGGCTAGGCGCACGACATCGGAGGCCCATAAGGTGACCGCGCTCGCCAAGGCCAACAACTGAGACAATAACGTGCATGATTTTTAAAGTGCGCGCATCTACTAACCTAGCCCGACCCGAGCTGAACCAACTATACCATACCCGAGAGGGTACCTAGGGCTAGCTACCAGGGCTACGCCATGACACAATCTACTAACGAACTTAAACACAAAAATTCCCCAAACATGGCCTCGTCACGTTGTTAACAAACTTGGAATTCACTCTAAGCCTTGGGCTGTTTTTGTTACAAGTTTGATTTTTGAGCTACTAGAACTATCAACTAACTACGGCACCTTGTTATGACGAACATTGCACCATCATCTACGAAGTTTGCACTACAAACTTTATTCAAGGTTCACCTATATGTCCTATAGCATTTTTGTTCAATAAAAACTAGTTTCCAACCTTAGTTGATATAACATGGCTATTGCGTCAACTCCCATTTTAACACTTTTATTAATTATTTTAAGTTACTCAAATGGTTCTATGCACTTCCACATATGCAAAAACACATAGGGATGATGCTCATGATATGCTTTAGTGCGTTAATTGCGCGGTAACACCGAGGGTGTTACATTTCTGATCACCACGATGCCTTGGAAGGGGACGAACCAGCGGAAACCAATGGGAGCAGGGGTCTAGAGCAGTCCTTACCTACCGGGGGTGGGGCGCGGGCGGGACGAGGGGCTCTGGCGAGCAGTGGTGCGGGGAAGGAGGCGCAAAAGGAATGGGGGAGGAGAAGAGGAGAATGGAGATGCGGGGTCCCGGCGTCAAATGGGCTTTTGTGGCGATGACCCGGGGGCGCCGATCTCTAGGGGCCTCACACTGACACGTGGGGTCGCCTTGCACCGTGGCTTTCGAACAGGCCACGTGGGCCCTTGGTAAGGGATTGGTTCTGGCCCATGAGACCCAAAATGGTCAATTGCTTACCAAATAATTAAGTTGTTTATTATTATTGAAAAAACATCTAACCTCACTTAACTATTTTGAGAACCCATCAACTATGTTGAAAACCCCAATTTGCCTGTCGCATTGGGGAAACTAATTTTTTTGACTTCTTCAACTTTTGAAATTGTAACATTTACCTCCCCAAGCGAATCACGTAGCACCACGTTAGCCACGAGGGACATAAATTAAACTTTCACCGTAGCTCAATTTGTGAGCCTCCCTACATAAATGGCATGAATACGAATCCTTATAGAACAAGGATTTTTAGTTAGACCTATAAATTTTAGTTTAGGGGCTTGTTTAGAGGTCTTATTACTTGACTAGCAAACATGCCTGTGCGTTGCAACGGGAGGAAGTCAAAACTTAAATCTCTCCTAAGTTACTAATATGTATATTTTGCATTTAATCCATCAGTAATGAAGCAATAATTGCATTAGGACATTGATCATCTATAAAAGTGCAATTTAGAATAATACCAGCCAAATTAGAAAATTCCTTATATCGTGCAAAATCAGTAGAAATATATAAACATACTTAATTATCCATGAGAGAGTGAAAAAGTTAAGTGGAAAAGAGGAATTCCTACAGGCAGCCCACCGTTGGTGGCAGCTACCTCGCCGGCGTTCACCTCCTCCCCACCTCATGCACCTTCTCTGTTCACTTCCCCACCTCAACAGGTTGTCGTGGCCGCCTCGCCGCCCGAGCGCCATCACCTCCCGCGGCGCCACATCTGTTGGAGGCGCAACCCCCGCTGCCGCTTCCCGGTTAGATTGGAGAATAAATTGCCCAAGTTTTCTGTTCATGATTTAATTAATTAGACTATTATCTGATCTAGATTATAATAAAAATATTTTTTTATTCTTAATCAAATTATATCAATAATTTAGTAGTATGAATATTTGATTATTAAGGATTAGGGAAGGATGAAGGATCAAAGAACCATAATATTGTGTTTATTATTATTTTTTGTTTATAGAAAAATCATGAGAGAATCGGAAAAACAAAGATGACATGCGAAATAAAAAGGGAAAGGGCATGAATGGACTTGATAGTCCAGAAAAGAAAAAAAGAACAGAAGAAGAAAAAATAAAAAGAGGAAATCATAGAAAGAAGTGGAACGAATATAAAAATGAAAAGGATCTGATACAGTAAATGATCTGAGATAGTCTAAAAATGAGAAAAGGCTTAACAAATGATGGAATATGAAAAGGAAAAAAGACCGAATTTACTATATATATAGTAATTGTAAGAAGAAGAAAAAACAAAAAGAGGAAATCAGGAAAAGAAGTGGAACGAATATGAAAATGAAAAAAAAATAAGATACAATAAATGATCGGAGATAGTGTAAACAAACGAGAAAAGGCTAAACGGATGATGGAATAGGAAAAGGAAACTATATATAGCAATCGTATTGGGTATGGACTTTTTTTCGTAGGAATATGGACTCTTTGGTTAAACATAGACCATACATAACCTAATACGTTTTGGAACCGGATTCCGTATCATGCTAGTCAAGAGCTCTAATTCGTATGAGCATGGATATATATATATATATATATATATATATATATATATATATATATATATATATATATATATATATCCAGACAGAAGAAGCTCTCCATTGTTCAATAGTTAGAGCAAGACAAACTAAAAAAATGGATGGATTATTATTAGGTATAGACTAGCAAAACATGCCCGTACGTTACACCGGGACATACAACTTGTTGAGTGGTTACATGGACGACTTGCTATTTGGAGATTTATGTAATGGTCGCGTTATCTGCTCTAATACATCTTGGAATCAAATTCCGTACCACCTAGATATGAACTGTGGTAACTCGTATACCAATTTGTTTTAAAACTAAGACTCCACACAGTGGTTGGACACATCATATTAACTCATACAACATGGGAGAGAGATATGTTCCAATATGTATCTAGATATAGATATAGATAGAACGGCTGATATTTCCTGGTTGAATCAGTAGATTCTAATCGTACTAGTATATTTTCTAAACCGGTTCGGTCAACAAGCCAAAGTCTGAACCTAAAACATGACGTCCTTTTCTAAACCAAGAAGAGACATATTTTTTATTGAACCAATCACATGAAAAGGCTCCTATACAGATTATGTGTGCATACATATTATACCAAATAAAAAGTCCGGTTGTACTAAGCTTCTTTAGGATTCTCCCTTAATCACGGCATGCATGCAAATATAGCATATATTATGGATACTTTAATTCCTTTTTGGTGTCTACCTGTGTACCATGGCCGGCTGTTTTTTATTGGCTTGACGAGCTGCTTATGGACTCTTGTTGTAAAACATACGGACTCTATCCTAGAAGGAAAGGAGAAGGAAGAATCCTAATCCTAGTCCGTTTGTACAGAACCCGAATAATCTTATAATCAGACTCCATATCCGTCTAGACGCGAACTATTATAACTCGTATAAGTACCAAAAAATAGATGGACAAAAAATGGTCTAAAATTTTGTCTCTTTATTATTAGGTATAGAGTTGCTCTTAATTAAGAAGTTGGTACCACAATGGCTGTTGAAATGATGCCATCGAGGAGTATGCGCGATTGTTGAAAAAGGAAGAGGTATGGTAAGGCCATCTCCACGAGTTTTCAAACCCCACTCCCAATCTTGATTTCTTTGGCAGATTAAAATAAACCGCTCTCCAATAACTCCTATCTAAACTGCCAATCTTTTCGCACTTGGGATAATCTACCAATCGCACAGAAATATACGCTCATATCAATCGGCCAATCTTGAGGGGAAGGGCGTCGGGAAGAATATAAAGAGTAAGGACAGAGTTCCAAATACAGATGTGCAAAAACAAAGAAAGTATAAAACTGTTTGGGGTGATTTGCAAATAGCCCGAAACTCCGGATGCAAAATGTCTTTTATATTTTAGGAATGAGATTTTGGAAACGGTTAGAGGAACCCCACAAATATGCTCCCAACTTTTTTTCAACCACTTGAAAAATCCATTGATTTATCTTTTTTTAGAACTACTGGAGACGCTCGAAGGCAGAGCGTAAATTGTTGGTAAAAATAGAATGATATAATATTATATTACTGCATCACACACTTTTGAAAACATACAACATCACGCACTTATTCTTGATGCTAGGGGTGTGTGATTGCACAGGCTACCCACAACGTACGGCACACGAGTAAGCACCAAACAGTTTCGAGAGCCCAACGCCATTGGACAACGACGTCACAAAAGCCCCCTGAGCGGTAGGATACACAAAGGAAATAAACGGACATCACACACGAGCCCCACCAAGGACAGACAGAAGAATCAATGCATGGGCTGGATCGGATCGGAGTGTCCTAGGTTGCTTTGAGGCTGGAAATGAACTGCTGCATGCTCCGGTAGCTGGTGCCACCCTCTGCGACGGCCTTGGCCGCTTCCTCGCCGGTCCTCGTCGCCCTTGCCCTGACCGCCGCGTCGGACATGACCTCCTTTACTTTCTTCCGATCTCCTCCGCGGTCACCAGCCAGTCCTCCCCGTCCCAGCTCCAGTGCTCCATCCACACCCCGACCCCGCCGCTCACCGCTACCATGGCGTTCACGCGGTGGTCGCCGCCGCGGGGCCACGCCAGCAGCGCCACGCCGGCGGCAGCCGCCTCCGTCACCGAGTTCCACCCGCTATGGCTCAGGAAGAGCCCCACGGACGGGTGCTTCAGCAGGGCCTCCTGATCCACCCACGCCTTGGTCACCAGGCCGTGCTGCAGTCGCTCCAGGAACCCCTCGCCGAGCACGTCCGTCAGCTCGGCGCCGTCGTCCCTGTCCACCTTTGTGGTCTTGAGCACCCAAAGGAACCGGCAGCCGCTCGCCTCCAGCCCGGCGGCGATCTCCCTGATCTGTGCATGGCTCACGGCGCTGCGGTTGCCGAACGCGACGTACACCACTGACCGCGCTGGCTGCTTGTCAAGCCATGCGACGGGGGAGGAGTCTTCCTTCTCGACCTCAGCAGCTGCTGAGTTGCTGTGCTGCTGCGACCTGAGCGGGCCGATGGCGTACACCGGTGGGAACCCGGGGACGACCTTGCCGTCTCTCAGGGCGGCGAGCGCCGCCGGCTCCAAGGCGTCGAACGTGTTGACCAGAAAGCCGTCGGCGTTGATGTTCTCGCGGCCGTTGTCGATGAACTGCTTGGTGAAGAGTTTGTTGAGGTCGAGCAGCGGCTGCGGGAGACAAGACCGCGGGATGCGACGCACGCCGGGGATGTCGACGTCGCCGACGCCGCCAGCTAGCCCCTGCTCGAGCTGCTCAGCCTTCTTCTTCTTGTCGAGGTGTAGAGGGAAGTAGGCATTGAGCGAGAGCATGGTGGCGCAGGAGACGAAGAGGACGTGGCACGGGACACCGAGCTCCTTGGCGATAGGGATGACGTGGGAGGTCAGGGTCACGTCCGTAACGACGGCCGAGACGCGCGGGGCGGCGCCGGCGATGAGCGGGCCGAGGAGGTGCGCCGAGCGGCGCAGGGCCTCCCAGCGGACAATGAACGGGTCGCGGTCGTGGCTTGGGAGCTCGGACGCGTCCAACGGCAGGAGGTGGAGGTCGACGCGGCGGACGCGGGGGAGGGCAGCGAACAGGCTGCTGAAGTGGTCGGCCTCGGCCGCAGAGACGGTGGGAAGAACGGTCACCACGGAGATGTCGACGTCGTCGTGCCCCGCGAGAGACGCGATGAAGCGGAAGAACGGGAGGAGATGGCCCATGCCGGCGCTCGGGATGAACATGACATGCGGGCGTGATGCGCCGCCGTCGAGCTCTCCCAGCTGGCTCTTCGTTGCCGGCGTGGCCATGGCCGCCCGATCGCTTGGTTGATGTGCGGTGGTGAACTACGGTGGAGCGAATTGAACTATGGAGCGTGGTGAAGTACTGAAGTGGCGATGGAGAGTTGGTAGTCTGGACTTCTGTGAGTAGTACGTACGTTACATTACATTATTGATAGGACGTGTGGTTGGCAATGCAGAAGAAGAGAGGAATAGCTCGTACGTCGTTCAGTGTGGCGGTAATGAGGCGGAGGCTGGAGCATGCATGTAGCCATGTACGTCTTTGCCGGCCTTCACCATCGGCGTCGCCCTTCACATAAAATTCATGGCTTCAGAGTACTCAGGCAAGTCTCAACAGGTTTCATCATAGTTTTTATAAATATTAATTATACTGATGTGGCACTATATTAATAAAAAGAGAGATAATAAGAGTTTTATGAGACTAGAGAGAGTTTCATGGGGACAGAATCTGTATGTATTAGAAACAGGAACATAAGATCCCCACTGAGACTGGCCTTATCTAGCAAGGTCTTCATTAGTTTCACTGTGTAAAGTTTCAGGGTGTCACATCGGATGTTATATGGGGTGTCGCATGGGGTGTTTGATACTAATAAAAAAAATAAATTACAGAATCCGTGAGACGAATTTATTAAGCCTAATTAATCTGTCATTAGCACAGGTGTTACTGTAGCACTTTATTGTCAAATCATGGACTAATTAGGCTTAAAAGATTCATCTCGCAAATTACATGCAATTTGTGTAATTAGTTATTTTTTAGTCTATATTTAATACTTCATGCATGTGTCAAAACATCCGATGTAATAGGGTGTAAAGTTTTAGGGTGGAAACTAAAAACGTCCTAAATCAAATCGTTTAAGGGGCCGTTTGATCATTTCATTTTGAAGGAATTGAAATTTACTTAATGGATTAAGCTATTTATCTTGGAATTTAACATTCCATAATTTTTTCAAACTCACAAATAAGCCTATCTCAAATTCTTAGGGTGGGAGATGAAAATAGATTCTATAGATCAATATGCTATGATTTCACTCTCTAACTTATAGCACATTTTTTAAATTCACTTTCCTACAATCAACCTATTCGCTTGGCTGAAATCTAGCTGATCTGGCTAGTTTTTTTTTTTGAGAAAAACACTGCTGAATGGTTGGCTGATCTTAAGCGAACAGGCTCAATAAAAATGCAACATATAAGTATGTTCCTTATATGCCTCACAATAAATATATAAATATATTTTATATATAACTATATTAACTTAATTAATCTGTATCTAAATTGTAGCCAATTATTGGCTACCGACAGCAATTGTCGTTTAGTTGCAGCGTCATCCACGCCTCCTGCCCGTCGGGTGGCGCCACAACGCCTGCCTCTGTGGCCCCTGGCGCAACCACGCCCGGTCGACTAGGCGCCCAGGCGCATTGGTGTCATCGACGTGAACCCGCAACCAGTGGCGGGTCTAGGATGAACACAAAGGAAGGCTAAATAGTGAAAATTTAGGACTAAAGCTAGAGATTAATGAAAATTTAAGACTAATGAACACATATTTAATAAAGAAATCAGGATTATAGGAGGGGCTAGAGCCCACCCAGCCCCCCCCTTTGGATCCACCCCTGCCCGCAACCACACTGCACACCTATGCACCGCATAGGAACAGCGGCAGCATGGTCGGCCACCGTAAGAGCCGTATTGGTGTAACCTTGATTAATTCCTTACTGTTCCTAGGAAAGATGGTGTCGCTTTTATCATCAACTACTATTGGTGCCCGTGCTAACGCAACGGTATCATTTTAGGAAAGCATATGGAAACAAGAAGACAACAATATAACCACAACGCTGATTTATGTCTGATCTTTCAAGAATCACGGGCTACAGTTGAGGGGTCAAGAAAACAAACTCAGAGATGCTTCACTCTAGAAGAGGCTATCGATACAATTCTCTTGTGCAGTTCCATTGCATATAGGGCTGCAACAATTTGACTGGAGCATGAGCAACAATCAGAACTTGCTTCTGCTCTTCGCCCAACAATTAGCATGGTAGGACAATCCATTCCAAGGAGTGATGGTTCACCGAAACCACCCTAGACACACACGCCAAGACACAAGAAACAGTCACAGAAACTGTCTAGACGGAAGTGGTCGCTAACGGCCACCACGTATGAAATTGCCGGTGCTGAAAGAAGAGAGAGAGTCTCCAAGCATCGGATCATCGCGTTGCAGGGAGCGGTGCCGAGTTCAAAATTCCTGGCACCGAGGCATGTAGGTGAGCCGATGCCTGAAGAATAAAAAATTCTATCCCACCCGGCCTCAGTCACAAACAGAGGTATCCCAACCAGTCTCCGTACATGCATGTCTGATACAGGCTCAGTAGGCACCGGTGCCCACGCTGTCCAAACAAATAAAATCCTAGCATCGGTACAAGTGGCTGAACAAATCTTTTTGAGGCATCGGCGACGCTGTGGACGGTCTAAAGATCATGTGCTTGTGCGACCAGTTCCTGAATTTTCAAGTACATCAGGCAGCATGAAGCCTCCAGAGGTCGAATCAAGTCATCTGGTTTTAGTTTGTGCCAAGTGTGCAATGTCAGTTCTGGGGAGCTGCAGGCAAATGGACATCGCCCTTGTTTAGTTCCTCCAATTCTCCCCAAAATTCCACTATGCAAAAAGAAGATTCCCCGTCACATCAAAATGTCGGTAAATATATGGAGTACTAAATGTTGATAAAATCAAAAACTAATTGCACAGTTTTGTTGTACTTTGCGAGACGAACATTTTAAGTCTAGTTAGTTAAAATTTGGATAATTTTTACCAAATACAAACGAAATGCTACAGGAATTCTGATACAGTGTTTTTCTTCCCAATTCTCTCATCTAAACGAGGCCATAGTTCAGAACCATATCAATTACAGATTCAGGCACCAAAACAACAACTGTTAGCTACAATTAATTAAAATATAATCATCTTATTAGTCCGTTAATTTTGTGCTCTGTTATCAGCCAAGAGAAATGATCTATGCATACAAGCTACAATCCATTGCCTAACTTATTTGTAATGCTACCTCATGCAAAAATGAGAAATATAGCCACTGCATATTATATAAGTTAGCTGCAGATATCGGTGCTTGGGAATTAATAAATTCATCCTGCAAGGCCTGTAACATATGCACACAATACATGCAGAATTTCTAAGATCTATTAGTATAATGCCCATGCTAACGCTACGGCAACATATAACCAGACAAATCAAAAAATAAAAAAAATAAAAGCCATACTCCTTCCGGTCTTCGAATAACTGACGTTTTGAGGATGTCCCGTGCACCTTGGTTAACTGACGTTTTGGAGATAAGTAACCTTGGTTAACACCCACACCTGTCTGTCTGTAATCAAACACCTGATGTGAAGAAATCTAAACCTGCCAAAAAGGAAATTAGCTAAACATGCAGTCATTTAAGCTGAGAGAGCACATATTTGCAGTGAGTCCAGCACGAAGCAACCGACACTGCAAACCTCAATCAAATATCTTTGCAGAGAGTACACATTCAGAACTACTCTAGATATCAACATACTGTCTTACTACCTGTATCATGCAATTCAATGTTTAGATATATTGATGCTATCTATCAACAAAATGCCCATACAACACAAAGTTTAAATTTATCTCTAACCTGGCATCCCAGGTCCTATCATTTATAATTTTCTAATAAACTTAGACTGCAGACTTTCTTTCACAAATGAATGTTGTGATAAATGTTAGAAATAGAGAAGCACGAGGAGCATTTTGAGGCTGAAGACTTTTCATGAAATATGTCTGTAAGTGTAATATGTTTGGTGTGCTTACTTGGCTGAGTTATCAAATAAGCATGCAATTCCCACCGGTTGTCACTTATGAAAAGAAATTCCACCGGTTGTCACCACGGAGATGTCGACGTCGTCGTCGTGAACCGCGAGAGACGCGATGAAGCGGAGGAATGTGAGGAGGTGGCCCATGCTGTAACATCCAGTCCCGATATACACGGCCTAGGCCCATTCTATCGAGGAGTGGTCCCACCTATGTAGCAACCTGCTTGAGCTTTCGCCCTCGCTTCGCTCAAAACGGTTAACCGAAAGTTACTATATGTCCCTAGCTCTACTATTTAAGCTGGTGTCTCTCTCTCACGATTCACGGAACGGTACTAAACGCTGGCTGCACGGTGTTTCGCGAGCTACAGTACGAGCTTCAGTATGCCAGGGCTAGCCGGGAGCCGACCATGCTGCCCCTGTACTGCATAGCTGTGCAGTGTACGTGTGCAGGCAGCAGGCGTCCAGCTGCGTTGGCCCATGTTTAGATCACCTCAAAATTCCAAGTTTTTTCACTCTCTCTCCATCACATCAATTTTTAGCCGCTTGCATGGAGTACTAAATGTAGGTAAAAAAATATCTAATTACACAGTTTAGTTCAAAATCACGAGATGAATCTTTTGAGCCTAGTTGGTCTACGATTGGACAATATTTATCAAATAAGACGAAAGTGGTACTATTCATCAGTTTGAAAAAATCTTCAATCTAAACAAGGGCTTGGTCTACCTTCGAAATTTCAAAAATTTTACAAGATTTCTCGTCACATCGAATCTTTAGACACATGTATGGAGCATTAAATATAGGTACAAAAAAACTAATTACACAGTTTTGTTGTAAATCACGAGACGAATCTTTAGAACCTAATTAGTCCATAATTGGACACTAATTACCAAATATAAACGAAAGAGTTACTGTGCTTCCAAAAATTTTACACCCCCAACTAAACACACCCAAAATCACATTTTCTTTGTCCACACACTCCAAACTAGGCCTTATTTACTTCCCTTCTAAATTTCAAATTTTTACGCTCTCTCCATCACATCAATCTTTAGACACATGCATGGAGAACTTAATGTAGGTAAAAGAAATAAAAAATAACTAATTACACAGTTTGATTGTAAATCACGAGATGAATCTTTTGAGGCTAATTAGTCTATGATTGGACACTAATTACCAAATACAAACGAAAGTGCTACAGTAGCAAAAAAAAAATCCAAAAATTTTAATCATCTTGGCAAGAGGCATCTATATACTCCTTTTTTTTTAATCATCTTGGCAAGAGGGAGACAATTTCAATGCTGTCAAATCAACTTAATGGACAAAATGGACACTGGGATCAATCTATTTTGTCCATATATATATTTTGCTGTCATTTCTCTTCGGCACGCTATGTCATTTCACTTTTGACTTGCACCTCGCTCGGAAACAGGATTTCTCTTTTCTTTATTCTTTTTAGTATATAATTCCACCATTACATACATAGGAAAAATGCACTCGATTTTATATATGACGGAGAGAATTCACTTCAGTCGCAGCGTAAGCCACACACTGAACTATCCATTATTAGTCTTAGCAACACAGGTAACAAACAACAAGATGCGAACAAATATAGGCCCTGTTCATCTGGCTTATAATCCGTCTTATTCGACTTGTTTTTTCAGCCAGAACAGTATTTTTCTCTCACAAAAAATCAGCCAACAGTATTTTTCAGCCGGCTTATAATTCCAGCCGAACGGCTCCATATATATAAAAAACTGACTAGTGTGAATCTTTTTACCATGGCCAGTGCGAAAGAGTTTCTTCCAGAAAAAAAGAGTGCAAATGAAAAAGGCGACTTTGTGGCTGTGCTATGAATTTTCTCTTTGTGTGTTTTTGTGTACTATACTACTATATGCACTGCACCGTGTTGGTGTAACCTTGATTCCTTACTATTCCTAGGCCTCGTGTAGATTAGTTAGAATTTTTCTAACGGTAGCACTTTCGTTTGTATTTGACAATTAGTGTCCAACCATAGACTAACTAGGCTCAAAAGATTCGTCTCGGGATTTATAACTAAATTGTACAATTAGTTATTTTTTTATCTATATCTAATGCTTCATACATACATGCAAAGATTGATGTGACGGAGAGAGAGTGAAAAAATTTGGAATTGAAAAAATTTGGAATTTGGAGTGTCTCTAAACAAGTACGGAAGCTTTGCACTGGATGGTGCTGCTTTATCATCAAAAACACGTACAAGTTGTCTCTTTCAAGGGTTCACGTCGACCGACTGTATTGCCGCGCCGATAGCCAGCCGGGCGTGTAAAAGTAAAAATATTCCTCGGACACTCTGATCTCTGCATTTTGTCTTGCATGAACCAGTGGTCATATTTCAACGTTAATACTTTATTATGTTTGCTACTACTTGAAGCATTCGGTTGATAGTGATCTTGTGGCTTTTTGCATGCATGTAGTAGTAATAGTTTACGATATTAACTATACTCCTCTTATTCTAAATTATGTCGTAATGGCTTTCATAGCTCTATAATTTTTTTTGCCATGCATTTTGATATTTATTGTATGTAGATATATAATAAAAATCATGTAAAAATGAAGAATTACTTATAATTTAGAATGGGGGATGTTGGCCTTGTTTAGATTCCAAAGTTTGCCTTCCAAATTCACTATGCAGAATTCATATTCCTCGTCACATCAAAATGCTGGCACATATATGGAGTACTAAATATAGATGAAATAAAAAACTAATTGCACATTTTTGTTGTACTTTGCGAGACGAACATTTTAAGCCTAATTAATCAATGTTTGGACAATTATTACCAAATAAAAACAAATTGCTACAGTATGACGTGACATTTACTATGCAGATTTGGGCTCCAAACTTTGTGATCTAAACAAGGCCCTTGTGGCTTTTTGCATGCATGTAGTAGTAATAGTTTACGATATTAACTATACTCCTCCTATTCTAAATTATGTCGTAATGGCTTTCATAGCTCTATAATTTTTTTTGCCATGCATTTTGATATATATTGTATGTAGATATATAATAAAAATCATGTAAAAATGAAGAATTACTTATAATTTAGAATGGGGGATGTATTTAAAATTTATTAGCTTTTATAAAAAAGCCTATGATTAACTTATTTTTGAAGGAGACTGGAGGGGTTTGCACGCCTACACTATGATTAACTTATTATCACAAGATGGGCTAACTTTGAACCCTAAAATTCAAATAGGGCCTATTATATATTATAACTTTTTATTCCATAACTAAGTTTTTGGTCAAACTAAGAACAGTTTAACGTCGGAGCAGGACAATTTCAAAATCAAGCTATTTGCAGTTGGTCTCTCTGATTGAGTGATTGGTCGGTCCACTTTGGGAGGAGGAAGAAAAGAAAAAAAAAAGACCAGGACAACTCCGAAATCCAAATCAATCACAGATCGCCCACCATCCACTTGCTTTGGTTTGGTACTCGTACCATTTTCCCCCTTTCTTTTCATTCTTTTTTTTGTGACTCTTTTTTTTTAGAAGGTGCGTGCCGCACACAAATAAACTACCGGAACATTAGCTGGGTAAGTGTGCTTAGATGGAAGAAACTCCGGCCTCGTTTAGTTCGGCGAATAGGGAAGAAAAACATTGTATTAAAATTTCTGTAGCATTTCGTTTGTATTTGGTAAAAATTATCCAAATTTTGACTAACTAGGCTTAAAATGTTCGTCTCGCAAAGTACAACAAAACTGTGCAATTAGTTTTTAATTTCATCAATATTTAGTACTTCATGCATTTACCGACATTTTAATGGGACGAAATTTTTTTTGCATAGTAGAATATAGGGGAGAATTGAGGAACTAACCTCCGTCCCGCGAGCAAAGCAAAAAAGAGGCAAAAAGAAGCCTACTACGTACGCAAAGCAAAGCAGAAGCCCGTGCACCGCGTCCACGGCGCACCGACCGAGGACCGAGGGCCTCACCTCCCCACGGGCCACGGTCAGCGCACGCTCGTGCGCGTCCACCGTGGACCGTCCGCACACCCCCACACCCCCCTGCGCGCCTCGAACGGGACGACGTGGCGGTGCAGACTGCAGGGCTGGCGCGTGGGCCCCGAAGAGTCCGTGGCCCCCACGCGCAGCGGGCGAAGCGACGCGAAAGGCCACGCCGCCGCGGGATAAACGCGCCCCCGGAAAAAATTCCAGTTCCTCCTCCGGCTCTCATCTCCTCCCCCGGTCGGACAAAAAGCCGCTAGATTTTCTCGTCCTCTTTCGCTTTCTTGCGGTTGCGGGCAGCGACCAGCGACCAGCGAGAGACCTGTAGCCTTGTAGGGGAAGGAGAACGTGGGGGAGGGAGGGAGGGAGAGAGAGGTTGGTGGTTGTTTGGTGGACGAGCGGGTAGGGGAGTAGGGAGGGTGGGAGATGGAGCGGAAGGTCGTGGCGGTGTGCGCGGTGGTCGGCTTCCTCGGCGTCCTCTCGGCGGCGCTCGGATTCGCGGCGGAGGCCACCCGCGTCAAGGTGCGTCTCGCCGCCTCCCCTCTCCTGCGCCGGCGCGGCGGCCGGGTATGCGCTGCCGCCGTTGCTGCCCCGTTCCGTTCCGTTCTTGAGTACAGTACGCCGGTACGGCGATGTCCTCTGAGTGTTAGATCTCGGCGGAGGAGCGTCGGCGATTAGGCGCGCCGGGGAGCTTAGTCCGCTGTGGTACGCTAGTCTAGTACCACTAATGCCCTGCTGCGCCGGAGAAAGATTATTATCATTATCTGGGGTTATTAATAGGCGATCCCTCACGCTTCCGCGTCGAGGGAGTGGACGGTAATGATCCTGAGTAGCCGGTATGACCTACGATGCAACAAGGGTTCGAATAAAACCTCCTTTCTTAGGTGTATGTGGATAGGTGAATGAAATCTGTGAGCCAATGGCCTTGTCATAGAAATAGAAATGTTGGTTGCCATCGTGTCAGAGGTTCAGTGCTTCGTTGGTTTGATTTTGGTTGCAATTGATCCATCCCATGTGATCCGAATCAATCAGGACCTTCAGTGTTTTTTATTGCCTTTTTGTTACCATTCTCCATCTTTGGCCTTTGGGGTCACGACGCCACATTGCCTTAGGATTTGTTGCCTATTTGTTTAGCTGCATATGCTACCTTAATAGAAGAATGGTCTAGGTTTTTCTTATTGCACTCTTGGTGAGATAGCTAAAATCATAGGCGATGAGGCTTCATTAGCTTGAGGTGGAATCCTAATTGCAGCATGTCGCCCCTGCATACAAATCCTAAGGCACACATGCTTATCTCTTCTTTGAGGAAGGCTACGTGCTAGTCTTCTTCTACATTAAAATGCATTCGTTGTCATGTCTATTGGATACATTCATGTATGTTTATGCCAATTTGATTTTGTCTTCAACCTAACTTACCATTTTAGAATCGGCCAATCTATTAATAATTGACTGGTTCGCTTTATGTGCTCTAAAGATAGGGTCTGGAAATGGTAGTCATTCTTTTGCTAATAAATTTTACATATATTTGTGCTCATGTCCAAATGTAACGCGCATTGTGTGTGTCATGCAGGTTTCGGATGTTCAAATAGGCAGTACTCCTGGTGAATGCATATACCCAAGAACCCCAGCATTAGCGCTTGGTTTAATATCTGCCGTCTCTCTTATGCTCGCCCAGTCTATCATAAACACAGTCGCTGGTTGCATCTGTTGTAAGAGGCATCCTGTTCCCTCAGACACTAACTGGAGTGTAGCTCTGATCTCATTCATCATATCTTGGTAACATTCTGCTCTACAAGTTTATGATCCCTTTTGTTTTTCTCTCATATTTTGTAAACTTTACTTAGCCTTTTTGTGAATGGGTTTAGCAATTATGGATGCTGATTGTTGCTATGTCATGTTGTATGTCAAACTATACCTGAGTTCTTGACTGCATTTGACTCGTTTCGTTATTTCTATTTTGCATTAGTGAAGCAACCATTATAAAGAAATAGCGTAGCATTGACATATAAAGAGTCACAGCATTTTCTTAAATACATTCTTTGATCTAGTAGCTGGCACACTGTTAATTGACTGATGTTTATTATATTCCTTGGAAGCCACGAATATGAGTAGTCCACATGCTGGATCTATATAAATAGCTTTTGCATAGATCCCAATTAAGCGTATAGTACCTGCAGTCAAATTCTACGTCTTCCTAGACGAGGATCTCATAAACTTGATGGATTTGGTAACCGGTGGTATATGTGTTTCTACTAGTTTTCTGAATACCAGATTTCACTAATGTGCTAACCTAAGTATTGCTAAACTCTGCAGGTGCACTTTCATAATTGCATTCCTTCTGCTGCTGACCGGAGCTGCCCTGAATGACCAGAGAGGCGAGGAGAACATGTACTTTGGTAGCTTCTGCTACGTCGTGAAGCCAGGGGTCTTCTCCGGGGGAGCGGTGCTAGCCCTCGCCAGCGTGGCGCTGGCGATAGTCTACTATGTCGCTCTGTCATCATCCAAGGGTCCTCCGCCGACGTTTGCAACCCCACAGAACCATGGCATCGCGATGGGCCAGCCTGTGATCCCGCAGCAGAGCAGCGAACCGGTGTTTGTCCACGAGGACACTTACAATCGGCGGCAACAGGTCCCGTGACCATACAATCTGTGGTTGGCTCAACAGGGCTCCCTGACCAGGGTACCTCATGAAGTTGTGTTTGGTCTGTATAGGTTGCAGGTTAGAACAATAGCAGTCACCATTGCTGTTAGGTAGACTCAGCTTTTTTTTTTCTACCCTCTTGTTTATCGAGCTTGTTCATCGAGCATGCCTGTTTCATCGCTATGGATGTTTGATTCTGAATGAACTGGGTAAAATGTTGAAGAGAGCTTTGCATCATGTTCCGAGTTTGTCTGTAAACGTGGAGGTTCTTTATGATGGGATGAATGAATACTGACTGAATCATGAATGAAATTGCATCGCATCACATTCAGAAAAGTCAAGAAGGGACTGTCGACGCCAGCTCCTCCCTGAACAGAGCAACGGTGTCACGGACGATGTCGCCGGGGCACGCCGTCGTGGCGTCGAACTCCGTGACCCCCTCGGCCGCGTCGACCTGCAGCAGGTCGAGCTGGCTCCGCAGCAGGCTCGCAGGCATGAAGTGCTTCCCATCCGTCGACCGCCGCAGCATCCGCTCGGTGATCACCTCCGCCGATGCCCGCAGGCACACGAACCTCACCCTGCAGGCGGCGTACTCCCCCGGCTCGTAGCCGGGGTCGGCGGCCCGGAGCACGTCCCGGTACCTGAGCTGCAGCGCCGAGCAGCTCACGGCCACGTCCTCGCCGCCGTCCAGCCGCTCCCGGATGGCGTCCCGCAGCGACTCCAGCCACGGCGCGCGGTCCGCGTCGGAGAGCGGGATGCCTTCGCTCATCTTGGCTGGGTTTGTGGACAGGACAGAGATGAGTGCACAAAGTTCAGAGTAGGCTCTTCTTGGCTTTCAGTTCAGAGATGGCAAAAATGGCAGAAGGCCAGAGGTTTCAGAAATGTGATGATGTGATGTGAATTGCGTGGTGGTGTACCTTTGTTTGCCTGGGAATGGTAGTCGTCTGCTTCGATGAAGCTGCAGCCCAGGGCTTCGGCGAGCATTGCCGCGACGGTTCTGCGAATTTGCAGGAAAAAAAAGAGAGGAGAGATTCAGCTCATAAGAACTGTCACTGCCTCATGGCAGCAGAACACCCGAATGAATCTTGCCGATTTGTGCTATCTTTAAGCAATCTTGACCGAATTCTTGAAGCATGAGCGTAGAACAAGTCGGGATGATGAAGGATCTTACGATTTGCCGCAGCCACTGACTCCCATGACCACGATCGCTAGCCCTGCAACCCAAATTTTCCCCAAAGAGAAGATCAGTTAGCGTTAGCAGTCACCCAATTGCAACCTATCCGGCTCTTGGATGTTCATCGCAGCAGGTACTTATCCGGCTCTTGGATGTTCATCGCAGCAGGTACTGTCAGCTCAGGATTCAGATCGCGAGCTGCCTAGTACGTACGCACGAACAGCCGCTACGCGAGCAACGAGCAAATTCCAGACTGAATCTTGGTTGCTATTTTTACTTGGAGCACGCATGGAGGATGCAGCCCGCCGGCTCTGTAAGGAGCAGGCGTGGAGGCTGGTGCTGTGCTACTGACCTTGATGCGCGAGGGGATCGGAGCCGGCCATGGCGGGCGCTCCACCTCCTCCTCCTGTGGATTCTCGAGTGGAGGACTAGGGAATGACCAGGCGAAGAAGCCGACGATGGCAACAACATTTTCGTCAGGTTGAACGGGTCCATATTCTCATTTCCAGGTCCGGGATGCCTAGGTCGCTGACGTCAGCTAGCTGCATCCATTTTAAGACGGAGGAAGGCGTACAAATCCACCAGCATGCAGTTTTATTTCCTTTTCTTTGAAAAAGATCACAAACTTTTTGTAGTTTGGTCTGACGGACATTGTTTATTTTGCTTCCTTTGAAAAAGACCTTTACCTTTGTAATTTGGTTTAATGATACGACTAGCAGAGAAGCATGAGCCGTACACGAAACTGAATACTGGCGATTGCCATCTGCTGTCGCTGACTCAGAGCTTATCACACACAGCTTGTCCAACAACTAATCTGGTGCTAACAAAACATACAGGGGTATCTCAAAGTCAATTATAAACAGAACATACGGCGCCCTACCAAGAAACATATCAACGTTGCATGAGAGAGCAGGTCCATCTGATCTAATGACGATTCTTTGGTTTAATTTTCCAATCCAGCTAAGCCAAAGCGGGTGCATACGGCATACCAACAAGTAGCTGCCAGACTACGGCTACTTCCTAAACAACCCTGAGCTCTGGAGCGCCTTGCAGTACTCCGAGATGACAGGGGACTTCTTCACCATGTCCCAGATCTTCGCTGAGCTTCTCAGCCAGTCACGCTCCGAGAGGTTCTTCGAGAATGACCTCGCCAGCCATGACAGGATCTGTAGCCACACGAGTGTTCACGTCAGACTGACTCGATCAGGCCTCAAAGAAATGTGCCAACCAGGTATTACAAAGGAAGCTTAATGTTCAGCAACAAATATCTTTATTGGAATGAGTTCCAATTGATTGGATTTTTAATGTTACCTTAGCTTCTCAGAATTAACGAAACCAGTCCAGTTAAAAGCAGCAAACCAAGTAATGCTTCTCATGATTTGCTAGAGTACAGGTGTCAAGGATGATTAGATGAAACTCCAGGGTTTAGGAAGGAATGGACTGCCCAGACTTATTTACATAAGAAAATGTTGTGTTGGATTTTAATAGAATCTTAATCAGTCCCATGTAACTGACACATTTGCGAATCACAAACTAGGGTTTGTAAGCCTATTGAATATTCCCTTCCTATTATGCAAACTCCTCAGTGTAGCAATCATACCTGATCACGAAGCATCCCTAGCATGCACGAGTATGTTCCATACTCAAACTTTGTCGAGTTATCATGTCCTCTCAGGGGAAGGAGAAATATGTCCTGCCGACCGGAGGTTAAATCTTCAACTTTCGTGCTTGAAGAAACCAGCGAATCAGAAGGTTGACCTGTTGCATTAGAGCTCCCGATTCTAAAAGAGGATGAGTTGAAGTGCTTCTCGAGAGTTTTCCTTAGAAGCATGAGCTTTGAAGGAGAAAAATCTTGTCCCTGCAACCTGTTCAATTAGAAAGGCACAACAATGTAAGGTTCTTAGATTATTTAGAGCAAAAGAGTACAGGGCCGATTTAGGTGTGGAAATATTACATTCTTGTAACACAGCAAAATAAATGCTATTTTTAAAAGGAAATAGTAAATGCTTTTACCAAGATAGAAAATGCCATACATCGCTTTGTTCAGCAACATAGAAATGAGCATATAATTTCCCTTAAGTAACAAAACAATGATCATGTCAATGGCTAATTCTCACCTAGCATGCACAAAAGAGAGATCAGAAATATAGTCTTCACTGCCCAATTGGTCTTCATTTTTGTTTTCCTTGTCTTGGGATGCTGATGACGTTAACACGGATGGATCAGGTATGTTGTGCTTCAATAAATCAACCTGTGAAAATGTATTGGAACATCCATTCAGCCTTCTGCATTACTACCAGGTCCCAAAAGCCAAGTTATTGTAAACTATTTGGGATACGGAAGAAAAAATGTGATGGGAGAAACGGGTGTGATGGGATAGAATCATTAGAACGCTAGAACAACAGCTCAATTTTCTTGGAAATTAGGTGAAAACTCAGATCCTGAACCTACAGGTATAACTTCCTCTGTCTTCCAGACGGGCTAATCAAAGAATGACGGAAGGTACAAATTATAGAAGAGATAACTTACTGTAAGCATGAGCTCCCACATGGACAAATCATTCATCCCTTCTGACACGACCAACACTATATTACAAACAGATGCCAAGAAAACACCAAGCTACAGCAATTCCTTGCAGAATAAAAGAAAATACCGATCAATTTTTAGGTATTTCCAACGAACCAGCAGTAGCACGAGTTTAATAATTGTAAATACAGTCTTTACCTGGATTCCCATTAGTTCATGAGCTAAGTCTGCTGATAAGGGTTCACCACTAAGGACAGGAATTGTGGATGAACCATCTGGCCTCATCATATCGATTAGAACAGAGGGACTATACACTGGCTGCAGGGCAAAAGAGGTTTCCTTTCACAAATTGGTAAGCAAGACACTGATAACCGGTTCTAGCATTCCGATTGCAAAAAACAGAAGAAAATTAATGTCATCTCACCTGAGCGTCAAGGAGTATAACTCGCTCATTAGATATCCTGATGTCAATACCAGTAGTATAGTGTTTCCCCATCAATCTTGTTTCCTCAGTTTGTGTAGGAAAAGGAGGAAGCATTCCTACACAGAATGTTCAAAGGAAATGAGTTTTTAGCAATCTAAGATAAGATTTTGGTATGGAACAAAATTTGAACCAAAATAGGAGTGCTCTTTGTTTAACTTCTAAGCAGCATTCGTGACACTAAAGAGGCTTTATAATGTGCATACTGTGGTAGATAAAAATCTGAGGAGAGCTAGATATTGCATGGTGGAAACATTAAGAACAATGTCCATGTGATCGATCGCAAAGTGCATCAACAGAATAATCATTAGAAGTGCTTCTCAGTATAAGAACCAATGTATCTAAGTGATGGAACGACGCATAAAAGAGCATGACAAAATTGAAGTTGCATCGTACCAGGTGAGCTTGCATCATATCCATATAGTTCATTCATGATGGTTGACTTGCCTACACCGGGTGGGCCAATTATCCCAATCACCATGAAATCATTGTTCTCGGTCAAATACTGCAAAAATACGACAGCTGGGGTTAGTAAGGTTTGAGGAATAATATTTCTATTTATTAATTTGGGGGGGAAAATTTGTCAGTAACTTTGACACTATTTAAACCCCATCCCTTGTAACTGTAGCAGCCCCGTGTTGCTCAATGGATCACAGTTCACACTACATATGCATATACAAGTATGATCAGTAGAAGCCCATATAGCATCCCACAGTCATCATATTCGAAGGAAGGGCATCTACGGAATGATGAAGCACAAACAAATTAGAAACAACCCAGCGCTCAGAGGGAGGCTTACTTGAGAACTAAAACCAACAAATGCAACATCCAGAAAGAAGTGCCCACATCCCAAAATAACAAGGGCC
This sequence comes from Saccharum hybrid cultivar R570, assembly GCA_038087645.1. Lineage (NCBI taxonomy): Eukaryota > Viridiplantae > Streptophyta > Magnoliopsida > Poales > Poaceae > Saccharum > Saccharum hybrid cultivar. Next base: position 813,402 of record JAQSUU010000262.1, on the reverse strand, counting down.
CCAAATAATAATGGATTAAGCTAACCAATAGACTGACCAACGCTGACATAACATTAAGAGCAGAAACATCCGAGACCGCTAGCTACAGCCCACACGGACCACCAAATCCTTTCTTCCCATCGACCAGTGCACCCTAGCAACCGCCTAGCATCGAGTGATCGAGACCCCAGTCCCCAGCTGCTGTAACTGTGAGCAAGGGTTCCCGGGAGCGGCACGCACGCACGCACCGGGAGGATCTTGTCGGTGTGGGCCTCCCAGGCGTCGGAGACGAGGCTGAGCAACCCCGGCTGCTTCGCCTGGCGCGCGCGGCCCCCCGCGCCCCCGCCGCCGCCGTCGTCGTCGGCGCCCGCGGAGGCGGCCTGTGGCAGCGGCGGCTTGGCGAGGAGGATCTTGGGCGGCGGAGGGGGAGGCGGGTGCTGGTGGTGGTGGGAGGCGGAGGAGGAGGAGCCCCGGTCGCCGGCGAGCGGCGAAGGTCCGGCGGGCATCGCGTCTCGGGCGTGGGGCGCTGCTCTGCTCTCCAGTAGCACTAGCACGCGTCGCGTCTCCCCCATGGAGGAGGAGAAGACTACCTGGGCCTCTTCATGGGCCAGATTTCGTTTCGGCCTGTTGTCTCTTCAGCCCACGCACTAACCTCTGGGCCCGATTATTATTTCCCCGTCTGCGATTTGTCTCGTCTCCGTCTTCCTCCTCCACGTGTCATGGTCCCAGGCAACTCACCACCACGTCACCTTCACCGTGGGTCCCCCACCTTACCCCTCCTCGTGTCTCGTCTCGCCCTCTCCAGAACCCTCTCTCCCCTTCCCTTCCCTGAGCAGAGCACCAAAAGGCCGCACTAGCTGAAGAACAGCGAGAGCGAGAACCATACCATTCCATCGGCCGCCGCGAGAAGGGACGGGACAGCAAGGAAAGGTCATCTCTCTCCCCAAGCTCCTTCTTGCCTGCCCCAGATTTGAGCTGCTGGTACTGCCTGCCTCCTTGCATTTCGTGGTTCCCTTCCCTTAAGATCTGAACAAGACGAACCCACAGTTTTAGCATTGCCTTGCGACTAGTGACCTGCATTCGTAGTAGTGCTTCGCTGCAAGTAGAGTTTTATTTTTTTCCCCCATTCAGTTAGTGCATCTGCATGCTGACGCAATGTTCATAGAGTAGTTTGTGTTCACCTGCCTGTGATTAGTCTAGGAGTGCACAGAAAGGTGCTAGCTCGTAACTCAAAAGTTAGGGACTCACATTTGCCACAACTCTGAATCTGTAGTGCCTACACGAGCCAAACCCATTGGATTTATTAAGGATCATGCATGGACAGTGGCATTAATTTGGCACTGTTGGTTTGGCTGTTGCATTGTGCATATTGGGATAAATACACTTGTTATTCAAGCATCTAGTAGTTTGAGCAACCTTTCTTCCATGTATGTGGTACTTCCCTTCCCTGAATCAGCAACCTTTCTTCCATGTATGTACGAAACTATGCAGTTTCAGCAATGTCTGCCAAGTACATCATCGCCGGTCTAGCTGCTTCCTTCGCGATCGCGTATGCTTCCGATGTCCTAGTGGCACAAAAGAAGATTTTTGGAGGTAAGGGTCATCTGATGACCTCAAGTTATCACCGCAAAGCACCTATGTCCTCAATCCTCACGTTAACATTATCCGTGTTACTTACATGGTGAGCAGGTACGACGCCAAGGACGGTGGCGGACAAGGAGTGGTGGCAGGCGACGGATAAGAAGTTCCAGGCCTGGCCTCGCACCGCGGGCCCACCGGTGGTCATGAACCCCATCAGCCGCCAGAACTTCATCGTCAAGGATGTCAAGCCCTGAGGAGGTAGGGTGTATGGTATGGTGTTCAAAGTTTCGAACGCATGCACAGCGTTACCGTTTTGTTGTCACAATAGCTGCTGGTTAGTTCAATCCTTGTTTCATCTTGGCGTTGAAGCTTCTGACTCTGAAATCTCCGTTGCCAGGCTCGTGCTGCGACTTATGGACCAGACTGAACGTGGCGTTGGTTGCAGTTGTAATCCTGTAGGCTTGTAGCTGCAATAAGCTTACTGTACGCATGAAGTACTGTGATGTACCCCAACTCCTGGACCACTGTCTGTTCTGAATAAAACAGTGCGAAGTCTGGTTTAATTTCCCCCTGTGTGAAGGAAAAAAAAAAAAGAAAGAACCTGAAGAAGCAGCATATTTGCTTCAGACAGTGTGTTGTCCTGGAACCGGGGATGATAACGGTAGCCTGAACTTTTTGCCCGTGCTCACTCTGTCTCTGGTGTCCAGTGATCTGTGTCGGGCTGTCGGCGCTGAATGAGAGGAATATGTGCCTTGTCTACTGATGCAAAAGATTTGGGGGCACCTCTTTCAACCCCCAGGCTTCCAGATGCCCTTCCTCTATGTGAAGAACACTGCGATTTTCTCGATGCGCTTCTTCAGTGGTACTCACGCATGTCTGCGTGTCATCATTCAGAAACGCACGCTGCTTTCTCGAACTCAAGATTCGATGATCTGCTAGAGGTGAGGTGAGGATGGGATGACACGGCTGTAAAATCTTGGTAACTTTTGTAGCCCCAACACCTGCTCACTGCCTGGTCTGAGTAAAACAGTCCTCCGTAACTTTTGTCCAGTTCAAGTCTGGTTTAATTTCCCCTGTCTGAAAGAAGAGAAAGATCCTGAAGCACCAGCATATTTGCTGGCTAACCGTGCTTACTCTGTCTCTGGTGTGTCGCGCCAAATGGGTGAAATATATGTTTTGTTATTTAGTCGCATGCACTCATCAATTCAACTCAAATGTTTAAGTTGATGGAAACCAACCAACTCAACTTAAATGTTTAAGTTGATGGAAAGGACAGACAATTTACTTTATATTTCAACTGGCTCCACTAATCAGCGAATGACCGCCAGTTTCGATCCCACACCTCCACGACTTTTCTTTTTAGGAAAAAAAATATATTTCTACAACTTTCTATTTTTTAATAAAAGAAATACAAATGTGCTGGTACCTGCGGTCGATCCCACAACCCCGTAATTATTCTTTTTATAAAAAAGTATTTTTATAACTTTCTTTATTTGGAAAGTTACAAAGTTATACATTTAACTTTGTATAAAATAACTTATGAACTTATCACCACAGTTTATCATGGCTACTGCCCTGTTTGCCGCGCCTGCACTGTGGCAGAATCGCCTAATATAATGTCATCCTAAGAGTATTTGTCTTTTATTAGACACTAAGTACCCGAGAGAGTGCACTAAACCATGCAATTCTATCGAGCATACCTCAAGGGAGAGCTCGATAATCCATATTTTTCATTAGGATCGTAAATGAGAGGATAAAGCTTACAATATTTTTAGTCATTTCTTACATCACTTTTTAGTACAGTTTCAAAGTAATACATCAATCGTAATGACAACGGAATATAAAATGTTATCAGAATTTCAACGGGAATAAAAATGTATTTATGGATAGGTTTAACATTTACTTGAGGAACATTTTATGCATGGAATAATAACAGGTTATAAATCTTTCCTTTGTTAACATTTTAGTGGAAGTTTTAAATAAAGTCTATGTCCACGACGTAAAGGAAATCCTCGCTGAGTCTAACAGGAGGTTTCCGCATACAAGTGTCAGCTCCATAAACACATGTTATCTGCAACAGGGTAGAACAAACCTTGAGTACTTAATTGTACTCCGCAAGATTTACTCGTTAGAAGAAAATAAAAGACTCCAAGGATATGCAGGGCTATCAGGCTTGTGGGTTCATTGCATCTGCAGGAAGCATTACTAAAAGTGCATCCATGTGTTCAAGTTTTATTAGCGGTCAAGATTGGTTCATTAGCTAAACATCCTATGTAAGCACCTATGCTACTTTCAAGCATGTGGAATCAGAACCATTTTACCTCCTACCAAGTTTCAGTTCTTACTACGGTGCTAGACCATAGCCAAATCGGTACCGTCTCACAGAAATAGCGATTCACGAACCAATATATCCCAACTGGGTACCTCGAAACACACTCCTCGCTTATATCCCAGGCACAAACAAGACCAACCCGCTCCACTCCTATCAAGGGGTCTAGGTCCCCATCCAAACTTGGACTCCAAGCCCCCAACACCTGAGACTCAGTCTCAGTATGGTGCTTAGACCTCCACCTAATACCCACCCTAAAAGTCAGTCCGGAAAAAGCCAGAACCCATGATAAGAGAGTAACAAGTCTTTCCGCTCCCATAAGCAAGTATGTGCTTAAGATAATAAGTCTGTGACCTAACTACCATCCACAGCAACGGACGGTCATCAATCGACACAGGCGGAACAAATGCAACCCAAGCCTCACTCGATTGTCTAACTAAATCCCATCCAAAATACAGTCTCACCCGGTCTCCAATTATTATCTATATATATTTCATGTGATGATAATAGTAACAATAATATCTTTTCCTATCTCTCGCGAGTGACAGATAATCACTCGACTTCTACCGGAATCCTATAGCATAGCAAGCTACATGATCCTGTCATTCTAGTAAGACTCATGGGATAAGAATATATATATGCAAGTGGATTTCATTCAACTCCTTAAAACTTAATGCACAAGCATAAAATAAAGTGCAGAATAATAGGGGTTATGCACTGGGGCTTGCCTGGGTAAGATTAACCAAAAGTTAACATTCCATCATGGTAACATGATCATCAAAGCACCATCTTTTCTGCTACTCTGGTCATCTTCACGATCCATTGTTATCCCTATTATGATATACGTGGATGCAACGCAGAGACATAAATAATCAACGACAACTACAACTCTTATCATACGATTAGACCTCTCAAGTTAACGAGCTAGCTCTGATGACTAACGTACTAGGGCACGTATTCACGTTGTCGAACAAGGCGCCATTTTCTCACAAGTGTTTTAGTTATAAAATCCCTATGTGTTTCTTTATTTCATTTTATCGATTTAATATATATTCAAACTAGGGCTCATTAGCTACCTTAACAAACTAATTATTCTGGAGCTACCAAAATTACAATGAGCATATAATAATACTAGGAACTTACTGTAAAATTTCTAAAATTAACACTAGCACTGATTAATCATGAAAATTCCTACAAGTTCATACTTTAATAATATTAAAGCATATTAAAATATTTAGAGCAACCTTGAAACATTTTAGAAATTATGTTAACCAAGTACACTAAAAGATATATCATGATTTTAGGAACCTAACAAAATTAGTTTCACAATTTTTGAACTTCTACACATTTAGATATCGAATTTACAAGTTTACAGCTAGTTTAGGAAAAGAAAAACGATTAAAACGCTGCGAAAAGGAAAGGGACCGGGCGCCAGGCTTTCGGCCCAGCGGCCCAGATCCGGCCCAAGACGGGGCGCGGCCGCGCGCGACGCAGCCAGCCCAGCAATGGCCCAGCTGGCCCGTCCCGCACGCGCGACAGCAACTTTGTAGAAAAATCCCGGCGCTTCCAAATAATAACGCGACCGCTAAGCGAAGTATTCCTATAGAAAGAAGCTTTGCAAATAAGTTCTCCCATTAACTCGTCTTCGCAACAGGGGCACTGCGCAGCTACGCCGGGTAAAAGAGCGAGGCACCGGCCAAACAAACAAGCCGAAGAGCATCTAAGAACAGAAGCGAAACCTTGGGCGGCGATTAGAAGTTAAACGGCAACCTCTAAAGCACTGCTCACGCTAGCGGGCTAACTGCTATGGCGGCGCGACTGTTCCGATGAACTAGGGCAGCTAAAAGACCAACGAGATAGCGAGTGAGCATCAGGAGCTTACGAAGAGCTTGGCCGAAATGACGATTTAGTCGGAGGCGGCCCGAGCAGTGCTGGCCTCGTGCGACCGAGCGGGGTGGCGGCACTCCGAGCGTGGCACGGCCGCGTCAGCTCGTCGCCGGCGAGAGTTCTGAC